>CM076680.1:86784154-88089154 GCA_038501925.1 Xenopus petersii | reverse complement strand
AGAGTGACTGCAATATATTAGAGCACAAGTCACATGACTGGATATAAAAAAAAATCTGTTTGCTCTTTTGAAAACCGGATGGAAGGATTATGCTGGAGAAACGCTATTGACTAATGCGTTTTTCAAAAGACATGTTTTCCCATGACAGAATTAATTTAATGAAATCTTTTAAGCACATGATTGTGTATACATTTTTAAAGGTAAAACAAATGTAGAACAGTAAGGAAAAGACCAAATAAAGACACTCTGTCAAGATTCAGAAAATTCTACAAATACTAATTTAGAAACTAAAAAAAGACTGAATACCGAATCTTTAATTGCTTAGGTATGTAATAATAAAAACCTAACCTTCTGAAAAACACCTTTTGTCAAAAAATTCTTTCATTCAGAAGTCTCACAAATTTGATTCACTTATGTTTATTTTTGATACCTGCAATGAAATACAACTAAAATGGTGATAGCGATTTGCAGATGTAGTTCATTTTTCAGGTTGAGTTGACACCTATCCAGTATGGAATAATATCTCCTTTGCTTTCTGCTCCCTATTGCTGATCTGGGGGATTTGTGTGTTCTTCAGAAAGATAAACCATCGGTGTAAGGGAGATTGTCTTCCAACAACAATCACCACATCACATTTCTTCCTTCCTCACAGCTTTGTATCCAGTGACATAATTCAAGAATGGAACAGAACACGTGCATGGTTTGAGGAAATACATTTTATGCATCTAACCCCTGATAACATCAGCAGTATGTATAGTAAAAAAAGTTTAGGGCTGCAATTAGGTCAGAAGCAGTGAAGCAGAATAAACTTGTGAAAAAAGGTTACTGCGGCAAGACATATGTCTTATAAACAAAATCGAAATATGCATATTTATAATTATGAGTTTCGCTGACAGGGCAACTACAAACCTCTCCTCCAGTCCTTAACTCCTATTTGTGTAGAATGTAGTTATGGCATTCCTGACAATAGCATTTAATTTGCTTAAAATAGAAAATACATATGTAAAAAGGAAATGGCATGAAATTTGCCATGAAAAAATCTTTTTTTTTGACTCACGACAATTTTTGTAGCCCATTGGAGTCTGGGCAAATTGGTGTGGCCGAAACATGGCTGAATGAATCACATTACTGGGCAGTTAATATCAGCGGCTATACTTTGTTTCAGAAGGGCAGAGGCAATAGTAAAGGAGGAGGGGAATGTCTGTTCATTAGCCAGGTTTTAAAAGCTAATATAAATGAAGAGGTGATGTTAGAAAATGAGGGCGGAAGTCTTATGGGTGGAGCTCTTCACTGATTGTAGAGTCCAGCAAATTAATTGTAGGAGTATACTATAGATCCCCTAATGTAAGCGAGAAGAAGGAGGATACGCTCCTGGTGCTAATAGACAAGGCTACTAATTTGGGGAAACTAATGATAATTGGAGATTTTAATTACCCAGATATTGACAGGAGCAACAGTACTGCCAGGACAGTAAATAAGAACAAGTTTATAAACTTGTTGCATGACAATTTTATGGCACAAGTGTTGAGGAGCCAACCAGAAAAAATGGTATACTGGATCTAGTGATCCCTAATGACCCAGAACACATAGCAAATGTGCAAGTAATTGAACCCCTGGGTAATAGTGACCTTAATGTGATATCATTTAGGGGCAGATTAAATAAGGATTTCATGGGAGTTCATGGGAGTTTGTAAAAACTCCCATAAACTACCATGAACTAAAAAAAAATTTAATTTTTCAAATCTGGTGAATGGGATCGACCAGCAAACTTAAATTGAATTCAAATCTAATTTGAATTAAATTCGATTCGAGTTCTTTCACCAAAAAAAACTAAATTTTCAGGATATATCCAAACAACTCCAAATTGATTCCAGGACATCCCCCATAGGCTAAAACAGCAATTTGGCATGTTTACGGTGGCAAATAGTCAAATTCAAATTCATAAAGGGACATGATAAATTTCAAAATCTGAATTTTTTTAAAAACTCGAATCAAATTTTAACCATTCCCTAGTTGAATTACACTAAAATACATTTTTGAATTCAGAATTCAAATTTTCAATTCGACCCTTAATAAATCTGCCCCTTAATGTCTGGTGCAAAAAACAAATATACACTGGGACAACAAAAACAATCCATTTCAGAAAAGTTCATTTTAGTGCCTTGAGGGCTGCCCTTCAGAGCATAAATTGCAGTATGTTTTCATCTAAAACACAGAACAGAAATGGTTGTCATTTTAAACTATATTAAATTGTTACTGTTCTCAACTTATTGCCATAAGGAGTAAATGTCGAAGCACTAAGAATCACCCTATGTGGCTTAATACAAAAGAAAAGAAAGTAATTTAAAAACTAAAAGTCTGTTGGGACCGAAGCTGCATTTAATAGATAAACACTATAATAAATGTTGTAAACTAGCAATCCAGAAGGCAAAGATAGGAAATGATGAGCGTTTTGTGGCTGAGCTGAAGTCTAACCGGAAAAAGTTGTATATTAATAGTAAAAATGCTTGTACCAAAAAATGGTATCAGTAAGGTTGTAACAGATACAGAAAAGGCAAATGTTCTTTTCTTCAGTGTATACAATAGAGGAGTTGGAGTTCCCAGGCTCACTTCATAGCTGCACTGTTGGCTCAGCTCAATCTAGTCAGTGGCTGACTCATGATATGATATGGAAAGCTTTAATAAAATTAATGTAAACTAGGCTCCAGGGCCAGATGGCATACAACCCCAGGTTCTAAGAGAGCTTAGTTCAGGTTTAGACCGGCCCCTATTTCTGATTTTCTCTTTCGCTTTCATCTGGTATGGTGCCTATGGATTGGAGAAAAGCGGATGTAATGTCAATATTTAAAAAGAGATTACGCTCTCAGCCTGCCAATTATAGGCCACTAAATTTGACATCTGTGGTGGCAAATTATTTGAAGGCTTGTTAAGGGATCACATTCAAAATTTTGTCCTAGTCAATGGCATTATGAGCAGCAATCAGCATGGCTTTATGAAGGATAGGTCATGTCAGACAAATTTAATTGCTTTTTATGATGAGGTAAGTAATGCTGGGCAGTGGGGGGGCAGTAGATGTGATCAATTTGGATTTTGTCAAAGTGTTTGATACCGTGCCCCACAAACAACTGCTTTCTAAACTGAGGTCTGTTGGGCTTAATGAAGTCGTTTGCACATGGATAGGAAACTGGCTACTGGAAAGGGTACAGAGGGTGGTTGTTAATGGTACATTCTCTGCTTGGAGTAATATTCTTAGTGGGGTTCCTCAGGGCTCGGTATGGGTCCACTTTTATTTTCATTAATTACTTAGGGGAGGGTATTGTAAGTAATGTATCAGTGTTTGCAGATGACACAAAACTATCCAGCCCAATTAATTCCATCCAGGATGCAGCATATTTGCAAGAGGATCTTGACAAACTGGCAATGTGGGCAGCTAATAGGGATGTAGCGAACGTCGGAAAAAAAGTTTGCGAACATATTCGCGAACTTGCGTCAAAAATGCGAATGGTTCGCGAACGTCGCGAACCCCATAGACTTCAATGGGAAGGCGAATATTAAAAGCTAAAAAAGACATTTCTGGCCAGAAAAATGATTTTAAAGTTGTTTAAAGGGTGCAACGACCTGGACAGTGGCATGCCAGAGGGGGATCAAGGGCAAAAATGTATCTGAAAAATACATTGTTGACACAGCGCTGCGTTTTGTGCTGTAAAGGGCAGAAATCACACTACATTTCTAAACCTGTGTAATAAAATGCTTTAAAACGTCCAGCGTCTACATGCCAATCAAGTCGTGTAAAGGTTACAGCCTGTTCACACGCAAAGACGAAACGCGGCGCTTACTGCAACGCAAAAGAACGCAAAGAGCTTTAATGAACGATACCGTCAAGTGAGCAAATAATAGTTGTTAATTACTAGTTGAGCTTGTCACCTCCAGGATGTTCGTCCTGTTGGTGGCAATATTTCTGTAGTGGTGTGTTTAGCAGTCACCGTGCTTGTGCGCACGTGCACGGTCAGGCAGAGGTAATTCAATGTACAGTGAAGCGAACCAAAAAACACTGATTCTGCAGTGTGGGCCCAGTTTTGGTGTACTTTATTGATCACCTGCGGTGACCATAAAAGATGCGATTTTGCCACTGTTGCAGAACCCTGAAAAATTAGGCATGTGTACTTTCCTGAAAAATTATGTTTTTTTTGTCGCAGCCACTGAAGCACAGAGGCCAGAAACAATATGCCATATAAATGCTGAAAATATTAATTTTTTTTTTGTCGCAGCCACTGCAGCACAGAGGCCAGAAAAAATATGCCATATAAATGCTAACAATATAAATTTTTTTTGTCACAGCCACTGAAGCACAGAGGCCAGAAAAAATATGCCATATAAAAGCAAACAATATAAATTTTTTTTGTCGCAGCCACTGAAGCACAGAGGCCAGAAAAAATATGCCATATAAATGCTGAAAATATAATTTTTTTTTGTCGCAGCCACTGCAGCACAGAGGCCAGAAAAAATATGCCATATAAATGCTAACAATATAAATTTTTTTTGTCGCAGCCACTGAAGCACAGAGGCCAGAAACAATATGCCATATAAATGCTGAAAATATTCATTTTTTTTTGTCGCAGCCACTGCAGCACAGAGGCCAGAAACAATATGCCATATAAATGCTGAAAATATTCTTTTTTTTTTGTCGCAGCCACTGCAGCACAGAGGCCAGAAACAATATGCCATATAAATGCTGAAAATATTCATTTTTTTTTGTCACAGCCACTGAAGCACAGAGGCCAGAAAAAATATGCCATATAAATGCTGAAAATATTCCTTTTTTTTGTCACAGCCACTGAAGCACAGAGGCCAGAAAAAATATGCCATATAAATGCTGAAAAAATTCATTTTGTTTTGTCACAGCCACTGAAGCTCAGAGGCCAGAAAAAATATGCCATATAAATGCTGAAAACATTTATTTTTTTTTGTCACAGCCACTGAAGCACAGAGGCCAGAAACAATATGCCATATAAATGCTGAAAATATTAATTTTTTTTTGTCACAGCCACTGAAGCACAGAGGCCAGAAAAACTCAGGATTTACCTGGATTCAAATTAAACCAGTAGGGTTTGCACCCTAGTTTGTAACGGTGGTGGAGGGAGGAGGACGCTAAAGGACAGCTGTGTGTGGAGTCATGAGGCGTGCAGAGAAGGACAGCTGCATGGGGAGTCAGAATCAGAAACTCAGAACAAGTCTTCCGGCGTGCAGTAACACTCTGAGATCCACCCCTCATTCATTTTAATAAAGGTCAGGTAATCCACACTTTTGTGACCTAGGCGAGTTCTCTTCTCAGTTACAATCCCTCCTGCTGCACTGAAGGTCCTTTCTGAGAGGACACTTGAGGCGGGGCAAGACAAGAGGTTCATGGCAAATTGTGACAGCTCTGGCCACAGATCAAGCCTGCGCACCCAGTAGTCCAGGGGTTCATCGCTCCTAAGAGTGTCGATATCTGCAGTTAATGCCAGGTAGTCCGCTACCTGCTGGTCGAGACGTTCTTTGAGGGTGGATCCAGAAGGGTTCTGGCGCTGCCTTGGACTGAAAAACATTTGCATGTCTGACGTTACAGAGTGGCCAAAGTGCTTTGTCCTTGCAGGTGCGCTCATGGCAGGATTACTGGCACCTCTGCCCCTGGAATGTTGATGAGTTCCTGAAGTGACATCACCCTTAAAAGCATTGTACAACATGTTTTGCAGGCTGGTTTGTAAATGCAGCATCCTTTCGGACTTGTGGTACGTTGGTAACATTTCTGCCACTTTATGCTTGTACCGAGGGTCTAATAGTGTTGCCACCCAGTACAGGTCCTTCTCCTTAAGCCTCTTGATACGGGGGTCCTTCAACAGGCATGACAGCATGAAAGACCCCATTCTCACAAGGTTGGATGCAGAGGTATCCATCTCCGCTTCCTCGTTATCAAGGACTGCATCATCCACGGTCTCCTCCCCCCAGCCACGTAAAAGACCAGGGGTCCCCAAAAGGTCACCACTAGCCCCCTGGGAAGTCTGCTCCTGTTGGTCCTCCTCCTCCACAAAGCCACCTTCCTCCTCTGACTCCACTTCTGACACCTCTCCCTGCGTTGCAGCAGGTGCCTGGGTTCGTTCTGGTGATTCCGACCAGAAATCGTGCGCTTCCTGCTCCTCGTCACGCTGGTCTACAGCCTCATCTGTCACTCGTCGCACGGCACGCTCCAGGAAGAAAGCAAAGGGTATTAGGTCGCTGATGGTGCCTTCGGTGCGACTGACCATATTTGTAACCTCTTCAAAAGGGCGCATGAGCCTGCAGGCATCGCGCATAAGCACCCAGTAACGGGGTAAAAAAATCCCCAGCTCTGCAGATCCAGTCCTACCACCCAGTTCAAACAGGTATTCGTTGACGGCTCTTTGTTGTTGCAGCAGACGTTCCAACATGAGGAGCGTTGAATTCCACCGAGTCTGGCTGTCGCAAATCAAATGCCTGACTGGCATGTTGTACCGCTGCTGAATGTCAGCAAGGCGTGCCATGGCTGTGTAGGACCGTCTGAAATGGGCCGACACCTTCCTGGACTGCCTGAGAACGTCCTGGAATCCTGGATACTTCGACGTTGGACTATTAAATTCAGAACATGTGCCATGCAGGGCACATGTGTTAAATTGCCCAGTCTCAGTGCTGCCAACAGATTGCTTCCGTTGTCACACACCACTTTTCCGATCTTCAGTTGGTGTGGGGTCAGCCACCGATCGGCCTGTGACTGCAGAGATGACAGGAGTACAGATCCGGTATGGTTTCTGCTTTCCAGGCACGTCATCCCCAAGACAGCATGACAACGGCATACCTGGCACGTCGAATAGCCTAGGGGGAGCTGGGGGTGCACAGGTGTGGAGGAGGAGGACCCAGCAGCAGAGGACGAAGAAGAGGAAGAAGACGAGGTAGAGAGCGAAGGAGGAGTCGAGGTGGTGGCAGAACCGCGTGCAATCCGTGGCGGTGACACCAACTCCACTGTTGTTGTTGAGCCACACATTCCCTGCTTCCCAGCCATTACCAAGTTCACCCAGTGGGCAGTGTAGGTGACATACCTGCCCTGACCATGCTTGGAGGACCATGCGTCAGTAGTCATATGGACCTTTGGCCCAACACTAAGTGACAGAGATGCGGTGACTTGGCTTTGCACATGGTGGTACAGGTGTGGTATTCCCTTTTTTGAAAAAAAATTGCGGCTGGGTACCTTCCACTGCGGTGTCCCAATTGCTACAAATTTGCGGAAGGCCTCAGAGTCCACCAGCTGGTATGGTAAAAGCTGGCGGGCTAAGAGTGCCAGCTAACAAGCCAGCTGTCAGACGCCGGGCAAGGGGGTGACTCGCAGACATTGGCTTCTTACGCTCAAACATGGCCCTCACAGAAACTTGGCTGGGGGCAGATGACTGGGAATGGGAACTGGTGGTCAAGGTGGAAGGCGGAGTGGAGGGTGGTTCAGACGGGTCAAGGACAGCAGAGGTAGAGCAGTAAGATGCTGGACCAGAAGGAGGGTGGCTTTTAGTTTGCCTGTTGCCTTTGAGGTGTTGCTCCCAAAGTGCTTTGTGCTTGCCGTTCATGTGCCTTCGCATAGAAGTTGTACCTATGTGGCTGTTGGGCTTCCCAAGACTCAGTTTCTGACTGCACTCATTGCAAATTACAACGCTTTTGTCAGAGGCACACACATTAAAAAAATCCCACACTGCTGACCTTTTTGAAGCTGGCAATCTGGCGGTAACAGTAGAAGTTGGCGGCGTTGGCGGCAATGGCGGGTGCGTTGGCCGGCTGACCACAGGTGCCGATACATGTTGTTGCCCTACTGTTCCCTGCGAGCTGTCCTCCCTGCTTCTTCTAAGTCTTATTCTCCTCCTGCCTCTCTGACTCTCCGTCTCTCCATCTGAACTATCCTCCTCTTGCTCTCTTCTACTGGGCAACCACAAAACATCAATCTCCTCATCCTCATTCTCCTCAGATGCATCAATTTCTTCTGACAGCTCACATAAGGAAGCAGCAGCGGGGACCTCCTCATCACTCATTATGTCCATCTCTGTTGTGTTCTCTGCCAGAATTAAATCTGGTGTAACATCCTCATCTCCTTCATCTTCTTCTGCCAATAATGGTTGCGCATCACTCAGTTCAAGAAACTCATGTGAAAATAACTCCTCTGACTCCAGTGAAGAAGGGGCGCCGGTGGTGGAGGAAGTGTTACGTGGGGTGCCCATAGCAGTGGAGGATGAGGATGTTGTGGTAAAGTTAGAAACGGTAGAGGATGGGGTGTGCTGTGTAAGCCAGTCAACTACCTCTTCAGCATTTTGGGAGTTCAGGGTCATTGCCTTTTTAAAACTGGGCAATTTCCTAGGGCCACAGGATAGCATAGCAGCACGGCCCCTAGTGCCTCTGCGTGGCGGCCTGCCTTTGCCTGGCATTATTTTTAAAACAACAACAACAACTCAGGTGGTGTTTCTGGAGACGGTATTATTATTGATATTTAGACAGAATGTGAACAAGCTCACACAGCTAGATGGGAGTTGTTTGAAAATGAAGAACACACTGGGCAAATAATGCCTACAAGGTTAACGTATACACTACTACAGCAGTGGATACGGAATATATTATTGCTGCCTGAAAAACGTCACTCGGGTGGTGTTTCTAGAGACGGTATTATTATTGATATTTAGACAGAATGTGAACAAGCTCACACAGCTAGATGGTTGTTGTTTGAAGAACACACTGGGCAAATAATGCCTGCAAGTGCACTACTATTGGTGCACTACTATGAAGAACAGCAACAGCACTGTACACGTTAAAGAACAGTAAGATAAGTAAAAGAAAAAAAAAATATATGTATATTAAAAAAAAAAAAAATTCTCGGGTTGCTGCTGCTGAACTACTAGGAGCAGCACAGCAGCACACCAGTCCCACTCCCCAACACAGCTAGACTAATAGCACTGGGCTGTTATAGTAGCAAAGTAAAACAACAAAAAAGAAAATAAAAGCAGTCCTTACAAGGACTATTGGGTTATTACAGCAGTCAGCAGATGAGATCAGAAGAGATCAGTGCCCACAGCAGGCAGCTACATACAGAGCACTGCAGTAGAAGGTAGATTACTAGCCAGCAAAGCTACCTAACCTAAAATGTCCCTCAAATCCCTGCAGACTTCTGTCCCTCCAATACAGAGCAGTATCAAGTAGATTACTAGCCAGCAAACTTACAACTGTCCCTCAAAGAAATCAGTGAAATCAGTAACAGCTCTCTCCCTACACTAGCTCTTGCAAGCACACACAGGCAGAATGAAAAAACGCTGCAGGGCTTCAGTTTATATATGGAAGGGGAGTGGTCCAGGGGGTGTGGGGGTGGTCCAGGAGGGAGAGCTTCCTGATTGGCTGCCATGTATCTGCTGGTCTGGGGTGAGAGGTCAAAAAAAAGCGCCAGGTAAGGCGAACCCAAAATGGCGAACGTCGCGCGACATTCGCGAACATTCGGCGAGCGCGAACAGTCGATGTTCGCGCGAACAAGTTCGGCGGCGAACAGTCCGCGACATCCCTAGCAGCTAAGTGGCAAATGAGATTCAATGTTGATTAATGTAAAGTAATGAACATGGGATGTAAAAATTATCCAAGCCACTTATACCCTTAATGGGACTACACTAGGCAAATCCATAATGGAAAAGGACTTTGGAGTCCATGTAGACAATAAACTTGGCTCTAGTAGGCAATGTTAGAAAGCAGAATCAAGGGCAAATAAGGTCTTAAGTTGTATTAAAAGGGGCATTGATTCACAGGAGGAGGGGGTCATTATTCCACTGTATAGTGCACTGATTAGGCCCCATCTGGAATATGCCGTACAGTTTTGGTCTCCATCACTCAAACAGGACATTATTGAATTAAAGAGGGTACAGAGAAGAGTAACTAAACTGGTAAAAGGTATGGAAAATCTTAGCAATGAGGAAAGACTGGCCAAATTTGGGTTTTTCATGTGGGAGAATAGGCACTTAAGTAGTGAGATGATAACTATGTATAAATATATAAGGGGATCATATAATAATCTCTCTAATGCTTTATTAACCAGTAGGTCTTTGAAGCTGATGCAAGGTCGCCCATTCCAATTAGAAGAAAGGAGGAGAGCTGTGAAGATGTAGAATTTACAACTTGGCCCCCCTAAAGGGATTGTTCACCTATGAGTTAACTTTAAGTATGATGTAGAGAGTGATATTTTGAGACTATTTGCAATTGGTTTTCAATTTTTATTATTTGTGGTTTTTGAGCTTTTTATTCAGCAGCTCTCCAGTTTGCAATCTCAGCAGTCTAGCTGCTAGGGTCCAAAGTCCCCTAGCAACCACACACTAATTTGAAAAAGAGACTGAAATATGAATAGGAGAGGGCCTACACAAATGAGTCATTAAAAAGTAGCGACAACAGTTAACATAAAAGTTACATGTAAAAAGGACATGTAATATTGAGGTTTCTCTGTATTATAAGGATATAAGGGATAATGTACCTCCTACTGTAAATGAGTATATTAGAAGTCACTGAGGGGTTCTGTGACCATATAAAGGCACAAAGCTGCAGGCAGAGTTATACAGGGACTTAAGGTATGGTGATCCAAACTACGGAAAGATCCCTTATCCGGAAAGCCCTAGGTCCCATATCTGTACTCTAAAATGTCCCCACTGAATCCAGAAATGATTATTGAGCTATTTAAAAACCAATTTAAACATTAAATGGACTTCAAAAATTCAGCTTCACGAAGGTTCATGAAGTGAAGAATATTTTTAAAGGGTTGTTCCCCTTCCAAACACATTTTCAGTTTAGTTGTTTTCAGATCAGATGTTCTCCAGGAATAAAGACTTTTTCCAATTACAATTTCCAATTCCAAAATCTAAGTTTAAGGTTCCTGTTTCTGGTGTTTCAGTCTGGCAGCTCAGTAATTCAGGTGCAGATTCTGAACTATTACAATTTTGCAACATTTAGTTGATCCATTTCTCAGTGAACTAGATTGTATCTGAAACCAACTGAACTGAAAAAAAGTGTTGGAAGGTAAACAACCCCTTTAAAGGTGCACCATGTTTTTCCAGTATTTTACATCAGTTACATTGGTGATGTGGAATTAAAAAAAGTGCAAGAATATTTGCATCAATACCATATTTTATATATATATATATATATATATATATATATATATATATATATATATATATATATATATGTTCGATCTTCAAAATGGACCAGCACTCCAATATATATATATATATATATAGTCCGAAGATAGGCGAGCACACACAGGTCTTAAGAATCAAAAAATGTGCTTTTAATGTGAAAAAAATTCCTAAGGAATTTTTTTCACATTAAAAGCACATTTTTTGATTCTTAAGACCTGTGTGTGCTCGCCTATCTTCGGACTACTTACCACATATCCTGCTGTTAGCACCCAGGCACCGTCTACTTTGTTACATGATGTGCTGGCTACCTCCTGTTCCTATATATATATATATATATATATATATATATATATATATATATATATATATATATATATATAAATAGATAGATAGATATATCTTTATATATATTACTATTGTTATACTGATGTGAAGATTTGCTTTATCTTCAGATATTTGTCAGTGCGCTTAACTACCAATATAATATAGTCACAAAACCTCTGCCATGATCATTATTCTATGCCAGTGTGAATGGTAGCACAGGAGATTAAATAAAATATAAATTTATGTTCTTTGCATTGTTATTTTAACTTGCTTCGTGCAACAGTATTGTATGAACAGTTTCTGCAAAAAATGCTAACTAAATTTGAAAATTCCTAATAAAAATAATGGTATAACAAGAAATAATTATTTTAAGGGGCCCTGCATTCAAAAACTTTTTTGCTTAGTGAAAAATATGTAATGCTGAGCATTCACATTGTTTTAAGAGTCGGAAACACAGAAGAGAAAAGAATAAACAAACACTGCTTTCAACTGAAATTACATTTATAAGTGACTTAAACCACTGAAAATATTGAATTAACATATATAAGAAAGTTACTTAGGGGCAAAATTACTAACCTCCGAAAATTCGCCAGTGACGGCTTCGCTCATTGCGCAACACTTCGCCAGGCGTAGATCCGCCAGGACAACGCTAATTCAGTAAAATCTGAAGTTGTGTCCAGGAAGCCGAATGCTGGTGAATTTGCTCTAGTGTTACTGCGCCAAACAAAGCGAAGTTGCGCTAGCGTTGACTAATTTGCATATGGTGGGAAGTTAAAGTTTAATGGACGTATTTGTTGCAGCAAATACATTACACTACACAAGCCCAGGAAACCTTAATAGAATAAAATAAAGTTGTTATATTGCCCTACACATGTGCCCAGTGTATAGTTAATGTGCCATATGTTAGGAAATGTAGGGGGGAAGCCGGTTACCCCAAAAAAAATTACACTCTTTTTCACCCTGAAAAAGGAAAAGACACTAGCGTTTTTTGGGACTTAGAAAAATGTTCAACTATTTTTTTAGGAACGCCTATCTACTCTATTGCACTTCGCCTGGTCTGAGGTGGCGAAGGCAAGTTTGGCGCAAGAGGTAACGTTCAGTAAAATCCACATCTTAATGAATTTGTGTAGTTACGTTCATTCACCAGAGTGCAAATTCACCAGGCGTTAGAGTCTATCTCCTTCACTAGCGAAATCACGCCAGCGACCATTAGTAAATCGGCAAAGTACTGAAATGACATTATGCTGACAAATTTTCACCCGCATTAGTCACTTCGCCTTTAGTAAATTTGCAAAAACGACTATTTTTGGGTGGTGATGCAAGCATACTGCTTTCTATAGCTGTTAAAATGGTTTAATTGTATGTATAACTTTATTTGTAAAGGGCTGTTAAGGAGCTGCAGTGCTGTACAGTGCAAAAAGTCAGGGCCGGAACTAGGGGTAGGCAGAGTATGCACGTGCCTATGGCGCAAAGCTTAGGGCGCACCCAGCACGTACCTTTAACTGCTGCCTACCCTCGCCCAGTGTTCATTACTGCTCTTTGTGCACATGCGCACGCTCCTATGTGACAGGAGCGTGGCAAGCGATGTGTGCGTGTGTGTGCATGCGCACGCCTATGTGATTGACAGTGGCGTGCGCTGTGACGCTTTTGTCAGCGTGCCTGCGCGTGCTCAGTGTAGGGGGCGACGTGGCAGACTGGCCCGGCCCTGCAAAAAGTACAATATATATATATAAATGTATACACAGTGAAGATAAATCACATAATAAATATATACAGAATCATAGGACAAAGAGCTTAAGTGCTATGCAGTATGCAATGCAGTAAGAGAGTGAGGAGTGTGCAGGTCGAAAGCCAGAAAAGCAGATTATTGGTGCAGATAAAATTAGTAGTACGGGAGAAGAATAGTGATGGGCGAATCTTTGGCGTTTAGCTTCGCCGGATAATTCACGAATTTTCAGCGAAATTCGCGAAACGTGAATAATTCACGAAAAGGCACCGGTGTCTCATTTTTGATGCTGGTGTCCATTTTTATGGACACTGGTGAATTTTCGCAGCGGTTTCACAAATTTATTCACCATCGCCGAATCAGGGAATTCACCTCAAATTCCTGCCTGGCGAATAAATTTGCCCATCACTTATAGAAGATGAGACATTTCAGAAGTTTAGAGGCTAGCGGTAAGAGAGAGACAGGACGGTAGTTAGACAAACAGGATGGGTCCAGTGTAGCCTTTTTCAGAATGGGCTTGACACAGGCCTGTTTGAACAACGAGGGGAATAGCAGAAGCTAGCGAGGAATTGAATATATGAGTAAGTCCTGGAGTGAGCACACTGTTTTAGTAGAGGTGATGGGATAGGATTAAGTAAGCAAGTTGTTGATGGAGAAGATAGGAGAAGTTTATTGACTTCCGGCTCAGATATACGATCAAAAGAGTTGAAAATGGAAATAGAAGCTTTAGGGGGAATGCGAATATTGATATCTGAGGGGTGGGAAAATTGTTTGTGGATAGAGTCAACTTTGCTTTCAAAGAAGTCAGCAAAGTCATGGGGGGATATGTTCAGGTGTTAGCGTATCATTTGTAGAGGGATGAAGTAGCGAGTTGAATATTGAAAACAAGCGTCGTGGGTTGGATTTATTGTTATTTATGAGTGTATTGTAGTGCTGCTGTTTAGCCTGGGTTAGGGCAGTACCAAGGCAGGCCTTGAGAAATTTATAGTGGAGGAAGTCAGCTTTTGTATGGGATTTCCTCCACATGCGATCTGCCTATATTATACCCATTAGCCACTGTTAACCTAATATGTGCTCTACAAATAGAAGATACTAAAGACCTTATGTGAATCTAGCCTAACAATTACCAATGGGAATTCGGTCTCAGAGATGCAGAGTTCTGCTAAGTAGATCTACTGCAGAAGATAGGTTAACTGGTAGAGGCATCCCAAGGAAAAAATTAGAATGAAGCAGTGTAGGGTGCTCTCAATGGGGAAATCTCCTCATCTGCAATAATGGAAGAACATAACCCTTTCTTAAGGAATAAAGGCTGCATAAAAGCACAAGATTACCCTTTCTTTCCATTGACTCATCAAACTTGGTAAAACTTTCAAAAAACAGTGTGATCTGTTTGACACTAGGGATGTAGCGAACTGTTCGCCGGCGAACTAGTTCGCGCGAACTTCGACTGTTCGCGTCCGCCGCAAGTTCGCGAACGTCGCGCGACGTTCGCCAATAGGCGTTCGCGTCAAAATCGTTCGATCGTTCGACCATTCGACCGCTAAAATCGAAGGATTTTCGTTCGAATCGAACGATCGAAGCCATTCGATCGCATTCGATCGAATGCTTCGATCGTTCGATTCGAACGAAAATCCTTCGAAAATCCTTCGATCGAACGATTTCAATCCTTCGAAAATTCGAACGAAAATCCTTCGAAAATCCTTCGATCGAACGATTTCAATCCTTCGAAAATTCGAACGAAAATCCTTCGAAAATCCTTCGATCGAACGATTTCAATCCTTCGATCGTTCGAATCGAACGATTTTCGGATGTTCGAAGTTCGCGAACAGTTCGCGAACTGTTCGCAAATTTTGCCGGTGTTCGCGAACGGCGTTCGCGAACACATCGGCGGCGGTTCGCTACATCCCTATTTGACACACCAGTGGCAGCTTAACACAAGCCCTAACTGTGACTAAATTTACAGAATACTGTTTTACAAACCAAGTGGCTGCCTTGTTATTGATGTTGGTTAATGCGAAAATTCGCTGGCAAAAAAATCCACCACATCCAGTATATTTGGGCGCGCGTCAGAATAGTCGTGCACATAAAAATTGTCGCCCGTGAAATTTATTCAGACGCCCATTGACTTTTGCATTTGCATTTGGACAAAATAGGCGCACATATAAAAATTGTTGCAGGCGTGAAAATTTTTGACGCCCGTTGACTTCAAATTCGAATTTTTTTGCCAAAATTCACTAACTTAGTACATTTAGTGGTCTGTGTAGTATGAATTATGATGAAATTCCATGTGCAGTTATTTTTAGAAAATCAAATAAAATTTAGAAAATGAAATAAACCCTTTTGTATTATTCAGTTTCATTTACTATTATTGTAGGTGTAGGAAAACTTTGATAAGTCTTTTTTATGTTATAAATGCAATAAGATTGTTTTTCACACCAATAGAGACTATTAAGAAAATCCATTAGCACCCTACAGCTCAGATATTACAGTCTAGAGAACAATATTCATTCACATCTGTTTAGTTCTTAACTAAACATGTAACAAAATGACCAGTATTATTAATAAAACACAACATTTAAAAAGAATGGCGTCTTGAGACCTAAGAAGTGAAGTGGGTTTGATTAACATTTAGGAAGGTCAAAGAGGAAAATGCTATGTTGTTTACTGAGACAAAAGGTCAAAGGAGTGATCTAAGTAAATCAATATTTTCTTCATACTGTTTTAGATCCTTAAATGAGACTTCTGTTAAAAGAAGGTTTTAAAGGCTCCCCCACTGAATCTATCCATGAAAGCACACTGGGGCTCATTTATTAACGCAGCGCAGTGCTAAAAAGAGCGCAGTGGCCTGACATTTGCCCAGCGCATGCGAGTATTTAATAATGTAGCGCACGATACCTTAACAGTGCGATTTTGTGCGCTAATGTAGGTGCGACTTGTGAAACTGTGTGAAACTGCGTATCAGCTGTCGCAGTGCTTATAATAAATTGTGCGCACAGGAAGATACCGCAAAGGTAAGGATTAGTTGTGCTCATGTATGAATGCGCTGCTTTAATTAGTTGCGTCACATATTGCGCATATTGCGTTCACTTAGACGCATCTGCATTTGTTTCTGTGCTAATATTTGTTTGGTTGCAAAGGTGTTTAGCCTACCTGATACCCTTAAAGGAACCTTGGTCAATATAAACATGTTGGGTGGAAGGTGTGGTTAATATACACTTTACAGGGGTTGTTCATCTTTGAGTAAACTTTGAGTTAACAAACATCCCCACCAACAGCAGCACCATTGTATTTGCCAGAACCCAGTTTAGCAGTGTGGCTCTGCTAGCGCAGCTGGGCAGGAATGCGCATTTTGAAGAGCGTTACTATTACGCCACAAACAGGCAGTCGTAAAAATTGTGGTGCTGTTGACCGGGTGCAGTTTTGCACATATACAGACGCAAATCTGCGACGGCCGCAGTGCAAGCGCATTGTAGCCACGCCCACAGCCACGCCCCTAACAACCACGGCATCGTTTGCGACATAAATGCCCAATCTTTTGCGCAATGCGCATAAACAAAACCATCGCAAAAGCTCTGTGTTATGCGCAATATCACGCAAATATATTAGCGATCACACTCGTGATGTCGCAGACAATCTTTTGCGTCCACTTATGCGCTGCGTTAATAAATGAGCCCCATTGACTCATAATATGCATTCAGCTCTTCTTACCTGTGCTATCATCATATGCGATTGTAACCGTCTTCCATTTGAAGAACTGCACCAAATCAAGGATTGCCCGACTGAGTGATGAAAAGTCTGGGTACAAACTGACATAGAAAGAGTCTTTGTTATCAGAAACCTGATGTTTCCAGCGAGTCTGAATGTGTGGAACTCCTAATGCATTGCAAATAGATTGTACTGCATTAGCTGATGAACTGTGCGATGGTCCAAAAATTGCTGCTACTCCCAGAGACAACTGTTCACATGCTATAAAAAGAAAAACAGAAATCAGAAAATGGATATATTCTATTTTAAAACTTAATTCAGAACTGCATTATTCTGAACAATTCAATGTATACAGAGATGCTGGACTTAAGGACTTAAAGTAATATTAGCATTTCTTCTGTCTTCATAGAATTTTTTTCATACTGCAGCCTTTGGAATTAAGGCATTATTTATGTGGCCACTTAACAGATCATATGTGTCTCTCATTTTGACATAGAAAACAAGATTTGCGAAAAATATTTGCAATGTAAAAGTGTATGCCTTTGCGTGATAAGTGTCTTACTAAAAAGTTATGTTTGCTCCACAAAATTACTCCACTTCAAGCAATTCTTAAAAGTGTGCAATGAGCAATTACATTTAGCAATACAATAACAGTCTTATGAAGAATATTATATTGGGAGATGTCATTATAAATTATAGAAATTATGAGGCATACTTCTTTTAAAGAAGTGGCTGAAAAGGATATGATTTAGTTGCATCTTGAAAAATGGTGTTGCCCATTTGGTATAGTGACAAAATTACTGTCAACACCAAATTGCTTGGATAAGCTAGTTCAGCTTTGAACTTTGAAGGCAGGTGTGTATAATCATGAGAAAAGGTATTTAAGGTGGCCAATTGCAAGTTGTGCTTCTGTTTGACTCCCCTCTGAAGAGTGACAGGATCCTCAAACAACTCTTAAAAGATCTGAAAACAAAGATTGTTCAGTATCATGGTTTAGGGGAAGGCTACAAACAGCTATCTCAGAGGTTTAAACTGTCAGTTTCAACTGTAAGGAATGTAATCAGGAAATAGAAGGACACAGGCACAGTTGCTGGAAAAACCCAGGTCTGGCAGGCCAAGAAAAATACAGGAGTGGCATATGTGGAGGATTGTGAGAATGGTTAGACAACCCAAAGATCACCTCCAAAGACCTGCAATAACATCTTGCTGCAGATGGTGTATCTGTACATCGTTCTACAATTTAGCGCAATTTGCATAAAGAACATCTGTATGGCAGGGTGACAAGAAGGAAGCCCTTTCTGCATTATGCCACAAACAGTGTCGCTTGTTGTATGCAAATGCTCATTTAGACAAGCCAATTATGGAACAAAGTGCTTTGGACTGATGAGACAAAAATTTAGCTATTTGGTCATAACAAAAAGCGATTTACATGGTGGAAGAAGAATTTTGGTGGAGGTTCCATCATGCTGTGGGGCTGTGTGGCTAGTTCAGGGACTGGGGCCCTTGTTAATAAATATATAACTATAGATAGATAGATAGATAGATAGATAGATAGATAGATAGATAGATAGATAGATAGATAGATAGATAGATAGATACACAGTATATATATTTACTACCTTCTTGAGCTCAGATAACTTAATATATATATTGAAATTTAAATCAGAGGTTATTTTGTCATTGTAGAAAAACTGCTTTGCTGCAGTTTGGGTGTTTAAAAATCCATTAAGCTTTGATCTGCGCTGATCTCCAGGAGTGTGTATGTATATCTAATAGGACTACGCATACTTTTATTGTGATGATCTCTGCCCCCCTTTTACTAATGGAAATAGTGATGAATAGAAAAGCTGGTCAAATGCATAGTGCAAAGATGGTAGTAAAAGTTTGATATTCTTTGCTTGCAGCATGCTAAATATATAGCTGTAAAAGGCCCATTATATTTAAGATGTACTTTAGAAGTCTGACTTTGAACCTTTTATTATTTAAAAAAAAAAAGAATTAAGTATGCAGCATTGCTAGCACATGGCTTATTTCATTTTCTTCTGGAGGTTTGGCTTGGCATTCTTGTTGCTGAGCACAACATCCTATACAGCTTGCTGGCTGAGACCTTCGTATAGAATATAAAGAGGAGATATTGTTTGTGTCAGATCTGGCCATTAAACTGTTGCTCATATTAAAATGGTTTAACCTGAGTTCTTCTGGATAGATGTGCAGTGATGTAAGGTTTAATTCAAAATATCTCTCCTGGATATGGCCCAAACATGAGAGAGAAAAAATAGTGCACTATTGACTTACGAAAACCAAACTGTATGTACAGTATTCTGCAGAGATTGCAAGCAATCATTTATATTATTTTTATCATTTATTTTAGTTTTATTTCTTTGCATTTCAACATGCCTAGCAACTTAAAGAGACCAGAATGATTCAATATAAATATAGCTGTAAGGAGACCTGGGAGACCAACACGCAATCCTACCTGCAATGGTCAATGGGTCCATTTGCACATGTGTGCACTTCGGTGTTCTACTGCATGGTGGTGAGCAGTAACATCAATTGGTGAGAAATTGAAAAGCCCATTGCTTGTAATTTTGCCCAAGTTGGTTCTGTGTTAAAGTTCCGTGTATAAGCCTTGCTCCCCTGTTTTGCTTCCTGGTTTGCCTTGTACCTGTCATTGACTTTGTTTCCCTCCTTTCTGCCCTGTCCCATTGCCTTTTACTGTATATGTCTTGTCTGTACATTGCTGTTGGAATTTTCTCTGCCATTATTAGGTTCCCTGTCTATCCCACAGCAGAAAGTTTTCTAAGCCCCAAAAGGACGTTGGTAAAGACCAGTATTAGGAAGGGTGTCCTGTTTTACTAAAGAGGGTTCCTCAAGCAGTCCCAAGGCTCCAAGTTAACAGGCTGTTACATAAGCTATAGAGTTTAAAGGGGTCCTTCCCAAAAGATACTTTTGACACAGTGAAAGAAAATGTTGTTCTATGCAACTCTCTAATATGCATTAATTGCAGATTTTTAATACTTTTAAAGTTAATTGTACATTGTTACTTTACAATATATACAGATGAAGCCACTTGGATTTGTGAGTTAAAAGCGTCATGACTCAGGGGTAATTGAAGAAACTGTGTTATCTTAAGTCATCTTAACTCATTTAATGCATTTAACCTTTTCATTAGCATACCAAAGCTCCATTGTTCACAATGGTGAATGCTTTAATTAGATGGGATGTTGTGACACAGTTTTCTGTGTTAAATGAGATAAATGGGATATCTGTGTTTAGTTATTCTGTGTCAAACAGACAAACCAAAGTGGCTGCATCTGTATATCAGTTTTCTGCCATCCTTAAACAGAAATGGATAAAAAAACTATTCTGTAGACTAGAATTACAGTTACTTGATTCATTGAAAGTTTTATATAATGTATATTATGTAAATGTTACTGGGAGAGTGTTTATATGTTCATTGCTATTATAATCTCATGTTAATTTATATAAAAATAAGTAAACAGACCCCTGAGAATTTTATATTTGAATGTAATCTAACCAAGTTATTTTTTATATTACTATTTTAATTTGGATTTATATTTTTAGTCTCTCCAAAGTAAAAATTAAAATGATCCCCTGCACTCAGATAGAAGACTGAGTGTGAGAATAGATTTATATTATAATGATTATATTTACTTGCATACTTTTATATGCAGCAGCTTTCTGTAAGGGGTATGGGGTTACCTGTGCAGTGGGGACGCCCGACGCATGGTCCGTGAGCCGGCGCCATCTTTGATTCTAGGGCATCTTTTGATTCTTAAAGGCGCAGGCACGCTGGCACATTTGCACCAACACGTTTTTGGCGCACGTTTGGTGCGAAATTTGAATCTATTTAAGGGCCATTCTGTGTTCAGCCCCTTGCCCGTGATAGAACTTTGTTTCTAAGTGGTTTCTGAGCCTAGTGCATCTGTTATTCTGTATCTTGATTATCCGTGTTTGACCCTGTCTGTATCCTGACTACTCTGAACTCTGTATCCTGACCCTTGCCTGCCTACGACAACTCTTCCTGCTTAACCCCTTGATTGACAACCCGGTTTGACCCTTGCCTGCCTGACGATTCTTATATCCGCCTGCCTTGACCCAGCCTGTCTGACCATTCTTCTGCCTAATCCTTTTGTACCGTGACCTTCGGCCCAAAAAGACTTTGCTAACAGCCGTGCCCCTTCGCCAGCCAGAACATCTCGCCTTGCACCCCTCGTTAAATCCAGGTGGCACCCAAGTAAGCTGAGGGCTCCTCCCGAAGCCCAGCGGTGGTTACACTACTGGTGAAGCCGAGCCGAGACCAGGGTGCTTGGCATTTGTTCTGGTATCGGGTGCCGGCCTTGACACTTTCCTAGTCATCTTTCAATATGACATACAATCATATTTTATTTTTATAATTATTTTGTGTTGCTTATCTTTCTGTATGTGTAGACTGCTATTCGTCTTTCATTGTGATGGATGCCTGGTTACTAGGCTTTTTTTTGAGAAGATGGGCATTTTTTAATTAACATGCAATTTCTTTAAACATTCCCTACAGCCCCATACGTTGATGATATGTGGCAAATTTAGTTTAATTTACTTTTTGACAGGTGTTTATAAAATTATATGGGGACTGTTGTAGCTATAGCCGGAGCAGAAGGCCAGGACTGGTTAAAGATTTACATGGATGAAGCAAAAAATGTTAAGTGGATATGTAGAATAGCCGATCAGTGTACAAAATGTCAATCAGCTTTATTAAACTAAGGTAAACATTAGCATACATTATAACCAAATATTATATTTGGAGAACTTATTACCAGGCATACCATTATTAAATGTAAAATAAACAACAAATAAATACTGGTGCTTTAAAAAGTATATCTACATTTTTTGAAAAATATGAAATAAGAATAAAAGTGGCTGACATGTCTATATTTACTTTGTATTATTCAATGGCAGTCATCCTTAATAGGCAGTTGGATGGGCCTCATGGACCTTATACAGTATAACACTAGTATTGTTTTACTGCATACTGTATTCTCATTATTCAGAATTCTAAAATTGTATCTTTTTTCAAATGCTGATACATATGGAGGAATGCACAGATCCATGCACATGCCAGAAGGGATGCAATGAATCTCAATATATTTCAATGTCAGAAATGGCATCTTAAATGAATACTGTCTGCCAGGAAATCAAGTCGATTATCTTCATTTTCCTTCACTATATTATGCATTTAAACCTTTCTAAAAGGAGAATAGAAATGCTATTTAACACTTTTTTAGCAGCCATGTTAGATGAGATACCATGGACTTAAGTCCCTTGACCAGGGCCATGCATTTATAGTTGAATTTGATATTGCAGAATAAGTACTCATTCTTTTTTTTACGTTCCTCTGGGATATAAAAATCACAAACGTTGCATCAACTCTACAGCTACAATGTGCAGGTATTACTATCATAATCTGCAGTTCAATATGTAAAAAATTTAAACTGTAGCAGATGTATTGTAGTCATGCATATGACATACAGAATTCCTTCTGTTCATAGAGGTGAAGTAGGTTTAGTATGATGTTTGTGCATTATTTAGTGTGCGCAAGTCTGCTATTGATTCAGTCCGCAGAGGGAAGACTGGGATTAGCTTGAAGGTGTTAGTAGCTTCAGAGTTCCCCTGTGTCAATAGGCTCAATTCAGAAGAGTAGAAACGGATGCCCCGGCGCTGTATACAACTATAGGAATATGCAATGAGCATCTTTAATTTAAATTTAATAGACGCTTCATCATACTGAAATAAGAAATGTTCTAAATACAGTCAATTAAAAATTCTGCATTGTTTCTGAAATAATCAAGTTTATCTTCATTGTCCCTCTCTCTGCATCTGTTTCTCTTCAATCTCTCTTTATGCAGCAGTTGGGTGTCAGATATTCATTGATAGTTAGATCCAATATGTCTTATGGGGGCTCCTTTTGCTTAGAAGATGTATTGCCTTGTTGATTTGTGAGTAGGTATGCATTTTATGCAAATTTTGTTCTACCAATATTTATTATTATAGTTTCTTATCTTTATGGTATATACTTTTTCTAATGAACAAGGATGTGCTGTGTCACAGGATATGTCTGGAGCATTTTTTAACTAAGTAATTTATTTGATATCTAAAAATCTAAAATCATTTTCTTAAACATATTTTCTTTAGAACAAATAAAATGTAAAATAATCTTTGTCTGTTCAAACATCACTGAGTTGCATTCACCTTTAGCAGTCACTAAAGGGATCCTTAGTTCAGTAATAGCTAGAGACCCACAGTTTGCAGATATCTGCTGAAGACAATAAGGTTATTGAGAGAAAGGTTACCTTTTCTAGATGCTTCAAAGCTGTCATAGAGGTTTATCCTTTGAGTATCATACGTTAATGTTGTGTTTGGCAGTAATGTTCGGTTTCTGTTAATTGTATTCACAGCAAACCTGAAAGCTAATTCTTCTGCTCCAGAAGGTCCAGACTCAACATTTTCAAAAATTCCCCCTAAAATAGAAAAAAGAAGCATTACATAATTATACAATTTTTATTATCTTCTTCCCCTTTTTTATTTTGCAGACATTAAAAACAATGTTTATATTTTTCCTCTTTATTTTTTTCATTTGGTTTAACAATGGTACATTATTTAACTTAAACTATAAATAGGTTTAACATAAACAGTATACATCCTTTTAAATACCATGAAAACATGTGCTAACATAATTCTGTTACATATCATTTTAATGCAGTGTTCTTGCACATCTTTTTACTATAATGCATTTTTTTTTATAAATGTTTTTATTGAATTTTCACAACAAACAAGAAGAAAGAAAATAAAATACAAAGGAATTCGGAAACACAAGAAAGAGTGACAGATAAATCCATTGGTAACAGTATTGAGTATATACCTGCAATAGCTGAAATGCAGGACTCCTCTCAACAGATTAGCACAGAATAAATCGAAATATTAAAATGCACAACAGTAGTACCCTCACCTATAACTTAGAGCAGATGATTAAAAATTCTGTGTTCGTAAGAGCTGGTTTATGTGGTGACTCCTGGGGGGTGTTTGTGGATTCTGTTCCCGTGACCTTTTGAATATAGCGATCGGTTTCTTGAACAATAGTATTACTGAGTAGTAGTTCTGTGTCGTACCACGTGGTGTGTCTAAATGCATAGATCGTTAAATGTTTAATATGAGTTGGGAGTGATTGAATGTAACTCATCCATATCGAGAAGAATTTTTCAGTAAATTGTTCTTTATTTGTAGTGGATTCCAGCCAATCCATAAGAAATATATAATGGCATTTTTGTTTGACCAAAGATAGGGGGGGTGTAGACGGGGAAAGCCAATGATGCAATATGGTTTTCCGAGTTGCAGCCATTAACCTTTCCATAAGCTGCCGATCAGAGCGTGAGATTTTCAGTTGTGGAGGGGGTACCCCAAAAATTGCCCAAACTAGCGTAAAACTATTTGTTTGCTGGGTGAGAGATTTCCAGTATACCTGAACGTCCCCCCATAATCATTGAATATAGGGGCATAGCCAAAGGCAGTGCACAAGATCAGCCCGGGGTTGATGACATCTCAAACATTTATCCGAATTCAAGGTGCCTATATGGTGCCGCCTAAGTGGAGTGAGATAAGAGCCATGTAATATCTGTAGAGCCATTTCTTGATATTTGCTAACAGATATAGCCTGCATTGATTTTGCGTGATATTGAAATATTTGAGAGGCCTCCGTTTGTGGAATTATAGAGGTCCATCTGAGTAAGAAAGTGTCCTGTGTTTCAGGTGATAATGCGGACCGATTAAAGCGGTAGATCTGGGAGATAGTTCTAACTGTATTATATCTAGACCATAGCAGATTTAATGGGTTATCTTTATCTGTCATGGAAAGATGTCGCAACACTTTTGTGGCATAATGGACAATTTGGAGTAGCAGCATGTGGTCATCCGCCAGGAATGGGAATTTCTGGAGGAGTTTGTCTTTGGATAGCACCGTGAAAGCATCACCAATAATATCTTTAACAATTTTCAAATTTCGGTTATGCCATTCCACTAGAGTTTTATTGTGGTGTCCCATCGGAAATGTCGGATTATCGAGCCAGGACAGATAAGTGGAGTAACAAGGTGTTAATTTAAATCTACGTCTAACTGAGCCCCACGTTTTACAGGTGTCTATGAACAGAGGATCTTCTCGCATGTCCTGCGAGATATCCTTTAATGGAGAATGTAAGAGAAAGTTAAGGGATAAACCTCCCGTTAGAAGTTGGTCAAGTTCTGTTGAGGCATATATGTTTCTATTATATATCCAATCCCTACTATAATACATTTTATTATCATTTTATCCTACTTTGACTGGATGTATATTTGCAGATTTACCAAGGCTCAAATAGGAAATTCAAATTTTCGAAGTTTTTTTGGTCAAAACTCACTAATTCGAATTGGAAATATTGCAAACTTGATCTGAATTTCGCAATTTATCAAACCTTTACCCTGGGAATAATTTGAATTTGACTATACCTAAAGCCTGCCAAGTTCATGTATAAGTCAATGGGAGATGGTCCAGTGACCCATTTGAAGATGTTTGACCCATTTGAATCCTTCCTGATATTCAAGTTATTTTGTGGAGATTTGAGCTTAGTCAAATTTGACTAAAATTTGAGAGTTTTTGGGTTCATAATATTCATTCGAGTTTTAGATTTTAGATTTTTTATTACTGAATTTCGAGTATATGTGAATTTATAAGCATTAAAAAAAATTCACATGAACTCACAATTTGACCTTTGATAAATGAGCCTCTAAATGTCTCCAGTTGGAAACTGTACAATATATTTGCTCATAGTAGAAAAGAGTTGATATTTTATGTACAGAGGATCGGGTTGGCTATAAATCTCAAGGAAAATTTGCATATCACTCAGGCTATTTTGGTGAATATTATGTTACTGTCATGCAAAGATTGATGGACACTTCAGTATACATAGTAACAAGTTAAATGCTCAGTCATAAAATGCTCACCATTTAACAATATGTCCATTAGGTTCCAACTTTCAATAGAAACCAGGGGGTGTGGGATAGGAGCAGCAGTAATAGTTCAATAAGTTACAATAAAAACCTGAATATCCTGCCATTACACAGCACTGTAAAACTTTTATTTTATGCCCAGACACATCTACAGAAGGTTAAAGAAGTTCATTTCATATCAGCAGGGTCATAACGACTTTTGTCAGCGTTTAAATATAGAATAATCCACCAATGAGAATCTCCCCTGAGCTGTGTAACTCTGGCTTTATGTTCTTTGTTCCTGCAATGGCGGTGGAATCTTAATTCACAGTTTTCTAGCAGTGACCAAGGGAGGTTCAAATTCAAATATTTGCTCCTATTTCAATGTTATGCTAAAATTTCTGAATTTGTATTAAAGGACATGTAAACCCTACATTTTCATACCATGTATATAAATTGGCCATATCTTCCCCACCCAAGTCACATCATTTGTACAGCATATAACCCCTCCATTTACCAGCGCCATTACATTTTCCTAAAACAAATAGCAGCTTTCACCAGGTGGTCGTTTTCCCTCTGACACATCATCAGAAACATTGACATCTGCAGGACATGTATGCTGTAAAGTTCATGCAATGCAGGTTTACACTGGCACAACATACACAAAAAGTTCTGCTGGGATTGAGCTCTGTAATGGTTAAACTGAGCTCAGGAGAGGTGGTTAGGAGAATAAAATAGGATCAGACAACTAGAGTTTCTATGGGAACCAGTAATGATGTCTCTTCATTGGCTGATAGACTATAGGGTGTGTTTAGTAATCTGAGTTGAGAAGAACTGAGCATGCTCATAAGTCAACAGCTGAAGCAAATTCCTAAGATGGCCAAGTGGGTTAGAGGAGGAGAAGGATTTCTAAGTTATTAAGGGGATGTTGCAGCCTTACTGTTAACCTTTTAACAACCAGACTAGCAGTTATCTAAAGATTTTAAAGTGGCTGTTCACTGGTTACGTTTTTATGGATGCGGTTTACATGTCCTTTAAGCTTTATAACTTTTTTCCAAAAAAATCATAAAACTTTAAAAGATTCTGAGTTTATGTAGAAGTAAATGGAAACTGTATATGACTAATTTAAAGTGTTTTTTCAAATGCAAGTTTTTCAAATTTTTTAACCCATTAAAAAAAATACAGTACAAAGTTGAGGTATTCTAATATTTGTCACAAATTTGTGTATACAAATTTTGTATATTCTGATTGTTATTAATAAATAAGCAAACATTCTAGTCTTTGAGTTTATTCAAAGTAGAAAAAACTCTAATATTACACATATTTGAAATCAGGCTTCTTTATCCCAATGTCTGATTGCATAGTAATATAATGAAGTCAGAATGATATAATATATATAATAAATATGGCAATAGTGGTTCCAAATTCATGTTCCTTTATCTGTCTAAATTACATTTATAAGGAACATTTATATTTTACAATAGATCAGTAACAATAGGAATAACAATATTCAGCATAATATAATATTACCAACATAAGTAATATAATATTACCAACATAAAGGTCACTATTAAAATGAACCAAATTGGTATAAAGATTTAAATAGCAAATTAGCTATGACAAAATCATAATATATATGCCAACCAGACAGATTCACCTCTGTCTACAATTCTACTAATCAAAATATCTCCATTGCTCCATCGTTCCAATATTTCTGTAAAAAGCTGAGTAGTGTGTAGAGAAGCACTTCATAATGAATGTTAAGTGGACCATAGCACTGTTTAAAAAAGGTTTTCCGTTTTATCGCATTTTAATATATTATTGTCTGTAGTGTTCTGCCATGAAGGGCATTATGTTCCTATTCTTGCACAAAAAACAGAATTTCAAATCACACAGAGACTGCATTATTTAACATATTAAGTAACGTTCAAATTTCCCATAAAAACAAAAGGACTCTTGATTTATGGACTTTCTCGTAAACTAGAAAGAAAGCATGTCTGTTTTTTCCAATGTATTCAAAACATTTTCAATGACTGTGTTTTTCATCTTGGTCATACAGACTGGGTATCAAAAGGCAAGTTTACAACTTTTACATAATATCTTCCATAGCTAATTTATATAGAGTGCAAGAGAAACAGAAATACAATCAATAAAGACTCAGGACAGACATTTGGAATCATTTGTGAGAAATGTATGCCTCTCCACCTGAGCTACTGTATACCTACAAAACGAATACTTAAGCAACGTATAGTTTACATCATATTAAGGAGCAGATTTATAAAAATTCAAGATTAGAACTCCCCACAGAAAAACTCACTCACTTTATATTTATTCATGTGGGATTTTTAAAAGCATATTTATCAAAAGATGAACTCCACTGAGCTCTAATCTCACATTTTAATAAATCTGCTCCAAAGTGGAATCTTACCAAACTAGAATATATATTTAGGTAAATATTGCCCTTTTACATCTTTTCCCTTGAGCCCCCATTGTATGATATTCTCTGTGCTGTCTCAGAGATCACCTGGCCAGAAATGCTACAGCTCTAACAATAACAGGGACTGGCCCTTATTTCTTAAAATAGTAATTTTCTATTTAGGATTACCCAATGGCACATAATACTATAAAATATATTATTGTGAAAATGATTTATTTACAAGAAGCAGAGCCTTACATCAGCTTTACAGAGCTTTACAGAGCTTTATGCAATATATTTTCATAGAGACCTGTATGGGGGTATATCATTCCTTTAAGTGTGATAATTAATGTTCCTAAACAATCAGTTGTACAGTATATATAAAACATATACCTCTGAGGTGTATGACTAGGCAAAAGGAATGGTTAATGTCACACTATAAACTGGGTTTTTGTTCTCTGGAGAAGAGGCATTTGGGATATGCTTGCTGGTAGAGAAATTGTTAGTGAAATAGGGGGAAACTATATTCATGCTCTGAAACAGAAAAAGGACTGGACTCTACCATGTAGAGTGGAGGTAAGCAGTGCTAGGCCACGTCATGAATGTGGCCGAGGCAAAGCAGGCTTATTCATGCCACACTCAAGTGGGAGCAGGTTTGAAGAGTGCCGCAGGGGGTAAGTCAAGGAGTACCACACAGAGTACAAGCAGGCTGAAGATCCCACTGGACCTATGAATTAGGATGTAGTTGAACAGAAGAGATATGTGCCTGATGACCTCCCCCACCATTGTGCCCTAGGCATGTGTCTCTTCTGCTTACTCCTAGTTCTGGCCTGAATGAAATAAATTTTACATATAGCAGTGAAATTATTTTTTACTATGATATTTCTGCAGGGCTGACTTTACATAGTGGGTGCCCATAGGCCCACTTCCGTTAGTCGCCCCTGTCCCCTCACCTTTAGTCGTGATAAATTTTATCATCTGGACTGGAGCAATGGGGATTGACGCACAAGAATTCCAAAAAATTCAGTGCATCCCCAGTGTTTTTGAACCAATGTGGGTGTGGTTGGGCAGCATGCTGCCCCCTTAAATCCTGCCGCCCTACCGTGGTGGTCTTTCCACAAATCTGGGCCTGTATTTGTGCTTGAAAAGTTAGTTATTTGGATTTTAATATTATTAAAGGGAAGCTTTACCCCTGGTTCTTAAAAACAATTCACACAGCCCATACTGTAATTAAAACAATATGTCCAATAAATAAACAATTTTTATGAAAAATTATATTTTTCTAATTATATGTGACACTGCATTATTCCATAATGAAACACTGCCATTTTACGTTTTCATCCCTCTGCTCATTTTCATGAGTTCATTGATCTGCTATGATAAATGTGTCAATTCATTAAATAGCCTCCTGACTTTCTATGCTGCGTTTGCAGTTGCAGCTGTGTAAATTTGTGATATAAAAAAACCATGCTGCAGTGATTCACTAGTATTTAAAAAGACAAATATTTAAATGTTTTGTCTATTCAGTAAATTAAAGTTAACTTTTAGTCACTCTCTTTTGTTTTATTCTACATTTCTAATACAGGTATAGGACCTGTTATCCAGAATGCTTGAGACTTCGGGTTAATGGATTTTTCTGTAATTTGGATCTTTATATCTTAAGTCTGCTAGAAAATCATTTACATTTTAAATAACCCAATAAGCTGTTTTTATTACAAGCTACTCTTTTATTATTACAGAGAAAAAGGAAATTATTTAAAAAATTTTGATTATTTGGATTAAATGGAGCTTTCTATATAATGGGTTCCTGGATAACAGATCCCATACCGGTAAGTTTTTTTTGACGCTGTTTTGATGCTTTTAATGAATGTGGTCTGCAGCATTTTACAGAAAGTGCAGATTTTAATTCACTATTTTGCTACCGAATGTAAAAAAAATAATTGAGCTGCCAATCCTTCAGCAACTCTATACCCTGCTTTGTGTATATGTGTGTGCATGAAAGAGTAAGCAATGAATGTAATAATGCTACTCATGCTATAGGGGAATGAGAAGATGAAGGACATAATAAGGACACAGTTACAGTATGACAGAGAGAATGAAAAGACACAAGACCATCACTGAATATAAATGAGGAGATGCGCAATGGCTAAGAAAGGAACTGTAAAGCAAAGATGGAAATTCTGGCTCAACTAAAAAAGAATATAATAATGCATTTGATAGATTTTGTTAAGGCAACTGGAAAATTGTTACATGAGGAATATGAACACAAAAATATCGAGCAGGTAAGCTGGCATGCCTGTGAAGTGGGAGATTGTTTCTCAAATGACAATGGTATTCTAAACAGAAATGATAGACACAGTTAATGTGCTCGTGATGGCCAAATTCAGCTTCTTATAAGAGACGAAGGAGACCTTTGTTTCGTCTGAGGAAAGCAATTTTCTAACATTGCCTCCACTGAGAATTTAAAAGAAGACATATATTGCTGCAACAATCAATTGTGATAGGATCCTTCACTTGAAATTAATCTATTCTGCTTTTGAAGGTAGATACACAATGTACTATTGCTATCTTCATAAACAATATGTGCATTATGAACAAACAACCGAGCTAGATTGAAACTGCTCTATTCAGTTTCACCTCATATGCTTAGGGCATGAGCTCAGCATTGTTAAAAAAGATTACAGCACTTTTTATGCATGCATATATATTATAATCTTATTCTTGTTCCAAAACCAGACTTTAGCTAAATAATTAGAATAGCTTCCAATATACAGTAAAAAGGCAACACATTTATATTTTAAGTTATAGTTCTGGTAAATAGTTCAAATGCTAAAAATCTTAAATCTCACTTCCATGTCAGGCACTCTAGGGTATTTTTTTTTAATAATTTTAATCTTAAAGGGAATCTAAACCATCCATAAAACTGTCCACCAATGGCCATTAGTTTTCTTTAAAAAATGCAAGAATATTCACCAATGAGAATGCTACATACAACCAATTATGTTTCTGTTCATGGTGTAATTAAAGCATGGACAGGGTGGACTTGTTCAGTCCTAAAAAAATTGCATTTAATGTTTCTAACTTCAGAGCAAGAACATAGAATCAGAGAACCAAATTAAGTGGGATTCGAATTTTGTATTTTAACTTTCTGCTGGCTTTGGTGTGCTGGGGGAAGCAATATTGCTTTGAATACATCCATATGTTGCTGGAGTGCAGTTCCCAGTATGCCTTAACTTTGACAATATGTTGGGTTTTGTGGCACAGTAAAAAAACTGTAAAATATCTTTGATCTGAAATTAATTTTCTTGGTGTATCAGATTTAAATAGAGATAACATTTGCTAACAAAAATACAAATAAATTAATAAGTTGCCTGTTATTGACAACAGTACTCCAGTTTTGTGCAAATACATTTTATCAGGACCAGCACCCCCTTTAAAGTGTAATTGTCATTCTTTAAACATTTGCAGAGAACAGGTTTTAAAATTCTGTAATTCAATATTGTGAATAACAAATACAGTACTGACATCAAAAAACACCCATTGACATCAACAGATTTGTAAAATTTTTGCTGATTCGCAAATTTTTTGCCAAGCAAAACGGGTCACATTCGCCCATCATTGCAAGCATTTTTAGGGTTGTAGAGGCTTATCATAGTACATTTGAGTGTTTATATATTAGTTCATTATTATTGAAGAAGAACAAAAAACAACAAACCAAAAAAAAAAAAAAATCTCGAATGTTTGAAAAACTTAGAGACTGATTTATTTATTCTCAAGCCTTCAGGCTCTAGCATTCAGTTCCTAAAACCACACATGTGATCAGCTTGTTGCTGTTCATCATTTATTTTCCTTGAGTGTGTTTTTCAAAAACAAAGAATGAAAAGTATTGGCAGTAGCACGTAAACCCTGGAGCCTGGCAAGCAATAATAAGGGGCAGATTTATCAAAGTGTGAATTTAGGAATCACTCACTCACTTTCTATTCATTCCTATGGGATTTTCTAGAAGCATATTTATCAAATGGTGAACTCCATTGATAAATATGATTTTAAAATCACATAGGAATGAATAGAACATGGGTGAGTTTTTCTGTGGTGAGTTGTAATTTCACATTTTGATAAAGCTGTCTTAAATGTGCCTCCTGGTATCTGCGTTGTATTTGAACTCAAATAATAATAACCTAGCATAGTCTGATTCAGGACACTTCTCTAACTGGCAGATTTAAGGGTCAAATTTCGAAATAATGGGAGTTTTTTGAACTCACATAACTTCAAATTTGAATAAAAAAATACCTACCAAAATGTATTAAAAAAATTTAAGTTTTATAATTGTTCCACTGCCCTCTAAATTTCTAATGTTGGTAAAACAACTAACCAATTTATAATTTGAATGCAAGAAACACATTCTATGAAACACATCTTAAAAAGAAAGAAAAAAACTTTACAATGTATGTTATTTTTTACCATTCTGACACCTTACTTTTTATGTAATTTGTTCTTTTTATGGCATTAAAAATGTTATTTGCATGAATTGATCTTGTGGGCAGTACCAAACCTATGTGCAAATGGAACACAAAGATAATGAATTAAACATATAAATGTATAGAACAAAGCCCCTTTTTAACTGTTCTAACTTAGAACAATTAGGGGCAGATTTATCAAAGGTTGAAGTGAATTTTGAGCTATTTTTTGTGTACTTCGACTAAAGAATAGTCCAAATTTGATTTATTTTGAATTTGAAAAAAATTAGAAAATTAGAATATCTAATTCTAATCAAGTTTTGAAAACTCTTTTTGTGTTTTAGAGCAAAAAAAAACTTCAATAGAGGTAAAAGCTTACGTTTGAACATTGATAAATCTGCCCCTATATGTTTTTGGAGTCTTTTTTTAATTACCCCTATAATCAATTATTTATTACAGTTTCATTATTCAGTTTCATTACAATAGCCCATTTGAAGAAAATTATGGAAATTACAGAGCCATGAGTATGAAACTCATAGCAGATTTCCTTGATCATTGATTATATATATATATATATATATATATATATATATATATATATATATATATATAAACATTCACAAAGTACCTGCACTCCTTCCTTGCTGTTCAAACATGGGTGCTTGGTCAATCAGAGTATTTAACATTCAAAGTGGACCAGCACACCAAGATCTTCAATCAAAAGAAGTTTATTTCAACATCACTCATGTGTCCAACGTTTCGGCCCACATTATATATATCCTTGATAAAGGCCCTAATGTGGGCCGAAACGTTGGACACATGAGTGATGTTGAAGTAAACTTCTTTTGATTGAAGATTTTGGTGTGCTGGTCCACTTTGAACGTTATATATATATATATATATATATACACACTATACTTTTTTATATCTCTCTATCTATCCAGATATCTAGTATCATCGTCATATTTAATTTATAAATATGGGTATATATTTTATTTTGTCGCAATATTAATGACAAATTGTAATCTGGTCATTATGAAGATTCCCACAAATCTGCAAAAGCTTTATTAATTATGATACAAAGCTCACTTGGTTTAACATGGAAAAAAGTCATTGTGATTTTGTAGTATTTCTAAAAGTTAAATATATAGCATATGTAAAACACTAGACTAATGTGTATTTATGAAAGAAGTAACATAGTGAAGAATTTTTTTGAGGCTCAGATTTCCAGTTTAATCCATGAAGGATTAACATATTTTTTGTATTAAATATTTTACTTTTTTATGTTTTTAAATATCTAGTCAAAATATTTAATCAGACTACAGTTTTCTTACAGTGTGGCTTAAGATATCAATTTCCAAGCACTGGGTTAGAGAAATGGTGATGGAAAAATGATCTTCCTGTATTAACATCTTCTTATAATAGATACAAATGCAGACTATTCACATGTGAAATACTAACAGGGGTTATTTTAATTTTTTTATTTGTAAACATGTGTTCAAATCTGTTTGTGTATGCCATAGTAAAGGTTGTTCTCCTTGTTTGTACAAAATCTTCTTCTCATTATAAACAACTAACTTGTACTGTCAGAAAATTGACTCTATAATGTCATGGGAAAACATTTGTTGAAGAAAAATTAAGAAGCAAAATATTCAGGAGTTACTTTGTTCTCTGACATAAGGTTAGTGCAAAGTAATAAGGTAATTTGCATTATTGATATAAAAATAATGTTGATCCTCAGTTAAAACATACTTATTATTACTATTACTGCATGGAAAATCTTTTACAGTGTCAGAAATACAGAACTTGAGCTAAGATCTAAAAATGTCTAACATATAAAGCAGACAAATACATACTGCTGTTTGTAATCATGCACACGGAATGATAAAGGTAATGTTTACATTGTACAAATAGATGTAGTGTAAACTGAATTTACAGTTTTACTTCTGACTACATAGTACATGGCTAGGGCATCATCAGTGTGCAGGCTTTCCAAAACATTAACAGAACTCCACCAAAACTACTTATTGTCTCCATAAAATCCTAAGAAGAGGGACCCCCTGTTAGGATGTAAAAGGCCAAAACAAAACTATTACTAGGGATGCACCGAATCCAGGATTCGGTTCGGGATTCGGCCAGGATTCGGCCTTTTTCAGCAGGATTCGGATTCGGCCGAATCCTTCTACCCGGCCGAACCGAATCCAAATCCTAATTTGCATATGCAAATTAGGAGCGGGGAGGGAAATTGCGTGACTTTTTGTCAATGAACAAGGAAGTAAAAAATGTTTTCCCCTTCCTGCCCCTAATTTGCATATGCAAATTAGGGTTCGGATTCGGTTCGGTATTCGGCCGAATCTTTCACGAAGGATTCGGGGGTTCGGCCGAGTCCAAAAAAGTGGATTCGGTGCATCCCTAACTATTACCAACAAGCATTCCGAAATACTTGTCATTTAACCCAGTTGAGGTCACATGAGGTGGTCAATCCTTATGCAATCAAAACTCCTTCCCTTATGCTCCTCTTCAGGCAGAGCCCCAGGATATTCTCTTATACCTAAATCTCTGTCTTATTTTATATGTGCAAACTATTTTGACCTAAAACTCTTCTAATCTCACAGAGCTCAAGTTCAGTTTTTCTAATCTTATTTTATTTCCTGCACATTACACAGGCGTTTGTAAGATAATATAAGAAGATTCTATCTCAATCAATCTGGACCTTGAAATACAATCTTACATTACATCTGGGATGACCTGAAATAATAGTTATTCTTTCTAGTGATAAAATATCACTAGAAAGAATAAAGTATGAAAACGTTCAAGAAATATTTTTCTGTGATTCCAATAGGGTTCAGTTATGGCATATGTTCATAAGCCATGGAAATATATTTTGTTGACATTTTGGGGCATATTTATAAAAGGTCGAATTTTGAATTGAAAAAACTTTGAAATTCAATTTCAAAAAGACCAACCGAAGTGAAGTCAAAGTTTTTTTTGGGTCAAAGAGGTCCACAGTCAGCCGAATTCTAATCGTACGATCGAAGGAATAGCGCATTTGATCGAATTCGATGTCCCCTGCCAAAAAATTTTGATTTCTCGAAGTCCACCAGTTGACTCCAAATAGGTACTAGGAGGTCCCCCATAGGCGAAAACAGCACTTCTGCAGGTTTTAGATGGCGAATGGTCGAAGTCAAAGTTTTAAAGAGACAGTACATGATAAATTTTTATATTCTAATTTCAATGTTTTTTCGAAACTCAAATCGAATTTGGACTATTCCCTAGTCGAAGTAAACAAAAAATAGCTCTAAATTTGAAGTTTTTAACTTCGAAAAATTCACCTCAACCTTTGACAAATCTGCCCCTTAAAATCAACTACAGATGCAGCCACTTTGGTTTGTCTGTTTGACATAGAATAACTAAACACAGATATCCCATTTATCTCATTTAACACAGAAAACTGCGTCACAACATCCCATCTAATTAAAGCATTCACCATTGTGAACAATGGAGCTTTGGTATGCTAATGAAAAGGTTAAATGCATTAAATGAGTTAAGATGACTTAAGATAACACAGTTTCTTCAATTACCCCATGACGCATTTAACTCACAAATCCAAGTGGCTTCACCTGTAGCTCTAAAGGCCTATTAAGAATTTGAATTTGTATAGTTTTAGAGTTTTTATTTTTTTCAAATAAACTTTTTTGCTTATTTGTTATAAAATTCAAATATGAAAAACTTATGGAAAAAACTTGAGTACATTAAATTTCTGTTTTACTCATCATTAAAAAAAATTAAAAAACTCAAGCATTACTTTTTTTGTGCTTTTTGTACTTGAGTTTTTTAAATCATAGATACATTTTATATTTTTTAAAAAAACTTAAATTGTAGTAAAAATTAAAATTTATGCTCAGCCCCCTAGAGTTTTAACAAACCTGCAACCGTTTCTTTCATAGGTTATTATGCTTTTCACCAACTCCGTAACAATAAAAACAGCACATTTTCATTAACCTTTTATTTGTTAGGAAAATAATAATTTTCAAAAAAATTGTCCTTTTGTCAATAAAATGGAGAAACATTGGCCTTGGTAAAATTTGCACCCAGGTGTGTAAAGACCATGCCATGTGAATAAAAACTATAACCATTGTAAGGTACATTATTATATAAGCTTTGATTTTAGCTGCAGCCTTCAGTTTATTCTTGGCACACTGTCATTTTAGCTATGAATTTTCAACATAACGGGAATCAGGAAAGAAATCTAATGTTTTTATTTATTTTATTTCATATAAATTCATAGTACTGTTCATTTCCATTTTCTTAGACCTTGAGTTTGTGTACCTTGGCAGTGCTAAAATATATAACATTATATTAAAGAAATCTCTGCCAAGAACAAAAATGCATTTTATTCATATATTTTATTTATACATGATAAATCTTTTTAGTGCAGCATATCAATTTAAAATGGCAGTGATTGCTGCAAGTGAAAGTCATTTGTTGCAAAACAAAGTAGAAAGTAGAAAATGAATATGATGGGTCTTGAAAATATATTTTTAAAAAAGTGTGAACTGGTATGTGAGATTTTCATTAAGATCAATAAGAATCAACTGTTCATGATTAATCCTATAGCAATGAAATACAAATGCCTAAGCAAATACTTTAGCTTGTGAGATTTTTTTATCCTTAAAAAAAACAGGCATAAAAGTTGGTTAAACCCTTTTTCAGAATATGATTTTGTTTGAAGATGTACTCTATTAAATATGGGTACCAAATTAGAGTGTTAGCCAGATCAGTTGCCTTGCATTACTATATTTATTTCCTTTGCGTTGCAGGTAAAAGTGAGATTGAACATTGTTCAGGGAATTCATCAGCCTATGTCCTCACTTTCTGTCAAAGTAGACCTGCCATTGCCTGCATTCTATTTGAATAAGTCTTTATTTATGAGATTGCTGAAAAAATGTATCCTACATATTTTAAATAAGTTAATACTTTTATAATAGAATATGAAATGAGGAAAAACATTAAACATTTAAAGTGAAAAAAATCCCAATTGCAAACTTGTTTACAAGGAAGCAAAGCTACTGTTCCACAGATTGTTAATTCCTCACAAACATCAATGAATCTGTGTTGCTACCACCCCTTGGGATTTACACTATTTAACACATTAAAATAATTAGTTGTATTATTTTCCCTCAACAATTATTTGTTCACATCATTATACTTTTAACTCTGAGATTAAAGCAGCATGGCTGCAATATAGTTTCCATTTTCAATCCTAATTAAACCAAACTTTAACAGCCCTTAGAGGAATTCCACAGAGAAATATAAAAGGAAGGCTTTCTCTAAACAAACATCCAAGTAAAATTAAAAAAAAACATGAAATTAAAGTTTTTATCAGCTTGAAAGTTTTGTGATTAGTATAAAATCATGTTATAATCAATAGTAACAATTTATATCAGAAGAAAAGTGAACTCAAAATTGCTGATGTATCGGGACTAAAGTTTGGCATTTCAGGGCCGAAGAGGTCAAAGCTTCATGTGTTAACGGAGATAAGACAATATATCATCTAAAAGAGGATGCTGTTGGATCATGTGAATAGTCATATACAGATGCAGCCACTTTGGTTTGTCTGTTTGACACAGAATAACTAAACACAGATATCCCATTTATCTCATTTAACACAGAAAACTGTGTCACAACATCCCATCTAATTAAAGCATTCACCATTGTGTACAATGGAGCTTTGGTATGCTAATGAAAAGGTTAAATGCATTAAATGAGTTAAGATGACTTAAGATAACACAGTTTCTTCAATTACCCCTGAGTCATGACGCATTTAACTCACAAATCCTAGTGGCTTCATCTGTAATTGAGTGAGAGGATTGGAAGAGGAATGGCTAAAACAGAAATAGAGAGAGATAGAGACTATCTGGAACAGACTATAGAAATGGGTAGCTTTAAAGTTTGCTGTTAAAAATGAAAGAAAGTAATAATCACTTTGGTGTGCGAAACTGTGATGCACCACCCAATGATTTTAATCTCAAACGTAAGACCCCTAGAAACAGTACCTGCCCAGGGTACTATTGTAGGAGCATCATGTTGCCATCTTCTTGCTGTTCCTTAACATCTCTGAGGCCCCAAGATGGTTAGATTGAAAAACTGGCTTTTTGTTTCTATATTCAGCTCTTCACGCTACTGTGCATGCACACTTGAAGAAGAAGATAAGAAGATAGCAGAAGAAAAAAGATGCTATAGTGCTCCTACAGTATTACCCCTGGTGCAGTTTTCAGCCAGTAAGAAACACCGACCATGGATGTATTTTGTTTTCCAGGTAAAGAGAACCCCATGTACATCCATGGTTGCTGCCTCTAAAGAAAGAATATAAAATCTGCATTTCAATTGTTCTAGTTATTCGTTTTCTTATGAGACAATTAAGTAATCTTACAGTTACTACGAAGGCACCTTTGACTCTGTACTTACAGTGATGTTTCTAGTGGGTTAAGAAACAAAAGAAGAATTAGAAGAATAACGTTTCACTTAGGACTTCAGTTTTGTTTTAGGACTTCCAGTCCAAAAGGCTAGGGCCAGATGAGTCGGATCTCGGCTTGCAGAGCAACGCAGGCTCAAAATTCGCCCCTTTCCTCTGGTTGCAGGCAGACGTGGTGGATTTCAGCAAAAAAAGCAAAATCTCTCATCTCAAATCCTTCTGGCCCTAGCCAAAGAACTTTACAGAAGCTGATAGAACCAATTGACTACTTAGAACCCCCTTATAATGAGTTGCTCAAAGGCTGCTGTTTACATTAGGCAGGGGTTTATTAGTTTAAAGGTGAATAGGGAGCTCTGAAAAAATGAAATAAAGGGTAAGGTCGGTGAAAATAATCCAACTGGCTTTAGAATGGCAAAAAATAGGAAAATATTGTTTTTTTGTTTTTACTAAAACAATAGGCTAAATGTCATTTTAACACAAGCCCTATTTATTGTGCCAATTTTTACAAAGGTGTTTACTGTGTCCATATTGCATGGCTTACCAATAAGCAACACAACAGCATAATGCACAAATGCATATTCTGTTTTTTAGGCATCCCTGTAGCATTTATTTTTAACTCATTATTATAAGCTGGGCAGCACAGGGGTTTAAAGCATGGTCACAATGAGAACTAGTTCAAACCTATTTATTTAGTAAACGTAACATTATTAAAAGAAAATGTCTATTCATAGTTTTATGTATTCAGCACACATTGCTACTACTTTAACCACTTATACCATGCCACATATTTACCATTTCCATTTAGTGTACATGCAGCTTCTTCTCACATTTAAACCAATTATGATATTTTTTATTCACATGATATGAACTGAATGTCTATTAAACAAACCAATGTGTAAATTGAATTTTACGTTCCTAAAGCCTGCAGTACAAAACATCCCTATGGATTTATACAATATAATGATGGGTTTCCTGCCAAAATATACTTCTTGTGGCTATAAACATCCTTTAGGAAGTGTCTTCTTCAACTTAATGCAGTAAATATGCCAGTTAGAGTTGGTGTTATCAGCAACACAGTTTGGTTCTCTAAAATATGAATGTCAATACACATTTCCAACAGTCAAATACAAATGAAATATCAATATATAGTAGACTAAACTGTTAAAATGTCGAGCTTAGACCGTTCCCACCCACAACAATAATTGTTTTAACGTGATACAAATTCCCAAGCCCTGTTGTTCAATATCTACAAGAAAAGACTGTAAATTAAACATGCTTGTTTGTCTGAATTAAACATTTTTACATATAAAAGCATGTAAAATGTATGTATGTGCCAGTATGTTTGCATAAATCTAAAAAGTTATACTGTATATTACTGTATACAGAGGTAAAATACTGGAAATTCATGCTTGCAATGCAAAAGTGAGTAAGAATTATGAGGCGGTTCACTGACCTAATGGGCAAATGATCTTCTTAAAACACAAGAGAGGTTATTTACAAATGACCTAGGTGCAAATGCTAGAAAACTAAGGGGCCAAAGTCTTGCCCCTTATTGCTTATTTAGTAAACAGTTGCATCCAGGGCTCTCTCCTGATAGGCACAAGACAGACCTGTCCTTACCACCAATCATAGTGCGATTTTGAGGCCCAGCATATTAACATGGCTTATGCTACGAACAGCATTGTCTTAAATCCAAAATTAGGAATTTTAACCACCATTATTCATGATAACATTTATAAGAGGGATATAAAAGGAAAAGTCATAATCCCTCATATTATATAAAATCTTTCATCGTCCTTTTTTAGGTAATTCTATGTTTAAATTACCAGGCATATGAACACTAGGGATGTAGCGAACGTCGGAAAAAAAGTTCGCGAACATATTCGCGAACTTGCGCAAAAATGCGAGCGGTTCGCGAACGGTTCGCGAACCCCATAGACTTCAATGGGAAGGCGAACTTTAACATCTAAAAAAGACATTTCTGCCCAGAAAAATGATTTTAAAGTTGTTTAAAGGGTGCAACGACCTGGACAGTGGCATGCCAGAGGGGGATCAAGGGCAAAAATGTATCTGAAAAATCTGCCTGTGTGTGCTTGGAAGAGATAGTGTAGGGGGAGAGCTGTTAGTGATTTCAGGGACAGATGATAGTAAGTTTGCTGGCTAGTAATCTGCTTGATACTGCTCTGTATTGGAGGGACAGAAGTCTGCAGGGATTTGAGGGACATTTTAGCTTAGGTAGCTTTGCTGGCTAGTAATCTACTGTTCTCTTTAAACAACTGCCATACGTTGACCTTGTAGGCATTGTTTGCCCAGTTTTTTTGGACGCAGCCACTGAAGCACAGTTGCCAGAAAAAATATGCCATATAAATGCTGAAAATAGTCATTTTTCGCCATACGTTGACCTTGTAGACATTGTTTGCCCAGTTTTTTTGGACGCAGCCACTGAAGCACAGTTGCCAGAAAAAATATGCCATATAAATGCTGAAAATAGTCATTTTTTGCCATACGTTGACCTTGTAGGCATTGTTTGCCCAGTTTTTTTGGTCGCAGCCACTGAAGCACAGTTGCCAGAAAAAATATGCCATATAAATGCTGAAAATAGTCATTTTTTGCCATATAAGTTGAGTCAACGTATGGCAAAAAATGACTATTTTCAGCATTTATATGGCATATTTTTTCTGGCCTCTGTGCTTCAGTGGCTGCGGCCAAAAAAACTGGGCAAACAATGCCTACAAGGTAGGCATTGTTTGCCCAGTTTTTTTGGCCGCAGCCACTGAAGCACAGAGGCCAGAAAAAATATGCCATATAAATGCTGAAAATAGTCATTTTTTTGGTCGCAGCCACTGAAGCACAGTTGCCAGAAAAATTATGCCATATAAATGCTGAAAATATAAATTTTTTTGGTTGCAGCCACTGAAGCACAGAGGCCACAAAAATTATGCCATATAAATGCAGAAAATATGCATTTTTTTGGTCGCAGCCACTGAAGCACAGTTGACAGAAAAATTATGCCATATAAATGCTGAAAATATAAATTTTTTTGGTTGCAGCCACTGAAGCACAGAGGCCAGAAAAATTATGCCATATAAATGCAGAAAATATGCATTTTTTTGGTCGCAGCCACTGAAGCACAGTTGACAGAAAAATTATTCCATATAAATGCAGAAAATATGCATTTTTTTGGTTGCAGCCACTGAAGCACAGAGGCCAGAAAAATTATGCCATATAAATGCAGAAAATATGCATTTTTTTGGACGCAGCCACTGAAGCACAGTTGCCAGAAAAAATATGCCATATCAATGCTGAAAATAGTCATTTTTCGCCATACGTTGACCTTGTAGACATTGTTTGCCCAGTTTTTTTGGTTGCAGCCACTGAAGCACAGAGGCCAGAAAAAATTAAACCAGTAGGGTTTGCACCCTAGTTTGTAACGGTGGCAGAGGGAGGAGGACGCTAAAGGACAGCTGTGTGTGGAGTCATGAGGCTTGAAGAGAAGGACATCTGCATAGAAGTCAGAACAAGTCTTCCGGCGTGCAGTAACCCTCCGAGATCCCCCCCCTCATTCATTTTAATAAAGGTCAGGTAATCGACACTTTTGTGACCTAGGCGAGTTCTCTTCTCAGTTACAATCCCTCCTGCTGCACTGAAGGTCCTTTCTGAGAGCACACTTGAGGCTGGGCAAGACAAGAGGTTCATGGCAAATTGTGACAGCTCTGGCCACAGATCAAGCCTGCGCACCCAGTAGTCCAGGGGTTCATCGCTCCTCAGAGTGTCGATATCTGCAGTTAATGCCAGGTAGTCCGCTACCTGCCGGTCGAGGCGTTCTTTGAGGGTGGATCCAGAAGGGTTGTGGCGCTGCCTTGGACAGAAAAACATTTGCATGTCTGACGTTACAGACCGGCCAAAGGGCTTTGTCCTTGCAGGTGTGCTCGTGGCAGGATTACTGGCACCTCTGCCCCTGGAATGTTGATGAGTTCCTGAAGTGACATCACCCTTAAAAGCATTGTACAACATGTTTTGCAGGCTGGTTTGTAAATGCCGCATCTTTTCGGACTTGTGGTATGTTGGTAACATTTCTGACACTTTATGCTTGTACCGAGGGTCTAGTAGCGTTGCGACCCAGTACAGGTCCTTCTCCTTAAGCCTCTTGATACGGGGGTCCTTCAACAGGCATGACAGCATGAAAGACCCCATTCTCACAAGGTTGGATGCAGAGCTATCCATCTCCGCTTCCTCATTATCAAGGACTGCATCATCCACGGTCTCCTCCCCCAGCCACGTACAAGACCAGGGGTCCCCAAAAGGTCACCACTAGCCCCCTGGGAAGCCTGCTCCTGTTGGTCCTCCTCCTCCTCCTCCACAAAGCCACCTTCCTCCTCTGACTCCACTTCTGGCACCTCTCCCTGCGTTGCAGCAGGTGCCTGGGTTCGTTCTGGTGATTCCGACCAGAAATCGTGCGCTTCCAGCTCCTCGTCACGCTGGTCTACAGCCTCATCTGTCACTCGTCGCACGGCACGCTCCAGGAAGAAAGCGAAGGGTATTAGGTCGCTGATGGTGCCTTCGGTGCGACTGACCATATTTGTCACCTCTTCAAAAGGTCGCATGAGCCTGCAGGCATCGCGCATAAGCACCCAGTAACGGGGGAAAAAAATCCCCAGCTCTGCAGATCCAGTCCTACCACCCAGTTCAAAAAGGTACTCGTTGACGGCCCTTTGTTGTTGCAGCAGACGTTCCAACATAAGGAGCGTTGAATTCCAGCGAGTCTGGCTGTCAGAAATCAAACGCCTGACTGGCATGTTGTAGCGCTGCTGAATGTCAGCAAGGCGTGCCATGGCTGTGTAGGAACGTCTGAAATGGGCCGACACCTTTCTGGACTGGGTGAGAACGTCCTGGAATCCTGGGTACTTGGAGACAAAACGTTGGACTATTAAATTTAACACATGTGCCATGCAGGGCACATGTGTTAAATTGCCCAGTCTCAACGCTGCCAACAGATTGCTTCCATTGTCACACACCACTTTTCCGATCTGCAGTTGGTGTGGGGTCAGCCACCGATCGGCCTGTGACTGCAGAGATGACAGGAGTACAGATCCGGTATGGTTTTTGCTTTCCAGGCACGTCATCCCCAAGACAGCGTGACAACGGCGTACCTGGCACGTCGAATAGCCTAGGGGGAGCTGGGGGTGCACAGGTGTGGAGGAGGAGAAGGAGGACCCAGCAGCAGAGTAAGAAGAAGAAGAGGAAGAAGACGAGGTAGAGAGCGATGGAGGAGTAGAGGTGGTGGCAGAACCGCGTGCAATCCGTGGCGGTGACACCAACTCCACTGTTGTTGTTGTTGAGCTACCCATTCCCTGCTTCCCAGCCATTACCAAGTTCACCCAGTGGGCAGTGTAGGTGACATACCTGCCCTGACCATGCTTGGAGGACCATGCGTCAGTAGTCATATGGACCTTTGGCCCAACACTAAGTGACAGAGATGCGGTAACTTGGCTCTGCACATGTTGGTACAGGTGTGGTATTCCCTTTTTAGAAAAAAAATTGCGGCTGGGTACCTTCCACTGCGGTGTCCCAATTGCTACAAATTTGCGGAAGGCCTCAGAGTCCACCAGCTGGTATGGTAAAAGCTGGCGGGCTAAGAGTGCAGACAAGCCAGCTGTCAGACGCCGGGCAAGGGGGTGACAGTCAGACATTGGCTTCTTACGCTCAAACATGGCCTTCACAGAAACTTGGCTGGTGGCAGATGACTGGGAATGGGAATAGGTGGTCAAGGTGGAAGGCGGAGTGGAGGGTGGTTCAGACGGGTCAAGGAGAGCAGAGGTAGAGCAGTAAGATGCTGGACCAGAAGGAGTGTGGCTTTTAGTTTGCCTGTTGCCTTTGAGGTGTTGCTCCCAAAGTGCTTTGTGCTTGCCGCTCATGTGCCTTCGCATAGAAGTTGTACCTATGTGGCTGTTGGGCTTACCAAGGCTCAGTTTCTGACTGCATTCATTGCAAATTACAATGCTTTTGTCAGAGGCACACACATTAAAAAAATCCCACACTGCTGACTTTTTGGAAGTGTGCGATCTGGCGGTAACAGTAGAAGTTGGCGGCATTGGCGGCAATGGCGGGTGCGTTGGCCGGCTGAACACAGGTGCCGATACATGTTGTTGCCCTACTGATCCCTGCGGGCTGTCCTCCCTGCTTCTTCTAAGTCTTATTCTCCTACTGCCTCTCTGACTCTCCGTCTCTCCATCTGAACTACCCTCCTCTTGCTCTCTTCTACTAGGCACCCACAAAACATCAATCTCCTCATCATCATTCTCCTCAGATGCATCAATTTCTTCTGACACATCACAGAAGGAAGCAGCAGCGGGGACCTCCTCCTCATCACTCATCATTATGTCCATCTCTGTCGTGTTCTCTGCCAGAATTAAATCTGGTGTAACGTCCTCATCTCCTTCATCTTCTTCTGGCAATAATGGTTGCGCATTACTCAGTTCAAGAAACTCATGGGAAAATAACTCCTCTGACTCCAGTGAAGAAGGGGCACCGGTGGTGGAGGAAGTGTTACGTGGGGTGGCCATAGCAGTGGAGGATGAGGAGGATGTTGTGGTAAAGTTAGAAACGGTAGAGGATGGGGTGTGCTGTGTAAGCCAGTCAACTACCTCTTCAGCATTTTGGGAGTTCAGGGTCATTGGCTTTTTAAAACTGGGCAATTTGCTAGGGCCACAGGATTGCATAGCAGCACGGCCCCTAGCACGGCCTCTGCATGGCGGCCTGCCTTTGCCTGGCATTATTTTTAAAAAAACAACAACAACAAAAACTCAGTTGGTTTTTCTGGAAACGATAATACACACAGCTAGATGGCAGTTTGAAGAAAACAGTGTGCAAATAATGCCTACAAGATCAACGTATACACTACTACAGCGGTGGATACGGATTACATAAAATATATGAATGCTGCATGAAAAAAAGTAACTCAAGTGGTTTTTCTAGAGACGATAATATTATCAATATTTAGACAAAATGTGAACAAGCTCACACAGCTAGATGGCGGTTTGAAGAAAACAGTGTGCAAATAATGCCTACAAGGTCAACGTATACACAGCGGTGGATACGGATTACGTAAAATATATGAATGCTGCTTGAAAAAAAGTAACTCAAGTGGTTTTTCTAGAGACGATAATATTATCAATATTTAGACAAAATGTGAACAAGCTCACACAGCTAGATGGCGGTTTGAAGAAAACAGTGTGCAAATAATGCCTACAAGGTCAACGTATACACAGCGGTTGATACGGATTACGTAAAATATATGAATGCTGCTTGAAAAAAAGTAACTCAAGTGGTTTTTCTAGAGACGATAATATTATCAATATTTAGACAAAATGTGAACAAGCTCACACAGCTAGATGGCGGTTTGAAGAAAACACTGTGCAAATACTGCCCACAAGATCAAAGTATACACTACTACAGCGGTGGATACGGATCTCGTAAAATTTATTATGGCTGCTTGAAAAAAGTCACTCCGGTGTTTTTTCTGGAGACGGTAATATTATGGATATTTAGACAGAATGTGAACAAGGTCACACAGCTAGATGGCAGTTGGTTGAATAACACACTGGGCAAAAAATGCCTACAGGGCAAATAATGCTTAAAAGGTCAACTTATACACTACTACAGCGATGGATACGGATTACGTAAAATATATTATGGCTGCTTGAAAAAAGTCACTCCGGTGTTTTTTCTGGAGACGGTAAAATTATGGATATTTAGACAGAATGTGAACAAGGTCACACAGCTAGATGGCAGTTGGTTGAATAACACACTGGGCAAAAAATGCCTACAGGGCAAATAATGCCTAAAAGGTCAACTTATACACTACTACAGCGATGGATACGGATTACGTAAAATATATTATGGCTGCTTGAAAAAAGTCACTCCGGTGTTTTTTCTGGAGACGGTAATATTATGGATATTTAGACAGAATGTGAACAAGGTCACACAGCTAGATGGCAGTTGGTTGAATAACACACTGGGCAAAAAATGCCTACAGGGCAAATAATGCCTAAAAGGTCAACTTATACACAACTACAGTGATGGATACAGATTACGTAAAATATGTTATGGCTGCTTGAAAAAAGTCACTCCGGTGTTTTTTCTGGAGACGGTAATATTATGGATATTTAGACAGAATGTGAACAAGGTCACACAGCTAGATGGCAGTTGGTTGAATAACACACTGGGCAAAAAATGCCTACAGGGCAAATAATGCCTAAAAGGTCAACTTATACACTACTACAGCGATGGATACGGATTACGTAACATATATTATGGCTGCTTGAAAAAAGTCACTCCGGTGTTTTTTCTGGAGACGGTAATATTATGGATATTTAGACAGAATGTGAACAAGGTCACACAGCTAGATGGCAGTTGGTTGAATAACACACTGGGCAAAAAATGCCTACAGGGCAAATAATGCCTAAAAGGTCAACTTATACACTACTACAGCGATGGATACAGATTACGTAAAATATGTTATGGCTGCTTGAAAAAAGTCACTCCGGTGTTTTTTCTGGAGACGGTAATATTATGGATATTTAGACAGAATGTGAACAAGGTCACACAGCTAGATGGCAGTTGGTTGAATAACACACTGGGCAAAAAATGCCTACAGGGCAAATAATGCCTAAAAGGTCAACTTATACACTACTACAGCGGTAGTAAAATAAAAAAAAGTAAAATAAAAAAAAAATGAATATTAAAAAAAAAAAAAATTAAAGTTGGTGCTGCTGAACTACTAGGAGCAGCAGATTAGCACACCAGTCCCACTCCCCAACACTGCTAGACTAATAGCACTGGGCTCTTATAGTAGTAGTAGTAGTAGTAGTAAAACAACAAAAAAATAAATAAAAGCAGTCCTTACAAGGACTACTGTTATTGCAGCAGTCAGCAGATGAGATCAGAAGCAGGACAGCTGCCCACTGCAGCTACATACAGAGCACTGCAGTAGAAGGTAGATTACTAGCCAGCAAAGCTACCTAAGCTTAAATGTCCCTCAAACCCCTGCAGACTTCTGTCCCTCCAATAACAGAGCAGTATCAAAACGATTACTAGCCAGCAAACTTTCAACTGTCCCTGAAATCACTAACAGGCAGCAGCTCTCTCCCTACACTATCTCTTCAGCACACACAGGCAGAGTGAAAAAACGCTGCAGGGCTTCGGTTTTTATAGGGAAGGGGAGTGGTCCAGGGGAGAGCTTCCTGATTGGCTGCCATGTACCTGCTGGTCTGGGGTGAGAGGGCAAAAAAAAGCGCCAACAATGGCGAACCCAAAATGGCGAACGTCGCGCGACGTTCGCGAACTTCCGGCGAGCGCGAACACCCGATGTTCGCGCGAACAGTTCGCGCCATCCCTAATGAACACATTCATTCATTCATAAAGCAAGGCATTCACAGATATTTTTTACGGATTAATTTGTTCTATTTGTGAACCGTTTCAGCCAAGGTCTCAGGAGACTGAAAAATTGGCTTACAAATACATTTTCCTAACAAATACTCTCTCTCCCAATGTTTTTCTTTCTCTCTCTGTCTATGTATATTTATGTATATATATAAATATGTAGATATCAACATCAGCATAACAAGCCCCTAAGAATGGACATGCATTGATATGGGTATGGTAAAATAAAAACTGGAAAATTGATTCTGCAAACACGTGTGTGTGTGATGTGCTCACAGTAAATAAATATATTTATGTATTTATATAGATAGATAGATAGATAGATAGATAGATAGATAGATAGATAGATAGATAGATAGATAGATAGATGATAGATAGATAGATAGATAGATAGATAGATAGATAGATAGATAGATAGATAGATAGATAGATAGATAGATAGAAAGATATCTGTACAAAGCGGAGTGGAGCACTTAACCTGTCCTAGACTTAGTCCATATCCATGGACAAATAATATATCAACAAAAAGTCCAGTCAATTTCAAGTGAAATAAGGTACATTTTTACCAAAAATAGGATGAACATGCAAACATGCAACGTTTCGGAGCTCCTGCCCCTTTATCAAGCATCATTCATCACATTGACATCATATCCTATTTAACATACTCAGTACTCTAGACATACCCATTGCGTTAATCGTACCAATCAAATATATAGTTCTAAGACTATTCTAGTTACATAGTCAATGTAGTTTAATTTTCTTAAACTAGTATCTATAGACAGTCAGTTAGAATCAGTCACAGTGTGTCATATCAGAAAATGTATCAAAACAAATGTATCAATCTACTCCCAGTCAATTTCCAGATAATAGTTACAAAAAAGCATAGGTCATATTCCCTATTAAGTTCTTTGGGATATAGTGTTTGTAAAGTATGGATCCAAAATTTCTCCCTCTTTTGGAGGCAACAGACTCCAGCACCAAGGCATGCTGTATGTCTAGCCAATTTAAAGTGTGCCGGAACAGGTAATTGCAAAACTTCCTTTCTAATTGTGGATTTGTGTTGACTCACTCTGTCTCTAATTGGCTGAATTGTCTCTCCTATATAGGCCAACCCGCATGTACATTTGAGCATGTATATTACATACTCTGAGTCACATGTGAAGTGCCCTCGTATATCAAACTTTTTACCAGAATGTGGATGTGTGAAAACATTAGAGTGTATCACACTTGAACATTGGTTACACCTCCCACACTGATACATGCCATCTCTTAATGGGGTCAATGCTCGTTGTGGACTGGAATGTAATGTTCCCAGGTCAGCCTTGACCAGCCTGTCCCTCAAATTCTGAGGACGTTTATAGGACAATAGAGGAGGTTCCCCAAACTCTGGGATATTGAGATAGGCCCTTCTTAGAAGGGGCCAATGCTTATAAATAATTTGATGAATCTTCCGTGCACAAGGATGATACATGTGTACAAATGGTATATGAGCTTTCAACTCAGGTCTCTCTTTTCTCTCCTGAATAACGGACTCACGGGTTACTTCCCTCACTCATTCTACCTCCTGGTTAAGCATCTCCCCAGGATATCCTCTTTGTTCAAACTTGTGTGCCAAAGTATGTCTACTTTCTCTTCCTCTGTTACTATGTGTTGACCCTTAGCAACTGGGATCTAGGGAGAGAAGAAATGTTAGCCCTAGGATGCGCACTGTCATATCGCAACAGATTATTGCGATCCATGGATTTCCCAAACAGATCTGTGTATAATTGCCGTCCCTAACGGTACACCTTTGTGTCCAAAAATGTCACTGAGTCATAACTATACGTTAATGTGAAATTAATAATAGGGACACATTCATCTAGATATTCCTTGTCACGTTCGATCTCTACTGGATTTCAAGGAATATCTAGATGAATGTTTTGGTAAAAATTTACCTTATCTCACTTAAAATTGTCTGGAGGCACAACAGAGGCTCGCACTCACAGGACTTACGAATGAAGAAAAAGGTGTTTATTTGGCAAAAACAACTACCATTTCAGCTAGCTCCCTAGCATTTTTCAAATATATATATATATATATATATATATATATATATATATATATATATATATAGTGTATATATAATGTGTATATATATATATATATAATGAATCAGATAAAATTGAGCATAGGACTGGCCAGATATGGGATGACTTTGACGTAGTTGGCCAGCTTAAATATATTGCAATATATGGACAAACAATCCCTGTTTTGTTTAAAGGGTAAGGCATTTTTCAGTAGCATTATGCACAAAATGTCTCTGTCTTAAATATATTGATAATGGGTTGAGTGCAGAGGACTCTTGTATTTGACTATATGTATTTTGTGGTCACACCCTCATTGCACCCCCGCCTAATGGTTTTAAAAAATAGTGGTGAGCACAACTTTCCCTTGTTTGTTATAGTTATACAGGAGCAGTGACCAGCTCCATGTTGTAGCTCCCACCCTTCCCAGCTATAGTCAGGTGATCCCACTGGTGTCTAATAAAAGGGCAGCCAAGTATGGGGGTTTACTTTGAAAGCAGCAAGTAAGTTTCAGGTAAAACCTAGTCCCTTTGTAAAATGTATAATGAAGCAATAGAATTCTTAATGAATCAGATGAAAATTGAGTGTAGGACTGGCCAGATATGGGATGACTTTGATGTAGTTGGCCAGCTTAAATATATTGCAATATATGGACAAACAATCCCTGTTTTGTTTAAAGGGTAAGGCATTTTTCAGTAGCAGTATGCACAAAATGTCTCTGTCTTAAATATATTGATAATGGGTTGAGTGCAGAGGACTCTTGTATTTGACTATATATATATATATATATATATATATATATATATATATATACTTCAAATGAAGACCAGCAACATTGACACGATTTGCAAATTTTTTTTTAATATATTATACCTTTGGCGTCCGCACACGCTATACATTTAATGTCCACTTCCAGGTGCTGTGTCTAAGCTGAGTTGTAAAGGAAAGCTCAGAATTTATCCAGCATAATTCATGCATATTAAAAGCATCAACGTGAAAATGCTTTGACTATTCAACCATTCAATAATCAAAGTACTGTCTCTTTAAAAAACTTTGACTTCGACACTTCGCCACCTTAAACCTGCCAAATTGCTACGTTAGCCTATGAGGACCTCCTAGAACCTATAGCCAACATTTGGCTAAGTTTTTAGAAGTCTAAGTGACAATCTACAATCATACGATTAAATCATTTGAATCATTTGATTCGAAGTACAATCGTAGTACAATCGTATTATGTTAAAATTCGACTTCGAATGTCAAACTAACCTATTCGATGGTCGAATTTTGAAGATTTTTTCACTTCGAAATTCGACCCTTGATAAGCCCCTTTATCTCCCAAAGGACTTAATGAGTATTGCTCCTACAGTTGTTTTCTTGCTAAACGATAGATTTTAAATCTTAGATTGTTGCTATTTGGGATACTATTCATAAGTTCCCCTATGTGCATATTCCCTCACATTGCATATTACAAGCTCATTAGTTACACCATTTATGCATTGGAGTGTGATGTCACCAACAAGGCGGGACTTCTAAATCTTTATATTTCGTATCTTTATTGTCATTTTTATATAAGTTAATGCATTTTGACAATGGCCCAAGACCGTGGATCGAAACGTTGATGCTTTTTATATGCATGAATTATATTATTATTATATCTATATATACAGTATACACTACAGACAGAAAAAGATCGACTCTCATTGTCAGGGTTAAGGAAATATATCCTATGTTTTTCTTCCCTTTGTGAAGCTTTTTTTAAGATGTGTTGACCAAGGCATGAAAACTGAAAATATAAAGTGTACGACAACTTGCACGTTAATGTTAAACAACTGAATCTAAATATCATTTTGTTAGACTTCAATAGCCAATCCGACAACAATGAGGCATATTTAACATACATGAAACAAAGAAGCCAATTAAGCAAACTGAATAAATTATTATGCTTGCACCTGTGGAGAATGTCAGCATTATAGGACTGCGTGAGACAGTGCAGGCTATTATACAGACAATCGTTTTAATGATCAGATGCAGAGCACTAAGTGATGCGCTGGACTTAGAGTTACTTTTATGATGACTAAATAGACACCAATGAATTCTTTTCACTCGCAGAATTTTGATAATACCAGCTGCAACAGAACATAAACTGCACAGAGAACTTTTATGTAAAAAATTGTATGTAGTAACTGTTTTGATTGTTAGACTCTACAGTGCCGAGAACAAATGCTAGTTATGTTTCAACATGCATTAGTTAATATACTTAATTGCATAAATATTTCCATGCTTGCTTTGGAAACCAGTTTACCGTCATAGCTCACATAAAATGTTGGCCACTCTAGCCTTCAAAAATCAGCCAATTTGTCATGATTCAGACCAATAATCCATTTGGATTGATAATACAGTAATTGTAAGTCATTTCAGCACACATCAAAGTGCCTACTAATGCAAATCTGCTGTAGATGTGCATGCCCTAAATCATCCCAGCAGAGTGGATTTTTAAGTGTTAAGTGACTGGAGTAAAATTGGCATTAGCTCAGCTGTAATAAATTACTGGTAAAACAGAGTGAACTCTACGTCCATCCAAGAGTTGCAGCTATGGAATCAAAATGAAACAGGACATAGCATGTATAGGTATGAAAACAAAAAGCAAACCTTAGTGAAATAATTGTAGAGGCAAATAAATTTGCATAAGGATGTTTGCTGGTCACCAAGTACCAGTTCACATGAAAGGGACTGAACGTTGCATCCAAAGAGAAGAAGATAAAATGTAGATCTATGGTTACCTGCACCACTCCTGTATGTGTATTAATAGGAATGAATATACTCTGCACACAGAGCATATGTAGACCAGAAAGGGCAAATAGTATAGTCAATCGAGGTGTTTTCTGCTCAACTATTTTCAATCAATATCCACCCTCTGTGAGCACTGATAGGAGGATGTGGTTCCTGACATTGTTCGCAGAACATGAGCCAGATTAAGACAAAGGGTTTTCTCCGCCAGTGTTTTTCCACCACAACAGAAAACACTTCATGTAGTCAAACAAAGGACAGATCGGCTTTTTTTCCACCGTTGTTTTTATGCCACCATAGAAAATCCTTTGCGTGCCACAAGCCTAATGTTATTGCTCACTTGCAACCAGTCTCTGAGGAGAGAACTACAAAGATCTTTAGAATCAGCGAGCTTTATACTGTATATAATTGTACACATATCCCCTTTGTATATCTTTATGAATCATGTCCCCCTTTCTTCAAACACTCTTTGTTTTTATAGTGGTACATTTAGTTAAGAAAGTGCTTCTGACATACGCTACTACTTGTCTAGACTCTGATTCAGCTCAATTAGACATTAGAATGTACTAATAATATGTCCTTTTCAGGGGTTGAACAGAGGTCTCCTGGGTGAGGCAATTCTAGTTTTGTAAACTTGAGAATGTGTTTGAGCATTATTCTGCTTATCTAATTTTTTTTTTAAAAGTTTCTAACAATTTATTTTATCTTAGAATTATAAAATGTTTTTTAAATGCCATAGGAATCACAAGACACTCTCATAATAATCAATAATTGCATAGACTGTAAACAGCATCACTCTTTTTAGCTAACGTAATCCAAAAGTCTTCTGAAGAACTGCAGACATACAGTATGCCTGAAAAGGTATACTTCCAAAATGATAAGGGGAATGGGTCTGCTCATTTTACACAATCTCTAATAAAGGAAACGTTATCTTATAATATGTACCATATAAACCTTATTTACAGAACACATATAATAATATATGAAAATACTTGATTTTCAGGTTGCATAACTCAACAAATTCTAGAAAATGCTTTATTTTATTTTATTTTCTGCAGTACATTGGTACATTGGTATTTTTCTTTCTGCTGTTGCTGAACTGAGATTAATTGCTTCTTGTAGTTTAAAATGCCTTACTGTAGGACTTTGGAGAGTGCTGATTTCTAGAAATAAAAGTAAACATTTCATCCTTTGCAAGAGTAAGAAAACTTCTCATCATGTTTTATGTAAAATTAGCAAACTTAAACAATTTTGCCATCAAAGCAATACTGCTCTGCATACAGCTGTTGCAGTGGCACTTTTGTATATATCATTTTGTTTCATTAGCAGCAACGCAGTTATTTCATCTTTGGTATAAAATGCATGATATACAGTACATTTCTTGATACAGACTTGCCAACGCCATTGATTTTATGCCCCCAAACTCTACTAATACAGAGGTTCAAGTACATAAAAGTGGCATTTGGGATTAGAACTGTTTTACAAAAAAAATATTTATACTTCCAAGTAATGGGTCCTACCTATTAGCACAAGGCTGAAATATGCAAACAAGTAGTCATAGTCTCATAGAGACAATCTAAAAAAAGCACGGCAGTTCATCACTGGATGTGTTTATGCTCACTCTGTCACTGGATAAAGTTTTGTTTTGTTCCAATTAAAGAAAGCAAATCCTTGCTTATCTCCAGGCACTCCTCATAGTTTCACAGATCATATAGTGGTAGCATAGTACAAGACATTCTCAGTCAGAGAAAAATGTGAGGAGAGAAATATGGAATAACTGAAATCACAAATAAAGCAGAGACGAAGGACAGAAAGCTAAAACATGCATTTTATAAGTTCTCTGAAGTACAGTATAGTATTATACAGACTTAATAATATTATCTAATGCAAAGAATGAAGTCAAGGAGGCAGTATTTTCAGAAATCTTGCATCTGACATTCAAAAAAAGAATCGTGCCAAAAGCAGGCTTGTCAGCAAACATTAAAATATGTACTAGGCTACTGGTGTGGTGAAGTGCCCAAGAGACCAATTAATGGAAAACTAAACTATACGTTATAAGGGCAATGGTACATTGAGCTGTTTTAGGCACATTGAATGTCACATTTTTAAGTAAGCTAAAACATTTTTAACTAAAATTTACTGGCAAACACTCCTTCCAGAGCTTGTCAGGTGATAGCTGTTTTATCATACTTTTGTTGGAACAGAGTGACCAGAATATTATTAAAGGAATCCTGTCATCGGAAAACATGTTTTTTCTTCAAAATAAACCAGTTAATAGTGCTACTCCAGCAGAATTCTGCACTGAAACCCATTTCTCAAAAGAGCAAACAGATTATTTTTATATTCAATTTTGAAATCTGACATGGGGCTAGACATATTGTCAATTTCCCAGCTGCCCCTGTCATGTGACTTGTGCCTGCACTTTAGGATAGAAATGCTTTCTGGCAGGCTGCTGTTTTTCCTTCTCAATGTAACTGAATGTGTCTTAGTGGGACATGGGTTTTTACTATTGAGTGTTGTTCTTAGCTCTACCAGGCAGCTGTTATCTTGTGTTAGGGAGCTGCTATCTGGTTACCTTCCCATTGTTCTTTTGTTTGGCTGCTGGGGGGGGAAGGGAGGGGGTGATATCACTCCAACTTGCAATACAGCAGTAAAGAGTGATTGAAGTTGTATCCGAGCACAAGTCACATGACTTGGGGCAGCTGGGAATTGACAATATGTCTAGCCCCATGTCAGATTTTAATAGGATATATAAAAATCTGTTTGCTCTTTTGAGAAATGGATTTAAGTGCAGAATTCTGCTGGAGCAGCACTATTAACTGATTCATTTTGAATTTTTTTTTTCCCATCACAGTATTCCTTTAAGTTTCCGTTAGCAGTTCTTAGCTGGCAGTTGTTTTAGTGCCTCTTTTAAGTACATGATTTTTGGACCTTGAATAATATTGCCAGTTGGCTCAATCACAATGCTATTCCAGGGATGTGTTTTTATTCCTAGTTCTGCCCAGCTGAGTGTATGCCCCCTGTCAATGTCAAAAAGCTTTTTAGGCAATAAGATTGCCAAAGATCTGTGTACTGCAGGACATACTCGTGTAAAAAAATGTACAAAGCTGTTAGTATTGCAGTAAATGTGTCTTGCATTTTTCTCTTTCCTCTTACAGATCCTGATGTTTATCTCAGCAGTCATCAACAAGTGTTGATTCTTATTAATAGTATTTAAAGTGAAAGCCTAAACATTTTCAAGGTCATGGATGTCTGCCAGCTATTAATATGCATTAGCAAACAAAAAAGTAGAAAGGTAAAAAACTGTTCATAAAGGCAATTTATGCAACATCTTGCTAGGATGCTAGATTTACTGACTGAACAAGGACAAGTCAATATCAGATTGATATATTATCATCTCAATTAAGAGTGCTTAAAAACTAGGATGGAAGCGAACAATAGGGGCATGGGAGATTGTTCTTAAGATCCTCCCAAAAAACACTGGTTATGGGGTATTATTGAGAGACTTGGGGGCACATTTACTTAACTCGAGTGAAGAATTCAAAGTAAAAAACTTCGAATTTCAAAGTATTTTTTTGGGTACTTCAACCATCGAATAGGCTACTACGACCTTCATCTACGAATTCGACTTCGATTCGAACGATTCAAACAAAAAATCATTCGACTATTCCACCATTCGATAGTTGAAGAACTGTCTCTTTAAAAAAACTTCGACTACATACTGTACTTCGGCAGTTTAAACCTACCGAGGTACAATGTTAGCCTATGGGGACCTTCCCTATAAGTTTTCTACGTTTTTTTATCGAAGAAAAATCCTTTGATCGATCGATTAAAATCCTTTGAATCGTTATTGATCCTTCTATTCAGGCCCTCTCCTATTCATATTGCTAGGTTGCTAGGGTAATTTGGACCCTAGTTACCAGGTTGCTTAAGATGCAAATTGAAGAGACGCTGAATAAAAAGCTAAATAACTCAAAAACCTTCAATAATAAAAAAATTAAAACAAATTGCAAATTGTCTCAGAATATCACCCCCTGCATCATTAATAACAATATAGAGGATGAGGCCAAGTAAGTAAAGAAATGGTGATTGCATATAAAAGAACACTTCTAAGGAAGATGGGTTTCATCTGGTGAAGTTTAGTAGAAAAATACGCCAGATGAATCCGTGCTAGATACAGTATGTTTGGTTTAGCCAAAAAAACACCAATGAACAGCGACATTATAAGAATACCTTATAAAACAACATTTTGATTCTCAGGGAAAAAAATGTTTTTTTTGGACTGAAAAAAACACCATTGCAATTGCAAAATTTCACCAGAATTATGTAATTTTCCCATTTTTTCCCCACAGTTTTGTGAATTTTTTGCCCAGTTTAGCCCATCACTACTATCAATATATATTCTCATATTGCTTGGAAAACTGTAAAGTAATACTGTGTTCATGATGGTAATTTTTACCTTTTTCACCATAACATTGCAACAGTTCCCCAGTACAATTAACATGAAGCTACACCTATGCTCAGACATAGCTATCAGAAGGGAAAACAAACATGAAATACTGTATTCTAAGTGAGGATTCCCAAGGAATTTACTTTACCCTGAGCCCTGCCAACTAAAATACCTGTGCTAAGCAGGTGTTGCCTATGAGTACCAACTCCACACTATCTTAGGGCACAAACTCTTCTTCAGTGCTGAGGCCTTCTTCCACCTCAGGCCCTACAGTACAGCCACCCTCCAGATCAAGGTTGATCCAAAGAGTAAGAAGCACGTTTTCCTCCCATTTTTTTAAACTAGGGAATATGAATGTCTTACACTACCCTTCTGGAATACCTTCCACTACAGGATACGTCACGACTTGGGAATTTATTAGAAGTATGATGTGGGTCATAAGACCACCAATTTACTAGTTAACACTGCTCAGCAGTTTATTAAAATCAAGAAGGCAGTGCAATTCAAAATTGGAACATGTTTTCTGTTTCCACACAAAGATCAGTTGCAGCATCCATCATTTGTATGCCCATTTTAAGTATCCAATTTACACAATTCTATAAAGCTTTCTAAAAACGTTGTGAGTAGGATCTATTATCAATTGGGCAAAAACATTGCTTTTACATTGTGTAACAATATTGTCTTTTCAAACCAAATATTATATTATGTTAAAAATTAAGGAATTCGTTTGCAATGGCAAGGGCATCTAACTACATCATGGCTAAGGCTATAAAATATAAGAAACAAGTTTAACTATTCATAAAGAAATCAATAGAGCGTGTAGGATCTAGAATACTTAAATAAAATGAATATAATTTATTTCAAATTTATTAAACTGATAAAGACTTCTCCTGTAGGCTAAATTTGATAACTTGTCTCTAGGGATAACATTTCTTATAAAGTATATTTCTACACTGAAAAACATCTGCTATTTTCCAGGAAAGAAACCTTTGTGTTGGTCTTTCCTTCAAGATTTTATAAATTACATTTTACTATTTCTACTTTCCAAAATGTTGCTCTTCTGGACCAAGCAAGGTAAGGCACTTAGAGAACATAAGATTGCCAGACATTATGAATGTCATGCAGTTCTGAAAGTTTTTCCTTTGCCAAAATAATAGCTGCTACTTTTTTTTGTAAATGTAACTTGAAAACTAAAAATAGAGAAACAAGACTGCTCTGCATGCTCCAAGTTGGAACTATTTTGTAAATGTTTCCATTATGGAAAAGGCTAGCAACAAAAGTCCTTGGGATGGTAATGAAATAAACGAGTCTTTAATGTATTATCTTTTGTCAAACTGTCAGTCATAATTGCAGGTATCTCTGTATTTATCCCTTCTTAACAAAGAAAATTTTCTTGTTCTATGAACAACTGGCAAACGTACCGATTGTTTACAAGCATTCATATACAAAGCGAAGTACAGACAGCTGAACTCTCGCTAACATTTGAAGAGCAGCCAGCATTAAACATATTGCCACATTGACATGGTGCATTTTAAGAATTCATCTTCAGTAATATTAACCTTGCTTTTCTTGTTTTTCCAATGATGTAATAGATATTCCTTTTGGTTCTGATATACAGCATACTCTATAAAGTAACATTATGCATTATTACTCTATTTTATGACATAACATTGTTTAAAAAAAGTGATCAACAACCTTCTACAATGTTTTCTGCTATTTGGCCAACATTTGCTGTGTTAAATTGTCATTTACAATTGTAAGGCAACTGCCAGAAATATTAGACACAAAATACGACTGGAATTTTTATGCCAGCAAATCTGCACAAGCAATTAGCAAAGCAATTAATGAGATGTAATTCTTGGAAGGCAACTCCACACAGGTTCTGTTCATGCATCATTTGTTCAAAAATCAGCCAAGATTCAGATCCTAAAACTTGCACAACACTGTATTTATTATGGATTTTCCTCCAGGATGAACATATTTTATAAAACAATGAAAAGACACGGTTTTGTTACAGCTGTATCACACTGACTAAATGTATCTGTCTGATATCCTTCATATATAAGAGCTACATTAACTTCTCAATATTACAAAACATGAATTAACCAAAATACCTTTTCCATGTTGCCCCCTTTTTCTTTTATGTCATAAAGCTCATATAAATATGAGGAAAAAGAAAACAAAGGAACTGCAGCTTATGGGCTTACATATTTGAAGCCAGTAGCAGACTAAGTTGAAGTCAGCCAGTTGTTGGCTAAATGTAGTAAATCATTTTTCTGAAAGACACCACATAGTTAAAGCCAGCTGTTAGACTGGTAATGGAATTATGTCCAAAAATGTTGCAATTTACATTTTCTATTTTTAGTTGTTTCCAAAATACCAGCAGTAAAAAGTGTGTGAATAACAATATTTATCAAACTGTGTAATAAACCAATATTGACATCTGATCGATGGGCATTAGTGGATGGGTTACTGCATAAAAATAATGAAGAAAACACATATAGGGGAATGTAATAAAAGTCGGTAATGGAAAAAATATTCTCAACTGCGAAAGGTTTTGCCTTTGTGAGAACAAATCTGCCTTTGCGTGAATTTAATATAACATTTGTGAAATCCGGAAAATGTTTAGCGACCACTTCCGACAGGGGAAGAAGGTTTTTGAATTTTATAGTTTGTGCCAGTGCACAGTTGGGGGCAGGTTTATCAAGGGTCAAAGTGAATTCAAGGGAATTTTTGAAGTAGAAAAATTCGAAATTCAAAGTAATTTTTTGGATACTTTGACCATCGAATACGATACTATGACTTCGAATTTACTTTGAATTCGATTCGAAGTAAAATAGTTCGAATATTCGACCATTCGATAATCGAAGTACTGTCTCTTTAAAGAAAACTTTGCCTTCAATACTTCGCCAAATTAAACCTGCCAAAGTGCTATGTTAGCCTATGGGGACCTTCTACAGCATATTTCTAAATTTTTTGAAGTCGAAGTAAAATCACTTGATTCGAAGGATTTAATCATTTGAACGAACGATTTTACTTAGACCGCAGAATACCCAAATTTGATGAAAAAAGTTTAAATTCCATATTCGAAGTATTTCAATTCGATGGTCGAATTTCGAATTTTTTACTTCGAAATTCGACCCTTGATAAATCTGCCCCTTGATGTAATAAAACTTCTTACTGAAAAAGTTGTTTGCTCCAAAAGATTACAACACCTTCTTTGACTTCTTAAGTGGGCAATTCGCAATTAAAATTTGCCATGCCCAATTAAAATTTGCAATGCAATAACAGTTTAAGGCAGAGTATTACAATGCGAAATGCGAATTTTTCTTCTTATTTGTGCGAATTGTTTTGCTCTTTGAGACTTTTATTACATTCCCCATTAGGTTTGTAAATTAGCCACCTATTTTACACTGCTTTTTTTTACACAGTTTTTCTAGTATAAATAGTTTTACACATCTCATTTCCTGTATCCAATTAACCCTGGTGTTGTTGAATACCATTTGAGCCAAAAGCCTGGTAGTAGCTGTCTAAAATTGCAAATACTATTGATCTACAAACATTTTAAATGTAACTTGTGGATTTTGTATGTGAGTATGCTATTGATTTTTTAGAGCCATAACACCACTGGCAAAAATTGTCTATCAATTAGACAAAAAAGGAATCCGATACATTATCAATACCTATTTCAGAAACACCACAGAATGTAGGAATGTAGTAAACCTACATCCCTCAAACAGGAAATATTTTTGACACAAGGGAAATGTACTACACGAACAATCAAATGAATGAAAACTCCACAGCTTACACCTTCTCTACCGGATGGTTACAACTCTTTTATATATGGCTATGGGGATTGAGATCCTACATAAAATAAATGTAGAATGTAAACAAGTAAATATTTGAACATGACTGCAATATTTGATCATTTAAATTATGCTTCGTTTACTGCTACATACTTAAAGCTTAAGACGCAATATTGAAAAATGAGAAGCATCATTTCAGAAAGCTCTGGGCATTTCTACTGCTGAATTGTTGTTGCACTGATAGGTAGCATGTGGCACACGAGAATTATAATTAGGATGACAATTAATTATGAGACTTTTTGATAGTGATAAATGTGTTACAGACTGAGATTGAGTTCATGGGAATAAACCTCTGCTCTGAAGTTGTGTTATTCCACTTAAAGACATTGATATATGAGCTGCTTCCTTAATAATTATAAATAGGTTCTGCCACTTACTTTTCTAGTTTTTTTTTCCCCCCTTTAACTTTACTCGCCATACTTACAAGTTAAATCATGTTTAGTAAAATCAGTAATATATAAAGATAGCTTTTGCTGAGAGCCTTATAATTTAGGGGAAAAAAAGTTTATCAATTATGTATATGATTATAATTCATAATTTATATCAAAATGAAATATACATATGAAGAGCATAGTATTAATTAATTTATTAGAATGGATAGCACTTATATTAAGTATGTGTTGCTTAATTTCACAGTGAATGTAGGGCAAACATGATTTTATACGGTCTCAATAGCGTAAATAGTCTTCAGTTATTACAAAGACCCACTCCTGAACTATGACTGAGAACTTTAGCATTAAATAATTAATCAGGGACATTAGCTTACTTTCCTAAAGGGGAACTGTCACAAGGAACTATTGATTCTTTCATTGTTTGTTTTTTACATGGCAATCCTATGCCTTTAATTTATATATTTACTTATTAAACAAATTATTCTTACTAATAATCTAAATAACCCATATCCTATCGTAAACCCTACCAAGTTGACCCTTTCATTGTATGATGCTTATCTAAAGCTAATGCGGTTATGTAATAAAAGCCCCAACTGCCATAACCCATATCAACCAATCAGCAGGAAGCATATACAGTACTACTTACTTGTTTAAAAACAAACATTTATTTGTTTGCTATGGGTTACTTCACCTAAACAAATTCAGTGCATTTTATTTGATATATGATCAAAACATCAAAACAATTGCATGGGCATATTTTTATGAATGAGAATCAATTGCACTGAAATTTTGGAGTCAGGATTGTATAATTTTCAGGGCTCTGTGGCAAAATGATGTCTGTATGTGATTTTTTAGGTGCAAGTCTTCTAAAGCAGAGTAAGGGAGAACCCTGAGATTGCTGCCAGATTGAAGGAGGGTGGGTTCCTTTTTGCTAATAGGTGCACTTGCATGAAATTCGGAACAGGAGACAGAACAGAGAAACAGGCGCCAAGCCTGACTATAAGTCAAAGCATCTTGCCTTTAATTAATGATATCAATGAGAACAATGACTACATCCATTTTTGCACAACTACAACTGCAGAGGAATCCAATATCACCATTTTTGTTAAAGATCAACTAAAATCAAAGATCACTTAGGGGGTTATTTATCAAAGGTTGAAGTTTAGAGTTTTGAGAGCTTTTTTAAACCTCAAATGAACTCTAAACGTACTCAAAACTTGAATGGCATCTAAATTAAGAAAAAAACTCAAATGTAAAAAACTCGAATCAGTATAGTCGAGGTGAAAAACTGGAACTGATTGAGTTTTTGGCAAAAAAAAAACTTGAATCGCTCAAACAGATTGAGTTTTCGAGCGAAAGGCTCCAAAAAAACCTAAACATTATGAAGGCTATTAACATCTTCATATGGTTCCAGGGACCCCTGCCATTGACTTCTGCATGACCTGGACAGGTTTTAGATGATGTATTTTTGGATTTGAGGTATAATAAATCTTGAAAAATTCACGTTTTTTAACCAAAAAATAGATTTTTGGCTAAAAAATACCCTTAAAACCTCAAATTTTTTATGGAAACACACAAATCAACCTTTGACAAATAACCCCTTGATTGTTAAAACAATGTTCAATAGCTTCATTGCCAGCAAACAAAATAAAAATATTTTCTATCATTTACATGACAAAGTTACCACAAATGGTGACATAATTGTCACCGTTCATTCCTCTATTATTCATTCCTCTGTTTGCAGGCAGTATTTTAAATGAATAGGAACAGTATGGGGCTTACTCTCATTGAATTAGACAAGCAAAATACCAACTGCTGGCATCAATAAGGTATAATTAAATTCTTTTTCCTGAAACCACTTTGTGCACCAGGAGCCTCCTAGCCTATTCTTAATGCATTTAGCAAGGGAGGAAACAGCAAAATAAATAAATAAAAATGTTTGGCTCCTGTTGTGAGAGAGAATAGCAAATTGTTTTTTGGAAAATATGTATCACTCCTTTAAGTCAACATAAAACTTTGCATTAGCATGAGAGATGAGTGCGTCTGTTATAGATAGATGCTTATGCAGCATTATATATATATATATATATATATATATATATATATATATATATATATATATATATATATATATATATATATATATATATATATATATATATATATATATATATATATATATATATATAAAAAATACCAAACAGATGTTATAGGTAAAAAAAAGAAGTGCATGTCATATAGTTATGAAATTACACATTTTTAAGTTCAGTTTTCTTGCTCTTCATATAGAGCTCCATTCTGTTTTTACTCAGTTACCCACTACCCAAAATATTCAGCAATTCTGTATTAAATTTCAGGCATTTCTATACCACTTATTGTACAAAGCTGCTTTCTTGAAATAAAGCTTTCTTTGCCAGTCTCATAATAAAGTGATATTTTCTATGGGTCCTGTTTCTCTATATTACATAAAGTAATAACACTGGCTACAATAAAAATAGAAATAAAATATCACCAAACACTTATGATGAACACCATGAACTGTTAAACCCTGATTTAATTAATCCTAACATAATTGGGATCCTCCCAGGGAAAACATGCCATGAAGTGCTTATTTTCACTTGTAGTTCTCCTGAAGAAGCCGGTGCAATGTGCAAAATTTGCATTGGAATACCCTTTTTGGCTTGGGACTGATGGATTCTAACAATTCATTTACACATTTAGAGGCAGATTTATCAAGGGTTGAATTTTGAATTGAAAAACTTCGAAATTCGAATTCAAAAAGACCAAACAAAATTAAGTTGACCTTTTTTTGGGTCGAATAGGTCCGGTTTTGATCGAATAGGCTAGTATTCGGCCGAATTCGAATTGCTCGAATCGAAGGAATATCGCATTCAATCAAATTAGATTTGAAGTTTTTCCCACCAATTGACTCCACATAGGCTAAAACAGCAATTTGGCTGGTTTTAGATGGCGAATGGTCGAGGTTGAATTCTTAAAGAGACAGTACATGATAAATCTCGATATACAAATTTCCATTTTTTTTCAAATTCCAATCGAATCGAAACACAAAAATAGCTCGAAATTCGATTTTTTTCAATTCGAAAATTCACCTCGACCTTTGATAAATCTGCTCCTTAGTGTGTATGTTTTAATCATAAGGTTGATTATCAATTTTTTGTAGAACAAGCTAATAAAGATTTTTGCTAATTTATAAACCTTGTTTTGGTGTAGCTCCATGTTGAGGGTTCACCTATTTTTCTATGGTCTACTACAATAAAATGGGATAGCTTCTTGAAATAGTGGTTGGGTTGTGAGCCCTGATTTAAGGTGGGCATATGATATTCGGTGCATTTATGGTGGTAGATGAGGTGACTGATTACAGTAAAAGCCTTGGATATTGGTCGCCTTGCCACTCGGATAAAATGGAAAATTATCAGGTACCTTTGAAGGTGTCTGAACATTAGTAGAGAAAACAAATTATCTTTTACCATGTCAATGGTAGGCACCAGGGATCTCAAATTCTCAGTAGAGTACTGTTGTTAGGGAGCACAGAAAATATGTCTCTGTCCACAATCCAATTAACAAATTTGGGTTAATTTACCAACAATAGGCACATTTGATTATGGGCAGTAAACCAAAGCAAACAACCCAGGGATTAGCCAACTGCAGGTAGAATAATGAAAGCAAAAATTTGATTGGTTGCCCCATTTTACTGCCCAGGTAGAACATCTAGGCTGTGTTTGCAAATGAGTCAGACAGTTGCCCCAATTGACTTTTGATAAACTATTCCTAATGTTTGGATGTCTGAAAGAGTTCCACTATGAAGGGGACTGAAGTATTAACATATTCTGAAAAATAAATGAAAGATATAAGATTGCCAAATACAGTTCAGTTTTTGGGGATGAATACAGTGAATACAGTGTGAAAGCAAATAAGAACCATTGTCTAGTGTATTTGATTGATTGCAGTTCAGAGTGAAAGAGATTGCCTAGTCAGAGGGCATATTAAGATAAATACACAAGTTAATTTTTCTCACCACATCAAAGATTACATCTAAGTTAAATGTAAAAACAAAAAGCTTCTGGATAGAAAACAAAATGAAGTTTTGTGCCTGGACATTTGAGAAATTGTAAGCAATTACATGGGGAGGTAAGAAAAATCTTAAGGATAAATTAGCTTGGAGAGCTCATATATCTCTTACATTGGCAAGGCTCTGCACGCAGCTTAATGTTTTTGTTTTTTATTGTATATGTAAAAATTCTATCTTAAAATAAATTATTTTATGTTCTCTGCCTATTAATCTGCTTAACTGTTATATACACTATGGGGTGTATTTATCGAATTTATTTATTTTTCCAAAAAAAAACCTTAAATTTTTCAAAGTCCACCAATTGACTCCAAATAGGTTTTAGGAGGTCCCCCATAGGCTAAAACAGCAATGCAGCAGGTTTTAAAGAGACAGTACATAATACATTTTGATATTCAGATTTTTTAATTTTTTTCAAATTCAAATCGAATTTGTACTAATTCCTAGTTGAGCTACACAAAACTAGCTCGAAATTTGAATTTTTTGAATTCAAAAATTCACCTCGACCTTTGATAAATCTGCCCCTATGTATCTCCAATATTTATAAACTGCTATATACTGTATATGGATTTGCATAATTTCACAAGTATTACTAAATCCATGCATGATCAAGTCTTCAAACCTTTAACAATCATTGGCTCATGTTTATTCTTATGATTGAAAATAAACAGACAATAAAACAACAAGGTGGATGGCCTTATGATTGGTGGTTGCCAATACCAGTATTTTTTCTATCACACTGAGCAGGCATAAAATAAATCATTTCAACTTCTGGTGCCTGTTATTTTTATTGACCTGGTGTAAAAATGTATTTCATAAAATGATGGGAGGGGGCATTTACTGGCATTGTAATAAATAAGCGAGGAAATAGGATTAATTAAAAAATATCTATAAAGCCTAATATACCAGATTTATAAAAACTGTGAATGCAAAATGCTGTACTACAGGTATGGCACCCGTTATCACATATACAGAAAGCTCTGAATTATGGAAAGGCCATCCCTCCATAGACTCCATTTTATCCAAATAATCCAAATTTTTAAAAAGTTTTTCTCTGTAATAATAAAATAGTAGCTTGTACTTGATCCCAACTAAGATATACTTAATCCTTATTGGAAGCAAAACCTGCCTATTGAGGTTATTTAATGTTTAAATGATTTTCTAGTAGACAACATATGAAGATCTAAATTACGGAAAGATTCGTTATTCAAAAAGCCCCAAGTTCTGAGCATTCTGGATAATAGGTCCCATACCTGTACTTATATTTTATTAATAACTATTTTATAAAGAAAAGTGCTCAAGTTAGTTGCTCAAATTAGATCCCATAGTAAAGGGGCAGGCCACTGAGGAAATCACAGTTAACTTCTTTATTCTTTTACCTAGTATCCACTTCATCAGCTAACAGAAAGTTGTATGTTTATACTTGATCAGAGAAAAAATAAAGGTTTTACAACAAATCTTCTGAGGCAATTTGCATTCAGTTTCTTTTTTTAGTGGTTTCTGGGATATGAGCAGTTTTAGACCAGGACTTTAACAATCAAAAAGTTATTCAGTGAGAGATTCAGCAATTCTAGGGCCTAAACTCGCAAATGATAAAATAGTGGGAAAAATCTTGAATACCTCGAAGGACTAATAAAGTAATACTCAGAGTGCAATGTGCCCAAAGCCTTTAGATGAGTGCTCACTTCTTTGGTCAAGTGCATCATTATTTAGTAGCAAAGAATTGCCTTATTTTAGATCAAGCTACCTGTGCTAGTGGGAATTATTAGCCTTTGTTAAATGTAGCTTTAGTCTCCTGAAGGAAAGGCTGCGTGAGTTCCTAAAAGCTTTTAATTACATTTTGTGCTTAATCGGTTTCTGATTTTAAGACACAACTCAAAAATAGGATATGTCAGAGTTATAAGTGATTATTGTTTTTCTAATTTGATTTCTAAACAATAGTAAAGATGAATTACCCTTTATTACTGGTGTCATAATGGATTATTGATAGAACCACAAATTATGAAAAATAACATACTTTATTCTAAAGATTGTCTTTTTTTAGCTGTCTATTTGGCCTCTTTGTTGGCAGCATTTTTCTATATCAAAGGCCTGCAATGCAAATTGTTATTCATGATATGAATGATGCTTGATTTAGGCGTGTAATCCCCAGTCTTAATTTTAGATTTACACAGTTATGTAAAGTAGGAATTATCAGATGCATTTATATCAATACATATTTATTCCTTTAGGAATAAAAAAGAAAGCCCCTTTTGTGACTCATTTGATAATGCCCTGAATCAATGAACATGCTATACAATAAAGTAAACATTCACAATGCCTTACAATTTACCTTGTATTTCACTTAAAATTATTTCTGCAAATTAAATGCTGTAATAAAAACTGGCAAACATTAGAAACATTTTTAATTACATTATGTAGATGCAAAACTGTGTGTGCTTCAGGGACAAAGCAAATAAAGGATGGCCTTTACCCAGTAGGATAATATTTTACCTACAGTGTTATTAATATGGGATCTTCAATTATTAAATAAAGACATTTTACTTTGTAAGAATTTTTAATACATCGAAAGCATGTAAAATGTCAGTATATATAGTAAATGTTTTAAATTCATTTATTTTAATAATTAATATCTATTTAATTTCACTTATATAAATATCATTTGAGATAATCCTGCAAAAGTACAAATGTTTTATGACAATGTTTTAATGCATTAACCTTGATTATGTTTTATGGAGTAACAAATAGGAAAAAAATTTTTTCCAGGCAGAAATTGATTCTTTAAAGGAATAGTTCAGTGTGAAAATAAAAACTGGGTAAATGGATAGGCTGTGCAGAATAAAAAATGTTTCTTCTATAGTTAGTTAGGCAAAAATCTAATGTATAAAGGCTGGAGTGACTGGATGTCTAATAAAACAGCCAGAATCCAACTTCCTGCTTTTCAGCTCTATAACTCTGAGCTAGTCAGCGACTTGAAGGGGGGCCACATGGTACATTTCTGTTCAGTGAGTTTGTAATTGATCCTCAGCATTCAGCTCAAATTCAAAAGCAACAGAAATGACCCATGTGGCCCCCCTCAAGTCTCTGATTGGTTACTGTCTGGTAGCCAGGGTAACCAGTCAGTGTAAACCAAGAGAGCTGAAAAGCAGGAAGTAGTGCTCTGACTGACTTATTATACATCAAATCACTCCAGCCTTTATACATTACATTTTTGGCTAACTAACTATATTAGAAACAGTTTTTATTTTGCACAGCCTATCTATTTACCCAGTTTTTATTTTTACACTGAACAATTCCTTTAATGCACTATTTTTACCTTATTACCGTAATACAAATCACAGAGAAAGTTTGTAAAGGAGAGGAGGCATATATGTCTGTAGGTAACAACACCCATATAAAAGGGAAGTATCAGAGAAGAGCAGGCAGATCAGATGGGACATAGTGCATAAGGAGAATGGAAGAAGTTTAGGAAAATAGCAGGAGTTTAGGGAGATAAATGAGTGGCTCAAGTCTTGGTGTAGGAAGGAAGGGTTTGGGTTCCTAGAGCACTGGGCTGATTTTTCCTTGGGGTACAACCTATAAAGTCATGACGGTTTGCACCTCAATGGAAGGGGGTCCACGGTGCTAGGGGAAAGAATGGCTAAGAGGTTGGAGGAGTGTTTAAACTAGGCAAGGTGGGCGAGTGAGATAAAGAATTATGTGGAAGCTAGGGTAAATGGGGCAGTGGGATTAGTAAGGGGTCATGGGGGAGGAGTGAGGGGGGTATACAGTTTACCAGCTAAGGAGGTCCCTCTGTTACAAGGAAAACAGAATAATGCTAACTTAACATATAATTCGCCACTAAGTAATGCAAATTTCAAAAGTAAAAGTAGTAACCTCCGCTGTATGCTGGCAAATGCCTAGAACCTAGAAATAATTGCATGCTTTAAAAATTATGATATAATTGGTATCACTGAGACCTGGTGGGATGAAACATGTGACTGGATTGTGAATTTGAAATGGTTACAGCCTTTTTAGAAGGAACAGAGGGATTAAAAAGGGTGGAGGAGTGTGTTTGTATGTAAAGCCTGAATTAAAGCCACGCACTAAAGAAATAACAATTGCTGGCACTGGTGAGGAAGTGGAATCCCTCTGGGTAGAGAATTTGACTGGGCAAAAGGTTACAAAGAAAATTATCATTGGCATACAGTATGCTATAAACCACCTCGTATAAGTGACCAGTATGAAGCCCAGCTACTCTTGTAGATAGAAGAGGCTTCAAAACTGGGTTAAGTTGTTGCTAAAGAAATAACCATAGCTGGCACTGGTGAGGGTGTAGAATCCCTCTGGGTAGAGATTTTGACTGGGCAAAAGGTAAAAAAAAGAATTATCATTGGTGTATGCTATAAACCACCTTGTATAAGTGATAAGTATGAAGCCCAGCTACTCTTGCAGATACAAGCGGCTTCACAGCTGGGTCAAGTTGTTGCTATGGGTGACTTCAATTATCCAGACATTGACTAAGGTAATGGGGTTGCCAAGACAGAAGAAGCTAGTAGGTTTGTAAATATGCTGAATGAGAACTTTTTATTCCAGCTTGTTCAAGAACCTACTAGGAATAACTCACTTTTGGAACTTGAAATAACTAATAATACTAAACTCATCTCTAACATTTGGGTGGGTGAGTACTTAGGGAATAGTGATCATTACATGGTCTCCTTTGAGATTCTGCTGCAGAAGCAATTCTACAAGGGAGTAACTAAAACACAAAATTTCAGACGTGCAAACTTTGACAGTATAAGGGCATCTTAAGTGGGAAATGCTTTTCACAGGCTTAAATAGAGAACAAAAATGGGAAGTCTTTAAAATGCTGCTCAATAAATATACTTGTCAGTATATTCCACTTGTAAGCAAGGAACGTCGTTGCAAAGCAAAACCTTTTTGGTTCAATAGAAGTGTTTGTGTTGAGGTGGGTAAGAAAAGACATGCTTTTAAGTTAGATGGAATAGCTGAATCATTTATAAGTTACGAGGAGGCTAGTAAATCATGCAAAGAAGCTATAAGGCAAGCTAAAATTGATATGGAAAAGGATATTGCAGCAAGCAGTAAAAAAATGTAAAATTATTTTTTAAATATGTTAATAGTAAAAAAATGAAGCAGAAAGGGGTGGGACCTTTAATATCAGAGGGGGATCAGCTGATATTAAAGGCAGATTCTGAACTCATATTTTTCATCTGTCTACACAAATGAGGAACCAGTTTATGAAGGTTTCCTTCTTAATAGTCCCAATTCTAGTAATACAACTAATGAGGAATGATTCATAAATGAGGAAATTTAAAATAGATTAGAACATGTTAAGATTTACAAAGGTCCGGGGCCAGATGGTATTCATCCCAGGGTACTTAGCGAGCTTAGCTCTGTGATTGCCAAACCTCTTTACTTAATTTTTCAAGAATCATTGAGGTCTGGCATAGTGCAGAGAGACTGGTGAATTGCTAATGTGGTGCCTCTATTCAAAAAAGGATCCCGTTCTCAGCCTCAAAACTATAGGCCAGTTAGTCCGACGTCGGTGGTAGGAAAGCTTTTCGAAGGGTTAATAAAGGATAAGATACTGAACTTCATAGCAAATCACAATACTATGAGTTTGTTCCAGCATGGTTTTATGCGTAATAGATCTTGCCAGACAAACTTAATTTCTTTTTATGAGAAGGTAAGTAGGGGCCTTGATTCTGGGATGCCAGTGGATGTGATTTACTTAGATTTTGCTAAAGCATTTGATACAGTGCCACACAAAAGGTTACTGGTTAAATTAAGGAATATTTTCCTGGAACATAATTTTGTACATGGATAGAGAACTGGCTAAAAGATAGACTACAAAGAGTTGGGTTAAATGGAACATTTTCTAATTGGACCAGTGTTGTTAGTGGAGTACCGCAGGGCTCTGTAGTAGGTCCCTTGCTTTTCAACTTGTTTATTAATGACCTGGAGGTGGGCATTGAAAGTACTGTTTCTATTTTTGCAGATGATACTAAATTGTGCAGAACTATAGGTTCCATGCAGGATGCTGCCACTTTGCAGAGTGATTTGTCTAAGTTGGAAAACTGGCAGCAAACTGGAAAATGAGGTTCAGTGTTGATAAATGCAAGGTTATGCACTTTGGCAAAAATAATATAAATGCAAGTTATACACTAAATGGCAGTGTGTTGGGCTTAAATGAGAAGGATCTAGGGGTTTTTGTAGATAACAAGTTGTCTAATTCTGGGCAGTGTCATTCTGTGGTTACTAAAGCAAATAAAGTTCTGTCTTGCATAAAAAGGGCATTAACTCAAGGGATGAAAACATAATTATACTCTTTACAGGTCCTTGGTAAGGCCTCATGTGGAGTATGCAGTGCAGTTTTGGACTCCAGTCCTTAAGAGGGATATAAATGAGCTGGAGAGAGTGCAGAGACTAAGTGCAACTAAACTGGTTAGAGGGAGGGAAGACTTAAATGATGGTTGATTTTTTGGACAGAAATAATATCATAGGCTGTTGTGATATTAAACTCTATAGTTAGTATAGGTATGGGTATATTTAATTTATGTGAAAGTAGGGAGGGGTGTGTGTATGGATGCTGGGTTTTCATTTGGAGGGGTTGAACTTGATGGACTTTGTCATTTTCAACACAATTTAACTATGTAACTATGTAACTATGTAACACACAGAAGAGATATTAGAGAGTGTATGGAAAAAAACAGCATGAACAAATACTGTAAAAAAGGGGTAAAGAATGACAAACATAAGCATTTCTGAGGGCTCCAAATACTGTATAACACAATGTAAGAAGCAGGAAGTAGCGTAGGTAAAAATATAGAAAAAATACAGAAAAACAGAAAGCAAGTCGACAGCATTAGTGAGAAGTGTAAAAACATGTCTGACCAAATGTTGGATCTCAAATGGGAACAAAAAAATCCTAAAATAACTGGTTTAAAAGAGGTGATACCGTATATGCCTTTTTTTTTTAGCATTCATTCAAAGAAGAGGGCCTGTGCTGAACACAATTTTTGCCTATTGTTTAAAATTGGAAATTCTTAGGGTTTTTTTGCAGTAAACAGGGCATGATCTAAAAAAAACTTTTGTTTATATTCTTCTATGTGATTCCTCTTTGGACTACGTGCTCTTTTGAGCAGGCCCTTTGGAATGCTTCATTTAATTTCTGACCTTTGTATAGCAATTTGCTTGTGATCTTTTGTCCAGTGTAATTTGTTAGCACACTATTAAAGTCTCGTTTGTATCTCCTGATTTGTTTCATCAGACATGAAGTCACAACATCAATACTCAATGGATGTTAAACAGATCTTTTAACCTGCCATTAATGACTATTCTGACTGTCTATTGAAACAACGTGAAAAAGGAGGATTTTGATAAACAAGGGAATGACACAAGTCACATTTTATGACCTCTAAAATGCTAATAAATAAGCAGGGAATAATAATAACTGTTTTATTTGAAATAAATAATACCTGAGTAATCATGTATTATTAATTTTAACTGTATGATCTGAGAAATATAGTCTTGGTTAAAAGTCTTATGAACTTGTTGCAACAAGTTTTACATTGTTTGTTTGCAGGATTACCCTGTATTGGACAACCTGTGAAGAATCTTATGGTTATCTTCCCAAACAACTTTGACCAACTCCTTCACCCTATTAGAACCATTTTTTGCAGTTGAATGCCTTTCTGTTCTAAGGGATAGTAAAACTAAGTGCTTCTCGTAACAAACCTGAATCTTTGCATCCAGATGTGTATTGCATCCAAGGAGAAAGGATGAGGACTGTTCTATACACTGTGGTGAATTGTTTTAGCGTGGAAAATAAATACAGGTGTAGCACCACTTGTCCTAAATGTTTGGGACCAAGGGTTTTTAAGATAATGGATCTTTCAGTAATTTGGCTTTCCATACCTTAAGTCTACTAGAAAATCATGTAAACATTAAATAAACCCAATATGCTGGTTTTGCTTCCAATAAGGATTAATTATATCTTAGTTCAGATCAAGTACAAGGTACTGCTTTATTATAACAGAGAAAAAGAAAATAATTTTTAAAAATTTCTATTATTTGGATAAAATGGAGTCTATGGGAGATGGCCTTTCCATAATTCAGAGCTTTCTGAATAACGGGTTTCCACATAACAGATCCCATACCTGAAGCTTATTAGGAAATCATTCCCTGCATTCCTACTTCTTCATTGTTTTACTTTATTTTTACAGTATTTCATCTGTCAAAACAAGAACATAAATTTCTTGCTTTAATCTTTAATACTGTATATACATGTCTGATAGTAATTAGCCACAACATCTACAAATGGATTTCTACATTGGTTAGACTGGGTCTCCATGGTGCCTTCTACAACAGCAATATTTCTGTAAATTGGCAATAAGAATTTAAGTGAGGTACATAATTAGACAAATTTGTAAATCAAGAGCATAACTGTTATCTGGAAACCAATTATCCAGAAATTAAAAGATGGCCACTTCCATTGACACCATTTTAAGCAAATAATTTAAAAATGGTTCCTTTTTTTCTGTAGAAGTCAAATCGTAACTTGTTCTTGATCCTAACTAAACTGTATCTGTTGACCATGGATATATTATGTAAATATAAATATTTTTTCTCATATACACATGTACAGTACATAAGTATCCCTGGTTATAAGGATTCTTTTATAAAAGAGTTGTTCAATAAAAATAAATATTTATTTACAAAACCTATTGACACATATCTACACAAATAATACACATATAAAACAGGTTGCACTGCATAGAATGTATAACAAATATTTACAAAGACAAATGCAAATATGGATATGTTGGATCTAAATCAACTGCCTCCCTGATACTCATCCTTCCATTGGGTCTGGCATCTGTGTCCTCACTGCAGGAAGTCCTGGAACTCTCTACCTAACATAAACTATTATAACATATAACGTGATAATATGTTTTGATGCAGGCCGAACACAAATTGCAAAAAACATGGCAGATTGCTCCCGTTTGTTTGGGATGGTAGAGAAGCATAAAACCTAAGGAACCCTGACAACATAAGGGGAAACTTGGAACCCTGAGGGAGCTCTGGAATTATCACAACAATCAAAGTGGCTCCAGGGTTCCTTAGCATCAGTAATCACACTTGCACTCTATTCAACATAGGGAACAGGACAGATGCAATATGTTTGTCCATTTTAGGGTGACTGCACTTGTGGTTATGTTTGTAAAGGTGTAGCATCTCTATCTTAAGTATTTGTTGAGTTTGAAATCTTTAAAACATACAGTAATAAAGCCATATACAGTTATCATATATGAATATCCCAGTTTTCTTTTATATTCTTCTATGTTCAATTTTTTTTTTAATATACATGAAATTGCATAATTATTACTTCAAAAGTGGCTTTTAGATGTTTGGCAGAGCTATTGACATAGCTCAATAGTTATTAAGAACTGTTCATAATAAAATTATGGTAATGAAAGTCAATAGTAATCACACTTTAGCTATTAGACTCCCTAGTGACTAGTAACGTATCACATTTCAAAATTATATATATATATATATATATATATATATATATATATATATATATATATATTGCACTAAACCACTTGTAATTTACTGAAATTGAAAGTGTTTTGTTAGGTAGGGTGGTTAGTTGATGGGTGAATTTCTCCCATTTTGCGAAACAGTGAAAAATTAGCAAAACTCAAATTTTGACGCCCGCATTAAAGTCAATAGGCATCCGAATAGTATTGACATGCAGAGGTTTTGACGTGAGTGACTTTTATGAAGCGCAGGTGAATTTTCACTGGAGTTTCTCAAATTTATTCGCGGGCGGTGAAATGCGAAAAATTCCCCGCAAATTCGCGCCTGTCGAATTTATTCACCCATTACTAATAGTTAGCAGTGAACTGAGCCAGACATGCACAGTCAAGCTCCAGTTAGAAAAGGCAATACATTTTATATTTTTGCATAAAGAAAGCACCACTAACTTATCCAAACTAAAAAGCAATTATCCTCAAACTTTACTGAAAGCAGAAGATTCCCTGAACCAGCAACTATTTCAGTAGTTTCCAATAACTACAGGGTCCTACTCAGAACCATGGTATATATACACTGGTATTAATAAATGATCATTAATAAAAAAAAGTTAAACAGCATAGGACCAAGGACAGACCCCCGCAGTAATCCATTTTACCACCACTATTAGTAATCTATCCTTTCAATCCAAGTACAAATATTATGTTCCAGGTCTGTAAATTTTTAATTTAACCAGTAATTTTCTGTGTGGTACTGTATCAAATGTTTCAGCACATTTTAAGTAGATTACATCCACTGGCATCCCATAGTCTAGGTTCCTGCTCACCTATTCATATTAGGTAATTAAATTAATCTATCAAGATCTATTTCACATAAAACCATGCTGGCACAAACTCATGGTATTATAATTTGCATTTATTCAATTATCCTTTACCTTATTACCCCTTCCAAAAGCTTTGCTATCAGTATAATTTTCAGGCTGATAATCCAGAAATAATTCCTGAAAAGGTGTTTTACATAAAGTATCCTATAAAATGTTTCAGAACAAAATATAGCTAACATATGGAAAACACAAAACATGCAATGATTTGCATTGGTCTTCTGGGGCTGTCTATCAAAAAAGTGATTGGAAAATGCTTCCTAGTCTCTGATTATTGTACACATTTATGGGATCCATGGTGACATGCCTTAAACACGCCAACCACTAATTAAAAAGAGTTCTGCACAACTTTAGACCTATGCCACAGTTATGCTGTCAAGGAGAACTGCTGCAGTCAGAATTTGAATACGCCATCTCATACAAGATTAGGGATGTAGCGAACTGTTCGCCGGCGAACTAGTTCGCGCGAACTTCGACTGTTCGCGTCCGCCGAATGTTCGCGAACGTCGCGCGACGTTCGCCAATTGGTGTTCGCGTTCGATTCGAAGTAAAATTTCGTTCGACCATTCGAACATTCGACCGTTCGATCGCTAAAATCGAACGATTTCCATTCGTTCGAATGATTATAAGCATTCGATTGAATTAAAATCATTCGATCGAATAGCTTCGATCGTTCGATTCGAACGAAAATCCTTCGATCGTACGAATAAAATCCTTCGATCGTTCGATCGAACGATTTTATCGAGCGTTCGAAGTTCGCGAACTGTTCGCGAACTGTTCGCTTTTTTGCCGGTGTTCGCGAACGGCGTTCGCGAACACATTAACGGCAGTTCGCTACATCCCTATACAAGATGTAAAAATCAAACTGATATCAAACAAAAAATAAAAGATTATGGGTAATTTGCATGATTTTTCTTTGGGGTTTGTAACTACTTACAGCTGCACAATTAAGGCTCAACAACTTGGAGCTGATGATTGGAATCTGATGACATCATTCTCTCAATAAACATGTTCCTGTCCATTATCATTATTTTCAGTGAATATACATGTGTATAGAATATTACATAAAAAAATTGCATAAAAAGACTAAAAAGAATGAAATCTAAATGTATATTTTAAAAGTGTAATCATATTCAATAATATTAATCATAGAAATGGTAGTAAATATAGATAATAGGTAATTTTTCACTGCTTCACTTACATTCACAGCATTTATTGAATACTGAACCTGATTTTAAACCTGCATCTATCGATGACACAGAGATCAATCTTTTCCCATGTGGAATTATTAAAGCAAAATGCATGTGTGAATGGATGGATTTATTTTGTATTACTTCTAATTTTATTTTGTAAGCAGAATTAAAAAATGAAAATCTAAACCTAAACTAAAACGAAAGACCCTAAGAATAATGAATTAAGCCATTTTAAATGTATCGGGAGATACAGGCATAAACCTGAATGCACAGCCAGTCATCCAAGGTGCGAAAAAATGATCAGCTAGAAATGTCAGATATCAACTTGCTCTATCCAGTGCAAAGCTTATATTTACAAGGTGACAACAATTCACATTTTAGTATAACATTCAAGCCATAACACTATAAAATATAACATGGAAGCATGCCTTGTGAATCAAGATGTATACTTGTAAAGCTCTCTTATGATAAATGCTGTTATAAATTGTTGCGGAAAATCAAGAAAGCTGTCTAAGGAGGCCATATTAAATTGCAAAAGGACAGTGACCTAGATGTGGTTGAAAACATTAATGGATTTAAAAAAAAATGATGCAGACAGCACAAGCCCAACAGTGAAGCTTTTAATGAATAATACTTAGTTAACCCAATGTTGAGCATCCAACAATCCCAAACTAAAGTATATTATTTAATTTAGATTATACCAAAGAAAATGAAAGAACACAACTATACAAATAAGGCACTTTAGGGAAGGTATTTATTAAAAGTAATTTCTTTCTAACTTTTTAATAGAATCAAATTCGACCAATGTCATATTCACGAATTGCCTTAATTTATCAAAAAGTCTGTGTGGGAAAAGTCCTGACACAATTGTGCGACAATTCGGATAGTATTACTTTTTTAATTTGAATTGTACAACTTTTTTTGAATTGTCGCCCGATAACCAAGACTTTTTTGAATAGTGAATGAAAACCAGAGCAGATCACAATTGCAAGAAACATCTTCAAATTGTAAAGGGGAAATCTGCTATTGACTTCTGCATGACTTAGATTCAGGGTATAATAAATCTCAAAATGTGTGTTTTTTTCCCTAAAAATTCGAGTTTTTCCCCTTTAAAAACTCAACCAGAAAAATGTGAAGTTTAATTAATAGGTGTTGAGTGTGTAATAGGTGTTGCAGGTGTAAACTAGGTGTTGTGTGTGTAACAGGATGGTCTGTGTCCTGCAGTATGGCATGCATTCTTTAGCAATGTGCTTCTCATGCAGATCTAATGCTACCACTGACTTTGCTAGTGTAGAAAACAAAATTGCTAGTAAAAAACACATCATCACAAGAAACTCATCTCTTAAAACAACATGTACTTGCTCTCTGCTTGGTAAAGTTTTTTTCATCTTTTATCATGGCTGAAACTGTTCTTTGGTTAAAAAAAATACTTGAATTAGAAAGTACCTCTATATTAACCATCAAAGTTGGTACAGTCCCTTTGTGGGTTCCTCTGTTTCTGTCTGGTTGTTTTTAGCTTACTCAAGATCTTACTGAATATTTTTCACAAAAATAATGCAGGATATTGAGGCATAAAATAGTTACTCAGCCCAAAGCAGGCTTTTGCTTTTTGAAGTGTACTTCCTTGCATGTCTTCATCTGGAGTTGGTAGTTTGAATTCAATGTTGTTATCTTTTTTTCATATTTCCATTACCAAAAAGTTACAGAATGGGAAAAGTATGTACACATTTATATATCTCCAAAAAAATCTATGTCTGACAGGACCCTATACTTGAAATACAGTACCTCTATAAATGAGTCTAGTTCACAGTGGCTGAGCTGCAGATGCCTTTAGTATAACCTTTTGGTTCTCCCATTGAAAGCATACTTGATTATCAACACTCACACACACACACATACACACACCAAAAAGAGGTTCTCATATAAAAGCTACTGTATTTAACAGCAGGTAAAAAGCTGGTGTTCAATCTACAAGCTGGTGTTGTATCTGTTTATTAATGGGAATGTAATCCATTCATCACCACTTCCTGTAACTATAAATTCTTTATAATGGTCACTAAACTTTTTAAAATAATGTGTTAGGCACAAAATGCTGCCATTTCTTTCTATCACTAAAATAAATATTTGTGTGTTTGTTCAGTCTGCTGTTGTATTTCCTATAAGTGCTAGAAACACTGACCTGTAAGGATTCTCCAAGAGAACACCTAGCACTGCAAACAATGTGTGAATATATTACAGAGGGTAGAGCTGCTCTGTTTTCTATTAGTTTTAAATTATAAAATCCTAAGCCTCTAACAAGAGGTTAAGTTCAGTTTCCTCTAATTTGAGATTTTTACCATGCCTTATTTACTTTGTGACTTGTATGCAGTATTTTGTAAGGTCATTTCAATTATCCACAGAAAAATGTGTTTTAATTTCTACTGTAGTTATGTATTGTACATAACATTATGTGAGACATTGAATATGACATTTAATATTTAATATGGCATTTGGTATTATTGCATGCAGATTGAGCAGCATATGGGTGTCCCCTGGAACACCCTAGATTGACCTTGATTTAGACATGAATGCCAGGGAACACCAGACAGAAGCTGCAAGAAGACACTGCACATACTGACTGTCTATTCAAAACATTAAGCATAATACTCTTCCACCCAACAATGTTTCACTGTGCACATAGTGCCAGAACAAATATCTGGTGCATGGCACAGACTACAACCTGCACAGACCATTGGCCAAGAGTTCCAGTGTCTCAACATGGATCATAAGGGTGCAATTTTGTTCCACTTAATAATCAAGCACATGCACCCTTGGCAGTGGAAAACAACCCCTCATATATTCAATGGTAGTCTAAAAGCGAGCCCATAGCTGTACTATATAACTCTCCAATCAGTTAAGTAACTTAGGGGACAATGTAAAAAAATGTCACTGGGGGAATGCGATTAAAGTTACAAAGATTACACCAGGTCTAGTAATACCGAGAAATCAATCATACATTAAGGGGACGATTCACTAAATTTGAGTGAATTTGAGTGAAGGATTCGAATTTAAAAAACTTCGAATTTAAAAAACTTCGAATTTCGAAGTGTTTTTTGGGCTACTTCGACCATCGAATGGGCTTCTCCGACCTTCGACTACGACTATCGAACGATTCAAACTAAAAATCGTTCGACTATTCGACCATTCGATAGTCGAAGTACTGTCTCTTTAAAAAAAAAATCGACCCTCTAGTTCGGCAGCTAAAAGCTACCAAACTCAATGTTAGCCTATGGGGAAGGTCCCCATAGGCTTGCCTACGTTTTTTTGATCGAAGGATATTCATTCGATCGTTGAATTAAAATCCTTCGAATTCGAAGGATTTAATCGTTCGATCGAATGAATAATCCTTCGATCGATCGATCGAATTTCCTGCACTAAATCCTTCGAATTCGATATTCGAATTCGAAGGATTTCAATTCCTAGTCGAATATCGAGGGTTAATTAACCCTCGATATTCGACCATTGGTGAATCGGCCCCTAAGTATCTTATGTATAAGGATCTTATGCCTACACACTCATATTTAACAATTAGTTTAAGGAGCTATTTTTTAAATAAGGTTTTATTTTAATTGCAGCAAAGACAATTTCATATAGCATTACAACGGGGCTCAGCAACTAGTGTTATAACTAACAAAACAAGTAATGATCGTACAGGTATGGAAGCTGTTTTCCGGGAATGCTCAAGACCTGTGGTTTTCAAGATAAGGGCTATTTCCATAATTTTGATCTCCATATTTTAAATCTGCTAAAAAAATCATTTAAACATTAAATAAACTCAATAAGATAGTTTTGCCTCCAATGATGATTTATAATATCTTAGTTAAGATCAAGTACAAGGTACTGTTCTAGTAAAACATTTTTAAAATTATAAATTATTTGTTTAAAATGAAGTCTATGACAGATGATCTTCAGAGCTTTCTGGATAATGGATCCCATACCTTTACACAGAAAAATGGATAAAGCACAGTAACCTGGTTTAGTTACTTTTAGTCAATCAACTAGCAATGTAGTAATCCACCAGTTGTTTCATGCCTGAATTTTATTTTATGCTACACGTGAAGACCTATTTATCAAAGATCAGATTTTGGTGGTTATAGAATTTTTTGAAACCATGACGAAACTCTAAAACCATGAATTTTATGACAGTTATTAAAATAAAAAATAAGAATGGCAAATTACACTGACTGATGCACTATGAAATATGAATACATCTAAACATCCTCTCAAAATTTTTATTTTTCCGTACAATTCCTAGCGGAAAAAAACCCAGAAAATCAGAAAACATCTAAACTAAACTAACAGTCCAATAAGATCAGAGTAGCTCAAACTAACTACTATAGGACATTGACACCTTTTACCTGGTGAAGTTCTGTAATAGTGGTTTTCTTGGTCTTTACACTTAATAAATCTGAATTTTTTTTAGAGCTTTGAAAAAAGAGGAAAACCACAGTTTTAGAGATTTGTGGAAAAAAATTTGATTGCTCATAAACAGGCTCCCAAATGTATCAAAATCTCTGTTACTAAGAGGGTTATTTATCAAAATCATTTTTTTTTCTGATTTTTTTAGTAAAAAAAGTCCGACCAATCCACGATTTGACCTTATTTATCTAGTTTTTGGCATTCGGACTTTAATAAATAACCCCCATAATATTAACCAAATTGACACAAAAACATAACATGTTTGAAGTCAAAAAGATGGTCTTCATCAGAGGTGCACCTTGGTCCATGATAGAACAGTATTTATTTAGGTTACTAGGTTATTTAAATGTACTGAACTGGACATGATGCGTCATCTGTTTCAAATGTCTATATAATGTTTGCTCCATCTGTAAAAATGTGTGGCATTGCCAGTTTTATGAGGAAAAATATGTGGTTCACAAAATACCTCAAATAACACAATGTGTGCCATTGCCATAAACTTTTCCCCAACAAACATGCTTTTTATTTACCACATCCATTCATTAAAAAAAGTCACACTATCATTACTTATCTAGAGGCCCATTAATCAAAGGTTGAATTTTGAATTCATGTGACTTTTTTCAACTTTAATAAACTCGAATATACTCGAAATTCGATTGAGAGGTTATTTATTTAAAAAATCAAATATCTAAAACTCGAACTAATATTACCAACCCAAAAACTCGATTTGAATTTGAATAAAATTCAACTAAACTTGAATCGAGTTTTTTCTCAGAAAAAAAACTTAAATGTCAGGAAGGCTATAACCATCTTCAAATGGGTCAATGGACCTCTCCCATTGGCGCAAATTCACTAAGCGCCGAAGCGCCGAAAGCTAGCGTTAATTTGCTAGCGTTTGGCATTTTTCGTTACTGCGCAAATTCACTAACGAACGCTGGCGTAATTTCGCTAGTGTTACTTCGCACCCTTACGCCAGGCGAATTTTCGCTAGCGACGTAACTACACAAATTCACTAACTTACGCAGTGTACTGAACTCTACCTTTTACGCTAGACTTCCTTCGCCACCTCAGACCTGGCGAAGTGCAATAGAGTAGATAGGGATTGTTTCAAAAAAAGTCAAAATTTTTTCTAAGTCCCAAAAAACGCTGGCGTGTTTTCTACATGATGGGTGATAGGCTGAAAAAGATTGAAAATATTTTTGGGGCTCCCCTCCTTCCCCCCTACATTTCCTGACTCATGGCAACTTACCTAGACAGTGGGCACATGTGTAGGGCAAAATAAAATTTTTATTTGCTGATTTGAAAGTTTTCTAGGCATTTGAAGTGGTGATACGAAATTTGAATTTCGCGCCGTATGCAAATGAACCATCGCTAGCGAAACTTCGCTTCGCTTGGCAAATTAACGCTAGCGCAACTTCGAAAACGTACGCTACCCCTGTGCGTAACTTCGGATTTTAATGAATTTGCGGAGCGCTGGCGAAAATACGCCTGGCGAAGTGTGGCGAACTGCGGCAAAGTTGCGCCTGGCGCAACTTCGCATCTTAGTGAATTTGCCCCATTGACTTTTACATGAAATCAGCAGGTTTTAGGTGGTGAATAGTCTAATTTCGAATTGTTCCAATGGTCATGGTTTGATACATCTCGATTTTCAAATTCCAATTAAAATTCAAATCGAGTTTGGATTATTCACAATTCGAATTTGAGAGTTTTGAACAAAAAAAATCATAAATTCAAATTTGAATTTACAATTCAACCCTTAATAAATCTGTCCCCTAATGTTTGATACATTCACAGTCCTTTAATGTTTCAGCTATGTTAGTGAAGATGAGAGAGAAAGCAACAGGGAATTTGGGGAAACAAGGAATTTAAAAATATTTATATTAATATTTATACTTTCCTATTAACATTGCCATCAAATTATTTATATAGTAGAGCTTTTAGAGATATGGCATATGGGGCAATTTCTCCTCCAGGATATTTCAGCAGACAAATAAGAGCAATAACCACTTCTGCTGTTTCTCTTTCATCTTAAAGGAACAGTTCAGAATAAAAATAAAAACTAGGCAAAATAAAAAAAATGTTTTCAATATAGTTAGTCAGCCAAAAAGGTAATTTATAAAGCCTTGATGAACATAATAGCCAGAATCACTTCTTCCTGCTTAGCAGCTCTCTTGGTTTCACGGATTGGTTACCAGGCAGTAACTAATCAGTGATTTCAGGGGGAGGACAGGGGTCATAGCTGTTTGCTCTTGAATCTGACCTGCATGCTGAGGATCAAATGCAAACTCACAGAACATTCACTGATAAACTTAGGGGCTGATTCACCAAGGGTCAAATATCGAGGGTTACTTAACCCTTGATATTCGACTGGGAATTAAAATCCTTTGACTTCGAATATCGAAGCCGAAGGATTTACCGCAAATAGTTTGATCGAACGATCGAACGATTATTCCTTCGATCAAATGATTAAATCCTTTGAATCGTTTTGATTCAAGGATTTAAATCCAACGATCGAAGGAATATCCCTCTAGCCTATGGGGACCTTCCCCATAGGCTAACATTGAGTTCAGTAGTTTTTAGATGGCGAACTAGGGAGTCGTAGTTTTTATTAAAGAGACAGTACTTCGACTATCGAATAGTCGAACAGTTTTTAGTTCGAATCCTCCGATTCAAAGTCGAAGTCGTGGTCGAAGTAGCCCATTCGATGGTCGAAGTAGCCCAAAAAACACTTTGAAATTCAAAGTTTTTTTACTTCGAATCCTTCACTCGAAGTTAGTGAATTAGCCCCTTAGAGTTAGAGAGCTGAACAGCAGGAAGTTGTGTTCTATTCTGTTAGACATCTGCTCACTCCAGCCTTTATAAATTACATTTTTGGCTAACTAACTATATTAGAAATATTTTTTATTTTGCACAGCTTTTATTTTAACACTGAACTGTTCCTTTAAAGGGGTTGTTCACCTTTTACATTAACTTTTAATATATTGTAGATATTCTGAGACAATTTGCAACTGGTTTTCATTTTTTATTTTGGTTTTTTAGTTTTAAGATGTTTGTTAAGCAGCTCTCCAGTCCAGATTACCCTAGCAACCATGCACTGATATGAATAAGATACTGGAATATGAATATGATAGAAGGATAAGTAATAAAAATGAGCAATAGCTATACATTTGTAGCCTTCCAGAGCATTTGTTTTTAGATGGAGTCAGTGACCCCCATTTGAGGCAGGAAAGAGTCAGAAGAAGAAAGCAAACAATTCAGACACTATAAAAAAATAAAAGCCAATCGAAAAGTTGCTTTGAATTAGCCATTCCACAACATACTAAAAGGTCAATGAAAAGTGAACCACCCCTTTAATGGTAAACGTGGTAGATTGGTAGTGCCTGTACTGCTGTTTTTTGGCCTGAAGCAGTGACTTCTGCCAATTTCAGATATTACAGTGGCAGAGAATGTCCCATAATGTTTTATTTTCTATTTTAAAAGTGTAGATAGAAAACAATGTTAATCTACCAGTGTTTGTTTATTTTTGACATTCAGGGGGTTATTTACTAAACCTCAAATTTTTCTGGTAAGACTTTTTGGGGCAAAAAAAAGAATCATTTTTTTGTGGAAAAAAATGAAACTTTTTCAAGATTTATTACAACCTAATCTGAAAATCCACCATCTCAGATCTGTTGAGGTCCCGTATAAATCAATGACAGAGGCACCTATCTCAATTTGAAGTTTTTGTGATCGGTGATGGGTTTAGCCTGAAAATCTGACTTTTTCAGGGTTTTCTGGAAAAAATTCAGGTTTTCACTCGATTTTATCGAGTTTTTTCATTATCCAATTACATTTTTTTTAATAAATAAGCTAAAATCAGGCATGAGAGTTTGGTCATGTTTTTTTTTTATAAAATATGAGATAAATTTGGATTTAGGAAAAAGCTTGAAAAATTAGAGCAATTCAGGTTTTCACTCGATTTCATAAAATTGTTCTGCAATTTAATTAAATTTGTTATTTTTAAATAAATAAGCTAAAATCAGGCATGAGAGTATTGTCATATTTTTTTTAGTAAAATATGAGATAAACTGAATTTTTGTAAATAACCCCCTACGACTCAACGGGGCCGATTCACTAAATTCGAGTGAATTCGAGTGAAGGATTCGAATTTAAAAAACTTCGAATTTCGAAGTGTTTTTTGGGCTACTTCGACCATCGAATGGGCTACTTCGACCTTCGACTAAGACTATCAAACGATTCGAACTAAAGTCGTTCGACTGTTCGACCATTCGATAGTCGAAGTACTGTCTCTTTAAAAAAAAAATCGACCCCCTAGTTCGGCAGCTAAAAGCTACCGAACTCAATGTTAGCCTACGGGGAAGGTCCCCATAGGCTTGCCTAAGTTTTTTTCATCGAAGGATATTCATTCGATCGTTGAATTAAAATCCTTCGAATCGTTCGATTCGAAGGATTTAATCGTTCAATCAAATGAATAATCCTTCGATCGATCGATCGAATTTCCTGCGCTAAATCCTTTGAATTCGATATTCGAAGGATTTCAATTCCTAGTCGAATATCGAGGGGGATTAATTAACCCTCGATATTCGACCATTGGGGAATTGGCCCCAACATGTTATTTACGACTCAACATATATTATTTAAAATTATTAAATAGCTTTATATTTCTTACATATGACCTCTCAACATAAATTAAGTATATTAAATAGTAGGGATGTAGCGAACGTCGGAAAAAAAGTTCGCGAACATATTCGCGAACTTGCGTCAAAAATGCGAACGGTTCGCGAACGTCGCGAACCCCATAGACTTCAATGGGAAGGCGCATTTTAAAAGCTAGAAAAGACATTTCTGGCCAGAAAAATGATTTTAAAGTTGTTTAAAGGGTGCAACGACCTGGACAGTGCCATGCCAGAGGGGGATCAAGGGCAAAAATGTTTCTAAAAAATCCATTGTTGACACAGCGCTGCGTTTTGTGCTGTAAAGGGCAGAAATCACACTACATTTCTAAACCTGTGTAATAAAATGCTTTAAAACGTCCGGCGTCTACATGCCAATCAAGTCGTGTAAAGGTTACAGCCTGTTCACACGCAAAGACGAAACGCGGTGCTTACTGCAACGCAAAAAGACGCAAAGAGCTTTAATGAATGATACCGTCAAGTGAGCAAATAATAGTTTTTAATTACTAGTTGAGCTTGTCACCTCCAGGATGTTCGTCCTGTTGGTGGCAATATTTCTGTAGTGGTGTGTTTAGCAGTCACCGTGCTTGTGCGCACGTGCACGGTCAGGCAGAGGTAATTCAATGTACAGTGAAGTGAACCAAAAAACACTGATTCTGCAGTGTGGGCCCAGTTTTGGTGTACTTTATTGATCACCTGCGGTGACCATAAAAGATGCGATTTTGCCACTGTCTTTGCTGCCTGAAAAACGTCACTCGGGTGGTGTTTCTAGAGACGGTATTATTATTGATATTTAGACAGAATGTGAACAAGCTCACACAGCTAGATGGTTGTTGTTTGAAAATGAAGAACACACTGAGCAAATAATGCCTACAAGGTTAACGTATACACTACTACAGCAGTGGATACGGAATATATTATTGCTGCCTGAAAAACGTCACTCGGGTGGTGTTTCTAGAGACGGTATTATTATTGATATTTAGACAGAATGTGAACAAGCTCACACAGCTAGATGGTTGTTGTTTGAAAATGAAGGACACACTGAGCAAATAATGCCTACAAGTGCACTACTATTGGTGCACTACTATGAAGAACAGCAACAGCACTGTACACGTTAAAGAACAGTAAGATAAGTAAAAGAAAAAAAAAATATATGTATATTAAAAAAAATATTTTTCTCGGGTTGGTGCTGCTGAACTACTAGGAGCAGCACAGTAGCACACCAGTCCCACTCCCCAACACTGCTAGACTAATAGCACTGGGCTTATAGTAGCAACTAGCAAAGTAAAAAAACAAAAAAGAAAATAAAAGCAGTCCTTACAAGGACTATTGGGTTATTACAGCAGTCAGCAGATGAGATCAGAAGAGATCAGTGCCCACAGCAGGCAGCTACATACAGAGCACTGCAGTAGAAGGTAGATTACTAGCCAGCAAAGCTACCCTAAAATGTCCCTCAAATCCCTGCAGACTTCTGTCCCTCCAATACAGAGCAGTATCAAGTAGATTACTAGCCAGCAAACTTACTATCAACTGTCCCTCAAAGAAATCAGTGAAATCAGTAACAGCTCTCTCCCTACACTAGCTCTTGCAAGCACACACAGGCAGAATGAAAAAACGCTGCAGGGCTTCAGTTTATGTATGGAAGGGGAGTGGTCCAGGGGGTGTGGGGGTGGTCCAGGAGGGAGAGCTTCCTGATTGGCTGCCATGTATCTGCTGGTCTGGGGTGAGAGGTCAAAAAAAAGCGCCAGGTAAGGCGAACCCAAAATGGCGAACGTCGCGCGACGTTCGCGAACTTGCGGCGGACGCGAACAGCCGATGTTCGCGCGAACAAGTTCGCCGGCGAACAGTCCGCGACATCCCGATTAAATAGTACATCAAAATAGAAAGGCAGGGGAAGTTTCTCATAAATAATGTTTTAGAGTGACAGATGCTGTGAAAGTTAATGAGAAGAGAAGGCACTGAAACTATGTGAAAAGCTCACTAGTGGAACATCTATCACACGTTCAAATTATAATGCATAAATCTAGAATGCAAATGAAAATGCCTGATCTGGTAAATGCTGAAATCAATTATTTTTTTTCCTGTTTTTGAAGTTATTATTTTGCTCAGATAAAGGTATTCTTTTCACTGCTGCTGTTCTTTTGATACTGGCATTTCTGAACAGCAGATGGTGACCTTCTCTATGAGCTTTAGCTAAAATGATTTTTATTAAGCCTAAACAAGTGTGAACAGTGCTAATTTCCTGCAGCAGGCTGGGTTTGAATCAGTAGCTAAAGTAATTGTGAGTGTCCTGCCTCACCATATGGAAAAGTGTGTACTCTGCCAGCATACCAAGAGCTGCATAGATCTAGTTACTTCATCCCCTATCTTATCATTTGCTACAAAGTCAGAATTTCTGTGTAATATTTCAAATGAGGGACATACAGTGAGTAAATGTTACAAAATGAAACCTAGGAGACCTGTGAAATGCCAATAGACTTATGGACTATATAGTAGATATATTTAAAACTAAGTCCCTTTGTAAAATGTATAATGAAGCAATAGGATTCTTAATGAATCAGATGAAAATTGAGCATACAGCTGGCCAGATATGGGATGACCTGTTTTGTTTAAAGGGTAAGGCATTTTTCAGTAGCAGTATGCACAAAATGTCTCTGTCTTAAATATATTGATAATGGGTTGAGTGGACTCTTGTATTTGTCTATATATATATATATATATATATATATATACCAAATTTCTTTTTCTGTTTTATTAAATCAGTTTGTTATTTTATGTGTGTATATATAGGTTGCCAGCACTCTTGAAAAAAGGAATTAATTTGCCTGGGTGCAGAAACAACAAAATATCTCCAACAACTGTAGAAAGATCCGCACTCACAGGTCTTATAGAGAAAAATAGTTACACAGGACTGAGTGAACCACCCCTTTAATGGTAAACGTCAGTCCTGTGTAACTAATGAATTATTTATTTCTCTCTCTCTCTCCTGCCCAGATTCAACCGGGCCAAAAGGTAGCAACCCTACATACATATGCCACTGGATAGATGATAAATATTGAAATCTGATTGGTCAGCTTAATTGACAAGCTGTTGTAGACGGGGAACAAATATTTTGTGAACAGGTTTTGTTGCATTCAGTCATACTGTGTCTGAACACAACAGAAGCCTATTACAACCATTACCTTTTAAATATCCTGTGTTAGCAGTTTACTGTTACTATGTACATCCTATGTACATAGGATCCCTTATGCAGAAACACATTATTCAGAAAGCTCTGAACTACGGGAAGGCCATCTCCAATAGGCTCCATTTTAATTAAATGATTTGATTTTTTTTTTACAAATTAACATCTTTTTCTCTGTACCTTATATTTGATTCCAACTAAGATATGATTAAGTCTTATTGGAGGCAAAACAATCCTATTGGGTTTAAATAATCTTTACATGAGTTTTTATTAGACATATTATTAGGACATTTGTTGCTGTCAAGAACCTGGATGACATTTAAGATTGACAGTAAAACAGTTTATAGCTTGAGACCATCAGGCAGAGATGAAAAGATACTATGAGGTATCAGTACAAAAATCACAAGAACAGGAAAAGACTAGCTAAAGATATGAAGCAAGATGGATAAAAATAGGGTTCCCAACTTTGACTTCTGCCAAAAACAGAAGTCAGTACAGTCATCTACAAACAGAAACTTAGTCTCTGACTAATGGTTCTCACTATATGAAGTTTTTTTCAGAGGTGCCTCTGTACACAAAACAACTATTATTTATTGACTTGCGGCTTAGAAGAACTGACATTTTTTCCTGTATTTTGTGCAATGAAATTAAAAATATGTTAATAGGTCATCTGTTTCAAAACTAATATCTGTAAAATGTATGACCTTACAAACAATGGAATTAAATACAACAGTCTGCTCCATTGTTTCATTGCACACTGAGGTGGAAGGTGTAGTACACTTTGAGTTTAAAGGAATAGTTCAGTGTGAAAATAAAAACTAGGTAAATAGATAGTCTGTGCAAAATAAAAAATGTTTCTAATATAGTTAGTTAGCCAAAAATTTAATATATAAAGACTGGAGTGAACAGATGTCTAATAAAACAGCCAGAATCCAACTTCCTGCTTTTCAGCTCTATAACTCTGAGTTAGTCAGCGACTTGAAGGGGGGCCACATGGTACATTTCTGTTCAGTGAGTTTGTAATTGATCCTCAGCATTCAGCTCAGATTCAAAAGCAACAGATATGACCCATGTGCCACCCCCTCAAGTCTCTGATTGGTTACTGCCTGGTAACCAGGGTAACCAGTCAGTGTAAACCAAGAGAGCTGAAAAGCAAGAAGTAGTGTCCTGACTGACTTGTTATACATCAAATCACTCCAGCCTTTATATATTACATTTTTGGCTAACTAACTATATTAGAAACATGTTTTATTTTGCACAGCCTATCTATTTAACCAGTTTTTATTTTTACACTGAACAATTCCTTTAAGGGAGGTGGAGAACTGTTACCAGTTTGCAGAGGAATGGACTATGATGGTTTCTTTCAATCAGTGGAATCAGGTTAATCCATGTCCATCTAGCATATTTATTTGTGGTAGTCCAGATAGGGTATATGCACTTTTTTACATATGCCCCAATGAATGAGATCATGACAGAATGGTGGTATATTTTCCCTTTAAGAAGCTAAAACCAAAAGGATGCATGCAATTATGGAAGAAGTCATTTTATAACTTTAAGAACACACACACGTTTACAGTTTAAATCTAGTTGAATGTAAGTCTATCTACTTGGATACATTGTATGTAGACTGATATCCAGTCAGTGGGTTATCTAAGAATGGTATATTTCTCAGCAGAATTACTTTTATTCATTTTGTTCAATGCTATGGCACTTAACATCTCCTGAGACCCTAATTTGCTAATACAATCATTCCACAACTGGTGAATATCAAGGGCAAAGAGAACAGTCCTGATTCATCTCAGTAATAATTAAGAATGAAGGAGATTTAAAACCTGAGATCACTGAAGCTAAGCATATGAAGTAAAATACTAAAATGATTTTATATGTCCTAAGGGGACTTTCTGCCTGCAAAAATGTAAAGATGAAGTCAATTTTTTTTATTATGGTTACAAAGTACCCTTAATATAGCCTAGACATTACGCTCTGTGCAAAGTTAGCTTTGTCAACTTTATGTAATAGATATCAGAGTACAAACATAATACTATCCCTACTCTTTATTTTTTTATGTGACCTGCATCGTCCGTAACGTCTTTTATTGTATGTGTCACCTTTCACAAAATGTGTCAACGATTTTAATAGCCTCATAACTATATATATATAGATAGAGATAGATAGATAGATAGATAGATAGATAGATAGATAGATAGATAGATAGATAGATAGATAGATAGATAGATAGATAGATAGATAGATAGATGATAGATATTAGCACTTGTTTTGGAAGTTGTTGTTTGTCAGAACAATATGATCTTGGTAAGCTGTTAAATATTGGGAATTTAATTGAAAACGGAATATCCTTAAGCATAAAGATTTTCTTGATGAGTAGAATTAAGTGAAACAGCTATATTTGAATCTCATTAATCATTAGAACAGAGGGATTATTCATATCTGAATCTTTCTTATGGTTATACCGTGTTTCATATTATTCTGCTTGAGGTTTAAGATTAATTTCCATTCTTTTCCTACAACTGATTAGCTAAGCATTTATACACTTTTATTACATTTGGTAAAAAAACATGATAAACAAATTGCACTGAACTTTTTACCTGACTGAGTTTTATATTTGTTTTTCAGTTAATTCTATTTTCTTTTTATCTTTTATACCTTTTTTCACAGATGAACGTGTAATAGTATCTAGCTTGTGTCCAATTATTTGGAGCTTATTGTATATGTCCGCAGCCATCTGAAACTTGTAATTTTAAATAAGCACTTACGCATTCACTTCAGAGAACAATCATTATACCAGGTATTTGTACACAGATAAAAAGTTTAAAAAATATATAGAAGGGCCTCTGAATGGGCAGCATGTTGGGATAATACAAGTATAGGGCCTGTTATCCAGAATGCCAGGACCTGGGGTTTTCTGGATAATGGATCTTTATGTAATTTGGGTCTTCATGCCTTAAGTCTACTAGAAATTCATTTAAACATTAAATAAACCCAATAGGCTGGTTTTGCTTCCAAAAATGATTCATTATATCTTAGTTGGGATCAAGTAAAAGCTACTGTTTTACTACTACAGAGAAAAAGGAAATCATTTTTAAAAAATTGGATTATTTGGATAAAATGGAGTCTCTGTAATTCTGAGCTTTCTGGATATTGGGTTTCTGGATAAGGGATCCCATACCTGTATATTGACAGTTTAATCTGGGATCAGAACTAGTAACAATAATCTGAATATAGATATACACTTCCCATTGACTTCTATGGCATCTCATCAGGTTTTAGGTTGCCTAATTTTCCATTCAAAATGTATGGGGTGTTTTATGATAATGGTTGAATGTTGATTTTTTTTATTTTTATTGTATTTCCACATGTGTTTATTGTGATGTAGCCCTTCTTGAATTGTGGTGGACTCTTGTCAAGTTTAAAAATATATGAAAACATTTTTTGTGCATATACACTGTGACAAGAATACAATTTTATGAGCTGTCGCTGTTCATGATTCTATATATGTGTGTGTGTATGTGTGTGTTTGTGTGTGTGTGTGTGTGTTACAGCTTTAGACAATGTAATTACTATTGGGATACATATAAGCTTTTTTATTTGCAATCATGATATTGATATGATGCATTTACAGAAGTAAAATTGTATTTATATATTTATATTTTTTTATATTAAAGGTGCTGTATTTATGAGTGTTTTTAATCATTTTTGTGTATCTACTGAATGCATTGCAACAAATAAAAAGAGATCAATTAAGTGTGTGCTTTAATATAGTAATGACAGGAAAATGTAACAAAAATATTTGTAGTTCACATAATAAATCAAATTCTGTCTGCTTAGGCTAATAAAGCTTTCTAGCTTTAATACGGATGAAAGAATTAATAATGTGAGGTATGAGAAGCTCTGTGTGCCATGCAACACCTTTAAAATGTTGTCCTTCTTCACTTGTCCCATGACAACATGGAAAAGCATCCTTGTGAAGAATCAGTTCAGTGCTTGTCATCTGAATACAAAGTGATAATGAGAATTCTGATATACTTGAAGTAATCATACTGTTTAAAAAAGGCCATTAGCAAAATATACAGAAGGCAGGAACAATCACCATGAAGGACATATGTCTTTTCTGACTGACAACATGAGCCTGCTGTTACTGTTGCTTCCAATTGTATATAAAATAACTAAAAGCTTTGCAAAAGATAACTGATGCACAACAAAGTGTTCTGTTTAATTTTTGCTATGTGACTTCTACTGTAATTTTTTTTAATTATTTCAGATTTTAACAAAGAAAAGTCATCATTAAATAAATGTAGAAACATATAGAACAATAATGTAGAATACTAAAAAGAAAGGGTTATTGTTATTATTATTTACATCAGTCCCTGCAACAGTGCATTTTACAATCAAAGAAACACATTTATGCAACATATATGAATCAGGGTCAGTATGGTGTTTTTATGTATGCCTCTATGTTGAGTATGCAGTTTTTCTGTTATATATCTTGTCTTGTGAATTTTAGAGATTTTTGTTCAATTTGAATACCAAACTTGAATGTTTACTTATTTATTAAAAATCAAATTGAAAAAAATGAGCAAATAAAACCATGAAAAAACACAAAATGCATCAAATTTGTATTCTACTCATTCGCTACAAAAATGCTTAAATTTTGTTTAGCACAGCTTCTATTGACTTCTACACCGAACTCAAAGCTTTTAGATGAAAAAGTTTACAACCAAGTTTAGAATTATTTTTTTGTTCTCAAAATTCAAGTTCTTACCCCTTTGAATTTATTAAAACATTGGTTCTTATGCACTTATGCACTAATTATAAGTAAACTTTTAGTAATTTTGTTGGAAGTCCTGTGTTGTGGCAATCACACACACACACACATGTGATTAAGTGTCCTGTGTGGACACGAAACGCGTCAGGCTTTTATTTTTTATACAAGATGCAATAAAACTTTTTGTACTACTTTATTAATACTTCGTGACTCCTGGATTCTATTTGATTTGATTATATTTTTGGGGTACCGGAGTAGTGCCATCTCTATTTTTCGTGTTTTGTTCACACACACACACACACACACACACACACACACACACACACTAGTAGCATCTATTATGGTGAACTGGCAAGGCCATGATTTATATCAAATATCTGTTTTTTAGGGCACTTTACTTTATAACATCACTGAATGTATCTTCTAAAAATACACTGAATGTCCAAGTTAATATGGTATTGAACTGAAAAGCCACTATATTTTTCTTGCATTGCTTTGCCAAATACTTAAAGAAAAGTCTATTAAAGAGTTTTTTTTATCAACTATTATATTAAATTATTTCCAATCAATACACACTTATCATATATTATAGTGCACCTTCACATTACACTTGAATTATCTGTATGCCTGTGATTATTAGAAAATGTTAAAACATTTATAATGTAGCTAAAGCCAAATGGGAAATGTCATCTCTGAGATAAATGTTTAAACTGTAATCCAATTTGGCACTTTTTTTATGTAAGTAGGGAAGAAAGCAGAGGAATTGAACTAGGCTGTTCCCAGACTGTAATTATAGGAATAAGAAGAGGCAAACTTTAATAGAGTACTCTTTCCATGTGAACACAATTTATTTTGTGTTTTAGGAAGCTCAGAATTCCATCAGATTAAATAATTTATCATTAACACTTGTCATATCATGTGAGATTACCATGCAATTAGCATTAATTATGATTTTAAATCTGATCATTTATCAATTAATTCATTTTTTTCAGTTCTCTTCCTAAATCTGGAACCAAAATGTGTATTATCTAGGCTTCATCTCCTATTTTTCTCCCCAAGCAAAAATACAACCCAACATGTTAAGGGTCAAGTACAGTGTGCAAAGATAAATTTTAGACATAAAATGCCATGTGTTGATGGCACCATTATTGCTCAAGCAATCTGATTATTCAACCTATAAATAAATGTATGTATGGGTGTATGTACCCAAATCATGCTATATCTTTTGTCATAGGTTGAATTATTCAATCACTTCATTAACAGACCCCCAACCATGTATGATTATACATTTTATTTGCTATATAGCCATGATTTACTATAAGTGGCAATTATATCATAGTATATAATAGTTTTTAAATAGGTAAGTAAAAATGTTTGCCAATATGCATGTTTCACTGATAAATGAATCAACAAATACATTTTTCCAGTGCTTGATTCGGGATCAAAAAAGTAAAGGGATGGTGTGTGTGGCATGAAAAAAGAATCCTGCCCACCACTATAAGCCACACCCACTGTTATAAGCCTTGCCCACCAAAATGTATGGTTTTGCCCACTTTAAAACAAAGCCATTTAGCTATTTCCATGTTTATTATGAACACAACAACTCAGTCCAGAATAAAATTATCCTTTATGACTTAAAATTATTTTGAATACTTGGCTGCTGCTTGTTATATTTTGTTGCAGACTAGAGAGCATTTTAATATATTATACTAATTATTGCAATTTAAACCATAATTTAAATCAAGGTTGTCCATCCATGGGTTCTTAACTTGAAGTGATTGGACTGCAGTCTGAACATTTTTAAAACAGGTTCTGCATTTTATAGTTATAAATTAATAGATCTAGGTTCAAACATCAATTTCAAATACATCATGCCTTAATAAATTGTGGCTAATTTACTTGGATACCATTGTAAAATGCATTATTATCTTTTTATTTGATTACTGTTGTTAACTACAAGAAATGGCATTGTATAGGTGACCGATAATAAAAGATCCAAAATTCTTGTTCGTTACCTTCAATTCTAGAAGAATATCCTACAGCTTTAATGTGGAATAAGATTATTTTGTGCAGATCTTAACCAATGCAAAATCCATGCACTCATTTACCGTAGGACAGATGTAAAGACAATTGCAAATGAGAAGAATCTTTCTACACATTGACAAAGATAAATGAAAGGATGTGAAAGTGATTTCAGCAAGGTTGCAGTCTTTGCAATCCCCATCTTGATAAGCCACTCACATAATCATATAATGTTACTAACCATGATAGAACAAGTAATTCTAAGCCCAGTAGAGCTTTAAGAATAGCCTGAACACTTTTTTATATGGAAATATACATATTTGAGATATTACCATTTACCCCAATTAAATTAAACACATGTTCCTTATTCTTAAATAGTGCTCAAACTTATTTTTAGATTGCCATATTTCTTAGTTTCTCTTCAGGTACCACTGTTGTTAAATGGCAAAAGGACTGTCCACCTTGCCATATTGGTCTGTGGAAAAAGTGTGGTCATGCAATGGGCACTGGACACTAAAAGGACAGATTTACCACAGTTAATCTTGAAGAACTAATACAAACCTCTAGCTATAAAAAAATAGGAAAATTCGAACTTATGTAAGAATACACTAGCACAGGGCTGTCCAACTGGCAACCCCCCTCCTTGTGTGTCTGCTTACCATGTGTAAATTTTAAAATACATCATTACAGAGATAACTGGCCACTGCATAGTTTAATCAAATTCAGACTATGTTGTTCACACATGTAATCCCCCCCTACACCTCTATTGTTCACACCCTTAAAGCCCTGTACTGTTTACACCTGAGATTCAGACTGAATCTGTTCACCTGTTCACACTCATACCAGCACTGTGTCACTGTATGTAGCAAATCTTAGAGTGGTCCTGATCAGTGAAAACCTTCTCCTGCTCTGTTCTGCCTTCCCTATGCTCCCTGTGTGTGCCATACTATGCCTGCCCTATTCTCATTAGGTGTGCCATACTCTACCTTCCCTATGCTCCCTTTGTGTGCCATACTCTGCCTGTGCGTGACCTGCTCTGTCTGTGGAACATAAGCCTGATATTTATTTTGGGGGTTTGTTAGTATTTGAAAATTATTGTTAGGTGGTCCTAAGGTATTTAATAATGTGCTGGGAGTGCTGTGTTATCCACAGGGAAGGAGGCATATGGATATGCAAAATAAAAGATGTTTCTAATATAGTTAGTTAGCCAAAAGAGATTTGATGGGGGCCGCATTCAGCTCAGATTCAAAAGCAATAATTATGATCCATGTGGCCCCCATCAAGTCACTGATTGGTTACTGCCTGGAAACCAATCAATGGAAACCAGGCAGTAACTAATCGTGACTTGATGGGGGCCACATAGGACAAAACTGTTCAGTGAGTTTGAAACTGATACTCAGCATTCAGCTCAGATTCAAAAGCAACAGTTATGTCCCATGTGGCCCCCATCAAGTCACAGGGAGTGGTCATCACTAGCTTCCATTATCGGCCCTCCACCATGTAGTCCAGAAAAAATTCCAGCCCTCCATACCACAGAAGTTGGACAGCACTAGCACACAAGGAACTAAAATCTACAAACAAAAAGCTCAACAATGTTTTGTGTAGAAGACTTTTTTTTTTTAAGATGCTACGGTTCATTGGTGGGAAAAATAGATTGCTGCAAAGTTTGTTCAGTAATCAGTTACAGCACACTGCAAAGTACAATTATGCAAAAATAGCTTGACATAAGCTACTTTAACAGGAAGAGGGCAATTTTTACTCTATGCGCACCATATGCTTGATTGCCTACAGCATTTCTTAACACATTAATATCCTATAATACTGCCTCAGTTGTTTGCATTGTAATGCAACACAATTATAAAATCTATCCTTAAAGATTATGAGGTTATAAATCATGCTTGCAATGCACTGCTGAATTCATTGATGTGTTAGCTGAATAGCTAAATTCATTGTAAAGTGTAAAAACCATCTTCTCTAGGAACCATAAAAATGTTACTTTTAACAGAAGGACATATATTTTAAGAACACATAAAATAATATTTTGCAAAATAGCTATTGTATTACAAGTACCCATATTTTAAGAATATACTATGATGGCTTGGCATTAACAGTTCAAAATCTGAAATCTATCAATTTAGTAACTATTATTATTATTATTATAAACAACTGCTGATCATTCACAGTGCTGTATAAATACTTTCTACATGGTAATATTGCTTGCCTGAAGAAATTACATTCCTCTGGGGGGGGGGGGTAGATAATAATGGAAGCAAAACTGCAATTAAAAAAGATTTCACATATGTTTTATGTTAATGTCTATTATTAACAAATATGTGTGTTCTTGTTAAGATACCTGAAAAGCAACACTACAATATTTGCATCTCTAGAGAAATTAAATATTTAACATGTTTTCATTTTAAAAACAGTTCTGTTTCTAGTACCAAAATTATGATTTAACCTGTCAAGGAGAGTGAGAAAGTCATTACTGCAAACCCAACATTAGAAAAGTGTAACACTGGTTGCAGCTTAAGGAAATGGTAGACTAACAGCAGTATATTTCATAACACAACACAAACACTAAACAACAAACTGATACAGTAAGTTCAAAATTTGATTTACACCTCAATGAATTAGTCTTTTTGACAGCTTCATGTATTTCTCTTCCCTAATTCATAAAGCAAAACATCAAACTGCAAATTATGGTACAGGTATGGATCCCTTATCCAGAAATACTATCCAGAAAGCTCCAAATTATGGGAAGGTCATCACCCTAATTTAAGCAAATAAAAATGATTTCATTTTTCTACTGTAATAATAAAATAGTACCTTGTATGTGGGGGTAATTTAGTTGATGAATCCATATTAGTGGCAAAACAGTACTTTTGGGTTTATATAAGGTTTAAATTATTTTTAGCAGACTGAAGGCATGGTGATCCAAATTACAGAAATATCACTTTTCTGCAAAACCTTTATTAAGAAAATTCATATATCCATGTCCTAGTAGCTTAAAACATGGCCTTTTTGGGAAAAGACCAATAAATCATTTACCTACATTGACTGCAAAATTAACATTTGTCTTTGTACCCAACTTCTGTGAACCATTAGGCACACATATTTCTCTAATTAGTATTATTTTTATAAAAATGTATAAAAATTATAAAGCACCAACATATTCTGCACAGCTGCACTTGAGGATACAATAACAGCATACAGACAAACCAAAAAGAGTAGTAAATTAGCACCCTTACACTATTAATGGAGTGTGAATATGTAGCTGTATGGGGATTTTAAGTAGCTCATGTATGATAATATGGAGATATAAGGATTATTTTCTGATAATAATAGTTGTTTTTACATACACTGGTACACAAATTGTGGAGGGTTTTTATTAAATTGTATTTCTTTATATTGTGGTCACAATGAGACGAATTTATTGAGCAAAGGTCACAACATACAGTAGCATGAATCTTGACCCTTAAAGTGATTCAGCAGGCAGATTTGATCAGGATTTATGTATGTCATAAAATAAACAAATTGTATTACATGTTAAAAAAAACCTTGTAATTAAGTAAAGTCAGGTAACAAAATCAAGAACACAGTCCAGATGCACTCACTTACACTCAGCTCACAATATCCAAAATTGGGATTATTCTAGACTGAATAATAATAATAATTCTGAAGGAACAAACCAGCGGGTCATATTGTAATGTTCATGAGTAATTTATAACAAACTTTAATTAAAAGACAATAAAGAAAGTCATGAAAGAAACGGATCTGAAGAATCTTTTTTTTACTTTCAGGTGAACTTCCAGTATATTCATTATATATAGATTATATTATGGGTTCTTCTGTCCTTATAAAGTTTTTGGATCCTATGCAAATTACCCATAAATCTTTGAAAGTCTTTGAGTAAATTATGAATTGTATCTTACAATTTACAAAATTTACATCCTTTTACATGAAAATCAGTCTATCACGTCTCATCTGGCAATGTTTTTTTCTCATGCAAATTAAATGTACTGTATTCAGAAACAACTATACTATGTCACTTATTGGTGTCTTTTATTTTAAAAATATAGTTTTCTCTGAAAATACATTCAAATGACATAAAGTAGCCATAAATCTATAGCCATATTTCATTGGCCAGTTTTGCTACACACACATTTGCCAAGCTAACCTGCATAAGTCAGTATACTGTATTGTTCTAGCAAAGCTGACAGCAATTAATTAATTCTACCAATGATTTACATGTTTGATCATGTTTGATCAAAAATCAGCTGATCTGGACCCCAATACACAGGTACTTAGCAGTCAGAAATTGCTAAATAAGAAGAATGTCTCTGTCCAAGCTAAAATGGTCTATAATTTATTTAACAAGATCTTAAAATATGCTCTGAGAAGCCTGTTTATGAAAATTCAAATTTGTGTAGTTTTAGAGGTTTTTTCAACCTCAACTAAACTCCCATTTTAAAAAAGCATGAATGTCTACTTATTAATTAAAAGATTCAAATAAAAATAACACAAACATATAAAAATGATGAACTAGTCTGAATAAGAATCCAAAAACTTCAAAGTTATTCTTTTCATATTTATGTGTAATTACAAATGAAACATATATAGAAAAATATGGCCCTGATACCAATAGGACCAGACTGTAAGGAAACCTTGCCGGACTAATGTGGAATGATGTCAGATCGTTGACGCACGCCGCAATGGCCGCCAACGTCACAATAGATGCGAGCCTCAGTATGCCTGCGAAGGAATGCCAGCGTCTGGATGTCAGCGTCAGTACGCCTGCGACAGTCGCCAGCGTCATGACGTCATCACGTCTATTTTGGCACCAAAGGAGGCCTATTTAAGGAGCCTGGACACAGAGAACATTGCCCAATTAACGGTTCCACTATATCGTGTTCCTGGGTGCGTTCTGTGACTTTTCCGCTATTGATTCCTGTTTATTGACCTCAGCCGGTTTCCTGGATATTGAACCTTGCTGCCTTGACTGATCCCTCACCTGGACTTTGACCACTCTTTTGCCTCATCCTAATATGTACCACGAACTGTGTTGGACTATTTCTTCCTCTTTGGTGGCTACTTCTAACTGAGCCTGCGGGCCCTTGCAGTGACATGGGGTTAGACACATATAGGGCATTTACCTGACAAATAAGTATCACTGATAAGTAATGATGGTAAAGTCCTATTGTAATAAATATAAAGACAAGCAAACAATTCATTATATTTTGTTGCCCACATAGTTCTATGTTTTTATTTTCATACATTAACTACATGTTTTATTGAACATAACAAATTGTGTCAGCGCTTATAAAATAAAGATCTTTTAGGCACATCACTATAAAATCACAGTTGTATATACTAGACATAGAGATTGAGAGTGAGATGTTATATGAACTGAAACTTTGCATTGTTTATTGATTTACTTTCTAAGATAAATTTTTAGTTATCACCTATTCTCTTTCATATAAGTCAAAATAGTTTACCGTGTTTAATCTGATAGTAACAAGTGAGTGCCCCAATAATTATTTACCTACATTTAAATGGATTAGCACAGAAGTAATGATATTTACTGCTTCTCTCACTCAAGTGAGACATATTTAGCTTAAGGAATAAATGTTTTATAAATGTAATGAAAGATTGACACTGATTATATGACGTGGTCACATAATAAACCTAAATTGCTACTTTAAAAAACACAACTGCTCAAAATTTCAGTTCTCCTAGGGTTTTAAAATCTGAATGTATAATGGATGACTGAACCTTTTGATAAGAACTTTCATTTAATTACTGAATAATTTAAGAAAGTGTTGTTGCTGAATTGAGGCATGTAAGACCTCATGTGAACTGCCTTTTTAAAAAGCTTTAAACTATAGTTGTCTACAAGACAAATATAATGTACATTTTTGAAGTGTCAAATTTTGTTTCTAATTCCTTTTTTTTTTTTTATAAATAGCACATAGTATCTTCCAACATAATTAGTCTGTCTTGAACTTAATTTTTCTTCATACAGACCATGCTAATTATTCTCAAAATAATTGTATTAGCACTGTATTGTACATGAACATGGCTGGATGAATAAACTGTTAAAAATCTGATTCTTGTAGATTTTTCATTCTCATGTGTTATTAATGTAACACTAAGAATACTTTTTGTTGAACTAATTTATTAAACATCTAAAAGAAACTAAAAGGGTGTGTGGGGGTTGTGTGCTATATGTAAGTCTTCATAAACAAAAATGGAAATGGCATCACATATACTGTACTTGTTTATGTTTAGTTAAGACTGACAAATGCATTTGTTAGAAAGCCTAACTTTTAAAACTATAGTAAAATATATCACTTTCTAGAAGTCATTGTCTTTTTAAACAGTAGAGCATGTACATATTAATGATAAGAATAAAATCAACAATCCCAAATAAAATAAGACAAGTAAGGTTTTAACCATAAATTCAACATACAGATATTAAAATGTCTGTTTGGCCTACGATACACTGCTGAAATGCCAGGTTGAGGAAAAGTAGATATAGGATTTGTGTTGAACATGTCATGGATGAATGGCCAATAACAGATTTTCTTTTTTATACATCTATAACACAGTCATCAACTGAGTGGGTGGCTTACAAATGGGGGCATAAATAGAAGAAGTAGGAAAACTACTGATTCTCCCTTACCTAAATCACATATACCATGTATTGATAAACTTGTACCAATATATTTTCTCAACCATAATATGAACTTCAATAATAATTTCCTTCTCTCCTAATCTATCTTAGTTTTATTGCACATTTATGTTCAGAACATCTTATGTACTATATAATTTTCTATAAATAGTTTGCTATATAATTTCCTTAAATTCTTCAAACGCTCTCTAAAGTTGTATATCTTCAAAGAAGCTTATTTATTATTTCCTATGAAATGTTCCTGAGTATTACACCAAGTGATGTTATGTGCTTCTCTATTCTTCTACATAAGTGATAGACAAACAATTATTCTTAAGCACAATAACATATTGTTAGAAATGCAAGTGCCAAAGGTCAATCAATATGTTCTAAATTGTAAGCTCTTCCAGCAAAAAACTCATAGCAATATAATACACTGTGTTGGTATTTTATAAAGTATCATAATTATTTACACCACGGTCTCCTATTGCATGGAGGGGGTTATGAGCTCATGACAGACCAATAAAGCAGACATAATAAATACAGATAAGTTAATTGCATAGAGGAAATAAACAGTAGGGAGGTACTGACTATATATTTGTTCTCCTTCTGAGACATTGAAAACTCAAAGAGGCAACTGTAGAAATAAAGGCTAGTGCCACAAATGGGTGGGGGCTGAAATCTGTCTGCTGAAATACATAGGCAAAAATCTGCCCCTATGCATGCATGAGCTTCTCCTGACTGCACCCAGACATGAGAATCCAAAGTTTCTTTGCTAAAATCAGCCTCATTGGACTGTACCTGAGCCAATACATTGGTTCAAAGTGCAGGCAGTAGAGGAAGCTAATGCGCCTGTAGGGGCAGATTTCAGGCCCCCATGTGGCACTAGCCTAAAGCTTTCTTCATTTACACTGCTTAAGCACAAATAACAACTGAAACAATTGATTTTAGTAAAAGCCTTAATATTACCATATAAGATAGTGGTATAATTGTAGACTCATTTATTAAACTTTGATTTTTTTTCTGGTCGAGAGATTTATCATACCCCAAAACCGAAATCTCCGAATCCCAAAATACTCCATCTCAAACCTATTGCGGTCATGTAGAAGTCAATGGCAGATGTCCTTGAAGTTGTTTTTTGACATTGTGATTTGCAATAATCCAAACAAGTAGAGTTTTCTCAGTGAAAACTCTATATAATCGAGTTTTCAGCGCATCTATCAGATACAAATTGACACACTATCTTGTTGTGATGTTTTGTCTCTCTAATTTTTTTTGAGAAAAATTATTGATAAATGAGCTTCATTCGTGGAAGCGAGTTAGGTCGACTTTGTTTTCAGAAAAAAATTAGATGAATTCAAGTTTAAGTAAATCAGCCCCTAAAGAATAAAATGAATTTTCTCTTTGCAATAGAAGATAAATGGGCAATAAATATGGCACTCATTTACATAAGGTTTACTTATATATCTGTTATCCTGCAGGGTTATCTGTTCATGGCTTGATATATTAAAATTAAAGTTATGCATATCATAAATCACAAGAATTTAACATTTGCTACATGAGTTGGACATTGAAATTTAAGGACAAAATATTTTAATAGAAAACAGTTTGCTATACTTTTGGAAAACCTTGGGCATCAACAGTTCTGTTTCTCTTCATTTTTATATCTACCTTCTATCTATAGCTGTACTTGCTTTGGTCTTGTTTACTGTGGCACAATTTTGTCACATTATGTAAATGTTGGGATACTGAGTATTCAGATTAATCAATTAATTAATTAAACATGAGCTTGTGTTTGTAGCTCAGATCTGTAGCAGGTCCCTAAAGAGTAATTGTCACAAACCAATAGCAGTAAAGGTAAAAGGCAGGCATAAGGAGTCATGGTGGGATAACAACACTAATTGTAATATTGCACTGCTTTTACCAGCAGTGTAACAATCATGTTAAAACACCTTCACAAACCTTAAGCTGGCCATAGATGTACAGATTTTCAACAGATCCAATCCACATCGTGAGACCAAGATCTTCTGAGAACCATCGTACGAACGTTCGAACTGTCCATTAAAACGACCAATTTACCAGGAAAACAAAGGGGAGCTGCCTGCTTGGCCCTGCAAACATCCATAGATTGTACTGGGACCGACAAAGATTTTTTAACCTGGCCGATCAATTTCCTGGCAGATGTCAGACGAAAAATCGTAAGATGTTCGATCGTTTGAATCCCACTAACCGCACGATAATTTGACGAATCGGTCGGGCTGCGCTGAAATCGGTCGTTTCGCAAAGAAGAATCGTCGCGTCTATGGGGGCCATAAGTTGTTAGGAAAGTTTTAGCAGTATAAGGCAAAATACCACAATAAAAGCTCTCAGCATGTCTTGTGAACCTCTCTCATACAGTGTGACTGACCAGCTAGGTTTAAACCCCTCCTCATTATATAGCAGATGCTATCAGGTCATGCAGGTCAGCCTGTTACAGTACCATTCAATCTATATACTGTAATTATATTTTTAAAAAGGGCTATCGTGGTTATGAACCTAAGTTTATTATCCCAAAGTCAAAGATAGTTCATCTCATTACAGTGCTTGTAAACTTATTCCACACTGCCATGGATCTTGGAGCTGCTGTTTTTAAGAGTTGTCTCTTTGGTTTCTACTATTCCAAAAACATCAAACAATGCAACAAAATTCCTCCAGCTTGATGTCGGGAGAGTTTAAAATTGGATCATTTAAATAGTTAATGGGATCAATGAAGTCCAATGGAAACAGAACCATTTCCAGTGAAGATTAATGAACAAGTCAGTTGATATTGAACATCCTCACATGCATCTAAACACCTAGATTTCATTCTGAGTTTTCCCTTAGAAATTGGCACAAAGTCTTCTGTAATTAAGATACAAACCCTTGATTAATGTTGTGGTTTACCCAGGTTTCTAAAATTAGAATTAATGACTAACTTTGCACTAAAAAAGGATTGTCCAACCTGTAGCTATCAGCACCCCTGAGCATCCTTTAAATGTCAGGGAGTGCTGGAAAAGTACAATGTTATTTATTATCTAGCATTAGGAGAACAGGATAATGCTTTTAGAAAAAAAATTATAAGTAATTAATGCAGATTATGCATATTTTTCAATATAAGAAACTTTATTGAAATTCTTAAAAAATGTTTTTCATGGGTGATACAAATGTACATAAATATTTTAAAGTCACTATTAGCAACTGTGCTTTGTTTGCACTTTTATAATTGACAAAAAAAAAAACCTTTACACTAAAACACTTACAATACAGCACAGGCTCATGTTCAGATGATAGCTAGCATCTTTTGGCACACGTGGCAAGTTTAAACAATAGTGTCATGGCCTGACCATTTGCAAACATAACCCTTGTCACGCCATATAAAGACAAAACATCAGGAAAGCATGATGACACCAAAACAGGTTTGTATTTTTTATCAATAAAAACATATACTCAATACAAAGGCTGTTTTCCATACTCTCACCGTTTACCCTCAACACCTAATCTTTCTCAATTAAAGAGCCCCCCAATATGATTTAGTGTATATCTAGAATTTATGGTGGTTTTTTTTGCCCAAATGGTTATCTGTGTATTCATCAATGTTATGCACTGGGATAGCGGATATACTCGAGTATAAGCCATCCCGAGTATAAGCCGAGGTACCTAATTTTACCTCGAAAAACTGGGAAAGCTTATTGACTCGAGTATAAGCCTAGGGTGAGAAATGCAGCAGCTTCTGGTAAGTTTCAATAAAAAAATTGAGGGTTTCTGCTCTCATTGGAGGTGCTGGCGTCTCGATATTGGATGCTGGCAACCCTTCCTGGACACCGGCGAATATTCTTGGAGACTATTCTTAGACGCCGGCGACTATTCTTAGACATCGGCGACTATTCTTAGACGCCTGCGACCGTTTTTGCGCTTGACCCGAGTATAAGCCGAGGTAGAGTTTTTCAGCATATTTTGGGGGCTGAAAAACTCGGCTTATACTCGAGTATATACGTTATATAAATGCCAATTATACACTATATTTTGAATAGCCCTAAATACATTAGGTTCTTCAAATTCTCCAACTGTATATTGAAACTCAGAACTACATTTTTTATTCTCATTTTAGGCTTAAAGGATTCGATTCTTATCTTCTTACTCTGAGAACTGTGAATAAGCTATGTGGCTGCATGACAATGTGTTCTTTTGCAAAGTCAGCTCACAAGAGAACTACAATGTAATTCCCAATATACCTGTTATGTGGCCACATTTTACAAGTCAGCTATAACATTTTTACTTCTTTACCAAACTTAAAGTCTTCCCGTTTATTTTCAAGCATATATTTAAATGGGTGCATATTTAGTTATTTGCAAAAGAATGAATACAAAAAATTAAATATTTTATAGCTAACGTAGAATATGGCACTGGGCTGAAATGAAAATGTGTCCTACTATATATCACTACTTTAACATGATAGTTATTCAGTAAATTATGATGATGCTACACTTTTCTAGAGAATGGAATATCAGCATAAATTGGAGGCATCATAAAATGAGCACTTCAAATGTGCAACTATGGGTCACAGCTTCTAAATTTGTCAGTCCACATTTTTGATTGCTGCCATTGTGATATTGAGCCATTACCCAACAATGACAGTCATGACCTCTGTAATATTCTGCCTTCTTTACATTTTCTGCAATTACTTTTGCTCTCACTATTCAAAGCTTATATTGTTTACATGTTATGGCAGCAAAGTTGTCTGCAATATATATATATATATATACATATATATAACCCATTGATAAAGGTGCACACCAGGATTTTTCAATTAAAACTTCATGTTTATTAAGTAATTTTAAAACAGGAACCGGCCAACGTTTCGGTCTTAGAGAAAGACCGAAACGTTGGCCGGTTCCTGTTTTAAAATTATTTAATAAACATGAAGTTTTAATTGAAAAATCCTGGTGTGCACCTTTATCAATGGATTATGGATAATGCAGCTTTTCTAGGGTAGCACCCAGGTATGTGATTTATACATATATCTTTTGAATATCTAATGGATGGTGTGCGTTAGGACTTTGAATATATATATATATATATATATATATATATATATATATATATGTTACTCAATAACACATATGTATTGATATGTTGATGATGTAATAGAATGTGCATTGTAAATGATACTGTAAAAGGTTTTATACATATTCCACAGACCAGTAACATTAAATGGGTGTAGATACATACAAAAACAATACATTTCCAAAAACATGCTACCAGTCTGAATATTTTGTAATAATCCTTGAAAATGCATGAGCTATCATGGGTATACTGACATTATTCAGGAAGTGGCCAAAACCAGAAGAGCAGTTAATGTCAATGGTATACCTACAGATCTAGTGCTAACTATATTTAAATGATGACAATCTTGTGTAAAGCTCTAATAAAAGCAAACCCTAGCTCTCCAAAGTACACATCAAAAAGATAATTAGAGACCCAAGAGCATTCCTTCCCAAATCATCCATAAGAAAGCCAGCAGCACACTGAGTCTGGTTGCAGTTGTGTTCAAAAGAATTACTTTATTAAGCCCATATGCAAAAGGCAACGTTTCGAGCCTACTAGGCCCTTTATGTGAATTTATCCCAAATCATCCATACCACCACTACTTAAGTCATCATAATATAGTGAAATAAGATTAGAAGAGTTTTCCAGCAGATAATGTCTCAGTATAGTTCACTATTTTCATGTGCTTGATACAAGTACCCAGTAAGGCATGGATCAGCAGTGTAAAATCTGTCTATATTACTTCTATTTGACTGAAACATGTTTAACTATTTGTTTACATTTTCTGGGAATTGTGGACAACCAACATTTGGGTGGCACAAACAATACTATGGGTGGTTTATGTCCCTTTAAAATAACATATGTTTGAGTGATAATTTCTTTCAGTGGTGGCCATTGTGGAAGCAGAATTTATGATATTGTTTTGTTTAATTTGTTTCATGGTAGTTGTGAAATTGTCTAAATTCTTGACAAACTCTTCAGGGTATAACATCCACGGTTCTACTCTACAACATAGTAGGTGATGCATTATGGCATGTTTTCTGCTTGCACACAAGTTTCATTACAAATATAGACCAAAAGGTAAAGTTAACTAGATGGGATTTTAGGAAAAATGAAGACTACTGGCAGTTTGCAGATTATAATTCTAGCATTACATTTGCAAATGAGCCTTAAGTGTCTGCAAGTGCCACAGCAGGTCTTCTGCTCCATCAGAATGTTTTGACATATTTCTCTATACCATATGTATCTTTAGCATGTCTTTTACTGCAAAATGTTTTAGCAAAAGGATGTGCACCATGTCAAAGCCATCAAGGTGCCAGCTATCAAATCTGCCATGTAGATTACAAGTGAATGACAGCTCCTGGTAGCGAATGTTAAATCCTTGCAATTATGTTGTGTCAGTAGAAATGTTTTAAAGATTTCAGAAAGCTTTCATAACATAAACAGCTCAAGCGTTTCTCCATCTATATACTTTACCATTTGCAAACACCATTAGTAAACACTAATATGTCTCTTAAAAATAAAGAGAAAAAAGAGAATGATGAATTATTATAATAATGTAACATGCAATTGAAACATTTGAAAATATGAAATGTTAATTTTGCACCAAAACAAGGTACTTCTTGTATCAAAGCAAAACATCACTATACTGCCATTAGTACATTAACTTTAACACACACTGATATAATATTGTGTGTAGTGATGAGCGAAGTCCCGTTTCACTTTTGCAAAAATGAATGACACTGCAAAAAATCGCTTTTTTGTCTCACTGACATTTTTGTCTTGGAGAGTTTTTTTGTCGCTGCAAAATTTTCTGCGGCAAACTTTTGCCCCAGTTTTGCAAAAAAATAATACACAGATGGTGTAATGCAGAATTCTGCCACAAGTCCATGACTGGTGAAAAAAATTGTTCATTGCAAATTGTGTATTAACAATTCTGCATTTAAATATCTCTTTATTCCCCTTCAAAAAGTAACAACTGAAAATGCTTCTACAGAAATACATTTTTTTACTGCTGTTCTCTTTTAGGGATATGTTGATGAATAGTTTTTATTGTAGTATGCAAAGTTGCATCCTTATGTACTAAAGGAAAAATGTATTTGCTAGCTCCTTTCGGGGTGAATTAAATTATACATAAGCAGAACTACTACTGGACACAAATAAGCATTATGCTACCAGTAGAAGCTGCAAAGAAGAAGATCACATTATTTTAGCAGGAACCCTATAAGAATGGAATAGGCCCCATATTTTGATGAGAAATGGTTTTATTGATAAAGGCACTTTGTTAGAGCCAGGTTTGCTGCAAGCTCATAGGCTTTTGTTAGCAAAGAAAAAGTATGGTTATAGACAAGATTTTAAACAAACCAATTTATTTTAGCATGTTGGATAGGACTTAATACAGCAATTACCAGATGTAAAGTATAATCACGTGCTAGTGAGTGAAGCATCTGATTATTTTTATAAACTTGCTTTTTGCTTTTAATAAATTACTCTTTAATGACCAACAAATATTCACATATTATGAATACCTATTATTAGTATTATTATCGTTAATAACCAATAGTTATATAGACAGAGGCACCTGGCGTGTTTATACAAAGACACTGTTGTTTTTGCTCCCATTCCACATTGCCTGATGAAGCAGGAAATGCCTGCGAAACGCGTTGCAATACTGTTTTGTGAATAAACTATTACTGAAAATTACCACTTTCGTTGGTGTCTGCTTGGAGGAGGTAAGTCCACTACTACCTCCTCTGAATTACCCATTGGGGTTTTAAGTGTTTTTAGCTAATTTTATCCTTTTGGCACCTCTGTTTTGTCTTACTACTATATCGAGTCCACCCCGAGTGGAGGGGTATCATCCCCTTTTTCTTCTTCTACAGACAGCAACGTCTTCTTTCTGAGTGGGGTCAGGATAATCTCCCTACCTGCTTATACAGTGGTTGCCTATCGGTAACCCTGGTTTGTGAGTATTAACTTGTTTACTCTACCATTACTCCTTGTTCCTTTTTGTCTTCAATATTTATATAGGGTCAACACATTGTAGAGTGTTGCATGCTTTTGGAAAAGTTTCAATATTCTTTACTGCACCATCATTACTGTGAATTGTCAAGATTAAAAAAAGTCTTTAAAAAAATATTACAACTCTTAAAAAAAAGTAAAAGCTAAACGATTTAAGATTATTTGCCTTTATATTTACATTACAAAATATGCTAGAAACCAAGACAGCATAATTGTAAATAGCTATAAAAGTTTTTAAAAAAAAGAAAAATGTATTCTATGTCTGATGATGAGTTGTATGGCTGTAAAAAAAAATAACAACATATTTTTCATTAGAAAGCCAAGCAAATGTTCTATATGTTTTACAGATGAACTATTTTTGGCTGAATAACAGGTTTCGAAGTCTTAAACAGCTTCACATTTCTATAAACCATACTTAGAGCCTAGCATAAATATTTTAAGAAGCTTAGCTTTCATTTAAATATATTTGCAGAGGATATGCTGGCAGCAAATCAAGACAAATTGTAATACCATCAAAGTTGGCAATCCCAAACTCAATTTAAGAAAAAGCAGATAATATGGACTGGCAGCATTAAAGCAAATAAAGTCAATTAACTGATTTTTTTCTTAATTTGTTTTCAGCAGCTCGAAATTGCAAGGGTTGGATAAAACTGAAAGATTAATGGACACAGAATTTAATGGAAAGAAAGGAAAATTAATTTCACATTTAAGAGTAGTATTCTGAGTGTGAAATCTGCATTTAATAAAAAATTCCCTTGCTGATCATGCACAAAACCTCAGCTGCATCACAATATATGAAAGAACATTTTAATTTCATGCAAATATATTGTGGTGCCTCCTATTTCAGTTTGAAAAACAAAATGATTTTCTCCACACAGCACAAATCTGGGATTTTTTTCTTATTTATTGTTGCTTATGTTGAAAATGTTATTTAAATGTAGAAGACCTATTGTGACAAGGTCAGTAATATTGTCAATTACAGTACCTTCAGAGACTCTGAAGAATTTCTTGTGATATGACATGAGTGCCAATTACTAACCTTCTTCATTTTTATGTTAGTGTCTCACACTAATAATATGTAACAGAATTAGGTACTGATATATATAATTCCTATTGTGGATAGTGGTCACAGAATGGACAATACTAATCCGGAAGCTATGTAGATATGAAAAGCTTTCAGCCTGTTGAATGTGGAGTCAATTAATTCTTCAACCTGCACATTTCACACTCTGCCTAAATATGCGCATGCATTAGTTATTTTCCAAGGGTGCACATAATATATTAAAGAAGAGGGTTCATTTTACTAACATCCTCATTGGACTATTCCAAGTTAATAGACCTTCCATGACAGCTTTTCTTGAGTGCATAACGGACCTTTTTCATAGTTACATAGTTGGGTAGAAAAAAGACCAAAGTCTATCAAGTTCAACCCCTCCAAACGAACATCTTTGACATGAATTACAGAATAATCAGTCTCCACTTTCTCAGAAGCCTGGCCACTCTTTTATGGTCATAATACTGATAATAATGAAGCAATGAGTTATGAATTAATTTTGGCATGAATACATTACAGTGATGGCTAAGGATCAATCCTTATCAATCATTCTATCATTACCATTATTAAATCAAACCCTAAATCTGGGAGGTACATATATCAAGGGTCAAATTTTGAATCCATGTGAGTTTTTTAAAACTCCCATGAACTCGAAATTCAACCAATTGAAATGTATTAATAAAATGTAATTTTAAAACTCAGATGAATAGAGTCGACCTGAAAACTTGAATCAAATTTGAATAGAATTTGATTTGAATTTAAAAAACTTGATTCGAGTTTTTTTCTTGAAAAACAATTGCATGCCAGGAAGGCTGTAAACATCTCCAAATTGATCCTTGGACCTCTCCCATAGACGTAAACAGCAATTTGGCAGGTTTTAGGTGGGGAATAGTCGACTTCGAGTTTTTAAAGGACCAGAGTATGATAAATCTCGAAACTCAAATTAATTTTTTTTTAAAAAACTCGTATAGTTTGAATAACTACCTAGTCGAATGGCTTTTGACAATAAAAAAATTCTAACTTTGAATTCAATTTGACCCTTGATAAATCTGCCCCTTAAAGGAGAAGGAAAGGCAAAATGAAATACTCATCTCCCAGTAACATATACTGCAAGGCCTCTGCAATCACTAAGTTAGCAAGTAACACAGTCCACTGTAATCCTTCTCCTCGTTTATATTTAGACAGGCAGGCGCGATCTTGGAAATGTAACGGACGCTTTCTTCACCTCCTTATAAAAACAACTTCACCCCAGGAGTGCGTCACTACTGACGTAGCGCTCATTAAGTATCAGCGGCAGCAGATCAGTAGTGGCAGCACGAAGGCAAAAGAATTACACGAACGCGGGTCAATGATGCCGCTCACATATGCAAATTAGCAGGCGCGTCATCTTGATTTGGAGCAAGGAAGCGCCCACAGGACTTGCGCAGTAGATGGAAATTACACCGAATGCGCATCAAGGCTGCCTCTGGCAGCAGGACACAAGCAGACTGTGTACAGCGTGACATCACCCGAGTCGACCGCTGCAGTCCGTCTAGCAGCGCTACTGTTTCCACTACATACCATGGAGAAAACTTTTTTTTTTAAGTTTTATTAAACACTTGGCAATATATCAAATCAATGTAACATTGCAATCCCATATAATGATCATATAGCTTATCATTTTGAACCATTACAAACAGTAGAAACATAGCAGTACACACTCCGAGTACCTTGAATGCCTTCACTCGTCAGTTGACATAGGAAACACATCCACACACTGACCCCAAATCTTTTCAAAGTTATTAGGGAGCCCTCTCACTTCATAGGTCAATTTTATTAATGGAAGCATACAATTGACCAGGTTAATCCACTGCTTAATTGCAGGGGGGTTGGGTTGGATCCAATGCAGAATGATAACTTTTCTTTCATAGAATAATAAGGTTCTGTACATTACTGGTGTGGTTATAGGGAACTAATTTGGCTACTACACCTAGTAGGCAAGCTTCTGGTGATAACACCTGTGGTAAATCTAGATCAGTGGTCCCCAACCAGTAGCTCGTGAGCAACATGTTGCTCTCCAACCCCTTGGATGTTGCTCCCAGTGGCCTCAAAGAAGGTTGAATTCCAGGCTTGAAGGAAACTTTTGGTTGCATAAAAACTAGGTTCACTCAATGTCGGTTGACAATCAACATAGGGGCTACTAAATAGCCAATCACAGCTCTTATTTGGCACCCCAAGAACATTCTTCATGGTAGTGTTGCTCCCCATCACGGGTTCAAAAGGTTGGGGGTCCCTGATCTAGATGGTCACTAAGGCAGCGTACCACTTTCCGCCAGAATTTGAGGATTTCTGGGCACTGCCAGAGGATATGAATAAAGTCCGCTGATGGTTGGTGGCATCTGAGACAGGCTGAGGATTTCTTAGGGAAAACCCTATGTAATCTTGCAGGAGGACTACGTAAATTGCTTTGCCACAAGCCTGGGATGAGAGGCTTATTTATAATTTGACTTTCCTTCTCCTTTAATGTGAACTGGTTAAAACCCTTATCTGCACTGACCTACTATTGGACTATGTAGAAATTAGTGTAGGTTGAGTTATAGTTTTAAAAATATTTTGTACATTTTACTTTTTTGACTTATGCATACCAATTCGAGATGTACAGTATATAGAAATGCTAATATTACAATAAATACTCAGAATGTGCTTTAACTATTGTTTGCAATTTTACAGTTTGGACTAAGCATTATAACATATGGGATACCATATGCTTTCCTTTTGAAAATCATATGGTTAGTTCCTATCATTGCTTTACAGTGGTTGCATCATGATTTAATTTAGCATAACCATCAGAAAATATATAGGTTACCTTATGCTTTTTTGCAAAAAAGCTTAAGTTACAATGACATCTATTAGTAAAGTATAAACTATGACCTATTTCTGTTAATTAAACATTAAATTAAATTAGCATTATTTTAACATGTTTTATATTTGTAGCTAATGCACAAATAGGAACAGTACAAATCAAGTTGGGTAACTTAATAAATAGGACAGGAACTTGTTTCAGAAGTATTACTTTTATCATAAATTTTAAATATCATAAATTTTAAATATTTTCCCGCATTTCACCTGTTGGTGTAGGAACTTTTTTACTTTTTTACAGTACTATAAATGACCAAGCAAGCTATCATAATTGTTTTTAGGGGAAGAAATTACTGCACCTATGAATAATTCAAAGACAATAATAGAATATGCATGTCATATTTATTCTGTTAAAGTGATTTTCAAACAGATTGTAATTGTGTTGTGAACTGTATAGCGGAGCGTAATTCTGTCGAGAGGTGATATACCCCTGTAGTTAAAACTTATTTTTATATAAAACAGTAATTTTGATTAATTCTGAAAAAAGTAACACTCTAAATAGAAAATGTTAGTAATTTACAATCATAGTGATATTATACCAATGAAAAAAATGAATGGTTTATTTAAGTTTAATTGTTGCAAAATGTCCAATTTCTGTATATTTTCTTACTTACTTTTCATTGCTAAAGAGATTAAAACATTTCATAAATATTGCACATTTCATGAATATTGATCGAAAAGCCTACATCCTGTAAAGAATATAGGTTAACTGCACCTTGAGTATCTCTAAGTGGCAGTTGTTTATGGGTTGATGGGATAACAAGTTCAAGTGCAAAAACAGAATTTGACTAAAAAATAGTGCAACTACTAAGCCAAGCACATTAAATGTAAGTCTTTCAAATTCTTTGGTATCTATCCCATGCTTGTCTGAAATCATTTACTGAGACAATATTCACTACTGATTTGAATTTCAGGCTTGGAGGGAAGTATTAATTGCATAAAAACTAGGTGTACTGCCAAGTAGAGCCTCCTATAGGTTGCCATCCACATAGGGGCTACCAAATAGCTAATCACATCCCTAATTTGGCATCCCAGGGACTGTGCTTGTATTGCTCCCCAACTCTATTTGTTCTGGTTTACTATAAAGATTTAATGTAGAAGTCATGGTTTTTGTCTTTCATATAGCAGTCAATATATTTACTACTTAATAACTACTGCAGACTATTGGAAGCTTTTGATCAAGGCTATTACAGACATACATTTTACAGTCTCTACTAAAATACATTTGAATTGACCTTAAAGGAAAACTATACCCCCCAAACAATGTAGGTCTCTATTAAAAGATACTGAGTAAAACAGCTCATGTGTAAAAACCCTGCTTCATGTAAATGAACCATTATCATAATAATATACTTTTTTAGTAGTATGTGCCATTGGATAATCATAAATAGAAAATTGCCATTTTAAAAAATAAGGGCCACCCCCTGAGATCGTAAGATTCACTGTGCACACATACAAACCACATGTAAGTTCACATGAGCCAATTAACAGACAGAGTTCTGCCTTTTGCTTCCTCACTTCTTTCTGTTACAGTTAGTGTTGTAGTATTTCTGGTCAGGTGATCTCTGAGGCAGCACAGATAGAGTCACGAAATGGTGGTTCAAGGCAAGAGATATAAAAGGGCAAAATTTATGTAAATATATATTCCAGTTTGGTAAGATTCTTGTCACGGCCGGCACCCAATACCAGAACTAGAGCCAAGCACCGTGGTCAGAGCTCTCTTCACCAGTATGTGTGACCACTTTTGGGCTTCGGGAAGGCCCTCCGCCTACTGGGGTGCCACCTGGACTTATGAGTGGGCAAGGCTAGAGTTCTGGCAGGCAATGGGGCACGGCAGGTATCTAGAGTCTTTTGGGCCGAGGATCACGGTTACAGGCAAGGATGAGGCAGAGAGGATAGTCAGACAGGCTGGGTCGAGGCAGGCAGATAGCAAGGATCGTCAGGCAGGCAAGGGTCAAAACCGGGTATCAAGCAGAAGGGGTACAGACAATAGAGTAGTCAGGTAGCAGGCACAGGTCAGGATTCAGATGGGAGCGTTGTCAGGAAACAGGCTGGGGTCAAAACCGGATAACAAGCAGAATATACTCAGGCGAACAGCACAAGGCTTCAAACAAAACCACAGGATAAATCCTATCACGGGCAACCAGCAGTACAAATGAATGGGCTTAAATACAGTTTGAAATTCGCGCCATTGCGCGCTGACGTCATTACGCCAGCTCACCTGTGCCTTTAAATAATGTGCATGTGCGCCGCACGCGCACTAGGACCCGGAAGCCGACGGAGAAGGAGCGCGGCGGCGTGGTGGCCGTCCACGCCGCCGCGACCCAGGTATTTCTCTTACATTACCCCCCTCTCTAGGGGGGCCACTGGACCCCCAGGCTTCCCAGGAAACTTAATGTGAAACTGCCTCCTGAGGCGGTCAGCCTTGATGTCATCAACTGAGACCCAGGAGTTTTCCTCAGGACCGAATCCCTTCCATCTAGTGAGGTACTGGAGTTTGTTACGTACAAAACGGGAATCAAGGAACTCCTGGATCTCAAATTCAGGCTGACCGTCAACTTGCACTGGAGGAGGAACAGAAACAAGGCGGGTGTTAGAAGCAGGCTTAAGTAGCGAAACATGAAAGGAATCAGAAATTTTGAAATTAACAGGTAACTTAAGACGAACAGAAGAAGGGTTGATAATAGAAGTGATGGGATATGGACCAATGAAACGGGGACCCAATTTTAGGGAAGGAACTTTCAATTTAATATTCTTGGTGGAGAGCCACACCAAGTCTCCCACCTTATATTGGGGTGCCTCCCTACGTTTCCTATCGGCAGCCCTCTTCTGAGAGGATGTAGCCGTCTTAAGAGAGTTGTGAACTCGTGACCAGACTTTAGAAAACTGTTCGACAGAGGAGTTGGTAGATGGAACAGAGGAACCAGACCCTGAAAAAGAAAATGCCTTGGGGTGGAAACCATTAACAACAAAAAACGGAGACTCCCCAGAGTGAGAAGCATTATTGTAGGCAAATTCTGCCCAGGGTAACAATTCTGCCCAAGAAGACTGATTCTCAGACACATAACACCTTAAAAATTGTTCTAGAGTCTGATTTACCCTTTCAGTTTGCCCGTTGGTTTGTGGGTGATAAGCAGTAGAAAAAGAAAGATTAATCCCCACTAAAGAGAAAAATGCTCGCCAAAACTTGGAGACAAACTGAACCCCTCTGTCAGAAACAATATTAACAGGAAAACCATGTAACTTAAATATGTGCTGAATAAAAAGCTCAGATAAGGTTTTAGTGGAAGGGAGATGTGGAAGTGTGACAAAATGACCCATTTTGCTAAATCTGTCCACAACCACCCAAATTACTGTTTTCCCCTGGGACGATGGTAAGTCTGCTATAAAATCCATCGAAAGATGGGTCCACGGTCTCTCAGGAATAGGCAGGGGAATGAGTAATCCCTGGGACAAAGTTTTAGAAGATTTAGAGCGTTGGCAAACAGGGCAAGAGTCTACAAACTATTTTACATCTTGCTTGAAAGTTGGCCACCACACACTTCTGGACAACAAAGATGTAGTTTTACTTACACCGGGGTGTCCTGCCATTTTGGAATCATGAACCTCTCTTAACACCTGTTCTCTGAGATTTTCAGGAACAAAAAGCCTCCCTTCAGGAGTGTTGGAGGGAGCATCCGTTTGAACAGAGGACAATAAGGAAGAGAGGTCAGATTCCAATGTGGCTACAATACATTCACCTGGGATAATAGAAGGTTTATCATCTGAGTCAGAACAGATTGAGTCGAAGCTCCTAGAGAGAGCATCTGCCTTGATGTTCTTTGTACCAGGTCTAAAGGTCAAAGAAAAATTAAACCTGGTGAAGAACAGGGCCCACCTAGCCTGTCTAGGGTTTAGTCTCTTAGCTGACTCAATAAAGAGCAAATTCTTATGGTCAGTATAGACCGTAATCTGGTGTTTAGCCCCTTCCAGTAAGTGCCGCCATTCCTCAAAGGCCCACTTGACTGCCAACAATTCACGATTCCCTATATCATAGTTTACCTCAGCGGGCAGGAACTTCCTAGAGAGGAACGCACAGGGATGCAACTTGTTGGTAGTCGGGTGCCTTTGGGAAAGAACCGCCCCTGCTCCTACCTCAGAAGCATCTACCTCCACAATGAAAGGTAAAGCAGTATCAGGATGGCGTAGAATTGGGGCGGAACTGAATTCCCTCTTGAGGCTCTCAAAAGCTTGAATAGCTTCAGGGGGCCACATGCTGGGATCAGCACCTTTTTTGGTTAAATTAGTGATGGGCGCCACTATGACAGAAAAGTTTTTGATGAATTGCCTGTAATAATTTGCGAACCCCAAGAATCTCTGGGTTGCACGCAGTGAAAGGGGTTGAGTCCAATCCAGGACAGCTCTCACCTTGCCCGGATCCATTTCAAGACCCTTAAAAGAAATGTTGAACCCCAGAAATTGGACAGAGGTTACCTCAACTGTGCATTTCTCTAACTTAGCATACAGACAATTCACCCTTAACCTACGTAATACCTCACAGACATGAATGCGATGTTCGCAAAGGTTTGCAGAAAAAATGAGTATGTCGTCAAGGTAAACCACAACATATACCCCCAACAGGTCCCGGAAGATGTCATTGACAAATTCCTGAAACACTGCTGGGGCGTTACATAGACCAAAGGGCATTACGAGGTACTCATAGTGGCCACCCCTGGTATTGAAAGCAGTTTTCCACTCATCCCCCTCCCTGATCTGTATGAGATTGTAAGCTCCTCTCAGGTCTAATTTGGAGAAGATCTTAGCATCTTTGACCTGGTCAAACAATTCAGAGATAAGGGGTAAGGGATAGCGGTTTTTCACAGTGATCTTGTTCAAACCCCTATAATCAATACAGGGGCGTAAACCACCTTCTTTCTTGCCTACAAAGAAAAACCCCGCCCCCCCAGGGGAACTGGAAGGCCTAATAAACCCCCTAGCAAGGTTCTCTTGAATATACTCTCTCATTGCCTGGGCCTCAGGCAATGAAAGGGGAAAGGTTCTGCCTCGAGGGGGAGAGGATCCAGGAAGCAGATCAATAGGGCAGTCATACTGCCGATGTGGGGGTAGTATCTCAGCTGCCTTTTTGGAAAATACATCAGAATAGGCAGTGTAGGCAGAGGGTAAGCCCTCAAGGATGGTATTACCCACTACAGAAGGAGTACACACCCCACTACAACCAGAACCCCACTGAATAACCTCCCTAGAAACCCAATCTATCAGAGGGTTATGCCTCTGGAGCCAAGGTAGACCCAGAATGAGAGGACAGGAAGCTCCCTCAATGAGGTACAGAGCTATTTCTTCAGAATGCAGATTACTTATACACAAGGACAGGTTGATGGTCTTTTGGGAAACCACCCCAGACCCCAAGGGTCTTTTGTCTACAGCAAGGATTCTCATGGGCGGATTAAGGGCAACAAGTGGAATTTTGAATTTTGCAGCAAAAGCCGCGTCCAAGAAATTACCCTCTGCCCCAGAATCAATGAAAGCCGACACTTCGATAGTGCCCGTAGGCCAGGTCAGTTAAACTGGTAATAGGACCTTGGAGGCAGATTGGGGAAAGGAAACGCCTGCACCCAAATGGAGCTCCCCTTCTCCATTTAGGCTTGGGCGTTTCCCGGCCTCTTGGTGCATTGCTTGAGAAAGTGACCCTTCTCCTCACAATAAATACACAGCCCAAGGGACCGCCTGCGTGCCTTTTCCTCAGGAGTAAGGTGTGAGATGCCTAGCTGCATAGGCTCCTCCTGAGGATGAGACACAGAGGGGTTTGACAACTTAGCACTATGAACATGTTTATACCCAACAGAAGTATCCTGTTCATCCCTATTCTCCCTTTGTCTCCTATCTATCTGGATGGCCAAAGACATAAGGTCATCCAGACTAGAAGATAGGGGATAGTTAACAAGGCTGTCTTTGACAGATTTGGCCAGACCAATGCGAAACTGACTCCGTAGAGCCGTATCATTCCACCCAGTTTCCACCGCCCACCTACGAAACTCAGTACAATAAGTTTCCACCTCCCGTTTACCTTGGCGTAATTTACGAATCGCGGAGTCGGCCGAAGAGGCGCGATCCGGGTCATCGTATAGAATAGCCATAGAACGGAAGAAATGGTTTAAAGAAAAACGGGCAGGATCGGTGGCTGGCAGTCTGAGTGCCCAGATTTGGGGGTCACCCACTAATAGGGTCATAACGAATCTGACCTTTTCCTCATCAGAGGGAAAAGAGTGGGGAAAAAAGCTGAGGTACAGCTTACAGGCCTCTTGAAAAACAAAAAACTGGGTTCTGTCCCCACCGAACTTGGCAGGAAATGCGATCTTGGGTTCCTGGGGTCTGAATGTAGAACCCCTATAAGGCGGGGAACCCCCAGAGGGTGTAGGAACAGAACTAGCTGGCTGCTGCGAGGGTCCCAGCTGGCGGGTTAGATTATGGAACCCCTGGAGCAGATAATTTTGCTTTCGCTCCTGGTCCTCCATTCGTTGCAGCAAAGTAGTAAGCAACAGATCAGTGGATGTTGGGAGAGGAGCAGCAGCAGCTTCAATGTGATCGTCATCCTCCATGGCCCGTGATAATGTCACGGCCGGCACCCAATACCAGAACTAGAGCCAAGCACAGTGGTCAGAGCTCTCTTCACCAGTATGTGTGACCACTTTTGGGCTTCGGGAAGGCCCTCCGCCTACTGGGGTGCCACCTGGACTTATGAGTGGGCAAGGCTAGAGTTCTGGCAGGCTATGGGGCACGGCAGGTATCTAGAGTCTTTTGGGCCGAGGATCACGGTTACAGGCAAGGATGAGGCAGAGAGGATAGTCAGACAGGCTGGGTCGAGGCAGGCAGATAGCAAGGATCGTCAGGCAGGCAAGGGTCAAAACCGGGTATCAAGCAGAAGGGGTACAGACAATAGAGTAGTCAGGTAGCAGGCACAGGTCAGGATTCAGATGGGAGCGTTGTCAGGAAACAGGCTGGGGTCAAAACCGGATAACAAGCAGAATATACTCAGGCGAACAGCACAAGGCTTCAAACAAAACCACAGGATAAATCCTATCACGGGCAACCAGCAGTACAAATGAATGGGCTTAAATACAGTTTGAAATTTGCGCCATTGCACGCTGACGTCATTACGCCAGCGCGCCTGTGCCTTTAAATAATGCGCATGCGCGCAGCGCGCACTAGGACCCGGAAGCCGACGGAGAAGGAGCGCGGCGGCCGTCCACGCCGCCGCGACCCAGGTATTTCTCTTACAATTCTTTAATATGTCATTCAATTTGATATAAACTATTTGTTGCTTAAGTATTCATTTTGGGGGTATAGTTTTCCTTTAACAATAAACTGGTATGTGAAAGCTCAACTGGAATGTATTGTGGATCTTGCATGTATCATTTTCTGTCTAATATTGCATGACAAGCGGTATCAATCTTATCTTTCATATGTATAAAAATTTTAAACTACTACACCTATGTTTTTACTATTGCTATACTATCAAAGAAAAAAAATAAATGAATGGTAGCCGGGCTTTCAGATTGCTATGGAGAAGAGATGGATAGTTCACTTATTTGTATTTATAACAGTTCTAGATAACCATATGCACAGGCTTCCTACCTTTTTATATTGAAATGGTCATGTAATACAATACAATAATAAAAGTAGAACTATATCAAAGTAAACAAGAATATGATAGTGAAAACATATTTTTATTTAAAAAAAAATCTATAAAATTATTAAAAAAACATAAAACTGTCTCTTTAAGCAAATGTCAGCCCTACTTTTTACTGTATAATGCAGCCATGCCTGTGATGGCCCAAATCTGTCTGATGGATGTTTTAGTTTGTTCTCCTGATAAATATCAAAATAGCCCAATGTGAGTCTTACCTAACTGGATTTTTAATCCTTCTCCATAAATATCTGGCCAGTACCCAGCCAGATTTCTGTCAGACAAATAATCAGTTTGGTGCCATACCTATCTGAACTGGCCAAGTAGGCAGTAAAAATTGGCTCTTGTATGGCAAGCTTAATGTTTATCACACAATGGGTCATATTCAATTCAGTGAGAAAAAGGTATCCCATGGTTTTTCACATGAAAACTAATGATCTCGGTTCTAATTCATATCCATTTTTTCCCCATAGACTTCAATAGAGTTTTCACCTGATAAAGAGTGAGATAAGTTTTCTGAATTGAATTGCATCTCTCAAATTGAATCTCATCCATGAGTTTTCATGGAATAAACCTTTTTTTCACTGAATTGAATCTGGCCCAATGGGAGATAATATAATGTTTCTTGTAGTTCATTAGATATAGGATCATTTATATTTTGATGGGGAAACTAGGCTATTATGTTGAATTATACTTGATGCAAAAACTGTTGCTGACAGAGGAGTGTGGCACAACTCTTTACAGTCTATTGTTCCAAGTGGGGCAATATTACAAAAACTAGTATGCTGTGTGGCCTTTTTTTGCATATTGCACATTAAATTATTTTTTTATAAATGAGCCTACATCTCTCCATTGTTTTTGTATATTTTGTTTTGTATCGTAAGGAAATCTGGAGAGTCTTTGAAAGTATGAACATATGTAGTTTTTAATACTACATGTTTCAGACCCAACTGGTCCTTCCTCTGGTGCATGTTCCTCTGGTGCAAAGGAAGGACCAGTTGGGTCTGAAACATGTAGTGCGGTAATAAAAACTACATTTGTTCATACTTTCAAAGACTCTCCAGATTTCCTTATGCTACATGATACCGTGGTGGGGATGGCTATGCCATGTGTCTGTTGAAGAGTCTGACTAACTAAGCCAATTGGTGGATCACTGTGGAATAATTTCCAGTTTACATGTTTTGTTTTGTATTCCCCTCATTCACTGGGCAGGGCTACAAATAATGAGAACAACAAATATTATAATTTGCATATTTGTGACTATTGTGGACTAATTTGCCAAGCTGCTTTATAATTTTGATAAAAGTGCCAGCTTCACACTTCTACTGTTGCTATACATTGTAACTAGGTTTTTTTTAAAGAAAATATGGCAACAAAGACACCCATCAGGCAAACATATGAAATAGCCAATTTCATCTTGAAAATGTCACAGATCATAATGTGTTTGTGTAAAGAAAAAAAATACTCACTTAAGGTAACCTAGTACGGCTCTCCTATAACAATAACTTTTAAAAAGATGAAACCAGAAACAGCTTGCTTTTCATCTTTTTCTTTTTTGTCAATATTTGGTAGAGGATTCCATAAAGGGTGAAATATTCTTGAAGGTAATAAAATACTCTATTTTGAATTATCCCCTACACACCTATGCTTTCACATTTCATATTTTCGCCTGTAGGCACAAAATCCACATGATACGGGTTCATTTTTCACAACTTGCATTTATAAAAAATGCATTTTGAAGGATTTAGGGCATGTCTGATTTCTCTCTTCTCTCATTCTACATTGTATGTTGTAGTAATTGAAGTATATCTTGTTTTATGTCATTATTTTGTTATTTTAAATACATTTTACTTTAAGCAATAACCATATGAGAATAGTGCTCTTGGTTATTTGCACTACAACCATTAGTGACGGGTGGCTGCGGTAGGCCTATTTTTTTCTATCTTGTGCAGTTTAACACAGAACACAGTGCACACAGGAAGATTTAATACTGCACTGACACTGAAGATACTGCACTCAACTGGACCTGGTCTCATTGTTTTACTCTTGTTTTTCTAAGTTAGTTATAAATGCTTCAGTAATAGAGTTAATGCAATGTGCAGTTTCCCATTGTATCAAGAAACCCAAAAGTTTCTGCCCTTGACCTTAATTACATTTTTTACTGCAGTAAAGATAACGCTACAGGAATAAAAGTATAAGAAACAATGTGAATGATTAAATAATCATTTTAAATGTTGTGCCACTAAACTCCTTTTTTATGTGATTCCTGACAATTGGAAACCACTGACCACACCCAAATGGTAAATCATCCACAAGGATCACATATCATCTGTCGGACCACTGAGTCAAGTATTGAGGGTTTTAAGGAGTTCATCAAAGTTTATTTTAAATATTTAGTCAGATATATGTCTGTAACACAAAAAGATAATACAAAATATAAGTACTGTATATACAAAAATATATATTTTCCTGAGATGGCGCAGATCTATTAAATGCTACCAACTAGAACATAACTATTACCAAGAAAGAAATGAAAACCAAGACATTCAGCTCTCTTTTCATGTTCTCGATATAAAAATATTTGCTGCTATTGGTGGCAAATGGGCTATTGCAATAGTTGCATTTTAGGATGCTATGGTGAAACACATTTTTAAGCTGTGTTGTTTAATAAAAGCTACAGTATGACCTTTTTTTGACTGTTGGGTTTGCATCCCTAAAGCCTTTCTCCTAGATAAAAAGTGGGGACTTTTGAAACATTGAACACTGCAAGCACCTAGGGATATTCAATGTATTGAAAAAAAAACCTCCCCAAAACTAAACAGGTCTTATTCTTATGTACCAATAAAGTATTACTAGGTGCCTTTTACAAGACACAGAAATTTTAAAACACTTTATTATACATATACTATGGCCATATAGCACACAGAACACATGCAAATTAAAAAATATATAGCATAGATAAATATTACTGCATATAAATGAATATAATATATTTTCCAAAAGAATATAGGATCCTAGACACAAACTTGAATTTAAAGAGCATAAACTGTCAGGAAGAGAAATTATTAAACTTATGTCAGATGATATATCTGTCAGCAACTGGCTGCTGTTTTATTGAACCAACTGAGACTAAAAAATATAGTGGCAGATTTACTAAAGGGTGAGCCATCTTATCTCCAATTTTCCAACAGGCGTAGAGGACAATTCGCTACCGAAAGAGACCTTTGCTAGCGCTGTTTCGGCCTTATTACGAACTGAACGACTGTTACTTTGCAAATTCACTAAAGTGCAAATTTTACAGAATGTTACCTCTCTCGCCAGAGTTTCCTCTTTTTCAGCATAGACCTGACGAACTGATAAGATGAAGCTACATCCTCCTTAATCTTATGTCAATTACATCATATCCTATATTCTGGAAAGTCATAAAAGTTCTAAAAAGGTGGTGTTTTTTCATATTTTAACGCGGGTGTAACTAGTAAATAGTTTACCCTGGTAGTCCAGTGGCTCTCCCTGGTGGTCTACTGGCTGGCGGCATGCATCCTTCTTCCTCCTGTGCCGGTTCCTCTATGGCGTGTGCGGCGTGATGACGTCATCGCACAATGGAGTGAAATTCAAAGTATTTAAAAGGGCTTTGAATGAAAACTCATTGCCTCTTGTTAGGTTCTATTTGGTAGTTCCTGCCTTGGGCGCCTGGGTGGCGCGGCCCTGCAGCCAGATATTTTGATTCAGTATTTTACCTGCAGCATACTGGCCAAATATTGGTTGCTATGGGTAATTAAGTATTAAAATTCATACAGACAAAGGCAAGAAGGCAAGAAGTCCTCTTCACTTGCTCATATCAATATATTAAGAGGCTGATTTATGAAGGTTCGAAGTAAAAATTAGAATTTTCAAGTTTTTTTATGGCCATAAACTGTCAAATTCGACTAGGAAATTCAACATTTCAATTCTAATTTGATTTTTGAGATTTATCATACACTGACCCTTTAAGAACTCTTATTTGACTACTTGCCACCTTTAACCTGCTGTATTGCTATTTTAGCCTATGGAAGACATCCTGGGTCAATATGGAGTTGTTTGCAGCCCTCCTGACATTTGAGTTTTTTCAAGAGAATTGGATTCGATTTTGATTCAAGTTTACAGGTCAATCCTATTCACCTAACTTAATAAATTTCGAGTTCATGGGTGTTTATGGCAGTTTTAAATAACTCCCATTAACTTGAAATTTGACCCTTGATAAATCTGCCCCTAAGACATTCCCTCTCCAAAACAGGGATTGTTTGTCCATATATTAAAATGAAAATTAGGAGGTGCCATTTCTTATACTGTGCTATTAATATATATGACTATGAGAGGGTGGAATATTAAATTGAAACTAAAATTAAATGAAAAAGTTAATATTTCTGGTTGTTCTATCTTAATAAACTAAAAAAAGTTTGGAAGGTGAACGATCTCTTTAAATAAGCAATTTCTTGCCTGGTTTACTTTTCATCAGTGTACAATGCCATATGAATGCTGTCATCTAAAAAAAGCAAAAATCCAGAATTATGCAAAGACAATATAATGTTTAAAATAAATGTTTTAACAGATTTTGAACAGGTACTACAAATTATTTGCCAACATCTATACTGGAGATGCATCTAATCTATAATTTTTTGATTATACAAATAGTGAATTCACCCCAAAACATTTCGCAGAATGTCAAAACAAGTCTGATCCTAATTTGTCGGATTTTAGTGTTTCCTTCAGCTGTCCAGTCACACATATTGAAGGGTTTGTAATAGGTTCAGCTTAAATTCTGGAAAAGGTGTTGGTGTTGGTATTCGGTTCATCCAAACTTTAGGAAAAAATTTTAGTCATTATCCTATTGCACTGAAAATCTTTTTGTTTAAATTGTTTGATTGACCTTTTTGTTTAAAAACAACTTTTGTTTTTGCTAGGTGGGATTGTTTATTCTACTCTGAATTTCCAATGAGTAGCCACTGTGATGTAATATAGGTTCATAATAGTTTTAGATGTTTAAAATGTTGTAGCGATTGTTTTTATGAACTACTGTATAAATATGCAAATCCCTTCACTTACTTGATGAATAGGTTAGTACTACTTAAAACACTAATCTGAAGTATGAAGTTCAGTCAGTTTAACCCCATTCCACTGCAAATTGGTGTCTCAATACATCAATGAATATTTTAATGATATTTCAATATTACAAGGATAAGCTGTAAAGTTCATTTAACTTGACCTCACTTCGTTAATTGTGAAAAACAAATTAGGTATTTGTACAATGTTCAGGATGAATGGATAGTGTATTTCTGCCATGGAAAGCCTCACTGTTGCTGCATAGAACTGTAAATCACAGTGTTGATAGGATGCTGTATAAAGTTTAATGTTTATAGCAATACATGTCAGCAAATATTTGTATACAGTTTATATAAAAACATGTAGAATTTGCATAAATCAACAACAGTCTAGTCTTAAAAGATTTAATACAATGGGCATAAGCCTTGTGCCTTATTAGTGTTATTATTTTGTTGCAGGTTACAAAGTTAGTGAACTGATCAACTGAACAATGTTGCCCTTGGTCAACTTTGGCTATTAGGCAGCCCTTGGGAGAAGATAGAAATACACCCCCAAGTTTCTACATATATTTATTTAACTTCATACGTGCTTCTATGCTAAAGTTGCCAAAGGACCTCGTATTCACAACCGGGCCAAATGAGCTGTATACAGCATGGCCACTTTTACCATTGTATAAGGGAGAAGAATAGTTATGATGTATAAAACTCTGTGTACAGTTCTCCAAATGCCCTTTCTTCCTGCATTTCAACATAAAATTACATCTGACAGATGTACAATTGGGGGGTCAAAGGTCCTCTTATTTGCAAACTGGCCAAATGAGTGTCAATAGCTGTATACAGTATGGCCATTTTTGTCTATGAAAAAAGAACAGTAAGCAAAAAAAACAAAACTCTGTCTACAGTCTCTAAATGCCTTTCTTCCTGCATTTTCAACATATAATTTATACCTGACAGATGTACCTTGTACATGATGGTAAATAGGCTGCATAAATCCATATTGGTGGCTTGAGGTCTATTTAATGTTTTCCAGTAGACTTAAGCTATGGTGATCCAAGTGATGGAATTTTTGTATTTACAACAAAGGATTTACTTTACACACGTCAGATAAAAATAGTAATGGTAGTACTAATAACAACAGTAATTATAACTATAATTATAATAACTGGAAAAGTCCATCCAATATGAAGCCAGACTAAACAGATGAATTTGGGGCGTTTCGGTTCGCTGAAAAATTCACGAAATTCGCGAAACGGCGCCAGCTTCTCGTTTTGGACGCCAGCATCCGTTTCTGACGCCGGCGAATTTTCGTGGCGGTTTCCCGAATTTATTCACTTGCGGCGAATCGTGGGAATTCGCGTGCTTCAAAACATCAAAATTCTAACTTTTGTCTATATTTGGAATAGATGTATTGTATCTACATTTTTGCATAAAAAAAACTTAGAAAACAAAACTATAGGAATAGTCTTTTAGATATGCTTTGGGAAAAATTGCATATTTAGAAACATGATTGCTAGAGTGTAAAGGGGGGGGGGAAATAACTTATTTTAGCTTTTCATACTGGTAAGACCACCTAAGCCTTTCTCTGATTCCAATTTTTGTTTGGCCAGGCTCTATTTTTTTAGTATTACACCTTACTAACTAAAAATATGTAGTTACAGTCATGGTATATATTAACTAATATGTTTGAGACCAGAGCTTTTCTGTATGGGGTGTTTGTGTAAGGTGGGTCTCCATGTTTTAAGGCAACAAAAATATATAAATAAACATGAAAAAAACAAATATAGTTAAACCTCAAATTTACATACCCTGTTTTTGAGTTTTCATAGGTTATAATGTATATATATATATATATATATATATATATATATATATATATATATATATATATATATATATACTGTAATGCACATTTCCTTGGTTTTAAATTTTCCCTATTTTACACAATTTTTTCCTGTCCCCTGAAAAATGTAAAACGGCATTCTACTGTAGTATTTGTTTGAAATGGATTTATACTAGCTAAGTTAACATCAAGTACAAGGAACTGTCCTTTTATTACATAGAAACGCTAATATGATTAGTCTGCATTTATATTACTTAATTGTCAGGAAACATAGATTTAGATCTGATGCTCATATTTAAGATTCTGGATCTATATTGTCTACACAATCTCAGTTTCTATTTCTATGCCAAGTTTTAACAGTTTGAAACTGAGGAATAAAATCTTACCTTATTAATTCTTGCCTACTATTGGCAAGATTCTATACTTTGGATTCACAGCGCTATGTCAAGCCATTATTATCACCGCTAGTTATAACTGTGTGCAATGAAGCGAGAGGCCAATACTAAATTGAGTTTGGAAAGTGACAGGAAGGTGAAGATCTGTTTTAAATGAAAGAATAATATTTGATTTTATTCTCTGATACAATACTGCAAGGATTAATCATATGAAAGCAGTTAGAAAATCCAATGCAGCACTATTAATATAAATGATTCTCTGTACTAAATTCTGGATTAAAGATTTGTTTGCTACATAATGGAGATGAACGTTGAGAATGCTATCTTTTGGAGGGGTTGGGGCAGACAATGACCTGCCAAAATTTTTATGTAAGAGATTTTGGCATAACAAATTTTACTTTAAAAATTTAGCATAAATTATATTTTTTAGATTTTTGTATCTAGTTAATACTATTGAAGATCTAAACTTTTACGTTTTACACCTAATCTGTAAAAAAAGATGTATATAAATCTATTCAGCAGAAAACATGTTGATATGAGATAGTGCTGAGCAATCACTCCAATTCAATATCCAAAAATCTAATTTTTTCTTCTGGGTATGGTAGGGCTGGGCCAAGCCGACCAAGCACCCTAGGCAACAAAACCAGCAGCCTCACTCCCCCCCCCCCTCGTGCTTGTATATTGTTTAATACCTGAAAAGCAACTTTTTCATTAAACAAGTATATATATATATATATATATATATATATATATATATATATATATATAAATACTCTCCCAACCCCTGCCTAATGGTGTCTTTGGAAGAGATCATGCTAAACAAAGTGAAAAGCAGGTATGGTCTTTCTCCCCCCAAAGATAACTCTCTTTTTTCACTTAGTTAGGACTGACTCATGGACACTGCCTTGACGGGACGATTCAGCTTATGCATACTTCTTATGCATACTTTGTACAACCTTTGTAACTAAAAGTGTCTCTTTTTTACTAGATGTTACACTTAAGATATATATATATATATATATATATATATATATATATATATATATATATATATATATATATATATATATATATATCACTACTTGAGCACACTCCACTAAAAATTAGTACCTGGGTGCTGGTGAATAATCAGTGTAGAAAACAGAGCATAGCACTCATCAGGTCTTCAAAAAGTGAAAAAAAATTAAAAAATATGTTGAGCATATATATATATATATATATATATATATATATATATATATATATATATACACACAAATGGATGATAAGCACTCTGTTAATTGTGAATATATGCCCTTATATTTCACACATTATAACATCTTATCCAAAGTTTTGGTCTGATAAGATGTCTCCTCTCAGTAAAAATAACTTGAAATTTAACAAGCTTTTCTTTGCTGGAATCATTCCCTATTAAATAAAATCTAAATTCATCATATTCAATTTGAAATGTTAAAATGTTTACAGAATGTTTAAAGCTGCTAACATATTAAAAATGGCCAAAAAAGAATAGGAATTGCAAAACAATAACAAAACTTACACACGAAAAGAAGTGTGAGATAAAGGTAATATCCAATTACAATTAAGAAGGGTTAAAAGAACAATATGAGGCATGATACATGAGCATGATGCTTAAAGCTAGAGGTGACTTCCTAAGAGCTACAGAAGATTCTCAGACAATACAGACAGCCCTACCTGCCTCACACTTTTATTGGCCATAAGCAACATCTCAGTACTTTATATGATGTAAAATGCTCATATATGTTTTGGTTTATAAAGTAAAATGTCTAACAAAAGATAAAGAAAATGGATAATATATAGCAATAAGCCTTTGTAGTACAATGAAAGTAAATAAGTTTTGTTTTTAATGAAAAAATTCCGGAAAAACAAGACCATGGTGACAGCTTAAAATCAAACGTGAAAAAAACCTGAGATACTGTATAAAGGGCAGCCTTGTTTGACAAATATCAGCAAATCTTTCATGGTGTATGTTTGTTTACTATCTTATTAAGGGAACTGCAAGACATACACTGTGTAATACTACTGAGAGACTGTGTGGCATTTACAGTATACAGTATAAGTGACTTTTCTAAATTATTTATATTTACCTAGAACCCATATTCACGTGTCAAAATTAACAGTGTGTCCATAATCATAATATAAGTTGGTTTTATATATACACACGCACATATATATATATATATATATATATATTCCAAAAGCCATGTGTGTAGATATTTGTAAATATTTGATACGGTAGTTTTTTTTTTTATTTGAGTTATATTGCTTTGTGGTAGCTAAAGGCAAAGTTTGCATACTTTTTTGCTGAATAGTTTCTTAGCTTCAGTGTGTGAACAAGAACATGTCAAAATAGTCCTTTTCTGATGTTCTCGAGATGGAAAGTTAAAGGAGAAGACTCTGATAGGTGTTCTTAAAAATGTCATATACTCACATACATGTTGCCAGTCACAGACTTCTCATTAAACTAGTTCTGGGAAGTTTATATAATGAAATAATAAGTTCTGTTTTAAAGCACCAGAAAATGAACTGAACTTGGAAAATCTAGGATTTTGCAAGAATATTAAAGGGGTAGTAAACCCTTTGACAGCACCGATCAACCAAACTTTACTTAGTTGTTGCTAGACTACAAATACTGGAAGAATGTAAAATATAGGGGCAGATTTATAAAGGGCCAAATTTCGAGTTCATAGGAGTTATTTTAAACTCCAATAAACTTGAAATTTGACCAACTGCAATTTGTTATAAAAATCTAATTTTTAAAATCTCGGGTGAATAGGATCGACACGCAAATTTGAATCGAATTTGAATCGAGCTTTTAAAATTTGAAAAAAACTGTCAACGTCAGGAAGGCTGAAAACAACTCCAAATTGATCCTAGGATGTCTTCCATAGGCTAAAACAGTAATTAGGCAGGTTTAAGGTGGCAAATACTCAAATTTGAATTGTTTAAGGGCCAGTGTAAATTTAAAAAATCTAATTTGAATTTAAAGAAACTCATTGAATTTTAACAATTCCCTAGTCAAATTTGACAGTTTTGGCCATAAAAAAATTTGAAAATTCAAAAATTCTAATTTTCAATTTGACTCTTGATAGATAATGAAAGTTGAGGCAAGCTGAAAGCTGTAGCCCAACAGCATCAGAGTTGTATTCTTAAAGCAATATTGCACAATAAACTTTTCCAAACTATTTTCCTAAATCTCCACAACCAGTGGCTGCATTAAAATGCAAATAATCCTCCAACCCTATCTGATATGTGTAAATCGGGCTCCATGTTCTTTGTTCCTGCAACTAGAGTTGGAAGCTTTAAGAACAATTTCTTAGCTAAACAATGTCTGTCCTTTATCCCCACGTTTGATTCAAGTGTAATATAAAGAAGAAATAAAATAATTACCTCATTATTTCATACTTTTCTCTACATGTAATATAACAGCAAGATGCCTGACATATTGCTGAGAATCAGCATTCTCATTGGTCAGTTCTTTTGCATTTAAAATAAAGTTTTTGATCAGTAGAATTCTCAATGTTGAATTTCCTTGCACCTATAATTGAGATTTTTAGCACCTATAGAAAATTAGGAGGTGCTGTGGGATGCTGTTACAGTTGGGCTTATAACCCCTTTAACAACATCTAACCCCACTGCCAAACACAAGTATTATTTGATCACTTTCAATTTTCAAAAAATAAAAACAGCAAGAATCACATATCATAACTATTCAAATATTGTACCTTCATGTATGGGAGGTATATTTTACACACAGATAACTAAATATCCTAGTAAACCGCCCATAGTTTACTTATTTTAGAACAGAGCATAATGCAATATAAAAAATTCCCCTTGCTTTCTATAGTGAGTCATGCATAGATTTCCAGGCAAAAAGACAATAATTTTTTAAAATGTAAATTATTTGATTAAAATGTCAACGGAAGATTGCTGTAATTCAGAGCTTTCTGGATAATGGGTTTCCGGATAATGGGTCCCATACTTGTACCTATACATATGCAAAGTGTGCAAATACTGAGAATTTCAAAATGAACATACTTATCATGTGCTTTTCTAGCTCTTTAAATGACTACTGATTTGAACTTCAAATAAGCAAGATGAAATTAACTGCAGAAATGAACAAAATACATACAGTATACAGTTTTTTTGTCTTGTTACCTATTCATAATGGTAAGAAAATTGTGATTTGAAATTATTATTATATATTGCCCTTTATATAATGGTACCTGTGAAAGTTGTGTCTTCACTTACACAACTTTGCTGATATCCATATTGGAGAAACTACCTCTACATTCAAATGGAGAAAAATGCTGCTTGCAAGCAGAGCAATAGCCATGGCAGTATTTATAGCTAGGCACCCAAGGGCCTGTGCCTAGGGTGCCAGCTTTAGGGGGCGACCCTCTGATACCTATATAATTGAATAATTGAATTGGGGGGAAGGGCTATAGTGCCCACTGCATCAATAACAGGAAGTAACATGCGGTGGAAGTGACTTCATACACAGCTGTGCATGTGACATCACTTCCGTAAGTTGGTGAGTGCTGTTAGGTATGGTGTCTAGGGTGGTACCAGAACTAAATAAATCTCTGGCAATAGCCATATATAAAAAAAATAATGTGATCATTTATGTAACACTTGCTTATTGTGTTTTTATTAAACCTTCAACATTTTTTCATTGAAACAACTAACCATGAACGAACTGTCATGGGAAAAAAAAAATTCAAAATGAATCAGTTAATAGTGCTGCTCCAGCAGAATTCTGCACTGAAATCCATTTCTCAAAAGAGCAAACAGATATTTTTATAATCAATTTTGAAATCTGACAATGGGCTCGACATATGGTCAATTTCCCAGCTGCCCCAAGTCATGTGGCACTATTAACTGATGCATTTTGAAAAAACATGTTTTCCAATGATAGGATCCCTTTAAATAAAATAACACATCAAACAAGACCCTAAAGTTCAGCAGTTTTTCTCTTTATATGTACTGTATATAGATGTTAAGAAAAATCTAAATTCAAGCAATAGCATGACTTCATAACATATTTGACATCTCTAAATTGAGATGAAAACATGCAATTGCCAGGAAAAACCAATTACCCACAAAGCTTACATCCAATACCAACCCTGCCAGAAAGAATCTTAAAAAGAGGAATTGCTGGGAAATGGAACTTGAATACAAAATAAACCACAGAAAAGCAAAGAAGATGATTCACAAAGCTTGATGTCTACAAGAACAAACAGTCAGCAGCCTGCTATCAACATAACTACATAGTACATTTCAGCAATAAAATTGTTATGCAAATGTTATTTTATGTCCTTAACATAAAAGCAAGAAACATAGCAGTGTTTCTGTTCTTTTTCAGCGCTTATTCATTGTCTCGCACGTTTCTCCGCTGATGTAATTGAAATATACAAAGTATTTTAGGTGGTTTAATTGAAAAAAATAATAGTCAGTGAAAATGTGAGAAATTTCATTCAAACATGATAAATCTACAACACAGCTGGAATTTTATAAACACAAATTTTATAAACACTTAAATTAGTAGACGGTTGATTTTACATAACTTCCTTTAGACGACTTTGGAGCACACCATGGGGTTTTTTGAAGTAAAGATGGTAACCTATTATTGTTCAATTATTATATTTGCATTCCAATAAAAGTTTCTTTTCCAAAAGGGGAATACCACAAAAATAAATAAAATAATACCCCACTGCATGTTGCTGATGAGAAAAGAAAAAAATTCTGAAGTTTCAGAGTAGCGCACAAATCCCTGACATTGCTTTGCATTATTATGACAAATATTATGCTAACAATCCTATATCTGTGTACTATATTTTCAGGCTTCTTTGTTGTGGAGTGTAAAACTGTTGTTAAAATATGGTGATTAGCATATGAAAATAAAGTTAATTCTTAAGCCATTTAACAGTGAATAAATAAAGCAAAAGGGGCATTTTTCAGAAAACGTTTAGAGGTTCTATATATGTAAAACATACAAAAAAAATGTTTATACTAACCTTAAACAATTATGAGAAATGATTTTCCCTTGTACTTACTTTTGGTTTATATATAATACATTATAGTAATGCACTGAAGCATTAAAATAGAGTCTAGCATAAGGAACAGCCAGAACACAGCATTGCTCCCAGTGCACAAAGGCTGAAATTCACCGGAGGTTATGTTATTGAATTTACTATTTGTTGGTACTCAAGCACTAGCTCTAGTCCACATTGTGTATTAGTTATTTTAAAGGGGAAGTAAGGAACTTGCTAAATGTAAGCAATTAAAAATGCATTGCATTGCTGTTATCAAATTATTTTTCATTATCCTCCTCTCAGCATTATCCTCCTTCCATGCAACTTTGGGTCAGAGTTGGTTATTTTGAAAGACATTTAGCGCTAATACATTGTCCATGCAAAGGAAACACATGAAAGGATTTGACCCCACTGCTAATCAAAATCTGACTCTGATGCCTGCATGAAGATCGACAAATGTTGTGAGGGCAGATACATAAGATTAGCAACACAGAACACCTAATTTATTATATTTAGAAAACTCCTTGTTTCCATGAGAAAAAACATATATTTAGAGGGTTTTTATTAATGGTCAAGTTTGTGAGATTTCTGAGGTTTTTTCTACCTTGAACAAACTCGCAACCCAAATGTTTTTTTATTCATGAGAACCCCCAAATGTAAAAAACTCAAAAAAATGCAATGGGGGGAACTTGAATGAGTTTTCCAGCAAAAACCACCAAAAAAAACTGATCATGGTTTAAGAGACCTCTACCATTGACTTCTACATGACCTTAACAGGTTTTATCTGGAGTATTTTCAGATTCAAGTTTTTGGCAGCGTCAGGGCATAACAAAAATCTTAAAAAGTACCCAACAAAAACTACCCTCGAAAACTCACACTTTTAAGGGAAAACCACAACTTGACCTTTGATAGATAATCCCTTCAATGTTATTTTTTTCAATAGTTCAAAAATAACACTTTAATTAAATACTCCAAAAGAACAACCGTTGCTGGTGGGCTGTTGTGGTGAACTGTACAAGGGCCAGGAGTGGCTTTAGATGAAAGTACCTTTAATGAATGGCACCAATTTGCAGCATTTGTCAGAACACAACTGCACTAACTGTGGTTGCACTTAATAAAGGAGTCCTTGCGAATTCTATGAAACAATAGCACCATACAAAGAAAGAAGCAATTTTATATCATTGAAAGCTCCTCAATATAGATACAATGTACGAAGATAGTTTACACACATAATCACATAGCGACCATCTTAACTGATAAATAATTGGACATTAATATGCAACCAGTAATTTATAGACTGTTCCCTGGCTTCATTCCTGGCTCCATAGGGTGCATTTTGCCATAACTTGCATAACTGTTTCATAGTTACAAATCATAGTTGGAGAGATATTAATATGATACAATTAAAAAGGGAAAAGTGCATTTGACAAAATTAAAGCAGTAGCCCACAATTTAATATAACCATATACCTAGCAGTCCCCAGCAGTAGCATTTATATTTCCTTTACATATAATACCAATTACAACAAGTGGATTAGTCGTCATTAAGGCAATATTTGGCTGATACTTATACTGGCTGAGCAGCACATGTCCATTTCCCTGGCAAACTATGGCTAGGAAACCAATAAATTATCAAGAAGGGTAAGCTGGCGCCATCCGGAAGCCGTTGCCTGCAGGCCTGTATCGCCCAGCGCTTGTCTGCGAGGAGAACCGGTTGCGGCCTAGCGCTGGGCCTGAAGCCGCGGCCTCGCGTGATCGCGGTACCCGCCCGCGGCCCTACCACCAGCGCGGTTCCCCTTTTAGCACCTAGGGGACGTCGCAGAAGATATAGTGGGGACTCCAGATAGTGGGGTGAGTGGTGCTGGAGCCCTGGGGACCCTTCTACAGCCTGCAGCAGCCCATGCACGGCTGTGTCAGTAGTTGGGCCCTCCAACATATAGTACAACAGCCCAGCAGGGGTGGTGCATCAGGCCCTACACATCCCAGCCCTGCAGAGGGAGCTCACTTGGCTGCCATACCTAATAGCCTGGACCCTACTACTAGCGTCCTGTCCTATACAAGCTGAGATCACACATTGAAGGGGGCTGTGTGACTGCAACAATGTACTAACCAACGGTGCTGTGCCTTAGCTCCATACCCCTGATATTATCCTGGGCAAGAGCTGCCTGACCCATTAGTTACTGCGGGCCCTGTCTACGAGCAACCCACTAGGGAAGGTGTCCCTGCAGAGGAGAGATGGAGAAAAAAAAGGCTGCACAGAAGCGGATTGATGGCTATACTAAACCCAATAAAACTTCACGAGAGCCACATCAGGGTGACGACACGGCTCATCCTGACGAGCTAGAAGGTTTAGCAGTGGTTGCTCCGCTAGATCCAGGGCCGGCGGCTCAAGACACTCAACTCCTACTGCAAGCAATCGCAGACTCCAAAGAGGTCCTTACCACCAAACTCGCAGCTACCAGCTCGACCCTCACTTCAAAAATTGAAGAGGTGCGTGTTGACCTTTCTCTCCTGAGGCAGGACCTGCAGGCAGTCCGAGAGCGCACGTCGGAGGTGGAACGCAGGACTGGGCTGCTGGAGGACGAGGTGGGTCCACTCGCCCAACAAGTACAACTCCTTCAGAGGGAACATACGATTATGGCCTCTAGAGTGGACGACCTGGAGAACCGCAACCGTAGATCTAACCTCAGAATAGTGGGCCTGCCTGAAGGTTGTGAGGGGGCAAAAACCGAAGACTTCATTGAAAGATGGCTACAGGACACGTTGGGTCCCTCCACCTTTTCCCAACACTTCGTGGTTGAAAGAGCGCACCGGGTCCCTGCCAGACGTCTGCCTCCGGGAGCACCACCGAGGCCATTGATCCTCAAGTTGCTTAATTACAGAGATCGGGATGCCGCATTGAGAGCTGCTAGAGAAAAAGGCGACATTACCTTTCAAAATGCGAGAGTTTCTCTGTATCCAGATTTTTCTCTTGCGATCCAGAAAAAAAGGGGTACGTTCACTGAGGCTCGCCGCAGATTGAGAGAGCGGGGGATTAAATATGCCATGCTTTACCCTGCCAAAATGAGGATCCTGGATGGGGAAAAAGCTCTTTTTTTTGATGCCCCAGGCGACATCATCCAGTGGTTAGAGCATCGGCCTTCCTCTCCCAGACGTCCTGTTCCATAGCCCGGTGGAAGGCTCTCTATCAGGTCGTATACTGTGTTGAATGCCAACCATCTGTTTGGAAATTTTTCTGTCTTTTTCTATATGCTTCCCTTGTGTTTCCGGGTCCAATCATCTGATTATGACTTATTCTGAGGTGCATTTGGATTCCTTCACCACCAACAGACAATCTCTTTGACTCATTGCATCTTCGTTGCTTGCATACTATGTTGTATTTTGATATTCTGTTTCTCCTCCTATACCGAAAGGTAAGACCACTTTTGGTTGAATTACGTTGGACACTCGCCATCAAAATAACTGGTTAGATGGAGCTTTTGCGCAGCACTTCTTAAGGCCCTACAGGGCATTACTGCAGTTAGGGGGAAATACTGGTTCACATTCCCTAGTTGTTAAAGTTTTATTCGGTTTAGGGACTGATGTATCCCCGGGTTGGGGGGGGGGTACCGGGTGGGGGATAACTTGTTGACTCAAGTTGGGCTTCTTACTGTCTACATGTTTTGTATGTTTTTCTTGCTACTATGTCTTACAACTCTACCCGCGACATTTACTCAGGGCTTCAAGTTTGGCCAAGGTCTCTTCCTGAAGATTCTGGTTAGGTCCCTGTGGGATGGATAGTCATGGCATCTAGACCGAAAACGATACAAACAGTGTCATGGAACACACGTGGGGTGAATGACCGCATCAAACGCTCTATTATTTTAGACTATCTTAAAAAAACAAGGGCAGATATCTGTATGCTCCAAGAGACACATCTCACGGGGAGAAGAGTATTGGCACTGAGACGGGCTTGGGTGGGCAGCCTTTATCATGCCGAATACTCCTCGCATTCCAGAGGAGTGGCAATTTTCACTAGGAAGGGGCTAGGACTGGGGGTAGAAGACCTGCGAACTGACACGAAAGGTAGATATGTAATCCTAAAGTGCCTGTTGTTGAATCAATGCCTAATAATCATCAATGTGTATGTCCCTCCCCCTTTCACTGTACTCCTCGATGACATACTAATGCATGTTGCTAATATGGGGCAATTCCCGACTGTATGGTTAGGGGATTTCAATGCAGTCCCTGATTCTTCCATGGACAGGCTCAGGCCTTTAGCCCAGGATTCCTCAATTTTTCCAAACTGGATAGCAGGAGCGGGACTACTTGATGCATGGAGGTGCAAACACCCCAACGTTAAGCAGTACTCCTGCTACACTGTTGCAACCTCAGCACTATCCCGCATTGACCTTGCCCTAGTTAACCAAGAGGCACTCCGCCTTATTATGACTGTAGATTTCCTACCCCGGGTGTGTTCTGATCATGCACCCCTACAATTATCCCTCCAACTCCCCGGCCCTGAGCAGACTTCCCCTTGGCGTTTGGCCCCAAAATGGGTTCACAACCTTAGGGTACTTGAGAGTTTCCAGCCCCAGCTGAAAGAATTTTGGGAATTGAATGCAGGTACTGCGGCAGCAGAAACAGTTTGGGACTCATGTAAAGTATGGACTAGGGGTGCTTATATTTCACTCATTAAGAGGGAGCGTATTAGAATAGAAGGGGACATAGAGAGGGCCAAGACAGACCTGTCGGAAGCCGAGTACAACTTGACTCTGGGTGATAGCCCCTCACACAGACAAGCCTTAGCAGCAGCGCAAAAATCTATAGACCTTTTGCTTACCGAGAAATACTCCCAGTTTGAAGTGAATAGGCGGGCTGCCTGGTATGATAGAGGGGATAAGAGCGGTAAATTGCTGGCGCTATTAGCGAAGGACCCCACGCAGCTGACAGTCATACCTAGATTGATTGCACCCTCCGGGGAGGAGCTCTTAGACGCTAAAGCAATAGCGAATGCCTTTGGGATTTTTTATAGAGATTTATATCAATCAGGTTGCTCTGATAGGGCCACATTGGAAGAATTTTTGGAGCTGACACCCTTCCCAAAACTAACTGGTGCGCAAATGGATTCCTTAGTCTCCCCTATTTCGGCCGAAGAGATTAAAGACGCAATAACTAATTTCCCTAATAATAAAGCCCCCGGCCCGGACGGAATTCCAATAGAGTGGTACAAGGCGAATGCTACTCTGTTGGCCCCTATCCTGGCCTCACTTTTTAACGATTGTGCTGAGTCTGGCAGTATCCCGCTCTCCTGTTCTCTAGCAACAATAACTGTGATCTTAAAACAGGGCAGACCCAGCCACTTGTGTGACTCATATCGTCCCATTTCGTTGCTGAACGCAGACATCAAGATATTTGCCAAGGTCCTGGCTACCAGGCTTAAAGAGGTAATAGAACATCTGATTTGCCCGGATCAGACGGGCTTCATGCCAGGTAGAGCGACAGATATCAATATTAGGCGTCTGTATACAAATATTCAAGCCAACCATGATAATAGGGGCGAGAGGGTTGTGGTCTCATTAGACACAGCCAAGGCCTTTGATACTGTCCAGTGGCCTTATCTGTGGGAGGTCCTGGCCCGCTTTGGTCTGGGTGACAGATTTGTCAAGTGGATAAAAGCTCTGTATAAATCCCCGACAGGGCAGGTAAAAGTCAACAACTACCTCTCAGACCCGTTTGAGCTACATAGAGGCACGAGACAGGGCTGCCCTCTTTCCCCCCTTTTGTTCGCTTTAGCGATAGAACCACTGGCCATTCGGATTCGCAGAGATCCGGGCATAGTTGGTCTTAGATTAGGCCAGCTGGAGGAGAAGGTGTCCTTGTATGCCAACGATATGCTGGTATACCTGGCAGACCCGGGGGCATCGCTAACTAGGCTCCTGCAAGTGGTTAACCAGTTCGGTGTTCATTCTGGGCTTCGGGTAAATTGGGAGAAATCTACAATATTTCCAATAGATCAGATACCTCCCCTGGCTCAAACTCCTTCCCCGCTGCAATGGACTTGCTCCTTTAAGTACCTAGGTGTGATTATTCATAGAGACCTCAAAGAATACATATCCAACAACTTAGACCCTGTCTTACAAGAATACCGCAGGAAAACCACCACCTGGGCCAACCTTCCTCTTTCCCTAGTGGGAAGGGCGAACCTTGTCAAGATGGTATTCCTGCCTAAATTCTTATATAAGCTTCATAATGCCCCAGCATATATACCCCAAAGCTGGTTTAAACAACTGGACAAAATCACCAGCTCCTTTCTCTGGGAGAATCGAGCCCCCCGCATCAGTTTGACAGCCCTCCAGGCCCCTGTATCAGGGGGAGGCCTGGCGTTGCCAAATTTTTTACTCTATTACCACGCCTCACAACTAGTTTATGCTCACTGGTGGCTGACGTTTGATATGAATAATCATGCCCTTTTGGCGGAAGCGGCATGTGCCACCTCACTTGAGGCTCTGGCAAATCATTTGTACAGAGGAGAGAACTCCGTTTTTCCTCAGACTTCATCTATGACCCCAGTGATGAAAATTTTTAATCTATATATTGGGCGCATGTACCCCCACCAAGACACCTGGTCACCTGGCACCCCCTTATGGGAAAACCCCAACCTCCAGCACTTTAGGGGGCTTCCCAATTCTGGGCTTTGGGCGTCTATGGGAATCAAATACTTAACCCAAATTGTAGAGAGAGGGCAGCTTAAAACCTTCCAGACCTTGAGAACAGAGCACCAGCTCCCTACTAATATGATATTTCGCTATCTGCAATTGAGTCATGCCTTCCAGGCCCAGTTTCGGGTTCGTCCTTTAAACTTAAACCAATGCTCGCTTGAACGATACCTCAGGCAGCCAGGGCTGCAAAAAGCCATATCTTGGATTTATGCTATTTTACAGAAATCCTCGGGCTCACATATGGAAAGTTTACGCCTAAAATGGGTAGTGGATATCCCAGTTCTGGATGAGGAGGCTTGGACGGGTGTCATAGAGCAGATTCCAGAACTTTTCATGTCTAATAGGGATAGACTGATACAGATAAAATTTTTCAACAGGGTGTATCTTACTCCCCAACGGCTTGCCAAGATCTACCCGGGAACGCCAGACACCTACTACAAATGTGGGGTAGAGGTTGGTACTCTCTTCCATGTGTTTTGGGAATGCCCTAGTATTCAAGGTTACTGGGGGAGAGTACTAGATTTTATTCAATCTAGCTTTGACTTACCGAATATTCGCTCCCCGGAGCTATGTCTAATGGGTCACACTGAACCACTTACTTTCCCCCAGTGCCAAAGATTGTTTTATTTGCAATTACTTTATTATGCTAAGAAAGCCATTTTGTTGACTTGGAAGGATACTTCCCCTCCCTCTTTAAGTCGATGGAAACGACTGATAAACGAAATTCTCCCCCTGCAGAAGGCAGTGTATTTAGCTAGAGGGTGCCCAGAAAAATTCCTAAAGATATGGGGTCCTTGGCTTGAGTTGCCTGACACTGCTACTCACTCATTCCAAGCATCGACTTAGGCATGGTGATATTGCTCCTCATGAAGCTAATGCATGTATATTGCTTGGTAGTACCTAATATGTAACCTTTGGTAGACAATTGTAAGACTCTCTTTTCTTCTGTACTTTGTATGTCTTTTTGAAAAAAGTTAATAAAAACAAATTTTAAAAAAAAAAGAAGGGTAAGCTACTGTAAATGAGCAGCAAAAGCCTCCCACATGTTGATTTGGCCTTTGGCATTTCCATGTTTCACTGATCTAAGCATTAATAGACTAGTGCCTTCAGACAGAGAATTTTTAGTTTTGCTGTAGGTCTTTTGTTATAACGTTACAAGGCATTTCTTTGCTTGTTACTGCAACAGTCACCCCCACTTTCAGCAGATAGGATTTTCCATGCAAACATAAAAAAGGAAAATGCACTGCTAGGCTTTACTTAAAGTGTTTCTTAAATGATAGATTTCATCAAATAAATCACTATATTTAGAACAACAAGGATTATATGTAAGAAAAGTAGTTATATTTGCGATATAAATGGGTAGAAAGGAATGGAGAAAGGTATGATCCCCTGCGATAAATAATGTTTTGTGAATCCTCATTCAGTTGATTTGCTATGTGCAGCTAAGACTTACTGGTGTGCTCAAACAGGAGTAAAAATGTTGGGTAATTGGAATCTGTTGACAATGTATTCTAGCTCTGTTCCTATAATTCACCTTTCTGGTTTACCATAAAAAAGGAACTAATGCACCCTTTTACATATGCAAAAAGTGAGCTTTGAGCTGGAACTACTCAGTGGGCTGCACTATAACTGATATAAAGACACCTATGTAAAACTAATCTGTTCTGACAAGAGCAGAAATTAGCTGTGGCTGAAAATCTGATCTTCTTGTACCTGACTCTATTTTAAAAATAAAACGGTGGATGGGTGTTAGGTTATATGGTTTCAATAAAAACTAAAAACACTAAAGCAAAACAAGAGATCGTTGCCAAGAATGATACTGAACACTAACCAACCAGCAAAATAAAGATGTGTCTTTGTGAAGAAATATTACCTTGCACTATAAACAAGTAACATGGAACTCTATTGTAGAATTTAATCAATTTGTGGCATGGACTGAATATTGAAATATAGCTATATATGTCTTTCCCTGTGCACTCTACCAACACTATATTCATTCAGGATTAATTCCCATCATTACATACTGTAGGATCAATAAAGCCATGATATAATTTTTTTGTAAATAGCAAAATAAAATTAAATTACTATTATGACACAGGAAGGTTGCTTAAAGAACAGCTATGTAGCAAGAAAAATGAGAATGATTTGCATTAAATGTTTCCAATTTAAATTCTCTATTGACCTTTGACCTAATACTGTATTTATTACTTTACAGACAAGGATGAATTATTCCAATCTATGACTAAAATACATTTAAACTAATCAGTAGGCTAAAGCATTAGTATGTACAGTTTACTAAATTACCACACACATGACGTCTATGTACATTTTGACTATCATATGTAATTTAATGAGGGATGCTATGATTATATTCTAGTTGAGCTATTTATACCCATACGGTCCATACAATTTGAAAATTCCTGTTTTATTTGTTTTTCAAACATGAATTATTTGTCAGTTTACGCTACAAATATCTAAGGGTGGTTGCTTTCTTTACATAGTCAGTTAACCATGGACTCTACATGCAAGTGTGGCCTTTTTATGTGACCAGTATTAGAAAGGTTTTCATGAATCTGCAAGCTGAAAATGGGTATGAGGGACTCCTGGAAACATATTTTAGAAATTCATGTCATGCTTGATAATTATTGATTGATAGAGAGGAGGCAAAGGTAATAATCAGCATTATCACAAAAATCAACAATCATCTATTTTATTTAAAAAAAAATACAAACTTTTTAATCTTAAGATTTCTTTCCCAAGCTTGTATTTTTGATCTAGTGGCTTATGATGGAACATACATTTCAAATGCATCCAAGTTCAGTGCGAATCAGAGTATGTGATGAGTGCATTATCCATCCTTTTGGATCCAATTTCAGTTGGACTGGAATAAAGTAAAGCTTCAATGTATAAAAATTGACTTAGCTCATAGATAAACATACTGTATGACAAAGCTGTTTGTTCATAGTTATGCAGGGAAGTAAACCTTTAATATCCTGGGTTTCTTTGCCCACTTTGAGATCCTAGTTAAGATTCAGGTAAATACAGTAGCTTGCACTTTAGGTTAATATGGTGCCAGATATTGTCCAGCTAGCCCATGTGCAGAACTAGCCATATGTTGACAATGATACAGTGGGAAGTTACTTACTAATTAACAACCTTCTTTTTGTGGCATGCAACATTCACTAAACAGAAATGGATCCACATTAATCATGCTCTTTTGGCGGGGTCACTGAGACCAAAGAGGTTATATTGAAAACCCTGAACATAACTCTAACTCATGCTTCTTTTAAGACTTAAGTAAAAAGATGATGAACAATAAGAAACAGAAAAAAAATCTGTTGTTCATCACAATATCCAGAACAGGGCGATAAGAGGGGTTTAGAACTCCATCCTGTTATCTATTTTTAAATAATAAGCATTTAACAAGCGCTTTAGCATAGATAAATTAACTTTTATAGCAGTACTTTGTTTTTGTCTCTTTAAGCATTTTCAAACTCAGTCAACTGTAAAACAATTTATTTACTTGCGTTAATTAAAATATTGTTTGGGGAATGATTCTATGGAGGCAGGATTGTTTATTAACCATTGCATAAAGAATTATTCTGTTTCACTACACAAAATATAGGAAATAACTGAAAATGCAACAATTATTATTATTAACCATTGAAAAATGGTAATAAATTAAAATTAAGATAAAGTGCTTGTATTTTATAGAATATATAAAAATGGCTTACTATATGTTAAAGTCCAAAAGAAACTAAAATACAATTTAGTTTTGCTGATACTTTACAATAGAAAACTGGGTTATACTTGAAAAAATGAAGTGCTATTCTTCAAATGTAATTTGAATAAAAAATTACAGAGTTTAGCCACACAACACAATGCAGGACATTATTGGTCATTAAGATATAATTTCAAATAAAACACAAATGTTGAATTTAATTATAAAGATGGATTCTCTGCTTAACATTGATACTTCTTAACAACCAAAAGTTTATTTTAGCACCATCATCAGCATAATTATGTTATTACTTTCAGGTCACTAAAGAGTTTGATATTACAAATGATGACATTATTTGCATATTGTAAGGAGAGTACCATTTTTCCCAACCTGGAAAAAACAATTGTGATTTATTTCACTGTAGGGTGCCTAATTCTTTCCCCCAGTGACATGGGGTATACAAGTCCTTTAAGGACTTTAGAATAATACATGATTAGATCATAACAACAAATCAATATAGAAGAAAGGAGTAAAGTAAGGCAAAAGCTTACAGTATAGATTTTGAGAGAATAACAGAAAATGGAAGAACAAATGGTTTGATACAGATATATTTGTTTGGCAAATGCAACCTTACCACAGTGAGGGGCAAAGTGAGTGACAATGCACAGGAAAAAGGAACATTTTCGAAATGCAACAAACAGATTCACAAATTAATGGCAGAGATTGAGAGAGAACAAGAAACACGTTGAAATTGAGCTAGCATCAAGCACTAAAGAATCAGAAAAACATGGGTCCTTGGCAGATTTTGATAATTCTGCTACTAGGGTGAAATAACTAGTACTTGGGCTCGTTATCAACTGGAGCTCATCACACATAAGAGGATAAAGAAGAGTGGGAAAGGAATAAATCCGAGGCTTGTGGCCTAGACGGATTTGCTCAGAGGCTAAATTGAAGAAGGGCTAATGCAGAGGTTTTAGGTGCAAATCCCAGCAACTCATGAGACATATTGAATACATTTTTCATTTTGACATATGCCCCTTAGTAAGCAAAACAGTAATCATGGCTATTAGTTAATAGATAGCTAAAGGTCAACCAACATGCTCCCATCTGTGTTATCATTTTCTATTACATCCAACAATTTTTTGCAGAAAAGCACCTTTTTGGACAATAGGCAGTTTGATAAAATAAATATAATTAGCGCTACTGAAGTATAATGCCATTTCCATTCAATTGTACAAAGGCCCCTATACACAGTATATAGCAGGGATCCACAACCTTTACAACCTGTGAGAAATATTCAGAAGTAAAAGGAGTTGGGGAGCAACACTAGCATGAAAAATATTCCTGGGTGCCAAATAAGTGCTGTGATTGACCGTTTAGTAGCCCCTTTGTGGATTGTCAACCTACATTAAGGCTCTGTTTCACAGTACACTTGGTTTTTATACAACCAAAACTTGCCTCCAAGCCTGGAATTCAAAAATAAGCACCTGCTTTGAGGCCACTGGGAGCAACATCCAAGGGGCTGAAGAGCAACATGTTGCTCGCGAGCTACTGGTTGGGGATCACTGGTATATAGGATACAAAACAAAGTTACAGAGAAGGCAACATTCACTTCCAAACTTAGCACTGCATTCCTACATTCACTTACCAGTAGTGATGGGCGAATTTATTCGCCAGGCGCGAATTTGCGGCGAATAAATTCGCAAAACGGCCGCGAAAATTCGCGGAAAAAATTCGCCGGCGTCAAAAATTTTTTTTCGAAAAAACGGACGCCGGCGCCAAAAACGGGACGCCGGCGCAGTTTCGCGAATTTTTCGCCGTTTCGCGAATTTCGCGCAAAATTCGCGAATTTTTTGGCGAAGCGAAACTGCACAAATTCGCCCATCACTACTTACCAGATATAAATGCATAAATGAGGGTGGTTGCAGTAAATACCAAAATCTTAAAAGTAACTTAATAGAAAGATAAGATACCTAGTCAAGGACTTAGAGAAACATAAACACATCACATAAACCATGCTAGTAGTCCTTCTTAAAACATACTCCACAAAAAATAAATGTCAACTGCTCTCTATATCTATATGTATTCAGTATATACTCTCACATGTGCTGTTGCATGGGTTCATTTGTTCTTGTTCATATCTTTCAGAACATTTTGATTTGAATGCATTTATGAATATTATAAATAACCCATGAGGCATGCAATAAAATGTATTAAACATTCTCACACCTGCAGTAATAAGCAACGAAAAGGGAAACATATATTGAGATTCTCATCTACAGGGATTATCCACTCTAATCAAACTTAATATTAGGTTTGATTTAAATTAACCAGATACTATCAAGTGTACAATTTTCTTTCTGCCTCATTGTATACAAATCTGTTGCCATCAGTGCTCTGCTTGCCTCTGGCTCCCTGATGGTGCTTTAGAAATACAGATAATACACAGGAAATGTATGTTTTTTTCTTTTTTATGTGTGAGTTTAAAAAAATATGTTTCATGTAAAGGTCCAACACTGTAGAGGTCATATCCTGGTTCCTGTTCACTAGTGCAATTTTTGGCATGGTCTGACAGATGCAATTCTTGTGGTGCCATTCCTCAGAGTTACACATATGACAGCTATGAGAATAAACACATGATTCAATAGCAAATAAGGAAATATATCCCTATGTGTTGTTTTAAAGATCTAAACTAAATTGGGCACACATGAGCTATTTCCCATATTGTCCTATTACTTGGCAGGTCAGAGAGCTGAAATGATTCTACAATTTGGCCACAATCCATTAGTATTTTGTTGTGCAGTGATAACACACCAACTCCAACAACCATATCATATGGTGGTAAGTCAGAATGGTCATCATTCAAAAAATAAATGCAGAACTGGAAAGCCAATTCATATACGGGTCTCTTTTTTGGTCATATTTTAAGTGAAATAATCAGCCCAAGCTTATGTTAGTCTGTTTTTTTAACAAGCAGCCTTAATTTGTCTGGCTAGCCTTTTAAAGTACATTCCGACAAAATATGTGGCGTGTCTACTACCATAGCTGAAAGCTCATAGTAGTGTAACTCGGTCCCCCTTCAACAAGGATGAGTTTAATGTGCAATATTGATACAGTCATTCTAAAGAATAGTATACATCTATATAACTTTATTTGGTAAAAGATGTGGGGGCAAAGTAATAAAAAAATCCATAGGAAAGACTCAGAGAACAGAAAGGCATAAACACTGCAGCTACATTTTGGCTCCAGCTAGGGATGGGCGAATTTTTTCACCTTGTTTCGCCGTGAAAATGACAGCCATAGACTTGTATGGCGGCGTGCGAAAAAAAAAAAAAGATGCGCGTCAAAAAAATATCACCACGCATCAAACTTTAATAGACTTTAATGGGTGCCTGCAACATTTCGCTGGCAGCGAATTTTTGGCGAACCGAAGCTGGTCAAATTCGCCAATCCCTACCAGCAATTGGTAAAATCCATTGTCTTGCTAAAACTTGATGCTACGTAGTAATCTGGCCAGGGTCAATTTTTTTCTAACACTATGAGGTCCAATCAGTATCGGACTGGGGGGTGTGGGCCACTGGGGCTGCCATATCAGGGGCCTTCACCTCCAAGCTCCCCTGCCCCCTCAGCAACCCCCATCATATGGTAGATGGCAGTATTTATTTTTTTTTAAATGCACCTGGAAGATTAAATACAAGTAATAAACTGTGTCAAATACACCGTGGTAATGGGTGAGTTAATGGGTAACATTAACCAGGACATTATAAACAAGCAGAATTTGTCAATGAGGCCCTAAAATACTGAAATACAGGCAGTCCCCAGGTTACATACAAGATAGGTTCTGTAGGTTTGTTCTTAAGATGAATTTGTATGTCAGTTGGAACAGATCCATTTACCTATTAAATGCGACTTAGACAGATGTTTGTCATAACAAAGTATTTATTTTTACCTTTCTGTGAAGATATACAGAAGGAAAAGAAGGGAGAGCTCCCCAGTAGATAACACACAGTAGAGGGTGGTTTGTGCCGATGGTTTTTTAGATAAATGCAAAGCAAACCACAGTACATTACTGTCATAGCCTCCGTTTGTATGAGGTGTATGTTAGTTGGAGGTTTATTACTCGGGGACTGCCTGTACTCACCAAATAATAACTATGTAAAAAACAGTTTAACCTAAAGATAAAATGAATCAAACATATATATACATACATTGAAAAATGTTGCTTATACAAAAAAGACAAGTTCCGAGTTCCTTCACAAGTTTTGTATTAAAATTTATGGAGTAGTACTTCATGTTTGGAGCACAGATGAAACAATGGGTTTCCTTTGTTTGGCATTATCTACTGAATAGCTATGTAACCTTAATTTGTTAATTAATATAGTGAGATAGAGTTTCTGTACCCAGAGGGAACCAGGCTCAATTTTTTTCACAACATCTACTATACCTTATAATCTCTAGGTATATGTTATTATGTGATAAACTAATTGGTCAATGCACTAGTTTGGAGGTGCTGTGAGTGATCAGTGGCAGCTGTAGCACCAGAGAGGGGGTGCAAGCAACTGGTAGTGGCTGGGTGCCGTGCCTTAACCACCAATAGAACTTGGCCTAGCACTGGCAGAGGAGGAAAGTGTAATGTAATTTCCAATGCAAATATAAGGCCTACATAGACCATGCAGACTACGGCTTCAGTACACCAAAAGGACTAACCAAAAAGAATTTAGAAAATTTAAGCTGTTACTGAAGATAATAAATCATTTCTCTTAATTTCTGTTATACTGATTGTATGATGATGATGGGCTACATCGAAGAAGATGTATGTAGGAATTTGAATACATAGAGGCAGACGCTACTTTATGCAAACACTTCATTGTGCAAAGATAAGCAATATGAAATAAGTATATACTTGAAGGACTGGTGTATTTAATCAACCTCAACTACTATTTAACAATGTAACAGAGCCACTAAAACCATAGTGGCCATTGCAACACGAATACAAAAATAAATGTACACCGATTCTCTTTGGTGATGATGAAAAAAAAAAACACTTTTTATGCTGGGGCAAAAGTTCAATATTTCACCAGAAAAAAAAAGCATACAGAGAACATTGGTCTCGTAGCTTACTTAATGTCAACCTTTATTGTGCTGCATAGACTTGATAATGATCTTCCAATTTTAAACAGCAGAACAGTTATATGATTAAAGGGAATTATGGTAACATCTTTTTGTTTTGCACTTGCACAGTATGCATTAACAGAATGAATCAATGTTTGTGGTCATTTATTTCACAGCCGGTACTCTTCTAGTTATGCAGCAAGACTTCCCTTTGGCTACATAATATTTTGTTCTCATTACTTTGTACCATAGCAGACATACAGTATATACAGTGCTACTAGAATATTAGTATAGATTTGTCTATATTTGTATGATTTAATGATGAAATAATAGCATACTATAACATAAACACAAACAACCTAATAACCTTCCAATAAACAAGCAGTCACTTAAAAAAGATACGGTAGCAAAAGTAAATGTCACCTGTAATATATACTGTACATGCAGCTCTGGAAATTTTGACCAAATCTAGGCTATCTAATTTAACATCAAAGGTGTTCTTTCCTAGTGAGACATATCCATATTGCTTTCATAGTACTGCAGCAAACAAAGGCAACATTATAGACCTTGCCCAAAACTGAAGTAAAATCCAAGTAAATATTATATAATTCATTAAATAATTTAACAAAATTATAATTATATATATATATATATATATATATATATATATATATATATATATATATAAAATTAGGTTCTCAAAGTCTAATAGTATATACTTCATCTATAAAGGGCTTACACATAGTTATATCACAAAGCACACAGGCTATAATAAAATCCACTGTAGTTTTATTAAGAGAGAGAAGGTGACTTGTAAATCCCATTGATACTAGAATGCTTTAAGTCTTCTAAGATTTCTATCTCCCTGAAATAATTGCAGCAGCAGATGAGCGCACATAATATAATGTATTGTCTCCTTGTGCTTCTTAGAATGTATAACAATAACATCACTGCCATCCCATATGCCCTGTGTCCAGGCTATATATTGCTAAAGCATAAAGATATATTACTGACCATAATGAATATAGAATTCTCTAGACCTGTGTTCTGTTAGTCAATACATTTTAGAAAAGAATTAACTTTATAGGTGTACTTAACGGGAAAAAACTGTAGTGATTAACCAACAAGGGTGTCAGTAAGCACACAAGCACAACCAATTATTCCTCCAGAGCTGTATATATGAATAAGGTAAAGAAAAAAAACACACCTTAGTGGATGTGTACACTGCTGAAAATGATATTCAAGATGATAAAATGAGTTTAAACGATCTATGCTAAATGGACAGATGCATTGCACTTGACAAAGATAAGTTATAGCATCAAATAGGAAGAACTTAATGCAGATGGAATTCTAACTAAAAAAGGTAATTCAAGAAAAGAAAAAAACAAGCATAATTCATTAATTATCAGCCCCAAAATTAGTTAGCAGTATCTAGGTGATATAAATGAATCAGTACCTAAACAGTACCTAGAAGACTAGAAGGAGAGCCAAGTAGTGACCTCCAAAGCACTGCAGAGGTTCATGGATGTGCCTTTGTATAGTGAATAATTAACCTGCATCAATATTCCTTAAATCTGTTTCAGCATTGTGTTTTTCGGTGTTATTAAAACTCTTCTGCTCTAAAACTCTGCCGAAGGAAGCTTATTCAACCCACATTAAATCTTGATAATGTAATAATGAGTCTTTTAAAGGGATAATAATTTTAATTCCCCTATCTGCAGCAATAAAGATTGTATACTGCTAATCCGTTTTGCCCTTTCAATTAAACTTGTTCAGCGTGTTCTATTTAGTCAGCACCTGTATGGGCCATTAAAATTCCTGGTCTGTCAGAGTCGTATGCTGTTCGCTGTTGTTTTTAAATTCCATTAAATCCAAATAGTCTTTATCGCCCCATGACCACTGTGACTTCAATCAACCAATTTAATTACCTTACAAAATTGTCAGTAGCAAAAGCAAAGAAAAACAAGGAGGGATGTGACGTTATCAAATTGAAATCTTCCACTCTGCTGTTTAATCAGGACCAGTCAATAAAAATGCTCCTCATCACCTCTTCCCTTCAAGGGGTGTTCAACCTCACGTCCCTTCCAAGGTGTTTTTTTTTCCTAGCATGTTGTTTTTGCTGAGAACAAAACATAAAGTGGCCTTGGATCATGATCTTTCTTCTCCTCTATGATGGTTGCACAGATAGGATTTCTGAACAGAGGCAAGAGTACTTGATCTTGCAGCTAATATTATTATGAGCATTGAATAATGGCAGAAGCTTATTAGCTGGTATGCAGTGTAGCGTGTGCTTGGATATCATATCTGTCAATGCTTTGTACAAGCACATCTAAGCAGCCTATACACGGCTTTTGGAATGGACTGTTGCTATGAGCATGAAGCCAAGGCTATACATTTCTTACGTGGCCCCTGTTAGAATACTAATGCCATCGCCTTAGTTAAATTATGCCTAGTGCTGGAACAGAATATGACAATGTGTAAACTGTATTTGCAAATGGAAGAGACATTTGAGAGAAGGGGAGAGAAATAAAGAGGAAAAATGACAGCTTACGAGCTTAGTTGTATACAGAATTATTATAAAACTTCATATGCATGCATGAAAATCCTTCTTGTTGGTAGAGCCTTGATCGTCATAGGAAAAAAACTAAATTGTCATGAGAAACAACTGTATAGCACTGCAATAAGGTGCTCCTAAAATAATCTAGAAAAGGGCTACCCTGCTTTATGGAGTTGAAAGTTTAGAACTTTAGAATATGTTGCAGACCCTTTGTGCACTGCAAGTCTGGACAAAGAGGTTCGGTGATGTTTGGGCATCTCTGAGTTGCCTGTAGCAGTTCCATAGATATCTGGGATTTATCTGGAAGCTTTCTATTCTGAAGACTTAGTAATATAAGTATGTGTGTACGGTGGGGGGGTATTTTGATTACAATTTAGTCAACCCATCCCAGTCACTCATTTTAATCTAGGCTTTGGGATGTAGTTTGGTTTTTAGGTTCATATCATGGAAATCAAAGAATTGAACTACATACAGTTTCCAATAGTCAAGGTCACTATAATAAATACAGTATGGTCAATATGGAAACCGGTTCCCAATTCAAAGGAAAGCTGTGTGGCACCGTAGTTACATTCACTTGTATATAAGGATCTTTGTATATAAGTAGAGAGTGCGCTGCCATTAGCCTGCAATGCGCACACAGTGGGGCTGGAAGGTCGCTGATCTTGGTGCTGAACTCCGGGTGAGATCCACTGTGAGACTTCAGCATCTACAGCTGCAACACTAGTGTTTATACTGAAAACACTTCCAGTAACTAGTGTCGGCAATGTACAAACAATTGTGCCAGACATAAAGAGGGGTTAAACTAAATACACGAGAAAGCACAGATGGAATAAAAGGAAAGTTCCAGGCTTAAACACATACTATATATGTAGTGTGTCCCATGCAGACCAATATGTTCTACATTTAAAACGTGGTGGAAACAAAGACTGGATGGTGCTATTAGTAAACAATGCAGATTGTGGATTTGATATTAAATTCTAGATCCACATGTTTGAGAATACAGGGAAATAAAAACACTGCTGTCACTTCTCGACACTTTAAAAGATCTTCCCGGTAGGCAGCAGCCAGAAGCATTACAGGGTATCACCTGAGGAGCACAGCACGGCGCCCAGTTGTAAGGCTACACGGGAGGTTAGAGGCAGCAAGTGTTTAAGGACTCGCCTGTTGCCATAGTGCTGTGGGCAGGAAATCAGCAGCTAGTTATCCTTTGAAGATTCACTCTAGACAACTCTTGACCTCAACCACACATAAAAGAACCGGCGGACTCCTCTCTGCCATTGTTATCAATTTTGTCTAATCTTCTGTAAAGCTAAATGAATGAGGTTGTTTTTTTGTTTTGTTTTTTGTTTCGGTAAAAGGGACCGATGTGGGAAAAGACAAGTATCAACAATGTAGGAGAAAGCTACAGCTCCAAGCCATTTGTCATGGTCAAAAACAAGACAGCGTCAAAAGACGCGTAATTCTTCTTCCCAGCACTTGGCGACAATAAGATGTTAAGCTTTCCCTTGTGTAGTGATAGTGGAATGTTCAGGATTCCATACAACAGAAAAGCAGAGAAAGAGCTTTTTGCCGGTCACAGCTATGTAAGCACTGTATTTCTCCACTACCTTGCTCTATACAATACCAACTGCTGGGGCTTTTCACTTGCTCGCTGATAACATCATCCCATATCGCCCTATGATTTGACAGCGTTATTACCGGCACCCGATGTGATTTATACAAAGCAACTGACTCTTCTCCAGTTCTCACTCGTAAAAATGACCAAAGCGGGAGGAGGGTGTGGGGTATTGAGCAATAGGTCTCAAAGCTCTCTGCCAAGTGAATACTTTCACGCTTGAGTGACAGACTGAATAGTGTGTGATGGCACTGGATTAATACAAGACATGTTTGACTGGTGCACTGCTTTCATTGTCATTTGTAGGCTGCATTCAAGGCGAGAAACAATTCATGCGATGATATATGGACCTGTGTATCTGCTGCCAGAGAAACAGGCATTCCTAGGGATGGTTGCTACTAGCAACTTGCCTCAAGCACCACCTCACAAACCAGATGGCGGCAGAAGAAAGTCACACTATGAATTCAACATACATCGCCAGCTCTGTGTCTTCACCGTTAGATTTCACGCAATGGGTCCTCTAAGTACAGTCACCTCTCCTCCCAACGCCGAAAAATGGAGCCCGACGTCAACAATTGTTGCACACTTGATTGATTGAGCATACAGGGTATTGGAAAGCGCCTGCTTCTTAAATTGAATGCAAATAGCACACACACATGCATGTATTAATAGTGTTAGCAACGCCACATGGCAACACGTTATACAGAATGAGCTCTGTTGTCTGGAATACGTTTATTAGCACAACCTATCGTTGCTTTCTCCTACTTATATAAACTTTGCCTTGGCTGTACCACTCCTTTGTTGGATATTACAACTTTTCTACCACAAATATTTCAGTTCATAGGAAATCATATACTGCTGGCTCAACACACTGTTATTTTGTGTGTATGGGGGTATATAATAAGCTACATATAATAAGCTACATATCCCTTATACAATATCCCATACTGGCACTGCCACTTGTTATAGCGATCCGATCTGCCACCCCTACAGAGTTTTAGATGGAGAGCAATACTTGTCAGCACACTTTAAAGTTGCTAGCTGGTATTTTGACAAGAGTTACAGTATGAACCCCACTGAAAATATCCAAAGTAAGGACTGAATTTAAGAATCACCTAAGCCTGTATGGATGTAAATGAACCCTTATTTTCATGAAGTTTCAGTAATACATTCAGGGTAATCTCCATCATGATCCCATAGACTGCGTTGACAATAATCCATTTCTGCAGACAGAATGTGTTCATTCTGCTTAGAATCATACACAGATCTGGCTGCCTCTGCTACCTAAAAGACTAGCTGGCAGACATGAATGCATTGTTTCCACTGTCTCTTTCATTCAAGCCATAATGAAAAAAAATAAAGGGAGAGATTCTTACCAAATCGTAAAACATGTGTGGTCCCTTGAGAATAGCCAATCCAAAATAAGCAAGCCACGAATCGGAGGGTGCACCTGAAGAATGAATTAGTTAGGGAAGGGGAAATAATCTTCATGGTTCCAGCGCACATCCTCGTGTCTCCTTCCCCCTATAGAGCGTCAGCTTCCCCGGCAGGGTACGAATGAAAGAACATAGACTGATGGCCCTCAGACACAATCACGGCATGGTCACAGAGACAACAGCGAGGAGGATCCGCTTCCCAAACCCATTAGCAATCCCTGCATGTTCTTCATTCACTGCGCCAAGGAGCAACCTTCAACTGCAAGGAATGGTGGGACATCCATGTTAGTCAGAGGGGGGAGAATCCTTGAGAAATCCAAACGCATATGTCCATCCCGGTGAGCCTGGAAGGGATGAAGGGGGGAGGGAAGGCAATCAATAGATAATCCAGCTCGAAAAATCGCTGAGCTATGGTAACATGGTGAAGTGTATGTGAAAGAGCGATTTACTGGTAAGACGGTTTGCTGTTCTCCCTTTCTGCTGCACTGCTGCACGGCTTCTGACGTGGAGCCAAGATTAAGTGAGAGAAATTGAGATAGCTCCTCTCTTTTTAAGGCTGCCAGCCAGGCAGCCTGAGTTAAGCACCTGATCTGATATCCCCGTGGTGGAAAGCAGTTTGCGCTTTTCTATTCACTGACGGAAAACGCTGCTTTCCAGCTTGTATTCTAAATAGGGTGCGCTACACTGCTAGGAAAGAGAATCAATCGCTGAATCTTAATAGAGGAAGAGCTGTCGTGTCACATTGGCTCTGACTACGACTCGGGGAGCAGAAGTTCACGACAAGACAGCCGTTTCTGGCGTGTGTCATAAAGGTCTCCCCATGGTTTTTCAGGCTGCTCTTATAACTGTTTGGCATAATGGGCGTCTGCAAGGCATTTCATTGCTGTGTGCTGCAGCACCCCTGGCAACTAACGGGTATAAGTCACAGTAGACTTTGCCTGGAGACTCTCCAGCCCCTACTGTGCCACGGTGGAAATGCAGCGCCAATTTGTAACACGCCGCTAAAGTTTATCGCTATGGATGTGGCTCTGTAATATAGTAGCGCAAACATCTCCACTTACAAGGCTGATAGCGCAACAGCTGGCATATGGAATCTTACTTTAACCCTAGCAGTTTTATAACCAGCCACAAGGGCTTGCGCCATGCCTAAGGGCACTGATACCTAATATGACTATACGGGAATAGTTCTTAATAACAGTGGTTTTACCTCTAGAATGCCTTTAAGAGATACAGATGCAGCCACTTTGGTTTGTCTGTTTGACACAGAATAACTAAACACAGATATCCCATTTATCTCATTTAACACAGAAAACTGCATCACAACATCCCATCTAATTAAAGCATTCCCCATTGTGAACAATGGTGCTTTGGTATGCTAATGAAAAGGTTAAATGCATTAAATGGGTTAAGATGACTTTAGATAACACAGTTTATTCAATTAACTCTGAGTCATGACGCATTTAACTCACAAATCCAAGTGGCTTCATCTGTATTAAGAAGAGATCTGCTGCAAGCTGCCTGAGACAGATACCAGGTACTATGGTCGTCTGCTAGAAAGGGACGAGAAATGCTTCATTGCTTGTATTCCAAAGTCCCACGACTTAGATCTGAACGATCAATATAGCCGTATCGTACTCATTCCAGCTCATCAATCAATAATACAAAACCGCAGGGAACAAATGTGTTAAAAATCTAGTTCACGACCCAAAGCTTGGTTACACAAGGGAGTCTGTCAGTTACCTTTATAAAGTCAGTACACGGCCCAAATGCATTTTGCACCATAAAAACATTTATTTAGCTTCCATGCGTTATCCAGCATACATTTAGCCAAGACAAAGAGTAAGTTGTCACTATCATCGGCCTGTTCATATTGTATTCAGCATCATTGCCCTTTTTATATTGTGCCATAACTGCAGTGTCAACGTAAGTATCATAAATGGCCAGTTATGATATCTAGGAGGCAATTGTGCCAAATGATTTGGCTGTTGGAGCAATTTGTATATAAATTCTGTGCAATAAAGGCAAGGGCGTCTAGCGACTCCTTCAGTTCAAATGCATATCTCTTTGAAGGTATCTTAAAAAGAACTTGCCGTAATGGAAAAGGCTACATTTATATTACTTCATGGCACAGGACAATCTGATATAAAGTATACAATTATATTGTTAAACTAAACTCTTCTGAGGCTGACAGTGGCACTCCCTGTGTTATGTCTATTATGGTGCAACGTAGTTTTGCCCATCTGAAGTAGGAAATAATGATTTCTGTGACTCTTTAGAGAGAGTAATGCTTGCATATCACTACAGCAACAAGAATGCATTGGATATAACGGAAGCTTTTTGCTTCTAACCAATATCAATTAATGTAGTGTTATCACCACTGACACTAATGTAACCACCACATGCCCAGCCAATACGGTTGAACAACTGTATACACCAATGGCTCAGCCATACAAATAATGTTGGCTACTCAGAGTAACTCTGCTGAGCAAGGATATTGTAAAGAATGGCATTTCAGCACCAAGGAGAGCTCATCATCTTTGTACTGTGCAACAACAAGCATGTATCTACCCTGCATTGTACATTCTGTATATTGCATACACTGAGCATTGTGCTACACTTATAAACAGTGTCCTATAACTAGGATACAATACTGCACCTGAAGCCGATGCCTTTATATAGTCTCTATAACGCAGTCCAATCTTAAACCTTTCTTGTAGGCCTGCACCGACCGCATCGATGTGAAATCGAGAGTCTCCTAGTAATTTAGCATCTGCAGTGTTTCCAGTGCACCAAACAACATGTCCTATATTAGCTTGAAGAAAACCTCCTGAGCCAAATAGTGGAACTTATCAGAAGAGAACTGACATATGCTGTTTTGATTTATTACACCGCAGCTTAGAGGACATTGCCTCTGCACAGCGAATTTCTCTTGCCTTATCTTAATATTAACCTATGATGTTGCTCCTTATTACCTACATATCCAGTCATTTATATAGTGTGTGACTTCTGTACAGAAAAGATCCAAATATTTAAAAGTCTGAGCAGAAGAAACTGGTGGCTAGGGACCGCATGCCAATCGATAAGCAATCCAGTTGTGCTTTTGGGTGCATGTTTGTTAATGTGTCTGCTCTACTGCAGGGAAACCACATTTCTCATAGCATATACTTCTTTTCTCTTGGCTGCATGTGAGTCACGCGACACAAACATTCATGGAAGGGACTATGTTGGCAGTTATTAATAACCCAATAGCTGCTGTCTATACTTGTGTCATTGCTAAATTAAGCCCATACAGTCAATACAGATCAATAGCAATTCAATTTAGCAGAAGGTGTAGTGATCAAATGGAACGGTGATGGGAAATGTTGTACTTGCCACGGTTCTAAAGTGGTCCTAATGTCCAGCTCTGGAAAAGTACTCGGTTGGTCCTAATGAATACTTTAGTATAGAGTAATGAAATGGAAAACTGAAAGGCTGCCATCTAAGCTAATTATAATATATCACAGTCTGCCATATATGAAAAAGGTCTTATTAAGTTAATTACAAGTGTATTTATGGTTACTAAGTGATTACGTGTGTCAGCTCACTGTACCTTTCTAAGTAAGGATTAGATATGGGGCACTTGTTTGAATACAGCTAATGGATTTAAAGAGTGTTTTCCTTGGTTTCCCCAGAGTACCATTGGTTAATAAGTAAATGCGTTGTTGAATCTGTTGCTCCACCCCGTCCCCTTTTCACCCCTGGATTATACAATGTACTCTAAAGGCACGGGTAATATTCAACCCTTAGCTGTCCAGCTGCTGTAGAACAAAACCTCCCAGCACCCACAGGGCTTTTAGAGGGTGCTGAGAATTGAAAAACAAGGTTCTTATAACATCTTCTACTTAATATAGATACAAGCAAACCATATGAGTTATCTTTCTCCAGTTAAATATCCACCAAAGGCATATTAAATTCTTTTTTATAACATGATTTTCTTTCATATGTAATAGTAATCAGATCCTTTTATTTATTTTGTGCTGTACATAGTGTTGTTGTTGTCGTTGAGACACAGAGTATTTTCTCAACGCCTTCAAGTAATGTAAGTACAGTAATGTAGTAAAGCGCAGGCATTTTCCTCCAGATTATGTATCCCACAGGAATCAATCAAATGTTTTGCATTGAAATGTAAATTCTGATAGTGGCGATAAATATACAAAAAAATATGTGTCATAGGTTCAATGACCCTTTAAGCCTCAGGAACTATTGCTTCCAATATAAACGGTACACTGAAGGTGGCCAGCTTGTATACAGCTCTATACACAAGTCATTGGGAACTGGCATGAATGAAAACCCAGCACTATCAGGAGCCAAGTAGCCTGCATATAACGAATACGAATGCATATAAATAATCCATTAAATTGTCTTGAAAAAAATCCTTAGCAACATAAAAGCCATGCAATCTAGGATGGATGTCAATGTTGGATGCCTTTGTACATTGCATCTCACCCTTCATACTACAGTAGTTATGAGCTCACCCTATTAAAGTAATGCCAAGGCAGTGAATAAAAATGTATCCACTGCAAAATACACAATTAATGGGACACTGCTGATTTTAATATGCTGTAAACGTTTTAGCTTCTTGGTTTAACTAGTGTATTGGGGCATTAAAAGGCCCGACTCCTGCTTCTCCAAAACTGGGGATTTCCCAAGCTTCCTATTAGCTCACTGAAATTCAGATTTACAGCCTCATCTCTGCTGTGTTGATGATTAATGACAATTTAAGATGGTAATTAATGGCTAGCTGCTGTGAAATCTCCAATTCTAATTAAAGATCTGTCCCAACCATAGATTTACTGTTTTAGTCAATTTCAGATTTCACTACCTAGCCCTAGAGTATTTCACGAACAAGCTATGCTTTCTAAACGAAATTTAGCAGCTGCATAGAATGAACAGTCTTTTAGTGCAGAAATGCCTATTCTGGGGGGCAATGACCCTTATTTTATAAACCAAGAACGACCAGAACCCTTGAAAAGTCTTTGATTGGATTATGGGACTTTCAGTTTTACAACTTCAGTGAGCAAGTTGCACTTTACTGCTGAAGATGACGTGTAATATGCATCAGCAATAAGATTCCTGATATTGAAGCTTGTAGCTGAACCACAATTCCCAGGATGCACCAACATACTAGGCATAGCTGGAAGGGTAGTCAATCAAAGCTACAGGTAGCAGATATATTGACTATATATATTGCTATAGTGGCTTAGAAGGCGATACTGTGCAAATACAGAAGACTCAATCTGATCTTTTCTTCGACAGCAAAACGACTTTTTGACAGGGGTTCTTGCTAGGACTCATAGCATAAATTAGAATGTTGCCTGACTTGACCAAATCGATACACTATTGCCCAAAAACGCTTAAAAAAATACATCTTATTCTTTACGCGAGGGTAGGGTTAATACATTTTAACACTGGGTACAGCTATTGCTCTTAGTAGGAACATTACAAGTTTGAGTTGCTCTAAATACACATGAAGTAAGAGTGGCCCTGGCTGTGCGGAGCATAACGTGGCGGAGCTGTCGCGAATCTCTTGCACCTGTGCAGCAGTCTAGTGACTCGTGAGGACTGAAATAGGAGGAGACAGCGGATCTGTGCTGAGGTCCAGCTATTCCCTCCCCCACTCCTCCCTTAATCCTGCCATGCACGAAGGAAGGTTCACCCTACGCCTGAGCCGGTGCCAGGAGTGGGGCATCAGAGCCCCAGTAATGTTAGATTTTCCCTTCTGAAAGAACACTTACCTGAGCAACGAGAGAGGAGCTAGGAGCTCCCGGTGCTGGCACAATGCAGGGCAGGAATCCTTGCTGGGAAGCCCAGCTCTTGTGACAGAGCAATGAGTGACAAAGACAGAACGGGAACCCTGAGAGCTGAACAGACACTCCCCCTGGTGTGAGCGTCCCGCTTCCAAATAATACTAACATTGTATAGGATGCAACACTGCAACTCTGTATATAATGCAACTCTGTAGATAATGCAACTCTTTATATAATGCAACTCTGTATATAATGCAACTCTTTATATAATGCAACTCTGTATATAATGCAACTCTTTATATAATGCAACTCTCTGTATATAATGCAACACTATATGCTTTCTTCCTTGGAGCATTACTGCACAAATGCATTCCCAAGGAAGGACACTATAGTTAATTTGAGTACAGCAGAGGAGCTGTCTGTCTGTCTATCTGTCTATCTATTATCTATCTATCTATCTATCTATCTATCTATCTATCTATCTATCTATCTATCTATCTATCTATCTGCCTATCTATCATCTATCTATATATCTCTTCATCTATTATTTATCTATCTACCTCTATCTACCTATTATCTATCTATCTATCTATCTATCTATCTATCTATCTATCTATCTATCTATCTATCTATCTATCTATCTATCTATCTATCTATCTAATAATCTATCTATCCAGGTTCGGAATGGGCCGGCAGGACACCGGGAAAAAAACCTGGTGGGCCCCAGTCCTTGAGGGCCCTGCCAACCCAGGCCCGCTACCTACTCCAGAAGCTTTGAGCACTCCCCCCGCAAGTAAGAGAATCGTGGCGAGTGGTTGACTGTGGGGGCAGTTTTGTGAATTAGTAATGTGGTAAGTCCTTTACCTTTCCAGGTGCCTTCTTTTACAATCAAACCCATTCAGTGCAATAATTTTGGTTTGTAACCCTCTTCAGAACTCTGGCCGCAGTCGAACACTCTTGGAGTCACAGAGCAGATCCGTATGGAGTTGCTGCTGTCGTGCAGTGACTAATCGGTGTCAGGGCCAGAGTTCAGCCACAAGCAACTGATCCACATAGTTCAGTGACTGAAAGAATTTGGCTGGGGCCAGAGTTCATCTCTTTTGTACAGTGTGCTCCTTCAGGTTTGCTGTATTACATAGGTCACACTGTGACTGCTAATGCAAGTCAAGTCTGAAGAAGAGGGCACAGTAGAGACACAAGCTCTTTGTGGATGGTGGGGAGGGGGCAAAAGTACAGGGAAAGCAGATATATATGGCATTTTAGGCATAAAAGGAGATAAGAAGGGGGTTTAGATAATATTATGGCAAAAAAGGGTTAAGGTGGAAGAATTGTATATTTGAGTTAATGTGGGAGAACTGCCCATGTAGTGTGTGGAAGAGAATGAAACATGGAAATACAAAGGAGCAAATTGCATATAAAACAAAGGCAGAGAAATAATGTTAAAAATAATTAAAAAAGGATTAGTGAAGGAGAAGAAAATATTGAAAGTACGAAAGAATAGAAGAAATGAAAAAAAACATTAATGGAGGTGAAGAAAAAAATAAGTAGTGGGGATCGGAAGAACATGGGAGTAAATGGAATTAAAAGATAGTGATATCCCTAGAGATGGAAAGTGCACCATCTATCTATCTATCTATCTATCTATCTATCTATCTATCTATCTATCTATCTATCTATCTATCATCTGTTATCTATCTCTATTAGTCTAGCTGTCTATCATCTATCTCTCTCTGTCTTAAATGCTTTCTCTCTCTTTGTCTGACTCATCTATCTATCTATCTCTCTATCTATCTATCTATCTATCTATCTATCTATCTATCTATCTATCTATCTATCTTTTGTTTTGTATTTCTATATATTATCTATCTATCTATCGATCTATCTATCTATCTATCTATCTATCTATCTATCTATCTATCTATCTATCATCTAACTATCTATTTTTTGTATTTCTATCTATCTTTACTGATTTTATGTACATTATACAGAGCATGTATAATCTCCCTAACTATGTCTATATCTGGTTGTCTCTGTTTAGTGTTGAGAGTAATTTACTGTGTAACACAAGTAAACTTTTTCACCATGCACTCATGATTTTAGTCCACTAAATAATAAGTTAAGTAACATTTTTTCTAACTACACAACTGACTCTCAAAGTGAGATGAACATGTGCACTATTACTGAAGAGAGCAGATATCTTAGCAACAGAGCATAGAGAAGCGGTTTAGTAAAATCACAGTTTCTGTGACAAACATAACATGTTAATATGCAGTACATAAAACCATTTCAGTCTTATTATCTCTGCATGTGACCTTTGGATCCTGATAAAAACGATCTTCAGATAAATGGCTAAACATTCTGAGGATTAAATATATTTCTTATTCAGAATCAGAACATGTTCTCTAAGGAATGAACAACAAGGCACTTGCGGTGAAAAAAACAATTGGAATTTAGTACAGTAAAAAGGCTGCTGTCATAATATACATACTGCATGTATGTGTGCTTGTAGTATTTCCGACTCTCTTAACTGTAATAATGTCATAAAATAGTTGATCTTTATTCTCAAAAGCTTTACTAAAAGAGACAGTTCCTTTTAAGATAGTACATCACAAACAATACAATGTTAAATTCTTTCTATTTCTATATTTTGCCATTAAAAAAAACAAAAACATGCAAGCATGTAAAATGTATTCAATTAACCCCCCCCATGTTTCCCAGTAACAGATCAGTAAGCTCGATAGCTGACTTTCTTTGTTGTATGCCTTTAGTTTGTTTTATGCTTTGTCTTTTAAATAGAAGTGCCCTGTATTTTCGGATGCAGATGCAGATAGATGTATCTGACCCCACTTTCTTTTTGGCCAGAGACCAGCTGGTATGTCATACTATGTGACTGGTCTTTATGATACAGAGTATATTAGAGTCTAACAACAACACTGTATGATCAGTGTTTCTTTGTTTGAAGATCTGGAGTTTTTAATTATCATCTATGAAAGTAAGAAAATGATACTGTAGGTCAGGGGTCCGTAACCACTTCCAAATTAAAAGAACATTGAAGAGCAACACACGCATGCAAAATGTTCCCAGGGGTTCCAGATTTGGATTGTGATTGGCTAATAATTGCTCCTATGTGGACTGGTAGCCTACAGGAGGCTCTATTTGGCAGTACACATAGGGGGTTATTTATCAAAGGCCGAAAGTTTGTTATACTTTGAATTAACTAGAATGAACTAAAATGGACTCACAACTCGAATGGTATCTTATTTAAGAAAAAACTTGAATGGAAAAAACTTGAATTGATTGAGTTTTCTGCAAATACAAACCTCAAATAGCTGGAATCATTCGGGTTTTCAGGCAAAATCCTCCAAAAAAACCTCGAACATTATGCAGGCTATTAACATCTTTAAATGGTTCAAGGGACCTCTGCCATTGACTCCATGACCTCAACAGATTTTTAGATTGTGTATGTAGGATTCAAGCTATTTCCAGGGTCCAGGTATATATAAACAATAAAAATTGTTTAATCCGAAAATGTGAGTTTTGACCAAAAAAGAAAAAAACAACTCGAAAACTCGAATTTTCATGGAAAACACAACTGAAATATTAATAAATCCGCCCCATAGTTTTTATGCTACAAAAACTTGGCTACAAGCCAATAATTAAAGAACAAACACCTGCTTTGAGATTACTGGGAGCAACATCCAAGGGGTTGGTGAGCAACATGTTGCTCACAAGCCACTGGTTGGGGATCACTGCTATAGGTCAAAGCAGAACATAAAACTTGACCCCCCCAAAATGGGTGTACTACTGGATATTCACTTTGGAGATGAGACAAGGACTCATTGAGAATTGCTGCTTTAGAATGTAACCAATTTTTGTATGCAATGTGGTTACTTTGCAACTATGATCAAGAAACTGTGTATGGACCCCGACAAAGTGATTTGCATTGTCACACTGTGATATGATTACTCCACAGTTTATCTGCCAAAATGACAAATGGGCTGACCAATGACTCAGTCATATAAATGGGGTTATCAGCTATACAAGAGCTGCATGTTTCCACACTGCATAGTGGTCTACTCAGTCTATCCACATATATTTGTCTGTATCATAGGAGGATTGAACTGATTTCTCAAAAACATCCTGTGGCTAGCCAGATTACGTGAAATACACCATGCTTAGCCTTGCAGCGAGCCTTCTTTGCCTTTCAAGTTTCCTTCCCTATGATCAATTTAATCAATCAATTTACTGTGTGTGCATACATGCAGTCTGTCACCTGCCATCAATCAGATGAACAGATTCTGTTGAATTTCCAGGAGAACTATGGCACCAAATATGTGACTTATTCAGTGTATGTCAGAGGAGCAATCTGGGACACATTAGGTGTGGGGGGTGTTTTTTGAAGGTCCAGCTTTGGACAAAATGCCATTTGCTCTCAAAGGTGTTGATTTGTGCATATTAATGAGTAATAAAGTACGTAAGCTGTATTAAGTAGTGCTAGAAGGATTTATTCTATGTTTTGTATCAAATGCCAATCACTGATTAACCTAATCAACCTTTGTTTGTAAAGCTGCTCTAGTCAATATTGGAAATTACCACTTTGTTCAGACCAAGAAAAATGTCCTTAGATTTGTAGTTACTGGAATATACAATGGTGATAACATGCAGTCACCACCAGGATAACGGGGAAGTTTAAGGGGTCCATTTATTAAACCTCTGTTTTTTATGGTTGAGGTTTTTAGGGGGAAGACACTCATTTTTCATGGAAAAATAAAAACTTATTATACCCCATAGGCTGCTTAAAATCTGAAAATACTGCATCTCAAACCCATTGTCAATGGTAGATGGCCCTGAAGTTGTTTCTTCGCATCGTAATCCGAGCTGGATGATCCAAAAAATATGGGGGATTCAATCCGAAAAAGTAGAATTTTTGCAGTGAAAATTCGATAAGATAAAGTTTTCAGAGCGTCAATCATACAGTATGTTACGAATTGACGCTTGATTTTGTCACGTTTTGGCGCTACTATTTTTTGCAAGAAAAATTATTGTTAAATGAGTTAATTTCATGGAGGGGAGTTTGGTCAGCTTTGTTTTCATAAAAAAATTGAGATCAATTTGAGTTTTAGTAAATCAGCCCCAGATGTCTTTATGAGTCAATAGATATTTTATTCAGGTACAGGATTATCTTGTAACCTTTGTTGCATTTACATTAGAAAAAAGCCACCTACAGCTACATTATAGTTTTTATTGCACTTATGGCCCCACTGTCCTACTGTGGTGTAAGGTATAGGAATGAGAAGGGAACATGGGTGCCAGTATGATAATAGTTTAGTGAGAAGGAAAGTGTAGATTAAATGCTGCGTGGGTTGGCATACCTTTAATTGATATAAAGTGACAAAGCTATTTTCCGATTTTTACTTATAACTCATAGCTCCTCATTAAAATATATTTATATAAGCTTTGTATACAACATAAGCTTCATGGTTGATGTTGGATTTTTGACTGAAAGCCCTTGCTCCTTATATTTAAGAAAGCAATTTTATAGAAACCAGTTGAATACTTGAATAACTATTGCAAATAATGACAAGTCATTCATAAAAATCTAAAATTAATTTTAAGTGAACAATTAAAACTGCTTGTGGACAAAAAGTGTCCCCTTGAGATGCCTCAGCTGATGTCATGTGAATTCAGTTGCAGAAGCGAGCGCTGTGAAACACATTCACTAATTCAAGGAATTGCATGGTAAGGTTGAGTAATGGGTTGCAAATTTCTCCTTCTTCTCCTTCTTCTCCTTCTTCTCCTTCTTCTCCTTCTTCTCCTTCTTCTCCTTCTTCTCCTTCTTCTCCTTCTTCTCCTTCTTCTCCTTCTTCTCCTTCGCAGGTGTAAACTCCGACATCATGGAAAAAATTATTGTGCATCAAAATTATTGTGCCTCAAAATTATTCGGGCACCCATTAACTTGAATGCTTTTCGTGAATTTTCGCCCATTTTCGGGACCTATTCGCCCAATACTAGTTACTATGTTACTACCCTGTGGTCAATCCCAGGATTGGTAATTATCAGGAGGCAAAGGATCACTAATAAATATTTGTCCTTGTCTTTCAGCACTGCTGACTACTGTCTGCTTTTTCTAGAATGGAGAGACAATATCTACATAAGTAAATATATAAGTATAGCAGCAGTAGCAATGTTTCCACTTGACTCCCAATCTCCCTTTGTCCTTATGTTTCTGTTCTGATTGAGCAGCGTTTTCCCCATCACCTAACAAATACAAAATACAAAATGGAAGGAGTATTTCTTAAAATCTAAAACCCACATTCTGATTTGTGTACGTATGAAGCATTTCATCAACCAGCATTGCTAAAATTTACAGAATTTTGAAACTTGTTGAATTTTTTTACACATAGTAAAGTTTGTCAAATCAATCATCTTCTTAATGGTTGCCATGTAGTAGTAAACTGGACGTAATGTGACACAGAGGTTACAGGTGATATCTTTATCTCAAAGATTTATCTGTGCATTCTATTTAATTATTTTTTAATGGGTTTTGTATTTTATACTTTGTGTTTATTATATTTACAGCTTTTCAAAACTGTAGGTGCGTGCAAAAAGTTTCACAAATCATTATGAGAGCCCATTGTGGAAGCATTCACTGTAGATATAATGTGGAATACTGTGGAGTGACATGAAGGAATAATACACGGGGAAGGTAATCTTCTGCCTTTGAAGCTGTCAGCTTTTTACAATCACTATGGAGGAATGGATACAGACTGCATAGCTGCCAAAGAACTAACCAGTCGCATTTCACAGAGCAGTAACTAAACCTGCTCCCAACACAGGTGCAAGTTAATTAAATAGCATGCTAACCTCCAAATAGCATGCAGACTCAGCTGGTAATTCCAGGGTTCCCTGTGTGGAATATCTGGTATTACACATTGGCAATACATCAAAACAATCATACTAAAATATCACACTAAAACACTAATGCTTGACTGAAGGTAAGCATGGATTGGATATTATACTGTATATCTCAGATTTATTGCTTATATGTCATTCTCTATATATCTTTCTATATAGCTGAAGTCAATATAATCACAGGTCATAAAGACACATACATTAATGAAATATAAAATAATCAATAGGTAGAAAACACCATTGAGGGAAAAGAGAGGGATTTGGGCAGGAAAGGTAGAATGATGTTTCAAGGGTAATGAATGCCAGTTTTCAAGGGCAATTATGAGGGCAGTCATTTTAGGTCAGAGATAAATCAATTAACATAATCAAGTAATTGATTTAACCATGTTTTTGAAAAGGCTCATCCTTTATTTCTTCTAGGTACAAATAAGTACTGTAGGTCAGTATAGTTGTTATAGGTCATAGATAAGTCATCACACCAAGTATCTGAAACATAGAGGATTTTAAGTCAGCTTCTCATTCACTAACTCATATCAGTCATGATATATTTAATACGGTGAAATATCAAAAAACCTACATAATTTCAGTGTCCAGAAAGGTAAAATGTTCCTAAGTGGTAGTGCTCCAACCATAGTCATGGCTGCATTTGGAATACAACCCTTAGATTTGTGTCCATACGTTACCCATCCACTTAGATTATAACCATTTCAGGGCAGTGAAAACGTTCTACTCAAGCAAGTAATATTTGATGAAACTGTATGCAGTCTATGTATTTCATTCATGTTCATTGCATTGATTGGTTTGCTACTTGAACAGTAATTCTCACCACCGCACACCTGTTGATTAACTCCTCTGCTTCCAGTGGTGCTGGTTTTCCGTGGACCAGGCAAGGTCCCTAATGCAAAGATACAGTGAAAATACGGATCCGCACACACTTTATCATCAAGCAGATGGGGATTACCCCAAGTTTATTGTGCCACCAACAAGATCAACGTTTCGGGGGGGTTTACCCACCCTTCATCAGGATGAAGGGTGGGTAAACCCCCCCGAAACGTTGATCTTGTTGGTGGCACAATAAACTTGGGGTAATCCCCATCTGCTTGATGATAAAGTGTGTGCGGATCCGTATTTTCACTGTATCTTTGGTTTGCTACTTGACAGCTGGGAATGGTCAGTCTAATCACTTTCCAGCTGCCATATTGCTGCTAGCAACACCGCCATTTTTAGTCATAGTAAGCATTTTATTAGTCCATGAAGAAGGACTTGAGTGCAGTATTTTCTGGTTAGTGTAAATCACTTTTTCTTGCAGGAGTGTTCCTACGCCACTTTGGTTACAAATATGTATTTAGTTAAATCCACCAAATTAGTTCAGAGACATATTTATTTGAAATTGTGATAACAATTAAAACAGCTTCAGTGAACAAGAACCTATTTTTCTGGTACTTTGGAGGAGGGGAGATTAAAAATGCCATGCAAAACTCAGATGACACAAAGTACCTTCTGTTTATGGCCACATTCATCATTAAATCTTTTCTCTGTGGAGGCTGTCAAGTTAAAAATACTGCCACAATGATTTTCTCATGTTGTATAAACATTAGAGATGAACTGCTTCCTGTCATCATAACAGTGGTGTGTAGTAAGAAAGATTTTAAACTTGAGTTAGTCCAAGTGTGAGACAGTGATTCAGAATCTGAGGTTAACAAAGACCCTTCAATGATGTTTAACATAACATGAATTTCATTAATATCGATTTAGAGGACGTGAAACAAATTAACTTTAAATAAAGAAACATCAGTTGAGCTTTATATACTGTAACTAAGCTTTAAATACTGCTAATCTTAGCTGATCTTTGTATAAGAGCAAATCAGTTTGCAGTGTTAAGTTTGTAGCAATTCAGTTTACTCTATGTGCGAGTCTCAGTTCACATATGAAAGTATTTTGGCTGTTGGCTATAAATCACTTGTCATTACCATGTTTGATACACAGTTTGATATCCCTAATGCAGCACAGCATTGCAGTATTTTCCATATCTACAATCACTGTATCACATTTATTAAACACAAAGTAATCCCATATGTGCTCTACAGCAATACATGATGCATATGATTTGAGACGTTTAATTAATCAGCACACAAGAGTGTACCCAGTGCCTCGTGTGAGCCTTCATATTGACATTTTAAAATGTACTTTATAAAGATTAACAAATTATATGTCATCTGCAAACTCTTTGCAGTTTCATTGATTGCAGAATTATATTGGAAGAAATATTCTTACTGCTGATCAGTTGATGAGCAATCAATGGTTTTCACAGTAGGAAATAGTTTCCTTTCCGAATTAAATTTTTCCAAAGTTGGATCGCATATCCTGGAAAAATGAACAATCCGTACATTTTGGGCAGTAGTACATTTCAAGAATAGAAAATATGTGAACCTTCATTGTAGGATGACTTGTTTATATAACAAGCATGATTGTCTTGTATAATGTCAAGTACTGATTTTGCTTGACCTGTCTACAGTATTGTAGTTATCAATAAATATATTCATTTCTTTAGTCTGTCTTAGCTGCACAAAAACATGTTTATTAGATCTAAGAACCGTGAATAATTTAATGCTTAACTACTTAAATGTTAAACAGCTGATTATTTTGTATGTAAAGCAACTGTCTGAGCAGAATAAAGAATATCATTCTATTATCATATAAAGGGCTATAGTTGGATTATGCAGCAAAAGTGCATTACAACAGACAAAAGGCTGCAAAATATGGTATGGAGAGCAGGATTTGCTAGATTCAGAACAAAACAATTTGGTAATTACGTACTTGACAAACGGTTGCACAGTGAATCCTTTTTAATGCAATTAGACTTTTTGATTTCATTTCATTTTGATCAAAAAAACTTGCTAACAGTTATGGCAGGCAAGTTGCCATTTTGCTCGCAAACTGGCTATGACTGAAGTAATAAAACAACGGCTTCCAACTCACTATTCTTTTGTGTATTCAAATGAACGCAAAGGAACACTGTGGCTCAGTGGGGACTCTTCTGCATTGCAGGAGTTTGATTCTGGTCTGGGCACTGCAAAGAGTTTGAACAGTATGTACACTTGTGCTTGTGCTGGATTCCTCTGGACAGTTTCCTCCTATATTCCAAAAACACACAGGCAGGTTAATTGGCGCCTGATGAAATTAACAATAGTGTGTCTAAAAGTGATAGGGACATTTTATTGTACGCTTTACTGGGGCAGAGACTAATGTGAATTAAATATTAAATATAAATAACTCTGTCCTGTGCTGAACCAAACCTCTGGATGCATTCAATCATATGCAGCTTTTTGTTAACCAAACTATAGCTTTCACTCGGCTAGGTTTGCTTAAAGCTTGTCATGCACTGGAAGATTATTTGCAGTCTACAAGATTCAGCCACCCAAGTGCATGGTGAAATTGTACCAATCCAATTACTGGGTCCTGTAGCTGAAAATGTCTGATTGTGTCATAATCACTACAAGTTTGGTCAAGAAATACCTTACACAAGGCATAGAAATGCAGTTAATAACCATTTTTCCATTGTGATTACAGCCAAAAACCAAGCGGCCTTGCCAATTACATTATGCACCAACTTAAATGAAACAGAATATATCAGATAAAGGGGCCATAACTTTATCAGCAGCATGGAGCATACATTTATAAATTCAGACCAAAATGAACAGCTTTTTTTAATCCACTTTTGAATACTGCTAAATTGATGCAATTTTGAGTGTTCCTTTTCAAGTTATAATAACGAGATGTTGAATAAAGACAAAAAATACATTTGAATATTTAAAAAATGTAAAGGACCAGTAAAACCCAAAAATTATCATTAAGGAGGAACATGTAAAGAATCACTTTGCGTCTTATAAACTACACAACTACAACAAGGTTCCAATGGAATGATGAAAAACCTTCACAACAGAAGGTAAGTTCAGCCTCTTTTTATAGCTGGCTTCTGTGTTTTTATACAACATTTCAGCAGAAAATGCAAAACAAAATATGATATTGTTAAACTGCAGTCCTAGGGGCAGATTTATCAAAATAAGAGATGTGTTTTTTACTTGTGATTATTACAGGTGTAAAGAGTCCATTTGAATCAAATAACCCAAAATATTAAAACTGATTTTGTGAGAGACTTACCCAGGGGACGGCAGGGATGCCTGCCGCCCCCTCAACGGGGACGCCCGTCTCTCTTCGCAGCTGCCGATGCGGCTAGGCCTCAGACGCCGGCCCCTATGGAGTGTGCGGCGCGCATGCGCCAGAATTAAAGGGACAGGTGCGCTGATGTCTTTGCGCAGGCGCTGGCGCTGATTCGCCAGCGTCCAATGGCGCCAAATTCAAATGTTTAAAGGGCCATCAGTTCTTTTGTGCCTTTCCCAACGTAGGTTCTCTATATTGTTCCTGGGTGCGATTATTGCTGTGTTTCTTGTTGTGACCTTTGGCTATTCCTGATTCCTGTTTGACTTCCGCCTGCCCTGACCCTTTGGCTTGTTCCTGACTACTCTTTGGATTCTGTTTTGTACTTCGACCCTGTTAGTTGCTGACCTGGCCTGTGACCTCGACTACTCTGCTGTTTACCGATTTTGTACCGCATTCCCGATTGGTTTCGACTCGGCCCGTTCCTGGACTTTGATAACCTTTACGTTTTGTTCCCTTGCCCGCCCAGAGTTCTTCCCTCAGTCTCCTCACTATTAAGTACTGGCGGCATCCGAGTAGCGGAGGGCCCCACCCGACGTGAAAGGCGGCGGTTATAGGCCGAAGCATGAGCCGAGCCCGGGACATTGGGGTTTACTCTGGGTTGTGGGATACTGAACGTTACATTATGTTGGGCCAAAAAACTAAGAAGATGGAGCCAGCTGAAGCTACTGCTTCCACCACTCCTTCGGAAGCGATTCTGGCAAATCTTCTACAGAGTCTTGGTGAACAGGAGGACAAGCAAGACTATATTGTGCAATGTCTTCACGGTCTTTCTTCCAGACTTGACATGATGCAGCAACAGCCTGTTCCTGGTCCGAGTAATACTACTCCTCAGGCAAGCACTTCTCTACCTCCACCTACTGGTAGTACCTTCCATGAGCCCAAGGTTCCTTTCCCCGAGAAGTTTGCTGGGGATCGAAGTAAGTTTTTTACTTTCCAAGAGGCCTGTAAACTACATTTCAGTTTTTTACCCTATTCCTTCCCTACTGAAGAGTCTAGGGTGAATTTTGTAGTTACGCTCTTACAGGGTGATGCCCAGCTCTGGGCATTTAGTTTGTCTCAAAGGGATCCAGCCCGTCACTCCTTAGAGGCTTTCTTTAATGCTATGGCTATTATTTACGATGATCCTGATCGTGCCTCCTCTGCTGACGCAGCCATACGTGCCCTTAAACAAGGCGAACGGCGGGCAGAGGATTATTGTACTGAATTCCGCCGTTGGGCGGTAGAGACGGGCTGGAATGATACGGCTCTTATGTGTCAATTCAAGGTTGGTTTGGCTCCGACTATTAAAGATAGTCTTGTAAATTTTCCCGCACAGTCTTCTCTGGATTCTCTCATGCATCTGGCTATCCAGATTGATCGAAGGCATAGAGAGAGACTCCAGGAGGAGCAGGTTACCTATGTTACACCTCCTTCCGTAAATGTCTTTAACACCCCTCAAGTCTTTTCTAGATCTTTAGAAGAACCTATGCAGATTGGTTCTACTCGTCTCTCTTCCGAGGAGAGGGTTCGTAGGAGGAATAATGGGCTATGTATGTATTGTGGGGATAAGGGGCACTTTCGCAACACCTGTCCCAAAAGGCCGGGAAACAACAGAACCTAAGCAGGTCTGGGGAGTCTTGCTTGGGTGATGTCGTTTCTACTCCCCAATCTTCTCAAATTTTAATTCCGGTTCTTTTGAGTTGGGACAGTGGTTGTGTGCAGAGCTCTGCTTTTTTTGATTCTGGGGCAGCAGGTAATTTTTTGGATTTTGGGTTTATTCAAAAACATGGTATTCCTTGGGAACCACAGGTTCCATCTTTCAGATTATCCGCCATTGATGGTAGATCTTTGGGTTCTGGACTAGTATTTATTCGATCTAAGGTTATTCACATGTCCATTTCCGATCATTTTGAATCTCTTTCATTTTTTATTACTGAGTGCCCACAGACTCCAGTCATTTTAGGCCTCCCCTGGTTACAAGGTCATAACCCCCAGGTTGATTGGCCCTCTGGTAAAATTTTGAAATGGAGTCCTGCATGTATGTATTCTTGTGTTAAGTCTGTCCAGACCCTGGCCGCTACTTCTTTAAAGAGTCTTCCTCCTTGTTATGCCGCTTTTTCTGATGTTTTCTGTAAAAAAGCAGCTGAATCCTTACCCCCCATAGACCCTATGACTGTGCTATTGAATTATTCTCCTCCCAAGGGTAGGACATATCCTCTTTCCCTCCCCGAGTCTTTAGCCATGGAGGAATATATTAAAGAGAATTTGGAGCGGGGGTTCATTAGACATTCTTCTTCCCCTGCAGGGGCTGGGTTTTTTTTTGTCAAGAAGAAGGATGGGACTCTTAGACCCTGTATCGATTATAGAGGGTTAAATAAGATCACGGTCAAGAATCGTTACCCTCTCCCTTTAATCTCTGAACTCTTTGATAGAGTGAAGGGGGCTGTTATTTTTTCCAAATTGGATCTAAGGGGTGCCTATAATCTAATCAGGATAAGGGAGGGGGACGAGTGGAAGACCGCTTTTAATACCCGAGATGGGCACTATGAATACTTGGTAATGCCATTTGGTCTGTGTAACGCCCCCGCTGTTTTTCAAGAACTGGTTAAGAACATCTTCCGTGATTTTTGGGTCGGTTTGTCGTTGTGTATTTAGACGACATTCTTATTTTTTCTTCAAATTTGTTTTCCTATCGTGCTCATGTTCGAGAGGTTCTATCCAGGTTAAGGCAGAATCATTTGTATGCTAAGCTTGAGAAATGTCTCTTCGAAGTCTCTGCTGTACCTTTCCTTGGATATATTATTTCCCAAACTGGTCTTGAGATGGAGCCCACTAAAGTACAAGCAATTCAGCAGTGGGCACAACCCCTTTCTTTGAAAGCGATCCAGAGATTTTTAGGGTTCACTAATTACTATAGGCAATTCATTCTGAATTTTTCCAAATTGGTGGCCCCAATTACTGCCTTAACTAAAAAAGGGGTTGACCCTAGTATTTGGTCTGCTGAGGCTGTTGAGGCCTTTGGTCTCTTAAAAGATGCCTTCATTTCTGCTCCAGTTCTCCGGCATCCAGACTCATCTTTGCCTTTTATTGTTGAGGTGGATGTGTCTGAGATCGGTGCCGGAGCAGTATTATCTCAACGACATCCTGTCTCCGGTAAAATTCACCCATGTGCCTTTTTCTCCTCTGCTGAGGCCAACTACAATATTGGCAATAGGGAATTATTGGCCATTAAATTGGCATTTGAGGAATGGAGACATCTCCTTGAGGGTGCCAAGCATACAGTTTCTGTGTTCACTGATCATAAAAATTTATTGTACATTGAATCTGCTAAACGGTTAAATCCTCGTCAAGCCAGGTGGTCATTGTTTTTCTCACGTTTTAATTTTCTCATCACCTACAGGCCTGCAGAAAGGAATCTGAAAGCAGATGCCCTTTCTAGAAGTTTTGTCTCCAAGCCTAGGGTGGATTTGGAACCAGTTCCTATTGTTCCTAAGGAGGTGATTGTGGCAGCCTTGAGTCCGGATCTCTCTACCTCCTTGTCGAATGCCCAGGTAGATTCCCCTCCTGATATTCCAGTGGGCAAGTTATTTGTTCCTAGTGATTTACGTGAAGCAGTCTTTCACGAGACTCATGATTCTAAAGTGGCTGGTCATCCGGGTTGTGCGAAGACTTGCGATTTGTTGTCTCGTACTCTCTGGTGGCCGACTTTAAGACAAGACGTTGCCAAATATATTGAGTCATGCCCAGTCTGCCAACGATCTAAGCCATCTAGATCTTTACCTCAAGGGTTGCTGCAGTCACTTCCTATTCCTGAGAAACCTTGGACACATATATCCATGGATTTCATTGTAGATTTACCTCTATCGAAGGGGCATACTGTTATCTGGGTAGTGGTGGACCGTTTTAGTAAAATGTCTCATTTTATTTCTCTTTCTGCCCTTCCCTCTGCCAAGACTCTAGCTGAACTTTTCATTGTCCATATATTTAAGTTTCACGGGGCTCCTCTCAATATTGTGTCTGATAGGGGGGTTAAATTCGTGTCCAAATTCTGGCGGGCTTTTTGTTCATTAATGGGTACTGATTTGTCTTTCTCTTCCACATATCATCCCCAGACCAATGGTCAGACTGAGAGGACAAATCAGACTCTGGAACAATATCTTAGATGTTATGTCTCCTGCAATCAGGCACTTTGGGTTAATTTTCTTCCGTGTGCTGAATTTGCTTATAACAATGCCATTCATTCCTCCACTGGCAAATCTCCTTTTTTCACAGTGTTTGGTCTTCATCCCAGAGTTTTTTCATTTTCAGGTTCATGTGATCTTCCTGCTGTTAATTCCTTTGTGGAAGATTTTTCTAAGACTTGGCAGGAGGTTCAGAAGTCCTTATCTTCTGCAGTAGCTGCTCAGAAGAGGGCTTCAGACAAACATCAGAGAGATTCTCCTGTGCATCAGGTTGGTGACAAGGTTTGGCTGTCCTCCAAAAACATTTCTCTGAAAGTCCCTTCAGCCAAACTGGGTCCCAAATTTATTGGTCCTTTCTCTATATCTGATGTTATCAACCCATGTACTTTCAGGTTAAATCTTCCTCCCGAACTCAAGATTTTTAATTCTTTCCATGTATCTCTGTTGAGACCTGCTAGAGTGGTACGTCAGAATCCTTCTCCTCCTCCTATTTCTGTTGAGGGCCAATCTGAATTCTTGGTTCACAGGTTGATTGACTCTCGTATCTCTAGGGGTAAACTCCAATATCTGGTTCATTGGAAGGGTTATGGTCCTGAGGAGAGATCCTGGGTTTTCGCCTCTGATGTTAAGGCGGATAGGTTGGTGAGACAGTTTCATTCTAAATTTCCCAACAAACCTAAGGGTCCAGTGGCCCCCTCTGGAGGGGAGGTAATGTGAGAGACTTACCCAGGGGACGGCAGGGATGCCTGCCGCCCCCTCGACGGGGACGCCCGTCTCTCTTCGCCGCCGCCGATGCGGCTAGGCCTCAGGCGCCGGCCCCTATGGAGCGCGCAGCGCGCATGCGCCAGAATTAAAGGGACAGGTGCGCTGACGTCTTTGCGCAGGCGCTGGCGCTGATTCGCCAGCATCCAATGGCACCAAATTCGAATGTTTAAAGGGCCATCAGTTCTTTTGTGCCTTGCCCAACGTAGGTTCTGTATATTGTTCCTGGGTGCGATTATTGCTGTGTTTCTTGTTGTGACCTTTGGCTATTCCTGATTCCTGTTTGACTTCCGCCTGCCCTGACCCTTTGGCTTGTTCCTGACTACTCTTTGGATTCAGTTTTGTTCTTCAACCCTGTTAGTTGCTGACCTGGCCTGTGACCTCGACTACTCTGCTGTTTACCGATTTTGTACCGCATTCCCGATTGGTTTCGACTCGGCCCGTTCCTGGACTTTGATAACCTTTACGTTTTGTTCCCTTGCTCGCCCAGAGTTCTTCCCTCAGTCTCCTCACTATTAAGTCCTGGTGGCATCCGAGTAGCGGAGGGCCCCACCCGACGTGAAAGGCAGCGGTTATAGGCCAAAGCGTGAGCCGAGCCCGGGACATTGGGGTTTACTCTGGGTTGTGGGATACTGAACGTTACAGATTTCCATTTTCCCTGTAATAAAAAAACAGTACCTTGTACTTGATTGCAGCTAAGATACAATTCATTCTTTTCTGAGTCAAGGTTTGAAAGTTTTTTAGTGACAAACCTCCTTGTCTGGAAAACCCAAGGTCCTACAGAATTTGTATAATAGGTGCCATACATATAACGCATATTTCTTCTCTCACCTCATATTTCTAATGAGTGCTTAAAGCCATTTGTTCTACCTGTATTGGTATAAGGAACGCAAATCATCTAATTCTAAAGCTAAGTGATGGTAATGCATTTGTTAAAATTTTGTATTTTGACTTATCTAGAATAGGGTCAATGTTTTTGTTCCCCTTTAAGCTATAATAGAGTCTTGGTCCCATAAATTGCTATTTTCAACTCCGGCAGACTTGTGTAGGGCAAAGTTTATTTGATGGATACGCTCAGTCCTGATCTCTTCTTAAGTGAAAAGTTTAAGCTAGGCCCAATGTTTCTTTTGCAGAGCAATAGAGGCTTATGGGGTTATGTAATAAAATGTACTAAGTTTGCCCAGGGACAGTAACCCATAGCAACCAATCAGCAGGTAGCATTTACTGATCACATGTTTAAAAGCAAACACCTTATTGCTACTGGGCAATCTAAGTGCTTTTCATTGTATATGGGGGATAGACTGCAATGAAACCTAAAACATGTTTTTGGACTATAGTACAGATGACATTAGTGCTCAGTGTGATCAGACAGAGACAGTCCAGTCTTGTCACTTTACACAAATATGGAGGCGATAACATTTTTTGTTGCTTGTTTTAATACTTTATTTGTCTTACAATTTACGTTCTTATGTTTTATAGCTGTGCATTAATGTAGGAGGATTACACCTTATTTTTGCTCCTTGGAATATTTCAAGGTATTTCTGTTATGCATCAGTTGGGAGGTTTTCCAGATCAATAGAGGATACAATTAGGTGTTTATGGTTACAAAAGACTAATCTTAATTATATCCCAAACCTGGGACAATTAAGATGATTAAGCTATTATAAAGCTCAGCTGCGCTGAAGGGCACAATAACAATCTAATAATATATATACAGTTACAGCATGTCACACCGTTCATATTTGTGAATACATCTCCATGTTTAGAGAGATTCTAAAAGCAAAGAATGCAGTTAAAGAACTACAACAATAAACTATGTATACATTCTTCATACCCTTGCATCTTTCTGCCAAAGGTTCAGATAAGTTGTTAACCTGTATGGCAGCTCCATTTTCTGTGTTAGGTACAGGAGCTTCTTATTCCTGTGTATGCTGTCCATACTGTAATAAAATTACCTGGTGTGCGACGGCGTGGACGGCCGCCACGCCGCCACGCTCCTGGTCCGGCGCCATCTTGATTCTTCTAGGGCGCGCGTGATATTGGGCTGATCCGGTCGTGGGCCCTAGGTCCCAGCAATTGGATCACAACGAGGAGAACATGGGCTGTTGGATCAAGGATTTCATCAACCAACTGAAGCGGTCCTGGATCCCACTGGATTTTTAAGCCAGAACGATCATCGGCCAACTTTTGGCCGACTTTTTGGACAACTTAATCTGTCGGCAGCTTATTTCTGCCTGTGTATGAGGGCCTTTACTCTGCTTTGTATCCAATCACAATTTGACTGAAATGTGTAATGGTGACTAGGCCTTATAGATCTCACTAGGTTTCATTTAATGGTCAGCCAGTAGCTAGAATTTACAGGCCCTGCTAAGTGGGAGAATCTATTGATATGCAGACCTTTCAATATTACTTGTCTCTGGTAAAAGAAGTTAAAAATTGACAGGCACAATAGCATGACCCCAAAGTAATGTATTTCCTGATGAGGGTCTTATGTAGGGAAGAACTGAGGCCACTGCAATTGTGAATTACAAAGTCATTGAGTTGCAGCTGGTAATCAAAAGGATGATGCAAACCCAGCTGTATCCATTCAGCAACACAACAGAACAAACAAACTCATTTTCTCAAAACATTAAATGAACAATTTTGTTTTATACATAAGATTATTCCTTATGTTTCCTGGAGATCTATGAAATGAATGACCAGAAAATGATACTTCTTTGTGTTGGCCAAAGTGGGTAATTTTAACAAGAAATCAAAGCTGAAAAGTAATATATAATAATAATCCATTAATTTTAATATGTGATTTTGCAGTATTTGTGTCGTTTCTCTTTGTAAAGTCCTCTGAAAAGAAAAAAAATATGTGAATTACAGAAAAAAGGAACATTTACCCCCTGCATACTATATTGTTTTATTTGCCTTTCAGGCTTGTGTCACAAGTTCTCTTCTAATTTAACACCACATGAAAGCCAAAGGTACTTAAAAGTGTAAGTGCAAAGTCTTGTTCTGGCTGATATAATGCAATAAAACATGTCAAGGGAAGCTGATCGGCTAATTTGAAAAGGCATTTAGGGTAAAAATAGCCTGATCCTGAGAAACATTTAAACAAAGGGATGTGTGCATATTAAAACATTCAACATTTTCACATCGAGACCTAAATTTGCCTTTTTAGAATAGAGTGACCAATTATGAATTTAGAAATAATAAATGCCTTGCTAGGTAATGCAATGGCAATCCCATGTTTGAGAGATGTTTAATTCATAAATTATTCCTTTCTAAAACACCAAGAGCCCTCAGAGTTACGCAATGTGTAAAAAAAGCTTTCATGCAGCCTCATGCTTATATAAAATGTATACATATGTAACCCCACAGTGACTTTATAAATTATAGTAGGGGGTACATTATCCAGAATTATTTGTAAAGGTACGGGACTTCATATCCAGATTGCTTGGGACCTGGGGTTTTCGACACGAAAGTCGAATAAAAAAAGACCAACCGAATGTATTAAAAAATCGAATTTTTTTAACTTCAGGTGAATTTCGATAATTCAATTCGAATTCGGATCATATTCAATTCAAAGTTTTTTCCCAAAAAAAATTTTTATTTTCCAAAGTCCACCAAATGACTCCAAATTGGTTTTAGGAGGTCCACCATAGGCTAAAACAGCAATTCGGTTGATTTTAGATGGCAAATATTCGGAGTTGACTTTTTAAAGAGATATTCGAATTTTTTTCAAAATCGGTTCGAATTTGAACAATTCCCTAGTCGAAGTACACTAAAATAACCTAAAAATTAGAATTTAAAAATTACATTTTTCAATTCGACCCTTGATAAATCTGCCCATAAATAAGCCCAATAGGCTGGTTTTGCTTCCAATAAGGATTAATTATATCTTAGTTGGAATCCAGTACAAGCTACTGTTTTATTATTAGACTTATTTTATTATTAGAAAAAGGAATTACTTTTTAAGACTTGGATTATTTCATCATAATGTAGTCTATGGTAGATGGTCATTCTGTAATTCGGAGCTTTTTGGATAATGGGTTTTTCGGATAATGGATCCCATACCTGTATGTAATACACTAATATATTATGCTAGTAACATACAGTATGATCTGATGTTGGAAAACAACACAGATGTCTATTTGTTTCAATATTTCCTACTTGGCATCCTGTTAATATACCTGCTTGGTGCCTTATTCCATCTGTAATGCATTTTTCATTTAAGTTTCCAACCCATTCATGAAATAATCAGTTTTACAGGCCATTTCCAAGAATATCTTCAATTCATCTCTATTCTCTCATATAAATATGTATTTTGATTTTTACATATATCAAGGGTTTGCCTCTAATGGTCAATAGATAATCCAGTGATTGTTCTCAATGCATGTTCTGGACGAGTCTTTACCACAATTCAGAACAATATCATATCAGTGGCTGATTATTAAATTATTTTATGAGTGATTTTACCTAAAGATTGCTGTAATTATATTGCTGTGATTATTATTAATTCTACACTGGACATTGAATGTTGTGGTTACCTTCATTGATTATTAGCAATACAGCAATACTTAAATTTATTTATGAAACAATGATCTTGGTTAAAGGGGTGCTTCTCCTTTAAAGGAGTTCAACCCTAAAATTAAAAAACCCTACCCCCCTACCCTACAAAGACCCCTCGCTCCTCCCCCCAGCCTAGCTGCTACCCCGGACAGAGTCTGCCATCTTCTTCTCTTTGGTAATCTTCAGAATGAGAGCAGCGTAGCAGCGCATGCGCAGTTGGAGCAGCTTTCTGTTTCATGACAACTGTGCATGCGCCGAAACTCATGAAAGTTGCAGAAGATTACCGAAGCGGCTAAAGATGGCGCCGTGAACTCCACTGGACAGAATCTGCATTAAAGGGTAAGTAAAGACTTTTGCCCATTTGCTGGGCATTTGCCCAAGGTAACAGCTAGGTTGGGGGGGGAGGGAAGGGGGTCAACATAGGGTAGGGGGTTAGGGGTTTATTAACTTTATGGTTTAGTTCTCCTTTAAGTTAAATTTTAGTATGTTATAGAATGGTAAATTTTTAACTTTTCAATTAGTCTTCATTATTTTATTTTTTTTATAGTTTTTGAATTATTTGCCTTCTTCTTCTGACTCTTTCCGGCTTTCAAATGGGGGTCACTGACCCTCATCAGAGCAAATCCTCTGTAAAGCTACAAATGTATTATTTCTGCTTCGTATTATGCATCTTTCTGTTCAGGCTTTCTATTCCACTTCAGTATGGTTGCTAGGGTAATTAGGACTCTAGCAACCAGATTGCTGAAATTACAAACTGGACAGCTGCTGAATAAAAAGTTAAATAATTCATAAAACACAAATTATAAAAAATTAAAACCAATTGCACATTTTCTCTACACCATACTAAAAGTTGACATGTTTAACTTAAAGGGAATTTGCTAGACCTAGAAGGTGATACAGCAAACCTTTCAAAGAGAAGAAAAAAGATCTCCTGCACACTTCTCTGGTTCCTGTCAGACTGAATGTCTTTTCAGCACTCTTTAAAAATGTATTGAAAATTTTTAATTTGGAAGGCCTAATATTTGTACTGCCTATAATAATAATAATAATAAATGCGGAAACTACATTCTTGATTAATATATTCATTAAAATTGCTAATAATCATTTATTAAATGCATTGATTTATTTGAGCCTTGCTAAACCTGTCCCACAGTTTCTATATTTTAATTTTAACACATTTTAGAATATCACTTTCTAAAATAACAAAATCTTGCTGTCTAGCAGATACATACAGACGTATTTATTTTGTTGAGCATGGTCTCATGTTCTATGCCAGTTTTTATACTAGTTCTGGGCAATGTTTTAACTACCATACAGCAGTCATGGGGGGCTGGGGGAGGGTAGGGGGACAGGACACAAGGGGCACCCAAACTGGATTGTCTACTCTATTGTAGTTCACCCCAGCCACTTCCAACTACAAAGTTCACAGCCCGCTTGCTTGTTTGCAGTTGTCAGCTGCAGCTTATGGGAGGGGAAATTGAGTGTGTGCTGGACTCTTCTGAAGATTTTTTGTGATTAGGTACATCTTACTGCATACTTTCAAAACTGTGCAGTTTGCCCCAAATTTGTAAATGGGGGGACCAACTTGAAAGCTACAATAATAAGGGTGAGATTGGGATTGAATGCTAATTTCTGACATTCTCCTAAAGCAGGGGTCCCCAACCTTTTTCCACTCATGAGCAACATTCAGATGTAAAAAGAGATGTGGAGCAACACAAGCATGAAAAATGTTCCTGGTTAGTACCAAGTAATATTGACTATTGGTAGCCCCTATGTGGACTGGCAACCTACAGGAGCTTCTGTTTTGTAAGGAACCTTGTTTTTGTGCAACCAAAACTTGCCTCCAAGCCAGGAATTCAAAAATAAGAAGTTTTGAGGCCACTGGGAGCAACACATCCAAGGGGTTGGGGAGCAAAATGTTACTCATGAGCTACTGGTTGGGGACCACTGTCCTAAAGGATTAATAGAACAATTAATAGAGCAACCTTTACAGTGTTTTATTTCTGTAGCTGATTTGTATCACATTAGATCAAGGAATTCCAGCAACACCCCAAAGACTTAAATAAAAATTATTTCTGCTAATACTGAAAACTTGTTTTACGCCAAAGGCAGAAAACTACTGTTATTTATATGGGCCATATTGCTTCCTATAAATAGGATATAAATGCAAAGCCATTCTCTCACTGTATATATATATTATAATTGCAGAAATCTAAATATTTTTAAATAAATACTGTATATCCTGTGATACCCTGTTATCCAACCTCATGCTAAAATAAATTGGACCAAACAAACATTTGCATATTTAAAATGCATGGCATAATTAAGAAGAGTTTTTAATATATGAGAACCCAGCACTGGGCTGTAATATATTATGTAGATTAAATGATGAATTAGAGCTGGTGTACTAACATCAAAATAGTTACTCTTCCAGAAATAGGGTGAGTGGAATCGAATGCAACACTGCAAACTGGCACAAGCAAGAAGAATCATGGATCTTATGGAAGAAACTCCTTACTGCAAAATACTGTCATTCCATAAATAATATTACAAATGCAAGCAAAGTTTATATACACTGGTGAGCTCTTCTAAGCCACTGTGAATGTCCATTAATATTGCACCGCGGTCACAGAAATCCTTTCTATTTTACAGCATGGGGATAACAGAGAAAAATCATTATTCACAAACCACTTACTTAACATACATTTTATTTCTGTTAATGGACAGCTCTGTGCTTTTGATAGAATGACACTGATAACTTTATGGCTGCATCTGTATCCCCTTGGCACCTAATAACCATCAAACCCCCCCACCGAGTACTAATTGTAACAAGTATGTAAAGGCAGATACTGTATCTGTAGCTTAAGTACACATACAACCCAAATGCAGGTATGGGATCTGTTATCCAGAAACCTGTTCCAGAAAGCTCTGAATTAGAGAAAGGCTGTTTCCCAGAGACTCAATTTTTTCCAAATAATCCACATTTTTTAAAAATTATTTTCTTTGTCTCTGTAATAATAAAACTTGAATAAAGTCGCAGCAATCGTGAAATTTTGGTCGTGTCTCGTATGCATGAATTGATGCACATGTGAACAAACAGACGCGCAAATATAACAGATGGAGAGAGAGAGGACTGGACATCGGGAAGGCGACAGAGTTGGTACATGCCTGCCATCCGCCTTCTCCCCTTCCACTTACATATGGTTTCAATCTCTACAAAGCAACAGAGCAGGCCTTTTATAAGATATGAATGAAATAAGAAAATATTTAATATAACTGAAAAATGTCTTTGTTGCTCAGATTAAAATAATCATTTACAATTGTGTGAGCACTGAGCAGTGTGCAAAGTGACCTTAATTTTTACCCACAAAGCAGCATTTCCCCCGCATAATTCCAGTGTAGTTCTGAGAGGGAGTGGTGGGCCTGACACACTTACAAACCATGGGGCACATTTACTTACCTCTGAAGTTGCGCCAGCGTTGGCTTCGCCGCACTTCGCCAGGTGTAGTTTAGCCAGGGTGCCGCTAAATCACTAAAATCCAAAGTTGCGCTCAGGGAGGCGAAAGGTAGCGAAGTTGCGCTAGCGTTAATTCGTCAAGTAAAGCGAAGTTATGCTAGCGATACCTAATTTGCATACGGCGCCAAGTTAAAGTACAATGGACGTATAAGTAGCAACAAATACATTACACTACACAAGCTGGGAAAGCATCATAAAATAAAATAGAGTTGTTATTTTTCCCTATACATGTGCCCACTGTATAGTTTAGGTGCCATATGTTAGGAAATGTAGGGGGGAAGGAGGGTAACCCCAAAAAAAATTTACGATCTTTTTCAGCCTATCACCCTTAAAAAAGTAAAAGATGCCAGTGATTTTTGGGACTTAGAAAAAAATTCAACTTTGTTTGAAGCAAGTCCTATCTACTCTATTGCACTTCGCCTGGTCTGAGGTGGCGAAGGCAAGTCTGGCACAAGAGATAACGTTCAGTAAAATGCGCAAGTTAGTCAATTAGCATAGTTACGTCCCTTTGCCATAGCGTAACTTCGCCTGGCGTAAGGGTGCGAAGTAGCGCTAGACTAGGTCCACTTTGCTAGCAAATTTACGCAAACACCCATTAGTAAATCGGCAAAGTAATAAAATGACGTCACGCTGGTGAATTTGCGCTAGCGTTAGCTGATTTGCGCTTAAGTGAATTTGCCCCCATGTATCAAAATGCACGCAATTGCACTTTGCAGTGAAACAGAATTGGGATTGTAGAAACTGACTATAACAATGGCCTCAAATATGTTGTATTATTGACACAGGCTGCTGTGGGAACTCTATTTTATATTAATTGGGAATAAAAACTTAATTTTGGTGTTAGTAAACCACATGCCTGCACACAAATGTAGTGAAACATACTAAACACATTGTAGTGTCTTGCATATACTGACTAAACACACCAGAAATATTGCCTGTAAATTACATTACATTTTCATGTCACACACCTCTTCACATTTCTAAACTAATGTTCACCGCCTCTTTGGGAGTCTGTGCTTGTCCCACACATACAGTTGCTTCTACTCTTGAGAGGCTCTTAAGGAGCACTAATGCAAATTCTTTCATCAGTTGTAATTATCATGTTTGCTTAAGATCCTCTTCATGCTATTACAAAAAAACACATTAAAGGAGATCTCTAAAAATGAAACTGAAACATGACAAATTAGTCATAAAAAGTGGAAAAAGTAAAAGTGCATGGTCACTATCGCCTTTTATATATTTGCTTTATTGAGGCAAATTGTTTACAACAACCAATGCCACATGGCCATGGCTTATGACATCAGCACATTGCTTTAGAATTATAAGAAAGTGTTTTATGGGAGAAAAACAGGGGTTATCTACCTATATTTATAGACTGAAATCTATGGGTTTATTGATAAAATGTAGATTTTCCATCACCCTTGTCAGGGCTCAGTTCTTAATAAAAATAACTCTTAAACATCACAATCTAGTATATTACATCTGCATCACCAGAATGATACCACGTATACTGTTGTGCTTCCCTACCTTAAAAAATATTTATTTTCTGTAACTATCTAATATAATTTTGTTAAGTAAGGTCTCAGGTGTGACAGGAAGGAACCTGTGCAATGTTTAATTTTGAGAAAAAAATATTAGTGGCTTAAAAAGGAAAACAATCTATATAAAGTAAATAAATTAAAATAAAGCATTTAATGAACAATTTAATAAGGAAACCAAACAGCAGATACTGGCCAATGGTCAAGGTAGGCTGCAGACAGAAACAAGGGATACTGTCATGGGAAAAAAAAATAATTCAGAATGCATCAGTTAATAATGCTGCTCCAGCAGAATTCTGCACTAAAATCAGTTTCTCAAAAGAGCAAACTGATTTTTTTATATTTAATTTTGAAATCTGTCATGGTGTTAGACATATTGTCAGTCTCCCAGCTGCCCCAAGTTATGTGACTTGTGCTCTGATAAACTTCAGTCACTCTTTACTGCTGTACTGCAAGTTGCAGTGATATCACCCCCTCTCATCCCCCCAGCAGCCTAACAACAGAACAATGGGAAGGTAACAAGATAACAGCTCCCTGGTAGATCTAAAAACAGCAAAAAAAAAATCCAGGTCCCACTGCGACACATTCAGTTACATTGGGTAGGAGAAACAACAGCCTGCCAGAAAGCAGTTCCATCCTAGAGTGCTGGCTCTTTCTGAAAGCACATGACCAGTCAAAATGACCTGAGATGGCTGCCTACACACCAATATTACAACTACAAAAAATACACTTGCTAAGGAATGAAATTTTGTGTTGTAGAGTGAATTATTTGCAGTGTAAACAGTGTAATTAAGGATGGCAAAGGGTCTTAGCAAGCAGCAGGCAAAATAGGATGAAAGACAAGGCTCAGAATCAGGATAAACCACCAAGGGAACTTAATGATCCAGCAATTGTGAAGAGGAGGTGGCAGGTTTAAATAGCATCTGAATTGGGGAATCGCCTACAGATAAATCCAAACTATCTGAAAGTGTCAGCAATGGAAATCAGAGATAGAGGCAGAGAGAAAGAGTTAGCAGTGTTTGTAGACCTGAAGCTACACAGCCACCTGTTGTTCAACCAAGAGAAGCAGTTGATAGAAAATACAAAGCTCCAGGTTCTAGACCAGATGGGCCCTGATTCTTTTACAGCTTTATTTGCATTTTCCTGCAAAAAAAGAGAGTTATTTAGTACATAGCTTTTTTTAGTGAAGACATGTGGAAATGAAATATCTTTATATTCAGTTATACTGGCCATACAGTTTTGAGATCCGCTCATTTTGTGGGATTGCCAAAAAAGTACAATTTAACCACCCATGAACTGGGCCAAATCAGGCTAATCCAATTATTGGCCTGGGCCACTGATCAGATTATACTCCCAGTTGCCCAATGACATTTCCAGACCCAGTTAAAATCACTTATTGATGTATATAGTTTACCCATAGAGTTAAACCAAGCTCTTAGATAAACATCCCCATCAGCATAGCATGCACACTTCATATACACTATAACTACTTGCTTATGCAAGACCTACTGAGCACTTATTTATATGTTAAGACAGCTAAGCAATGGTTGTGTTTAGAGATGAGGAAAATATTTCACTCAAGAAAACGCCCATAGATTTTAACATATACTTTAAAAAACATTACATGAAAAAACACCCATTGTCTTCAATGCATTTAGCAAATTTGTTGCTGTTTTGCTAAATTTTTAACTTCTTCACACTTGTGCAAACTTTGTGCTAAAAGCAATTGTAGTCACTGTCAGTTTGATGAATTGCAAACTAGTGAATCTATTGATGAAGAGTAAACCTGGAGCTATTGCCACCCTGAATTTGATGTTAATTCCAGGGTTCTGTGAGAATACCTTGTGGTCTAGCATTGTGGCGAAGACACCCGCTGGTGCTCACAGCTGAGATGCTGCTGCACTCACAGCAGGGATGCCCACTGCTTTCTCCTGTTCCGTGCCGATGCACAATAGAAGTGTGTGCTGGCATTGCTTCTGGGTTTTGACTTGACTGCTGCGTCTGACATAATCACGTTTGACGCAAAATTAGAAAAAAAATTTCAGGGCCGACGGCCAAATGTTCATTTCCCAACATAGGTCAATTTTTAATAATGCCTGAATGTGATTTCTAGTCTGTCTTACCTGTTCCTGACCATCCCTAGTTTACTGCCTGCACTGACCTTTGCCTGTTTATTGTCTATTCTCCTTAGTTTCTGTATTGCGATACTGTTTGTCTTGACTCGGCCTGTCCCTCGACCACGATCCTTGATCCCTGTTATTCGTTCAAGCGTTTGCTTCCCTTGACTGCCCAGAACTCTCTCCATGATCCTCTAATTATAACACCTGGCAGCATCTGAGTAGTGGAGGACTCCTCCCGAAGTGAAAGGTGGCTGTTAAAGGCGGAAGCGTGAGCCGAGGCCAGGACCTCGGGGTTTGCTCTGCGTTTGGGATACCATATTTAACATTAAAATGGAGATTCTCCACTGGATGAGTGAGTGGCAGATTTTGCCTAGGGAATGGGCTTGACAGAATCAAATTTCATGCTAGGTTTCTTGATAACCCTAGGGGTCCAGTGGTCCCCTCTGGAGAGGGGAGTAATATGAGAATACCTGGTGGTCTAGCGGTGCGGCGGGGGTGGACGCCTGCTGCTTTCACCTCTTCCATGACGATGGGCAAATGACGCGCACGCACACCACTTCCAGGTTTTGCTGTGATTGATGAGTCGTAGTTTCCCAGCATAGGTTTATTTTCAATAGTTCCTGGGTTAGTTCTGGGTTTGGGATACCCTACGTTACACATAGGAGCTAAGTGAAAAGTTATATTAGCAATAGTTTCTAGCTGTGTTTTGACCAAATGCAGATAAGAGGAAATACCATATCACCCTTGGGAAACCAGATTAAGACAAATCATTAAGAAACTCAGCACTAATATTAGTTTAGAGGTGTCAAGTTAATATTAGTTTAATGTATTTTTTATTTTTAAATGCAATAGCAACAATAATGTTAAATACAGATTACTCTAAGATCACTAAAACCAAAACCCTAAAACATATAAAAACTTTAAATATTAAGATTATAAATTATAAATTCAAAAAAAAACCCCTAAGATTATTATGTAGGTTAATCAAGATAATTAAATGCAAAAGTCCCATAATCCTGTCTATTAAAATACAACTAATAGGAAATCTATCTTTAATAAAGTTATTTTTGAGCACTAATTAGGTTTGCTAGAGTAATAGGATTTTTTAATATCAATTAGTATTGTATATGTTAATGTATGATTATTTTAAAAAGCACTTAACAGACATATCAACTAGGCATTAAAGGGTCAAAAAACCTCATCCCATTTAGGCATAAATTCATGTTAAGGAAAGGGTATTGGGTGTTAAACCCAAAAATCGAAGATTAAGTAAGACTAATAAACAAAAAGAAAGGTCCAAATGAAAAATGTTCAAGAGAGTTAAAGGTATAAATTAATCCAGAGGAATACGGTTAAAGACTGTATAATGAAAAAAAGCAGTAGCTACAACTAAGCTAATACGTGGAACCCATGTTCAGACTCATGCAGATAATGATTTAACCCATTCGTGGTCAATGACATCTAAAAAAGTGATTGTCAATGTGCAAAGTATCTCCAGAGTCATAATCAAAAGATGCTAATAAGATCATTATCCACTAGGCTAATGTACTTTATATTCTTATATGAGTATGAGTATCTTTTATGAATATTGTTTATTTTGGAGGGAAAATAGACAGTTCATCAAAATGTCTATTTTATCCAACATTATTTATATACCTCTCTTTTCCTTAAACCATCTGATTACTAATGAAACATCTTATATTATTAGTTTTCACAGTCACATTTAATACACTGTGTTGTGAAATGATTTAGAAGAATTTGATTATCTTGTAAATAAATATGCACAGCTCCAGCTCATTACATGACAGTTTTACTTTAGTCTTTGCTTACTGCTCAAAACAACTGACCCATACTGAAATATGTTAGTTTTAGTAAGGCGTCTTAATGTTGTAGTTTGATTCTTCTGTTGTTTTCATGTTAAACATCACTTGTCTGCACATTCCTTTAGGAACGAGATGTTTGTAATACTAGGATCTTATGCATGATATATGTGTGCTAGGTTGCTTCACTACTTTCCTGGAGAAAGATATCTAAGGTGAAGCACAGAACTGTTGCCCGTTCTAAAGAAATTTGATTAGCGGTTTAAAAAAAAAAACGTGTCTTTAGTAAATGTTGGCTAAAAATGCATCAACTGTTGATATTCCTCCCTCCCTCTCGTAGATTATTTCACAGCACAGGTGGAGAGGATCTGTTCAATACTTATGTAACCATTATCAGCGAAATCATTATACAAATCAAAACAAAAAAAAGTATGTTGTATTGTTTAATATTGTAAAAGATGAGATGTCTCCAATTTTGGTAAAAGGAGTCAAACATTTCCCAGAATTCTAGGATGTAGTGGCCACCTCAATGAGCAGGTCACTCTCGCTGTCAGTAGTTCATTAGGTCACAAAACCTGAGGCTGGCTTATTTGGAGGCCTTTGGAAGTAAAAAAAAACTTAAAAGTGTAGTGTGAAGGCAGATTAAAGAAAGATTTTAAGGTTAACAATTCTCATCATAGTTTTTCTTGCAGCCATGGCATGAGGACACAACAAAGGGCCAGATTCAATTCAGTGAGAAAAAGGTTTATCGCATGAAAACTCATGGATGAGATTCATTATGAGATGCAATTCAATTCAGAGAAACTTATCTCATGGTTTATCACATGAAAACTCTATGAAGTCTATGCGAAAAAACTGGAACTGAATTAGGAGAAAAGTGACATGAGATAACTTTTTCTCACTGAATCGAATCTGGCCCAATGTTTTTTTTTTTGTATTTTTTATTTTAAATTTTTAAAACAAAAGGGGAAAAAGAAGAGGGATACAGAAAAGAAAAGAGTAGGGGAGACTTGATAACAAGTAATTGATATGTAATTAATAACAAATCAAAAGCATTGAAAGTCTAATACACATAATAGGCATATTAAGCATGATAAGCATATTAAGTATAGAGAGACCCATAGTTGTGTACAGAATACTTTACTTACTTAACAGTTAATGAGCAAAATATCACCAATGGATTATACCAACGTTATTGAACTTAGAGGTCAAGATCTCCCAGAAATTTATCCAGGGATGCCACACTTCCCAAAACTGAATAATCTTATTATATAATATAAGAGTAATTTCTTCCATCTGTTTAATATCTTCAACAGCGGAAAACCACTCAAAGGTTTTTTATGTTGGATAATAAAAAAGTACTTGAAAAATATTGTAGTACACTGAAGATGTTGTGGAGTGTAAAGCTAAAAGCATTGGGCTAGAATGTCTGTCATCTCAATGCAAAAGTGGTATGGTTACACCAAAGTAGAAAGAAAGTAGATAGAATGAGTTAATATAAGTGGCCCAGATGGATGCACACACATTGAGTCAGTCTTTGTTTTTTTTTATTGAAACATAGGGTTTACATAGGGTCGAATATCGAGGGTTAATTAACCCTCGATATTCTAATGCCGAATGTAAATCCTTCGACTTCGAATATCGAAGTAGAAGAATTTACCGCAAATTGTTCGATCAGACGGATTTTAATCCATCGATCGAACGATTTTTCTTCGACCTAAAAAATGTTACAAAGCCTATGGGGACCTTCCCCATAGGCAAAACATAGCACCTCGGTAGGTTTTAGGTGGCGAAGTAGGGGGTCGAAGTTTTTTTAAAGAGACAGTACTTCGATTATCGAATAGTCAAATATTCAAATGATTTTTAGTTCGATTCGAAGTCATAGTCGAAGGTCGAAGTAGCCAAAAAAATTATTCGAAATTCAAACTTTTTTTTCTTCTATTCCTTCACTAGAGCTAAGTAAATGAGCCCCATAGTCTGTGAATTGGGTTGCCTAGTCTATGATCTGTGTTTTAGCTGCATTTCATTGTGTTACTCTGAGATACTTACTTAGTATTAGTATCACATACATTAGCTGAGATTTCAAAGAAATTACATCAGATAGATTTTTAATGTTGGCAATGAGTTTCATAAAGAAATTAATATAGTGAGCTCAAATCCATTGGTCTTAGAAAGACTGTTACGGTCCTGTACGTTTTAGTGTTTTAGAGGCAGAGTTTTTATGTTTTGAATTGCAAATGAAATCAGATGATAGAACATAATATTATGAGATTGGGGTTTAGGCCTCACTTGGGAGAATCCCAAAGATAAGAGGGAACTCAATATGCTTTAATGGAAGCATATTTAATTAAGAATGTTAAATAACCATACTGTATGTACTGAATAATTCACAAGAGATCAGTATATGTCTACTTGAATTAGAATATGTAAGTCATGTGTGATAAAGGGACAGGGTAACTGTACTTGACATGTTGGATAATAGTTTTCTGAAGATCAAAATGCATTTAATTTATATAGTGCTCATATTCCCTTTAGTTTTTGAACCCACCTTTGAGATTTTATGGAGCACTTACTGATGTTTTATGCACTATGTTCAATTATGTTAAATTTTATGTGAAGTTTATTAAGAGACCCTCATGTTGATTCGGTACTTTATATGAGACAACACTAACATGCCTACAATAAAAGATATCATATTCAAGTTCAGCACAAATCAAAGCAAAAACTGATCTTTTGAACTAACTTGATTCCCACCCTCTCTAACACACAAGAACTCACTTGCACCTTTAACATATTGTGCTTGGCTACCAAAGGATACAAAATACAGTGGTAGATACTCAGAAGTTGCTGTGGATCTTCATTAAAAGGATAAGCCAAAATGAATATAATTTAGTTTAAGCATAGGCTTTATTTTTCTGTTAAAGTAGGCAACCTCGCCAGCCTAGAGCCCATTAAACCAATGTAGAATATTTACAGGTTATTTCTAGTTTTTAATGAAATAAAATATCCTCTTTTTATCCTTATTTTTATATCTTTTTTTTTATTAACATGTTCCTAGATTAAGTAGATTAAAGTACTCAATCATCTACAACCCAATAATGATGCCATTATAAAATTATTATGAAATTTCCACAATTAAATTTGGTTTACTCTAAAATGTACTACTCATACAATGGGAGTCGGAATTTGACAATTAAAATGTGCTATCCATAGAAAATCCACCCACAAAAAAGTCGAAACAAAATGATTAGTACTAACATCAAAAGAACAACACCTATGCAAAAAAAAGGGAAAATGGTTGCCGGGTGAAAGCCGCTATTTGTTTGCAGTGCAAATGATGTGGCTTAGGTGGGGAAGATAGGCCTAACTTATATACATAGTAGGAAAATGTTAGCTTTGCATGTCTTTTAAGGATATTACATTATTCACAAAGTGTTAATACCAGAATACTAAAAGGGTTAAAGGACCAGTAACACCCCGACAAAATATTTATTGGAATTGATATACCAATGTAGGGGAGATTTGTATACTTGTTTCTCCTCTGGGTTGTTCTCTGCAGGGAGGGAGAGGAGCCCCCACCCCTCTGAGCTGACAGCAGGGAAGTACTGCAGAGCAAGTTGTTCCTGGCAGGCAGGCTGCATTTATTATGGTTATTTAAAGGTGCAGTGTCCTGCAAATAAACCCATCAACCTTTCCTATGTGTGTGTAATTGCAGATCAGGGAAGTTCCCAGGGAGGGGGTGTTAAGAATTGCACTATTACAAGGGATATTGCAGCCCAGTCTGTCCTGACCCTGGGTGAAAGCACATCAAATCATTGTGTGGGAAGAAAATAAGTGTAAGATCCCCTACAGTAGCAGAATAGGACTACACCAGTTATTTGTATTTATATACAGTTCCTTTACAGTGTCTTTTATCTAAATAAATCCGCACCCAGCCAGTTGTGTTTAGTATAGCCATATATAAGCCACATTCTTCCCCTGCCACCAAGTTACAGCTTTTAAATAAAAATGCCTCTTTTTCACTACTTGAGAAAGTGGCAAGTGCACAAAATGGTGCAATTCAATATTAGTCATTTTTAATAAAGGTAACTCTAGGTTAACTGTGCTTGCTACAACTATCTAATAAAATCTTTACTTGAACTATTATTCAGGAGCTATTCAAGAGCATGCTCAAAATATGAAACTTTGTAAGGAAGGATTTTTTTCTCCCTCTGAGGCTTCAAATGGGGTTTTTTGACTTCCTCTGGATCAACAAGCAGTTAGCCATTTTATATATATAAACTTATATATTAAACTTAAACATCTGAATTTGATGGATGGGTGGATGTCTTTTTGTAACCTAACTTACTATGTTACAATTAAACACTGAAATAATACATTTTCTTTAGGAATTATATTTCAGGTTAGGAAAATCTATTAAAAAAAGGCTCAATAGATTGTCATAGGAAAAAAGAATTACTTTGCGTTATTTCAAGTCATGTACTTGATTTTTTTTAAATAAAGACTCTCAAAGATTAAAGGGATTTTTTTTCCAAAGGGTGTTCCAACCAACACTGTTTTATACATAATTTAGTTACGCTTCTGCTAAAGATTGCAGCTTACTAGGATTTTGCTACTTCTGTAGCGTTGTCTTTAATCACTGTCATTCACAATATATAATAATCAATCTGCACAGAATATCAATGGATTATCTAACTTCAGGCACATGACAGCACAACTTCCTCAGAGAAGGTAAAGTCATTTCATTTTGATCCAGTTTTATAAAAAGTGATTGTGGTGACTAAAGCATGTAGGACATCAAGGCAAATTTTAATGAGGGGCCGATAGGAACATTCTGTTAAAAGACATGACATTTAACTTAAAATATTAATATAAATTATAATTAGGAATTTCTCTGTCCTAGCTTCAATATGTAAAAATTACTGGATGCTGGATATAGCAAGAGTAATTGATTAGGTTGCTGCTGCATCATAGGCAAATGTAACACTGCTGAAAAAATGGGCAGAAACCTGCGAGATACGGACTGTCCTGTGGATGAAAAGTACTAACAGTTTTTTGTTTTTATGATATGTCTATATAGGAGATATAGGATATGACTGGATACCCACCTTTTTGAATTAACTTTCTCATCAACAAAGATTTTGCTCACATCTTCACAAGGCCATTCTATTTCCAAACAGCTGACAAACCTGACTATGCACTCTACATAACAAATACCTAGTTTGTGTTTAAAATACATTAAATCTGGTAATTTCCTCACCTAAACTGAGGTTTCATCATTTTACTCACTTTGCCATAAAGAACAATGATTGTTTTTGAAGGTTAAAATGCCAAACCTCTGTTCTTTTAAAAAAAAAAAAAAAAAGTGCCTGATTCATTACTGTAAATAAACAGCTTCTCAGATATTTCTTTGTACTGGCAATATTGGCAAAGGGTAATCTCATTACTTCACATGCTCAAAAAAAAATCCCCAATTTGAGAGCCATTCCTCATAACTAAATATATCCATTTCCTTTATTAAAGCTACACTGTGACCTCAGAGCATTAAGTAATATAATGCCCCCTCCAGGAGTTTGACCTTGAAAATGGCAGTGTTCCAAGTCACAAGCTAAGTGTTCTTTATATGATAGTGTGTACCTGTGTAAATTAGCTAGCTCTATATCTGGACCCACTCCATCTAGAAATGCACTTGTAAGCACTAGATATTCAATAGGCAGTATGGAAGGGAGCTCAGGAACCAATGGGAATGGAAGCTGAGCTGTCCCTTACGCATACTGAAACTGAATAAGTCATTGCTGTTTTGTAAAAACATGAAGTTCTAATCTAGTGTAAAGTATTGTACACAACATACCCTGGTATTTCTATACCACTTACCAGCTTCTGTATTTGGTCTTTAATTCTTAGGAATTACAATATTTCCCCTTTGATATACATTCTAAATATATGAGATATTCATCGTAAATCATTATAAAATACATTTAACCTGTTCATCAGGATTTAAAAAATGACTTCTGATCTATCACCTGTAAGTTCATCGTCTCCATTTCACCTAGCAGCTGAAAGATGCACAGTAAGAACAAAATTATGTTAAGCCATAGTTTAAACTGACATAAAGATACAATACATGAGGGATCTGCTAAAACAATTTTGAATCAACCAATATTAATATACATATTATGAATGTGGGACCATTCTGTGCTGCTGTTACAGACAGTCTCATCATTTGTCATTCATGCAATTTGCTAATCAAGCACATTTCTTAGTATATTGGTAGAGAACGTTTCAGTCTAGTCATCTCTATCAAGAGACAGTTTATGTAGCCCTGTAACTCAAAAGACCTTATAACAAAAAAGAAAAAAGCAGCCTTTTTGTAATGAGTACATAAATAGTCAATGAGAGCATTGTAATAAAGAAACAAGGCAGTACAGATACGGGACTGACTGGTTTTGATTGGTCTTTGCTGCATTCTGTGACTTGCAGCTTAATTGGCACCTCCTATAGTTCATGTTTTAATTACAACCATTCTTGCATGTCTAAACGTAAATTAATTATTCACTTCATTTGCCCCAGGCTGTAATGAAGATAACATGGATTTATGCGTAGCAAATATATTTAGTAAATTATACCTCTTTTATTAACTTTTAAGAAAGTTGTTTATGATCTCTCAAAGCCTTATCGTGTCAATTAAGCCAAATAAAGAAAACAAAAAATTTGCTAATGGCAGAATCTCTTTTTCCTTCGGAAAATGGAATTTAGAAGAGAAAGCCAGGGTTTTTAATAAACCAAATGATTTCAAATGAAGTGCAAGCTGAGCAAAGTGTACCCAATTAATACATAACAGTAAAGTAATATGCTAAATCAGCACAGCAAATACATTTTAACTGGAAGTGGCTTGATTGATCAACACATTGTGTTATTATGCAGTGCCTTGGCTCTGAACATAAATATTGAATAACTCGTGCACATAATTAAACTATATGCCTCTGGCTTGTGATTTCAACTGGCAAATATGAAATGTTGGAAGTAAAAAGGTGATGTACTGTACAATTTGTTGCTGAAATCTAAAAATTTTTACTTATATTACTGCAATTACAAAGCATGCATATGCATTGTTTCAATAATGAATGCAGAGACTTTCAAAATAAATATGTAAAACAATTTCCTCAACACAAAAAAATTAGAAAATTACAAAATGTAGCATGTAGTAGTTTTACTGTCATATAAATTACAGTTAAATAGTGTTCTGGTCCTCTCAGGAGTCACCATTATATATAGCACTCAAAACCATGGGGCAAATAATAACTGCAAGACCTGGGTCAGTAACAAATCCTCTCAGTAGAGATGATTATTTGGATGTCAACAATTTTAAAGAATCATTCTGTTGAACAGTTATGGATTTTGGAAGCAATTATAGTTTTGTGGGGCTTTCCAGTGTCTGACAGATGATTAGCTGAGACCATGATGCTTGGGGAATTATTATTAATATTAGATATGGGATATGTTATCCAGACTGCTTGGGATCTTTGGGTTTCCGGATAAGGGAACTTTTTGTACTTTGGGAAGCAGGGCACATAAGAAGTGGTAGTACTTGGGAAGTGAGTCTGCACAGAGATGCGCAGCTTTGAGCAGACAACTACTGTGGTAGAGTTCATGTCTTCAGGTGCAACAACTACTATGGCGAAACTTGGTAACTTACACAAAAGTTTTTGGGCAGAGTGCAGAGTGCTATTACTTCCACTTCCCTCTGGGAAATTGCAAGGACTCATCAGCCAGTGGCATAACTATTGTATGAAACCCCCACCCCAGTAAAAAAATCTTCGGAGGCAGCTGCCACAGAGCAAGCCCTAGCTGCCCCCACCCACCTACTCCACATTGGTTCACTCCCACTGCCATTCTCTTGCCTCCCTGTGTCCTCTCTCCCTGGAGATCCCACTCAGAGGTAGGCAAGAGGCTGGGGAGCAAGGGATTCTTTAGAACTATAGAGGAAGTAGACCCTGTAGTCTGGATGCCCTTGTTCCCCAGGCCCTTGTGTCTGCTTCATCTATAGTTATGCCACCTGCAAAAAGTGACACTTCCTCATGGGCGAATTTCTCCGAAAAATTTGCGGAATGACAAAAAATGCCCAAAACTCGAATTTTGACGTCCGCGTAAATTTTGACACCCGCGTCAATTAGCGCTAATTTTGATATTCGCACAAATTTTGGTGCCGGCCCTAAAGTCAATGGGCTTATATAGTTAGGCGAATAGTGTTGATGTGCGATGGTCTTGACACACATCCACTCGCGGGAGTTTCACAAAATTATTCGGCAGTGGCAAAACATGGTAATTCGCCCAGAATTCTCGCCTGGCAGGTCAGACCCAGGGGGAAACAGTGCAGAGTTCATGTGTTAGTATATTGGCAATTATACTTAAATCAACACTGTGCCAGGGATTACAGTTCTACAATCACAACACACCAAGGCGATGCACAAATGAACTACCCAAAGTTCAGAGCTAGGACAACATGGAGTCTCAGACACAGAATGCCTAAAACCCAAATTGAACTGGCACCGGTGTATTTAATCCTGGGGTTAAAAAACCTGTAACAACTGCTGGCAGGCTTCTACAATAGCACTTGTTGACTCATGCCTCTCTAGCTAGCATATTAACTCCTGCCTGGCTAGCAACCTCCCACTGCAGCCGTAGTGAACAGATGTCTAACGTAATAGCCAGAATACTACTTTCATCTTTGTAACCTGTTACCAGTCAGGAACTGGAATTTAAGCAGGTTAAGTTAGTTTGCTTTTGAATCTGACCTGCATGCTAAAGATCAAAAGCAAACTAAGTGAACAGTTATGTCCCATATTGCACACCTTCAAGTCTCTGACTGGGAGTTGAAAAGCAGGAAGTTGGATTCTGGCTATTACATAAGACATCTGTTCTCTCCAGTCTTCATAGATGACATCTTCGGCTAACTAACTATATTAGAAACATTTGTTTCTATTTAGCACAGCCCATCAATTTACCTAATTTTTATTTTTATACTGAACTGAGAAGCATTGTCAGTTCAGAGTCATATTAGACATACAAAAATGATTTAGGCTTGCCACATATTTTATAAAAATACCTAAAATTGAGAAAGGTTATTTTAGTTATTTATGTTTTATTGACAGATAAAAAGGTACTAAAATACAGCATACTGTCCCATTACATTTAATTATACTGTAGGTATGATTTAGCTGACTTGAACAGATTTGATTGATTTAAGTGACAGTTAGCATGTTGTTGGGAGACAATAAAGTGGCAGCAAGTGGGGGGAAAACGAATGTCGTTTATGTATAACTTATGTTAATCAACAACAGATTACAGCCAATCTGTTCAAGCTTTTAAAGTAAAGGGATGGCAATGAGAATCTCAACTTTCCCTATACCCCATTCTATGCACCCATTCCTATGAGGGTGCAATGACAAGTAACCAGAAGTATACTTGTATACCCCTGTCCCATTGCTGTGAAGGAGAGAGGGCATTATTATCTCCTGCCATAAAACAGACTGAATATGTTCCATAAAATTGTCCCATTGCCCTAAAGTAGGTCACCCATATCATAAATACAAGATGATTCAACTGTGAGAATTCAGCATACCAGCACCAAGGCAGTCATCTTTCTCTTATCTAAAATAAGGTTTCCCAACACTGTAATTAAATACTGATATCTAGTTTTTTAATTCTAGAAAAAGGGTGTTTCTTACTTTTTATTCCCACTGAAGAAACAAAGAACAGGGGTCATATTTTCAAATATCATGTAGATTTCTCACTGGAGGATTTTTTTACCATTCATTGGGCTGTTGGACCTGGTGAGCTAGAGATTTCTAGTTGCAATCTTTAATCTATAAATGTAGAAAGAAATAACGTACAATGCCACAAAGGGTTCAAAAACAAAGTTATGTAACTGTCAAAATACCCCATAAAAACAAAGGCTAATTAGCCTTGGTCCTAATCATAATCAGTTTAAATTTAGAAGTTGTCTGTACATTTTTCAGCATGTGATAGTTAATTGCGGAAGTGTTTACTGCACAGTACTGTTAATAACATTATTTTTCAGTAGTGTAACTAGCTACAAAACCTGTTAGGTTAATGGCACCAAAGATAGAAAAAGTCACAGTGACAAAATATGCAGAATAAAATTCTTTCCTGTTATTGCCACTGGGAACCGAGTAGCACACAGAAGAGATTATTGCACGAAATTATGGACAGCTATAATTCCAGGCAGTAAATGAACCCTGTTGCAATACTTACAGTCATTTGCCATAATGGGATGCGATCCTGTTCTGTGCTGTTGCTGCATTATTTTTTTTAGTAAGGCACATAGATTAATATACCGGACAATCCCCAGGTGTTTCATAAGTCTATATTTAACCTGTTCTCAGATATAATGTATTCTGTCAGTCCATGATTAAATGCTGCTTTAGTTAGTGCTTTAGTATAGTGCTGCAGTTTGAATTAAAATTTCCAAAATCAAATTTTTGGGGGTTTTTGTGGTCAAAACTGTCAAATTCTACTAGTGAGTTATTCAAATTCGATTCGAGTTTTTAAAAAAAATTCTAATTAGATTTTTGAGATTAATCATACTCTGGCCCTTTAAGAACTCAAATTTGACTATTCGCCACCTAAAACCTGACTAATCACTGTTTAAGTAAATGTAAAATGTTTTGGTATTAGACAGTTATTACAGTGCAGTTTAATAATGTATGGTATACTCTAATAAGACCTGCTTAAAGGTTACGTTACCATCGCATTGCTTCAAAAAATAAAATTGTCAATCTTTTTGTCCACCGACAAAGGGGTCGTTAAATATTTTTGCGCATTTGCAAAAGGCAGATGAAATTGGCACAATGGAAAACTTGTTTGCACAAAGGCATATATTTCCCATTTATTTCTTTTATTACTTTCTGTTGAAAGACTAATTTCATATGAAACTGAATAATGGTTTTTAATAGCTATTCATAACATCACCTACAATTTCAAATGTATAATCATGCAATATCCTGCATTTGACTCAATTGCCACAATTGCTGCTGAATCACAGCCTCTTTCAGATCAACTACTCATGTTTATATGAGATAAGGGAATCATGTAAATACCTGATTGTGTTATCAGGCTCCTAAAGGTAAATCAAATCCTATAATTGTAGCAATTGCTACACATAGTATGTGCTTGGGGGAAGATTTATCAATATTTGACATAAGAAAGCAGTGAAAAAATATGATTGTGGATATAGAATAACTTGAATAGGTTTGATTTGTTAAAGAAAAAAAACTAGGGAATTTGTAAGAAAAAACTTAATGAGTACAAGCTGATGTGTTTCTATAGGTCGTCAATGGGAATTGTGGGAACGAACTGTATCCCAGTGTGTGATTTTAAGCAACTTTTTTTCCTCCGTTTATTAGAGCAGTTGATTTTTTAGCCTCAGTGAAAATGAATGGAACAATGTGATTTTCGTTTGGTTTTTGTGACTTTTTTCCACGACAAAAGCAATTATGTCAGAGTTTCTACTTATATTAAAGAATAAAGAAAACATGTAACAAAGTTACGTGAATTTTGTCTGAGATTTTGCAAATTTTCTTTTACTCTGATTTAATTTTTGGAAGAAAATATATGAAAGTGTTGATCACAGAAATTTATATTTAAGGGGAATGCACCGTCACCAAAGTACAGGTATAGGATCCATTATCCAGAAACCAGAATTCAGAAGGCTCCGAATTAAGGAAAGGCTATCTCCCATAGACTCCATTTTATCCAAATAATCCACATTTTTTAAAATGATTTTCAGTGCAATAATAAAACAGTACCTTGTACTTGATCCAAACTAAGAAATAAATAATCCTTACTGGAAACAAAACCAGCCTATTGGGTTCATTTTCACATGATTTTCTAAAAAGTTTCCAATGCTAATGGATTACTGCTGCACAAATATGGCAGCCCCTTCATACAGGAACATGAGGCATCAGACAGGTAATGTAAAAGCATTGTGCAAATACTTTATGGTATAGCTATAAGTGGCTTTCAAAGGCAATATTATGATAAAGGTAAAAAAAGTTCTTAATTTCTGGTGTCAGTATCTCTTTAAGGTATGAAGATCCAAATTACGGAAAGATCCATTATCTAGCAATCCAAGCATTCTGGATAACAGATCCCATACCTGTATTACCTTTCAATTGTTGACTATCTTCTTTAAATTTTTAACCTTTTAAATTAAGGTTAAAAGGAATTTTTCCTCCCTCATAAGCTTTGTAAGAAAGGTCAGTACCTTGAAACTGTTAACATTTTCTGTATTAGTTTGTATGTGTCTTAGCAGCCTCAGTAGCCTATTTCTGTGGAGAGTATTACTTCATTTGTAGACACAAAACCATCAAACATTAAAGTGTTATTATGACCCCTCCTTCTTTCTCCTTTTTTTGTCTTCCTCGCTCAACCTTGATAGTCCTTCTATGGGACTGAATTGAATTATTCTATTCACCAATTGACTTGCACATCTCTTTTTCTAGCTCACTATCATCCTTTTAATTGAATGCATTGCATATTCAATATAAGATCTTACCAGGGATATATACTGTAAAAAGGCAAAATTAATCAATCTCTCAAGTCTATGGTCCTTTTACTCAAAACAGTACAGATACATTGTTGTAATTTGAAGGGGCATATCTATTATGTGGTGTAAAAAGCAGCAGGGTAATACATCACACATCAGCGGGCTTTGCCGTATTAAAAACTTCATGCATTTTTTATGTATTTCTTCTTAGAGTGACTTACACAGGAAGCAATGTAAAATAACTGTGTGAAATCTGGTGTTACAACATTTTTTGGCAAATTTCGTTTGACACAGCATAATACATATGCCCCTAAATGTATAAATGGCCTAGAGTTAACTGTTTAAGATCAGAATACCTTTTGGAATAACATTTATGGAAATTCCTTGTTTGTATAGCTTTAAGAAACTTTTGGTCCAGTCCCATCCTGTAGCCCAGAGATACTGGTAGGCAGTAAAATTCTGAAGGGACTATAATCTGGGGAATAGGGACCTTGGTATATTTTTATCTTAGGTCTGCTCCTTATTTTCCTGTTTTTGCCCCACGCCCAATTATAGCAGTCTTTGAGTATTTCTCTTTTCTCTTCAATATAGAATCATGGAGGTCAGGAGGGTTTTGAGCTGTACTTTATTCTTTGGTATAGTTTTTATTTTTTGCTTTGGTCATAACCTGAAATAAAATTGGCTTGTAACGTTCAATATCCCACAACCCAGAGTAAACCCCAATGTCCCGGGCTCGGCTCACGCTTCGGCCTATAACCGCCGCCTTTCACGTCGGGTGGGGCCCTCCGCTACTCGGATGCCGCCAGGACTTAATAGTGAGGAGACTGAGGGAAGAACTCTGGGCGAGCAAGGGAACTTAACTTAAAGGTTATCAAAGTCCAGGAACGGGCCGAGTCGAAACCAATCGGGAATGCGGTACAAAATCGGTAAGCAGCAGAGTAGTCGAGGTCACAGGCCAGGTCAGCAACTAACAGGGTCGAAGTACAAAAAGGAATCCAAAGAGTAGTCAGGAACAAGCCAAAGGGTCAGGGCAGGCGGAGGTCAACCAGGAATCAAGGATAGCCAAAGGTCACAACAAGAATTACAGAATAATCGCTCCATAGGAGCCGGCACCTGGGGCCTAGCCGCATCGGCGGCGGAGTTGCGAGACTGGCGTCCCCGTCGAGGGGGCGGCAGGCGTCCCTGCCGTCCCCTGGGTAAGTATATTACATTACCCCCCCCCTCCAGAGGGGGCCACTGGACCCTTAGGTTTGTTGGGAAATTTAGAATGAAACTGTCTCACCAACCTATCCGCCTTAACATCAGAGGCGAAAACCCAGGATCTCTCCTCAGGACCATAACCCTTCCAATGAACCAGATATTGGAGTTTACCCCTAGAGATACGAGAGTCAATCAACCTGTGAACCAAGAATTCAGATTGGCCCTCAACAGAAATAGGAGGAGGAGGAGAATTCTGACGTACCACTCTAGCAGGTCTCAACAGAGATACATGGAAGGAATTAAAAATCTTGAGTTCGGGAGGAAGATTTAACCTGAAAGTATATGGGTTGATAACATCAGATATAGAGAAAGGACCAATAAATTTGGGACCCAGTTTGGCTGAAGGGACTTTCAGAGAAATGTTTTTGGAGGACAGCCAAACCTTGTCACCAACCTGATACACAGGAAAATCTCTCCGATGTTTGTCTGAAGCCTTCTTCTGAGCAGCTACTGCAGAAGATAAGGACTTCTGAACCTCCTGCCAAGTCTTAGAAAAATCTTCCACAAAGGATTTAACAGCAGGAAGATCACATGAACCTGAGAATGAAAAAACTCTGGGATGAAGACCAAACACTGTGAAAAAAGGAGATTTGCCAGTGGAGGAATGAATGGCATTGTTATAGGCAAATTCAGCCCACGGAAGAAAATTATCCCAAAGTGCCTGATTGCAGGAGACATAACATCTAAGATATTGTTCCAGAGTCTGATTTGTCCTCTCAGTCTGACCATTGGTCTGGGGATGATATGCGGAAGAGAATGACAAATCAGTACCCATTAATGAACAAAAAGCCCGCCAGAATTTGGACACAAATTGAACCCCCCTATCAGACACTATATTGAGAGGAGCCCCGTGAAACTTAAATATATGGACAATGAAAAGTTCAGCTAGAGTCTTGGCAGAGGGAAGGGTAGAAAGAGGAATAAAATGAGACATTTTACTAAAACGGTCCACCACTACCCAGATAACAGTATGCCCATTCGATGGAGGTAATTCTACAATGAAATCCATGGATATATGAGTCCAAGGTTTCTCAGGAATAGGAAGTGACTGCAGCAACCCTTGAGGTAAAGATCTAGATGGCTTAGATCATTGGCAGACTGGGCATGACTCAATATATTTGGCAATGTCTTGTCTTAAAGTCAGCCACCAGAGAGTACGAGATAACAAATCGCAAGTCTTCGCACAACCCGGATGACCAGCCACTTTAGAATCATGACTCTCTTGAAAGACTGCTTCACGTAAATTACTAGGAACAAATAACTTGCCCACTGGAATATCAGGAGGGGAATCTACCTGGGCATTCGACAAGGAGGTAGAGAGATCCGGACTCAAGACTGCCACAATCACCTCCTTGGGAACAATAGGGACTGGTTCCAAATCCTCCCTAGGCTTGGAGACAAAACTTCTAGAAAGGGCATCTGCTTTCAGATTCCTTTCTGCAGGCCTGTAGGTGATGAGAAAATTAAAACGAGAGAAAAACAATGACCACCTGGCTTGACGAGGATTTAACGTTTAGCAGATTCTATGTACAACAGATTTTTATGATCTGTGAACACAGAAACTGTATGCTTGGCACCCTCAAGGAGATGTCTCCATTCCTCAAATGCCAATTTAATGGCCAATAATTCCCTATTGCAAATATCGTAGTTGACCTCAGCAGAGGAAAATTTTTTTGAGAAAAAGGCACATGGGTGAATTTTATCGGAGACAGGATGTCGTTGAGATAATACTGCTCCGGCACCGATCTCAGACGCATCTACCTCAACAATAAAAGGCAAAGATGAGTCTGGATGCCGGAGAACTGTAGCAGAAACGAAGGCCTCTTTTAAGAGACCAAAGGCCTCAACAGCCTCAGCAGACCAAATACTAGGGTCAAACCCTTTCTTAGTTAAGGCAGTAATTGGGGCCACCAATGTCGTCTAAATACACAGCGACAAACCGACCCAAAAGTTCACGGAAGATATCGTTAACCAGTTCTTGAAAAACAGCGGGGGCGTTACACAGACCAAATGGCATTACCAAGTATTCATAATGCCCATCTCGGGTATTAAAAGCGGTCTTCCACTCGTCCCCCTTCCTTATCCTGATTAGATTATAGGCACCCCTTAGATCCAATTTGGAAAAAATAACAGCCCCCTTCACTCTATCAAAGAGTTCAGAGATTAAAGGGAGAGGGTAACGATTCTTGACCGTGATCTTATTTAACCCTCTATAATCGATACAGGGTCTAAGATTCCCATCCTTCTTCTTGACAAAAAAAAAAACCCAGCCCCCGCAGGGGAAGAAGAAGGTCTAATGAATCCCCGCTCCAAATTCTCTTTAATATATTCCTCCATGGCTAAAGACTCGGGGAGGGAAAGAGGATATGTCCTACCCTTGGGAGAAGAAGACCCAGACAATAATTCAATAGCACAGTCATAGGGTCTATGGGGGGGGTAAGGATTCGGCTTCTTTTTTACAGAAAACATCAGAAAAAGCGGCATAACAAGGAGGAAGACTCTTTAAAGAAGTAGCGGCCAGGGTCTGGACAGACTTAACTCAAGAATACATACATGCAGGACTCCATTTCAAAATTTTACCAGAGGGCCAATCAACCTGGGGATTATGACCTTGTAACCAGGGGAGGCCTAAAATGACTGGAGTCTGTGGGCACTCAGTAATGAAAAATGAAAGGGATTCAAAATGATCTGAAATGGACATGTGAATAACCTTAGATCGAGTAGATACTAGTCCGGAACCCAAAGATCTACCATCAATGGCGGATAATCTGAAAGATGGAACCTGTGGTTCCCAGGGAATACCATGTTTTTGAATAAACCCAAAATCCAAAAAATTACCCGCTGCCCCAGAATCCAAAAAAGCAGAGCTCTGCACGCAACCACTGTCCCAACTCAAAAGAACCGGAATTAAAATTTGAGAAGATTGGGGAGTAGAAACGACATCACCCAAGCAAGACTCCCCAGACCTGCTTAGGCTCTGTCGTTTCCCGGCCTTTTGGGACAGGTGTTGCGAAAGTGCCCCTTATCCCCACAATATAGACATAACCCATTATTCCTCCTACGAACCCTCTCCTCAGAAGAGAGACGAGTAGAACCAATCTGCATAGGTTCTTCTAAAGATCTAGGAAAGACTTGAGGGGTGTTAAAGACATTTACGGAAGGAGGTGTAACATAGGTAACCTGCTCCTCCTGGAGTCTCTCTCTATGCCTTCGATCAATCTGCATAGTCAGATGCATGAGAGAATCCAGAGAAGATTGTGCGGGAAAATTTACAAGACTATCTTTAATAGCCGGAGCCAAACCAACCCTGAATTGACTCATAAGAGCCGTATCATTCCAGCCCGTCTCTACCGCCCAACGGCGGAATTCAGTACAATATTCCTCTGCCCGCCGTTTGCCTTGTTTAAGGGCAAGTATGGCTGCGTCAGCAGAAGCGGCACGATCAGGATCATCGTAAATAATAGCCATAGCATTAAAGAAAGCCTCTAAGGAGTGCCGGGCTGGATCCCTTTGAGACAAACTAAATGCCCAGAGCTGGGCATCACCCTGTAAGAGCGTAACTACAAAATTCACCCTAGACTCTTCAGTAGGGAAGGAATAGGGTAAAAAACTGAAATGTAGCTTACAAGCCTCTTGGAAAGTAAAAAACTTACTTCGATCCCCAGCAAACTTCTCGGGGAAAGGAACCTTGGGCTCATGGAAGGTACTACCTGTAGGTGGAGGTAGAGAAGTGCTTGCCTGAGGAGTAGTATTACTCGGACCAGGAACAGGCTGTTGCTGCATCATGTCAAGTCTGGAAGAAAGACCGTGAAGACATTGCACAATATAGTCTTGCTTGTCCTCTTGTTCACCAAGCCTCTGTAGAAGATTTGCCAGAATCGCTTCCGAAAGAGTGGTGGAAGCAGTAGCTTCAGCTGGCTCCATCTTCTTAGTTTTATGGCCCAACGTAATGTGACGTTCAGTATCCCACAACCCGGAGTAAACCCCAATGTCCCGGACTCGGCTCACGCTTCGGCCTATAACCGCCGCCTTTCACGTCGGGTGGGGCCCTCCGCTACTCGGATGCCGCCAGGACTTAATAGTGAGGAGACTGAGGGAAGAACTCTGGGCGAGCAAGGAAACTTAATGTAAAGGTTATCAAAGTCCAGGAACGGGCCGAGTCGAAACCAATCGGGAATGCGGTACAAAATCGGTAAGCAGCAGAGTAGTCGAGGTCACAGGCCAGGTCAGCAACTAACAGGGTCGAAGTACAAAACGGAATCCAAAGAGTAGTCAGGAACAAGCCAAAGGGTCAGGGCAGGCGGAGGTCAACCACGAATCAAGGATAGCCAAAGGTCACAACAAGAATTACAGAATAATCGCACCCAGGAACCATATACAGAACCTACGTTGGGCAAGGCACAAAAGGACTGATGGCCCTTTAAACACTTGAATTTGGCGCCATTGGATGCTGGCGAATCAGCGCCAGCGCCTGCGTAAACACGCCAGCGCAATCACGCCAGCGTGCCTGCCCCTTTAATTCTAGCGCATGCGCGCCGTGCTCCACAGGAGCCGGCGCCTGGGGCCTAGCCGCATCGGCGGCGGAGTTGCGAGACAGGCATCCCCGTCGAGGGGGCGGCAGGCGTCTCTGCCGTCCCCTGGGTAAGTATATTACATGGCTGTGAAAAGGGTTATTAATAAAGGTCATAATTAAATAATGTATAATGTCCATAACTGTAGGACGTAAACATAGCATGTTGTTGCGCTGTCTCTGAACCCATGCTGGTTTTACTAAACAGATTATGCTAATTGGAATAAGAATCCAGGGTATGTAACCAAAAATATTTTGGTACAGGACATTCTGAATTGAGAAAGCCAGTCGAATGACTAGTGAAACGTTTTCAAAGAAAAAGAAAAAATACAGCAAGGCCAGTTGATTTGACTTATTACTATAGATATACAATGGAAGTCCATTAAAAGGATACTAGTTAGCACTAGTATTCTTGTGTGCAACTGTGTGTGTATGTAATTACTTGGTGTGCATGACTCTGTGTTTTTAGTTTGCATGCTGTGTGATTTAAAGGGATACTGTCATGGGTAAACATGTATTTTTCAAAACAGATCAGTTAATAGTGCTGCTCCAACAGAATCCTGAACTGAAATCTGTTTCTCAAAATAACAAACAGATATTTTTATATTTAATTTTGAAATCTGACATGGAGCTAGACATATTGTCAATTTCACAGCTGCCCGAGTCATGTGACTTGTGCTCTGATAAACTTCAGTCGCTCTTTACTGCTGCACTACAAGTTGGATTGATATCACCACCCTCCTCCCCCCCCCACCCCAGCAGCCTATCATCAGAACAATGGGAAGGTAACCAGCTCCCTAAAACAAGTTAACAGCTGCCTGGTAGATCGAAGAACAGCACTTAAAGTGGACCTGTCACCCAGACACAAAAATCTGTATAATAAAAGTCCTTTTCAAATTAAACATGAAATACAATTTATATTTTTTATTAAAGCATTCATAGCTGTTGTAAGCTCATTTAAAAATCTCGGCTGTCAATCAAATATTGTCTGCCCCTCCTCTATGCCAATGGCATAGAGGCAGGGCAGACAATTACTTTCACTTTCCATTCAGCACCTAGATGTCACAGTTCTCCACACATTCCCCCGTTCTCTGTACCGGTTAATTGTGGAGCCAGGGCATGGAAATGTGTCAGGCTTACCGTTTGATCCAACGAGGAAGGAGCAGGAACTTGTAGAACTTGAACCCACAAGCGCCTCGCACAACACTAACCCACCTGGAGTGGAACAGGGAGCAGTAATGTGGCGAGTAGCCAATGAGACTAACCAAGGCACAGTACAGAGGGTTGAGGCAGAAGCGAAGTCAGGCAGGCCGAAGTCGGGGGCAGGCAGCGAAGAATCGTAAACGTAGTCAGGCAAGATGATCAGGGTAGGCGGCAATCAGATAATCCGGAAAACAAGCTGAGGTCAAACACAGGAAATCAATAGAATACAATGCTAGGGTTTCAGTCGAGTAACCTAATAACCAGGCAATGAGTCACAGCAAGGAATAGGTTTAAATAGAACCCTTTGGCGCCAAACTGGCGTCCTCACGCTGGCGTCGCACAGCTGACGCCAGTGTGTCCGTCGCTGACGCCCTTGCGTCGGCGACCGTCGCCGGCGTCCAACACCGCGCGCCGGCGCGCATCGGTTCCCCGATGAGCGCGCCTGTGCCTGCGTCGGAAGGAACGCGGAAGCGGATCCTCACATTGCCCCCCATCAAGGAGCGGCCTCAGGACGCGACTGGCAGAAGGTTTATCAGGGTAGCTCTTGTGAAAATTCTTCAACAGCTCACCAGCATGGATATTAGAAACGGGTTCCCAAGAATTCTCTTCTGGACCAAAGCCTTTCCAACTGACCAAATATTGGAGACGCTTGCCCCTAACACGGGAATCCAGGATCTTCTCAACCTCGAACTCCTCTTGACCATCCACTACAACAGGAAGTGGAGGAGAAGCTGTACGGCCAGGAAAGTGAAATGTGGAGGCTGGTTTAAGTAGAGCAGCATGAAATACTGGATGAATACGCCAGGTTGCCAGAAGCTTTGGAAAGCCACAGGATTAATCTGACGAGTGATAGGAAAAGGACCCAAGAACCATTGTCCCAACTTCTTACTAGGACAAGACAACTTGAGGTTAACAGTGGATAACCAAACACAGTCCCCCACTTTGAACTCTGGATCCCTTCTTCGTTTCTTATCCGCATAAATCTTGAAGTTCTGTTGCGCCCTCCTCATGTTCTTTTGGAGCTTCGAAAAATTATCAGCCAAAAAGGTTAACCGGTCCTTAACTGCAGGAACAAGAATATCAGACACAATGGAAGAAGGGAAGGTTACAGGATGAAAACCATAATTTGCAAAGAAGGGGGACTGATTGATAGAAGAATGTTGAGCATTATTATATGCAAATTCCGCCAAAGGAAGGAGATTAACCCAATCATCCTGAAGATAAGATGAGTAACATATCAAATACTGCTCAAGAGTCTGATTAGTTCTCTCCGTCTGGCCATTAGATTGAGGATGAAAAGCCGAGGAGAGCGACACGGAAATCTTAAGAGCACCACATAAAGCTTTCCAGAATTGAGACGTAAACTGTGGACCACGATCAGATACTACCTCATCTGGAAGACCATGGAGTCTCACTACTTCCTTGATGAAACAATCAGCCGTCTCAGAGGCAGACGGAAGTCCAGGCAAAGATTTAAAGTGAGCCATCTTGGTCAGGCGGTCAATAAAAACAACAATAGCAGAGCAATCGCAGGAGGGTGGTAAATCAGAAATGAAGTCCATTGACACTGACCCCCAAGGACGAGACGGAACTGCAAGGGGTTGGAGGAGACCAAAGGGTCGAACATGAGAGTCCTTGGATCTGGTACAGACTTCACAAGAGGAAACAAACTCCAAACAGTCTTTAGTCATCCCAGGCCACCAGAACAGTCTTTTAGCAGAGATGATAGTTTTCTTAATACCTGGATGACCCGCCATTTTAGAGTCGTGAATATTTTTAAGAACCTCCAACCGCATTTGTTCAGGAACAAAAATTTTCCCTTCATGAAGAAGGAACCCTTCTTTGGGCACTAAAGAAGGTTCACAGACAGCTTTAGATGCATCCTTAATTTGACTTATAAGAACAGATTGTAACAAAAGAAAGTTATTCGAATTTAGGATTGTCTCAGGGGAAGAGAGAATCTCGTCCTCAGAAGAAAACATGCGAGACAGAGTATCCGCCTTGACATTCTTTGACCCAGGCCGGTAAGTAAGGTGAAAATTGAATCGCATGAAGAAAAGGGCCCATCTGGCTTGTCTAGGTCTTAATCTCTTGGCAGAACGCAGGTACTCCAAATTCCTATGATCAGTGAAAATGAGAATTGGATGTTTGGATCCTTCAAGAAGATACCTCCACTCTTCTAATGCCAGTTTAATAGCAAGTAGTTCGCGATCCGCCACGTCATAGTTACATTCGCATTTCGCCAATTTACGTGAAAAGAAAGCAACTGGATGGAGTTCTTCTTGAACCCCAGACCTCTGTGATAAGACAGCACCCACAGCAATTTCCGAAGCGTCGACCTCTAAAGTAAATGGAAGAGCCAAGTCTGGATGACGAAGAATTGGAGCCGATGTAAAGAGTTTCTTCAATTTTTCAAAAGCATTCTGAGCCTGTGGTGACCAACAAAATTTTTGATTACAACGTGTGAGTTCAGTTATCGGTAAAATAATTTGAGAAAAGTTCTTTATGAATTTCCTAAAGAAATTTGCGAATCCAATGAAGCGTTGCACAGCTTTCTTAGAAGAAGGGATAGGCCAATCAATGATTGCAGAGATCTTCTTGGAATCCATTTGAATTCCTAAAGGAGAAATAAAGAAGCCCAAAAAGTCCACAGATGTCTGTTCAAATAAGCACTTCTCGACCTTCGCATAGAGCTGGTGAGTACGGAGGCGGGCAAGGACTTTCTTCATATGTATTCTGTGCTCCTCCAAAGAACTAGAAAAAATTAAAATATCCAAATAAATGATGACAAAAATATCAAGAAAGTCTCGAAAAACATCATTGACGAAATGCTGAAACGTAGCGGGAGCATTACAAAGTCCAAACGGCATAACAAGGTATTCAAAGTGACCATAACGGGTGCGGAACGTTGTCTTCCATTCATCCCCTTCCCGGATTCTAACTAAGTTGTATGCTCCCCGAAGATCAAGTTTAGAGAAAATCTTGGCCTCCTTAAATCGCTGAAATAGCTCCGGAATGAGAGGGAGAGGGTAACGATTCTTGACCGTGATCTTATTTAAGTCTCTATAATCGATACAAGGTCTCAAAGAATGATCTTTCTTTTCAACGAAGAAAATCCCAGCTCCGGCGGGAGAAGAAGACTGTCGGATAAATCCCTTGGCAAGATTTTCATCCAAATATGTGCGTAATTCCAGAAGTTCAGGCTCAGTTAAAGGATAGATACGTCCGAAGGGAATTTGCGCTCCCGGAAGAAGATTAATGGGACAATCGTAAATACGATGGGGAGGTAGTTTATCGGCCCCTCTCTTGTTGAAAACATCAGCGAATTCCCAATAAGCCAGAGGAAGTAGATCATGGATTTCAGAAGAAGGAGAAAGGGAGCATACTTTAATTGAAGAAGACGAATTCTCAATTTTACATTTAGAACGGCAACAATTTGAAGAAAATGTTACACCACCAGTGGCCCAATTGATAGATGGGTTATGTCTCTGTAACCAGGGTAACCCCAAGATGATCGGAAATAATGGAGACGTAACTACATCAAAGTTCATTTTTTCCACGTGAATTTTATTAATCACAACAAAAAGTGCAATAGTCTCTTGAATCACAGGACCAGAAGTGATCAGAGAACCGTCCGCCACACGGAGTGCTATAGGGTTCTTCTTAGATTGGAGAGGGATTTGGAACTGAAGAGCAACTTTACTGTCCAAGAAGCACCCACTTGCCCCGGAATCAAGTATTGCTTGAAGTTCCATCACCTTGTCTCCCCACTGCAAGGATAGAGAAATAGTCAGTAAGGGCACAGGAAAGTTACAACTATTAAAGTCTCTTTCATAAGTCTCCTTACCCGAGGGACGGGTCGGACAATTCCGAAGAAGATGGCCCGCTTGACCACAGTATAAGCAAAGATTAAGTCTGCGACATCTGAGGCGCTCTTCAGGGGTTAATGCAGACTTAATGGCTCCAATTTGCATCGGCTCTGGGGCAGCACTGATGGTAGCTGTAGGAACCGTAGATGTCGTCATAGGAGGCATACGGATCGGAGGTGGAGCAGAAGGTAAGAGCCAAGTAGGAGACAAAAGACCAGCTTTTTCAGCCTTTTCCTCCTCCCTACGTTCTCTAAGTCTTTGATCCAACTGGATGGAGATATGGATAAGCTGCTCCAAGGTGTCAGGAATGCCTGTACGGCCAACTCATTTTTCAACTCAGCTGAAAGACCCAGACGATAACGGTTCTTCAGTGCTGCAGGATTCCATTCAGTATCCTCTGCCCACTGACGGAACTCTAGAGTATAGTCCTCAACAGGACGGGTACCTTGCCTCAAGGCATGCAAGGCGGCCTCAGCAGTGGAGGTTCTGTGTGGGTCATCATAGACCACTGCCATGGCATCAAAGAAAGAGTCCACAGTAGCCAAGACAGGACTTTGACGATCCAAAAGACGAAAAGGCCCAAGTCTGGGGCTCACCAGTCAGGAAGGAGATGACAACCCCAACCCGTGTCTGTTCATTCGGATAGGTGTGGGGTTTAAGGGAAAATAGCAGCTTGCAGCTACTTCTAAAGTTGCGGAATAACTTCCGGTCACCAGCAAATTTTTCTGGGAAGGCGACTTTCGGCTCCGAAATCTCGGAAGTAATTACTTGCACTTCCGTAGGAGCAGGAGAAGGAGATACTGAGGCAGAAGAGGAAGTTGCAGCCGGGGGATGTGCTCTGATATGCTCCTGTAGCTGTGAGTAACCGCTCTGCAGCTCCCGAACGGCTTGGGTCAACGATGACAGCTGTTGCGTCAGGACAGCAAATGGAGAAGCCCCTTCGGTTGGATCCATGGCCTGGTTATACTGTCAGGCTTACCGTCTGATCCAACGAGGAAGGAGCAGGAACTTGTAGAACTTGAACCCACAAGCGCCTCGCACAACACTAACCCACCTGGAGTGGAACAGGGAGCAGTAATGTGGCGAGTAGCCAATGAGACTAACCAAGGCGCAGTACAGAGGGTTGAGGCAGAAGCGAAGTCAGGCAGGCCGAAGTCGGGGGCAGGCAGCGAAGAATCGTAAATGTAGTCAGGCAAGATGATCAGGGTAGGCGGCAATCAGATAATCCGGAAAACAAGCTGAGGTCAAACACAGGAAATCAATAGAATACAACGCTAGGGTTTCAGTCGAGTAACCTAATAACCAGGCAATGAGTCACAGCAAGGAATAGGTTTAAATAGAGCCCTTTGGCGCCAAACTGGCGTCCTCACGCTGGCGTCGCACAGCTGACGTCAGTGCGTCCATCATTGGCGTCCGTCGCTGACGCCCTTGCGTCGGCGTCTGTCGCTGACGTCCTTGCGTCGGCGACCGTCGCCGGGGTCCAACACCGCACGCCGGCGTGCATCGGTTCCCCGATGAGCGCGCCTGTGCCTGCGTCGGAAGGAACGCGGAAGCGGATCCTCACAGAAATGGACATCGGGTCCCCCATTCTGGTGCACAAACAAGATTCTGAGATGATGCAAGGCTTGCCTAAATAACAGTGTCCACAAAATGGCTCCTGCCTGCTTGCTATAATTATGAATTCCCAGACTGGAGGAAACAAGATTCAAATAATTTATATAGTGTAATTAAAGTTCATTTTGCTTGACTAATGTGATAAAATAGGATTTTGAATAATTTTTTTGGGTGACGGGTCTCCTTTAATAGTAAAATCCAGGTCCCAGTGAGACACCTTCAGCTAGGAGCAGGAGAAACAACAGCTTGCCAGAAAGCAGTTCCATCCAAAAACACTGGCTGTTTTTAAAAGCACATGACCAGGCAAAATGACTCAAGATGGCTGCCTACACACCAACATTACAAATAAAAAAAATACACTTGCTGATTCAGGAATGAAATTTTATATTTTAGAGTGATTTCTTTACAGTGTAAACAGTGTAAACACTGAATCCATGCTCACTTCTAGGCTATAGGCTAGTCATTTAAAGAGACTAATCAGACATAGCTATTCAGAACACAAGATTTTATAGTTAACTCAAAAAGGAGAAAATAAATGCAACTTTCCCAAGGAAACGAGACATTATAAGAGCAAGCTCTTTAAAATTTGTAAATTACCGTACACACATATTTTCAATTGACTCCCCAGGGGTATAATCAAATGCTCTTAGACACGGACTTTGTATCATAACAGCCATGCATTGCTTTTTTTTTCCATATAATGTGATTCCAATCATTGCTATATGTCTTGTGTCTACTGCAATGTCATACAAGTTTCCCAGAGAATCAGATTGTGATCTTAAAGAGAATCCTGCTGTTTAACTTGCAGCAGTTCAGGACATAACTACAGAATACATTCCTTTTTTTATGATTCATGCAAATAAGAAACGACACATAGATGTTCACGGACAAAAGCAATAATTTGGTGCTTAAAATATTTTGAAATTTACAAAGGAAAGTAAACTTGTAAAAAAGACTTTCACAAGGTTGTTTTTTTTCCAATTCTGACAACTACTGTTCCAGCATATAAAGTAATTGCAGGACAGCTTTAGGTCCAGCTATCATAATTTGGATACAACTGAACAGAAAATGAGCTTAGCAACAGAAGAGGACAGAGAAATTTTGCTTAGCAACTGCAATATATCCAGCTTTTTCTAAGGCAAAATTAATTTTCTGTGATAACTCCTTTTTCTATTTATTTTTATAACACAGATTTTATACTCAAACATACATTGCTTTCACCTCCATCCCCACACCTTACATGTCTAACTCCTGTTTCAGTTCATTATTATTACAGAGATTTTATAGACAAACATACCTTGCTACACCCTCTACCCCATCCATCTTAGACCCAGGCTGGGGGTTGAGATATCTTGCATAGAGAGCATTGCTGCTTTTGAACACTTATTAAACTAAGTTAAAAACATGGTTATTGATATCTATTGTCTACTTTTATGCTTTTTTAAATGACAAGTACAAAAAAAAAAGATCTGTAGCTAGAATGAAGGTGGCATCACAGTGAAGCAGTCACTACAGAACAGTGGTAGGACAAGCCTTGTTATTATGATTACAAACCATCTTCTCAGCAGCATCATATTCTATTTACACAAGAGAGGAGAAAATGGCAACTTTTGAAGAAAGATGAGCTACAATGAAAACTTGAGACAACACAAGAAAGATAGGATGGAAGCAGAGGTAAATGTTTCATTCTGGTAGTCAGAAATTGAATTATATTGTTTAATCAAATGTAATAAATGCAAGTGTCTGGATACCACTGATTGCAAACTGAAAGCCACATTTGACTGACTAAAGACAAATTTGACTGGATTATTGTCTATAAAAGTTGGCATGCTTGTTGCAAACATATGAAATCACTTCCTGTCAACCTTCAGCCAAAGAGATATTTGAATTTTTCCATCAAAGACTTTTTATAACTTTGCAAGTAGTCAGCAGTTACTATTTCTGCCTCCATTTTCATTTCTTTAACTGTTTCCGAACAAAGTTGAATCATTATTATTAATTATTATTATTAATAATAATAATAACAACATTTTTAGAATCATATAGTCAAAAAATCTAATTGTCAAAAATGTTTTTTGTTGGTGGTTATTAGTGCCAGGAAATACTGCTGAACTCTTAAAGTTGTTCCTGACTGTGTATAAGAAAAAGTGGAAAGAAGTTATTATAAGCACTAAGTAAGGGGTTTCTTTGTAGCTGGAATATCACACTTTTGACAGAAGATACAGCATGTTTTGGGACCTTAAAGGAGACATTTACCTGTTTTTACCTGTTGCTCCATCCAAATGTTGCTGGACTTCAGCTCCAAATACTCCAACATATTATCAATGGAAAACATATTTTGTATAATAACATAAAGCTGAACCAACTCTTCTCCCCAGCTTTCCCTGGCAAGTGACAAACTTAATGCGACAGAATACTAAGAACAACAAGGGGCATATTTATTTCGAATTGAAAAAACTTCGAAATTTAAATTCAAAAAGACCAACCGAAATTAAGTTGAAGGTTTTTTTTGGTCGAATAGGTCCATTTTCGATCAAATAGGTCCATATTTGGCTGAATTCGAATAGTTCAAAACAAATTAATAGCACAATTGATCGAATTAGATTCTAAGTTTTTCCCAAAAAAACTGACATTTTTCAAAGTCCACCAATTGACTCCAAATAAGTTCTAGGAGGTCCCCCATAGGCTAAAACAGCAATTCGGCAGGTTTTAGATGGCGAATGGTCGAAGTCGAATTTTTAAAGAGACAATACATGATAAATTTCGATATTCGAATTTTCTCATTTTTTTCAAATTCAAATCGAATTTGGACTATTCCCTAGTCGAAGTACACAAATAGCTCAAAATTCGAATTTTTTGAAAATTCACCTCGACCTTTGATAAATCTGCCCCTAAGTATCGAGTGGTGTCCCAAACCCAGAACAAACCCCAAGGTCCCAGCCTCGGCTCAACCATAAAACCACCGCCTTTCGCTTCGGGAGGAGCAATCGGCTACTCGGATGCCACCAGGTCTTATAGTGAGAGGACCAAGGGGGAAGTTGTGGGCAGGCAAGGGAACCAAACATGAACTAGAGGTATGGGGGAACAAGGAACGTGGTCACAGACAGGCCGAGTCGAAACCAATCAGGCAGAGCAGTACCAAATCTGGAGACAAGGACATAGTCAAGGTCACAGGCAGGTCAGGTCAATAACACCAATATCGCAGTACAGTTATAGAATATAAATGGACAGGCAGCAAACTAGGAATGGTCAGGGACAAGCAAGATCAGGAACAAACAAGACAACTAGAAAACTCACCCAGGAACTAAGGAAATAGACATATATTGAGCAAAGAATATTTGGACAAAACCACTTTAATTATTTGAAATTTGCGCCAAACGTAATGACGTCAGATGCAACGCTCATGCCAAAACCTGGAAGTGACTTTAGCGCTAGTCATTTTCGAATCGGCACATAAGAAGAAGGAAGCAGTGGGTGCCCCCCGCACCACTAGACCACCAGGGGTTCTTACACTCACTTATGTGGCATTAAACGTATTCTTCTCACACTGAACATCTAATCAGCACTATTGGGTAGCTTTATTATATATTGAAATGGGAATCTAGAAGAATTACAAACAGGGGGATCTATTTTGCAATTGACCAAATTGACAGTGAAGAAGGTTTTTTTACAAATTGACACATTTCTCAAACAAGATAAAGTGTCAATTCATCAGAATGTTTTTGATAATGTAACTGCCTGTAGTTGTATAGCTGAACTATTTTGAGTTCTGCTCAACAGCAGCTCTGAGCACCGATTAGACTCTTTACTCCCTGATGCAAATCACACACATGGAAAAAGCACTGTAACAATTATTGCCTAAACTGGAAATATTTTTCCAACAAACAAAATAAATTGTTAAATATAGTTAATGAATATAAAATGCTCTTGCAACCTTAATTCAGTTTGGGTTTCCTACTTTGTTGAGCTAACGGGTGCAGATAGTATAGTTTAAGGGAAGACATACATTGTTAAAGAAATGACACATTTTTTCAAGTGAGACCAAGTTAATTGAGAATATTATGTCAAGAATGGAAAGAAATGCAGAGCAGAGACGATGGATGAAGATTTTTTTTTAATCTTGCACATGCAGTAATTGCAATCACAGAGTAATAAGGCATAGGGTAGAAATTAATCATTTTGAGGTATTAAATATATTTTTTATATCTCACTAATGAATTATTACTGGCTGATTTATGCAAACATTTAGTAAAATGCCCAAACTACAGATCATTATATGGTATCATATACAGCATACAGTATTTAGTAGACAAGGCAACCATCTAGATTTGTAGATTCTTTTTATAGGTGTGAATGTTCCATAAACTTTAGCAGTCAACTGTGATTTAGTAGCTGCATTTATTCCTTTCTGCCAAGAACACTCTGCAATTCATAGTTAATGTCAAAGGGATGCTTTTGCTCTTGTTGCAGCAACAAAATCAACACTACAAAGTCATATATATCAATATGTACATAGTTTGTAGTTTTTCATTCTGAGATAGACCATACTTCTCTGAAAACAGTTCAAATCAAAATTCCATCAGCCTGATAATTACCTTATGCTTTATTTTACTTTTCTAGTTACAAATGTTTTGTAGTTGAGGACTTTTACCAGAATGTAGCAGTCATTTCAAAATTAATTATTCCCATTACTCTGTTGGGAGTTAATATATACTGTACCATACTCTACTGATATAATCTGTGTTGCATAGGCAATATGAAAATAAGTAAACCTGACCAGAATGACCCTAAGCAATACTTTTTGTGCTCCAGGACATAAGCATATTTAAGTAGCACAAGTCAAGCAATGCTTATCTACTAACTTTGGATATCGTTCAGTAGAGAATTTGCAAAATATTTAAAAGAAATCTGATGTACCTGACACCTGATATAACTACTGTATGTGTTGTGCCTAGATTCAGTTTTAACACTGCATTTGTAGATTATTTATTTTATTGTAATTTTTTATATTCAGAAGAACAAATTATAAGGGGGATAATTTACCAACACAGCCACAAGTGTGGTTGCAGTCAAATTACAAAATTTCAATTCCAAAATGGTGTGCTCCTTGCCGGCTCCAAGCAAAGAACCATTTGAGAAACAAGATGAAAAATATATAATGTAGCTTCCTTGGCTCAGTTTCACCCAAGGGTTTTAAACAAATATAGAATTAACCGTGCTCATAACCAAGAGACTTGAAGGGGGCCCATTTACTTAGCTTGAGTGAAGGAATGAATAAAAAAAACGTTGAATTTAGAATGTTTTTTTTGGCTACTTCGACCTTCGACTGTGACTTCGAATCGAACGATTCATACTAAAAATCGTTCGACTATTCAACCATTCGATAGTCGAAGGACTGTCTCTTTAAGAAAAACTTGGACCCCCCTAGTTTGCCACCTAAAAGCTACCGAAGTCAATGTTAGCCTATGGGGAAGGTCCCCATAGGATTCGTACGCATTTTTTGGTCGAAGAAATATCGTTCGATTGATTGATTAAAATCCTTCGAATCGAACGAATAGCGCTAAATCCTTCGACTTCGATATTCGAAGTCGAAGGATTTAACTTCGACAGTCGAATATCGAGGGTTAATTAACCCTCGATATTCGACCATAAGTAAATTTGCCCCGAAGTGTTAAGTCTCAATATATGACAACGGGTATGTGACATTTTTTCAAACTTCATTCCAAATCCAGTCTCACATCTTACTCAGCTCATTTGTATCATTTGCTTTGTCTGTTATCTCAAATTTTAAAGACATAAATTGCCTGGATTAATTTGCTAGGATGTTCTGGCCCTCTACACTTAGGGGCAGATTTACTAAATTCGAGTGAAGGATTCAATTAAAAAAACTTCGAATTTCGAAGTGTTTTTTGGGCTACTTCGACCATCGAATGGGCTACTTCGACCTTCGACTACGACTATCGAAGGATTCGAACTAAAAATCGTTCAACTATTCGACCATTCGATAGTCGAAGTACTGTCTCTTTGAAAAAAAATTCGACCCCCTAGTTCGGCAGCTAAAAGCTACCAAACTCAATGTTAGCCTATGGGGAAGGTCCCCATAGGCTTGCCTAAGTTTTTTCATCGAAGGATATTCCTTTGATCGTTGGATTAAAATCCTTCGAATCGTTCGATTCGAAGGATTTAATCGCTCGATCGAATGAATAATCCTTCGATCGATCGATTGAATTTCCTGCGCTAAATCCTTCGACTTCGATATTCGAAGTCGAAGGATTTAAATTCCTAGTCGAATATCGAGGGTTAATTAACCCTCAATATTCGACCCATAGTAAATCTGCCCCTTAATTCAGCATCTGTTTTATCCTGTTTGATTTCTGTTGTGACATGGCCTGTTCTGGAATTCTGCTAAGCTAATGGCTTATTATCCTAAAGACTGTGAAAAAATGTTCCCAATACAGTGACCTAAGCATTGCCTATAGGACAGCATGTCACTATACATGAATTTAGTAGAGAGACTTATTTTCTTGATATATCATTTCATAACATGAGCTGACTACTAAACTACATTCATAAACACTTTTATAAATTAAAATATCATTATTCTAAAAGGACAAATTGTGAAGTCCCACAATAACCTTCTGGAGATACACATTTAACCATTCAATAGCTCATTTAGTTATATGTAACCTGTATTTCACATCTATTTTATTAAATATAGTTTATCAATAGTAATCAATCAGGCCTTCAATGTACTGCTAATATAGATTCTGCTCACAATGGATTTTTAGACTTACTCTTGTGTAAACATCAACACTAATAAGATCATTATTAAAATACACAATAGATCATGAACTTTCACATATTACAGTACACTGTAAAATCAAAAACTGCAAATTAAGAACAAGCAAATATCCCTTTGGTGCAGAGATTAGAATATCAATATGAAGAAGCATTATCCTTGAGGACAATTTCATCACCTGATCATTCTTACTCTAAAAATCGTTCGATCGATGGATTAAAATCCTTCAAATCGTTCGATTCGAAGGATTTAATCGTTCGATCAAACGATTTTTCCTTCGATCGTTTGATCGAAGTAATTGCGGTAAATCCTTCGACTTCGATATTCGAAGTCAAAGGATTTTACTGCGATGGTCGAATATCGAGGGTTAATTAACCCTCGATATTCGACCCTTAGTAAATGTGCCCCATACTGTTAATACAAAATATAGATCATATCAAAGAATAGACTTGCAAGAATATAACAGAGGGGGACTATAGGGCTGGTCATGGTAAAAAAAAATATAATTTGCTTAATTCTATACTGTTATAGTAAATATTAATTCTATTAGCTCTGGTTATCAAAAAATCAATTACACGTCTTCACTGTAAATGTATCTGTGTAAATGTTTTAACAATTGTGTGAAAATCTTATCCTCTATGCAATATATATGCACAGCAGCATGACAGCTGTTTTTTTATAGCCACACAGAGAGGAATCCTTGCAACAGAGGGTCATTTTGCCATAGAGAACTATTCATTCTGTTAGGAATCTATTAGAAGTTTTCACTTCAAGCACAACTATGAGAGATTGGCTCGCCAAAATGCCACCAGTGATGGAAGTTATTGTAGCAAGGAGCCAGCACATGTGCTGAAATTGTACCTTTGTCAAAAAATACTTTTTAAGGTATTTTAATAAAAATGACATAGTTGCACTAAATCTAATAACCAATATCAACCAATAGGTGTGTACTGTACAAACTCGCAATTTGCTTGCTAAGGACTAAAGAACAAGCAGTATTTTAACCACATTTACTTGTGAATTAATAAGGCCACTCAACTGATCTGCCTGTCACACAGATTTGGCTAGAATAACCAATCATCTCCCAATTTAGTCACTAAGCGAGGTAGATGTGCCTTAGTTACTCAGCTTTAGAATACTGATTTTTTTATGGTGCCAGTAATAACCATGAAAAACACATCAATATTTACTTAACTCATCTGTCCCAGACATGCTCTACTTTTCTGGGTATAAAACTATCACAGAAGATGTTCTTTAGACCCCCAGCTCTAAAATGTGCTACACAAATAACAGATAAACAAAGCAACATATTGTTCAAACCTGAATTAACATGATTGAAACATTTTATTTATCAAGCATTATGAAAATGGATGAAGGCTCAAAGTCATGAACTGGGAGTGGGAAAACAGAATAGGTGGATATGTTTTTTTTTTAAGTCTAATTTACAGGAAAAAGAGAAAATATCTGAGAGGCGTTTTTGACATTTTGTTAAAAAATAAAATACATCAATACAATTAAAATATTCCTTGTGGTATGAATGTATATAAAGGAATAATGATTTGTTTTTCTTGCAAAGCTTGTGAAGCAGTTGGGTGTTGATAAATTAGGACATATTTTAAGGCATCCAGTAATTTGAGAATATTTCAAATTTATAATATGCAGCAGTTTTACTGAAAAAGGTCACATTTAATTTTCCTGTCAGCAATTATAGACAAGGCACATTTACTGAAACTTGAAAAACATGTCTTTGAGGAGACAAAATATCACTGTGTCTAAATAGAAGATGATTAAAATCTTTTGAAAGGAAATGCCCTATTCAACCATGTTTGCCATAATTTACAGTTATGTATTAACATAGCTGTTCATTTTTTTTATATATTTATGCAGAGATATTTCAATAGTTGAACAAGTGTGAGAATAAGTGTTGTGCCTGATAAATTTATGTGTAATATATCTAATACGGATGACATTTTTAAACGATGAACTAACTTATTTTACACCTCATTACATTTTTGACCATGCAGAATAAATGCTTCAACAACAGAAAGGGAAAAAGTAAAATATGGAACAGCAGTGGTTCTTTGCCCTGTGTTTCTTCAAATGCTAATAATAGTCAACACTAGGGCTCCCTTGTTTGCAATTCCCTATATGAAATTATAATAAGGGGCATATTTAAAAAGCAATGTAGCAAACCTGACGCCAGATTCAGCAAAGGTGAGTATCCCACGTCGTGACCCTTTGTAAGCCACTTTGGTGATACATTGAGAGCCAGCCTATTCCCGCCTATTAGCTTTCTCCTCCAGACTCCGGTGGTACTTGCACAGGTAAAGGGTATGCTTTCGTAAAGGATAAGTACTGACTTTCATGAGAAGAATACTGGAAAATTCTTCCCTATTCCCACTCCCCACTCTCTCCCCTCAAATCTTCTTCTCTTTTTCTAATCTTTTCTATCCTTCCTGTTATATTTTCACTGGATATTAAAATCTAGCGATAGTCACTGGTTTTACTATCAGTAACCAATGTCAGCACTGTTAAATTTGCTTTCCTACATGACTGGCCTGATGCATCCCAAATGGAGGGTTGGCAGTCACACCAGAGGACTGAATAAGACAAAGCAATACATTTAATCACTTAGGGGCCGATTCACAAAGGGTCGAATATTGAGGGTTAATTAACCCTCGATATTCAACTGGGAATTAAAATCCTTCAACTTCAAATATCGAACGATTAAATCCTTTGAATCAAACGATTAAATTCAAAGGATTTTAATCAAATGATTGAAGGATTATCCTTCGACCAAAAAAACGTTGGAACGTTGGGGAAAACGTTCCCCATAGGCTAACATTGACTTCGGTAGCTTTTAGATGGCGAACTAGGGGGTCTAAGTTTTTTCTTAAAGAGACTGTACTTCGACTATCGAATGGTCGATTAGTCGAGTGATTTTTAGTTCGAATAGTTGGATTCGAAGTCGTAGTCGAAGGTCGAAGTAGCCCATTCGATGGTCGAAGTAGCCCAAAAAATACTTCGAAATTCAAAGTTTTTTTACTTCGAATCCTTCACTCGAAGTTACTGAATCGGCCCCTTAGTGTTACTTTGCTAAGACACCTCATGGAGAACCATGGTGGTTGAGGCATGACCCTTTAAAATACTTTTTTTTAACAGACCTGTTCTATTTAACAAATGCTTTTTTGCAAATTAATTTAACAAAAACAGGACAGTTTTCCTCACGCTTATAAGTATGTCTGTGTACTATATCTCCCAAGGTTACATATTTACAATACAGGTATATGAGTTGTTATTCAGAAGGCTCAGGACCTGGGGTTTTCCAGGTTTTGGACATTTCTGTAATTTTGATAACCATACCTTAAGTCTACAAAAAATTATTGAAACATTAATCAAACCCAATATTTCATTAATCATTTGGCTTTTTGGATAATGGGTTTCTGGAAAACATATATATATTTGTCATTCAATTGTCTTGAAATATTACACATTTTGGGGCACATTTACTATTGGTCGAATATCGAGGGTTAATTAACCCTCGATATTCGACCCTCGAAGCAAAATCCTTTGACTTCGAATATCGAAGTCGAATGATTTACCGCTTTTTTTGATCGAAGGAAAAATCGTTCGATCGAACGATTAAATCCTTTGAATCGAACTATTCAAGGGTTTTAATCCATCGATCAAAGGATTTTCCTTCAATCAAAAAAAGCAAGGAAAGCCTATGGGGACCTTCCCTATAGGCTAACATTGGTGCTCGGTAGGTTTTAGGTGGCGAAGTAGGTGGTCGAAGTTTTTTTTAAAGAGACAGTACTTGGACTATCGAATGGTCGAATAGTCGAACGATTTTTAGTTTGAATCATTTGATTCGAAGTCGAAGTCGTAGGCTAAGGTCGAAGTAGCCAATTCGATGGTCGAAGTAGCCAAAAAAAACTTCGAAATTCAACGTTTTCTTCATTCAAATCCTTCACTCGAGCTTAGCAAATGTGCCTTTAAATTTATTATAGCTGTCATATAACACTGCCCCTTAGTGTTATTTTGCTAAGACACCTCATGGAGAACCATGGTGGTTGAGGCATGACCCTTTAAAATACTTTCTTTTAACAGACCTGTTCTATTTAACAAATGCTTTTTTGCAAATTAATTTAACAAAAACAGGACAGTTTTCCTCACGCTTATAAGTATGTCTGTGTACTATATCTCCCAAGGTTACATATTTACAATACAGGTATATGAGTTGTTATTCAGAAGGCTCAGGACCTGGGGTTTTCCAGGTTTTGGACATTTCTGTAATTTTGATAACCATACCTTAAGTCTACAAAAAATTATTGAAACATTAATCAAACCCAATATTTCATTAATCATTTGGCTTTTTGGATAATGGGTTTCTGGATAATATATATATATATTTGTCATTCAATTGTCTTGAAATATTACACATTTTGGTGCACATTTACTATTGGTCGAATATCGAGGGTTAATTAACCCTCGATATTCGACCCTCGAAGCAAAATCCTTTGACTTCGAATATCGAAGTCGAATGATTTACCACTTTTTTTGATCGAAGAAAAAATCGTTCGATTAAAATTAAATCGAACGATTCGAAGGATTTTAATCCATCGATCAAAGGATTTTCCTTCAATCAAAAAAAGCAAGGAAAGCCTATGGGGACCTTCCCCATAGGCTAACATTGGTGCTCGGTAGGTTTTAGGTGGCGAAGTAGGTGGTCGAAGTTTTTTTTAAGAGACAGTACTTGGACTATTGAATGGTCGAATAGTCGAACGATTTTTAGTTTAAATCGTTTGATTCGAAGTCGAAGTCGTAGGCTAAGGTTGAAGTAGCCAATTCGATAGTTGAAGTAGCCAAAAAAAACTTTGAAATTCAACGTTTTCTTCATTCGAATCCTTCACTCGAGCTTAGCAAATGTGCCTTTAAATTTATTATAGCTGTCATTCATATATCAGGATAATTTTCCCATTTCTATAGCTTCTCATATAACCATTTAAACTGTGCAATAGATGCTCCAGGAGATTGCTTCCATTTCTTAGCTATCTGTATTCTTGTTGAAGTTTATATGGATTTTAGACAATAAGCTGAGAAGGGAAAAGGCTCGATAGTAAACATGGATCTATAATACATACAGTATGTATAAACTTAAGTTTCAACCCCAAAATAAACAATAAAAAATAAAGTATAACTGACATATCATGGAAGAATTATTGCAATAAATTCAGTGTAAAATACGACTGTAATGAAAAACCATAATAAAATGAGCAACACTATCATCAGCAATCACCATCCAAAATTAATGACAAGCAAAAATAGGACATGATAGTATGTTGCTTATTTCTTGTGTAATAAATTCATTTTATGGCAATCACAAGCAGACCATTAGGCACAGGATTTAATGGAACCCCATTGTTCCAATATACAGCAGTGCTATTATACAGGATGTATTGTTTAAGTAAGCATTTCTTCACTCTTTCCTATATTCTTTTTCTCTTTACTAATAATGCAATGCCTTGTAATAGAAGTTACATCAACATAACTAAATGCATAAACATTTGTTTTTCTTTATGGCGATAATGTGCTTATTTTATGCTGTTATGCATTACTTACATTTACAGAAAGGTGTCTGAGTCTCTTTAAGAACATATGGGGCCTTATTTATCAAAATCCAATTTTTCTCTTCTCTTTACTAATAATGCAATGCCTTGTAATAGAAGTTACATCAACATAACTAAATGCATAAACATTTGTTTTTCTTTATGGCGATAATGTGCTTATTTTATGCTGTTATGCATTACTTACATTTACAGAAAGGTGTCTGAGTCTCTTTAAGAACATATGGGGCCTTATTTATCAAAATCCAATTTTTCCTGATTATTTTAATAAAAAAAGTCGACCAAACTAGAATCCACGATTGGACCTTATTTATTATGAATCGAGAAAAAAAACATGAAAAAATTGAGAGAAAATCCGATACGATTGTTTCCCAGAATCGCTAGTTTTTTCAGAAAAGCCATTTTTTTGGGGGGTTTTTTTTGCCCAAAAAGTCTGAAATAGTCAAAATTTCAGGCTAATTCCACCACAGACCACAGAAACTTCTAAATAGGCAAGGAACCTCTCCCATTGACTTATATACAATTTCGGTAGAGCTGAGATACAGACTTCCAGATTGAGACTTTTCCCATCCTTGGAGTATAATAAATCTTGAAAAATTCAAGTTTTTTTTTCACACTAAAAATCTGGAGTTTATAGTCAAAAAACTCAAATTTTTCGAGTTTTTGTCAGACGTTACTAAATAACCCCCTAGGAGGCAGATTGATCAAAATCTGAGTTAGTGGGAAAAAAAGAAAGCAGAATAGGAAAAAAAAAAACGCAAACAAAACTCTTTTTTTTCTCAAATTCATGTAAAAGCCAATGGCAGAGGTCCCTTTAACTATTTGAAGATGTTTTTTGCTGTCACTATTTTCGGGTGTTTTGGGGTGTTTGATCCAGGTTTTCGCTGGAAAACTCTATCAATTCATAGTTTTAAAACCTATAAACTCGTGGGGGCGTGGCTTGCGGACGCATGTGACCGCACGTACCTTAGCTCAGCTCCAGTCCCGGTGCCGATAAACTCCAGCTTTTTGCGACCCTACGGACCCCAAACGAGCACTACTCACTCGCAACAATCCCTGCAATCATGCTGAAAAAGAAAGACAAGTAGCAACCCCTGCGACTCACCGCTTTCTACGGCTCTCAGCCTAAGACGCCAACTCAAGACGACAGCCAAGATGGCGCACAGTCCTCCTCGTGCAGATCCTCTCCAGGGCGTACCGCACCTGACCTGGACCGACAACCAGCTAAGTACTCTGACGCCACACAGGGCATTACTGAGGCGCATTTAAAAGTGCTGCTTGCGCAGTTACGAGAGGACATTTGTACGGATACAAGGCAGGCAGTGCAGGATATTAAAACCGAGCTGCAAACTATAGCTGCCCGCACTGACCTGATTGAGACTAAAATGGAGGAGCTGGTTGGGGCGCACAACACCATGGCTGACACCGTTGAATCCCAAGAGTCAGTCATCACTATGTTACAAAATAAATTGGCTGACATGGAGGACCGTTCAAGACGGAACAATGTTAGGTTGAGGGGTGTTTCTGAGGACATTTTGCAGCCACAACTCTGCCAATATGCGCAGGACCTTATCCTTACACTACTTCCAGAAACCCCTGTGGACCACCTCCTAATTTATAGAATACACAGGATCCCCAAGCCCAGGAATGCGCCAAGCGGGGCATCCAGAGACACCATACTTCGGATTCATTTCTTCCACATTAAGGAAGATCTGATGCGCTACGCAAGGCAACATAAAGTGCTTCCTCAACCTTATGAGAAAGTACAAGTTTTTGTTGACTTTTCTGCAGCTACTATGGCGAAGTGCAGAGACCTAGCTGGCATAACTCAAGCTTTGCGACACCACGGCATACCATATAAATGGAGATATCCTACTAAGCTCTTGGTGCATTGGCAAAACTCCACAAAAATAATCCTCAATGTGGCGGAGGGGAAGCAAGCCCTAGCGAAGTGGAACATTCCACTTACAGTACCACTGAAACCACAGCAACACCCACTTGGTCGGATCCATGTGGATACTGAGACGGCAAAGGAAGCTGATGTGGCTATTACCTGACTACCCATAACCTACTCGACTCATATATACACCCAAGTCCCTGGGTCGCCTAAATGATCCTCTGTTTCTATGATCCAGGCACCGGAACTGGAAAACAAAAAATTGAGTTTTCACTACTACCGTACTGAACACCCCCTACCACTCTACTCTACCACTGCAGGACTGTCTGCCCATCTTTGGGCATGTATGCATTGCGAGATTGGCCACTGCTGGCTATACTGTATATAAGTTGTAAGTTCTCTGTTTACTTTTCCATGCTCTTTTCTACCTTTTCTTATCCTTCCCTACCCCTCCCTGGGAGACTGGCATGTACTGTATTATGGTGTTTTGTTCTGCTATTATGGGATCAGCTGAATCATACGCTAACTAGCATTTGTATTAGCCATAATGGTTCTTAAATGTATGAGTATTAATGCAAGGGGATTAAATACCCCGCGTAAGCGCCTACTAGCCCTAGCGGAATGCAAACGGATGCAGGCTGACATTATCTGGGTCCAAGAAACGCATTTTCGGCTGAAGGACCAAATGTCTATTGCAAATAAACAGTATCAAATGATAGCAGCTGCACCCTCCCTAACAAAAAAGAGAGGGGTGGCAATCATGGCTAGAAGGTCCCTGGACATTTCGAGTGTACAGCATTTAGCTGATCCCAATGGCAGGTGTTTGATAGTTGTCTGCAGCATCAACCAGCAGCACTATACGTTGATGAACCTTTACTCCCCTAATACCAATCAAAACCTGTTTCTGCGACAGGCTTTTGACCAACTGCAGAATTATAAACAGGGCATTGTCATCATTGGTGGGGACTTTAACAATGTTCTAGACCCAGATAAGGATAGACTACCGCAAGTAGACGCGCTCCCCACTCAATACCCCAAGGCGGTCATTAAGAAATCACAAACCTTTTCCAAATTATTACCGCAATACAACCTGTACGATGTATGGAGAGTGCATAAACCCAATATGTCAGATTTCGCATACTATTCTCCTCACAACAAAACGTATACTAGAATTGACCTTTTTCTGACCCACCCCCAAACACTAAACGATACTCTCGACTGCTTGATTAAGACCACAACATGGACAGATCACTCACTAGTTGCTTTCACTCTACAAGAACGCCATCAGTTTACTACACGTCCCCCGTGGAGGCTTAATAATTCTTTGCTGAACGACAAAACTATTTACAATCGCATAGAAAACAATCTAACTGAATATTTCTCCCAAAACGATCGTACGGACACAGCTGATCTAACACTTTGGTGCGCACATAAGGCAGTGTTACGGGGACATCTAATTAGTTTAGCCACCCACAAATCGAAAGCTGCGAAAGCTAAGCAGGACCAATTACTTAAAAAAATAAATGATTTAGAGCTGGAAAAAAGACTGTCCCCCACTCCTGAAACTATAGCCCTCTTAAATAAACTCAAAGAAGAGGTGAACCTACTCATCCTTAGTAAATGCCAAAACCAATTACTGAAACTAAAAAGTATTCAATACGCTATGGGTAATAGGGCGACTGCCATTCTTAAAAGGCAACTTATTACCCAACAGACACATTACAGGATAGCGAAGATACAGATGCCCACCCAGGAAACCAAAATTAATCCTACTGATATAGCTAATGCGTTTGCTCAATTCTATAGTGATCTGATAATTTGAAGGACGACCCCTCTATAGCAGAACCCCTAGAAGCTGATATTAAATCCTTCCTACTATCATTACACCTGCCTTGCCTTCAAGCCTCTGATATTTCAATTTTAACGGGGCCCCTTAGAATGGAGGAAGTCCTCCAAGAGATAAAAAGTTTACCGCAAAATAAAGCTCCGGGCCCAAATGGCTTTACTAACAAGTATTACAAGTCCTTTGCCGCAACACTCACCCCATACCTTACTAGAGCCCTGAATGCTGCAGCTAATGCAGGACAGTTTCCCCAAGAAATGCTAAAGTCGTATATTTCCACTATACCTAAACCTGGCAAAGACAACACCAAATGTGTGAACTATCGTCCTATATCGTTGCTGAATAGTGACCTTAAGATTTACGCATCCATACTAGCAAAACGCCTGCAGACGGCTTTGCCTCATCTGATAAATACTGATCAGACGGGCTTCGTTAAAGGGCGTCAGCTGCATGATAACACTAGACGGCTTATTACTATGATCCACCGCATACATGAAAAACAGATTCCCTCCATATTGTTGGCATTAGACGCAGAAAAGGCGTTCGACCGCGTGAATTGGAACTATTTGAAGCTAGTGTTAGAAAGCTTTGGTGTTCCTAGATTGTTCTCCAAAGCTATCATGGCCCTTTACTCTGGCCCAACAGCTCAGGTGAATGTTAATGGTTTCTTATCTCACGCCTTCCCCTTGACGAATGGCACTAGACAGGGATGCCCGCTGTCGCCTCTCATTTATATTTTAAGTATTGAACCACTGGCCCAAGCTATACGAAATTCCCAAAACATCCAGGGGGTAAAGATAGGCCCTCAAGACCATAAGGTTCTATTGTTTGCGGATGATATTGCAGTATTGCTAACTAACCCCGAAATTGCATTGCAGGAATTGTTTAACCTGATTGGCCATTTTGGCAAGTTGACTTATTACAAACTCAATGTTGTTAAGACCCAAGCATTACCCATACTTCTGTCTGGGCTGGACGTTGAAAATCTGAAGCATAGATACGACTTAGATTGGTGTTCCAATGCAATTCACTACTTGGGCGTGGAAATATCGGCTGACCCAGCACAGCTTTACAAGCATAACTTCGCTTCCATGCTGAAAGACACTCAGATGATCCTCAATACATGGAAGACGACCTATGTCTCTTGGTTGGGACGGTTGAACGCAATTAAAATGCTAATTGTGCCCAAGATTCTGTACAAATTTAGGGTTTTGCCCATCCCATTGTACAATGCATTTTTTCAACAATTACAGAGACTGTTAATGTCCTTTGTTTGGAACCATCGGAAGCCGAGGATCCCACGCTCAGTGATGTATACCAGCAAAAGGAAAGCAGGTTTAGCCTGCCCGAATCTGCAGGCCTATTATAAGGCCACTATTTTAGACCAATTAGCTGACTGGCATTTACCTCAAGGGTCCAAAAAGTGGGTGGACATGGAACACTGGCTCTATCAATCTCTATTTGGCCATACCGGCCTGTCCCACATTTGGACCTTTGGAAAGCACCATTACTCAAATTTGGAACGCTTGCCTCTACCACTTAAAGCCACATTGAAGACTTGGTATGCGGCTAAGGCTAACCGGCTCCTTTGCAATCCGCTTTCGATGCTGGCGCCCATATCTATTTTTAGCGAGGTGATACCGGATCTATCCTTACAGTCGTGGCTACACCATGGCATTACGAAAATTGGGGACCTTTATGACCACAACGGACTCAAACTCTTTTCCAACCTGACAACGCAATATGGACTACCGGACGCCCAACTGTATACATTTCTTCGGTTACAGCACTACTTAAGGGCAAACAAATGGCTGAGTGCACATCAACCGACAAACTTCGAACTTAAATGTTGGAATATTAGGAGGACCAAGAAAGGTACCTCTACCATTTATAACATACTGGTGCAATCCATCACAGGCCAACCAATGTCAGCCAAAGAGGCATGGGAGAGAGACTTGAACATATCAATAGATATGGAGATGTGGGAATATCTGTTCAGACAAACATCCAAATTCTCTAGAGCGCTCAACCACCATGAACTGACCGCTAAAATAATGTACCGTTGGTACATGACCCCGGAGAAAATACATAAGGCCTTCCCCTGGGTCCCAAATAATTGCTGGAGATGCCAAACAGGAGTTGGAACCCTACTACACGTGTGGTGGGATTGTCCTATTGCTCAAACATACTGGACCACAGTCAACCGACTTATTACGGAAATCACAGGAATATCCCATACACTATCGCCAGCGTTGGTCTTATTGGGGCACTTTACGCAAAGAATGGACAAAAATGAATAAAGGGCAACCATTCAATTACTACTAGCTAGCAGAAGTCTATTGGCAAAACACTGGAAGAAGGCCACACTCCCAACAGCCACAGACATAAAACTAGAATTGGAACGCATACAGCTATATGAAAGAACGGTCATGTGGACTATCTGATTAAACGAGCAACAGCTTGCTCTCAGGACATAGTGAACAATTACTCACCCTTTTCATGCAGATGTCTTGTAAGCCAGTACTCCACCTCCCCCTCCCTCCTTCTTTCCTACTCTCACCTTCTCTTTCCTTTTTTTCCTTTTAAATTCTATGACAGCATTGTTGTTACAAATACCAAAAACTGTTAATAAAAAAAAAAGCCTATAAACTCATAAAATATGAGAAAAAATTAGTTTTAGTAAATGACACCCAAAATAGATTTTTCTCCTGCATATTATTTACATAGGCCACTCTGCCATAAAAGTTAACTGACAGAGCTGGCAAAAATTAAGTTCTTGGGTCCTGTGACAAATTAAAGTATAAAATAGTATAAAAAACGTTTACTTCTTCTATAAAGGACTTCCACATACATGACCCAAAGCTACAAAACATAACTACAATTATTCCATTTAACATCATCATGTGGAAAAAAAAGCAATGAAACAATTAGTGTTCTTCCAAAACCCTACTAAATAATATCATGCTCAGATGCGTTGGGGATGTGTTAATTATGGTAATTGCCCACATCATTCTTTCCCAATTTTCAGTAACAAGCAATGACTCATCTCAAGACTCAAGATCTGCTTGGCCTAACAACTGTTTCTGTGACCTCTAAAGCTTGGATCATATTAGTGATGCTTCTTCTACCAAACCAACTTCATTCTCATTTTCTTAGTAATGCTTTAATAGTTGATGGATCTGTTAATTGTGTAGATTTAATGAATCAGCTATCACCCAGTGATTTAACATAAATGGCATTAGGAAGTAATGCAATGCACCATTGAAGTTTGGAAGTAGTTATAATTGCAAATAAAAAACTTAAATAGCAACAATAAAGATATTAATATTGCATTTTTTTTCACTCTTAAATCAGTCACGTATTTTAAAGTCATATTTGTCTAATATCAGCGTATCTGTTTGTGTATATCTGGTATCTCTGAATGCAGATTATGATAAATTAGAGTTTTAATATATTCTGCTTTCCATGACTCTTTTTGTAGCAATGAAGTATCCATCTCTTACAACAAATACAAAGATTCAGCTTACAACATAGAGTCCACATACTTCGGTGCCTGGCTACTGTAACTAATTCCAGTGTAGTTTACAACTCCGTAATCACTGAAAATCAGTTACATAACTACCTGTATTGCATTTGTTTCCTAAGCAGCATTTCTAGCTTAAAGCCTCATTACTAGAAATATGAGCCGTTAGATGGGTAGGTTCCCCTGAGGTACTGTATATGTAGTGTCAGGAGACTTATTAAGGAGTATAAAGAAGAGGATTGGGTTATGTCTATGGAGTTATGTAATAAAGTTTGCCCAGGTGTAGTAACCCATACTATCCACTCGGCAGGAAGCATTGCTGGTCACCTGTTTAAAAGCAAACATCTTATTTGTTGCTATGAGTTAGTATAGCTAACTTAGTGTCTTTCTGTACTGCAGGTTACCCAAAACAAACCCCAAGGTTTTGGTCACGGCCCACTCTTCTGCCTGCAGCAGCCACCTTTGGCTTCGGGTGGAGCCCTCCGCTACTCAGATGCCACCAGGTCTTATAAAGGGAGAACCAAGGAGAGAGTTCTGAGTGAACAAGGGAACCAAGTGTAGTGTTGTAGAATGGGAAACAAGGAACAAAGTCAAAAACCAGGCCGGGTCCATACCAAACAATGCGGTATAGATGCAGGAGACCTAGGACCTGGTTGGGGTCACAGGCCAGGTCAAAGACACCAGAATCACAGTACAAAATCAGCATCCATAAGAGTAGTCAAATGGGCGATAATCAGGACAGGCAGCAGACAGGACGAGAACCAGGGACAGGCAGGGTCAGTAACAGCAAGAATATACAGAAGAATCACACCCAGGAAAAGACCTTTACATTTGGCAATGATTTCCCCATTGAAAGCAGTTTAAATATTTGAATTTCGGGCCAGCTGGTGATTTTACGATCAGCCGAAAAGTGCTGAGCGAGCGAAACCCAGAAGAGTGCATTCACCGGCGAGGCGCCGAAGAGAACGGTCACGGCAGGTGTCCCCGCCAAGGGTGCAGAAGCTTCACCCCCCACTAGACCTTTAACTTTAGAGAAGAGGGTGGAACACAGAGCCTGGAAGACCCCTGAATGCAACAGCCATTTAAAGACTAGACTCTAACTGAAGGTATGGAGATACAGATACAGAATGCATGTATGTTTAAATTACAAGGTTAAAAAATAGCAGCCTTTTAGTTTAATTACAAATAAAAACTCAAACCATACGAAAGCTATTTAATTAATGCATGTATTTTTAGATCTCTGTAATTAGGTGCTCAGTATAGTAAGCTTAAGCCTTAAAGTGACACTGACACAAAAAAAAACGACTTTTTAAAATTTGAATGTAAAATTTAAAGTTATCAATAGGTCATGTTGATCTTTTTTGCTGAGAAGTTTGTTTTTGTAAGCAATTGTTAGTTGAAGTTTCTAAACCGGACTGTCCCATCTCAGCCTGCTGCACAAATATGGCAGCCCCCTCATACATGAACATGGGGCTTCAGACAGGTAATGTAAAGCATTGCAAAGCTATAAGTAGCTATCAAAGGAAATATTATGATAGATGTAAAAAATAATTTAATTTCTGGTGTCAGAATCTCTTTAAGGTTCAATGAGGCTGGTTAGTAAGATCAGTACCTTGAATCCTGTAATTACTGTACTGTAGGTATAGGGTTGGTGTTTAATCCTCAAAGTTACAGGGCTGCCACTGTGAAGCTAGGTACAACTTTTGGGGTTGTGAGTATTGTTGCAATGATGTGCTATTCTTATTGCATAGAAGTTCATTTGGTGCCATAAACTTTTTCTTGTGAGGCCCCACCCTTGCTGTTAAGAGAATAACGTTAAACAATTCTCCCCATTCAAACAGGGTCAGGAGATCCATAAAACATGTTTCCAGACATCACTGTAGCAGAGAAAGGTTAGTTCTTATTTTATAATTGAGCATTAGCACACACATTGCATAGTTAATTTGCAGAGAATTGAACTTGACTCAATACTTTATTGCATTCAGAATTCAACAATGCCCTTAAGTGCATGAAGCAGTAAGATGGTCAATAGGCTTATTGCCCATGAAAATGTTTTAATGGATTTACTTACAATCAATGGTAGACACATTGTGATTGCTATATGGGAAGAGCATATGAAGCACTTGAATCCTGTCCTGACTTTAGTCTCCTAGAAGAATGTAAATACTAGATACCATTGCCATGTAGCCAGCACACCTGATAGGGTTACAGACATATGGCAGATTATAAGCAACATATAAATGAGCGATATATATCCCTGGTTGGATTTCTCTCAACATAAAGGGATATAGTCACAACATTGAAAAAGTATTATGCTGCAAGCTTCACTTTCCAACTACTGTACTGTATGTGAAAGTTATGGCTGTGTTGTAGGGCCTGCCAAATCATTACGGACTTTGATACGTTATATCAGTTTGTATGAAAGCAACAGGTATTAAAAGCAATTTTTAATATCTGTTCCTGGTAGTAACACATAACTGCATAGAATAATAGAAACCATTGGATCATTTACTATTTGGGGAATAGAACAAAGAAGAAAAATTCACTGAAACCCCCATACATAAAGCACTTGCCCATATCTTTTATCATGCCTATTATTATGACTGAGAAGCAAGTTCTGTTGGAGCACCGCCTGTACTCTTTTGGCGCCCAAGAAATTCCACATAATTAAAGTGTGTAAGTGAAGGTTAATAGCCCTCCCAAGGTACACACCTAATGACACAGCTTCAACTTATAAGACATTAAATTATGCTGAATTAATAATATCCAGAATACAAGATACAACCTTAGAATTTGAAAACTATGCAATGTGAATTAATCTTTCCTTTTAAGCAAAAACTATAATAGAGTAATGTAGAATAAGCACAGAACTTTTTGTGGTCTAAAGGTAAATTGGAGGATTCAGATGTTTTGGGCTCCTTGAAATGAAGAATTCAAGAAAAGTCCAGTTGCGTCAGACTCAATTAGATTCTATTTTTTTTCCCACCTTCATCTGTATTCACTAGAAATAACAGTAGGTGGTATTTACCTGGACAAAAGGGCAATTGTAATAATATGATGCAACTGCTCTATAACTGCTTTAGACATCACTGAAACAGAGACGTGGGTTTTGGAACTTTTCACAAGGTTGATTTCAATAAAGATTTTGTATGGTATAAGTTATAAATACAATTTTGAATGTACAACTTAATCATATATTTTTATTTCTTGCTGACATAAACTCCCCTTTAAACAAAGTTGAATCATTGAGGGAGAAATATATATGTGTTTATATTTGAGTTTTTAGGGGAAAATTTTAGTAAATAATGCAAAACCAAATAAGAACAGAATTTAGATTAGACAGGTAGAAATGTATGGCCAGATGTATGTGTGTGAGAAGAAAGATGTATCCAGTAAATATTAAAATATAAATAAAAATAAATAATTAGCTATGGACCTTTATAAAACTTTTTTTCACTGTTTCTTTGCCAGCAAGGCTACCATAAATTATATCTAGGTCATATATTAATGGTGGTTGCCTACCTTCCTACTATGCAGATTTTACAACTATAAAATAAAGCTGTAGTGTACGAAGGTTCTAATCATTTTGTCACTACACAATTAAAATAACATTCTTATAATGAGCCCACCTCTGGGCATCTCTGAGGCATTTTATTAATTTAAATGACCTCTTAGGTCATTTAACCATCATAATTAGGAACACTGCTAGGATTTAAGAGAAAAACGTAAAGCCACAAAGTAGATTCAAGAAAAGTATATGGTATACAATATGTGTATATAAGTATAAATATATGTAGTGCTTATGCACAGAGCATTTCAGCCCAAGGGAAAGCTTCTCTATACCTTTCTATTATATAATTCTTTTGCACAAAATAATTATTTGTATAAATGTACATTTCTCATAACCATGTCTGGTCATAACTTACCTGAGCTGATCAGGAGGATGATGCCTAGAGGTGTCTGTATGACACTCAAAAACAGAGATTACACTTTAATTTTAATTCTCATTTTTATGCCTTGTTGAGCTGCATTATATATATATATATTTATATTTATCACCTCAGCAACCATAAGGAGTGCCGTCATGTCCCCCAATCATAGATATGTTTGCAAAACACCGAAGCTCCACACAGGTTGCAAAATGCTGAAAACGTGTATTAAAAGAATCACATCACATATGCAACATTTCAGGCATATAATGTGCCCTTTATCAAGCCATAACAAATGCAACTGAACCAACAGACTGCATTTAAAGGGATATACAGACAGTGACATCAAGACAACGCTCACTAACTAAGATTATCAATAGCATTAAATAACAAAGTATACAGTCCAATCTAACAAAAAGTAACAATATTTACAAGAATGAAAATAGGTCATAACCTTTATTCAGACCCATTGTATATAACAACTTGAGTTCATTGATCCACCACACCTCCTTCTTTTTAAATTTCAGTTCTTGGTCTCTATTGTTTCCAAAACCATAAGCTTAAGCTGATTGGAGATGTGGCCTTTCTCCACAAAATGCTTCGAAACTAGTGACATTGCCCAAATTGGTAACTGATCGGTGTTGCGAAATACATGATTTGACCATTTGTTTCCAATCAATATTTATTTAGTTTTTTCATCAAAAGGAAAGGGGAGGGGGTTTCTGTGGTCTCATCCATATAGATGACACAGACATGTAAACACATAGATTGCAAATTTAGAAATACCAGTATAGTAGCCCCGTAAATGAACCCTCTGTTTTGTATCGGATGGGCAAACTCTTTCCTCTTCAGTACATAGGGATATTGAGTGCATTCCTGACAAAGATTCATACCTTTTGATTTAGCACCCAAAAAGGTAGTAATTTCCTTAGGTCTTACTTTCACATTGCTCCAATTGTTTTGCCCCTACAGTACGAAATAAGTGGTGGCAGTTTGAATTCCTTAACTGAGGGATATGTATTTTTAAACATATACCAATGTTTACATAATACCTGAGCAATGGGTTCATTATAATCAGAATACTGTGTTATAAAGGGTATACACTCACCTTTTCTATTCCTCTCCCTGGGATGGAACTGAGCCTTGCGAATAACACTTTCAGGATAAACTCTATCACCATCTTTTGTTCCTGAATCTCTGGGTATCATTAACCAGTCTTTTCACCCATGAGAGTTGACTGGTTGGAATAATTTTTTCCGTATGTGGTGGATGTTAATTTATATGACTGAAACATCGCATATGTAACATGATTCTTTTAATACAGTTTAAAGCACTTTAAAGCATTTTGTAACCTGTGCTCCACTTCTGTCTTTTGCAAACATATATATATATATATATATATATATATATATTGCATCACCACTTAATGTTTTTAAAAATTAGTGGTGAGCACAACTTTCCCTTGTTTGTTATAGGTATACAGGAGCAGTGACCAGCTCCATGTTGTAGCTCCCACCCTTCCCAACTATAGTCAGGTGATCCCACTGGTGTCTAATAAAAGGGCAGCCAAATTTGTGAGTTTTACTTTGAAAGCAGCTAGTTGCAAGTAAGTTGCAAGTAAATCTTAGTCCCTTTGTAAAATGTATAATGAAGCAATATAATTCTTAATGAATCAGAAGAAAGTTGAGTGTAGTACTAGCCATACCGGGGATGACTTAGTTGGCCAGCTTAAATATATTGCAATATATGGACAATACCTGTTTTGTTTAAAGGGTCAGGCATTTTTATATATCTCTATCTATCTATCTATCTATCTATCTATCTATCTATCTATCTATCTATCTATCTATCTATCTATCTATCTATCTATCTATCTATCTATATATCTATATATATATATATATATATATATATAATATATGTCGCTACGTAATAAAGGGTAAGTTCTTTGAATATCCAGGAACTAAAGAAAGATACTATATGAGGGGATATTACACTTGTATTTCACAGTATGCCATATATGCTATAGTATGTCCATGTGGTAAGATCTATGTTGGGGAAACAATACAAAAAGTTAAGTCGCGGATTTCCCAACATAGATCTACCATTAATGTAGGGTATACGGCATTATCACTCTCTAAACATTTTAAAGACAAGGGTCATACTGCTGAACAAGTGAAGTTCACAATACTGGAGGTGATACCCCCATTAATCAGAGGGGGGATCGAGAGTTAAAATTGAAACAGAGGGAAGTCTGGTGGATAAAAAAATTGAATTCTTTGTATCCACACGGCTTAATAAGGATTATAATCTGTATCTATTTTTGTAATAATAAAACAATTTGTATTATGTTGCTATGTATAAATACCATGGATACACTGATGCATTGGTACATTGTTATAAGTAATTGGTTATTTATTCCCTTATAACCTTTTTGCATCAAATTGTGAGTGCTGTCCGTTCTTTGAATTCTAAATATCGAGGAATAACTGGAAAACTCAATCTGGACTTGCACCACATACATAGAGATCGAGCGTGAGTGCTGTGGCTGAACTACAATAGGATATATATATATATATATATATATATATATATATATATATATATATATATATATATATATACTATTGAAATGACCAGCAACTCCAGGGGTTTCAGTGAAAAAATTGTATTTAGATATGTGCAGTTACAGCCAACGTATATACATATATATAGATGTTTTTAAACTATATAAACCGATGTATATACTAACTAACTGGGGTTGTTAAGACCACAATAGCTTTTCATATAATTCTTTGTCCAAAAATGTATCCAAGCCATTCTTAAAGGCATTAAGATAATCTGTCATCACAGCATCACCTGGCAGGGTATTCTACAACTTTGCTGTCCTCATTGTGAAGACCTACACTGCATTAAATGTAAGTTCTGTTCAAAGGGGTGGCTTCTGGTTGTTGATCTTTTCTATGGGAAAAATGTCCCCCATTAATGGTCTATAATGTTCTTTTAATGTTTTTGTAAAGTGCAATCATGTTTCCCCATAAACTTCTTTTTTTCCAGAGAAAACAGCCTCAAGCATGCCAGTCTGTGCTCATAGTACGCTCATTCTCTGTCCAACTTACCAGTTTAATTGAACGTCTATGCACTGCACTCTCTCCAGCTCATTTATATCCTTCTTAAGTACTAGAGCCTAAAACTGTACTGCATACTGAAAGTGAGGCCTTACCAGGGATCTATAAAGAGGCAAAATAATTTTCATGCCTTTTTTTATGCTAGGCAGTACTTTATATGCTTTAGTAGCCATTGAATGACACATCTTAGAATTACACAGAGCTTATCGACAACAATTCCCAAATATTTCCTTATTAATCCTTCTTAATTAATTATACCTCCAACACACTGCCATTTAGTGTATAACTCTCATGTATGTTATTTCTATTAAAGTGCAAAACATTGTACTTCAAAACTGAACCTCATTTGCCTTGTTGTTTAGAATCCACTTCTTAACCAGAAATGGCATGCTCTCATAGATGCCACAAAAGTGTGTAAGCATTCAGTTGATATTGTCTTTAACTATACACAATTAAAAAGTACAGTTTTAGGAGAGTATTAAAAGACTATTACATTTTTGCGCCACAGGGGGTCCGAGGGGCAGGGCCGGAACTAGGGGTAGGTAGAGTAGGCACATGCCTAGGGCACAAAGCTGGGGGGCGTCAGGCATGTACCTTCTCTGTTGCCTACCGCCTAGTCTGGTCCCTGCTCTCCCCGACTGGTGCTGCTATTTTTAAGTCTATTGCGTGCGCTCCATTTCGCGTATGCTTGCAAGAGCGGGCTCCATTTTGCACATGTGCGCACAAGCGCTAGTCCTTGCATGCGCGTGCTCAGCCGGCACCACTACTGGCCAGGTTGGCTAGGGCACCTGGCCGCCCCTGGTACCTAGTTGGGTGCCTCATTGGCGCAGCGCCGCTGTACAGTATTTTGAAAAATGTTTGTAGTGAAAACTTTTATATTCATAGGGTCCTTAGATTGCCAAATACATTGGGGTAGGGACTGATATAAGTGATGTTAAGCACTGTAGAGTATATTGGTACACTAAAATAACAGAGTATTTATAAAGACCTCTAAGCTCATGAAAATACTGTATACTATTTTATAAACATATCCTTCGATTAAAAAAGGTTAAAGTTTAAAAATAAGTAACATATCTTGGCTTGAAATAATTCAGCTAAACTATATTTCAATCATGTCACCTGTCTCTATAAAATGTGATTATGCCTTGTTAATGTACTTAATGCACATGTGTTTGGGTATGCCATCTGTTTCCGTACTCTGCTGTCAGCCTTGGAATGCAATGTTGGCTTTTTGAGAACTGTCATGGAACTGTCATATAATGCAGTTTTCTGCCCTTATGCTCATAAAATAGCATTGATACAACTGTTTACATACCATATGCTCTGCTGGCATCGTGAGAATCCGCAAATCAGTAATTATTAATTTCAGAATAACTTCCATTTTTAGGCTTTTATATTCAAAACTTAAACTTTCACTTTTAATGAAAAAAGATCCCTGGATATATTAACAAAATGTAATTCTCAGTACTGTTTCAGGTTCTTGAGGATGTTTCTCTCAGTGTTTTGTCCTCTGCAACCTTGAGCATAAGAAGGTGAACTTGGACAGAAACCTAAAAAGATGCTATACTGTGATACTGACACTAAAAAAATACTTTTTAAAATATAAATGTACATTAAAAGTTACTTATAGGTCATGTTGATTGTTTTTTGCTGAGAGGTTTGTTTTTTGTAAGCAATTGTTTGTTGAAGTTTCTGAACATGATTGCTTTGCCAACCTGACTGTCCCCTCTCAGCCTATCAGTTAAAGTTTCTAATGCCAACGGACTCCTGCTGCACAAATATGGCAGCCCTCTCATACAGGAACATGGGGCAACAGACAGGTAATGTAAAAGCATTGTGCAAATACTTTATGCCAAAGTTACAAGTAGCTTTCAAAGGCAATATTATAATAGATGTAAAAAAAAGATTTTAATTCCTGGTGTCAGTATCTTTTTTTTTTTTTGAAATCTCTTTTATTTTTCAAAAACATATGCATAGACAGATAATAAAGCAATCATTATTTTCAGTACAAAGTTCTTCAAGTGGTTCTCTCCAGTACAACTTTGTTCAGTATTACATGTATCATTATAGCTGTTTACTTATGATTGTATAAATACATTCCATGGGGCCCAGATTTGTATATGTTTCTCCACCCTGTCTGCCAATAAAGCCGTAGATTCTGTGTCTGTTTAATTTTTACAATTACAGCTTGAATGTCTATAGTCTTTTGCAACCAGTGTTTAGCTAAATTGGTTCTTGCAGCAGCTAAGATTTGCCCCAATAATGTATTCTGAAGTTTTGTGAGGTCTTTGGAGGGGCGGGCCAAAAGGGCTGTAGTGGCTTCAGGGACAATACGTGTATTAAATTAAAGTGGAAAACCTCTGCCCAATATAACTTTGCTACAGGACATGTCCACCATATATGCATATAATCCCCAATCTCTGTACATCCCCTGAAGCAGGAATTAGGAGCAGAGGGATCATAGCGATGTTTCCTGGCTCGTGTAAGGTGTCAACACATTAGAACTTTATATGTAGACTCTTTAATAGCAGTATTAGGAGATATTTTAGAGATAGAATTCCAGATTAGGGACCATTCTTGCTGAGATATAGAATGCCCTAAATTCTTCTCCCAGTCTAGCATATATTTGAGGGGCTCTCCAACATTCGCTGATACTAAATAGTCATTATCTCTTTAAGGGGGAAAGTGATTAAAAGTTGCAAGCGTTATTTAAAATGGTGCCTTTAGCACTTCTCGCAATGTAAAATCAGGCGCTTGCAAATATTACATTGCACGTTAACACCTGCTCTGGAGTTTCATTAAATATTTTGTAGCTAAAAAGACTTTGCTCTTGCAAAATTTAATTACATACACTGCAATTGTTCACAAAAGCCATTTGTTCGCAAACTTTGCTATGAAGTTGTTGAGGTCTTTAATCAGTCGAAATTAACGCAACATGGTTGCTAACATTTGCGTCCTTGCGCAGGTTTTTTGCACTAGCAAAACATATTACATTCCCACATTAGAATGCATACACCAAAGGGCACAATGTACTGATTAGTCTCTGGATAATGGAACAGATTACAGGATTGATATTGGGGAGCAGAAATGGAAGAACTGACACTAGAAAGGACTTCTTAGTATCCAGTATTTCTCATGGCACACATTCTAGCAAACAGTAATATAATTTCAATACAGAAGCCGCTCCTATTGTGGTGGGAAAGGGCAAAGGCCCCCTCCCCCTTGCCAGTGCCTCCTGGTCTGTCAGTTAATATGAATGAAAGCAGAGGTAGCTGGATATTATGGGTCACTCAATGTGAAGTGGGGCCCTGAAATTTATTTTGCTTATGTTACTGCTAGCACAGAATAGAAATGATTATTTTCCTCCAGCTTAACTCTCCTCATGAATGTGAACATTGGAACCACTCCAGGTTCTTACATTTTAGCCTAACAAGGCAGTCTTCCTACCACAAGATCTCTTTTGTTGCAAGAATCTTTCTGCTGGGATATCGGTGTCACAAAAATATTTTATTGTCAGATTGGATGTTATTCACTCTGGTCGTACACAACAGATTTTTCAGGGTCACAAGCAGCTACTGAAAATCATCTTTGACAGACAGCTATCAAAGCTACAACAGAAGAAATAGAGGTCACTGGAGACCTAGGAGGATAGCTACAAACAGAAAGGCTTCTATTTCATGTGAAATTTGAATAAGCGAGAAGACATATTTAAGACTGCCTTTACTGGAACAGTCCCTTACTACCCAATGGTTCCTATGGTAGCTTGATTACCAAATTTTGAATTCAAATCTTTACATTACAATATCTGATGCAAAATAAACATTACTTCGCCAATTATTTACTATTTTGAGGTACAGAAAGAGCAAATGATAATTTTCACATTAATAACAACATTGACCAATTTTCTTTATTTCCACTCAGCATAATGTTGTGCTTAATTTATCCACCATATACTGTAGCTCAACAATAATACCTTCCCTTTTAAATAATAGTAGTAGTACTAAACAAATGTCTTATGGATGAAACACTTTAGGTGTATGTGATTTTATTCCTCAACACTGATAGTATTAAGATTGCTTGGTAGCTTTTAAATGCTGGGTCCAGGGCAACTGCACCTGGACCATTGATATTTTATGGTGAGCAGCATTTTACTTTGATTTAAGCATTAATTGGAATTGGTAACTACTGTTAACTTTATGTGCCAGGTCTGGTCATTTTGCACCCAGACATTTCACCATAGCACTGAGTTTGTCCACCGGTGGGACTAAACTGAAGTGATCCATTTATTGTGTATTCACTGAAGAGAGTGGCAAACAACACAATATTGTATTGTTAATTAAACTTATTTAGCTTCTGTGACTTTTTTATCATGGCAGGGATGGACTTATATTTCCACAACCATGCTGTGGCAACATCATCCAGCTCCATAATATCATTAACACTAGTGGTAAATGAAGCACTATTTTGCTTCACTAAAAAATACGTTAAACCTTGGACAAATTTACATAAAGGTAAAGTTTCACCGAATTCGTTGTAATCAGTGGGTGTTTTTTCTTGCATTTTTCATGCTCCAAATTCATTGGAGTCTATGGACATTTTTTCAGGGCCAGATTTACTATTCAGGTCCCCCGAGATCGTCTCCGCTCACCTCCCCATCTGCTTCTCCTCCCCATCCCCTTCCCTGTCCCCTCTCCCTCTGCTCCCCTTCCCTTCCCCATTTTCTTCTTCTCCCCTGTCCCCTACCCGTCCACTCCCTGCATGTGCGCACATACATGCATAGAACTGCACTGGAGCTTTTCAAATCTCCTGTACGCCAGTCTCCAGTGCTCGCATTTGAATGCAGCTGGGCGGCATGCTGCATCTGAAATACTGCTGCCCTAGGCCTTGCCACAAATACAGGCCTGCATTTTTTCGAAGGTTGTTTTTTTCTCGCGCCACAGATTTGCTAAAAATTTCACTGCAAAGTTGTATCAGGCAAACAAAATTGCTAATATCTAATTGCCACACAATTTTGCTTCCTGAGTGTCATTAAACTGGTGTATTACTCTAACATTTTTACAGGTCAACCTGTATGTAAACATTGTGTAAGAGGTACGAGCACCCCACAAGTAAATCTGTGCAATAGAACAGTTCAGCACTAACTTAAATTTTGTTTCCTGTAAGACCATATTTTCGAGGGACACTTCCTGCTCTGCTACTGCAGAGGGAACGAATGTGCACGGCTGAGGTAGGAACTTTTACATGATGCACCAGTTCACATGTGCAGGATTAAGAGAATGTTCCTGTTATCTTTCAGGTAGTAATCCATAGCCTAATGTTTTACAAACTTATTGAACATGTTTAAATGCCACTTGTATACTGTGTCCAGCACATACAGGCTGCAGTGAGCTACAGACAGTCAGAAAGTTACACATGCGGAATCAGTGCAAATGTTGCACAGTAATATAATGCTGATTTCAGATCCTTTATGTTGCCTGATATAAAGTCTAGTATTTTATAAAATCCACACTATTACATTCATATGAATGCTATTTGTTCTAGGTATTTCCAGAACAGTACAGCATTATGTTCTATTATCTGTATACTGGAGTACAGAAGTATATATGTTTACTTTGTTTAGGAACTTTTACATGATGCACCAGTTTCCCATGTGCAGAATTAACTGAATGTTCCTGTTGTCTTTCAGATCCCTGTAGTAAATAGAATTACTTCTCTCTTACCCTACCCTCGCACTCTCAATTCATTTTCATATTTGCAACTATTGCCTGGCTATAAATATTCTTTGTTTGAAAGTTCTTAGGTCTAGTCTGATTTCTGAATCGTTGGCCTGTTCCTGACTATGATTGCCTCCTTATTAAAGTTGGAATCCTGAATTTGGCTTCTACCTGACCCTTTTTGTGTAGTCTAAACTATCAGCTCCAATTTATATTATTTATATACATACAGTTACAGTAAATAAGTTCCATCTTACTTCTCCAGAAGTGCCAATTCCTTGCGTAAAAAATGCATTGAAGTCAATAGGCATTTTTTCTCATGTCAAAACGGCATTGTTGTCAATGGGCATATTTTCTTGCATGTTTTTTTTTTTTTTGTGTGGCGAATCCATTCTTGGTGAAAAATTTTGCTCATCATTACATATGGTACAAAAACATACAAAGATATGTAATACATACACACAATATGGAGAGGGGGACATATGATTATTAGATGCTACCAGCAACAAGTCGCAGCAGACTAAGAACAACTGACAATGACAGACTGTCTAAATAAACTGAATTATCTCTAATTATTATGTATTTATTCTTGCTGCTCTTTTGAAATATTTGATGTTACATTCAGTAAGTACATTTTTCTTATATCCATCCTAAACATAAAGTATTCAGTAGAGGATGAAGCTGAGTATAAGCAGAAGCAATAGCAAATTAGTAAGGTTATTTTGCTATTATCCACTACAAATATAATTAATGTATCAGTACAGCATGGACTTAATGCGATAGAAATGATCATGTCTCAAAACTATTTGCTAATTCAGGCACCAGAAAATGCCAGTACAAAGCACAAGTCATAAAACTGACATTGATGCTAATGAAGCTTATTCCCTTGTGTGTCATGATAAACTAGTTTGCAGATGGGCATTCTGGACATATTAGCATCTGTTGACAATTAAGCAACGACTGATGGACCAATTGAGATGGATATAAATATATTTTACTTTTTACAGCATCCTTTAATGATTGCTTTGTTGAAAGAGCTAATACATGGAAATGTTAAAGATCAATATTAATTAAAAAGCACAATGTATTTAATAGCTTGCCATACATCTACTCAGTCACAGTAAGACATTTAACCATTGTGTGTAGCGAACAATGTGTGTGATAAATATCTTTCCATTAATTATAATCTTAAATTTACTTTAATCCCTTTAGACATGTATCATACTACATTACATTTTTTGAGCATTGTTTTTGGAATAATAGGACACAGCGGGTTACATTTAAGTTTGCAATGCTCAATGCAGTGCTTCATCATTCATTATTCCCAGAGAATGGGAAGTATACAGGATCAGGAAATGCAGAAGAATGAAGATCACTAGAACTAGAAACCATATTTACCAGAATGTTAGTAACTGAATCCACAGTCCAAGGTTGTAATAAATAGCTACTAGTTAACATTCAAAATTTACAATAATAAACTGGTAGCTGCGCTACCACTATACACTACCACTATACACTACCATGTACAGTGGCTTCCCCATTTGAGGTTAATAATGGCTTATGTTGGTGCATACATAACTATCAAAGTTTAATAGCATTCAGTTAGGGACAGTGTACCCTGAGAGGTCCCTCGTATCTACTGACAAATTCTTTAATCTATTAATTCCGGAATGCTCTGAATTAAACTCCATTTTATCCAAATAATCCAATTTTTTTCAAATTATTTCCTTCTTCTATGTAATGATAAAACAGTACCTTGTACATGTATGGGATCCGTTGTGCAGAATTACGGAAAGGCCATCTCGCATTGGGGTATATTTATCAAAGAGTGAAGTTGATCTGCACAGTCTGCTAGAGTGAAATTCTGCCACTCTCCATTCATTCCTATGGCATTTTGAAACATATATTTATCAAAAGGTGACCTTTCACCCATTGATAAATACTCTTTTAAAAATATCATAGAAATGAATGGAGAGTGGCGGAATTGCACTTTGTTAAATATACCCCATTGACTCCATTTTATCCAAATAATCCAAATTTTTAAAAATCATTTCCTTTTCTCTGTAATAATAAAACAGTACCTTGTACTTGATCCAAATTATGTATAATTAATCCTTATTGGAGGCAAACACAGTCTATTGGGTTTATTTAACAGTTAAATGATTTTAAAGTAGACTTAAAGTATGAAGATCCAAATTACACAACGATCCCTTATCCAGAAAATCTCAGGTACCGAGCATTCTGGATAACAGGTTCCATAGCTGTAGTTCATCCAAACTTATTGGAAGAAAAACAATCCTATTGGGTTTATTTCATGTTTTTGTTTGCAATTGTTTTTCATTTTTATTTTTTTTAAACTTAAGATGTTTTATTCAAAGATACTTCACATACAAAGCAAAGAAAAGCATACATTTTTACATTACAAAGACAAAAAGGGGGAAACAACTAACTGTACATGGTATTTCAAAACATGCCTGTCAGGGCTAAGTCTGTGTATATGATGAAGACCAAAGAAACAAATGTATCTAGCTTTTGGAGATTGTGGGGGTATTGCTTCTTTGGAGCCATGTGTCCCGTATTTTTGAATATTTATCCTTGAGGTCAGCCGTGGCAGCCAGCATCAGCTCAATGCAGACTAAAGAGTCCAGTTGTTGAATTAGATGCTGGGTGGAAGGTGGTTTCTGCTTTTTTTAAAGTTTTTGCTATCAATGTGACAGCCGTGTTGAGAATGTGGAACATAAATTTTTGGTTAAAGTTTTAATCCTCTTTATAGTTGAAGCAGTGCTATCTGGGTTTGTAGAGGTAGATTGCATTGTGTAATGAAAAATTGTGTCTTTATTTATTTGAAAACTTCTGTCCAGAAAGGTTTTACCATGGGGCAGAGCCACCACATATGCAGTAGCATCCCTTGTTTGGCAACATTGCCTCCAGCAATGGGATGGGTGGTTTATTTAATTTTTTATGACTTTCTAGTAGACTTAAGGTATAAAGATCCAAATGACAGAAAAATCTATCATCCGGAAAACACCAGGTCCTGAGCATTCTGGATAACAGGTCCCATATCTGTATAACATATATGCAGTTGAAGGGAAGAAATGTGCACCCCCTAAAAATATTGTTTTACCATTAATTGTCACATCTGTGGCATGAATATAAACACTAGTTCACAGTGTGTTAAATTCATATTTTGTAGTCATAATAGTTAATGATGTTACCTAGCCAGATAGAAAACGCAATCAACCCAGGATTGTATGTTTATGGTTAAGCACATGAGCTTGGTTTTGCTGTTTTATGTCCATGCAGGCACACCAGCATAATCAACTGCATAATGAAATGTTTCCTACTGTGTCATAGTTAGGGTTGCCACCTGGCTTGTCCTTTACTGGCCTGGCAGGGAAAAATGGACATAATGCCTATATTATAAAAAGGGAACAAAGTTAATAGAGATAGGAGGGCTGGTATTTTATCCCAGTAAATGTGCCAGCCCTAATCAAAGTAATTATGTTACAATAACATTCATATGAAAAGGTAATAAATGTAAAAAACTTGTAAACTCTGGGTGCAGAAATAATTAATGTTTAATTGTAACACATACACTGAACACTAGAACTATGCAAAATCTAAATGAATTATGTGCGAAAGAAAATTGTTCACAAAAGGAAAATTCTTTGCACACTGCCTACTTATTCTATTAATGACTTTACAACGTTCCAACCACAAATGTACTGATAAAGCATTATTATGCTTTTAGCCTTTCTACTTTAACACATTGTCTAAAAGCTTGTGATCCAAAATGGACACTGGAAAAAAATATTGTTACTGCTTATAAAAAAAAATATATACTGGCTATAAAAAATTACAAGAAAAATGGGCAAGCGCTTAAATGCTAGGAATAGGATAATACTGGCCAATTTAATTAAATTCGAAGGAAAATACACATAAAACATATAGACTGGCAAAATCTATGTGGCATCTTTCAAAAAGAACAGCTAGATTTAATCTGTCGGTAAAGACTAAGCAAGCAGTTATTTCTATTTCTGATTTCCCACTGTGCATATTGAAGAGTGTCTATGTATGCTTTTAGGTCAAAACCAATAAAAGATAGAATAATGTATAGCTAATAGTCATTGCCATGAATTTGCACTAATATTCTGCATTTTGCCATCTAGTAATTTTGTTCATGAAAACTTTGACTTCAGTGTACTTTGTGCATTGTATTATATCTAATATTGCACAAGTCAATTGGGTGTGCTGGTGAAAGGAACAGTTACACCAAAAAAGAAAGGGTTTTAAAGTAATAAAAATATTATGTATGGTTGCCCTGCACTAGAAAAACTGATCTGTTTGCTTCAGAAACACGACTATAGTTCATATAAACAAGCTGCTGTGTAGAAATGGAGGAAATAGAAAAAAGCTATATGGCACAGGTCAAATAATAGACAACATTATGTTCTACAGAGCTTATCTGCTATCTTCTGTGTAACTTGAGCCTTTTACCCTCTGAATAGCTGCCCCTATTGCTACACAGCAGCTTATTTATATAAAAATAGTAGTGTTTCTGAAGCAAACCCAACAGTTTACCAGTGAAGGGCAACATTGCATTATATTTTTATTACTTTAAAAAAAACTTTCATTTTTTGATGTTACTGTTCCTCTAAAGGGGATTCGTCACTCAAAAAAAGTGTTCAAAAACCTATTTTATCACATTAGTCAAGCAAAATGAACTTTAATTACACAATGTAAATTATTTGAATTTTGTTTCCTTAAGGCTGGGAATTATAGCAAGCAGGCAGGAGCCGTTTTGTGGCCACTGTTATTAAGACAAGCCTTGCATTATCTCAAAATCTTGTTTGTACACCAGAATGGGGGACCCAATGTCCACCCCCATGCACTGCTTACTTAATTAAATGGTGAAGAGAAAAGGGGGAATGTGGGGAGAGCAGTGACATCTAGGAAGCGCTGAATGTAAAGTGAAAGTAATTGTCTGCCCCACATGAATGAATGAATTGCTTTAAATTAATGCTTTAATAAAAAAATAGAAATTGGATTTCATGTTTAATTTGAAAAGGACTTTTATTATAGAGATCTTTGGGTCTGGGTTACAGGTCCACTTTGAGCTGCATCTAATACTGATGCCCCATACATTCATTCATGCAATGCAGAATTCTTCTGAAAAAGGCAACTTACATTTAGTAATATTTATTGCCAACAGGAGACATTCAAGTAAAGTGTATTGATCAAGTTTTTTTGGGATGCCATTTCCACCCAAATACATATCTGCCACTAGAATTTACATAACTCCTGGGGGCACATTTACTAAGGGTCGAATATCGAGGGTTAATAAACCGTCGAATTCGACCCTCGAAGTAAAATCCTTTGAATTCGAATGATTTTGCGCAAATACTATGATCCATCGAAGTAAATCGAACGATTCTAATGTTTTTAATCGAGCGATCGAAAGATTTTACTTCGATTAAAAAAACCTTAGAAACTGATGGGGAAGGTCCCCATAGGCTAACATTGTACCTCGGTAGGTTTAAACTGCCGAAGTATGTAGTCAAAGTTTTTTTTAAGAGACAGTACTTCGACTATCGAATAGTCGAACGATTTTTACTTCGAATCTAAGTTAAAGTTGAAGGTCGTAGTAGCCTATTCGATGGTCGAAGTACCCAAGAAAATACTTTGAATCCTTCACTCGAGCTTAGTAAATGTGCCCCTTATTGTCTTATCTCAGTTCTTCATTGTAAAGGTCTTTCAGTCCAAATTCTCAGTCCAAGTCTTATTGGCATTGTCTATTAAAGAGGTGGTTCACCTTCAAGTTAACTTTTAGTATGTTATAGAATGACAGTCCACATCATGTTTTTAACCTTAACAGTATGGTAGAGTACACTGGGATTTGTAGTCCATCAACATATTGTTGAGCAATATCGATATTATGTGCCAGTGGTGCAATGCCACTTTATCTCCTACTGTCCATCTGTACATGACTCTTATCCCAAAGAAAGCTGCAAAATATATTTCAAAAGTTTCAATCTGTAGTAATTTAATGTGGTTCAGAAAGAGTCATGCAAGAGTTTTCTAAGACAATTACAATGAAGATGGTATTAAAGCATTGTTTAAAAACATCATCACACAGTGTGATTTCTACATTATCTGGCAAAAGCTAATAGGAAGAGAGGATGCTGCTAGAAGCAACCTATTCCGCTTGCTGGGTAACAGCAAATGGAAAGAAAATTATCATCAGTTAATTTCAAGTCTAATATACATAGCTAATTACTTCTTGGAACTCTTAGTGAGTTTGATTCAGTTCTGCAGGCCTGCTGTGTAAGTCTCCGCTGACTTCTTCTCTCTGGTGTCATTGAGGGCTGTGATTGTAAGATTCACTAAATACTCAGATTGATAAAACCCACTGTTCTTATTTCCCCCTGCAGTTGCAGTGAAAAACACATATTGACTTCCATGTGTTTTGACACCAATTTGCTCATCACCATTTATAAATACTAAAATTAATATGGCTAGAAATGTTGAATTCTCTCATCTTTTACTAGGCTATCTTTTGCAGATGCTCAGTGTTTTGGGCTGTAGTCAACACGCCAAGTCATCAGAATTCAACAAACAGAAAATGAGGCATGTCATAGAAGCTGATGCTACAGAGCTGGTTGATATATTCTGATACAGAATACTCTGGTTTCTGAGCTGTCTAGTATTGTTTTTATTTTTTATTTTATATAAGCCTAGTATTGTGACATCTATATATTATGGGGGTTATTTACTAAAACTCAAATTTATCTTGTTTTATTTTTGTTAAACCAAGCTCGACCAAACTCCCATTCACGTTTTTATCTTATTTATCAATACAACAACTTGAAAAGTTGGGTAGGGAAAGAACTCTATATAACTGAGTGAAAACTCAAATCATACAAATTTTTCGGATTTGATACTCAATTCGATTGATTTTTTTGGATTATTGCCAAAAACCCCACATTTTTTGGCACTTTTGGACGAAAGCCAGTGCAGATCATGATATCTTAAATTTTAAAAGGGACAATGACATCTGCCATTGACTTATACATAGTGATAGGCGAATTTATTCGGCAGGTGCGAATTTGCGGTGAATTTCCGCAAATTCTGATGCCGGCGACAATTTGACTTTAATGGGCGTCAGAATTGTCACTAGCGTTGGAATTGTCGCCGTCAGAATTTTTCGTTTTCCAGAATTTTTCACCGTTTCGCAAATTCACTAATTTTTCGGCGAAGTGAAACGGGAGAAATTCGCCCATCACTACTTTATACATGCACACCAACTTAAGAGATGAACCAGAGCTAAACAGCTTGAGGATACGCAACTCACAAACGTTTAAAATTCCACAGCCTTGATATATTTTTCTTTCTCTGATGTTCAGCCATCAGTAGTTCTATCTATTTGAGATACCGTACACCAGGGGTAGGCCACCCGCGGCTCCGGAGCCTCTTGTGGCTCTTCTTCCTGCGGCTCAGTCTTGTGGCTTTGCCTGTCATGTCGTCCATGTCCGTACTGAGAATTAAAATAGGCCCTGGCATTTCAGGCACACAGAGGCGAAATCAGCCCACACCAGCCCACTAAATACTGACTTTCTATGGCACCTTATAGTAGCCCCTCTGGCATTTGCCAGAACCCACAGATAGTCTGAGCCTGATGTCGTCTAGATGCCCCTACACCTGCTGGCGGCTTCTTGAGTGTGAGACCAGGAAGCCGCCAGCAGGTGCGAGGGCTGTATAGACGTCCCAGGAGTGACAGGCAAGATCGAGCCGTAGCAAAATGATTCATCATGGACCTTATAGCGGTCACACACTCAAGACAAGAGAGGGAAGATCAGCATGGAGCTTCAGAAACAGAAGTCACATTAAACAGATGAGAACACAAACATTTAATAGGGCTATTCAGTGCTTAATTTATTTCAAAGTAGGCCTACACATACACACTGCACTTATGTTTGTTGTACTCTGTTGTTGTAACATTAAAAAAAGGTTAAAACTTTTAAAAGTTTATAAGCTGTGTTATGTTTTGCGACTCCAGACTATTTTTCTCTAGTGGACGAGGGGTGCAAAATGGCTCTTTTGATAGTAAAGGTTGCTGACCCCTGCCCTACACCATATCAGATGCCAAACCTAGGCTTGCAGAATTTTAAACGTTTGTGAGTACCCAATCTTAAACCCTAGAAAGTGTCACTGTTTAAAAGTATTTGTAAAGGGTATATAGACCCAACAGGTCAGAGCACTTCCCCTAATTGTGAATCACATAAAGTTGTGCAATAGATCCTGGAATAACTACAATATTTTAGGCTATTTTGTTATTCGATTGTTGTTTGTCTATCCTCAAGCTGTTTAGTGCTGGTTTATCTCTTAATTTGGTGTGGTTGATTTATCTGAGGGAGAAGGGAATTCGGGACTGGCTGAGGAAGTGAACTACATAATTCCTAGACATTTCTTTATATTTTGACTGACTTTGCATGACCTGAACAGGTTTGAGTGGGTGAATTTGTGGATTAGGACTTTTTGCAGCTTCAGGGTATAATAAATCTCAAAAAATTAAAGTTTTTTCTACTCTAAAAATCTGAGTTTTTGGCCAAGAAATCGCAACCAGAAAAAAAATCGAGGTTTAGTAAATAACCCCTATATGTATACCACATATTGCAAGATGGTTCCTAAACTCAGGAGACTGACAGCAGCAAAGAGTATGCGCTGTTAAACAAAAACTGTACCCCCAAAATGAATACTTACATCATATTAAGTGGCATATTAAAGAATCTTATCTAACTGGAATATATGTCAGTAAATATTGCCCCTTTACATCTTTTATTTACATTGGCGTCCAGGGTCCCCCATAAAAGTTTTTTAAAAAACCATTGGTGGTCAGAGCCCCCCACAAGTAAAATAAAAATCATTGGTGGCTAGGGCCCCCCTTATAAACATTGGCACCAGAGCCCCCCATAAAAGTTTTAAAAAACATTGGTGGTCAGGTGCCCCATGGAATATTTTTAAAAAACATGGTGCTCAGGAGCCTATAGTGTATTAAAATAATACATTGGTGGCAAGGGGTTTAATAAAATAAAATTAAAAAAAAAAAACTTTGGTGTTCAGTGGAACTTACCTTAGGCTCCTTTTACGGCTTTGGGTCATTTTCAACTTTGGTTCTTTTCATGGCTTCTGGTATTTTCATGCCTTCTGCTTCATTTGCGACTTCGGATCGGATAGGGAGCATGTTGAAGGCACATATTTTCACTGCTAAAAGACTTGTCTCCTGACCTTGGCTGTTATAGAATCCCATAACATAAGGGCTCTCCATAATCAAAAATTCAATAGAGCAATCTTGCTGGGGCAAGGAAATTGGCAGCCAAACAGATACGGCTGTGAGATGAGGCAGGGGAGCCGCACAAAGTAGAGCAACCAAGAGCATCCACCTCTTTCTAGAAGGCACCAGAACCAGCAGCATCCTACTAACCCATCCCATTTTGTTTGGTTTCACTTTCTGAGCAGTTTCTGACAATTATTTCACAACTTATTGTTTGCTTTACAAATTTACACATATGTCTGTTAAAGAATGGAAAAATGTGTTTACAACCATTTCTGTCATTTGTAAAATATATGCCAACGTGCTTGCGTCCATATGTATCCTCACTGTCAACTATATATTTTAGTATGTAGTATTTTACTATTCCCCTGGTTATCTATTAGAATATTTTAAGATCCAATTTAAAGGTGTAAGACCACCATTGAAATGGGTGTGGGGTTCTACAACCCTATATAACTTTGACATTACTTTCAGCAATTAGATCTCTGTTTTATGGAAGCTGTATTAGAGAAGAATCTGCCTGTGGGACCAGTTCTTTGGCCAGGAAACACTTTTCTCTAGAAGTGTATCCATGCAGGTAGGCTCCAGCTTTTGGAGAAAATAAAATGTATATAGTTAGGACCATCATATGGGGGTTCTCTTGACTTGCGTGGCTTGTTAATTTTATGATCATAAACAGGAGATGAAAAGTTTCTAGGTTTTTAATGTTGGACAAAATTGTGCATTTTATTACCTATGGGAATAAGTATATATTACATTCACACATACTGTACAACCTAATTTACAATCACAAAGTGCAAAGAGCTAAAATGAACATTCTGATAAACAAAATGAAAGTGCACACATTAATGTAAGGGAGGCCTGGAATTGTCTTCAGCTTGGATGTGGGGTAGTTCCAGGATTCCACTAAAAAGTTGCAGTAATTTTTGCATAAGGACTTGCATCAAGCAATGCATACCATTCAAACAAAAATACAAGGGAATTCACATTTACCACAACCTGAGAGTGATTGGCCAAACAGAGGCTAATTTAAATCTTTGTTGACACATTCAGCTCAAGCTACAATGTTCCCATCCTAAATGGGTTCACACAATTACTCTGGAGGAAACATGGAGCTATGCATCCAGAAATTGTTGCTTGCACAAATAGTCACTTTAGTTATCAGGAGCCAATAATGTATGTCTTAGGAGTGTAGGAGGAAAGTGAAATACTCAGAGGCATGGGGAGAACATACAAACCCATTTACAAATAATGTTGTAGAATCAAACTTTGGATACACATCAAGGCAGCAATGTTAACCACTGTTCCAAAAATATGGGAGAGCTGCATTTGTGTGGAACATCATTGAACATTTATGTCTCCTTTAACAATATATTTTTAATGTTCCATAACTAAAGCTATCAGGATGCTTCAACCTTTGATATTGTGTTGGATTAAGATGGATTTTGTAGTCCAGCAAAATTTGGGATACGATTTTAGAGATAAGAGTTTACATTTCTTGTGACAAATAATAATATTCTGGTGTATGCTGAGATTTGTAGACTAGCAAATGTTCGTTTTTTTGTTCATATGGCAGAGCTTATATTTCCTTTAATACGTTTTGATGTAACAGGACTACAAATGTCAGTATGGCCCAATGTTGGGGTAAACTGTGACTTTTAGCTGTATCTCGATGGAGCAAATCTCTAAGAGGAATTTATGTTTGAAAGAATATAACTCAATTTTTACATCCTTGGTTACTGAAAAATGCTAGCACTTACATGTGAAACACTTATCTCTATTTCTTTCTTTTAAAAAAGTTGTAAATACTTTTTCAAAGGTAAAATGTGCTTAAATTGTGCCATTTGAGTGTCAGATATGGTTCATAATATGTACCTGTCAAAGCCATAGAATACAGAACACATCTCTCCAATAGGACTTCAACATTTCCACAGTCTGAATGCATACAAAAGGAAGGTGTTAGACATTCAAATACTGAAGCCTTGGAAATGTAAAATTATTTCCATTTAATAGTCGCAAAAATAGTCATGTTGATTTGTACAAATAGCCCAGCAAGTATTTATTTACATGTCATTACTTTTTAAAAAGACACATTTTATACACTTTACAAAGCTTTTAATTTACCAAAATGGAGACTCAAGCCTCTCAATTCAAGCAGGGTTACAAATCACGGGTATTCATTTTATTTATAAGCATCTTCTGTAGTGCTGCTTCTTAGGTCTGTGGTGATAGTGTGTGTATTTATATATACATATATATCTCCTATGGTTTATGGTAGTTAAGGATGTCCAGTCTACTTTTAAACATATTCCCCACTGATTACTGAAAAAAGAGAACGATATATTGCCTTCCACCCCAGCTCTTATATGTAGAGGGTAGAAGAAGGCTTAGCAGTAAGCATCTTAGACCATACATTTAAATAAAATAGTGGATTAACGCCTAGGGTAATGGAAATCTCCATTGCCCTTGGCGCTGATCCACTATTTTATATATGTGATTTTTGTATGCAGCTGAGAGACTGAAAGGATCGGCAAGAGAAAACAAACCTAAAGGACTAGCTAATCTTATTTTTTTCACGTATTTATTGCTTTAGTCCACACATTGCTTGCTATTAGGCAAGAACCCATATGAATTTGGTTAAAGTGTAGTGTCAAAGAGAGTATATTATCCAGTAAAGTACAGCATTTATGGGTCCCTAGTGAAAACCCATTTGTTAGACCAAGCTGATATCACAAGCAGCTACTTTTTTGATGGTAAATCATTTGATCATTTCATAAGTAAGTTCCTTTATGTTCATTGGAAGAAGAATAGTGTTTGCCAGTTCTACCATATTTCACTAACTTTTTGTAATACATTTAACAAAAAGAACCTTGATTCCAGTATTGTTTTATATATTTTCCTTTTGCATCCAGAAATAAATATAGTTGAAGACAAAAGATAAGTAGAAGAATCTGGGCAGCTTGTAATCCACTGAAATTTGTATGATAATATTTCACCATCTTTTTTATTTCTGAGCTATGACATAAACACAACAGCAGTATGATCATAAACCTCACCATTGTTGAATACTGCTGAAAGTGGCATCATTTACATTGGAACTGTAGTGGGAGATGTTTAGTTGATGCAGCTCCAGCCAGTGACTTGCTAAATCTTTAGTTCCATCATAAATATTTTATTTGCAGGTTTGCAACTGAATAATTTCAGTAACATCTAGGAATTTCACATCTAAAAATGTCAATGAACATTAGAGATGACACTTTGGAATAACTGAATATTTTTTGTTAGGACTAACTAGTGTGTATTTTAGCTAAAACGTAGAAGAAAATAATAACATGCTATGATGCTGTCACTGCATTCTGGGTTTTCTTTTGAAAGACTGTTCATCATTTCTCATAATCTTATATAAATTTGCCCTAATGAATTATGGAATAAGAGTTGAGCTGCCATATACTTTAATATTGATGGAATGAATGGTGTGTTATACCATTATCTGTGAATATATTGTATTTTTGTGGGAATAATATTTGTTATCGGAAGAAATAAAACAACTGACATGAATTGTGAAGTTGTTGGTAATAAATATTTTCTGTACCATAAAGTTGACATGTAAGATAATTATATTACTTTCAGTCTGTGTATGAAAAAATGGCACCACTCAATGCATAGAACTCTACATGCTGAAATATTTATAAAACAACAATACATGTCAGCAGAAAAGGGGAGAAATGTTGCATACTTCTATTGGATTCAAAAGCTTGTTTATTATAATGGCATGGGCAAAAGGCAGTAGGGGTCATTTATTACTGCCTCTGCTGCAAGTACACAAGCACTAGGGGGAGCAAAAGCACACCTCGTAGTGCTGCTGAGGAGTGCTGCATTTTGCACCTTGTGCTGGACAAAAAAAGGCAGCCCTGTCCTTAAAGCCTGCCAAATGGCAAGTGGTAGGTACAGGGCCCTGTTGAGGTCTGTGCCCAAGGTTTCCCTTAAAGGAACAGTAAAACCAAAAAAACACTTTAACATAATGAAAATATAATGTACTGTTGTGCTGCACTGGTAAAACTGGTGTGTTTGCTTCAGAAAGACTGCAATTATTTATATAAACAAGCTGCTGTGTAGCCATGGGCCAGCCATTCAAAACTGAAAAAGGAGAAAGGGCCAGGATACACAGCAGATAACAGATAAGATTTATAGTAAACAATGGGATTCTTCAGAGCTTATCTGTTATCTACTGTGTATCATGTGCTTGAATGGCTGCCCCATGGCTACACAGCAGCTTGTTTATATAAACTATAGTAGTGTTTCTGAAGCAAACACACCTGTTTTACAAGTGCAGGGCAACAATACATGATATTGTCATTCCTTTATTATTTACTTTTTGGTGTTACTGTTCTTTTAAGGAGAACCTTGGGCACAGGCCTTGCATGTCTGAATGAACCTCAAGGTAGGTGATGGGTAGGGGACAGAAGGGAGGAAGTCTAAGTGCCTTCCACTTAAAGCAGTGATCACAAGTGCTCCCCAGAGTAGATAAAGCTATGAACCATCTTCCAGGTTTATTGCCCATAAATGCTTATGAATTCAAATGTTTTGTCTGCTATAACAAATGAAGGTAGATCATGAACCATAATAAATGATATATTCTCAAAAATATAACCCATCAACCTGCAGAAGCCAGGGGTGGTCAAGCAAACGTTGCAAATATCTTAAAAGCTTGTTAAGGGACACTTCACTATATAATAATAATTATGGGGTCTGTTATTCAAAAACCCATTTTTTAAAGTTCTGAATTACAGGATGGCAATCTCCCATAGACTCCATGAAATAGTTGGCCAACTTGAATACATTTCAGGTACAAGATGAGGGTTGTGGGTGCACTCCTAAGGCCATATAACAACATATTTAAATACAATAATTGTATTTTGGATTATTGTATTTAAATATGTTTTTATATGGCCTTAGGAGTGCACCCACAACCCTCCTCTTGTACCTGAAATGTAGCCGGAAGCTGTGGCTGAGCTTCATGTGGTTAGTGCACCCTCATACCCACCCCTTTAAATTAACGTGGCCCTATGTCCTTGTTGTTTTTTATTAATCCTTGGTTTGGGCAATTTCTTTCCCTTAAAAGCCACGAATGGTAGCGGCTGGGGAGGCTTTGGCCTTTTTATTACCAACGCCTGTGAGACACCCATTATATTTGCTACACTTATCACTAGGTAACACTTGCACAGACCCACACACATCACACTCCTCATTTAGCTTTTCCTTTTTCATTTTCTTCTACATCTATACCCACACCTGTACTTATACTCATACTCACACATATACACACACACAAGAGTGCACTTATATACAACTTTACTTTTCCTTTATTATAGTCTCTTCACAGTCACCTTTTTTTAAAATGGGCATTGGTCTGGGCAGTCTCCCCTTCAAAAGCCGCATATGCAGGTGGCGGGGGAGGATCTAGTCCACAGATTGAAACCAAGGTTTTATATTTTGATCACAGGTAAACAGGTTAGGGACCGCCGTATGGGGTTTACCTTGACGTGGTATGGCTGCTTACCAATTTTATGATCATAACTTTGTAACAAAAAACCCTGTTTTTCTTTTTTTTAGACAGGGGATTATTGTATTTAAATATGTTTTTATATGACCTTAGGAGTGCACCCACAACCCTCCTCTTGCAACTTGAATACATTGCAATATATGGTCAAACAATCCCTGTTTTTTTTTTTTTTTTAATAATGTACTTAAGAAACTTTAGCTATTGAGCTCTAAAAACTTTTCCTAGGATCTTTTTAAAATTTTAATAAGTTCAATGAGTAGTTGCACTATTCAAAAAGGTCAAAGACAGAGATATTTTTAATGCTTAAATGGGTTGAATGACTTTCTTGTGTTAGGTATTAAAATAGCTTGCTACAATTGTTACAGTCCTTTACCATTAATGATTATCATATAAGATTCAAATATGCACATCTGCATCTTGCCAAGTTCAGACTCTTACATTAGCTGCCAAAGTGCTGCAAACTGACTCATTACTGCTTAAATCAGATGGAACACAAATTGCCTTTTAAGTAACTATTGTGAGTATTCCGCCTTACTGCTACTTAGTAACTTCAGTTTTTATCAATATATTTTTTAATGCAAGGTATATTCAGCACTTGATGCAACTTTAAACCAGCATCTACAGTTTGACTGTTTAGATCAGCATAGAGAAGCATTTTGTAATAGAATATAAATGAAATATTGCATTAAAAGAGAGAGAGAACAAGTATAGTCAGCAAGAACAATGGGGATTTCTTTGCCTATTTGGTCAGACATGCTGTGTGTTAAATGTGGCTAAGTTGATTTTTTCACCTATTACGTTTTTTTTTAAGAATTTAGTGTTTTTATCAGTTGTGAAAATTTGCGTGACCGTTTGCTAAAATTTTGCCATGCCTTTTGTTTTTCTGGCCAATGGCATTAAGGGGCCAATTCATTAACTTCGAGTGAAGGAATAGAAGAAAAAAAACGTTGAATTTCTAAATGTTTTTTTGGCTACTTCGACCATCGAATGGACTATTTCGACCTCGACTTTGACTCGAACGATTCGAACTAAAAATCATTTGACTATTCGATAGTCGAAGTACTGTCTCTTTAAGAAAAAACTTTGACCCCCTAGTTCGCCACCTAAAAGCTACCAAACTCAATGCTAGCCTATGGGGAAGGTCCCCATAGGCTTGGCTAAGTTTTTTGCTCGAAGAATAATCCTTCGATCGGTGGATTAAAATCCTTCGAATCGTTCGATTCGAAGGATTTAATTGTTCGATCGGACGATTATTCCTTCGATCGTTCGATCGCAGTATTTGCGGAAAATCCTTCGACTTCGATTTTCCAAGTCGAAGGATTTTCATTCCCAGTCGAATATCGAGGGTTAATTAACCCTCGATATTCGACCCTTGATGAATTTGCACCTAAGAGTTATACTATACTTTTTTATGGCGTTAGAAAAAAATTCAGCATTATTATAAAAAATTTTGAGAAAATGCCCATTGACTACACTGTATTTGACAATGAATTTCTCCATTTTGTACATTTTAAAAAAATTCCAACAAAGCAAAATAGGGCAGTTTTGCTTGTCACTAGTCTTAAACAATGAACAAGTTAACATAACTTTTTCTCTCTCTCTCTCTTTCTTTCTTGTAAATATTTTCTCTATTGGAGACACTATCATAAAACTTGCTTGCCCCTCCCAATCAATAACATGAGATATAAATATATAGTATTGTCCTCTTACATTTATAAAAAGCCACATTTATAGTTATAAAAATAAATGATGTGACCAATCTAATATAATTTTGAGAAACAAATACAATAAAATCGAAATATAGTGCGATCCACAGAAAAAGGGTTTATCCACACTTCAGGTTGGCTAAACTGGCTTTTGTGGAAAGAAATCTGTGTTTTAGAAAATTGCATCTCTTTAGTAGCAAGGGTATTAATTCTTCCATGAAACAAGAAAGATTTGATACCACTGGGTTATAAGATTGCATTATATGCAGCCTGTTATTCAGAAAGACATTCAATCCATTTGATCTAGACTATAAAAATTATATCAGCACATGCATTACATATAAGGAAATAGCTTTAGAAGTACCTTACTGGAGATATCGTCCCTTCATGGTAACAAATCCGATCATTTTTACTAAGGGCACGACATTGTAACAATAATGGACAAGAGTAAAGCCGATTTTAACATTGACTGAAACAGGACTGCTTTAAAATGTTGTCAAATAAAAATGGAAATGTTCCATAAGAGTGCAACAAACGACACATATTTCACTGCACTGCAAACAACATTGCAAATAACCATATGTAGTTTACAAGAAAATTTACAAGCTATAATTAGTTCCCCTACATAATATCCATTACATACACTGTGTTACGTAGGACACATATATCAATAATATATATACTATATATAGTTGTGTTGCCATGAGTGCTCCGGTGTGCTTTACGGAAGTTTGACCTTGAAGCTCTTTACCCTTTCATGTATTGGACTACTCCAATAGTAGTTATACATAATAAAAGTGAGATGTAAACTGAATAAAAATTCTCACTAGCCAAATGACAAAACACATTCTTTTTTTTCCATTGGAAGTTAATTTGCATTGTGTACCCATTGTTTACCCATTGTGTCTATAACAGTAACACCAAAAAATAAAAGCGTTTTAAAGTAATTAACATATAGTATATTGTTAGTATGCACTATAGTTTATATAAACAAAACTTCTGTGTAGCCATGGGGGCAGCCATTCAAGCTGAAAAAAGGAGAAAATGCACAGGTTACATAGCAGATAGATAAAACACCATTGTATTCTAATTGGCTTTATCTGTTATCTGCTATATATCCTTTGCTTTTTATCCTTTTGCCAGCTTACATGACTACCCGGTGACTACCTGGTAGCATGTTTATATACATTATAGTAGTCTTTCTGAAGCAAACACAATTACTTGAAAACAAATTGTTTGTGAAGATTCTCTTTCACCCAGGTCATGGTATATCTATAGAAATATGTCAAATCAACTGGACTTGATGTGTTTTTTTTTCCTTGAAGACGTTTCACCAGTCAAACAACTGGCTTTCTCAATTCAGAATAGCTTGTAAATCTTCTTCGAGAATACATATGCCCTGGAAATATAGTTTAAAACACTTTCATTTTTGTGTTACTGTTCCTTTAACTCCTCTACACTCTCTATACTAGCTCTAAAGTCAATGTTGTGGGCACCATTATGATCCAGCATAACACTCACTGCAAACCCCACCACCAAACTTACTATTTAACATGTTGACCAATGCTTTAATTTAGAGGTATTTGGATACTTTTGTTCTAGATTCCTTTGGAGTCCATGATTTAGTTAGGGCCTCCATTAACAAGGTTGCAAATATATGAGTCATATTAAGTTTTTCTGTTATACAGTAGTTTTAATATAAGCTAATGCAACAAATACCTTTGACCCCAGTTCCAGGTCCCCTTGGATTTAGAACTAGGGTCTGCGTTTTTTAAAAACTCTGCTTTTATACTCACATATGCTTTATATAATTTGAACTCCGCTTTCTCAGCACAATAAAATCCTAGTCTTATTAAACTTTAAATACTATATTTTATTTGTTCACCATGGGGCAGAAGAGTAAGAACATTTCAAATGATCTCATACCTCTTAATATCCTCTGTTCAGGCCTGTTTACACATTGTGCTAAAATCTTTAATACTTTTGGTTATGGCATTTCCTCCATTTTACAAGCATGCAGTAAAACAGAAATACAAAATAGATGGTGAGGATCTTAAGCAATGATGAAGCTTAGGCAATGTATGAACAAATGCTCTCATCATCTGTCAATCCATTAAGTCTTATGTAAAACTTACTTTGCATATCTGTGATTATATGTGAGAAATGGTTATTTCGGCTGGTTCTTTGTTTGTTCAGATCAACAGACAATCGCCATATGAATATAAAATATATACGGGCGCATTTACCAAAAATGGCAAGGTCCAAGGCAAGGAACATCACACTGTGCGCAGCACAGCCTGTGTGGGAGTAGGGTGGCACAGTGGTATGACTGGATAGAACTATACAATTTCCGGTAAATGCTATGTTCATAGCAAAAACTGTTAAGGAACCATTTATCATAAACTATATATGCAGAGGCAGACTGGGTCTCCTAGGGCACACCAGAAAACAGGCATTGAGGGCCCACTCTCACAACAATTGCTCTAGACAGTGCTAAATATGATAGGTGCCATAAAAACCGATAATTGAAGTAAGAAGGAGCTGATAGTAATTGTCCTTGGAAACTAAGGCTGGGGCCCAAAGGGAGATCCTCTGGTACTCTATATACAGTTACTATAAAACTAATAACACTTTCAGAAAAGGGAATGAAACAAGATAATTAAGTCATTATCTTAAAACACTGATGCCACAAACAAAACACTGATGAAAAAATATATTTAAAAAAACACCTATAACTGAGTATTATTGACACTCCACATATGTTGTGTATTGGCGAGAACCTAAAAAGAAATTGTTATTGTTTCATACATATTTTTTTAAGTATAATATACTTAAAAAAGGTTATTCTAATTTTTGCATTCTCAAAAACATGGGAACTGTAATTGTCATTGAATCAGAAATATTAGAGTAATTGTGTTGCCTTTTTTTAAGTGTTCTAGTATAGGCAGGTACTGAAATGGGACTGTAGCTCTACACATTAGCATTAGCTATCAGGCTAGAGTATACTGTGCTGGAGGAAGTCCTGCTGTTTCCACTTATCTTATTCTTCAGCAAGTGTCATCCTGCAGTTTCCATTACAGAATGCAATCAGTTCATCTCACCATCACTCTACCACGTCTGATTTTCTCCCACTGTATGGTCTCTGCTTAAAGGACGATTCAACAATCTTCCATTATCTACTCTTATGTGATTTGCTTTTTTTTTTCATTTCATTACTTTAATTGTCTCTATGACATAAACTCCATTAAATTTTTCTATGAATAACTAATTGCATATATTTTTCCCTCTACTGCTATAAGATATCATTCTGCAGTAGAGTATAATCATAATGATCAATAGATTATTTGAATAGTGAAATTAACTTTTCAAATTTAAAATGTATTAAACACATAAAATGTTTTTGATACAGACATATGATTTGCACTCCCGTAACAGATCAATAATCCTATTCTTCATACAGTGTGGGCTTAATGGAAACGTAGGTGTATAGTATGCACATTTACAGATGAGAATGGAAGAAATACAGCAGAAGTTATAATTGCCGCTACAAGTTTTCAAGTAAAAAAAGGTGTATTATGCATACTGCTATGTAGCACATATGATTTAAAAGTGACTAACCGAGCTTGTGCAGTATAACATGTTACTCCTCAACCTACAGCTCAGACCAAAATCAGTCTCTTACCAGAGTTCGACTCTGAAGATCCCATTCTGCCTTCCACCTCATCTCTGTCTAAATTTTGGCACTGGCCACACTACCAAGTAGAATGCATAAACTGCAGCTTCAGTGAACCAAACTTAAAGGAACAGTAAACCCAGAGAATAAAATTATTTTAAAAGTATGCCAATATAATGTACTTTTGCCCTGCACTGGTAAAATTGGTGTGTTTGCTTCAGAAACTTAACTATAGTTTATATAAACAAGCTGCTGTGAAGACATGGAGGTCAGCCATTCATGCACAGGATACTTAATGCATCTGTAACCTTCACAGCGGGTAGCTGCTGTAACCGGAGTTAGTCTCACACTTGGAAGTGGGTATGGTGGACGCCCAGGGGGATAGCCATAAACAATTGTAGAGGACATAGTGATATTGGAGGTTTAATGGTAACAGAAGAAAACGGGAACAGGCAAAAATCAAATACAAGGTCGAGACAAAGTCATTACCAGGAATGGAACAAGATCACAGGAACACTGAACAAAGGTTATCCAGGAACAACAAACAAACATTCAATGACTCAGCCCTGAGCAAGTCTCAGGGCTGGGTTTATAAAGGGCAGGTAATAATAGAAAACACATGAGGGTAACGAGAGGAGAGGAGACAAACTGGGAACAGGCAGATATACAGGAACATTAATGAAGAGGTCAGGCCCAGCCCCAAGAGCCTCCAGTGGCTCACATGGTAAGTCCATATATATATATATATATATATATATATATATATATATTGTGACAACTGGCCCTGTAGGGGTACCTGGGTCAGTGTCTTGGGGCCGCTTTCCACAGTCTTTTAGGGTAAAAACAGTCACAGTAGTCGCTCCTCTTAAAGGCAAGTGCCTGCAGTTTATTCTGTTACACAGTCTTTAGTAACAAGCAAAACAAAACAAGGAAAAATAAACCCTTGCACCAGAGCGCTGGCTAAACACAGTTGGCAGCCTAACTACAGTTGGGTGGCTTTCCCAACACCAACTTAAAACAAAAGAATCAAAATATAACACAAAAGTTTGGTAATCAGTACCTTCCTTGTGCAGCGCAGCTTCTGCTTTCTCTCTCACTCTCACTCTCAGGTGGGAGGGGTTCCTCCTCCCAAGGTCAGTCAGGTACTTCAGCAATTACCTTGCAGCTTTGGTCTGTATTAATTAATCCATGTTCCAGGGTGTTGTATTATATAACACCCTGGGAGAAACATATCGCCCATCTATAACTAACCCAGCTGCTTTGTTACACATCCTCCCCCCCAGCTCAGACCTAGAGGGGTGAGCGACCATGGACATTAAAGAGTATAACCTTGACAGCCCATCAGCATTGCCTTGTTTTATTCCAGCCCGGTGTTCCACAGTGAAACTGTACGGCTGCAAGCTCAGAAACCACCTGGTAACCCTTGCATTTTTGTCTGGCTCATCCATGTAAGTGGGGCATGATCTGTAATAAGCCTGAACTGTCTGCCCAAGAGATAATATCTCAATGATTCCAGAGCCCATTTTATGGCTAAGCATTCTTTCTCCACAATTGAATAGTTCCTCTCCTGGGAACTAAGTTTTCTACTCAAATAGTTCACTGGGTGCTCCTCCCCATTCACTTCTTGTGACAGAACCGCCCCTAAGCCAACATCCGAGGCATCTGTTTGCACGATAAATCGCTTTGTGAAATCAGGCGCCACCAAGACTGGATGTGCACAGAGGGCTTCTTTTAACCTAACAAAAGCTTCTTCAGCTTCTGCTGACCAATGTACTATTACAGGAGCTTTTGCTTTAGTTAGGTCAGTTAAAGGACTGGCAATAGTAGCAAAATCAGGTATGAACCTTCTGTAGTAGCTTGTTAAGCCCAGAAAGGTCCTAACTTGTTTCTTAGTGGAAGGTCGTGGCCAGCTCTGAATAGATTCCACCTTTGTGATTTGTGGTTTAACTAGACCCCTTCCTATGGAAAATCCCAAGTATTTGGCTTCCTCAAGCCCAATAGTACATTTTTTTGGATTGGCCGTTAAGCCAGCTTTCCTAACTGAATCTAGCACGGCTTGAACTTTTGGTAGGTGGGATTCCCAATCTGTGCTGTGAATGACTATGTCATCAAGGTAAGCAGCAGCATACCTACCATGTGGCTTTAGGATTCGGTCTATCATTCTTTGAAAAGTTGCAGGGGCCCCATGTAAGCCAAAAGGTAATACTTTATACTGGAACAGCCCCTCGGGGGTGGAAAATGCAGTTTTCTCTTTTGCTTGTTTCGTAAGAGGAACCTGCCAATAACCTTTTGTCAGATCAATAGTTGTGAGGTACCTTGCTTTCCCTAAACGCTCTACCAGCTCATCAACCCTGGGCATGGGATAAGCATCAAATTTAGATACAGCGTTTAACTTGCGATAGTCATTGCAAAATCGAATTTCCCCATTGGGTTTTGGGACAAGGACAATGGGACTACACCATTCGCTTTGGGATTCCTCAATAACATCAAGCTCCAGCATTTTTTTTACCTCCCTATTAACAACCTCTCTACGAGCTTCTGGTATTCTATATGGTTTGAGATGTACACGTTGCCCCGGATCTGTAACAATGTCATGTTCAATTATTTTAGTTCGCCCGGGCATTGTTGAGAACACATCTTTATTACGGTTCACAAAATCTTTGACTTCACGTTTCTGGGGAGTGGACAGGGTATCGGCTATGTTTACATCTGGTGCTTTCTCCACTTCAAGAGGAGATTGGGATGCCATAAACACCTCCCTGTCCTTCCACGGTTTTAGCAGGTTAACGTGATATATCTGTTCCGGCTTCCGTCTACCAGGTTGTCGTATTTTATAATTAACCTCTCCAATTCTCTCCATTACTTCATATGGGCCATGCCAAGTTGCTAGAAACTTATTTTCTACTGTAGGAACTAGAACAAGTACTCTGTCCCCTGGCTGAAATACACGCAATCTAGCATTCCTATTGTATGAGTCTCTTTGAGCTCTCTGGGCTTTTAGCAAATGCTCACGTACAATCGGCATAACGGCCTCGATCCTATCCTGCATCTGAGCCACATGTTCTATAACGCTTCGGAAAGGGGTAGTTTCATGCTCCCAGGTTTCCTTCGCTATATCCAACAACCCTCTGGGGTGCCGGCCATATAATAATTCAAATGGAGAAAACCCTGTTGAAGACTGGGGAACTTCCCTGATTGAGAACATTAAATAAGGCAACAGGAAGTCCCAGTTTTTACCATCTTTGTCAATTACTCTGCGGAGCATGGTTTTTAGAGTTTTATTGAACCTTTCGACAAGGCCATCTGACTGAGGGTGGTAAACAGATGTCCTGAGATGTTTTATTTGCAACAACTTGCACAACTCTTTCATGACCCTAGACATAAATGGTGTCCCTTGGTCAGTTAGAATTTCCTTTGGGATACCCACCCTACTAAACATTAACATTAACTCCTTTGCAATAGTCTTTGCTGATGAATTGCTTAGGGGAATAGCTTCAGGGTATCGTGTGGCATAGTCCACAATAACTAGAATATATAGGTGTCCCCTAGCAGATTTTATAAGTTGGCCGACGAGGTCCATGCCTATCCTATCAAAAGGAACATCAATTATTGGAAGAGGCACAAGGGGGCTTCTATAAACTTTCAGGGGGGCAGTGTGCTGGCAATCAGGGCATGAGGAACAATAGTTGCTAATGGAGGCAAATACACCAGGCCAGTAAAACCTCCTTAAAACCCGTTCCTTTGTTTTCTCTACCCCTAAATGTCCTCCTAACACATGACTATGCGCCATCCTTAGAACAGCATTACGGAACACCTGGGGAACCAGTAACTGTTGGTGTACAACATCATTTCTCTTTTCTACACGATACAGGAGATCATTAGACACTTCAAAATAAGGATATGAAAGTGAGACACCTGGGTTATTCACAACCCCATTTGTCACCTGAACATTATGCCTTGGTTCCACCAAAGTGGGATCCTCCCACTGAGCACTTTTAAAATTAAGAGGACTGACTTCTAGGTCAGCTAATTCCTTATTTGTCTCATCAGAAGTATGGGGCTCAGTATCACTACTTGTGTTATCCCCTACCAAAGCAGGGAGAGGGGTTGGGGCCTCATCACACTGTACATCAGCAAAGGGAAATACATACTCGAGGTTATCTGTATCCCCCACTAATTCTTGTGATTTACTATTAACAAAAGCCCATAAATCAAGGAAATAAGGGAAATCTCTTCCCAACACAACTTCATGTGCAAGTTGGGGAACCACTCCGACTTGGTATTCCACAGACCCACATGGGGTTGCCAGGGTGACTTGCGCAGTAGGATAATCCTGTCTATCCCCATGAACACAGACAACTCCCACACTTTTTGTATGATCAATTTTACACTGGGGTACAAGGGACCGGGTTACTAAGGTTAACATACTCCCGGAATCCAGTAACGCTTGTACATTTTTCCCATTTACTTTTACAGTACACCATTGTGGTTTCTCAGCATAACAGCATACAGCATCCGCCTCTGCTCTTTTTGAAAGCAAAGAGTAAGGTTTACCCCTGTTACTCATATCACATTGCATAGGTTCAACATTTAAAGGGCAGTCTTTAGACATGTGTCCATACTCAAAACATTTAAAACATTTTACTGTATTATCCGACCACTGTCTATTGTCTTTGCCACCCTGATCTTCATCGCCCCTTAACCTTGGGACAGTCTTAACAGACCTTGTGCGAAATTTGGAGCTGGGGAATCTCTCAGCACTCGGTGGATTAACCAGCTCTCCGGCAGCAACATATCTTTCAACCAAGGCAACAAGCTGGTCAACATCCTGGGGGTCACTCTGACTTACCCACCGTCGCAATGAAGCTGGTAAAGCCCTCAGGAAACGATCCATCACAAGCGACTCTACCACACGTACAGCGGAGTTGAGGTCAGGCCGCAACCACTTCCGTGCCAGATGTATCAGATCAAACATCTGCGACCGGACAGCCTTGTCTGGAACATAAATCCACGAGTGGAATCTTTGGGCTCGAACAGCAGACGTGCAAGTATTTCCGCCTTCAACTTGCTGTAGTCACTGGCATCTGCTGGCTCCAAATCATGATAGGCCTTTTGTGGTTCTCCACTCAGGAAAGGGGCCAGCAAACTTGCCCATTCACCAGTTGGCCACCCCTCTCGCTCAGCGGTGCGTTCAAAGGCCAGTAGATATGCCTCAACATCATCAGTAGCCGCCATCTTTTGCAGGTAATGGCTTGCACATATGAGCTTTTTCCCATGCAGGGTTTAGACTGACTTTGTCTGACAAGGCCTGTATTTCCTGCTGCACCATTCTGGTAGCCGCATGCTGTTCCTGACGGGCCTCGGCCTGTACCTCTGCCAGCTGTCGCACTAGTGTTTCAGTGTTTTCTTGCTGGATTTTGGCAAGAGTAGCAACACTTTCTCCTTGTTGTAGAACCAGCTGCTGCAAAGCAGCAACACTCTGGGAAGCATGTCTGTTTGTCTCAGCAGCATGTCTGTTCGTTTCTTGCTGCACTGCAGTAGACTGAATGAGAGCTTTTATCACATCCTCCATTTTGGAAACTGCTGTACTTTTACCCTCAGACTTTAGTGTGGTGCCCAATGCATCCTCCACCACGTGTGACAACTGGCCCTGTAGGGGTACCTGGGTCAGTGTCTTGGGGCCGCTTTCCACAGTCTTTTAGGGTAAAAACAGTCACAGTAGTCGCTCCTCTTAAAGGCAAGTGCCTGCAGTTTATTCTGTTACACAGTCTTTAGTAACAAGCAAAACAAAACAAGGAAAAATAAACCCTTGCACCAGAGCGCTGGCTAAACACAGTTGGCAGCCTAACTACAGTTGGGTGGCTTTCCCAACACCAACTTAAAACAAAAGAATCAAAATATAACAGAAAAGTTTGGTAATCAGTACCTTCCTTGTGCAGCGCAGCTTCTGCTTTCTCTCTCACTCTCAGGTGGGAGGGGTCCCTCCTCCCAAGGTCAGTCAGGTACTTCAGCAATTACCTTGCAGCTTTGGTCTGTATTAATTAATCCATGTTCCAGGGTGTTGTATTATATAACACCTTGGGTGAAACATATCGCCCATCTATAACTAACCCAGCTGCTTTGTTACAATATATATAGATAGATAGATAGATAGATAGATAGATAGATAGATACTATATATATATAGATATAGATATATATAGATATATATAGATATATAGATATATATATATATATATGTTCAAAGGCAGCCACACTCTAATCCAGATTTTCTGTATTTTTGTGGTTGCAGGTTCAAAACCTTTATTTCATAATTGATCTCATAGAACCGCACTCCAAATTTTCGTCAATCAAGTCACCTTTATTTGAATGAATCTTTGTGTCCAACGTTTCGGCCCCCCTTGGGGTCGGACACAAAGATTCATGCAAATAAAGGTGACTTGATTCATGAAAATTTGGAGTGTGGTTCTATCTGATTAATTATAAATATAGATAGATAGATTTTTAGTTATAGATAGATAGATAGTTGCTAGGGTCCAAAATACCGTAGCAACCATGCATTGATTTCAATAAGTGACTGGAATATGAATATGAGAGAGCCTGAATAGAAAAATCAGTAAAAAAAAGTAGCGCTAACAATAAACAATGAAAAACAATTAATAAGCTTCTTAGAATTGGCCATTTTATAATGCACTAAAAGTTAACTTAACATTGAACTACCCCTTTAATTTAACTTGTTTACACACCTTTATAAATATGCCCATAAGTTGCATTAATAACTCTTTCATAGAAGATTGATTTAAGAAAGCAACAAGCTCTTTACATTTAATCAGACAAATACATTGAATTATTTTTAATTAAAGATTGATAGTTCTCTGTTCTGACCTTGTGTCTCAGCTAAAGCTGCAGCATATGATTTTCTTCTAACTGTGTTACCAAGGTTATACTTATGTAAATATGTATTATATATGTGTGGGTGTGTTTGTGTGTGATAAAATAATTTAAAAATATGAATTCAACAAAAGTGATTCAACACATCTACATATTTAATATACTTTTCAGCACAGAAAAAATGGCAAACATTCAATCCGCTCTAAATATTGACATGAATATGAGTCTCTCCTTATTAATTCCTACCTCCCCTCTTACAAACTTAGATCAGGGCTGTACAATTGGCAGCAGATGGGTTGCATCTGGCCCAAAGGTGCAATATCTATAGCTTTTATTATTTGCTTCCACTTCAGACAACTCATATACCAACATTACCTGAAAGGCTCTGAAGGGACCCATGCGGGGACTAGATAAAAATAAGTATATTCAAACCGCTGCCAGGTTATCAAGGGTTGTGAAGTTGGAGCAAAGTATAGTATTAGTCTTGCTGTAGAAATAAGCGCTCCAAAAGTATGTAAAATCAGAGGGATTTTCAGTGGAAAAACTTCAAAGTAAATAAAGAACTTGAAAAAAGATGGAAGAAGTAGAATGACAATAGTTAGTGGTTTTGCAGAAGAAAAAAAAAGCAACAATAATGTGGCATCAGAAGATGGTAGGTGGTACACAGAGAAGAATAAGCAAAAGTTGAAGGTAATGGAATCAGGGGAAAAAAGGAGGTAAATGAATAAGGGGTTTACACCTCTGTTGACAATGCTGCTCTGGAGCAAGCCTAAGAAGTTGAGAATGGATGAGCAAAAGTTGTGTTGGAAAATTAAGTGCATATCACATGAAAACTGTAGTTTACTGAAGGGGAAGAATGGAAAGTAAATGTAGAAATATAAGAGAAGGAATGTTAAAAAGAGGTGAAAATTCTTTGTAGCCTCTCAGACAAAAGAGGGAGAAATGGAAAGTAAAAGGGATAGGAGTAAAGAGAGGAAAAAGGGAAAAAAATTAAAGGAACAGTAACGTCAAAAAATAAAAGTGTTTTAAAGTAATGAAAATATAATGCAATGTTGCCCTGCACTGGTAAAACTGCTGTATTTGCTTAAGAAACACTACTATTGTTTATATAAATAAGCTGCTGTGTAGCAATAGGGGCAGCCATTCAAAGGAGAAAAGGCTCAGGTTACACATCAGATAGCAAATAAGCTCTGTCTGTCTAATGGTGTTATCTTTTATCCATTAGTTATCCTGTGCCATATAGCCGTTTTTCAATTTCCGCCATTGCTCCCCATCAGCTTGTTTATATGAACTATAGTAGTGTTTCTGAAGCAAACAGAACAGTTTTACCAGTGCAGAGCAACACTAAATGATATTTTCATTACTTTAAAACACTTGCATTTTTTGGTGTTACTGTTCCTTTAAGAATGAGAAAAGTAAAGAAAGCAATAGAAACAGGAAATTCAAGAAAAGTACGTATGGCCCTCCCTAAGAAAGTGGCAAATGCTGCCTGTCATTTGCTGATGCTGTTTTTGATTGCCATTTGTTCCAGTGTTTTGCTCCCAGTTTGGTTTTGAAACCTTACCTGTCTTACCCATCCCTAGCTTCAGTTAGTGAGTAATGCATTTGTTTAAACTAGCTATACAAATACAGATCTTTCTTACGGTGCATTTTAACTCTTATTTGGAATTTCTTTTTAAAAAATATTATGTAACAACGTTGATTGTTATCCTTTATAAATCAGTTATCATATATCTGTGGTTAAAAGAAGTCTATTGTATTTGGTGAAGTAAAAAATATATATTTATATCCAGATATGAATAACTATGTGTATTATTAAATATATGTAAATATTAAATATGTATAATTTAGTTTGGTTGGTTTACTGAATCATGAGGTATGTATATACTGTATATCAGAACAGCTATTAACAATTCATGTGCTTCTATTGGGTATTTTAGATTGAATTGCTGGGTGTCTGGCTACTGGATAGTAATACAAGAGCTTTAATTTATAATTTAGATTTGCCTGGGTTTGGTCTGGATGGAATATGATAATAATGTTTTTAAAAAATCATGCAAAAAGTGAATATTCATTAAAGAGGAACTAAAGACTAAAATAGAATAATGCTAGGAATGCTGTATTTTGTATACTAAACATAAACATGACCTTACTGCACCAAAAGCCTAATTAAACAAATGATTTATGTTTTTAAAGTAGGCCACAGGGGGCTGTCATCTTCTAACTATGTTAAACATCTTTGCAAGACCAAGACTGTGCACATGCTCAGTGTGGTCTGGGCCAGGGGCGAAACTACAGAGGAAGCAGACCCTGCAGCTGCAGGGGGGCCAAGGAGGTATGGGGCCCCATGAGGCCCTAAATGAGCAATTTCAACATATATTGGTAATGGTTATGTTGCTGGCCCTAAAATTAACTTGTCGTGGGGCCCGGTAACATCTAGCTACGCCACTGGTCTGGGCTTCAGTTGGGAGGCTAAGGTTAGGGATCATACATTATCAAAACTAGGGATGCACCGAATCCACTTTTTTGGATTCGGCCGAACCCCCGAATCCTTTGCAAAAGATTTGGCTGAATACCGAACCGAATCCGAACCCTAATTTGCATATGCAAATTAGGGATGGGAAGGGGAAAACATTTTTTACTTCCTTGTTTTGTGGCAAAAAGTCGTGATTTCCCTCCCCGCCCCTAATTTACATATGCAAATTAGGATTCGGATTCGGTTCGGCCGGGCAGAAGGATTTGGCCGAATCCGAATCCTGCTGAAAAAGGCCGAATCCTGGCCGAATCCCGAACCGAATCCTGGATTCGGTGCATCCCTAATCAAAACAGCATAAGTAAAATAATATCTGCCATAGAAGCTGATACAGCAAGACTGATTAATAACCAGAATATACAGACTGCATTGGGTCTGTGGATACAAATCTCTGCAAAGTCGCCAGCTGCTTTATAGGGAAACAAACAAAGTTGCTTGAGGTCCGGGAAGCACGGTGGGGTGCTCGCTCCTGCCGTTTGAAAGTATGATCAGTTTCCCTGCAGAGCAGTTAGGGTCCATCTATCCGCAGCAGTCAGAGCAAGTAAAACGAAGGTGGAGTTTCACCGCATACAGTCAGGTTTATTATAAAAACAGTACACATTTTTAAATTAAAGAATATTGGATAATATAGTGTAAAATTACCCTGCATTGATTTGAATAAGAGAGGTCTCTGATAAAGTTCGTAGCCATGAAACGCGTCAGACCTCAGAAGATATAGTTGTAAATCAGATGTGTAAATGAAAATAAAGATTGTCAACTTTTACTTGTGATCTGGAAGTAGTAAAGTTTTTGAAGGTGGTTCCGGAGTGCGCTGCTGAAACAGTTGATGTTCTGATTACGTTCTTCTTAGTGACGAACACAGGGCTAGTTTTAGAAAACTAGATAATTAGTCTTATCCCACTCCTTGTATTTATATAACCACAGTAAAATCCGGGAGCAGCACTGGATGCACTGGCTCTGTAGCATAAGTAACTGTATTGATATGAATAAGAGACTGGAATATAAACAGGAGAGAGGATCATTAATAAAAAACTAACAATAAAAATACATTTGTAGCCTCCTTTTTTAGAATGGAGTCAGCGACTCCCATTTGAAAGCTGCAAAGAGTCTGAAGAAAAAGGCAAATAACTATTAAACTATAATAAATAAGCCCTGAATAGATAAGTAGGTGTTATTTATAACCAACCGAAATATGAGGCATATTGCAAAATAAGAATGGAAATATAAAACAAAGTAATTGATGGAAATTAAAAGCGTAAAAACAAATGATGATGAATAGTTATTATTGTATGGAGTGTTAATTCTACAATATAACGTCAAATAATAGCAGTTCTAAAAAAGTAGTATATTTTGACAGACAAAAAACAATAAATAAAATGATATTGGGTGCACTTCCATAGTGTAGTAATTAGTTTTATTAAGATTCTCTATTGCAAGTCAGATCACTTTACAACAATGATTCTGATAGCTTCCCATTCAGAATGATGAGCAAGATAATCATTTAAGTGCACTTATAATAGACTATTATGTTATATTAAAAAAATTATTGAATTTTATAATGGACCTTGAAAACACCTTGAACCAAGAGCAGCTAAGTTATTTATATGCAAGTCTTTGGGCTTCTGGAAAAATTTCAGGCAAAATGATGATGCATTTGGGTGCAGGTTCTGAATCCCAGTAATCACATGGTCTATATAGTAAAACAAGAATAAGCCTTTACCTGAAAAAAATGATAAAAGGCAAAAGTCATAATATAAATAACATAGTCTACAGTCTGTGGGGCTTGCTCGATTTTATATTATGACTTAAATAATTGTCAATAATGTATTGTAAATGTTTTGTTATGGTATTTTTTGTTGGTGAGGTGCAGAATTTTTTTTGTTATGTTATTTTGTAAGTAAATACAACTGTGTTAAAGGAGAAGGAAATTTGGAATTACTGGGGAGCCAAAAGTTAGGCACTAAATTACCAGATTACCAGATACCCTGGACCAGTGCTCCTGTTATTGGAAAACTGCACCTCCCTGAGATTCTTTACAGCAATGCCGAGGCCATCGAAGGCGCAGTAGAGTAAAAAGGCTGTGTTTTTGTTAAAATTTGGCTTTTTCACTCCACTGCGCATGTGCACCCGCACAAAGAAAAAAGACACCGGAAGAGGATTGCTGTGTGGTGCTCCCTTAGAAGAACCTCAGCAGTTTTTCTGCTAACAAGAGCCCAAGCTCAGGGTAAGTGATTACAATCATGGGGGTACTTTCCAGTGATTGTTGAATTTTCTTCTTCTTAAATGTATTTAAAGTATTTCCCATTGACCACTTAAAGGGGGTGTACACCTTTATAGCTAATTTCTGCCTATTGGTAGCACCTTTTCTTAATTTTTTATAGTTTTTGAATTATTTGTCCTTTTCAAACACTTACCTTACCTATTTCCAGCTGTCAGTTGGGGATCACTGGCCCCAGCAGCTATTTTTACTGTTACTCTTTCATTAGTTAAAGTGATATTGACACTAAAAAACTACTTTTTAAAATGTGAATGTACATTAAAAATTACCTATTGGTCATGCTATTCCTCCTATACATCTTCCAGTCTCTCGCTTAAACCATTGCCTGGTTGCTGTGATAAACTGGACCTTAGCAACCATATAGCTGCTGAAATTCCGTACTGGAGAGCAAAATTCAAAATCCTCAAAAAATGAAAATCAATTGCAAATAGTCTTAGTCTTAGACTATGAATGTTCATAAAGGGAACTACTGCTTTAAATGTATGCAAGATAGACAGTAGTTAGAGAACAAAAAAGATCCAATTGTCTTCTAGCACAACAAATTTCAGTTCAGACAGTTTCTCTGAATAATATTTACAGTATATGTATTCAGAAATGATTACAACTGTGAATGTGTTGTGATATTTCAGATAGAACTGGCGGGGTGTCTGGACAGCAATACAAGCTCTTTATAAAAAAAATGTAACATTTAGGGGCAAATTTATTATGCTGTGTAAACAAAAATTAGAAGCTGTGTAAAATAAATGGTAAATTTATCAAGGTGTGTTTTATTTTACACCATGTGAACTCCAGATTTGCCACTGTTATTTTACATTGCTTTCAGCAGAAAATCAGAAAAATCATGTAAAAAAAATGACTACATTTTTTACATGGTGAAGCCATTTTTTACACCACATAATAATATGCCCCTTAATTTTGCCTGGGTTTGGTCTTGACAAGGAATGTCAGTTCCCTCCGTGAATCTCTAATAAACAATGTCTGTGTGCTTCATATTCCAAAATAATTTTCAAAAAAATATTTAGATTTTTATGTTTCATTACTTGCTATTTCATGTTTAGGATATCTAGCAGTAAAGTATAAGGAGATTTTTAATATGGTACTGTTTGGAGATCAGTATATGCTGCTAGACTTACTGTACCGAGCCCTTTTTTGGCTGAAATTTATTCCAGTGTGGAAAATAGCTTTCCTAAACATTAATCCCCCAGTTAACTTGCACTGTGTTACATATAAATTAATGCTACTTAATATTTTAGGATTCTACTGACCTCACAAACTGCAACCGGACCCAGACACCCAATATGATAAATTGATACATTCAAATTTGTCAATGTGTCAGTTAAATAAACAATTTCCTGACCATTGGGAACATCTTCCTAACAGTCACGTAGGTTAGGTATATGTGATAAAATTCGGAGAAAACCTTAAGAAGCCTTAATAAGTGTAAATATTAAATTGTCCTCCTATTTATTACAGATATTAGGCACTTATCTAGGGTGCCTGTTTTTGCATGTGACTTAAAAGCAGTGAAGTCAGACACTTTCCATTGTCTCAGTTCCGAGCTGTAGCCTATGTCTTCCAAACACATGAAAGTATAATGCCAAATGTTGCAAGGAATAGAGTAATTAATACAGTGCATTTTGCAAAATGCCATTGATTTATTTTTTACAACCATATTGGCGATCCCAATGCTGTTTTCAGGAGTTCTGCATAACTGCCTGCAAAATTATGGCAGTATAAATCTTGGTCAACATGTGCTCAATGAATAGGGTTTCTGCTGAACATACTTTTTTGCTTATTATTTGAATTATCCCTTCCAGCGTTATGGTGACTGTTTTGTTAGCAGGAGTCCATTATGCAGAGGATTCTCTGTGCACTGGTAATCTAATTATCTTTCTCACAATGCTCAAACATGGAGCTTCAGTCTCCCTATTTATCAGGTTTAGTTTAAGAAATATCAGAAACCATCAATGTTTAATAATTAAAAAAGAGGCAAAAAGTATGTTCAGCACAAACCCTATTCATTGCTGTTCATGCTGAACAAGAGGGTGTACTGTTCCATTCACGAGTTTTGCTAAAATGGTCTGCAAGACATAACAAGGGTTGTGGGTTAAAAAAAACATCAACATGTATAGGAATTTTGAATAGTAAATACTATGAAATTGAATTACTATACAGAACACAGTTTCCAATTTCTGTGCCTGGACAGACTTCTAGTACTGCACTTATGTACAAATAGTATGTAGGTGTCATATGTCTAAAACAGCATTAATGAATAGTGTTTGGAGTAATTATTATATTTTAATGATAGCGTATCTGCTGCATGCATCAAAGCTGGACTGAAATGTAGTAAAACAAATAAGGACTCAATGTGCAGATCCCCAGAACAAGATTCAAAGCTAAAGGTAAAACCATTGTTTTTCTATGATATGGTCCCTAAAGATAATGAGCATTTTATGCATCCGTCTGAACCAAATTATTTTAAACCAGCTAAGGAATTATCCAATGTAGTGGGCAACTTCCATAGCCAAAAGTCTTTGATTCTGACATATGAATATGAGTTGACTCATAAATGCAGAAGATTTAAACAAACATACCTGACAGAATGTCCACCAGGACATTGAAGAATTGTTATTCTATAAAGCCAAGTTCATTATTATTTATTTTTCTATAAGAGTATGAAAGGCTACTTTGAAACCAACTTTGACTTTAGAAGAGCTACACATTTTAAAAATCTTGCAATGGATTGCAGTTCTAGCATGGCTAGCGAGCAACTCTGTGTTCACATTGGGGGGTTACAGATGTTTTTGTGAATTGTTTATTAATAAAATAAATCATACAATTGCCTCATTTTATATACAGTAAACCAGCTTCTGTAAAAAAAACATGAATGTATTTGTATCTCCTAGCCAAACATTTGATTTATACATTTTCTCACCTTAGTTACCCTGTTTGTCATTCCTTTCACATTAAATGTAATGTAGTTATAAAGCTGGTGCTTGAACAGGAACAATCCTTTTAGATTAATCCATAACTTGCAAGGTTGAGCCAAGCAAACCTGGGAATTCATTCATCTCTGCATAATTCATCACATCACATTATGATTGCATTCATTTCATAAGATTTTTTTCCAATTACAGAAGAAAGAAGAAAAGACTTCAAGAATAGTAGGAAATGCCAAGAGTATATTATCTGACAGTGACAACTCCAGTTTATTGCAGCGGAGACCACAGAAAGTAATCAGCTGAACAAGACCCTGAAGGACATATTTTTTTCGATAATTTATCAAATCTGAAAAAACCAAAGAAATGAAGAGAATTTGTTAAAATAGAAGAGCAAAAAATATCACAATGATTTAATGCTCTATATAAGGGTATGTACCTTTTACACTGTATTTGAAATCTAAAAATAAATAAGTCCTATATTAAGCAAGAATAGGTCCACAGTTTTAAAAGAAAATGTAAGCAGTATGTCTGACAAACAAAAATTGGTAGCAATAAAAGACCTCTAAAGTATTAGAGAAAACAGTATTGTAGATAAGGCTAGGACACAACCATTTCATTGCAACACAATATCTCTTTTAATGCAAGAATTAAAGGAAATGTTAATATTTGAGTTGTTTTAGTTTGTTTTAGTGTATTATTCATAGCAACTTTTCAGTTTATTTTCATTATTTTTTAATTATTTGGTGCCTTCTCCTACCTCTTTCCCACTTTCAGATGGGGTTCACTGACCCCAGAAGTGGAAAAAGTTTTGCTCTGAATGTCTAGAATTGTATTTGTTACTTTTAAAAATCTAGAATTGTACTGCTTTTGACACTTTTGATATTTTATCTGTTCAGCCCCTCTTTTATTTATATTCCAGTACAGTATCTTAATTGAACTTCTTCCTGGTTGCTAGGGTAAATTGGACCCAAGTGAACAGATAGCTGCTGAAATTCCAAACTACAGAGCTGCTGAACAAAAACCTAAATAAATTAACAATTACAAAAAATAAAAATTGAAACACAATTGCAAATGAAATAAGCGTCAATGTCTATATCATAGTAAAAAATGAACTTAAAAGTGAATTATACCTTTAAATGCATAGAGATTTGGCAACGTAATAAAAAAAATATATGTAACCATAGTTCAGGAATTCATATACAGGAATGGGACCGGTTATTCATACTGCTTTGGATCTGGGGTTTTCTGGATAATGGATCTTTCGGTAAGTTGCATCTTCATACCTTAAGTCTACTAGAAAATCATATAAACATTAAATAAACCCAATAGGCTGGTTTTGCTTCCAATAAGGATTAAGATAAAGGAAATTTTAAAACGTCTGCATTATTTAGATAAGATGGAATCTATGGAAGACAGCCTTTAAGTAATTCAGAGCTTTCTGGATTACGGGTTTCCAGATAACAGATCCTATACCTGTTTTAAGATCTCTCAAATTTACAGGAAAGGTTTAAAGGGATTGCGTCATGAGGACTTTTTTTTACAAAATACATTAGTTAATAACAGTCCTTCAGAAGAATCCTGCATTGAAATAAATTTTTCAAAAGAGCAAACAGATTTCCAGAGTGCCCCAAACCATGACTTGTGCTTTTCAGTCACTCGTTACTCCTGCCCTGCAAGTTGAAGCCCCCTCCCTCCCCCCAGCATCCGATCAACAGAACTCCTCCAGTTATCCTCAGTAGGAGAAACATTAGCTTATCTAAAAGCTATTCCATTGTGAAGGGCAAGGTCTTTCTCAAAGCACCGAATGAGGCACAATGACCTGAGATGGCTGCCTACACACCAATAGTACAACTAAAAAAATATACATTTATTGGATCAAGAATAACATTTTACATGGTAGAATGAATTATTTGCAGTGTAAACAGTGTAATTTAGTAATGAAAACTATACCATAAAAATCGTGACAGACTCCCTTTAACAAACATGCAATAACGCATATCTCAATTGCAATTGGTTATAGAATAATGCTGGTTTGTTTAAGGTGTCTATTTTGCATCTACAGATTCCAAGACTAATATTTTATTAATTGAGTTTTAACTGCTGGGCTGTGGATATCAAGGAAGGTTTGATACCCACCCCAAATAATAAGGAAACCTGTTCAAATGTTCCATTTTTAGGATGATGTCTTCATTAAGCCTAAAGGCTTTGTTTGTCAAATATAAAAGTGGTAAGGCAGAAACATCAGTGCTATTATGTGTCATGAATGCTCTAATTAACCCCTTTTTTAATTCTGCATTACAAATCTCCATTGTTATTATGGAGTTTCTCATGCAATTCAGAAATGTACAAACCAAGATGGTATTCCATGAGTGCACTATATTTATGAAAACAGTTATGTTAGTTTAATAGCTACATGTAGTAGCAAGCATTATCAATATCTGCTGAATATTATAGAGGATTTTTATTTTTTCAGTGAATTTATTTGACTCAGGAGTGTTTAAGGCAAAGGTTTAAAGCTTTTTTTTAATTGTGACATAAACCTGTGACCTTCTTGCTGTAGAACTACAACTTCCAGCTACTGATTCAAAAAGTGAAAATTTAAAAAGTACTTCAAAAACAGAAAATATAGGATATGGGGTAATCAAGATGGGGTAGACCGAATTCTCAAATAGAAAATAGCTCTTTAAATGACTGGAACAGCTGTAAGCAAAATTGCCATTTCGGTTGGTTAGTGTGGATAGTTGCAAAAGGCAGTGGCAATTTACTAGAGAAGGGAGAGATGAATTGTTCTAGTCAGCCAACTGGGTGGGAGGGAGATATGAGCATCTAGAAGGAGGGATAACAGGAGTAATATTCAGCTTAGATGCTATTTATCTGTTGACCATTTCAGATTAACAGCAAATGGAGAATGGACAGGTCACTGTGGTTAAAAAATACCCAAGCTGTTGTTGTTGAACTGCAACATCCCACATGCCAACTCTGTGGCTCTTGAACAGTTGAGGCTGTATACTGTAATTTCAACAGTGGAAGGGTGGATTTCTTGGAAACACCTTGTACAATGGTGCCTTTTATCAGACACTTTAAGTTATATTAAAAGCACTTTTCAGACCCTTTCACAACTCCATGATGTATTAAAGTTGTTAAAAGAAAAAACAAATCTAATATTTAAAATACAAATTACACTATTTTGTAGGTGCATTTGCATCATGTTCTTTTTTTAACAGACTAAACAGATTATACGTATTTCCCCCAGTTTACTTATCAATAACAACCAGTTTTGCAAACATAAATGATAAAAAAAGCCATTACAAATAATTTCAAAAAAATGAGAGGGCTTTTTTTGATAATCTATTCATGATTCAAACAGTAATCCATCATTTCTACCACTTCTCTTGATAATTACAATAACACTATGAAGGAAAATTTCCACAAACCATATTATGAAATTGACTTTATCAATCTATGTCAAGGAAACACATTGAGAAACTTGGCTTCAGCTGAATTAATGGACACTAATTAATTCTAAGGTATCCTACAACTGAGTTTTGTAAGTAAAAGTATAAAACAGCAATGATAGAGACTTGAACAAATATAAAGCAGTTGCAGCACGTATATCCTGAAATAGCTTAAATTTACATCTATGAGTTGTGTTTCTGTTTATTTACCTTTTACATCTTAATTTAAAGTTACAGATATACAATTAGAGGGTTTTTGGAAGACATTTTTTTCTCATTTAAAGATTTTGTTTAAAAAATGGCACTCATCCTCATTTGAGAAAATTGTGCTATGGTAATATAAAATGCAATTAAACACTAGGGAAGTGAGAGAGAGATAAAAGTATTAATGAAAAAAAGAATACCTTTATTGTCAAGAGCAGGAATGGGAACTTTGGTAGCCATGCAACAATTAATTATTTTACACAATTCAGAAGAATATTTTTTATTTAATACACCTACCTCAGATATGTAATACTAAAAATATACATAGGGTTATTATAATTTATACATAGTGTTGACATATTTCCCAGCACGTTACAGAAATTATACAACATTCACATCATTCCCTGCTCCACTGGATTTTAATCTAAGGTTGCATGCATGCAATATTGCCAATTTCATCAAGAACCAATTAACCTGTCTGTATAGTTTTGGAGTGCAAGAGGAAACCAGAATATTACTTTTGTGTTACATTTGTATCCATAATCTTGTTTATCTTGACATATATCATATCTATAGTTTCCCTCTTTTTGATATACCCAAGCGTTTAAGTATAATTACCAGGTAGCTTTATATTTTATAGTACAGGTATGGCACCTGTTATCCTGACCTGGGATTTTCCAGATAACGGATCTTTCCCTAAATTGGATCTTCATACCTTAAAGGGATTCTGTCATGATTTTTATGGTGTAGTTTTTATTACTAAATTACACAGTTTACACTGCAAATAATTCAATCTACCATATAAACTTTCATTCCTGAACCAACAAGTGTATTTTTTTAAATTTAATATTGTTTTAATATTGGTGTGTAGGCAGCCATCTCAGGTAATTTTGCCTGGTCATGTTCTTTCAGCAAGAGCCAGCACTTTAGGATGGAACTGGTTTCTGGCAGGCTGTTGTTTCTCCTACTCAATGTAACTGAATGTTTTGCAGTGGGACTTGGATTTTTACTATTGAGTACTGTTCTTAGATCTACCATGGAGCTGTTATATTGTGTTAGGGAGCTGCTATCTGGTTATCTTCCCATTGTTCTGTTGTTAGGCTACAGTAAAGCAGTAAAGAGTGACTGATGTTTATCAGAGCAAGTCACATGACTGGGGGCAACTGGGAAACTGGCAACATGTCTAGCCCCATGTCAGATTTCAAAATGAAATATAAAAAAATCTGATTGCTCTTTTGAAAATGGATTTCTGTGCAGAATTCTGTTGGAGCAGCACTATTAACTGATACGTTTTTAAATAAAATCTTTTACCATGACAGTAACCCTTTTAAGAAAATAATTTAAGCATTAAATAAGCCCAATGGTTTGCTTCCAATAGAGATTAATTACATCTTAGTATGGATCAAGTACAAGGTCCTGTTTTATTATTACAAAGAAAAAGAAAATATTTTTAAAAAATTTGGATTATTTGGATAAAATGGGTCTATGGTAGATTGCATATGACATTTCTGTTTAATTCTACAAGCATTCAGTTGGGCTTTACTTTGTGCATGGCAATAGTATCATTTCGAAATGGGTAAGGCTTTCCCTAAACTGTTGCCACATATTAGGAAGCACAAAATTATCAAGAATGTAATTGCTTGCAGTAGCATTAACGTTTGCTTTTACCTATTTAAAGGATCCTAGCCTAATCAATGAGAAACTTCCCCTAGTCAGCCACGCATAGTCAGGTGGGTAGCTGTTCTCCTGGCATACACCAAACCTAGAACTGTTGGACTGCCAGATTTTAAATACAATTCATCCCTTCAGAAACCCATTTCTACCTTTTCTATACCCAAGGAATAGTTCCTGTGCTGCTGTTGCTTCCCGAGACAGTTTGGAGCTTAGCATTGAATATTAAAACTAATGAGATGCAAATTTAAAAGGGTTGTCCAGATATGTTTTGCCATATAAATTGCCCCAATTTTTTTTCCCCAGTATTTTGGTCCCAAAGTGACATTTATTATAATACTTCTAAAATAGACTATTATACATTTTAAAAAATGCTTAATTTTAAATTGAAAAAACTGCAGTACTTAAAACACTTTTTTTACAAATTGACACACACTGCAGCAATCAGAGCATTAGTAAATGGGCCCCAAGTGCAATCTACATCTATGATATAGACTACAATTGTTTATGCATATAAACATTATTAGTTATATGACAGCTGTCATCCTTTTCTGTCATTAGTTGTTTGCTTCTGTACTTCATTGGTGTCAACCTTTTGTCTCTGACAGAGTCATTCAATCATTATAGTCACCATGGTGGTCTTAAATTTTGACAGTGTTTCACTCTTCTATAAAGATATTATAGCTACCCAAGAATAAAGGTTTCTATTTCCTAGTATAGTAAACTGCTTTTCTGCTGACATTTGCAAGTCCTCCCTTGTAATATTTTATATATGGATGACATATTTTTCAATGACACAATTAAAAAAAAAAATTCTAATATGATTGCATGGGCCAAAGAGAAGCAAAATGTCATACATATAGATCTGAATTCATAATACAGTATTTATGCTATCTTAAAAATAATGTACATTTTCTTAAACTGTGACTTGAAGTTCAATATATTATCTGATACATAAAATAACTGCAAGAACAACTGACTTCCTAAACTCAAGAACATGCAATTCTGGAATTGAATTGTGCAGCAGTTTTTGTCATTAAAAGAATACAACATCATGACCATGATCATACACAATCAAATGATTTTTAGAGATGTTTGTGTACATCTTTAACCACTTGTGAGATGACAGGTTATAATCAAATATCAAACATTTATTTAAGCACCAACATGAGGTCTGCAATTATATAAAGCAATAGAGTTCATGTTCATATATTTATTTAAGTTAATTTATGTAAACTTACAGATGCAGCCACTTTGGTTTGTCTGTTTGACACAGAATAACTAAACACAGATATCCCATTTATCTCATTTAACACAGAAAACTGCGTCACAACATCCCATCTAATTAAAGCATTCACCATTGTGAACAATGGAGCTTTGGTATGCTAATGAAAAGGTTAAATGCATTAAATGAGTTAAGATGACTTAAGATAACACAGTTTCTTCAATTACCCCTGAGTCATGACGCATTTAACTCACAAATCCAAGTGGCTTCATCTGTAATAACTGATAGACCAATTCAATCTAAAGTAAGGCATATAATTTCACAATACTCAAATGTAAAGAAAAATATTGTTTGCAGCTTATTCATGGAAATCAGTTTCAAACACGCATATTTTGTAGAACAGGAGTTCACAAATACTGATGGGCGAATCTGTGGCTTTTTCCACGAAATTCGTGAAACAGCGAAAAATTCACGAAATGCATTGAAGTCAATGGGCGTCAAATTAATTTTGACGCACATCAATCTTGACACGAGTGGGAAATTTTATATGCACGACTATTTGATCCAAATACATTAAAGTCAATGGACGTCTGAATAATTTTGACGCGCAACAATTTTTATGGCGAGTGCCATATTTCACACACGGCAATTTTTTTTTTGATGCTCTGGATTTTTCACCGGCGAATTGTCACCGTGAATTTGTGTGAATTCGTGTCTGCCAAATTTATTCGCCCATCACTATTCACAAATTAAGATTTTTAAAAAAGTGTGCATTTAAGAAAGATGCACTCAGTGAATATACTTTACTATACAGAAATCTGTAATGAATTGATGGGAACATTGTAAAGGTAAAACTAGTGTTGTCTGAATTTTTCCAATAGAATATTGTTAAGTGTATCATTAAAGGAGGTTGGTTCTTTAAAGTCATATTGGTTTCTTTAACTATACTTTCTTCTGCTAATTTCTAAAAAACAGAATTTAGTAAATGCTTTAATTTGCCTATAAAGCACCCTTCTCTAGACTTGGCATCTTTTTCTTTTCCTCTATGCTACTGGCATGGAGCCTATTGTCTGGTGATACTCTCTCACCATTTACACATGATACGTTCTTCTTCTGAATCTTTTTTCCCTGCATGCAATTCACATCAGAAACTAACGATTTTGGACAGGGGATCCATGATATACAATGCCTTTTCTGGGCTTCCCTAAAAAAATATATTGAAAACTATTGAACACCTCCACAGAGCAATTCGACCAAAACCCCCTAATGGTTAGAAAAGCAAATGCAGTCTTCACTCAAGGACTTCCTTATTCTCCTTGGGCCACCCACAATTGTAGGATGTGTTCTATTGCCACTGGCTTTGATAAATGTACAAAAATATTAAAAATGTTTTCCACATTTCAGAATGGTAAACAGATAATACAGAGCTCCTTGGAAACCTGGGGAATTTCCCGGTTCAATATTTGACAAATCAGACCCACAGAGAATCCTGTATTTATTTAATAGGTTACCACAGATTAACAATTAACTATGCATTAACTTCATTATAGTATATGGAATAGAATTACAAATAGCTATCATAACCTGAGAATGAAACATATCCATTCCTTTATTATCTGTTATTAAACATGTTGATTGCACCAAGTATGCACTTGTATTTTAACCAAAGGGGTTGTTCACCTTTGAGTTAACTTTTAGTATGATGTAGGGAGCAATATTCTGGAATATTGCAATTGGTTTTCATTTTTTATTATTTGTACTTATCGAGCTTTTTATTCAGCAGCTGTCCATTTTGCAGTGTCAGCAATCTGGTTGCTAGGGTCCAAATTACCCTATCAACCATGCATTGATTTGAATGAGAATATGAAATATTAATAGGGGAGGGTCGGGGCAGAAAGATGAGTAATAAAAAGTAGCAATAATAATAAATGTGTAGCTTTAGAGAGGATTTGTTTTAGAGGGGGTCAGTGACCCTTTTTTGAAAGCTAGAAAAAGTCAGGAGAAGAAGGCAAATAATTTATAAAATATAAAAAATAAACAATGAAGACCAATTGAAAAGTTGCTTAGAATTGGCCATTCTATAGCATACTAAAAGTATGAACCACCCCTTTAACAATATCTCAATATTTGAATTATATTTTTTATCATTTGGTTTTAACCTAGAATACACAATTACAGAGAATTTTTTTATCAAAAATATAGATCACGTTTAAGGTAATGCAGCACTGTCTGTTTGTAGATAGAATGCAGTAGAAGGTGGAAATATATTCTTTATTTAACCAAAGGTATTTTGTTTTACAATAAGCAGTTAGGAAAAATACAGAGCTGACAATGGGCATATTATTAACACTGTATTGTTTAGGTTGCAGAAAATATCTCACAAATGTATGTATCTTTCTTCAGGGGGAACCTGTGTTACTATTTGAGATTCCTTCATCCCAACAAATCGTCATGGTCAATTTCAAGAGACAGAAATCAGGGTACAGATTATAACTTAAAATGATGCTAGCTTGGGGAGCATGGCCTGGATACTTAAGCAGTAGGATGCACCTAGTGTGAGCTCTGTATTTCCAGGGTAATTACAACGGCTCAAACAGGTGGACAACCACAGAACCAGTGTCCAGTTATAGCAGGAGAGAGTTAATAACCTGCACTGATGAGGAAAACCAGAAAAAAGGGCAGCCCATCATAGTCTAGCCAAGAAGGTGGGGTACTCGCTCAAAATGAGATGCACACCTGAGAAAACTCAGCTCCTGCAAGTCCCTTTGGTGATTCAATGGATAGGGAATCGCTACTCTCCGAACCTCCACACACCTAATCTAGGATGAAACAGCTTCTACAATCGCTGAAAGGTTCAATAATGAGTTGAAGCAAATGCTGACAGAATTTAAAACTAAACTTATACACATAAGTGAGCACACGTCTCGTATTGAAAAGAAGCCAGCAGAATTTGCAAAGTTGCATAATGAATTAATAAATGCTAATGAGGATCTGGAGGACAAAGTTACTGCCCTTAAAACTAAACTAGGGGACCTGGAAGACATGTCTAGATGTAATAATAGGTTATTACAGAAGAGGTGCCACCAGACCAACTGTGTGCATTTTTAACTCACTGCTTAGGTCATGTCTTCCTAACTTAACAGAACATGGAATGATAGTGGATATATTTCACAGGATCTCCCTGCTTTACATATGTGTAAAATGTGGAGGGAAGTATCTAAATAGAGTAAATGATGGAAACACAACTTCAGGGAGATACCTTTAACTTCTGTCAATATTATTATTATTAGTGATGGGCGAATTTATTCGCCAGGCGGGAATTCCCACGACTCGCCGCCGGCAAATAAATTCGTGAAACCGCCACGAATAAATTCGCAAAATTGCTGCGAAAATTCGCAGATGAAAAAATGGATGTCGCTGTTTTGTGAATTTTTCGCGACAAAGTCGCCCATCACTTATTATTATACCAAGTGTGGGTTTTACACTGTGGAACCAAAAACTTATGGATATAAGATCTAGATGCTGTATTTATATTGGAACAAAGGAGAGAGGCTACAAAATGGCCTGGAATAGCATTACGTTGCATTAACCATGTTGAAATAAATAGGAAAATTCTGTTATTATGGCATATAACCCCATCTAGATGATTTAAAATGAAAGCATTACCATCTGAGATCTACTCGAGGGGTTGTGGGCAACCAGCAGGTAACTTCCATATGTGGTGGAAATGCCCAGTCACTGAAAAATTCTAGAAAGATCTAGAATTCTTAATCCACACAACCATGGCAGTCTATTCCTCTTACCCCAGCTTTAGCCTTACTAAATACTGTATTGGCTTGGATACACAGGATTCCACTGTAGTAGTCTTTCACATTTTGACAGCTGCTAGATTTACAATTGCAAGGAACTGGAAACCCCCCTCATATTCACAAATCCAAGAGGTAACTAAAAGGCTCAATACTCAGGCCAACATGGAAAATCTTTATCAAAGATATATGGGCAACATATCTTACATACTCCACTCATTTGAAACATAGGAAGCTGTTAAGCAACACCGCATAACAATTTTCTGAATAGTAACACTGTATCTACTACTAATATGTATTACTAGTGAAAGAACTTAGAAAAAAAGCATTTAGGTAAAAATTCAATAGAGAATATGTAGTGTCGCTCAGTTGTTCCCTGGTAATGGCAACATACCACATTTTACATTTTAAAATGTTATCATTTTACATCTCCTTAAACAGTAATTTCAGTATTTTTAATATGATTTGCAAACAATGGCATTCTTTTTGGGGACATATAGCTTTGACAAGTCAATGTGACTATCAATTTACTAAGCATGCCCCTTTGGATTACTATCTTCACATGACATTTGTAAAATAGGACCCTAGCCACAAGCCAGCTTGGTTATAAAATAAGGACCAATTAAAAACATATGGTGAATTCTGTTATTTCAGGAATACAATAAACAAATCTGTGCTTATTTGCTGTACACCCATATATTGAAACTTAGTCTGAACATTAATAGGTCTATACCAGGGGTCAGCAACATTTACTATCAAAAGAGCCATTTTGTACCCCTCGTCCACTAGAGAAAAATAGTCTGGAGTCGCAAAACATAACACAGCTTATAAAATTTTAAAAGTGTTAACCTTTTTTTAATGTTACAACAACAGAATACAACAAACAGAAATGCAGTGTGTATGTGTAGGCCTACTTTGAAATAAATTAAGCACTGAATAGCCCTATTAAATGTTTGTGTTCTCATCTGTTTAATGTGACTTCTGTTTCTGAAGCTCCATGCTTATCTTCCCCCTCTTGTCTTGAGTGTGTGACTACGGTAAGGACCATGATGAATCATCTTGCTACGGCTCGATCTGGGACGTCTATACAGCCCTCGCATCTGCTGGCGGCTTCCTGGTCTCACACTCAAGAAGCCGCCAGCAGGTGCAGGGGCACCTAGATGACATCAGGCTCGGACTGACAATCTGTGGGAGGGGCTACTATAAGGTGCATTAGAATGTCAGTATTTAGTGGGCTGGTGTGGGCTGATTGGGCCTCTGTGTGCCTGAAATGCCAGGGCCTATTTTAATTCTCATTCCAGACATGGACGACATGACAGGCAAAGACGCAAGACAGAGCCGCAGAAAGCAGGAAGAAGAGCCACATGAGGCTCTGGAGCCACGGGTTGCCTACCCCTGGTCTATACATATATATGTGGTGTGTAATTCCAAGCAGCTTCTAACTCACGGTTCCTCAGGAGTCGTCAAGCAGCACCTCTCTGTTTAATCCCACAGTCTAGTTCTCAGGCTCTTATTAAAAAGTCATAAGCACAGAAATAGATTATATTACCTATAGCATGGGATCCAATTCCTTGAAAAAGCTATACTTTTCCTTTTTATTGGGTGTGCAGACTTTTTTTTAATTACATACCATTTTGTGCAACATCCTTAATCCCATGTTCAATCAAAACAGGAATGTTTGAGCGCATCTTAACTATATTAAAATGGCTCATTCCAGCACTGCAAAACAATAGATCCTCCCCTGCACTAATACAATGCGTAATTCTCCTAATACAGGTATGGGATCTGTTATCCGGGAACCCGTTATCCAGAAAGGCCTTCTCCCATAGACTGTATTATAATGAAATAATCCATATTTTTAAAGATGAGTTCTTTTTTTCTCTGTAATAATAGAACAGTAACTTGTACTTGATCCAAACTAAGATATAATTAATCCTTATTGGAAGCAAAACCAACATATTGGGTTTATTTAATGTTCACATGATTTTCTAGTAGACTTAAGATATGAAGATCCAAATTAGGGAAATATCCCTTATCCAGAACACCCCAGGTTCCAAGCATTCTGGATAATAGATCCCATACCTGTACCAATTTAGAATGAGTACAAGTAATGTGTTATTTGGCTAAAGCTGTGAATAACGGCAATCCATGAAAATTCTAGATATATCTTGGCATAGTGAATCACGCAGAACAGAGCATGGGAGATTTGCAATTACCTGACCTCAGTGTTTATGCTACTGCTTTTGACTGGTCAGCATAATCTGCTAAGTGAGGGCACCTGAGTAAAACTGATTATCCTTAATGAAAAAAACAGGGCATGGTGTGAATGCCAAAGTAGAGGTGAAAGGGGAGTTGGTGTAAACTTAAAGTCACAGTAAGTAAACTAAAACATTAAATACACCAGCAGAAAGATATAACAGTATAATCAGTAACTTCTATGCACCAAACTAAATTATTTCCAGGATGTAATTATAAGTTATTTAAAAAATTATAAAAGTAGATGCTTAGATTTTGTACTGACTTAAAGGAGAACATGTGTTTACATGAAGCTGCATTGTACAATGCACACGTCTTTGAAGTCAACATAGAAATCATCTGCGGTATCCTAAACTCTTGCCACATTTGCATGTACCCCTGTGACTAAAACTATAAGCCAGTATCATAAGTTGAACTGTTACTTCCTTTAACTTGTCATGATGGGTATCTACAATATTCACAATTTGTGTTTTTGGAATCTGTGTTTCCCTTTTACAAATATTTTTGTAGTCTTAAAATATTTTCCTCTGCAACATAGTTACTTCCTTATTCCAGTGAATATATTGCAATGAAAACCTTTTCTAGTGAAATGGTTGCCAGTTTTGGCTGATTTAGTAAACATAAATTTTAATATGTCATTATTCTGCAATGAAAAGTGTTATACCTATGGCTTGCAAAGTCACTATTAAAATATTAAGGTGATATGCACATTTTATAAAACAGTTAATTTTAACTTATATCTCAATATTAACTTTGTAGAAAATTTTGCCCTGGAGAATATAAATTTGTTGTAGTTTGAAATACTTTTTATAAACCATCATGGGAACATTTCATAGATGAAATTATAATGTTCTGTGCTTCTGAAACATCACAGCAACTTTCCTGATAGGCCCCACTGCAAACACATGAAAGGAAGAAAAACCTGTGATCTTTAAAACATATATACAGTACATGGTATTTTTTTTCTCTTGCTTGGATTAGGATCTGCTTCTTTATAGAAACATAAAATACTGATTGCAAATGTTGTGCAATGTTAATGTTTGTATCTATATCTGTTGCTTTTAGATCTTTATTGTATATATATATATATATATATATATATATATATATATATATATATATATATATATATATATATAGTATATAAAAAGGAAGATATTGCCGCACAACCCTCTTAGTTTCTGGGTGCAATTGTCAAAAAGGCACTGCCAAAGTAGCCAATATCATAGAAAAAATAAAGACTGACACAGCACTCCAATGGGCTTTGGTATGTGCTTTACAATATATCTTCTTTTTTGCATACAAAATTGGGCTTTGGTATGTGCTTTACAATATATCTTCTTTTTTGCATACAAAATTTGGAGTGCTGTGTCAGTCTTTATTTTTTATATATATATATATATATATATATATATATATATATATATATATATATATATATGAAAAGAAGACCGCACTCACAGGATTTTCGCAAGAAAACAAGCCCCCATGGGCTGTGAAATTTAATCCTCAACGTTTCGGCTAGCACACTCTAGCCGTCCTCAGGACGGCTAGAGTGTGCTAGCCGAAACGTTGAGGAATAAATCCATGGGGGCTTGTTTTCTTGCGAAAGTCCTGTGAGTGCTGTCTTATTTTCATGTATTATACGCAATTTTGTTGCCAGCACCAAGGCAAGTACCTACCTTACTGTGGAGTGCACCAGTGCGGATATATATATATAAATAAATATATATATATATATATATATATATATATATATATATAATTCCACATATAACGGCACTCACCACATAAAGTATCACGGCTGGGTGCTAACCATAATTCACATAAGCCCAAGTTTTGAAAGCACTCACAGCAGATTCCATCAGTGTATAAAAGGTTTATTCACCGCTCACATCTACGCGTTTCAACCCTCAATGGGTCGTCATCAGGATAGTGTATCCAAGTGAGTAACACACATTTAAAAATTCTCACACCAATCAGTGTAGTGTTTCAATAGTGACATCATCCTCCAATTACCCTAAGTAATTACCAACACAACCACTATGTAGATACAACTCAATTTAACCCTCTACCTCAGACACATTCCCAAACAGGAGGAACTAATGTATATCTAGATCGAATATGGTATAACAACAATGCATTATATATGGATCAGTACCACCAATTTCATATTACAAATAACAAATAATCAAAAATCGCCATCCATATATAACAACCCCTCCAATTTCAATCAATCACCCAGATCGATATCATCCTATCCAGAATGTGGACTTTTTAGAAAGTTCTTAGATGTTTTCAAATTTTCAACTCTTTCGATTCTTATGATATTGCTATTTATTGCTGATTTGCACTTGATGGATTTAACTTTTATATCACAGAACACCATTTGATTGAAGTATTTTAATGTTTTAATTCTTAACATATATGTCTATTTATATGGCATATGTCACTTTAGATTAAGGCACTTATATCTAAATATGCACTTAGCACTTTAAAATTGAGATGATAAATTCTCACTTGCACATATTCACTTTTAATAGTGGTGTGGGATATGTTAACTGATGACACATTCTGGATAGGATGATATCGATCTGGGTGATTGATTGAAATTGGAGGGGTTGTTATATATGGATGGCGATTTTTGATTATTTGTTATTTGTAATATGAAATTGGTGGTACTGATCCATATATAATGCATTGTTGTTATACCATATTCGATCTAGATATACATTAGTTCATCCTGTTTGGGAATGTGTCTGAGGTAGAGGGTTAAATTGAGTTGTATCTACATAGTGGTTGTGTAGGTAATTACTTAGGGTAATTGGAGGATGATGTCACTATTGAAACACTACACTGATTGGTGTGAGAATTTTTAAATGTGTGTTACTCACTTGGATACACTATCCTGATGACGACCCATTGAGGGTTGAAACGCGTAGATGTGAGCGGTGAATAAACCTTTTATACACTGATGGAATCTGCTGTGAGTGCTTTCAAAACTTGGGCTTATATATATATATATAAAACAAAAAAGGGAAATTTGTGCTCACCACCAATTTTTTTAAAAAATTAGGCGGGGGTGCAATGAGGCTGTGACCACAAAATACATATAGACAAATACAAAAGTCCTCTGCACTCAACCCATTATCAATATATTTAAGACAGAGGCATTTTGTGCTACTGAAAAATGCCTTACCCTTTAAAAAAAACGGATTGTTTGTCCATAAATTGCAATATATTTAAGCTGGCCAACTACATCAAAGTCATCCCATATCTGGCCAGTCATATGCTCAATTTTCATCTGATTCATTAAGAATTCTATTGCTTCATTATACATTTTACAAAGGGACTAAGTTTTACCTGCAACTTACTTGCTGCTTTCAAAGTAAAACTCCCAAACTTGGCTGCCCTTTTATTAGACACAAGTGGGATCACCTGACTATAGCTGGGAAGGGTGGGAGCTACAACATGGAGCTGGTCACTGCTCCTGTATAACTATAACAAACAAGGGAAAGTTGTGCTCACCACTAATTTTAAAAAATTAGGTGGGGGTTCAATGAGGCTGTGACCACAAAATACATATAGACAAATACAAGAGTCCTCTGCACTCAACCCATTATCAATATATTTAAGACAGAGACATTTTGTGCATACTGCTACTGAAAAACGCCTTACCCTTTAAGGGCTCTTACAGACAAGCGTTTTTACCTGCGCTCCCCTGCATTCCGTTTTTCTGCGTTCAGCCGCAGGGGAGCGCAGGAATAGACGCATTACATTTTTTCCAATGGGGCTGTACTCACACAGGCGCGTGTAGGCGCCAAACGCAGGAAAAATGCAGCATGTTGCGTCTCAACCTGCATTCGGCACCTACACGCGCCTATGTGAGTACAGCCCCATAGGAAAAAATGTGATACGTCTATTCCAACGCTCCCCTGCGGCTGAACGCAGAAAAACGGAGCGCAGGTAAAAACGCTCGTCTGTAAGAGCCCTTAACAAAACAGGGATTGTTTGTCCATGTATTGCAATACATTTAAGCTGTTTTCATCCATAGACTTCAATGCATTTAGGCAAAAATTCGGTGAAATGGGTCAGATTTGCCCATCACTAGAAATAAGCCCTAATGATCATGGTTTGCTGTGAACTCTGGTAAATAACATTGCAGTGTGGATAAAATATATGGCAAATTGAGATGACTTTGTTGATTAGTGAAAGAGCATACTAAAATAAGATGGAAATTCAGTTGAAATAATTTTTACAGATAAGGAAAACAACTGTTAAGCCATTTTAATATTACATGCTGACAGTGGTGTGGAAAGAAACAAAATTGATATTTTGCTTTTGTGTTTCAAACAGTATTTCTACTGTTTTCTTACATTGACTGGGCTTAACAGGGTGCCAATTTCAGAGCATAAGAATGAGGAATATGATTTTATTTTAGCACTGTGCTTCACCTTGACTTGGACTATGATGGATTTTTCAAACAGCTCTCCATCATAATACTGTAGTTTGATGCTGAAGCTCAGCCTTTTGAAATATCTGCCAAATTAGGATTGTAACAATGTGTGCAAGAGACATTGCGCTCATGACCTATCTGTTTTTCATCTTGGCTTTACACTACAAAAAGGAAAATAATTGTCTCCTCTAGTTTCATATAATACCGGGAATATGAACATTTTGAAGTCTTTTTCAATTGTGAAAAGTCCGGACATAAAATACAGAGTAGATTGAATACTGAACCTAATTTTATTTGAAAGAGTTGCAAGAGTGTAAAAAGTAGTGATTCTTATGGCCACTATATTATTTAAGAATCAGTAGATATTTATTAACTAGGAACACAGTTTGAAAGTCAAAGTATTAAAAAGAATCTGTAGAACCTTCTCTCATGCCTATAGGGAAGTGTGTAAAATTATCAGTGAGTAAGTTATGGAACAAAGGTACATTAATATCATTGAAAAATGATAGAAGCATAGATGTAGCTTCTTTTCATCATTTTAATGGTGTGCATTGATTCTGTGAACTTAATGTATCAAATGTATGATTCTAAAAGGCATCTCAAAGTCTAAGTTTAAGATCAAGTGTAATTGTAGCAAGATAAAGAATAGTTCATATGACTAAAACTGGTTTGCCCTTCACAGTTATGCTTAAATTCTAACTTTCTGTCAGTCCGAGGGATGCTTAGAAAAAAATTAGTATGGATTGTATTGACATACCTGTATATAAAGAGCAACTTAAAATCCCAAAAATTACATGGTAAAAATGATGTTTCTGGTGTGTTGGGTTGCAGTAGCAATCTAGAAAAAAGCACTCATGTCTCGGAAGTTCTCCCTTATAGCTAAACAACTGATCTTAGTAAACTCTCTCACTGGTGCCTAAAGTACTCCACAGACCAAGTATACTCTGGTTTTCTCTAGATAAAATATTCTAGCAGAGTGCATGAAAGATTCTGTGCTGAGCAAAAAGAGTGATTATAATTCTCATATAAACTTTAAGGCTAAAGCCACACAGTCTGATTCTTGGCCTGCAGAAGAATGCAGGCTGAGAATTGGCCCCTACACTGGCATCAACCTTCTTCCTTGCCTGTACCTGGAACCACTGAGTTGGCCTAGGGGCAGGAGTAGATTTCAGCACCAAAACAAGAGTATGCGTTGCACCATGTCTGACACAGTGGTTCCAGGTTCAGGCAAGGAAGTAGGCTAATGCGAGTGTAGGGGCTGATTCTTTTCCTGTGTTTTTCTGCAGGCCGAAAATCATCCCTTAGTGGCATTAGCCTAATAACAGATACCATAAATACTGTAAATAATGGAGAATCAATTCTTACCTCTTACCTAAATGCAAGTTAGATACAATAAGATGAGCTATTTTTAACATAGAGATTCTGCCTAACAATTTAACATACAGGTTGAGTATATGACACAATGTGCTGTTTATTTAGGTGAGATGCATACTGCTAGTTGCATTACAACCTATGCAGCAATGTATATGTGAACTAAATACAGGTGTGGGATCTGTTATGCATAAACCAAAAAGTTCTGAATTACAAGTTGTCTTTCTCCCATAGACTCCATATTAAGCAAATTATTCAAATTTTTTACTTTGTGCTTGATCCTTACTAAGCTGCATGAAACCATGTTAGTGGCAAAACAACCCTACTGAGTTTATTTAATGCTTATGTTTATTCCTATAAATGGTTATAGGAATGGTCATCCAAATAACAGAAAAATGCCTAATACATCCTATAACTGTACTGATCAACTTTGCCACAAATTGATTTTGTGGGTTCCCAACTCATGATTTTAAAGATGCATGTGGCTTTAATTATATGTCTGCCATATCCTTGTATTAAATGTAACCTATAAGAAAGCTTTTAATAGAATCTTACAGTAGATATTTCTTAAGGACTGAAAGATTTACTGGATAATCTGCTCCTCTTAATCTAAAAAGTAATGACTGCCCATGTTCCTGGGTCATAAAGATTTTTACAGTTGCTGTCAAGGGAGTAAACTGGGTTATAATATTTGCAACTTTAATAGTTATACATTGATATGTGTGTGTATATAATGTTATTAGCGTCACACAGCATTGTGAATGGAATTTTCCATATTCAGTGAATTCTGCCCCAGAGGAAGGCTACAATCTATTTTTTACATATGAGATACAAAATAAATTGAGTTGAGCCAATTCAGGAAACATGGCAAACTTGCATCAGAGATGTGAACCTAATACCAGAATAATATGATATTACTAAATACTTAATGAGAAATGCTGATTAAAATCATTAGATGGTATTTTTTTATATTCAATTATTATCAACATAACTTTAAATGAGACATTCATGCTAATGAGAAAAAATGTAGCTTTACATTATATATATTATTAATACATTTTATTCAATTAATTTAAAGGTGTTTGTAAATGCAATTGCTAAAGAATGCATCTCTCTTTCCCTATGCTGCTTTGCTGACTACTCAAACATTTGGCACAATTTATTGGTAGATAACTCCCTCCAACCAAGACCCTGATACAAGCTCAGCACAGTTCTTTTTATTTTATGCCATTGTATATAAATGACTACACAACATGGTAATTAATCAGATCATACATAGCTTTGTTGATGCATACAAGGTTACCACAGCAGAACTCCAATTCCCAGGGACTCTCCAGTCAAAATTGTTAGAGAGAAGGCTAAATAAGAAACCAGGCTTGGATTGAGACAACACATCCAATAACAGGTAGTGATGTGACGAAGAAACATTTAGGAGCAGATTTATTAAGGGGCACATTTACGTAGCTCGAGTGAAGGAATAGAATAAAAAATACTTCGAATTTCGAACTTTTTTTTGGCTACTTCGACCATCGAATTGGCTACTTCGACTACGACTTCGAACCGAACAATTCGAACTAAAAATCGGCCATTCGATAGTCTAAGTACTGTCTCTTTAAAATGTAACTTAGACCCCCTACTTCGCCACCTAAAACCTTCCCCATAGGCTTTCTAGCCAATTTCTGATCGAAGGAAAATCGCTCGATCAATGGATCAAAATCCTTCGAATCGTTCAATTCGAAGGATTTAATCGATCGATCGAATGATTATTCCTTTTAAAAAGTCACCCACTTTCTTTTCATTTCTATGGGCTTTTAATAACGTATAATTATCAAATGTTAAACTTTCACCCAATAATAAATAAACTTTTAAAATCCCAATGAATGGATAGGAATGAATAGAGAGTATTTTACTATTATGAGCTCTAATCTCACACTTTGATAAGTCTGCCCCTTAGAAAAAGCAACAATACATAATATTTTAATTATTTTAATTACTTATATTTTTTTCCTTTTAACAGCTATGCCTATATTAGTTGTGTCTTACAAATGTCTATGCTCCTCTCACTAAAGCTCCTAAGTAAGAGAGAGGTGCAACAAAGTATTATTATTTAGCCACAATGTGAAATCATAGATTTAATACCCCATATGGCCCATGAAAATGCTATCACCATAACAATTTTTTCTAAAGATTTGCATAGGCTAAAACTGTATTCTGGTAATCATTGTATCTCGATGTTTGCAGTTAATGGCTGTATATTATTTCTAGCAAATAGTCAACTCCAGAATGTAGGTTAGACTAAGCACTAATATACGGGTGCTTCTTGCAGCTGTTCTTTGCTTAGAACGGGTGCAGGCAATTTCAATCTTTGTTTCAGTGTTAAAAAATCCCATTGAGATAGATATCCGAGAGCGATTTCTAAGATTTCCCTTGGTAGCAAAGTCTATTGGCCTATATATGTGTTATAATTAATACTGGTATGCATATGCACATTTTGCAAAGCAGTTTGTCCCAAGAAAAAAATCTCGAACTTACTTTGTTTAACATTATTTTTGTTATGGATATACTGTACATTGACCTGTTTTTATAATAATAAAATCACTTGTCATTGCAGAAGAGAAAGTGATCTTTTGTTCAATTTCCTTAGTAGGCTGACATACAGTATATCAGTGTTTAAAAAAAAAAGTGGAGCAAACTGTATTGCTGTAGTAATTTATTAAATGGTGTTGTTGTTGTGAGTGTTAATGAGTGCTTACTAATAAACACTTTCATGGGTTAGTATGTAAATATGTGTTTTCTTAATCAGAAACAAGTTAACAACCATTAATAATTATTTCTGGCTTTGGTAAGAACTGAAATGTGTTTTTTGTATTGTGAATTCAGATCAGGCCATAGTGCATGCAGTATATTTTAAATGCAGGTATGGGACCTGTTATCTAAAATATTCGGGACCTGGGGTTTTCTGGATAACGGATCTTTTAGTAGTGTGGATCTTCATACCTTAAGTCTACGAAAAAAAATAATGTAAATGTTAAATAAATCGAATACGCTTGTGTGCCCTACAATAAGGATTATTATATCATTAGTTTGAGTCAAGTACAAGGTACTTTTTTACTATTAAGGAGAAAGATGAATTTGTTTTAATTACTCCGCTTTAATTTGGTTAAAGCGGAGTCTATGGGAGACAGCTTTCCCGTAATCCAGAACTTTCTGGATAACTGATTTTCGGATAATGAATCCCATATATATATATATATATAGATAGATAGATAGATAGATAGATAGATAGATAGATAGATAGATAGATAGATAGATAGATAGATAGAGATATATATATATATATATAGATAGATAGAGAGATATATATATATATATAGATAGATAGATAGATAGATAGATAGATAGATAGATAGATAGATAGATAGATAGATAGATAGATAGATAGATAGATAGATAGATATATATATATAGATAGATAGATAGATAGATAGATAGATAGATAGATAGATAGATAGATAGATAGATAGATACTGTGACAGGGTGTTTGGGAAACACCACTGACTTGGAGGAAAGTGCATTAAAAAGTATGCATTTAAACTGCATGATATCTGTTGCAGAAAGATGCCAAGCTCAGGTAGGGTTAATATTCCCTCTCAGCCAGGCAATTAAGTGGCAGCTGAGAGAGGAGCTACCTGGAAATGTAAAAGGGCTGTGTTGCTACACTTTAGAGCTCTCCGGACACTTCCTAGAGTGGAGGGACACATCCTAGAGTGTGGTGTTGCTGGGAGAGACAGTGCCTTGAGTTTAAATCTCAGGAGGGGAAGCCAGCAGGGCTGAGTGAGAAGCCTGAATACTCTGAAGTTACAGAAGGTGAGAGCCCAGAGGGGGTGGGGACCTTGAATGTTTTGCTTTGGAGTTGCTGAACTGTACCCTAAATATTTTGCATTGAAGTTGCTGAACTGTGTTTTTGGTAACCTATTGTAGGGAATGCCCAGTACCTAATAAACCTGTGTTTTGTTTGAGACCTTAGTGTCCCTGTCTCTAAGCTCAAAATCCTACGCTTACTTGCCTACCAAATGCTAATTCCCCCAAAAAGTGCATGTGCAGGCCAGTGGCAAGTCACAATACATATATATTCAATTAAGAATTAATTAGGTATAAATAAGTTAAAGACCTCTTAACATATTGCTTTCTGTCTTAATTTACTGGTTTATGCTTAAAGGAAAACTATACCCCCAAAATGAATACTTAAGCAACAGTTTATATCAAATTGAATGACACATTAAAGAATCTTACCAAACTGGAATATATATTTACATAAATATTGACCTTTTATATCTCTTGCCTTGAACCACCATTTCGTGACTCTATCTATGCTGCCTCAGAGATCACCTGACCAGAAATACTACAACACTAACTGTAACAGGAAGAAGTGAGGAGCAAAAAGCAGAACTCTGTCTGTTAATTGGCTCATGTGACCTTACATGTGGTTTGTATGTGTGCACAGTGAATCTTACGATCTCAGGGGGCGGCCCTTATTTTTTAAAATGGCAATTTTCTATTTATGATTACCCAATGGCACATACTACTAAAAAAGTATATTATTATGATAATGGTTTATTTACATGAAGCAGGGTTTTACACATGAGCTGTTTTACTCAGTATCTTTTAATAGAGACCTACATTGTTTGGGGGGTATAGTTTTCCTTTAATTGCCTACTCCACAGAAACAATTTTACATTAACAGATTCACTTATCAGTAGTGATGAGAACACTGGTTAAAGAATGAAAGCAAATTACCTGTGTTATTGCTATTATGTATGTAATGTTTTGTTTACCCGTGCTGGTAAAGGAGCCCTTACAACCTCCATGTGTACATTAAGGTGGTTATATAGCCAGCAACAGTCTTCAAGAAGTTAGGAGATTACATTTTTGTAATTTATTACTTATTTCAGATCCAGGCACAAAAATAGAAAATTGAATTATGCACAACTGTACACTTCACACTCAAACACATCAAATTTAGTGGCTTTGTTCTAACCTTTCATTTTATTATTACTTTTCAACCTGTTTACCAACCTGCCAGTTTCAAAGTAAACTCCTGCTACAACTGTGATTGACTAAATAGTGTGTCTGTCATTTGGATTAAACTGATGTATGCCTTAAGCAGCTGTCCCTACAGCTGGTCAAAGTAATAAAATGAAATGTTTTACATCAATAGGAAGCCGGTGTTCTCCAAAAGTGCTCTAGCAACAATAATACTAAGAAAATGACATATTGTTTTTGTTTGCTGCAAAAGACAGCTGTTTTCACATTATGGCTAAAATCAGACCCATTAAAGTATGATTATAAATTTAGCCAAGTGACACTTCATAACTGAAATGCTAGCTGGTCAATTGTATTAGTAATACAATTATAAATAATATAATAAAAATGATTCTGTTTACTTAATTGCTTTAAAGGAGTATTTTAATTTTAAACGGAATCTCACACAATGCTGTGCCTGGCAAACTGACCCAGTGTTCTGCACTTTATACCTCTTGTAAGCGATGTGTTTGGTGTACTTTTCACCAGTGGTAGACAGTTAATCTCCAGGGAAAATGTATGTTGTTGCATAAAGCACAGCTGGAAAATCCAGATAAATACAGTTAGACCCATAAATCTTTTTTCTAATTTTGGTTCTGCCAAAAATTTTAAATGAAACAACACAGATGCAGTTCAACTGCAGACTTTCATCTTAATTCAGTGGGTTTAACAAAAAGATTGCATAAAAATGTGAGGAACTAACGCATTTTTTTTAACAAAATCAATTAATTTCAGGGGCTCAAAAGTAATTGGACCATTGGCTCAAAGGCTATTTCATGGGCAGGTGTGGGCAATTCCTTTGTTATTTCATTATCATTTCAGCAGATACAAGCCCTGTAGTTGATTTGAAGGGGGGTGCATATATGTGGAAGATTTTGCTGTGACAACAGTGGTGGATGATCACAGAATCATTTCCATGATGAAGAGAAAACCCTTCGCAACAGCCAAACAAGTGAACAACACTCTCCAGGAGGTAGGTGTATTGATATCCAAGTCTACCATAAAGAGAAGACTGCATGAAAATAAATACAGAGGGTGCACTGCAAGGTGTAATCCACTCATAACCATCAAGAATAGAAAGGCTAGATTGGACTTTGCTAAAAAAAAAAAAAAAATCTAAAAAAGCCAACACAGTTCTGGAAAACATTCTTTGGACAGATGAAACCAAGATCAACCTCTACCAGAATGATGGCAAGACAAAAAGTATGGAGAAGGGGTGGAACAGCTCATGATCCAAAGCATACCACATCATCTATAAAACATGGTGGAGGCAGTGTGATGGCTTCGGTGTGCATGGCTGCCAGTGGCACTGGGACACTAGTGTTTATCGATAATGTGACCCAGGACAAAAGCCAGCCGAATTAATTCAGAGGTGTTCAGAGACATACTGTTTGCTCAAATCCAGCTAAATGTAGTCACATTGATTGTGAGGAGTATTATAATACAAATGGACAATGACCCAAAACATACAGCCAAAGCAACCCAGGAGTTTATAAAAGCAAAAAAAGTGGAATATTCTTGAATGGTCAAGTCAGTCACCTGATCTGAACCCAATTGAGCATGCATTTCACTTGTTAACTAAAAACTAAACTTCGGACAGAAAGGCCCAAAAACAAACAGCAACTGAAAGCCGTTGCAGTACAGGCCTGAGCAGAGCATTAACCCAGAATCTGGTGATGTCCATGAGTTTAACGTTCAAGACTTCAGGCTGTCATTGCCAGCAAAGGGTTTTCAACCAAGTAAAATCAACTAAAATCCTGACAAGAAATAGCATACTTAAAATGTTATTAATTTAAATATAATACTAGCAAAAGCTAAACCCTAACCATAGCCACAAAAAAGTTACTACTAAAAAATCTGCAGCCATTTATTTTAAAATCTCTAATACTGTATAATTTCCATAAACATAGAATGTGGGTTTTAAATGAACAGGAGTTTATTTATTGTGTTTATGATTATTTGCCAACCAATTATTTCTGAAAACTGTGCAAGAAAATCTAATACCAAGAGGAGCCTCTTCTATAAAAAGTGGGGCCAGAATGGTTCATGGGGTAGGAGCTTATCAGACAAAATGTGAAAGTTAATTGCATGTAAAGAAATAAATGATTTACTTGGTATTACTGAGACTTGATGGGATGAAGCATGTGACTGGGCTGTGAACTTACAGTTTTTACAATGTGCAGGACAGAAGGATTAAGTTAGGCTGAGCAGTTTGTCTTTATGTAATGCCAGAATTAAAGCCTTGCACTAAAGACAAAATTGGAGGAAGTTTGCAAGTGTGTAACCACATTTGATGACTTCTTCCTTGATGCTTAGAGGAGAAGGCAACCATGTTCAAGATAGAGTGCAATAAGATGAACATATGTATACTCGGTAGTGATGGGCGAATAAATTCACCAAATTTGCGGCGAATTTCCACATTTTGCTGCAAGCAAATTCATCTAAACAGTATTCTTTAATAAAAGACAAAGTCATCCATCATTTATTGCCTGCTGTGAATATTGCTGTGTATATTTCAAAAGATATTGTTTCAAAACATTCTAGCCACTGAAAATGTTATCTGATTTACCAAAATGACATACAATTAATGGCATTGCAGTACTATTTTAGTATTTTGATTAAGTTTCCAATTTATTTTCCTTCTAATCATAAAAACGTGTTTATAAATTGGTATTTCCTGGTTAAATAATAAACCTTTGAATTGTGTTAAAAGTACGAACATTTTCTATTTAGCAATATATAAATAGGCAACAAAGTTGGGAACAGTTGACTATACAGGCCTCTCTCAATATATGGGGTGCTGTAATTCTCACTGCATGCAATCTCCAGTAGGATTACTTTTGATACCAAATGCAGCTTAGTTATAATTAAATACCAGGTGCTGTTTTATTGCTACAGTTAAAAGTAAATAATTTAAACACATTGAATTATTTGCTTAAGTGGAGTCTACAGAAGATGTCAATTTGAAACTGTCTGGATATTGGCTTTCATACAGTACTTGTATATGGCTTCAGACATATTAGTCTAGGATTCTGAAGTATGTTCTCCCATTTTTATTGTTCTCATGTTATTGTACTGTCCTTTTATATATTCAATCACATTTCTTTACATATTGAATGTTAAGTGATTTGTTCTTATGACTTTCCATTTGCTGTCTTTCATAAGTTTGAGTTTTAGCTTACTATAGTTAAGTTATTAACCTCTATGCTGATGATAACCCAATATGATTTTGTTTCTCTATAATCCTTTGAAGACGTATTTGTAGCCAGTGATTGCAAAGATATTTTTAGCAATGTAAAATTAGACTTCTAGTTCAATTAATACTATAGCTGGTCCTTCTAAATGTTGTTTCAGCATATGATGATTTCCCAAATGCCCAGTTTATTGAATATATAATATATATGCTTTACTGCACTGGGCACAGTAAATTAAGTAATTTGCAGTCACCTTCTTTGCTCTTTGGGTTCTATTTTTTTTTATCTCTAATTGCACCATTTTGTAGGGTTTGTAAATCATCCCTCTATTTCAGAATCCCTTGGCAGACTAAATGCTCCTTCTGGGAAGTTCAGATTATTTTGTGATCATTATGTTTTGATTTGGCCTTCATTAAAACAACATTCATTATAATAAATATAAACCTAAAAATCATTATTAGAAGCTTATGCACAGACCTTCTACTACATTTGACTGTCAAACATTACAGTTTAGAAACATGAGTTGACTTACAGTATTTATTCTACTTTAGATAATTCTTCATGGGAATCATCATATTGATCCCAGTACACTACCAGTAATTTAGTAAAAGCTATGAACAAGCTAATTTTTTTCACCTACAGTTTCGCAGTGGAATCCGCGACTTTACCATTGGTAAAAATTGTTACAAATCTGTGCTAGGATTTTGTTTTGTGTTCTGTTTTGCAGGGAAAATACTAAGTATTATTTTCACAAGAAAAAAACATGTCAATATTAGAGATCTGTTTTGCCAGACATAAATTCAGTTTTTTTGCTGCAGAACAAATGCCAAAAGTGTGATTCAAGGTGTTGGATTAACAGATTCAAAATTTAAACACACACAAAATTTAATTGTAACCCCTGATTAAAGATTATTCTGGGCATAAGGAGGGGTCATGACTGAGTGTGTACTTTCATCTATGTATATTGCATATGATTTCATGTTTACAAGGAACAATGCATTGGTGCCAGGTGCCACTACAGTATGGGGCAAATTCATCAAGGGTCGAATATCGAGCGTTAATTAACCCTCGATATTTGACTGGGAATGAAAATCCTTCGACTTTGAAAATCGAAGTTGAAGGATTTTGCGCAAATACTGCGATCGAACGATCAAAGGAATAAATGATTCAAAGGATTTTAATCCAACGATCGAAGGATTATCCTTCAACCAAAAAAACTTCGCCAAGCCTATGGGGGACCTATGGGTTCGGTAGCTTTGTTTTGTGTTCTGTTTTGCAGGGAAAATACTAAGGGGCCGATTCACTAACTTCGAGTGAAGGATTTAAAGGTAAAAAACTTCGAATTTCGAAGTTTTTTTTGGGCTACTTCGACCATCGAATGGGCTACTTCGACCACGACTTCGAATCAAAGGATTCGAAGTAAAAATCGTTCGACTATTCGACCATTCGATAGTTGAAGTAATGTCTCTTTAAAAAAAACTTCGACTCCCTAGTTTGCCATCTAAAAGCTACCGAACTCAATGTTAGCCTATGGGGAAGATCCCCATAGGCTTGGCTAACTTTTTTTGATCGAAGGATATTCCTTCGATCGTTGGATTAAAATCCTTAGAATCGTTAGTTTCGAAGGATTTTATCATTCGATTTGAAGGATTTTATCGTTCGATCGAAGGAATTATCCTTCGATCGTTCGATCGAACTATCTGCGCTAAATCCTTCGACTTCGATATTCGAAGTCGAAGGATTTTAATTCCTAGTCGAATATCGAGGGTTAATTAACCCTCGATATTCGACCCTTAGTGAATCGGCCCCTATGTATTATTTTCACAAGAAAAAAACATGTCAATATTAGAGATCTGTTTTGCCAGACATAATTCAGTTTTTTTGCTGCAGAACAAATGCCAAAAGCGTGATTCAAAATTTAAACACACAAAAAATTTAATTGTAACCCCTGATTAAAGATTATTCTGGGCATAAGGAGGGGTCATGACTGAGTGTGTACTTTCATCTATGTATATTGCATATGATTTCATGTTTACAAGGAGCAATGCATTGGTGCCAGGTGCCACTACAGTATGGGGCAAATTCATCAAGGGTCGAATATCGAGTGTTAATTAACCCTCGATATTTGACTGGGAATGAAAATCCTTCGACTTTGAAAATCGAAGTTGAAGGATTTTGCGCAAATACTGCGATCGAACGATCAAAGGAATAAATGATTCAAAGGATTTTAATCCAACGATCGAAGGATTATCCTTCAACCAAAAAAACTTCGCCAAGCCTATGGGGGACCTATGGGTTCGGTAGCTTTTAGGTGGCGAACTAGGGGGTCGAAGTTTTTTCTTACAGGACAGTTCTTTGACTATTGAATGGTCGAATAGTCGAACGATTTTTAGTTCGAATCATTCGAGTCGTAGTCGAAGTAGCCAAAAAAACACTTCGAAAATCGAAGTTTTTTTTCTTCTATTCCTTCACTCGAAGTTAATGAATTGGCCCCTACATGTGAGGTTTTTCTTCACTTGAGGCTGTGCCCGGTAATAGTAAATATTAGTGTTTTTTTTTAATTCATCTGAATACCTAAGGGGATACTGTACCTCTGTGGTTTTTTGCTTTTTTTAATTTGTTCATAAATTACCTTGTTGCCATTGTATTTACATTCTCTATTTTTTCTGATTATATTAAATTATGCAAAACTATAAATTCCGTGCAGGATTTTGGATATGGCAAATGGTGCACTTTCCAAACTGTGCGTTTCCTGGGTTTCCACAAATTTTTTGTGTCTTTACCCCACATAAAATACAGGTGTTGATTTTGCAACTAAAATGACAGCCATAATATGCATGCAACATTTCCATTTTGTAGTCTTTGCTCTGCATGCCACATACATTGGTAATCCTAATCATATTGTGTATTAATCTCTTTGGTGGACAAACTATGCTGGTTTTTTATGTATAGTCTATAAGGAAGTAAAATTCCACAACAATACATCAAGAATTCTTAAGTTGTCCTTAAAAAAACAACTGAAAAGTTCCCTCCAGGAAATGCACAAACGATTCAAAAAAAAGGCTGGAATCTTTTTAAAGGTGTGTGTATTTTTTTTTTAATGCTAAAACTTATGCCCTTATTTTTTGTAACTCAGATTTGTCTAAGTTTATTGAACTTAATGGGACTAACTGAGGCCAGAATTGTTGTCATAAGTATTTAAAAAGAGGTGATCAGTGCTGTTTTTTCAAGCAGCTTTTTAAAGCCAACACATCACCTAAAATTCATTATTCTGTTTTGCAAACTAATTGTGATTTTATTTTGTATAATAAAGTGGGAATGTGTGATATTTTCCAACACCACATTTTGACACACCTTTGCACTAAGCAGGCACTGTAACTGGGCCCCTCAGAAGGAGCTGATACATGTTGTGTTTGGGCTTCCAAGCAAGGCTGGTTTTTGAAAGCATTAAATTTAAAGCCATTCAATTCCCCAACCACTGCATGCAAAGTGTGATTTCAGACTGAAATTATCTTGTTTTTATCCACAATGCATTTGCCCATGATTGCAGTGGCACTGCAGCCTTAAAGGACTGATGCACCTTACTCAGTTGGGGGTGATGTGTTAAAATGAGTGCAGTTGCATGTGCACTTTGACTTGAATCAGACACAAGGAGCAGCTTGGCCACAAGTACCTTTTTAAAGAATGCAATTTTTATCTTTTTACACCACTGACAAACATAAAACTTGTCTGCAACTGCGCAGGCCCTAAACATTCCTTTAAATGCCTATAACAGAAGATTTCATTATACAAATATATTGTAAGGTGCACAAGGAGACTGAAACTCCCTGTTGCAGCATTGCACATATGCAATCCACATCATGACATGGCAGTGTGTCTCTTGATGCCATTGTGCTGGAGCACATCCACTATGGTGCCCGTTGGTGCCATTATTGCGGTCAGCCCTGGCAATTGCCTGTACCTTGTCTCTGATTATTGCAGCCAGCCCTAACTATTGCCTGACCTTAACTTAAGTTTAGCCTTATACTTGTCTGCACCTCACTAATTTTTATTCATTGTTCTCTCTGTGCGTAGATTCCCTGTCTGTTTCTGCAAGTACTGCTAGAGGTTCTCCTGCTTTGCATAAGAATTATACTATTCCAGCTGTCAACAAGGGTTTCTAATAAACTGTTACACTTATCTTGGGCCAATAGAACCCTCACAGGCCACTGGTTCATCCTCTTTGTTAGAATCTATCCTGGAGGCCCTGGTCAAGCAATTGGAAAATCAGGAGGCCCATGAGCTGCATCTGTTCCAGACTTTCCATCAGGTTTCTGCCTGTTTAGCTTTTGCACCTTCAACAATGGGTTCAGTCTCCCTTGAGTTCATTTGCCACAGTTTTTCTTGCAGTAGCTGTGCATTCTTCAAAAGATTCCAGCACCTACTTAGTATGGTGTTGACCCCAAAACCTGGTTTGGGAAAACTCTTGTTTGGGCTTCTCTGTTGAGGAAGTGAGATGCTTCTTTATTCTACAATGGTGCAGTGTTTTGGCTACTTTTAAGGAAATGTACCTCATAGACTCTCACACCTAGCTGCAGATTTATTATTGAATAATGATGTATATTCTGCATTCAGGTGCAATAGATCAATATATAGATCAAGTTATATACAAATATCCCTGATATAAGTAGTTGTACTGATATTGTGTCACACTGGTATTTACATTAGAGCTGCTTTTGTTCAACCTGCTGTACAAATCTCTGACAATCTTTCAATAAGGCACTGTCATTCTATAACATGGGATAAAATAATTGCCAAAACTATGCTGCACCCTTTAAAATATAGACACACTGATTTTTTGTTTGTTGCTTTTTTGTTTATTTTTTTGTGGATTAATGCTGACCTTCAAGAATATCATGTAAGCATTGCGGTATAATGCTTTTGCAGAAAAAAAAGGGAATGTGCAATGGTGGATTTGAAGTTTATACTTAGTGCCTGGCCACAGATTTATTAAAATGTGAAATTAGAGCTTGCCACCTAAAAACTCACCCACATTCTTTTTGTTCCTATGGGACTTTTAGAAGAGTATTTATCATATGGTGTACTGCCTTTCACCCACTGATAAATACACTTCTAAAAATCTCATGGGAATGAATAGAAAGTAGGTGAATTTTTCGCTGGTGAGCTCTAATCTCATATTTTGATAAATCTGCCCCTTAATTCCTAACTGTGTTGTGTACAAAACACATTCACACCACCACCACCGTATTCAGAGCCACAGGGGAGGCTCTTTTTACTATCACTACAGAAAACAGAAATATGACCACACTTTGAAAAAAAAGTTTTAAACTTTTAAATCCCAACATTTTCATGACTCTCTTCCTTACTTTTTGTGCAGTATAAATGGTTGCTTTAAAGTCATGAAAAGAGCAGAAACTGCTGTAGCTCTTAGATTTGCAAACTACTTGGTCTTTTTATGTTAAGCATTTGTATCTAAAGTAGTTTTATTATATGAAAGCCAATTGGCTCACTATCCTTTGCAAAGAATTGCTATAAAATTGCATCTAATTCTCCCTTTGTGGGAGTAGGAGGTTCAATAAATGAGATTACATTCAGATAGCAAGAGTAAATACATTTTTGTTTTATGTATAAAGCGCTGATGTCACTAAAGAAATGAGATGCATTCTATACGTTAATTGCTCTGAATGCATTATTGTTTAATGCTATTTACCTTACTTGTATATTTACATTGCCTGGGAATTACATATTTAAAAAATCCATAACGTATTTAAATGCCTAGTGTTTACTACATGAAGTATAGATAAAGAACACAAAGTAAATTATGAATATCCTTGATTAAAGGACAACTAAAGCCTAAATAACTTTGCTGGAAATTTTATTTTTGGACTGAATTTACTGTACCAGCCCACAGGTTTAGCTTCAAAGCCTTCAAAGTTATATACAAAGTTGTCCACAGGAGACCCCCCCCCCATCTGTCACTTTTGAGAAACTAAGCTTAGGGGTTGCTGAAATGTTGTTAAACATTAACTGCAAAGTTAGGTTACATATGGTTAGGTTACATATGTCAAATGGTTGATGTTACAGAATTATTAATTAATTCTGCTGCAGAATGCACTGGTTATGTGCTTTAATGCAGATTTTAATCAATTTGTAATCAGGGTTGTACTGTGAATTATATGGAATATATAATCTTAGATAATTTACAGTAGACAAGAGTAAATGAATCAGCAGAACACAAGGAGCTATTGGGGGTGGCTCCTGAGGCACATACCTTTACTGTCAACGGACTCTGGTGGTCTTGGTCTAATACAGAAGACCAAAACACATGGGAGCAAAATTATTACGCTTCTAGCGCCAAGACTGGGTAGTTCAATATATTAAAAAAATACTATTTTTTAGCCTTGTGTTTTCAGGCATAGGTTGTTTTTTCACTTGTGTATATTTTGTTTTTTTTATTTCAAAATATAAAACCTCCCCCACTAAAACCTTCAAAGCTTTTTATTTATTTTGAAAAAGACAAAATTTAGATAGATTTCACAAAAGGAAAATAAAAGGTATTGATGCAAAAAAGTGTCTCTTTAAAATTTTTTTTTTTGCATAACCCTCTGCTCCAAGCATAATAAATCCGTACCATGATGTAACATGTTAAGACTAATTCGTTTTGAGCTTTATTTCTCCTTTAATTTCCCCCACCCCCCAAATTCTGAACAGTAATCAGTTTAGCAATGGTAAAACTGTAATGATGTAAATGTTTGAAATTTTGGCTACTGCAAATTTACCAGCTCAGGGATTCAGTTTTCACTGAGGAATCATGCCAGATTAAATCTAGCTTCATTAATAACCATGCAGAGAAACCTCACCTTACAACATCATGATTGAGCTGGACTAATTTGTAATACCCCTTGCTGCATCAATATCTCAGAATAATTTGTTAACTCTGACATAAACAAAATTGACACTGAATAGTAACCTCAAATGAAGGTTCCATTTTATGTGAAAGAATAAAAATATTAAAAAAAACATCCCCTACAAAAGCACCGGTGATGTTTGGCTTCAGGTTTTCATGCAATTTTGATAGTACAATAGTATATCGTGGTTTGTTTGTTTATGTTTTATTTTTATAGTTACATTAAATGCTACCCTATATAGAGGGGGTTCTAATTCTCAAAATGTAATATTTAAATTAAGACTGTTGCACAAAATCTGAGCTGGGGCTATTTGTGCAATCTTCTTTTTTTTTTTACAATAGTTTGAGTTTAAGAGTTTAAGTCATGATTTTTACTTTTTAATGTGATTGTGAAAATTAAATGTCCCTCAGAGAATAAAGCACCTACTATACCATAAATGCCAGACATATCTGTGATGAAATTGTATCTTAAGTGATGTATAATCACTTGGAATAACTTTTCCTTAGCTGTTGCATTGATGGATGATGTTAGAACATGTTTCATGAGGGGAAAAAGTAGTAAACAACTATTCTTGCATTGAAATCATTGTGCAAATTGATGACTTTCTGGTATTGGGTTTTTCCCTTTGGTATGTGAAACAAAAGACCTATATCATATATGTCACTTGCCATAATTAAAATAAAATATCCAGTGCGCCATGACTTAGGGTTCTGCACAAATTTACAACTTGTCAAGCCAGACTTGAAAGATGATTTATACCCTTCTATTTATGGAAAAGGACTTCTTCTTTTTTAATCACAGTACTACAGCAATTAGCATTGCTGTCCTGTAGCACTGGAACCATGAGGTCCATTCCAACCTGGTCACTATTGGCATGAAATTGTGTATTCTCCCCTTGGGGCACATTTACTTAAAAGCGGGGCACATTTACTTAAAAGCGGGGCACATTTACTTAAGAGCGAATTGTGTTGTTTCTACTGAATGTTTGCTAAAAAGACAATTCCCAGCGACATTGCCTGTCTGCTAAAAGACAAACCACATACTTCACTAGCAAATTACCTTGTCACTGAAGAACTTTCACACAGTTTTGCTGGTTGAATTTTTAACTCGGGTGAATGATCGTAAATCCGCTAATTTATTAAAATGTAAACATTTAAATTCATTGCCCTTTTCACCAAAATCTATTTAGCCAGGTTTCGACCAGTGAATTAATACAATGAAGCAACATCATCAACATTATTGTCAAAGTCATAAGCAAAAGTCTACGCTGGCATTTTTTCATATTTAAAGCGGGTTTATGTTTACAAATGGTAACTGTTAAAAATATCTAATTTTTTTAACATTTGAAGCTTATACCACATTTGTTTTAGGGTGGGCTTATGGCCTAAGACAATAAAGGATCTCTGTCTATATTTTGCTTCCTTAGACATTTTTAATAAAATGTGGCCACTTCCAGAAATCTCACTAATAAGTACATACATACTGAATGACCTTTTATATACCTGCAGAATTTAACACTAGAGAAAACTAATTTTCTGTTGTTCTGAACGAATTGCCACTGACGAAAGTACACAAACATTGTTTTGCTGAGATGTACTTGCATATTTTGAATTTGGTGAATACGTCATGAAATAATGTCCGATGTAGTTGCGTCAGATTTGTTTCCCAAAAAAATTAGATTAATTTGAGTTTTATTAAATGTGCCCCATGCTGTTGTGTTTTCTTATTGGCCTTTATTCTGATGATATTGAACCAAGCACGTGTACATGTGATAGGAAAATTAGATTATAGATTTGATTGGGGATGTACCAATCATAAGGACAGGCTAGCAATCAGATTGCATAGGAAAACCAACTCTTAATCAAGGACGAATATTCTAATATAAAAATGTCCATATTGTATTTACAATCACAGAGGAAGTACAGCACATGTTAAGATCTACTTGGGAATTGGTGTATTCTCTGTAGAGTTACCTCCCCACAGAAGTCAATTGAGCCTTTTTTCACTGGTGATCTGCATGAAAATATTTTTTTTCTTTGCAAATGAGCCAAGATAAAGTAAACTATGATGCATATATTTCTTTGCCATTTACAAAAGAACAACGTCATAGCCAACCCTGTGCTTGCAGGTGTCCCAGGAGGTATAAGCGGCCCTATGAGAACTAAATAATGAGCGATTTCAACATCTATTGTTAAAACAGGAAAAAATCTGTATATGTTGGTGGCCCTAAAATTAACTTGCTGTGGGGCATCTAGTTACTCCACTTGTAGAATGTATGGGGCATATTTATTAAAAAATCTAACTTGAATTTTTGCCATGATTCGAGAAAATCATGGCAAAAGAGAGCAAACTGGAATATTTACAAATTTGAGTTTGAAATCAGTGGGAGGTATATTTTAAACATTCACGCCTAATTCATTGCCTGACAGACAGCTAGAATATAATGATTCGAAAGACACAGATTAAAATACATACTCAAGCAGAAAGTGTCTACTATAAATCTCATTATAGAACTAATCAAATTAGCTGAATATTAAATGTTTTTATAGATGTCAATGGGCTTTTTAGGAATCCCCTAGAGTTTATGTACCGAGTGTTGATTGGAAACACTTCTAGTATAATATTACTGGTCCAAACACACACAATAGCGTCAACAAGGCTAGTACCTCACTAAAAGAAAAGAACATTTTCTGCATAGTTACACAAATGTAATTTATATCTCTAAAGAAACTAAATTAAAGTTCTATTTAGAAATGCATGTGTCTGCAGAGATTAATTTAAACTGTGATATTAAAAATAACCGTGATGCAGTAAACATGAATCACTGCTACTTGCAAAGTAGGACAAGAGAAACAGAGTTTCTGGGTAGGACATATAAATAGTTGTCTCTAAAGCTTTTTACATACTGTGGCCATTAATCTTGTTTGTAGTCATTTTTTTTTCTAACTAGTGTCTGATTTCACAAACAATGAACACCTATATAGAAATTAAAATTATGTCTTCTCTTTGTTTCAGTTTCTAACCTTAATTCATTGAGTTTGCCGTCATCCAACTGGCAGCCTACAAATTGTTTATAAAAAGGGATCATTTTGGCCCCAAGCCTACCCAAGGTGTTTAAAGCCTTCTTTGTATATCATCATCATTTTATTACAATTTGGCCCAAAACAGTGCTAAGTTAGCTGAACATCTCTTCTTTGGCTATTTATTCAGCATTTTATTAATTGAAAAATAGTTAGGTATTTTTAAAAATTTCTTTAAAAAAGCACAGAACACATTTTTCATTATATTTAGTTGTAATGCTCACACACAGAATTCTCATGCATGCCAGAGAAACCCCACAAAAGGACTTATTTACAAACACAAGGGGGCAGATTTATCAAGGGTCAAAAGGAAAATTAGAATTTTCGATTTTTTTTTTTTTTTTTTAAATCGAATTTGATTTATCATCCTCTGGCCCTTTAAGAATTCGACTATTCGCCACCTAAAACCTGGCGAATTGCTGTATATATCAACGGGTTTTTTTTCTGAGAAACAACTCACATCAATTTTTTTTTTAAAATTCAAATTGAATTGAGTTTTTGGGTTGATTTAATTCATCAGAGTTGTAAAAATATGATATTTTTAAAATAAATTTAGGTTGAATTTCAAGTTTGGTGGAGTTTTTAAAAAAAACTTACATGAATTTGAAATTTAACCTTTGATAAATGTGCCTTGTGGTGTTCACAAAAAAAAAGATAGGTTTCCCGCCTAAGGCACCTTTGAAAGGAAAGCCAAGAGTTGTGTCACTCTACATGCAGCATTTGGATGGGAGAGTGGTGCATCCCCTAAAATTCCTCCCTTTTATGACTTACCATCTATATGTGCACTTTATTGCCCTTGCACTTGTATCCAGGGCAATATTAAATAGGCATTAAAATGTCTTCAACCATTAATCTGATCACAAGAGGAAAATAGGTTATGATGTAGATTAAAATGTAGCTAAAGCAATTACAGCTGAAAACAGGAGAATATATTGCTGTGAAATAAATTGGTTAATTCGGTTATATATAAGAATTGACTTCCCACTTGTCAAAAGCAACATTTTTACATCAGACACAGTTCAATTGCTGTTGGAAGTGTAGTTTTCACATGAAAAACTCTACTCCGTTTTAAGAGCAAAATACATAATCCCTCTGAAAAGATCTTCAACATTGCATTCCAAACTTAAAACTGGATGAATCTAATGTGTTCAAAACACAAAAATTTGATAGCTTCTCTGGAAGCCCACATATGTGTGTTCATTAAACAATAAAAAATATTGGGGGGACCCCCACTTTGACAAAGTTGATAAAGAACAGACAAAGCCTTCTTCTCAGCAGAGACCAAAACAAAAGGCTTTTTAAATCCAGGAAAATGCATGGCTGTAGATGCAAGCCACCTCTCTATTCCCCACTTTCTATAGTTATATCTACACATCAGTCTGTTATAGCTGCCACTGCATGTTCCTAGCAAATCATGATGCTACAGATTAATTTGAGGATGGGGATTCTTTATTAAGCCTATTTAAATTAGTTATGCTAATATACTATTCTCTACATCTCTGCAGATCAACTATATCTTCTAAGATAGATTTATATTCCCCTGTGGGGTCATGATGTAATGGCTCATATGTTTCACAATCATCTAATTGTCTAGAACATTCTTTGAAATAATCTAAACCTACTCATCACTTCGACAGAGCCCCCCCTTATCAGATACTTTGCAAAAAAAATGAAATTCAATTCATTTTTTGGACAATTCACTCAGAGGTTCAGTACAAGAAGGAATAAAGTGTGTACATGAAACCTATTACTAGAAACACTTTATTGTGTGCAGATAGTTGCCATCCCAGAATGGTCCTGGGGGGCATCATGGTGAGCCAATTCTTACTAATTTGGTGAATCTGTACCACATGGGATGCCTTCCAGGACCAAGCTATGGCACTCTGGGACCGACTTATAGACTGGAAATATGATGAAATTTTGATTAGGAAGGTATATGAGAGTGCAGTACCTACTTCCAGGCAAGAACTTTTAACCAATAATAAAAATAACACAAATTACAACAAAAGATTTCTAAATAGGGATGCACAACGGCAAGACATTTTTTTTATTACTCCATACTGTAAGCAAGCTATACAGATTAGGAAAATAATTGAAAACAGATTAGATGTACTCAGGATGGGTCCACTATTAGATCAGTAAATTATGGATAATATTAAGTTTTTTTTTCAAATGCGGCAGGACAATGCCGAGTGATCTCTCCAAGCCTCTCTTCCCCTAAAAAAAAAAGGTACACAATGGATTGCTAAAATGGAAGTTATAAAATGTGGGAAAAATAGATGTAAGGTATGTAAACACATATTGGTACAAAACACCATTAAGAGTAGTACAACAGAATCCAGACACTCATCAAAGGCTATAGGAGGCATCTAGAGGCTTTTACATTAGCAAAAGGAGGCTCGACTAAGTATTGATATATCTCTGTTGGGGTGCCCAAATGTATGCACCTGTCTAATTTTGTTATGATGCGTATTTTCTGTTGATCTAATAAACTTTATGTCACTGCTGAAATACTACTGTTTCCATAAGGCATGTTATATATTAAAAGAAAGTTGCTACTTTGAAAGTTCAGCCAATGATAAACAACACTCCAAAGAATTAAGAGGGGCTCCCAAACTTTTTCATATGATACTTAAGGCATTGAGCTCTTGCTAGCCCCACCTCTGATGAAAAGTGTCAGGTGATCATACATGTCACAGTGTAGGAGATAATTCTCATGAAAGGTACATGTACTATGTTTTTAATGCATAATAACGTTTTGTTTTTTAAATTTTACCCGTGGCTTGGGAAATCCCCTGTTTACCTCTTGTTCCACTGTTCTTGTCAGAACAGCCTGCTAGAAACAATTGATGCAGTAGAATCTGGATTCCTTAGCCAGCTATTCAGTCACCCACTAACTTAAAGGGATACTGTCATGGGAATTTTTTTTTTTTGATGAATCAGTTAATAGTGCTGCTCCAGCAGAATTTTGCATTGAAATCCATTTCTCAAAAGAGCAAACAGATTTTTTTTATATTCAATTTTGAAATCTGACATGGGGCTAGACATATTTTCAATTTCCCAGCTGCCCCAAGTCATGTGACTTGTGCTCTGATAAACTTCAATCACTCTATACTGCTGTACTGCAAGTTGGAGTGATATCACCCCCTCCCTTTCCCCCCCCAACAGCCAAACAAAAGAACAATGGGAAGGTAACCAGATAGCAGCTCCCTAACACAAGATAACAGCTGCCTGGTAGATCTAAGAACAGCATTCAATAGTAAAAACCCATGTGCCACTGAGACACATTCAGTTACATTGAGAAGGAAAAACAGCAGCCTGCCAGAAAGTATTTTTCTCCTAAAGTGCAGGCACAAGTCGCAAAATGTCTAGCCCCATGTCAGATTTCAAAATTGAATATAAAAAATCTGTTTGCTCTTTTGAGAAATGGATTTCAGTGCAGAATAACTGATGTGTTTAGAAAAAAAACATGTTTTCCGATGACAGTTTCCCTTTAAGCACTCCTACCACCCATCTGTAACTCTACTGAATCTATAATTCTCCAACTACTACTATAGTTAATTATGCCCTCAATATTAGGGCCATGTTACAGGGTTCAAGGAGTTGCACAAATGTAAGTTGTGCTGAGTGTCTGAGTAGTTCTTTAAACATATAAAAGCACAAGGCTAAATCCTTTTAAATTTTATTGGGGGTATGGTATACTCTGTACTGTACGCAGAGCTTTATATTAGGATGTAAGGACAGGGCTGGCCTGCAACTGCTAATGCTTAATTTGCACCTGGAGTACAATCTTATTGTGTGTCCTCAAATATTTTGGTACCCATGTTGTAGAATACAAGAATCTGGAATTTTGCTCTAACATTGAGATTCTTCTATCGATACTAGTGATGTACTGATATACCAACATAGTATGTATATTTTTACTGTTTTCATAACAGTTTATATCCTTTAATTCTATTAAGAAAGTCTTACATGTTGGATTTGTAGGCCATCTTCTCAAATCTTTTTATATTTCAGTTTAATTTAATTGGGGTGAAGCATAAACCCCATGCAAATATCTGGAGTTGAGCAGGCTGATCAACTAAATGACAACACGTTCTACAGGTCACAATGGTGGGATGAGCCATTAATCAGTCTGCAACCAACAGAGCAGTAAGCTAATGTATTTACAATCCAAGTGTCAAAGGCCAGCTCCAACAGGAGACTACAGCAATATGTTTTAATGGGTCTTTTATTTGAATCTTGATTCCTGCAGCCAATTAGCGATATCAGAGGGCATGCAATTAAAGAACACTTGATCTTGTATGTAATGTGCCACAGGGAAAATACAACATATGTTGATTACTGTATCTTTTATTTGCGACTGCTTTAGAAATATCATTATAATTATTAAGATTGTGTACTTTATTTTAGCTTATATATATTCTTCCCAAAGACATTTTTCTCAATACATATTCTTTGAAGCCATAAATGATTCTTTCTGATTAATGCCTGTCATTTCAACAAAGGCACAAGTTCCACTGATGTTCCTTTATTAACTGACAGATTTCTTTTTAGTGCCAGAACTCTTCTGCATTCACAGAAAAACATGCTTTAAACTCATTTCATTTTGTCACTCTCCTTTTTATCACTTCAGACTGCACCTTCTTAAGGCTACACACTTCCTCACTCCTGTGCTACCTACAGAATAGTTGATGATTTGAAAATCTCAAGATACTCTGTGCACCTCTGGCTTAAACATTCAATCTAAACTTTAGTTTGAAGAGAATTCTTAGCAATACTGAATCAGCTGGCAGCTGGATAGATTGACATTGAAGAGCATGATTGCCCTCAACACTTTGTAAGGAACAATTGCATAGTGTTTAATGTAACTCAGTTTTTCCTGGCCTGAAAAGGATCAACATCTACATTATTATGTTTAGGAACATTCACATGGGATTATATGCTAAGAATGTAAAAATGCTGTTTAAACAGTAAAACATTAAGCTTTATTTTTCCATCGCTTTTAAATATATTGACACCAACAAATCCCTTACAGTATTATTGTTGTTGATAATGATAATTGCAATGTTGAAAATAATACACACAATGGATCAGCACAATGTAGAAATTGAAATGCAAAATTAAACTATATAAAATGTTTCTTTAAGAGAGGTTCCCTCAGTCCTTGATCAGCTGACTTTATTTAATGCATGTACTGTATATATTATCTGCACAAGAGAGGGCAGAAAGTTATACTAAAGTAGGGTAACCAGATCACTTGAAAATGCAGCCCTGCAACATGGACACACCTACTATTGTGTATGCCCTTGGTATGAGAGAGCTTTTAAAGGGGTGGTTTTACCTTTAAGTTAACTTTTAGTATGTATTAGAAGGGCCAATTCAAAGCAACTTTTCATTTGTTTTTCTTTTATTTTGTTTCTTATAGTTTTTTCATTATTGGCCTTTAATTATTTGCCTTTTTCTTCTGACTCTTTCCTGCTTTCAAATGGGGGTCACTAACCCCATCTAAAATCACATGCACTGTAAAGCTACACAGTTTTTGTTATTGCTACTTTTAATTACTCATCTTTCTATTCAGGCCCTCTCCTATTCATATTCCAGTTTCTCATTCAAATAATTGCATGCTAGGGAAATTTGGACCCTATAGCAACCATATTGCTGAAATTGCTGAAATTGCTGAAATTGCTGAAGAGCTGCTGAATAAAAAGATAAATAACTCAATAATAAAAAATGAAAACCAATTGCAAAATATCTACATCATAGAGTGACTCCAGACCCGACTTCCTATGCACCGCATCGGCGACCCTGGACCTGGATCTTTTTTATTGGATTTTCAGTGGTGATGGGTGAAAAAATTTCGCCACTGGCGAAAAATTTGTTTTGCGGATGCCCATTGACTTTAATGCATATGGACAAAATAGGCACACTATAAGAATTGTTGTGGGCATCTAAAATGATGCACATAAAAATAATTTTGACGCCATTGACTTCAATGTGTTTCGCGAATTTTCTCGACTTTTCACGAATTTCGAGGGAATTTGCCCATCACTAATTTTCAGCTTTGCATAGGTGTTTGCTTATTTCTGTCGGTAAAACCTATTTGGCCATGGTAAAATATTCAAACTGTGATTCTGATTGCTGATTACACTAGGCGAAAAAAAAAACACAATTGATTTTTGTGGTTTTGTTCGATTTTAGTGCTTTTATAGCAATTTGCTCTGTTCTTTGTTATTTAGTTTTGCCCATGGAAATTGTGTCTGCTATATATCCATTTGGGGGTCTCTGTGTGCGACATAGTTTGGTTTATCTATGGATATTGGGCATCAAACTGTTCAGTAGATTCCTGGCGTTCATATTTAGGATGGATGCCATGGTATAAATCCATATACAGGTACCATGAAAAATAGGAATTTTTCATGTGTTTTTTTTGGTATTTATCGCTATAAGTCTTTTTGCAGAGGTGGAAATACATAAAAACTCAGGCAGCTTTAGAAAGCTCAGTTTCTCCTGAAAAAAACTATTTATAGTTTTCCTAGGTAAACTATAGGTTTCCCCTCAGAAAATGCCTCTAAAATGAGAGCTCACAAAATGTTTCAAAAAAGGAGGGCATTTTGCGTAACCAAAATGTTAAATTCTGCTGGCACTTGAAAGGTTAATAAGTGAAAATGAGGTGAATGCATAAAGCAAGCTGACAATTCTGTTTACAAGCCTGTGATACATGCCACAATTCTGTCTTTTAAGAAGAAATTGAACCAATGTAGAAAATGTTAATTGATTCTCCGAGGGATAACCTGAGGGAAAGTGCTGTCATATAGCTTCTGGTGATAGCCAGAGAAAAAAATTAATAATATCACATTGATGCATAATAGTTATCAAACAGGCACAAGATGAAGAATTGTGAATATGTATTCACCTGCCAAAACACCAGTCCAATCCAACCTGACTTATCTATTAGCTCTTTGCTGCCCTTCCCCATCATAAGTTTGTCATTTTTATCACAACATTTACTGCACTATAGTTACTACTGTATTGTAATGTGCAATTTAATCAGATGATATTTAAATATATATTTTTCAATCCCCTTTATTAACATCTGGTCCTATTCCTCCCTCCTCCCACTGCCCAGCGAGAACCACAATTTCCTTACCTGGGGCCAACTCACCACCATTAAACAGGTACTGCTGGGCAGGGCCAGAAAAAAATGTTTAAAGGAGAAAAATATTGATAATATAATAAATATTGATAAGACCCGACACATGACCAGCAAACCTTCATCCATACCTGTATCCAAACATCCTATCTGCAACCTGCAGGTTACCCACTTTTTTTGTGGTCTCCATTTCTCTCTGAGCCATTGCCTGGGCACCACTGTAAACTTGCAGCGCTTATTATTATTATTATTATTATTATTATTATTATCATCCTATTGGTGTCTGTAGGTTAATCACCTACTTAGATTGTATATTCTGTGGGGCAGTGACCTCCTTTCTCTCATGTATATAACACTTTGTATTTAAATTTGAATGAAACTGTATTTATATTTCATTATTTGATTTGCTCTATTAATGTATTGCTCTACTGTACTTTGGAGTGTGCACAAACTATATAGATAAAAAATATACACACATATTGTACATTAGTAATGAGAGAATTATATGCTGGCATGATATTATTGAATAGCTTTGCATATTTGGTCCCTGCTGCTTTGCCTGGAGCATTTCATTATTAAGCACAACCTCAGCTCACACCTCAGCAAGAGCTGGTTCTTAAGAGAATAGTATAATACTTGAGGAAGATATGAAAAATAACAGGAAGTGTGTGTCTGGTTAATTGCAATCAAAGGCAGCTCAGGCAAAAGTGAAACTGCAAAATTAACCAGTGATGCCATCCCAGGAAGGGGAATTAAGAAAGAAAAACAGTTTTATATTATCATCTTTTCATATTTCCATTACAGAAACACTGAGAAAGGGCAAAAAAAGGAGTATATAATGGCTCTTGCAATCTCAAGATTATTTTAATGTGCCTGAACTTTACCAAGTGGTTATGGACTGCATTAATCAGCTTTTATCAGCTGACTTGTTTCAGGAGTCAGAGTTAGTACAAAAATGTAAACACTTAAGGGGTTATTTATCAAAGTCTAAATTTATCTCAATGTTTTCTGATATAAACTATGATCAAATCCGCTTGGGTTTTTTGCGCTTATTTAATACATTTTCCCGAAAATTATCTTTGCGGGAAAAAATAAGATTTTCATGATTTTTTCGGCTTTTTCACCCAGAAACTCAAGATTTTTGCCCAAAAACTTGCACGAAACCCAGCACACATCAAAAAATTATTGGGACTTCTCACATTGACTTTCTATGCAACCTCGACAGGTCTGAGATGCCAGATTTTCTGATTTGGACTTTTCTATTCTCTGGGTTTTAATAAATTCTGAAAGTGTGATTTTTTAAGTCAGATTATATTTAAAAAAATCACGGAGTTTAGTAAATAACCCCCTTAAAGATAGAACTACACAGGTGTTTTAATAGCTTCTGTTCTGATGCAATGCGAGGTAGCTAAGGCGTCACGTTGAATGTCACAGCGTGCATCAGACACGACTGTCGGAGGAAGACGCAACATGCAGCGTTCACATCTGACAGTCATGTCGGATGCCAGATGTGACAACGCACTTTGTTGCGTCGGAACGGAAGGTATCGGATTCAAAATGCCCGTGTAGTTCTTACCATTAAAGTGGTTGTTCACCTTTGAGTTAACTTTTAGTATGATGTAGAGAGTAATGTTCTGAAACAATTTGCATTTGGTTTTAATTTTTTATTATTTAAGGCTTTTGAGTTATTTAGCTTTTTATTCAGCAGCTCTTCAATTTGCATTATAAACAATCTGGTTGCTGGGGGTCCAAATTACCCTAGTAACCATGCATTGATTTGAAAAAGAGACTGGAATAGGAGTGGACCTTACTAGAAAGATGAGATATACAAATTAGCAATAACAATATATTTGTAGCTTTACAGAGAATTTGCTTTTTAGATGGGGTCAGCGACACCCATTTGAAAACTGAAAAGTCCAATAATTATAAAACTATAAAAAAAAAATAATGAAAACCAATGGAAAAGTTGCTTAAAATTGGCCATTCTATTACATACTAGAAGTTTACTTAAAGGTGAACCACCCCTTTAAGAGAAGGAGCTGCATCAACAGGGCTTTCTATAAAAGAGTAATTTATGATTTAATCAATTAAAAGCATCACCACACAGCTAGGCCGAATGCCAAAGGTAAGTTACATAATTACATTTTTTGTCTTTAATATGCAAAAAAATTTTGGGGGTTTTGAAACCCTTTTAAAAAGGACATATAGCTTCTTTACCTTAAATAATGCCTGGCAATAATGCCAGCATTTTCCAGCATATTATCAAGGGTTGAAAGCATGTCCATATCTGAAGTCCAACAACAAGATTCTAAATGCAAGACTGCATTTAGAGAGAGATAGAGAGAGATATTTTTAGTATATTATACTGTGTAGCACTGTACCTGGGAATGTCCTGAACACAGTTTATGTTTTACCCAGGTTTCTGACAGAGTTGTTCCGGGTTTTCTTGCACTCAGGTGGGATAATTTAAACCGCTTTTCCGAGTGTATGAGAGGATTGTGTTAGCAGAAAATTAAATGATCATGAGAAAAGGTATGCTGTGATGGATAAAGTGTCTTGCTATAAAATGGCCAATAGAGGAACTTGGGTATTATCGCCTTGGGAAATAATTTGAGTTGATTACAGATCATGTCCCCCTTTTGCGAATGTACCAAAAGAAAAAAACAAATAGAAGGGTTACCCAATGGTTTTTGGCCTTATAAGAATACAATTTTACTGTGAAACACAGGCCATGTTCCAAGATGGGTAGTGCAGATGCTCTATCAAGGGTCCATCCCTTCTTTGGTGCATGTGTTACAACCATGCTGTTGAAACAAGGGGGGGGGATATCTAACAGAATGACTGAAAGAACAATTGGGAAAGTCCTGGATGCAGTTTGTTTGCCCAGGTTTCTGACAGAATGGTTCCAGTTCTGGTTTTCTTAGACTAAGTGTTCTAATTTAAACAGCTTTTCCCAGTGTGTGAGGGGATTTTGTGAGAAGCTGGAAGGGAGACTGTATGTTTCCATACTGAGCTGCATTTTGCTAAAGACAGGAACCAATAAATGCATCATAAGAGACTGTGTGAAAGTTTAACAGAGGGCTCAGCACTGCGAATGCTGTAACTGATGGACACATTTTTATTTCTGTATACACTAATGTGGGACTGCCATTCCTAATTTGATGCCAGAGGACTGAACCTGTTCATTTTGTTTATAATGTAAGCCATCCAAGCTGCATAAAACTGTTTAACATGGCCCTCAAATCATGTTTTGTGCTAAAACATTGTTGTGTTTATGATCCTTGCTAATCTTAATCTCACATTATATTGATGGATTCAATTGTATACCCAATGTTTGCTGGGAATTCTAAGTACCATAAGCCTATTAAGGATAGGATGAAACTCTGGTTAAAGTGCCTAAAGAAGTACACTGGGTAAAATTCTATCAAATCTACCCTTTAAAATACCTCTGGAAAGGCTTACGACAATAGTAAGACTGCAAGTGATATGGTGATCAATCACACTCATAAATTCATAAATCATTCTCATAACTGAATCAATAAATCCCACGTTTATAAAATATTTCTCTCATTTAGGAAGGCCAACCATTTTGCTTGTATGGCGTTTGTAAAATCTTCAGGGGTGCTCTGGGAACACACTGTTAACAAATAAAATTAGCTATTTTTATTTATGTTCTCATATTGTAAAAATTCCTCCAAAACATTATCATGTGCATTATCATCCATGATGTTCTCTACCATGGAATACAATTCTACCTTTTTATTGACTATAAATATCTTGTGTTAATTCCTGAATTAAAAGTTGCTCCAATCAAAATATAGATGTTGACTTCAACCCTATTCAGATAAGGGCTGATTTATGATTGGCTAGTGTATTTTACAGAAAGGTAACAATAGTTCAATACAGTGCTACGCAATATGTTGGCGCTATATAAATACAGGTTAATAATAATAATAACAATAGCTTTCCTGTTATTAAAAGATCCTTTACAATACAAAAAAGAAATACAGAAAATTGTCCAATTTCTTACTTCCTGCATGCGATTTACATTGGATGATTAAGATGGGTGTACTCAGGGCTGTATTGACAACCAAAGAAAATCAATGTGTTTGATTGTGCAAAGCAGTCAAACACATTCTAGTGAATTGACATATGTTATCTGCTTTGATAAAAGTGTCAATTTGTTAACATTTTCCCAAATGTCAAGGAAAATGTTAAATTAGTAAAAAAAAATCAAACTAATGTGAATCCTTCTGCATTTCCCAGATGATCTTTGATAAACTTGCCCAATATTTTGCAAGTTTTTGGCTTGAAATAATAAATCTTACTAAAAATGCCTGAAAACACCTTCAGAGCTGCCAGCAAATCTTCATGGTCATTTATCATCAAAACCACATTATCTGAAAACCATAATACAGAATGCTTCAAATTAAGAGGACTTGTCCAATAGTGTCAATTTTAAGCAAATAATTCACATTTGTTTTACTCTGTAGTAATAGAACAGTACCTTGGACTTGATCCTAACTAAGGATAAATCTATATTGATGGAAAAGCATTCATAGTGGGTTTATTAGGTCCCAAACATTCTAAATAATAAATCTTATACCTGTACTTGACCTACCATTTATTTCCAGTATACACCTCCATTGTTTATTAGGTAAAATGAGAGAGCAATGGATATTCCTGTCTTTTCCTGTTAATTACCCCCAAGCCCATAGATTGTAGCCTGATTGTTGTACCATCATAAAGGGCGCTGCATTTAAAGGAAAGGTTTGATAAAATGGGACAAACTGTATATCCCAAATACAGTCTATCAAAGGCTTTCTTCATGTCTAAAGAGACAAGAAGATCCATTGTTTTATTTTGTATGCAGATTTACAATCTACTTTATAAACGCTAAAAATAATTGATCTTACAATGTTGGCTGATTGTAAGGTTATATTTTTATTGTTACTGTTATTTTATACTTAACTTTAATTTTAAGGTATTTTCTTATAAATTCTTTAGAAATTATTATTATTTGAAGAAGTGGAAAAAATAATTATATATTCCATACTGAAAGACCACAGTGTTCTCTGGAATCTAGCCACAACAGTACTTTTCTTCTTTCATAACTGTTGAATTTATGCCCCTCTTTTATGATTCAACTATTGCTTACAGTCCATAAAAACCTGTGTTGCAACAGTCACTCTTCGATAATTTCAGCAATGTGTAAGACAATCTTTAAGCATTTAACCCACTTATAACCTGGACCTCCATCAATAAACGTATGCCCCCCCCCTTCATAGTTATCTACAATGTTTGTAAACCAAACCCTTACAAACATTGTGGCTAGCATAGGTATTCCCCTGTTAAATACAATTTAAAAAAATATATTTTCATACTTCGCTCCTTAATTTAAAAAAAAGTGCTTGTCCCAGACGTTGAGTAACAAAAGGTGACCACAAACCAAAATAGTAGATAGCAAAGCTTAAAATTTAGCTGGGCATCTACACTGTATCAGTCGCATAAAAATGCACAAAATTCTTGTTTGTTGATCTTGTTTCATTGGACTTTAGAAATTGATTGCTTGACCAAAGTAACTGATAACATATTGACAGGATGAAGAGGATGGGTAATGGTAATGTAAAAAAGAGAGATTATTCATTTTAAGTATTTTATTAATTTCTAAAATAACTATTTTGATTAAATTTTGGGGCAGATTTATCATGGGTCGAAGTGAATTCGAGGGAATTTTCGAAGTAAAAAAACTCATAATTCAAAGTAATTTTTTGGATACTTCGACCATCGAATAGACTACTATGAATTCAAATCGAAGTAAAAATATTTTTCGATTATTCGACCATTCGATAATCGAAGGACTGTCTCTTTAAAAAACTTTAATACTACGTTTTTTTGAAGTCGAAGAAAAAACGTTAGATCGATGGATGAAATCTTTCGAATCGTTCGATTCTAAGGATTTCATCGTTCGACTGAATGATTTTATTTCGACCGCAATTGGCCAAATTAGATGTAAAAAAACTTCAACTTCGATATTCGAAGTCTAAGTATTCCAATTTGATGGTCAAATTTTGAAGCTTTTTCTACTTCGAAATTCGACCCTTGATAAATCTGCCCCTTCATGTTAACGGACTTTCTGGAAAAACAAGGGTTCATATTTAACAGACAATTCACACATACTGTATTTTTAGAAATGGTGCCGGAGTTAGTTCGGGTCTAATTATATTTAACTAAAGCTGTGTTCATGAGTTTAATATTATTTGTACATTAACTATTTATCTGTTTTCAAAATGATTGCATTTTGTAAAATACTTTTCATTGCCCGCTTACAATATTTACTATTAGCTGCTGATGTTAGATGAGAAAAAAAAATGAAGTATGCAAACAAGCATCCACATAATAAATATCCTTTGTAGAGCTTATTTTGTCTTCATTACAGAGCAAGTCTGCATGCATCGTTTTAACTAAGCTGCAGTTGTTCATCAAACTCAATGTTGTAGAAAATGTGAGTAGAAAATAAACTAATAAAAGCAGAATGTTTACTCAATGTCCTCACCACTAATACTCCAATTTAGAAAATGTTACATAAACAGTAAATTTTGTTGCTATGCTCAAAAAGATAAAGCAAATAAAATGTTTTAGCTGTGTTTTTAGAAAAAAACAGTAATTCGTTGAAATATATTCATTATAAATTCCATTATTAAGAAAGGAACACAGCAGTGTTAAAATGTGTTGATGATCATTAAATTGTCTGAAGGAATGTACAAAAAAAATGTATATTTACAGTCTTTACTTAACGGAGTTTCAATTGACAAATAATTTATTATAGTATTTGAGATGGATAAGAGATATTATGTTAATGTTGTAAATGGCAGTGTTTCCCATATAAATTTGTCTCAGTCTAAATTTTAATAATACAGACAATTACTTGGTTGGGGTGACAAAGCACATTTTTATGAAGAACATAATATCAAGGCAAGAATACACAGAACATACGTATTTTGTGTTTTATAGTTTGGATATATAACAAAAATGTTGTCAGTACAGCAGGTAATACATATACATATAATTGCATATGAAACCTCTTAGCCCGAGTAATCTGCAAAATGCAGCTGATTTAGCAGTGTTGGGTCTGGACCTCGGTGAGTGTCTATCCCAATGATTGCAGCCAATGACCTTTCAACGTTTCAATCAGAGAAGGAAGTTTATTCAAGCACAGAATACAGAAGCATTCGGTAGCTCTGAGAGAATGTTCTGCCCAAGCTGACCCTTACACACACATTTATCATATTTTGTATGATATCAAAAGCATTATCTTAAACATCATTTGTTAAAATACATTTGCATTAAATCTACGTAATTAAGCAAAGCAAAATGTTCTTATATGGGCATAAACTTTATCCTTGGCACAGTTTTATTTACTGACCACAAGTAGTTTCATAACAGCCATGAAACTAGCCATTGGCTATTAGGTTCTGCTTTTTATCTGTTACATTTTGCACATAGCTGCATCTTGTAACATTATTCATGTTATATGAAAATATATTCTTTATATGAAATATAAAGATAGAAAGAAACAAGAGGTGAAAGGTCACAACACAACAGCAGTAATTAGGATACAATACACCAAACCTTACTTTGAGTTAATAACACTAGAGTGGTCTTCTGTGTTACTATATATCTGTTTTATTACAGACCATAATGTTCTGTATATTATAAGAAAAAAAATCTATGTGGCCAAAATATCATTTATTTAAAAGTATTTTTCACTTTTGCGTAATTTTTGTCGTGGTATAATGTTTTGCACATTACTTTATTTACTTATAGCAACTAATTAGAAAGAAAGATTGGAGTAGACGTGATCAGCAACAAGTGATGGGCATTACCTTGTGTTCACCAGGTGCTAATTGCTTACTTCTGATAATGATAATATTATACAGATCAACAACACAGGAAAGAATATAAGGGTAATTTACTATGTGTAAGGCAGAGTACAATCTGCCATGTTTTTGCACTTTGAACACTGCCTTGCATGATACAAGAATTCCTGCAGGTCCCAAATGGAATGCAGTGACTGGATTTCCCCCAGTGAATGAATTGTTGCTTGTTTATGCTGATGTATTCATGAGGGGTGAATGGGGGGAGGAGGCATGTAGGTGCTTTTGTGCCCCATAATACTGTTGCACTTCTGACTTGGGGTCTATGTAAATTACCCCTTGTGTTTTTTTAGTGGGTTTGGAACCCTCCTGGATAAATGTTACATAATTTAAATAATATGTAATAAAGGCCTCCTTACTCCAGGAGGAGGGGTGGCATGAGCCACATGGGAGCCCATATGTCTGTTTGATTATGAGGGGAGTGGTACAGCTGGCAATGGGAATTGGTGCCCTTTTTATAAAATAATGGAGATTTGACAGGATTGTCACTGGAGGATCCTCTTTAATTAATTGGGCATTGTTCCCTGAATGATTTGGAAAAAAATTGGTATTATGCAATTCTGCTTTAAGAATCAATTTTTCTGGTTGCCTAACACCAAGGGTCATATTTATCAAGGGTCGAATTTCGAATTTGAAAAACGTCGAAACTCGAATTCAAAAAGATCAACTAAAATTAAGTCTAAATTTTTTTTGGCCGAATAGGTCAGTTTTTGATTAAATAGGTCTTTATTCGGGGCGAATTAGGATCATTTGAATCAAAATAATATTGCATTCAATGGAATTCTAATCAAAGTTTTTTCCAAAAAATTTTTTCAAAGTCCACCAATTGATTCCAAATGGGTTCTAGGAGGTCTAAATCAGAAATTCGGCAGGTTTTAGATGGCTGAATGGTAGAATTTTTAAAGGGACAGTACATGATAAATTTCTATATTCAAATTTTCGAATTTTTTTTTTCAAATTGAATTTGGACTATTCCCTAGTCGAAGTACACAAAAATAGCTCTGAATTCAAATTTTTTGAATTTGAAAATTCACCTCGACCTTTGATAAATCTGCCCCCAAACATTCTGGCTCTCTCATGCCTTAAATTAATAAACAGTGATTGCTTTATTCAAGGTTCTCCCCTAAAGCTTTGATAAACAAATGTAGAAGTGACCATTATCGTGCATGCCTCAATTTGTATTTTGGCTACAATGGTTTTTCTCAAAAATACCTTCACCTATGCCTGCCGCGATTATCACAAACTACAGTCTAGACCCATTTGAAATGTTAAAATGGAAATTACAATTACTGTTAAAATTCCTGTGCAGAAAAAGTTTGAAGTAGAACAATTGGGATGAAGTGTATGGAGGGCAAGGAGTCTGATTACTCCTCACGAGGTTTGCCAGCAAGAATCATAAATTAGACTAACCTGACATTTCAAGAAACACTGAGCTAGAGTGTATAGGTATTCCCAGATTCATAAATAAATCCCAAAACAAGATTTTATGTTTTATTTACTGAATGTGTATGAAAGGTAACAACCCTAAATATATATTTTTATTGGCTCTCCCACCATGATATCTATTTTAATATTACATGGGGGCTCCCAGTTTAATTTTTTTCTCTTCAAGCAAAGGTCCTTAGGGTCCTATTTATAGTAATAAGCATGTTTATTCTTATATTATCACCAATTACAGGGAAGAGGATTTATCATCATTCAAAAATATTTTTGAATTAGATCTTAATCTGGTGCACTAATGACATATATTGTCTATACAAAATATATTGGTATTTATGAACATCTATAATCACAGCTTCTTATCCTTAAATAAATAGCATTTATATTGGAATTTGTTTTAATTAAATACTAAAAGAACACACGCCATACATTCAGATAGAGATATACTAAATATTTTATGAATACCTATAATCACAGCTTCCTTTCCTTAAATAAGTAGCATTTATATTGGAATTTGTTTTAATTAAATACTAAAATAACACACAACATACATATGCATAAAATACAAAATATTAAATAAAACACGTTTTTGGACTATCCAGGCCAACGGGTTTAACAACCAGCTAGAATACTAGAGCATGGCTTACACTGGACTCTAAACACTAAAGGCAGGGCCTTCACAAAAGGAAGTATTGAAGGTGTGATGTAGTGCTACTACAACTCCCACTGGCTACTGTGCTTTAACCAATAAAGAAATTGGTGCCATTAGGTTCTTGTAGGTTTTTTTGGCCGAATAGGTCATCAAATAGGTCTGTATTGGGGCAAATTACAATCATTTGAACAGAACAAAGGGCTTATTTGTCAAAGACAAATGATCCACAGGTTACTTGCATCAGTAAAGAGGCATTTGCAGAATATATAGGCACACAGTTTGGACAGTATACCAGAGACAGGTGCATTCCGGATGGTAGAGCTATAGAAAAGATGTTGAACAAATGATCTTACCATATGTTGGTAATAATAGTAAAACACAGTGTTTAGATGCCATTAAGAAGAGGAGCATGTAAGAAGAGCCATTATGTGAAAAAATATACACAATGCAACTCATTTCTCCTTTGTACAGATTTAACACAGCATTTACAAACCCACAAAGCAATTTAGCAATCCATCAACCAGGATTTAAAAATGTTGCATTTTATAGTTTGCCCCAGTCTATTTCTAAAGGAAAAAAGTAATCATTTCTGCACCCAAAAAATGTCATATTTAAAATAGGTTTTTTAAAAAAAATGCAACACGACAATGAAGATTTGCACTGAAATGAGATTATTACCTTGCAAAATGCATTTTCCCTCTTTTCTATATGCAAACTATTTTCTGTTTACTATATTTTTACTTGCCCACAGATTAATCTTACTTGCAGATGCCCTATTTTAGTTGTTAATTGCTTTCACTAATATTGCCCAAAAGGAATACATGTTGTAAAGGTCAAAAAAAAAGTGTGAATTTTAAATCTCGAATGTATGCAAAAAGCATAAGCCCTGGGGAGCAAAGCAGATGCTTTCCTAGATGGCATTTTCAAATTTGTGAGCTTCCATATCCACTGTACTTATGTTCTAAGCAGCTTGCTACCATGGCTATTTTTTTTGTAATAGGATTCAAATGAATATGCTACCAGTGTGTTAAATTATTACTGAATATGTTGATGATTTAATGTAATTGTGAATCACAGATCATCATGTATTATACTCACACTTTAACCTAATACATTTGATTATTATAAAAGTTATAAAACTGTTAGGTACAGATATTTCGGTAATGCTGTGAAAAAATCCGATTGTTCTGATTTCTTATCTGTTTTAAAAACAGAACCTTTCAAAATTCTACACTAATCATTAGATGTTCTAGGATGATAATCGATCATCCTCGAACATCTGGAATCTAGATTTTTTGGAAGCACAAAAATAACTTAGAATAGAAAATCAAGTTGCACGTTCATAAGAAGATAAGTAGTGCATTTGCTCTGCTATCAGTGCATTTCCTGAACAACTTGATGTGATTGGGCATCAGTATAAAAATATATTTTAGCATAAGGGCATCAATAAGCACCAGTCAATGTTACTATGAAAGTTGAAAAATGTCTTATCCTTGGAGTCTATTACTAACATGTTAGAGAACTGTATAACTAATTAATTAAGAAGAGTTTTCAGCTGCTAAAGGAAAGTCTTGAAAGGATTTCCCTTCATTTGGATCAAGGCAAATTGGATAAAGATCCAATATGATCTCATGATGAAAATGAATTTATATAGCAGTACCCTTTACATGGAAATTATTTGGACAATGTTTGTGCATTTATGTTGTACCTTTCATATTGTATGTATCTGTTTATTAAAGGACATGTAAACCCCCAGACAAAAATATAATCAGTGAACAACCTATTTAAATTTTTTAGATAACTGCCACTCTGGTTCTTAAAAGGTTAACAGTAAGGCTGCAGCATCCCTTAATCACTTAGAAATCCTTCTACTCCTCTAACCTACTCTGCCCCCTCCCTCAGGAATAAGCATTGGCTGTTGACTTATGAGCATGCTCAGTTCTTCTCAGCTCAGATTACTGAATACACCCTCTAACAGCCAGGGAGGGGTGTGTGTATGGATGCTGGGTTTTCATTTGGAGGGGTTGAACTTTGGACTGGACTTTGTCTTTTTTCAACCCAATTTAACTATGTAAATATGTAGCCAATGAAGAGAGAGCATTGCTGGTTCCCATAGAAACACTAGGGGGCAGATTTATCAATGGTCGAATTTCGAAGTACAAAAAACTTCAAAATTCGACCATTGAATTGAAAAATTTTGAATTCGAATATCGAATTTCGAAGTTTTTTCACCGAATTTTGCAATCCTACGAATAAAAATCAAACGGTTCGAACGATTTTAACGTACGAAGGATTTTTATGCGATGTGACTTAGAAAAAGTTTGTAGAAGGTCCCCATAGGCTAACATAGCAATGCGGCAGGTTTAATTTGGCGAAGTATTGAAGTCAAAGTTTTTTAAAGAGACCGTACTTTCATTATCGAATTGTCAAATATTCTAACGGTTTTTACTTCGAATCAAAGTAAATTCGAAGTCGTAGTTTCCTAGTCGATGGTCGAAGTATCCAAAAAATTACTTTGAATTTTGAACTTTTTGTACTTCGAAAATTCACTCAAACATTAGTAAATCTGCCCCTAGTTGTCTGATACTATTTTTTTCTCCTAATCACCTGAGCTCAGCTTCACCATTACAGTACTCAACCCCAGCAGAACTTTTTATCAAAGTATGTTGTGCCTGTGTAAACCTGCATTGCATGAACTTTACAGTATACATGTCCTGTTTGCAGATGCCAATGTTACTGATGATGTGTCAGAGGGAAAATGGCTGCCGGGTGAAAGCTGCTATTTGTTTTAGGAAAATATAATGGTGCTGGCAAAAGGAGGGGGTATATGTAATACAAATGATGTGGCTTGAGTGGGGATAATATGCCCATGTTGCTTTACATATCCTTTAAAGACAAAATGATAGCCAAACAATTACAATTATTTAAAATAGTACAGGTAAGATTTACATTTAGATAAAGTTTAAGTATACCATTCAGTCAGGTAGAGATCATTTTCAGTGGGACCCAGACTTAATATGCAAGTCAAAATACGTTACCAATTTGGTACGGATGGGCATATGGTTGCTTCCAGCAGTGGGTCAGTGCTAAAGCGCATGTTAGGCCGAGCACTGGCAATTTCTTTCTTTTAATTCCTAGTATCCATCTGGTGATGCAATATTAGGATTTCTGTACAGCCTTGTTACTGTTTCAATTAATTTTTGAACTTACTTACATAATGTACCCTAATGGGTAAGACATTTTAGACTACTTCCAAACTTGCCCACAGTTACATATAGTTCGCACTCTTACGCCAGGCGATGTTTCACTCTGGTGAAAGAGCGTTACTTCGCAAATTCAAAATGAGGAACCAAATCTGGTTATGGTGAGAAGGGCTGAAAGGAGCCAAAAAGCCAGAATCAGAAGGTATTTACTTGTCTCATGCCATACACACAGCACTAGATACCAAAAATTTGAGTTTTGATATATGGGTCTGAACCATTAGGCTGTATCTGTGCTATAAACCAGCGGTTGTGGATGCATAGTTGGCCAAAGGGACACAAAGGAGTGATTTGCATGTCTCCGCCCATGATGCCTTATATGATACTCTCATTTTTGGTATCTAGGCAGTGCTGTGTGTATGATTCCAGAAGGCTTCACTTCACAAATTCACTAAGATGTGGATTTTACTGAACATTACCTGTTCCGCCAAACTTGCCTTCACCAGCTCAGACCAGGCGAATTGCAACGGAATGTATAGGGCTTCTTCAATTTTGCGTTGAAAAATTTTCTAAGTCCCAAAAAACGCTGGGGTCTTAGTTTTTTCAGGGTGATAGACTTCCCGGGCTTGTGTAATGTATTTGCTGCAACATGTATGTCCATTCAACACTGGTCCAATTAGAAAATATTCCATTTACCACCACTATTTGTAGTCTATCTTTTAGCCAGTTCTCTATCCAACTACAAATATTATGTTCTAGGCAAATATTCCTTCATTCAACAATTAACTATCTTTGTGATACCTGTATCAAAAGATTTAGCAAAGCAAAAGTAGATTACACCCACTGCCATCCCAGAGTTGAAGTTCAGGCTCACCTCCCCAGCGATATAACGCGTGCTCGTGTGGTTGGTGGGTACTAAGACCCTTAGGCCTCAGGAAAATAAATCTGGCCCTGGTCGGGGTCCTGTAGAAGTCAATGGCAAAGGTCCCATTTCAAATTTGAAGATATGGTCTGCGCTGAGCTTCTGACAAAAAGCCAAAAAAATTTGGAGTTTCGAGAGATTGATCTAAAAATGAGTGTTTCGGGCATAAAACCAGAATTTTTCAAACTGATTTTATAGAGTTTTTTCAAAGATAAATAGGGTAAAATCGTGGATTCTAGTTTGGTTCCACTTTTTTTTACTTCAAAATCTTTGATTTTGATAAACAACCCTATTAGTATTGTGATTTGCAATGAAGTAAAGTATTTTATCACTTAATACCTCTTCAAAAAAGCTCAAGAGTCTCAAAAGACTTCTGGCAACATAAGGTATATTTGATAACTGTAGCAGTTTGGACTGATTTAGTAGCAAACATGCACAAATAACTTTATGAATAGCACTTTAAGTGAATCAATGTTGTGCTTTGCATTTGTGTTAGCTAATAAATAATATAATAAATAAATAATAGTAAATTTTTTTTTTTATTAAAACAAAGTTGACGTAACTCCCATCCACAAATTGAACCAATTTATCAAGAAATCAGCTTGAAAAAGTAGGTGAGGGAAAAGTCTTGACAAGATTGTATGACAATTCATATCATACAAATTTTCTGAGTTTGACGTCTGAAAACCCAGACTTTTTCAGCTTATCATACGAAAACCAGCGCAGATCAGAATGTCAAGAAACATCTTCAGGGACATCTGCCATTGATTTTTACATGACTTTGACAGGTTTGAGATGGAGTTTTTTTGGATTTTTAGCAGCACTGGTGTTTAATAATTCTCTAAAAGTTTAAGGAGTTTTTTTCCTCTACAAATTTGAGTTTTCCCTTTTAAAAACTCGACCAGAAAAAATTGAGGTTTAATAAATATGCCCCTTAATGTTGCAAATGTTGGACAGATATGAAGTAGTGACAATATTAAGATAAATTAGCTGGGAAGATAACATGGCTTCACTGCTACAGTGCAACCCTTAAGATAATAACCTAGTCAACTGCTGGCGGCACCTATTATTTAAAAAGTTTATATCAAAAGATATATGTCCCAAGGCTTATTTTTAGTAAAAACGAAATTATTTATTGGTATTCACATTAAAAAGTTTGATACATACTGACACACCTATGACCACTAAGTGTCAGAGGGTACGAAACACGTAAGGTGGACCATGTGGGGTCAGTATGTATCAAACTTTTTATCTGAATACAAATAAATAATTTATTTTTACTAAAAATAAGCCTTGGGACATATATCTTTTGATATAAACTTTTTGGGTGTTGGCTGCCTTTGGAACCGGGGCATGTCCCTCTGACTTTGTTAAAGATTCACAGAAATCGGATGTATGGACTCCCGATTAGAAAATAGTTTATGGCACCTATTATTCATGCAATCTATAATCAGAAAATGTAATTCAGCAAAAGACTGTAGAGGTCATATAAAACCCCAAGTGCAATTTCAAGAGCAATTATAGCATGCCTTTTCCTTATGGATGCAGGGAGATGAGGGAACCCTGGAGCTGCTGCTTGGTCTGGAGGTGGTGGTAGCTCCGGGGTTGCTTTGTGTTAAAAGGGGCAGCAGTACTCAATTGCAGGTGCTGTAAGCTCAACTACATGGAAGTGCAAGGAGTGCATTTTGATGCTTTAATGCAAGTACTTGAGTGGGGTTTAACACAAAGCTGACTTGCAGAGAAATTTGCACAAGTGCAAATGGCCTTGAGGTCATACATTTCCCCTTTTAAATATAGAAGTTTATGCTAAATTCACCAAGACATTAATTGCTATTGTACTCACTCTTATCAAATCAGAACTATAGGAGTCATTTATAAACATAAGTGCAGTGTGCAAAGTATAATTTTGGGTACAATGTGACATGTTTTTTTTAAACAGACTGCAGCATTTCCACCATTGATTATGACTCAATATCACTTGCAGGAAGGGCATTATTAAAACATTTAGAAGGGCAGTACAAGCAATACTTATTTATCAGAAGCAGCTTATGGATTGGACTTATTTTTTCCAAGTGAATTGGAATTTGCCCATTGTTTTTCCTTTTAAACACAGAAATATTTAATCATAAAGGCTATTCACCAAAATATTTAACCTGTTCCATTTGATGAGTTAATCAACATAGAGCACATAATTTCAGGCTGCACACAATAGCATATTAAATCAAGTTAACTTTCACAAATACTGTGATAAAGAGAACACACGCTGTTATATTTTGAGTTATTCATATTTTTCCGTTTTCTCTTTCAACTTAAGAAGCATCTTTCTAAATACTATAATGATAACTTGATAGGAATGACCCATAATATATGAAGAGAACTGTACTGCAGAAGTAATTCTAGGAAACAATTTGATTCAGTGACATTGGCAAAGTCATTTTTTGTCTTTTATTGATAGTACAAATTGAATGTTATCTGGTGCAGCCTGCCTATAGTTCTTTCTGTTGTAGCAGTAAAAGAAAGATGGAAATATATCTATGGAATGAAATATTTGCATTGCTAATGTACTTTTAAATGTGGATATTAAACTAACAGAAACAGTGTTTGACTTGCCACAGTCATTTTATTATTATGCTTTGATATACATGCTTTGGTAGCTTATTCAATCAATAATATTCTTAGAATAGCACTGCAGTGTTCTGCAACAGACTGTATATTAGCCAAGTACTGGTCTAATTATAAAAAGGCTATAAAATCCTACAGGCTCCACTTCATCATTTGGTCATTTAAAAGATCACAGATTATGGATGAAAGCCTAGTGACCAGGACAAGGAAAGTACTAAGTCACATCATGTCATGCATTATTGTCTATATTTAAACTAAGTTACAAGGTGCACAGAACAAGCAACAACCTTTTATTGTTTCACTTTTAAAATGGTGTAAACCTAGTGGATCTTGGCCAAGTAATTACACATAAGTAAAAAGCACTTACAGTGCAAATACTAACCTCTATTTTATATATATATATATATATATATATATATAATATATATATATATATATATAAAATCTTTATTCATGCTTTTTACTGTATATAGTATAATCTTACATGATACCAGCAATGAGTAAAATAAGAAAGCAACTTTGTCCTTTTTAAGAAAATATTCATGGTGAAACCTAAGGGCAGATTTATTAAAAACCATGGAAAAGGGCAACATGGATTTTGGCCTGTTTTGCGATTGCAACCTCAAAATTGTGCAGGATTGTGGAAATTTGGTTATTTGCAGTTTATTTGGGTTGGTTGGTTGATTAAAAGAATATGCGATACAGTTTTGGTATCCAACAGTTAAACAGTATAATATTTAATTGGAGCAGGCACAGAGAAGGGTAACCAATAAAACGTATGGAAACCCTCAGATATGAGGAAAGACTGGCCAAGTTGGGGTTGTTCATGCTAGAGAAGGGGTGATATGTATAAATATATAACTGTATAAATATAAAAGGGAATAATATAATAACCTCTCTAATGCTTTATTTGTCAGTAGGTTCTTCCAGCTGATACTTGGGCATCCATTCCAATTAAAAGAAAGGCTTGCCAATTAATTTCAACTGAGGTGCCTAACATTTTGCCACCCCCACCAGTGAAATAGGCTTTCTTTGTCCTTTAAGTGTTTTTATTTTTTTTTAAATTTGACCTGTTATGTACAATATCAAAAAGTCCTAATGTCAGGCCCATGAGACATAAAAAATAAAAGCTGAAAATCACTGATCTACACACAAAGAAATAAACGGTTTTAGGATAAATGTAAAAAAGTGGATCTGCACTGCAGGCAATGAAGGATTAAGAAAACTATACAGTATTATCAAGAAGGAGGTGTACTCCTAGACAAAGTAATAACAGGGATGGTTTATGAAATAACTAGTGTCTCTAAAACTATGGTTAACCCCCTACTGAATATAATGAAAGGACTTCTAAAAATAAAGGACATATCTTTGGTGAGTGACTGTCAATAACAAAATAAAGAAATTAACAAAATGATTTTAGACGAATACAGAGGTGATAAGCAGACATGTTTTATAAAGTTATATATATATATATATATATATATATATATATATATATATATATATATATATATATTAGTTGTCAGTGTTAATGTATGGTGTCATTTATTAGTTCAGAAAAACTCACTGCTCTTACATGGGAGACCTTTATTGCAACTGAGAATCAACAGCTAAATATATACATAATTCGTAGATATAAAAGTGTTATATTTCTTGATTTTTCACTACTCTCCTATAGAGGACAATCTAATGCATTTACTGTGCATGCCAGGATTGCTGATGTGCAGGAAATAATAGCTCCTTATATTGAGATAGTCCTGGTCTCTATTTAGGGCATTCAGGTATTAGAACAGTTGCAATAGACCAATCCCTGTACAGCTCAAATTGGTTATTGCTATGGGTCTTCTCAGTAACGTAAGGTATCCCAAACTCAGAACTAACTCCCAAGGACCCAGTCACTGCACACTCCTCTGCCTATAGCAGCCACTGTTGGCTTAGGCTAAGGCCACACTAGGCGATAGCTCCGCGATTTGACTCGCGGCGACTTTTCGCCGCGACTTTTAATCCGCAATCGCTGGGGAAACTTTTGCGCTGGCGTCTATGGGGAATCGCGGCGTAAAAACACACGCGGCGATCTTTTTTCTACTGTCGCTCGAAATTGCCTCGCTAGGCGATTTCGAGCGACAATAGAAAAAAGATTGCCGCGTGTGTTTTTACGCCGCGATTCCCCATAGACGCCAGCGCAAAACAAGGCCAAGGTTATGGCCAAGGTCAAAACTCAGAGTGTTAGCACAGCACCAAATCAGGTTTTGAAGAATAGCCAAAACCAGGCAGGGGTCAGTTTCAGGCAGCAGATCAGGGACAAGTCAGGGACAGGCAAGGATCAACACCGGATAACTAAACTTGAAATCACACCCAGGAACTTAGGAAAGGACCTTTACTTTGGGCAATGGGGAAAAAAGCATTAGTGCCTTTAAATATTTGAATTTCGCACCAACCGCAATGAAGAATGCTGAGGCTAGCCAAACGCTGCACGAACTGGGAAGCGGCACTCAGGAGCCGCCGCCCCACTAGACCACCAGGTACTCTTACACTCTCATCTATATATATCTATATCTCAAAGTTCATTAGTAGAATGTGTCCTTTTAAATAATAACATAGTAAGTTAGGTTGGAAAAAAGACACGTCCGTCAAGTTCAACCTTTTAACTTTTTTTAACGTGCCTGCCTCTCCAATTTGGCTCAGAGGAGGAAAAAATCCTTCCTGACTCCAAAATGGCAATCGGACAAGTTCCTGGATCAACTTGTACTATGAGCTATCTTCCATAACCCTGTGTTCCCTCACTTGCTAAAAACCCATCCAACCCCTTCTTAAAGCAGTATTTATAAATGTATTTATTTATTGGGCTGGATAGTTTTGTGTCATCTGCAAACACTGATACATTAGTTACAATACCCCAAGTCATTAATAAACAAGTTAAATAAAAGTTGACCCAATACCGAGCCCTGAAGGACCCCACTAAGAACCTTACTCCAAGTAGAGAATGTACCATTAACAACCACCCTCTGTACCTGATCCTGTATCCAGTTTCCTATCCATGTGCAAACGACTTCATTAAGCTCAACAGACTTTATTTTATAAAGCAGTCATTTGTGGGGCACAGTATCAAACGCTTTGGCAAAATCCTAATAGATCACATCTACTCCCCCCCACTGTGCAGCATCCTACTTACTTCATCATAAAAAGCAATCAAATTTGTCTGACATGACCTATCCTTCATAAAGTCATGCTAATTGCTGCTCATAATGCCATTCACTAGGACAAAATTTTGAATGTGATCCCTTAACAAGCCTTCAAATAATTTGCCCACCACAGATGTCAAACTTACTGCCCTATAATTGCCAGGCTGAGACCGTAATCCTTTTTTAAATATTGCATTTATTGGCGATCATATGATTTTCAGTGGGAGACTGTCACTAACTTTGTCTATCCTACGATTACTGTCAGGGGCAGATCTGTTCTTTAACTACTTTATTTGAATGGTTAGTGGCAGGTCGGAAGATGGGAAAGTCCGATTGTACATTGATTCGTACTATCAGATCTTTGCGTCTGTGGCCAGCTTTAAAGAGAGTTGGAGTCAGTACCCTGCTTCACTTTGCATATTGTCAATGTCAAATAATTACATACGGTAATATCAAGTCAAAACTTTTAATAAGGGAAGGACTGAAATACCTCCCTACCATCATTCATGCTGGCCATTAAGTAATAAAAATGTACTTTTACCCCTCAAACAATGTAGGGTCTCTCTAAAAATATATTGCATAAAACAGCTCATAAGTAGAACCCTGCTTCATGTAAGTAATATGTGCCATTGGGTAACCATAAATAGCCATTTTAAAAAATAAGGGCCATCCCCTGGTATGATTCACTGTGCACACAAACATACCAAAGAAACTATACTTGTTAGGTCGCATGAGCCAATTAACAGGCAGAGTTCTGTCTTTTGCTTCTACACTTCTTCCTGTAGTATTTCTGGTTAGGTGAAGCAGCACACAGACCATTACAAAATGATGGCTCAACAATATTTGCTTAAATATATATTGCAGTTTGATAAGATTCTTTAATATGCCACTTAATCTTTTGCTCAAGTATTAATTTTGGGGGTATAGTTTTCCTTTACGACACATTTTACACTTGGTTCCTATGTACCCTCCTCATAGTAAACTATGAAGCTTCCACTGGAAGACACAAATCTACCAATGAAACATCATGGTTTTGACTCACCTATGTCTCATCTTGAAATGGCAACAGAACTTGATAACAATAAACGTTTTATAATAGTAGACTTATGTTTTAAAAAAGTTAGACAAATATTGCAAAATATAAGAAACATATGAAAAAGTTCCCTTTCAGTGAGTCAACCTAAACAATTGTACCATAGAGTGAAGTTGTAAGCTAGAGGCCGATCATATAATGTTGAGATGCCTAGTAACAATATAGTTATTAACAGAACTCACAGTTACAGTTTATTTTAAAACACTCTGCTAAAATGAGAGGAGTTATGGACATAATGTGTAAATTTAAACGTAGGTGCCAGAAACCACTAGATAATTGGGATTTTCCAAAATGTACCCAATCTTTATTTCATTTGAAGGAGTCCCACAACTAGTTTTTACAATCAACATATTTTTGTGAGTCAAGAGATAGGTGCTTAGTTGCACAGCCTACATTCCTCAGCCTTGATCCTCAGAAGACAGAGCCACTATCCTTAAACAACATGAATGGAGACTGAAAAGAGAACCAGTATGCAGATTAGATGGTTAGTGGGATTTTATTGCAGACTTGTACAGCATAATTGTGAGGTTTGGTGATTTTACCAACACTAAAATAGTGACAAGGTCCTGGCCCCAAAAGAGAAACACACATTTTCTGGAGCTTGTCAGCCAGACCTGCAATTCAACAGACTGTAGTGTCTTCTTATCCAATCAAAATACTTTTTAAATGGACAATGATTATAACTACCATATATAAATGGTATGGGGGCACACTATCACAAGGACATTGAACTGAAGTGCTACTATTCTGTATGTGGTATTAGACACAGTAGAAAGGAGGTCCCTGCCCCATAGACTGTACAGTGTTAGTGGGTGGTTGGTTAACATACAGGCACACATTGGAGGGGGAAAAGTGCATAAGGTAAATCCATTGTCCAATAAGTACCAGGAATAATATGCTAGTGCTCCAAAAGGTAGACTCTTAGCTTTTTTTTTTTTTTAAGAAATATTCCGGTTTTTTGTTGTTTTTAAGGGAGCTTTGAACTGTGAGAACTGCCAAAAATTCTGTTCTATGGACACAACACAACAAGACCTTAGGGCATGTTATTTTGAATTTAGGCCTAACAATGGGCTTGATGTGTCAGAGGCTGTGCTCCTCTTCTTTTTCAGACTAGAATGGGGAAGTTGTATGGATTTTATTGCAGAACGTAATTCCTTTAGTGGAATTGTGGTCAGCTTCCTAGATTCTTTATTTGTGTTGAATGCAATATGAATGTAGTATTATCTCACAAGCTTTTAACTGCCAAAGTTTTTCATTTAAGTTTTTTCAGGTTTTTTGAGCTTCATAAATATTGAACATTTGAGTTTTGGAAACTCAAATTTTCCAATTTAGAATTTTATCAGATTTTAATTATGAGTTTAAAGGCAAAAAATGTGAAATGCCGACAAAAATTCAAATGTAATCATTGAGAAATCCACTCCTTAATGTTCTGCTCCCCGATACCATAAAGATGTATTATTTCTGGTCAGGTGATCTCTAAGGGAGTGGACAGACTAATACCAAATGGGGGCTCATGGGAAAAGATGTAAAAGCGCAATATTTACTGATATCTACATTCCAGTTTGGTAACATTCTTATAGGTCTTTTAATATGATATGAACTATTTGTTGGCTAAGTATTTGTTTTGGGGTGCCTTTTGGAGGTTATTGTTCTTTTTAACCATAATTGACCATAATTCAGCATGCTCATACACATTATGATATGAGTATTCTTAAATTGAAATTAAAACTTAATTGGAATGTCAATTAAGGAATAGTTGTACAAGTTTAAGATCCATTATCCAGAAACCCATTATTCAGAAAGCTCATAATTATGGAAAGGCCATGTCCCATAGACTCCATTTTATCCAAATAATCCAAATGTTTAAAAGTGATTTCCTTTTTCTATGCAATAATAAAACAGTAGCTTGTACTTGATACCAACTGACATATAATTAATTATTATTCGAAGCAAAACAAGCCTATTTTGTTTACTTAATGTTTACGTGATTTTCTAGTACACTTCAAGGCCCATTTATCAAAGGTCGAATTTCGAATTCACGAGATTTTCTTTGTTACTCTAATGAATTCAAATATTCTCACAATTCTACTGGGAGGTTATTTAAGAAAAATTAGAATGTATAATATTTGATAGTTCCGACTAAAAAACATTTGAATCATGTTCGAATCGTACAAATAAAGTTTTTCTCCGAAAAAAAACCTTGAATGTCAGGAAGGCTATTAACATCTCGAAATGGCTCAACAGACCTCTGCCATTGTCTTGTACATGAAGTCGGCAGGTTTTAGGTGGCAGATATTTGAATTAGGACTGTTTCCATGGTCGAGGTGTGATAAATCTCACATTCGAATTTACATTTGAACAGTATACTATTCTACCCCCTAAGAAATCTGCCCCTTAATGTATAGAGATCCAAATTATGGAAAGATCCATTATCTGGAAAACCCCTGGTCCTGAGCAATCTGAATAACAGGTCCCAAACCTGTACTTGAATTTTTTCTTGAGTTTAGTATATGTAAAAATTGTGTAAATCTATTAAACATCAACTGTTCATGCTATATTCTTCATTGTTGCCTGTTGAATTTAAAGGCATAGATGTTTATGTAGGTTGTCTGTTTTGTAGTGTTTACATTTACTGCATTGTTGCATATAACATATAAGTTAAATTGCACCAGTTGCTTCATCCTTCACAACTAATTAGCATAAAGTTTTGATTAGCCTACTATAAGTTATAAGAAAGCATAAATCTAAGACCAGAAATAATTTAGGATCATGGTTTGAAAATTATTCCAAGAATATTTTGAAGCAATATCTAAAATGATGCTTGCCATAGGGCAGAGTGTCTCTGAATCAGTTGGATTTGAGGGTGCCAAGGTGGGGAATCCTGTCCCATTTATTACTGTTTCTGCTCAGTCAGTAATGGCATACTGAACCACAGGGATTGCTAAAATAAAAAATGGACAGCTACAGGGGCATCTTCACAAGTGGGTCTTATTGTCCATACTGTCAGTAAGACCTATGCATGATTCACAGCCAAATACTGTGTGGGGTTCCCCTTTAACTATAGAATATGCTATTTTGGAAAAAAACTTTTAACTTCTCCTCAACATTCATTATTCCCACATTTTTTACTGAAAGTACTTGAAATTCAGGAGCGCTAAAAAAAGAATTTGTAATGTGTAACTGTTCGGTGTAGTAGACAATTAAGCGACTAACACTTTTGTACTCTATTCTATCAAGCAAGGCTAGATGTACTTATTCTAAAAAGGTACACAATATGATATTGTTCTTTTTTATGTTTAAATGTGTGTAATTTTAGCCCATTTACAGTTGTTGCAGAACAAATCTGTGAATATTTTTACTTGCATTCAGTACCATTATTGCAAAATCACTGTATATCAATTTTCTTTGCATAGACTAGTGCTCGCTTACATTGGCCTCTTTTAGTGCCTGTCAGAGTGATCTTTGCAGTATGTGGTATGTAAAGTGCAAACACTGGCAGTGTAAGAGCATTACCTGGGAAAGCCTTGTCACAGGATTAAACACAGAAGGAAAATGGATTGTCTTTTAAATTGTACTTAATAAATATAATCGTCAGTATATTCTCCTTGTAAGCAAGGAAAGACATAAAGCAATATCCCAATTGATTCATATAATGATTAATGGTGAACATTTATGGCATCCATGTTACTTGGGTCAGCTGAAACATTCACTAGGTATAAAGAGGCCAAAGCATGCAAACTAAAGATAAAATTAAGCAGGGAATTAATATAAAATCCAAAATTATTTCTGAATTAGAAAAATAGTAAAACATTAAAGAAGCAAGAAGTGGAGGGGGGCTTAGTATAAGAGGGAGGTAATTTGGTTGATGAGAGCAGGCAAAATGCAGAACTGTTAGCAGTAGGAAAGCTTTTTGGAAGGGGTAATGAGTGATAAGTTACTGGAATAGATTTCAACTCACACTACTATAGCACTGATTTAAAAATGTAAAATGTAAAATGTAAAAAATGATATTGTGTGTTTTCCTCAATTCAAATTCTTCAATAAACTATGGCCATGATTCTTTTTTAATTATAATTTTTTTTTAAAAAAAATATTAAAACCTCAAATGTAAAAATTCTACAGCTAATAACTTTTCCAATGCATGTAGTTCATGGGGGGAGTATCATGAAATGGAATGAATATTTCACAAGATCTGGATGAGCTGTTCCTGACTACAGTGGGTCCGGAATAATGGTTAAATGCCTCAAAGTTTGACACAATTTTGTGCCTGAGGAAGAGGGTTGTTGCCCTTGGTTTTCTACCGCATAAGAAATTATGTGATTTACTTTCTCCCTTTTTTCATGGTTAAAAGACATACAAAAGACTCTACACCGAAAAGGTAAGTAGCATGTCATTAACTCAGCTGACCTGTTCCAATCATTGTGGCAGAATAACATTAAGGTGTTTCCTGTCCGGCCAATATTCCATACAGGGCTAGAGTATGTACTAGCTCTCTCAATTGTACATTTCTTTAGTTCTGATGCGATCAGTTAAGCCAAAAAAGAAAATAAATTGTGCATACTTTTCATAGTGCCTGGGGGAAATGATGTGCTAGCAAAACAAAATGTTGAAAGGGGGCATGTACATTTGTTCTCCGATTACTGCATTATTATAAAGATTTCTGTGGAAAAGTGTTTGCAGTTCAGGAGAGCATTATTTTGTCTTTCTATACTCATGATATGCTCTGTATACCCTTTATTCTTCGCACTGTAACAGGAGATAAAGTGGCTGTTTAAAAAAAATTTGGATAGAGAAGAAAATAAATAAAACTTAAAAAATGGAGCTTTGGCCTTTTCTGTAGAATATAGATGATTAATAGATGATTAGTCATGAGCAAAACTTTTTGGCCGGCATGGCTTTACGACAAATCCCCATATTTGACCATCGGTTTTCAATTATCCAAAACAGTGGCAAAATTTCACACCTTATCACTGAGAGAATAAAAAATTTGAGAAAACTGCCCACTGACTTAAATACTAAAACTGCATGGAAAAAAATGCAGTAAAAATGCCCAATGGCTTCAATGTATTTTGTGCAGGAAAAGAAAAACACTGACTTCAAAAGTATTTTGCTTGAAAAGAAAACACACTGGCAAGAAGAACCATCCTAAACTCTCTTAATTCAAATGTCCTTTGGGTATTCTTAGGGGCTTATTTATTTGTTAAGGTCAAGTTGTGTTTTCTACCCTTCGGAAAACAAACATTTTTACATTCAGATTTGTTAATAAATAAGCAAACATTTGAGTTTTTTAAGGGGGTTATTTATTATAGGTCGAGTTTGTGAAATAAACTCACAATTTAAACAAACTCGAATGTTTGCTTATTTTTGAAAAAAACCTAAATGTAAAAAACTCAATTGAATGCAATCAGGAAAAAAATTTGAATACCTCAAATTTATCGAGATTTCGAGTGAAAACAAGCATCAAACACCCAAAAATCACGACACATCTTCAAATGGTTAAAGGGATCTCTGCCATGGACTTTTACATGACCTCAACAGGTTTCAGTATTTTCGGACGCTTCGGGGCATAATAAATCTCCAAAGTTTTTTTTTCCAAAATAATTTTTTTAGTAAAACTAACCTCGGAAAACTGGAATTTTTAGAAAAAAACACAACTCGACCTTTAATAAATAACCCCTTAAATTGTGAGTTCATTCAAGGTTGAAAAAACCTCACAAACTCGACCTTTGATAAATAACAGCCTAAGACTCCCTTATGGATTGTGGCCTAGAGTAACTATTTGACAGTAACAGTTACCTGAACACTATAGTTATTTGTTATTTTAGTCAGTATGTACAATATATTAAGCTAGATTTGCCTATACTAGTGATGGGCGAATTTATTTGCCAGGCACGAATTTGCGGCAAATTCATGTGTTTCGCCGCCGACACAGAAATTCGCGAAACTGGCACAAAAATTCATGTGTGCCAGTGTCCACAAAAAGATGCCGGCGTCCAAAACGAGACGCCGGTGCCGTTTTGCAAATTTTTTGCCATTTAGCGAATTTCGCTGGGAATTCACAAATTTTTCGCCAAACGAAACAGGACATCACTGGCCTATACAATATAGAAGGAGAAAATGGCTTTTGTTCTTGAACCTGTATTTTAGCTCATGAACACTGCTGTTGGCTTGGTATTGTCACTTTTGGATTTCTTTCCTGAGATTATTCATAATTGGAAAAGAAAAATTATTCTTTTGGCCAGTGTGCACTTTTTAAAGACTTTTATATAAATTTGAAATCATTAAGGCATGTTGAGTAAAACTAGCAAGAATAAAAAATTATTTGGCTAGGCATTTAATGAGAACTACTGCAAGTGCCATTTTCTGTTTTATAAAGTCTGACATCCGTGCTCTTTCTGTCAATGTAAGTTGTCCAAAAAATGCACTATTTATTATATATATATATATATATACAAAACGATGAAGGATCAGCACACTCTTAATTTGAAGTGTATTTGTTCATAACATTACATGTAATGTTGTGTTACGAATAAATACACTTCATTCACAAGAAATTAAGTGTGCTGATCCTTCATCATTTTGAATATAATGCATTGATCTTGCACCTCTGCCTCGTACATAATCGAGTGTGGACACCAACAGTATATATATATACATATATATATATATATATATTGCATTTTATACTGAAAAAAGTGTTGGAAGGTGAACAACCCCTTTAATATTTTGATATTGGGTTGAGTGCAGAGGCCACAGCCTCAGTGCACCCCTGTTAAATGTTTTTTAAAAATGAGTGCATAGCACAACTTTCCCGTGTGTGTGTGTGTGTCTATATATATATATATATATATTCAAATACCAAGTGAACCTAAATACCCCCCACACACATCAGACCCTCCCTTCACAGCGTGCATCATTAATGAGTTGTACATCAGGTGTAAAAAGTGCACAATTAGTCAACCTCATGCTAATAAACTTGGTAAGAGCATGTTTTACATAGAAAAACAAGTGCATTTAAAATGAATGTCCATTTAATGGAATCCATGGTTGCTATGAATAAAGTTACATAGCGATGATACTGATTATGTTGTGTGTCAAGTGTGGATCAAAATCAACTGTGACCCTTTGCTTCTTTCTCTTTTCTCTCTCTCTCTTCTCGGTTTTACTATCCACTCTTTCTTTTCTCCCTCTCAATACCTGGAGGAATTGCAAGTGATATTGCTGTACTCCACTCTCCACAGTAAATTTCACACTATTTTACTCAAAGGTATGGAGGACTGTTTTGTCTTCAAACCCTCTCACTCTTTCCCTTTCCTTTCTCCCTTTTCCTCACTTTGATCTTTCTTTTCCCTTCTTTTATTACGCGATGTTTTTGTGTAATTTCTGACTTGTTATTTGCAAAATACTTTCAATAAACTTGAATTTAAAAAAAAAAAACAACTGTGACAAGATATTGTCACTTCAGTATGCTAAAGTGACAGAGTGTAAAAAATATATTTATATCTATTTTCTTTCCCTGATGAAGGTTCCAACAAGGAACCGAAACGTAGGATTACAATAAACCTCCCTTGGTTTCACTTTATTGTGTTGCTGTAATTTTCCTGCGAGTGGCGTCACCTTGGGATTTACTTTATTGTTTATAACTAGATTGGCACCCAGGCAATCATTTTACTCATGGATGTGCGCTCCATGAATAAGATTCATGAAAAGTGTTTTATTCGATCAAAAAAACGACTAACGTTTCGGCTTGCACTCTAGCTTTGAGAAAGGCTTTCTCGTTTTATATATATATATATATATATATATATATATATATATATATATATATATATATATATATATATATATATATATATATATATATATATATATATATATATATATATATATATATATATATATATATATAGAACCAGCGAAGAGCCAGAATAAAGTGTTAGTTTGCCTGATGATCAATATAATATCTCCAACCATCCAAAGAAGATCAGCACTCTCAGGGCTTAAAAATATGAAAAAGGTTTTATCGAAAATAACACAGCATAGTACTAACGTTTCGGCCCTGTCCAGGGCCTTTTTTCATATTTTTAAACCCTGAGAGTGCTGATCTTCTATATATATATATATATATATATATATATATATATATATAAATATGACTTGATAAAGGGCATATAGTCTGCTCGAAACATCGATGTACTTATGTGTTGAATTTGAATATACACTTTTTGCAAAGCTTTTGTGCTGCTCCATTCCTTTTTTCTACATATTGAGTGGGGACGAGATGGAGTCTCCGATGGGAGCGTGCACCGAGATTCTCGCTTAGTGGGCTGGTAAGAGTGCTGGGGCATTTTCTAATATATATTGTGCAAAGACATTATATTTATGTGAGCATACACAGCCAACGTGACATTTCAGTCGACTCTGGATCCTTTCTCAAGGCTTACAATTATCCAGATATTGACTGGGGTAATGGGGTTGCCAAGTAAAAAAAAAAAGCAAATAGGTTTGTAAAAATGCTTAATGACAACTTTTTATTTCAGCTAGTTAAAGAACCTACTTTGAATAACTCTCTTTTGCATCTGCTAATTACTAATACTACTTCACTAATCTCTAGCATTTGCCTGGGTGAGCATTTAGGGAATACCTCACAACTGGAATGTTTGCCCTTTTATGAAAAAACCTGAATGTAAAAAACTCAAATACCTCAAATTGATTGAGGTATTCAAATGCAATTGGGGAAAAAAACTTGAATACCTCAAATTGATTGAGTTATAGGCTAAAAACCTCTAATACCTTGAAGTGATTGAGTTTTTGAGCGCAAACCACTTAAAAACCCCAAAGTCATGAAGGCAAAAACATCTTCAAATGGTTCAAGGGACCTCTGCCATTGATTTATACATGACCTCAACTGGTTTTAGCTGGAGCATTTAAAGATTTGGGTTTTTAGCAGCTTTGGGGTACAATACATCTCAAAAAACTTGTTTTTTTTTATTCAGAAAAATTCTGTAAGGGAATCTCTGCAACATTTTAACTGGGAAAAATCTTTTCACAGGGTTAAACAAAAGAAAAATGGAATGTCTTCAAAATACTTCTTAATAAATATACATGTCAGTATATTCCCCTTACAAACAAGGAACAGCAAACCTTTGTAACAAAATTGTTGGCACATGCTTTTAAGGCTTTTAAGTTACCTAGGACAGCTGAAACATTTGTCAGGTATAAGAAGGCCAATAAATCATGCAAAGAAGCAGACAAGCTACAATTGAAATGGAAAAAGGATGGCAGCAATGAGTAAAATTAACCCTAAATTATTTTTTAAATATGTAAATAGTAAAATAAAAATGAAGCACAATGGGATGGGACCTCTGTTGTCAGAGGGGGGGTCAGTTGATTGATGATAACGGAGATAAAGCAGAGATTCTGAACTGTTATTTTTCATCGGTCTGCACAAATGAGGAACCAAGTAATTAAGGTTTCCTTCTAATGCTTGTTTCACAAAAGGGGAAATTCAAAACAGACTAGATGTAAAGATAAATAAAGTTCCTGGGTCAGATGGTATTCATCCCAGGGTACTTAACGAGCTTAGCTCTGTGATTGCCAAACCTCTTTACTTAATTTTTCAGGATTCATTGAGGTCTGGCATGGTGGCGAGAGACTGGCAAATTGTTAATGTGGTGCTGCTATTCAAAAAGGGATCCTGTTCTCAACATCAAAACTATAAGCCGGTTAGTCTGATATAGTAAAGCTTTTTGAAGGGGTATTAAGGAATAAAATAGTTGACTTCATTGCAAATCATGATACTATAAGTTTGTGCCAGCGTGATTTTATGCATAACCAATCTTGGCAAACAAATGTAATTGCCTTTTATGATACAGTGAGCGGAAACTTCAACTCCAGCCAGAAGGTTAATGGTTAAATTAAGGAATATCGGCCTGGAACAGAATATTCGTAATTGGACAGAGAAACATAAATTACAAAGAGTGATGGTAAATGGAACTTTTTATGATTGGACCAGTATTGTCAGTGGAGTACCACAAGGGTCTGTACTTGGTCCTTTGCTTTTCAACTTGTTTATTAATAACCTGGAGGTGGGCATTGAAAGTACCATTTCTATTTTTGCTGATGATACTAAATTGTTCCATGCAGAATGTTGCCACTTTGCAGAGTGATTTGACTAGATTAGAAAACTGGGCAGCAAACTGGAAAATGAGGATCACTGTTGATAAATGCAAGCTTTGACATACCGTATATACTCGAGTATAAGCCGTCCCGAGTAGAAGCCGAGGTACCTAATTTTACCTCCAAAAACTGGGAAAGCTTATTGACTCGAGTATAAGCCGAGGGTGAGAAATGCAGCAGCTTCTGGTAAGTTTCAATCTCGTTTTTGGATGACTATTCTTAGGCGCCGGCTACTATTCTAAGCGCCGGCGAATATTCTTAGGCGCCGGTGAATATTCTTAGGCGCCAGCTACTATTCTTAGGTGCCGGCTACTATTCTAAGGCGCCAGCGAATATTCTTAGGCACCGGCGAATATTCTAAGGCGCCGGCGAATATTCTTAGCCGCCGGAGAATATTCTTAGGCGCCGGTGAATACTCTTAGGCGCGGGCAACCGTTTTTGCGCTTGACCCGAGTATAAGCTGAGGTAGAGTTTTTCAGCATATTTTGGGGGCTGAAAAACTCGGCTTATACTCGAGTATATACGGTACATAATATATTTTCAAGTTATACGCTAAATGGCAGTGTGTTGGTGGTTTCCTTAATATAACAGGCTCTAGGGTTTTTGTAGATAACAAGTTGTCTAATTCCAGGCTGTGTCATTCTGTGGCTACTAAAGCAAGTAAAGTGCTGTCTTGAATAAAAAAGAGGCCTTAACTCAAGGCATGAAAACATAGTTTTGCCTCTTTATATGTCCCTTGTAAGGACTCACCAGGAGTATGCTGTTCACTTTTGGGCTTAGGTCCTTAAAAGGGATATAAATGGGAAGGATGCTTGCAAGGGGACATGATAACTCATTATAAATACATTATAGACTGCTAAGGTGAGATTTATTTTTCCATAAAGTGGATCATCGGGCCAGAGGCCATCCCTTTAGATAAGAGGAAAAGAAGTTTAATTTGAAGTAGTGTAGGTGGTTCTTCACAGTGAAGTTGTGGAATGCACTGCCAGATGATGTTGTGGGGGCTGATTCTGTTAACACCTTCAAGAGTGGCTTGGATGATTTCTTGGACAAATATAATATCCAAGGCTATAGTGATGCTAAAACCTATAATTAATATAGATATTGGTATATTGGATTAATTTGAAGGGGTTGACATTGATGGACTTTTGTCCTTTTTTTTTTTTTTTTTTGTAAATTTACCCAATAGGCTGGTTTTGCTTCCAATAAGGATTCATCCTATCTTTGTTTGGATCAAGTACAAAGTAATGTTTTATTATTACATAGAAAAATAATGTAATTTTTAAAAATTTGGATCATTTGGATAAAATGGAGTTTATGGGAGATGACCTTTTGGTAATTCAGAGCTTTCTCGATAACAGGTTTCCGGATAATGGATCCCATACCTGTACATAAATGCATTGGTGTAATCCCAAGTTCCCTACTAGGAAAGCACCTGATATTTTGATACTGGTGCTTTTCAACCGAAATGGCTCACATTTTCTGTTAAAGTAAAAAGTGATAAGGCAACAGTGGTTTCTGCTTATTCAGTGCTGGGGGATAACACCCTCCCACATGCGTAATAAAAGTCACTTCGTTTTCATAAGGGCAGTAAACCATAACAGCCAATAAGATGCTTGCTTTTAAATAGGTGGCCAGAAAATGCAACTTGCTGATTGGTTGGATGAGATACTGCACCTGGGTAGGCTTTGACTTCGTCTACATATACTTGGACTTTTTTGAATTCCGATTCTCTCCTTGTATACTGAAGCTAGAGCTGACTAATGCTAATTACTTTATTATAATTAATACTGAAATGATTGAGGAAGGCTTGTTTTAGTAAAGTGATAACAATAAAGTAAAAGACATGTGATAAATGTTTATATGTTCAATGCATTAAATCAAAGTACACAAAGCAGATATAAATAAATAACTGTAAGAGTCACATAAATAAATGTTCTCTGACATATTGTTGGATAAAATGACTTTAAGTTAAGTGCCTTTAATGTGTGGAGTCCAGAAAAACCCTTAGTATAATATAATTTAAAATGTAGATGTTGGCAAGCCAACTCTTTTTCTGCATCGAATGATATTTGTCAACTAAGATAAGTGAAGGAGAGCTGGAAAAAGGCAGGTAAAGGAAAAACAAGTGAAACATCCAACTATTATAAATGATATTTGCATTTCCTTACTTAGCTGTACTCTTTAATTACACTTACCCATTTTATCCTTTCATTTTTCAACAGCATATGGCTCCCTCCTTCATTCTCAGCTTGTGCAGTTTATATCACTAGGCTTAATTCCAACTTTCAGAAAAATCGCATTAAGGGAATTGGTCAAAAAATTTCTGGAGCAGCAGCTAAATATGCCATATGGGATAAAACTGTTTAGCAAATAGAAACCTAAATGTTTGTTTAACTTTTCATGTTCGGAAGCTTACTTTGATTAGTTACATTTCCATCCAGCCATGAATCAATACCAGTTAAATTTTCCTTCACATTTGAAGTATAATGCTTGCTCTGTTGTACAACTGTGAAACATTTTTCATTGGTCTAGCTATCTGTAACATAAACTGGGATCAATATTTTCCTTTGAACACAAAGAATAGCAATCTAATTCCCACAGGAAACTGTCCTTTTCCATTTTGCACTTTCTGTCTATTGAGTTTCAGCTACCACTGAACAGAAATTAAAAATCAAAGAAGAATCCCTCAAAAATCAATTTCACTTAGAAATAATGTGTAAAGGATGTTTTTTTAAAGTAAATAGTCATACTTCCCTGTCCTCTGCTATTTCAGCAGTGTGAGCTTTATTGAAAGTGCATCCACTTGACCTGATAGTTTTCAAATGATTTGTCTTTAGACTGTATTCGGCAGAGATTTTATAGGTGCATACTGTTCATACCTATTAGTATATCAAGGATAAAACACACAGTCCAATCTGGCACAGGTATCTCATTACCCTTTATACAATGGGCTTGATTTAATGGGTTTATTTAAATTTTTTCAAATTATTTCAAATTATTTCATATGCATTGTTATTATAGATACACATGGTGAGGATTAATTTGTTGGAAAGGCTGACATTTTTTCACTGAACAATTTTGCTCTTGTAGTTGCTAAACAATATCTCTTTCTGTAAAAGGTAAATGAAAAGAGCGAGAATTTCACTCATTGTCAGACTGAGGTGCCAGGGGCCCCAACAGAGAAACTAAGACCACCAGTCCACTCTCCAGACTTTATTTACATAGTATCGTCTCTCCTTCCCTCCATTTCTCTTCTTTGTTCTCAGACATAAATGGGAATGACAATGGTACAGCCATAGACGGTCAAATGGTTGAATCAGCAGAAGGGACCTCTGGACCCACTAGGAGTTTTCCTGGTGTCCACATTGGCCAGTCCAACACTGACTCCACTGGAAATGTGTTAGACATTCCATGTTCATTTAACGGAAACAGTAAAAAATTAAAATCTCCTCCTACACCATTGACTAGCATGCACCTATAAATGTTTATGCTGTCCCCAAAAATAATTCTTCTGGATCTGAGTTCTAGTGGCTATTGATCTGCTAACAAACAAAGTAATAAACACCATGCATGTTTAAATATTCCCCAAAACCCCCAGCATACATGGGCAAAAGGAAGGGTTGTTGGATTACAAATTTTGTTTATGATCTGATGAGGATGTGTAAAGGTAGGGCCCACCTTTAATTAGGGGGGTCCACTTTTAAATGTTAACCCCAATATTAGCCAAAATCTATTCAAAGATGGAGGGTGGGAGCTGTTTCCCTATCCAGGTTAAGATATTTCCCTGGTAATTCTTTACTGGCAAGGAGTGTCCCATGACTTTAAAAGGAGAAGCACAACGATGCTCCATTTAAGGGATACCCCTTAATGGAAAGGGTGGTGGATGCTGGAAAGTTGGAGGTAGAAGTTTTCACGAGGGCCTGATTGCTAGTGGCTAATACTGCTGGCTATATGTACTTCATGTTCCCCCCAAATCAACTGTTGTTTTGAAGAACCTCTGGCATCCAAGTTATTGAAAGACCTATACAGTTTGTGTGACATAAGTGTAGAAAACCCTTCCTCCATCCTACTGTAAGGGCCAATTGAGAGCATTCAGCATAACAAATGCTTTGGTGGGAGTTACAAGGAGTTGTAAGTTGCCATGTCTATATTAGAATGGAAAAGGCAACATCCTTTGTATTTTTCATTAACTGAAGTTGGCATGATGGGCTGGTTGAAAAGTGATTTTGTGGATTTCTGTATAGGTTTATTCCAATACATTTTGTTACATTTTAGTTTGCCACTATGAACTCCAAAAATAGATTTTCTACTGTGTCAGTTTTTAATACGATATTGATTTATTAATCTAGGTACTAAATATAGGTCTCTGTGGGGGAAAAAATGAGGTTGCGCAATCCTAAGGGGTTTCCTAGAGAGAGAGAGAGAGTTTCTGCTTTGTAGAGAATTTCTGTATCCTATAAAGAACAGATATGGTTTTTAAACTTGGCTCCTCTGGGGAAAATATAGATAAAAGTAGAAACAACATATTGTAATGTTATTTTAAGAATATACATCAGTAATGCCCAACTTGCTGCCTTCAACTTTTGTTCAGTGATGACTTTAAGTTTAAAAACAGCTGAAGGCCTACAGGTTCAGCATTCACGTTTTATGTTTTTGTCCTGAAGGTGTGGGCCCCAGAATTAGATTGCCAGGGCCACCTTGCAGTTTCATACAATGCCTCTGCATGGAAAACATTGGCAAGCACCATTACATTTTTATAATAATAGTGATGGGCGAATTTATTCAGCGATTCGCAGCCGGCGAATAAATTCGCAAAACTGCCGCGAAAATTCAACAGTGTAAAAAAAAATGGACACCAGCGTCAAAAACGGATGCCGGTGTCAAAAATGAAGTTTTGCAAATTTCACGGCAAATTCGCAAATTTTTCGGCGAAGCTAAATGCCCCAAATTCACCCATCACTAATAATAATAATTCATAGTAATTTAAATCTTGTCTACAATACAACAATATAATTTGGTTGTACAAAAGGATGTAAACCAAATCCTATGTTTTTTTGTAGAAAAAAGAACTTAAAGAACATACATTAGCAGTTTCACTGATGTTTGTCGGGTGATCCTTAATGGGGTTGTAAACTTAAATACAAGGTATGGGACTTGTTATCCAGAATGCTCAGGTCCTGAGGTTTTTCTATAATTTGGATCTCCATACCATAAGTCTTCTAAAATATGATTTAAACATTAAATAAACTCAATAGGATTGTTTTGCCTCCAATAAGGATTAATGATATCTTAGATGAGAGCAAAGTAATTTATTAATACTATTATTATAGAAAAGTGAAATACTTTTTAAAATTTAAATTATTTGATTAAAGTGGAGTCTATGGGAGATGACCTTCCTGTAATTTTTGATTCCTGATCTTTTTGGCAGGTTTCCATACCAGTATAACATTTTGCATAATCAAAGCAAATTCTATACAACTATTCAATATATGTGTGTTAAGTTCAATTATTTTGAATTTAATTGCTACTGGAAAACAATTCTCTTCATTGATAGTTCACACTGAATTTACATTTGAAACAATGCAGTAGTCAACTCTTTTCCAGTCAAGACTTCATTTCCCACAATGCCTTGAACACTTTGGTGAATATTTTCTTTACAGTTCTGTTTATTTTTTTCATTTGCATAGCTCAGTGAAATTATTTTATAAGTGTCAAAAAAGCATTATTAAAACTTTAAGATATGGATTCCTACCATTGCATTCCTCCTATTTATTTTCCTTAGCATTTCTTTTCTGTCTTTCCCTTACGTATAATTCCCTTCTTCTTTGATATATTTTCTTCAAATTATTTTTTTTTATTCCCTTTGAACCGTAATCTGGTATCTCCCTTTGTAACCAATGCCTTCTTCTGCCCTTTATCGTCATCTCTCCCTCCCTTCCTCCACTACTGTTTGTCAATGATTTTCCATAATCTACCTGTCCCTCTCTCCCTTTTTATGAACCACTGACTAAGCCATCAGTGGCACATAAATAATCTTTTCCATCCATCCTTTCAAAATCAAATTTATTTAAACTCAAGATAACATAAAAATATTTATATGTTTTATTTAACTTGACATACTGGACATTTATTGCTATAAAGTTTTCACTCTACAGGCTGTGTAAACATCTTATCTGCAAATTAAGCAAAGTCCAATGTAATCTATTTTGTTCAATGATAATCTAAATTGAACATTTTCATGACATGAGTCAGAGTTTTTGCAAAACTAAATGAAATATAATTTTAAATAACTTCATTTTTATAGAAATTAAGCAAGCTTTTTTAATATTAGTTCAATGAATAGGACTTGTGCTGGATATACTTATTGCTGATTGTTTTTATTACATTGTAGAAAATACATTATATTTCTTTCAGTAAACAGGATAAAATAAGAAATTGAACGTTAAGTCAGTATACTATGAATGACCACCAGAGAGCCTCTGTATATATATATATATACAGTTTTTATTAAAGAATTACCTAAATGTAAAGCATTGTAACTTATTTTTTTGTGGAAATGAAAATGTTCTAAAAGAGAATAAGAGAAAGTAAAATAATCCTTTATTAGCTGCAAGCCTTATGGGGTCCATTATACCTTTTGTATTCAACTTAAGAAAAGGTCACCTTGGTAGATTTTTGACTAACTTTTCTCTCAAACAATTCTCCCACAGGATTTATTTCTTTACACAATTTTTGGAGCAGCAAACATATTTTTGTACATTAACTGTGGAAACCATTTTGAAATCATAATAATCATCCATAGGGAGAAAATCGTAAAAAACATGGCTAATAAAAGTATCAAAAAATAAATTAAATATGTTAATTTTCAATATATAATTTTATATAAGAGAGAAACATGCAAAATAGGATTTTTGAACAAAAAAAACAGTTTCAAAATGTGACTGGTGTTGATTTAATTAATGCATTTATAATTGATTTATATTAATTATAATATCCTTAATATAATTAATGTATATGTCCAGTACACTTTATCAATACAACCCTATATTTTCCTGCATATTCCTGCATATTTGTGCTTAATACAAATTGGCATCTTTACTAGTAACAGTTTTGCGGTACAGGTATGGGAGCTGTTATCCAGACCTTGGGTTTTCTGTAATTTGTGGTCTTTCTGTAATTTGGATCTCCATACCTTAAGCTTGGTAAAAAAAAAAAAAATCATTTAAATGTTAAACAAGCCCAATATGATTGTTTTGCCCCCAATAAGGACTAATTGTATCTTAATTTGGATCAAGTACAAAGTACTGTTTTATTATTAGAGATAAAGGAAATCATTTCTGGATTACGAGTTTCTGAATAACAGATCCCATACCTGTATTAAAGATACATGCTGCAGCAATACCAGTATACAGTAGTTGCATTGTTATCATTGGCAGTTGGCTTACCATCCAATGATAGCAGAACATATAGCTGGGGCACCATATCATGCCCCCGCTACCTTTTTAATACCAAATAAAAACAGGATGGCCCTTCTTTTTGAGTTAGTGCACAATATAATCCATTTGCTGTTAAAATGCATAAGCACAGCAAGCATATCATCATTGTTTCCTCGACCACATGCAGCCCAATTGTATTTCAGAGCTTATCTAAGTGTGCTGGACACATTTTGCATCTAGACTCCCTCTATACATGAGCTAGAAGTTCACATCGAGAGTGGAGGATTGTCACAGTAGCTAACACAAGCTATGGGGCCCTCGGCAGGTCCTTAATGACCAACATCTGGACAAAAATCTACCAAATCTCTATTGGGCAGGTTTAAAAATCCCATCAGATGAAGACCACATTGTATGACCTTGTCTGACACATCTCAGTAGGCCCATGGTACAATCATTGGCTGCTGACTAAACAATAAGATCAGTCCAACATGCCCAGCACATAGGTGGCCAAACTGAGCAGAGATCCACCATGTAGGACCAGCTTTAATTACAGAGCATACAATAAAAATGTTTACCATGAGTATGTCAATAATCTCTCTTATTAAACCTATGGTAATTACGTTGCTATTTGACTTCCAGTATAAAATTAATGAATATCACATTTCAGAATGGAGGGAATACTTCTTTTAAATTATTCTTTGCTTCAAAAATCTGTGCTTAATCCTTCCATCACATGTTGCAGAAGCAAAGACGACAGAGCAAGATCTGTGCGGATCAGGTAGAATCTGAGGATTGTTTTATTTTCTAAGAGCTGGAGGATAGATTTATTTAGCAATATTACTATAACAGTCCTGTTGTCACTGGACTACAGCTCCCAGCATTCTTTCATTGATGATATGTTGGTGTATGCTAGTCTTGCAAAATTTCCGCTACATGTTAATAAATACCTTTCATAAATGAGCAATATAAAGAGAAAAAGATGACTTATGCTGGTTTTATATCTGGAGCAAAAGACAAAAATTAAAATGTAAAAATACTTTCAGATTGTGTTGTGTGTTTGCCTATAAAACAAAGTCACTTTTAAATGACTCTGCTGGAGTTTTATAGCAGCTAGCCCCATCTATTTAAAAAAAAAATGGCAAAACTCAGAGCTAACATGAAAAATTATAATTAAGATAAAAATTGGCTTCATTAAATACAAAGGAGCAGGCATTAAAGATCTTCTCCCTTGTAGCCGTGCTTTGATTTGGAAGCAAAAAGAACATTTAAGAAGCAAAGTGGTAATTGCAAGTGCTACATATGTTAATGAAGGATTGTTTGCCTTAGTCACTGAATAAACAGCAGACTTCTATTTGCAGTAGGGTCAGTGGGCTCAAGGGAGCTGTGAATAGATCTGCGCTATTGATTATATCTTATGATAATCATGGGAGCGTGCAACAAGCCAATAAGAATACAGCAATTAGTCTGGGTGAAGAGTTCAGAGGAAATCAAGTCGAACACTAAGCCTGAAAAAAAGCAGATTTTGAAGAGAATATGCTGATTGAAACATAGGATGCAAGTCAGAATGGTAGCACCTTTCATAAATCAGCACAGGTCAATGCAAGTGACATATCTGTAGGAATGCTAGACTACAATGCACCAAACACTGCATGTCCATTTTCTCTATTCACTTCCATTTTTATGTTGTTGAATATTGGCAGCACTGTGTATCTGTTAAAATACATTTCTATGGCTTTATCTGCATGTACTCTTTATCTTGTAGCATTGCAGGTATATGCAATTATGACATAATTATGAAATATTTCTCTTATTCCTTCAATATTAGCTGTTGAAAAAACATTTTACAGTACACCACTTTTTGCTTGGTATCAGATTTTTGCATTTGTGGTATGGACAATAGTGAATAAATCCTGATAACTCACTGCTTGAGTACATACTGCTTGATTTGGGCAATAACTCACTACTCACACACTAAATTACTCATACTCAACATACGTAGCAGTGTGACACCTATCTTAAAACTGCACAAATACTCCCAGGATAATATAAGATAAAATGACTCCCAGCAATCCATAGCCCTTTGACTCACAGTACCTTCTGACATACAGTATGACAGGACACTGGTTTCAAGCAACATTTAACCCCAGCTAACACCAATATAAAAGAGCACTGTGACCCCCTGCATACAATGTAAAATCTGTAATATCTTAACTCTGAATCATCTATAAAATGAAACTTCATATTCCTAGGTTTAGTTATTAACGGGGTTGTTCGCCTGTGAGTTATCTTTTAGCATGATGTAGATTGTGATATTCTGAGACAATTTGCAATTGGTTTTCAGTAATTATTATTTGTGTTTTTTTAGTTCGCTTTTTATTTAGCAGCTCTCCAGTTTGCAATTTCAGCAATTTGGTTGCTAGGGTCCAAATTACCCCAGCAACCATGCATTGATTTGAAAAAGAAACTGGAATGTGAATAGGAGAGGGCTTGAATAGAAAGATGAGTGATAAAAAGTATCAATAACAATACATTTGTAGCCTTTGTTTTTAGATGGGGTGACTTTATTTGAAAATTGGAAAGGATCAGAAGAAGGGAAATAATTTAAAAACTATAAAAAAAAAATGAAGAGCAATTGAAATGTTACATAGAATTTCTATAACGTACTAAAAGTTAAGTTAAAGGTGAGCCACCCCTTTAAAGTTCATTCACAGGAAAACATTTTCTTATTTTTCAAGTGTGCGGTCAACTGTTTCTGCATCTAAATTAACAATATTAGATGAATAACAGGGTAGCTAATACCGTTTTATGTTAAAAGTGGGTTTATGAAACAAGGGGGCATATCAAAAGTTGAGGGGGAAGAAACTCTTCATTTTACATTCTTTCACTTGTGAAAAAGTCAAGTTCTCAAGAAATGTTTTTGTATTTATCATTGCATGTATTCCTGAGAGAAAAAGACATAAAACAATTTTACATATTGATATATACTGTATATTTCCAACAGTGAGGATTTTTTTTTTTTAGATTCTGGAAATTTTTTCAGAATGTCATGCAAAAACATTTAGCAATATTAAAAAATTACATTGCTGGAAAAAAAACACAAACTCCTACAAAGAAAAAATATTCAACCATTGATAATTTGGGCATAAAAATGTATCAGTCACTGAATATGGCAGTTTGTGCAAAACTACAAGCAGTATTTACTCCTCTCAGAGATGTCATTGCTTGGCCTCAGCTGTCACCCTAAGAAATGAGTGACAGTACTACCCATAAGCAGGTAAAATTGAATACATTAAGGAGGGAAATAAAGCTGGAGCAAAGAGATTGCCTCCTCTAATTTCTGATGGTGAGCTTTCCTTTTGGAATCAGGGCACATTACCTTTTGGTCATAATAAAACGGACCTGCCCTGCTTACTATCATTATATATAAAAGAAAAAGTGGCAAAAAGTCTGTAACGGCATTTTGCCAACTGCAAATTTGTTCATGCTACCACTACACATTTCTGCCCATACTATGGAAGTGTTATGTATTCTTATCCAATAATTCAAGTAAAACTGAAAAAAAGAAATTCTACATTTCCTGTAAGCAAGTTGATTTAGCCAGAACAAAGATGCATACATGAAATTACTATTTAGCAAAATTTGTATCTTTTGATTTCTGTTTTAAGGCATTTTCCCACTGATCAAATAGCCTTTTGCGCTAATCAGATAACCTTAAATGCAAACAAACTGTTGACCACTAAAAATAATGAACTACAACTTTTGTGCAATAGGGAATATATAATATATGCATTATGGAGACCATTCGATTATCTTTGGGGTGCTATAGAAATGCAAACATTTTTATTTTCTTAATGTTTTCACAGTTTGGTAAATAGTAGATGTATAACAACTGAAAATCAATCTACAAATGCTGTTTTAGTTCTTAATAAATATGTGGAGAATACTATAAGGAAAGGCTGATGGACAAGCAATAAACCCCAGATTAATGATGAGGAAGCTGAGCAGGTATTATTTAATTTGCTAAAATATAGACAGAGTTGTTTTTAGATCTCTCAGTGGCTATATTTTTATTGTTTTAAGGAAATAAATGAAAAGTCTTTGCTTTAACAGGAACAGTTGATTTCCTGACATTTTATTGACTGTTTGAAATAAAGGTCACTGTGTTTGGGAATATCTTTTCTTTAGCTTTATAATGTGTTCTCACAGTGGAAGTCTGCAGTAAACTAAACAACAGAGCAGCAAGTATTGCATTAGGGCACTCCTTTCTAACTGTGACATAACGGTAATTATATACCTTTATCAGGGCACAAATGTGTTTTCCTGCTAACAAAATGTTTATGTTTATACTGCAGGTAGACAGCTCCTTAGAATTACAGGGGTATGCCTGGAGTGGGCTCTGGTCTGATTGGTTGATGTGGACAACTAGGGATGCATAACAATGACATTTGCAGGGTTTTTTAAACATGAAAGAACATTTTTTCCCCAAAAATTCCAAAAAAACTTTCATTACCTTAGAGAAGGCAATCACCATAGATCAGAATCAGATTATAACAATTGTTGAGGTCAGTGCCAGGTAACCACTAAGGATGGTGGCAGTTACCTTGAAATTCTTCTGAATATTTTCACTGGCCAGTCAACAGTGGGCGAGTCTGTGCCATCCTCTTCGGATGCACCAGTTTGCCGTGAAAGTAAAAGGGAGAGTCAGATTCCGTAAGGAATGGAAAAAAGGAAGCCCACTAGTATAGTAAGAAGTAGCCCCTGTGTTGAATATGGTAGAGAGACAATAACAGGAGTGCTGCAGCTTTTTATTTGTTAATAGAAAGGGATAAAAAGGAATACGGAATACTGCAAGCTTTTTTTTTTTTTTTTTTTAAATAGCTGTTATTAGGAGCCTCCACTGAATAATCATCTCTTATGTAAGTAGAAGGCAACCATAAAAAAGTCCTTGCTGTACAAAGTTAATTTGCACATATCAATATCCAATCAGGAATCATCCTCCAATATATGTTATGATTAACTCTTTGCAGAACCACTTCCAATAATCAGTAGTAACCCTGCTATGAAATAAGGAAGGTCTACCCAAAATGACTAAAAAACCCTGGCCTAACTCCTGCACGTTTAGGGGGTTATTTACTAAAACTCGGGTTTATCTCTGTTTTATTATTAAAAAAAAGTTGACAAACTCCCATCCATCGATACACACTTGTTGATAGTAGTAATATATAAATAGAAAATTCTCAGGTTTCAATAAAACTCACCAGTTATGAGAAGAGGTCCAGGTGCACCGTCCTGAACCCTCAACTTAGGGAGCAGACCACCGTATAAAGAAAAAGAGCAGGAACTTGTAGAGACCAATCTTCCAGGCAGACTTGTCAAATCATAAATATCTTATTCCAGTACACAAGGATACAGCCTTACGCATTTCATATCACTCAGATACGTAATAAACTTAATTGTTCTCAAAAAAATTGTTGCGGAAAAACGTTGAGACAAATCGAGCATCAATTGTACGACTGACGCTCCGAAAACTCGACTGGATTATCAGATGAAAACCCTGACTTCAGGGACATCTGCCATTGACTTCTACATGACCTCAGCAGGTTTGAGATGGAGTATTTTTCAGATTCAGATTTTTAGCAGCTTTGGAGTATGATAAATCTCTAAAAATTTTAATTTGTTTTCCTCTAAAATTTTGAGTTTTAGAAACTCGACCAGATGAATTCAAGGTTTCATAAATAGACCCCTAAGTATCCATGGTAGCAAATTGTTTGATTATTAGTTAAGTATAAGTATTAACAAATATTTTACATTCTCTGTAGTTTTTCATGTGACATATTGATGGCATAATGTTGTCTCACATTACAAATAAAAGTATAGGTATAGAACCTGTTATTCAGAATGCTCAGGACCTGGGGGTTTTCAGATAAGCTATCTTTCCATATTTTGGATTTCCATAACTTATGCCTACTGAAAAATTATTTAATAAACCCAATAGCATTGTTTTGCTTCCAATACGGTTTAATTATATATTAGGATCAACAACAGGATACTTTTATATTATTACAGAGTAAAAATGTGTGAATGCGAATTATTTGCTTAAAATGGAGTCTATGCCCTTCCTGTAATTTGGAGCTTTCTGGATAATGGGTTTCCGGATCACAAATCCCATACCTGTACCATATGTGCTTGGTTACATTCAATATATTCTAAGCAGAGAAGTTTGCTCTTCTTAGATAATACTTGTTAACTTAAAAGGCTGACTAGCACTTACACTTATAGAGCCATTTAGACAGTAAAACAGAATATAACAGAATATAAATAAGTCTCTGTAAATGTTACAAATGTTGAAGAAGCTTACATTTCTTTGGATTTAACTCACATGTAATGACATTAAACTATGGGAAAATTGCCTTACAATAAGTGCATTAGCTATTAAAGGCACTCTACAGAAAATGATATACCCTTGTGCAGGAGGCCCGTGCATTTCTCAGTCTAAAATATATTAACTATCAAGGAGCAGATAGAAATATGTCAGCTAATGCTAAAAACAAAACATTTATATTTGGATAGTGTTTTGAGCAGAATTTTTCATGGTGGAAAGCATTATGTAAATTTGCAAGTCAATGAACATTTTCTGTAAAATAATTTTGCTTTACACAATAAATAATACTGTACTAAACATGAAGCAATGCAAGAATATGCATCACTAAAACCTATTATTAAAAGCACTTACATCTATAGATGCTCCAAAACACCTTGCAGGGAGCAACAATCTTCCAGCCTGCTCTGATAAATCACATGCAAGCAGCTAACTACAGGATGAATGAACAAAAGGGAACCCAGGAATTAATGCCTCTTCATGTAACCTAATGGGTTCCTTTTCAGGTTGGCCCAACACATGCGATTGAATAATATCTAATGGATCCCATTCTAATGCCGTCATTGTTATACCAGTTCTGTCCTCACTATGTATTACCCTGAGGCAGTGTGTAGTTCAACATGCAGCTAAACCTCCCCACACTCCAATAAAGAAACTGAGAATGAGTCTGTAGATTTTACTGGATATTAGGCAGACGAGAGAGAGATAGGTGAAACTGTAATATACATAACTTAAAAGGCAACGAATATGATTTCACGACATATTAAACATTTAGGGGCAGATTTATCAAGGGTAGAATTTCGAGTTGATGGGAGTTTTTAGAAACTCCCATAAACTCTGAATTCGACCCTTGATAAATCTGCCCCTCAGTGTTCACCACTTGATAAATACACTTCTAAAACTCCCATAGGAATAAAAGGTATTGTTCATAGTGATGAGCTTCGCCGAAAATTTGCAAAACGCATTGAAGTCACTCCAAATGCATTAAAGTCAATGGGAGTTTTTTCTTGTGACAACTCTTTTTGTCTCTGTGATTTTTTTGACCAACTGCATTAAAGTCAATGGGTGCTTTTTTCTTATGGTGTCTTTTTTGTCTCTGCAACATTTTGTTGCTGCAAATTTTTGCCGCAGTTTCGCAAAAAAAAAAAAGTTGCAGATGGCTTAATGTGGAATTCCACTGTGAATCCATGGCTGGCAAAAAGAATTCGCTCATCACTAGTTGTACACCTTCAAAACTATTTTTCAGATTGCTCAACAGAAATAAAGACTTTTTTCAATTGCTTTCCATTCTTTACTTTTGACTGTTTCCCAAAATTGAAATTTAAGGTTGAATGTTCGTGTCTCTGGTGTTTCAGTCTGGCAGCTCAGTGATCCAGGTGCAGATTCTGAGCTGTTACAATTTGCTACATTAGTTGATGCATTTCTCAGCAGTATTTGTGGAATATTAGCAACTATTGTATCAGCCGCCTTTAATGAAACTCAGGGATTCTGCTCAGCAGGGACAAAGATAAGGTATGTATCAGAACAGTTACAGAGTCGGCGACCCCCCTCAGAGCTGCTTCAGAAAAACATAAGAAGCGAAAAATGCACTGAATGCAATTGTAGTGATGAATTTTTTCACCATGCATTGATTTTCACAGTGATCTCTCCTATTTATTTATTGCTGGAGAACTATCTCTCTGTTTCACCAGGCAAATTTTCATTCAGGTGAACATGCAGAAGTTTGCCTATTTATCAAAATGTGAAAGTTTCTATTTGTTACCCTTTTTGCCATAATGCATTTCGCCAGGTTCTGACTTGTGAGTTAATGACATCATATCCTCAAAATGACATCTGACATATCCTCTATTTCAAATATGTCATATTCAAGCGTCAAAAAGCTGGCGTTTTGTTATGTTTGAAGTAGAATTATTTGTATAGGTTGTAAATTTAAGTCGTATTTACTTACACTTTTCTTATACTCCTGCATTGTTAATGACTTTGCAATAGACACATGTCATCCTCCCACAAATATAATTTTATTTGACAATGCTCAAATTAATCTAAATAATATCATCTTAAACTGCTGATTGTTTGTGGTCCATCACAGTCATTACTATATGTATACAGACATTTTAATCCCTGTGTTGCAATTTGTTATAAATAGCTTATCAATAATGTTGTTGATCTATAACAGTTTTTTTTTCAGCGTGTGCCTTTTTGCTCTTAATGCAGCTGACAAGTGAGTGTGTTCAATGAGGTTTTTTTTGTTGTATACCTGTTTTCCTTTTCTTTTAATAAATATCATGAGGCTTTATATCACTATCCAATAATAAAGTGTACATTATTTCTTACATATATTTACCATAAAAGATTTTATTGTAATTAAAACCTTTTTTTTTTTTAAACAAAATGCTTTATTTTCACAATTTGCTAATAACTTTTTTCAACTGAAATATATTTTTAATAAATCATATAAACCTATTTATACATAAAAACATTTATTTTTTTAATTTTCTTTCCAGTTTGTCCACTTTTATTTTTTTTTATTTGTAGTTCATGCCACATTTGTGTTAAGGGTGGGGTTCTGTCTGGCTTCCTTGCTAGCCTCCTGTCTCGCCTCCTGGCTACACCCCTCCAGGTTTGCTTCCTGGTAAGATCCTTGGCAGGGCATTATAATGTCTATGGAACATAGATTAATAGATTAACATAGATTAATCTGTAGTTGTGTGTAGTTGTGATTTGTTTTGGTCATTTCCAGATAAAGTTAAAGAGAGTGATGCAAAAACAACCTCCAATGAATATATTAATATTTTTAATTACCTTCATAGATTGGGCTCATTGTGGCAGGTTCTATGAAATCATCTAGCCATAATTCTATGAAAATAGATAATGTATTTTCAATTCCATTAAATATTACATTAAAAGCCAACATTTAAAAAGACAGATACATGTGTTTACTAATGCATTATATCTAATAATCTATTTTCCCAAACATTTAAATCAAGTCACTGTAGCCCATTTTGGGAACATCTCTTCTAACAAGAATATACATACAGGGATATTAAAATACATTTCTATGTGAAAATTCCTTACCTTCACCAGTCTCCACCAACTACACTCTCCTCATTTTCTGCCTCTGGGGAATTAGGTGCAGACTGATTCTCCTTAATATGCTCCTCTTCCACTAGCTCCTGGGCAGCTTGTCTTCCTTATGGGGAAAAAATATTTTTTGTAGCAAATTCTTAACTTAAACATAAACTTTTTTGGTATACCATTTAACAACTTACTTTATAGGTCCCAGTGCACCTGCATCACATAGTTTGGGTCCCTCCTCTTCATATAACTCCTTATCCTTTAAATGATGCAGAGTTTAAAGCTGCACCCAAACATTTTCCCCAGTTTTCTTTGCAGCCTTTTTATTATTTACCTTTTGAGTCTTTGCTTATGCTGCACCCAGATAGGCAGTTTGTCATAATTATGAGTGATCAAAAAGCTGACGCTTCATAAGCAGATTGGTCAGTGAGTGACCAAGTCCTGGTATCTTGTCACATCCACAACAAGGCAAACAATAAAATGGCAGAGTAGGACATGTGACATGGGGAGGGAATCAACCAATATAACATTCATGTCAAGATGATCAGATTTTATATAGAGAATGTAATATTTAGAATTACATAACAGATTTCGCATTTTTTTTACACTAGCGGGGTTATCTATCAAGGTCCGAATTTATCTCAGTATCCTCTGCTACAAACTCCAATCTAACCTGCTCAGGTTTTTAATGCTTATTTATTATTACATTTTCCCGAAAATTACCTAAACTCAGATTTAAACGTACGATCGTAGGATTTTACAAAAAAATACTTAGACTTCTCAAAACTAAAGGTGGCCATACACGGATAGATCCGCTCGTTTGGCGATGTCGCCAAACGAGCGGATCTCCCTCCAATATGCCCACCTTGAGGTGGGCAATATCGGGCAGATCCGATCGTGGGCCCTAGGGCCCAACGATCGGATCCTACCATTCACAAACGGCCGGTCGGATCGCGGGACCGCATCAACGAACAGATGCGGCCGCGATCCGACGGGGTTTTTAAACCCATCCGATCGAGATCTGGCCGACTTTCGGCCAGATCTCGATCGGGGAAGCCCGTCGGGGGCCCCCATACACGGGCCAATAAGCTGCCGACACAGTCTGTCGGCAGCTTTTATCGGCCCGTGTATGGCCACCTTTAGCCAAATACTGGCTATAGGTTCTAGGAGGTCCCCATAGGCTAACATAGCAATTCGGCAGGTTTAAGGTGGCGAAGTGTCGAGGTTTTTTAAAGAGACAGTACTTAGATTTTTGAATGGTCGAATGTGTGAAGTATTTTAAATTTTCAATCAAAGTCGAATTTGGACTATTCGATGGTCGAAGTACCCCAATATTACTTTGAAATTCGAAGTTTTTTCATTCGAAAATTCACTTCAACCCTTAGTAACTCGGCCCCATAATGTATTGCATTCGGCACAAAATTACTTTTGACATAGTTGCTCAAACTATGTCCAAAGTCTTCCTTAGAGAAAATTTGCAGGTAAGTAAATGTGGCCCATATACTTTAATTTGTTCTGAGACACTCCAAAAAAGTCACCCACAGATTTTAATGCGTTTGGCAAATATAAAGTTTCTTTAATTTTTCAGCAGTTCCACACATCACTAGGCAAAGGGCATTTTTCCTCACTCCTAATGCATCAGAGTAAATAGATGGGGGTTATGTTTTGTTTCTACCTTGCAGTGATTTTTTTATCCAGGGAAACAAAGCACATAGTAACATTCTAGTTCAGATTCACAAATATGTTTGCCACTTGCAAGAACATGAATTTCACTGGAGCTTTGTGGGAAATACTGAATTTTGAGTAAAACAGTCACTGCTTTTGAATTTGTTTTTTTCAAATATCAATCACGAAAAAATGAATGTTTGACAAACAAAATCAATCATTTTCTAATCAAATTTTTCCATTAAATTTTTCAATTGTTTTTGAGCTGGAAAGCTAAAAATATATGAATTTCGGGTTTTTGCCATGTATTTCTCGAATTAAAATTTTACTTAATTTGCCCATTGAGTTATTCTTCATAAAGAGGACTGGGGATTTTTTAGTAAAAGAGTTTCCTAAAATAATGCAGATAATTAGAATAACTGTGTTTGTAGCTTACGTTTACTGAGAGGGCAAATGAGATGAACATGATGTACCGTATATACTCGAGTATAAGCCGTCCCGAGTATAAGTCGATGTACCTAATTTTACCTCCTAAAACTGGGAAAGCTTATTTACTCGAGTATAAGCCAAGGGTGAGAAATGCAGCAGCTTCTGGTAAGTTTCAATCAAAAAATTGAGGGTTTCTGCTCCCATTGGAGGTCCTGGCTTCTCGTTTTTGGATGCCGGCGACCATTCTTGTATGCTGGCGAATATTTTTGGAGACTATTCTTGGACGCCGGTGACTATTCTTAGGCGCCGGCGACTATTCTTGGATGCCGGCGACCGTTTTTGCACTTGACCCGAGTATAAGCCGAGGTAGAGTTTTTCAGCATATTTTGGGGGCTGAAAAACTTGGCTTATACTCGAGTATATATGGTAAGTGATGCAGAGATGAGTGTGTCAGCTCCAAATTGATTTGTGCTCAGTTAAACATTAATTGATGATGAAGAACAGTTTAGGTCATACAATGTGGATTTGCCTATTATAGCGTCCGACAATGGTATAACATCAAAAATGTATCTGACAAAAGAACCTGCATCTGTAGAACAGTGTAAGGCCCGAGGGTCCCGAGGTAGTAAGGACCAAGGAGGAGGTAACAAAGTCCGAGTTCGCAGTACAAAAGGAGTAGGCAATAGAATAGTCGTAAACAGGCAGTAGAATCAGTTCAGGCAGACAAGGTTCAAATACGAGAGTTCAGGCAAGGTCGGTACACAAGATATTCAACAAGAAACACACCCAGGAATCAGCAAATGAAAACCTATAATTGGGCACTGAGGAGAGTCTGAAGCTGCTTTAAATAGGCCTGGGTTTGGCGCCAATTTGGACGCACTGGCGTCATGACGCGGACGCCGATGCACTGACGCCAGCATCCTGACGCCGGCATCCGTTCCGACGCCGGTGACCAATCCGAGGGCGTGAAGACGCTGACGTCATAATGTTGCGACCAGCAGGATCCAGGAGGTCGCCACCTTGGACTCCATCTTGGGGAGGATTTCCAATTTCCATTACAGTACCCCCCTCCTTAGGGGGGGCCTCAGGACCACCTGGGCTGAAAGGGAATTGTCGATGGAATTTTTGGACCAAGAGAGGAGCATGGACATCGGAGCTTCTTACCCATGAGCACTCTTCAGGACCGAATCCCTTCCATTCAATGAGGTACTGCAAGGTGCCTCTAGAAATCCGAGAGTCCAAAATTTTCTTTACTTCGAACTCACGATGCCCATCCACAATGACAGGAGCTGGGGAAGAAGAAGAAACTGCAGGTTTGAGCAAAGAAACATGAAAGGCATTGGGGATCCGCATCTCAGGAGGAAGTTGCAACCGCACAGCCACAGGATTGATGATCTCGATGATAGGGAAGGGACCGATAAACTTGGGACCAAGTTTAGGTGAAGGAACTTTGAGGCGAATATTGCGAGTGGACAGCCACACCATGTCACCAGGAACATACAGAGGGGAAGAAACTCTTCTCTTGTCAGCAAACTTCTTCTGTGCAAGAGAACTCTTCTCCAAGTTGACAGCAGTAGCCTGCCAGATGGCCGACATGTGGGCAGCTTGATCGTTGGCGGCAGGAACATTAGTGAGCATTAGATCCTGAGGAAAAGCCAAGGGATTAAGACCATAAACACAAAAAAAAAGGAGACTTTTCAGAAGAAGAGTGCAAGGCATTATTATGTGCAAACTCGGCCCAAGGAAGGAGGTCAGCCCAGTCATCCTGACACAGGGATACATGACACCGGAGGAACTGTTCAAGGGCCTGGTTAACTCTTTCTGCCGCTCCATTAGACTGGGGATGGTAAGAAGAAGAAAACTGAAGGGAAATATTAAGGGCTTTACAAAGGGACCTCCAAAAGTTAGAAACAAATTGGGACCCACGGTCAGAGACAATCTCAGCAGGAAAACCATGGAGACGAAAAATATGTTTAATAAATAATGAAGAAAGTTCTGGAGCTGAAGGAAGTTTCCGAAGAGGGATAAAGTGTGCCATCTTACTAAATCTGTCAATCACCACCCAGATGACAGTGTAGCCAGAGGAAGCAGGAAGATCCACAATGCAATCCATTGCCAAATGGGTCCAAGGGCGGGATGGAACAGGCAAAGGTAAAAGTAGGCCTTTGGGAGGAGAATGTCCTGACTTGGATACAGCACAAGTGGAGCAGGAAGAAACAAAGTCTCTAACATCTTTCTTAAAGAAGGCCACCAGACAAGACGAGATAAAAGTTCAATTGTTTTTTTTATTCCAGGATGACCGGCCTGCTTCGAATTGTGAGATTGGACCAGAATGGATTGGCGAAGCTCAGGAGGAACAAAGGCTACGCCTACAGGAGTTTCCACAGGAGCCGAAGATTGAATAGACAAAAGATGAGAAGCAAGGGAAGGAAACAGGGCCGCAATGATCTTTGTAGGAGGCACAATGGATTCTGGGTCTTCAGAGATGGGATTTTCAGGGATAAAACTTCTGGAAAGAGCATCCGCTTTCTTGTTTCTTGAACCCGGACGAGTTAAGATGAAGTTAAAACGTGAGAAGAACAGTGCCCATCTGGCTTGTCGGGGATTGAGGCGCTTAAGGGTCTGGATATACTCTAGGTTTTTGTGATCGGTGAAGATAGTTACAGGGACCGATGACCCTTCAAGTAAATGTCTCCACTCTTCTAGAGCAAGTTTGACAGCCAGTAACTCACGGTTCCCTACGTCATAATTTCTTTCGGAGGAGGAAAACTTTTTGGAAAAGAAGGCACACGGATGCAGTTTCCCATCAGAAGAGGATCTTTGGGATAATATTGCTCCTGCTCCGATATCCGAGGCATCCACTTCGATGAAGAAAGGTTGGAGATGTTCAGGGTGCCTAAGGATTGGGGCAGACGAAAAGGATTCCTTAAGAGTCTTGAAAGCTTCCAAGGCTAGAGGAGACCAATGCTGAGGTTTACCCCCTTTACGTATAAGAGCAAGAATTGGAGCAATCTTTGATGAAAAACCTTTAATGAACTGTCTATAATAGTTAGCAAAGCCGATGAATCTTTGAATAGCCTTGACACTGGTGGGAAGAGGCCAATCTTGAATTGCCGAAACCTTGGTTGGATCCATCTTAAAGCCTTGTTGGGAAATGATGTATCCAAGGAAGGAAATGGATGATACTTCAAAGGAACATTTCTCCAACTTGGCAAACAGATTGTTTTTTCGTAGACGAGAAAGAACTTCTTGAACCTGATGACGATGTCCTTGGAGGTTTTTGGAAAAAATAAGAATATCGTCCAAATAAACGACCACAAATTGCCCCAACAGATCCCGGAAGATATCATTAACGAATTCTTGAAAGACCGCAGGAGCATTGCAAAGGACGAAGGGCATAACCAAGTACTCATAATGCCCGTCACGAGTATTGAATGCGGTCTTCCATTCGTCTCCTTCTCTGATCCGGATAAGATTGTAGGCCCCACGCAGATCTAATTTGGTGAAGAGGCTTGCACCCTTGAGCTGGTCAAACAATTCAGAGATGAGAGGAAGAGGGTAACGGTTTTTCACCGTGATTTTGTTTAAACCCCTGTAGTCAATGCAGGGCCGCAAACCGCCGTCTTTCTTTTCCACAAAGAAGAATCCAGCCCTGGCCGGAGAGGAATAAGGACGAATGAAACCCCTTTGGAGATTCTCCTGGATGTATTCCTTCATAGCAGAGGTTTCGGAAGGAGAAAGCGGGTAGGTGCGGACCCTAGGAGGCATGGATCCAGGAAGCAGTTCAACAGGACAATCGTAGGGACGATGAGGAGGTAAGGTTTCAGCAGACTTCTTGTTGAAAACATCAGAGAAGGCTTGGTAAACTGGAGGTAAAGAAGAATTCGGGGTCACAGAAGAAACTTTGATAATAGATTTGACAGGCAGACAGTTCTGTTGACAAAAGGAACTCCAGCGGGAGATCTGAGCTGAAGACCAATCAATGACTGGATTGTGAATACTCAGCCAGGGTAGACCAAGCACAATGGGAGTTGAAGGGCAGTCAATTAAGAGAAAAGACAGTCTTTCAAGATGCATCGTTCCCACAGTGAGAGAAAGTTCCAGGGTAGACTGTGAAATAACAGCAGAAGATAATGGACGATCATCTATGGCTAGAACTCGAAGGGGAACAGCCAAGGGTTGAAGAGGAATGGAATGTCTTCCAGCAAACTCTTTGTCCATGAAATTCCCTGCTGCACCAGAATCGAGAAAAGCTTAGGAGTAAATCTTTTGGGTTCCAAACCGGATCTGTACAGGAAGAAGGAAACGTAGAGTAGAAGAATGGGGAGAAGGACCAATTCCACCCAGGTAAGTCTCCCCAAACATACCTAGGTGTTGGCGTTTCCCGGCTTCACAGGGCATTCATAGGCGAAGTGGGCCTTGCCCCCACAATAAAGGCAAAGACCAGCAGCCCTTCTCCGAAGCTTCTCCTGTTCGGAAAGGCGAGCCCGTCCTATCTGCATCGGTTCCTCAGCCGGAGGAGAAGAACTTGCAGGAGCCGCAGGAGAAGAAGGAGGAGTAGGGTGAGAAGCCAAACTGGAAAGAAATGGTCTCTGAAAGCGGGGAGCCAGTACTGGTTGAAATCTCTGGAATTTCCTTGCCCGTTCTCGATCAACTTGATGCTTCCTCTGCCGGGTGTCCACTTTCACTGCCAGGGCAACAAGGTCCTCCCAGCGTGGAGGCATTTCACAGGACACCAGATCGTCCTTTATGCGCATTGCCAGGCCATTATAGAAGGCAGCATGATAGCTATCGTTGTTCCACGAAGTCTCAGCCACCAGGGTACGGAATTCGATAGCATACTCAGGGACTGTACGAGTGCCTTGCTGTAACTGGAACAAGCGAGCAGAAGCAGAAGTGGATCGACCAGGGGCGTCGAACACCGTGCGAAGGTCACGGATGAAGGCCTTGGCATCGTCAATGACCGGATCCTCCTTCTCCCAGAGAGGAGAAGCCCACTCCAGAGCTTTCCCTTGCAGGCGGGTGATGATATAGCCCACCTTCGCTCGCTCCGAGACAAACTGACCTGGAAGCAGGGTGAACTGGATCTCACACTGATTAATGAAACCACGGCATGATTCCGGATCACCACTGTACAGAGGAGGTGCAGGGATGCGAGGTTCGGAAATCTGGAGCGGAGTAGCTGGAACAGGCGGACGAGCTGGAACCGCTGGAGACAAGGCAGACAATTTCTCCAGGATTGCTTCTAGTGCCTGGCCGAAGTGGGTTTGTTGGGCTTCGTAGGTCTGCATGCGGGAAGCCAAACCACAAACGGCTCTGCCGACATCCATAGGAACTTGAGGCTCCTCAGAAGGGTCCATGGCCCAATTATAATGTAAGGCCCGAGGGCCCCGAGGTAGTAAGGACCAAGGAGGAGGTAACAAAGTCCGAGTTCGCAGTACAAAAGGAGTAGGCAATAGAATAGTCGTAAACAGGCAGTAGAATCAGTTCAGGCAGACGAGGTTCAAATACGAGAGTTCAGGCAAGGTCGGTACACAAGATATTCAACAAGAAACACACCCAGGAATCAGCAAGCGAAAACCTATAATTGGGCACTGAGGAGAGTCTGAAGCTGCTTTAAATAGGCCTGGGTTTGGCGCCAATTTGGACGCACTGGCGTCGTGACGCCGACACCGACGCACTGACGCCAGCGTTCTGACGCCGGCACACATTCTGACGCCGTCGTCCGTTCCGACGCCGGCGACCAATCCGAGGGCGTGAAGACGCTGACGTCATAATGTTGCGACCAGCAGGATCCAGGAGGACGCCATCTTGGGGAGGATTTCCGATTTCCATTACAAACAGTTATACAAGATAAGCATTTTTGCCTAAATAAATAATAAATAAACATATAAATAAATAAGAACAGGTATTCATTTCTGAGTTTTTGTCTTGAAGGTAGAAAGTGGAGGTATAAAGACATAACTGAACTGTGAAACAGATGTTGCAGTAGGCTGACAATTCATAAAGGATTAAGAAACCTTTGACTTTGATGGCAAATACTACAATTATTTTTCATACTTGTGTGGCTTTCAAACACATTTGAATGCCACCCGCAGGTGCAAAAGTTGGGGGGGGGTCAAGCACATTCAGTTGTGCCCAATTTATAAAATGGTTCAGAATGTCTTACCTAAAATGTTCATTTATTAAGAGAGCTGCATTTATAGGCATTAACAGAAAAGGTATTTCTTCCGAATATAGTTACTTCTTTAAAGAAAGGCTTTCGTTTAATTAAAATTAAGTTTGTCCATGAATCACACTTGTCAGGTGAATTAGTGAGCATTGCCATTAGTTTTAGTTCACTTGTGCCTGCAGCACATAACATCAAAGGAACTGAATTTTCCTTCCACTCGGAAAGCAATTTTATAATCTTAAAATGCCACTGCTTTCTCACAAATGTGGCTATAATTATTTTAAACTGCTTTATAATATCCCTAGACAAACTAAAAAAGTAATTGTGTTATGTCTAGGTTCATACTATCAGAGAGCCATGGGCCCTAGAGCTGTTCCTGCTATGAAAATATCTACTACTAAGTATTTTCTCCTCTAAAACCTATTTAACCCATCACAGATCAGATCGATATACATGCTGTATCATTGTTAGGAATTGCGCTCAAAGGGCAAGACAGCAGTGCACATTATAGTTTCTGCTCCATACTCTGTAGCAAAATGCATTTGTTCTGCAAATTGAAATGATTGCAGAAAAGCATAAAAAATGATGTGTTTTTTAGATTGCAACTTATAAAGCTGACCTTTGCAGCTGCATTGGCCTGTAATGATCAAATGAAGTACAATTAACAGATCATTATAAAATAATGCAGAAACATTATTGCCTCTCGCTAGTAACCTAGCTAGTAAGTGCATCTTAGCCAGTCAGCACCACATTAATGAAGTTAAAAACAGTGTTTTTAATGAAAGACATAATTTTATACCTCCAGATGAATTTATATATTAATATTATTGACATGTATTTTTATAGCGACAACATATTGTGCAACGCTGTAAAATAAATGTGGTTATACAAGAAATAACATGAATTACATATATTGAACATACAGAGTTATATACATAACAACAAGGGCTGGTACAAAAGGTGAGGAAGGCCCTGTGCAAAAGAGCTTACAATCTAGAAGGGAATAAGACACAAGGTGCAGGAATGGGCAGGATCAAAAATAAGCAGGTGAGAGATTTAGCATATGGTATTGCATTTGTTAGCTAAACAGAGATGACGGTAGACTTCTTTAAATAAGTTCGTTTTAAGAGATCTTTTGAAAGCAGAAAGGTTGGGAGAAATTTGGACAGACTGTGGGAGAGAATTCCAGAGGAGGGGTGCAGCCCTTGCAAAATCTTGAATGTGAGCCTGTGAGTAGGCAATAAGAGAAGAGTTGAGGAGCAGGTCAGTAGAGGAGCGTAGTAGGGGGGTAACTATAGAGGAAGCAGACCCTGCAGCTGCTGGGGGGCCCAAGAGGTATAGGGGCCCCATGAGACCCTAATTTGTATAGAATTTCAATAAATGTTGGTAAAATATGTCAATCTCTAGACATTTGGGGGGCCTGAAAAATTATTTGCTGTGGGGCCCAGTAACATCTAGTTACACCACTGGAGCGTAGTAAGTGGTTGGGTGAGTATATAGAGATGAGTTCAGAGATGTAGGGTGGGGCAAAGTGAAGTGCTTTGAATGTCAGGGTCATTAGTTTGAATTTTATGCTGAAAGATAGTGGAAGCCAGTGCAGGGATTGGCAGAATGGCGAGGCAGATGAGGAGAGGTTGCTGAGGTGTATGAGCCTCGCAGCAGTGTTCATTATGGACTGGAGAGGTGACAGTCTCTGGAAGGGAAGGCCAATTAAAAGAGAATTACAGTAGTCTAGACGTGATATGATGAGAGAGTGAATAAGAATTTTGGCAGCATCTTAGGTGATAAATGATCATATTTTGGATATGTTCCTTAGGTAAAAGTGACATGATTTTAATTAATAAGTGACTGGATATGAGGAGTGAAGGACAGGGAAAAATCTAGGATAACCCCAAAGCACTGGAGATGGGGTGAAAGTGGAATTGTTAAAGGAAAACTATACCCCCAAAATGAATACTGAAGCAAAAGATAGTTTATATCATATTAAGTGGCATATTAAAAAATCTTACAAAACTGGAATATATATTTATGTAAATATTGCCCTTTTACATCTCTTGCCTTGAACCACCATTTTGTGATGGTCAGTGTGTTGCCTCAAAGATCATCTGACCAGAAATACTGCAGCTCTAACTATAACAGGAAGAAGTGTGGAAGCAAAAGACAGAACTCTGTCTGTTAATTGGCTCATGTTTCCTAGCAAGTATAGTTTGTTTGTGTGCTCAGTGAATCATACGATCCTAGGGGGTGGCCCTTATTTTTTAAAATGGCAATTTTCTATTTATGATTACCCAATGGCACATACTACTAGAAAAGTATATTATTATCTTTTTATAGAGACCTACATTGTTTGGGGGGGGTATAGTTTTAGATAATATTTTTTTTAACCCTTACCCCTCTGATAGTAGCGCATGCAGGCTACAGGTCCAACTATTTGCTTTCACAAAACAAAGTCTATTTATGTAAGTAGTGTGTGCAGCCAAAGCAAGGCATTAAGTACAGGGCTCCCTTGTGCGTGAGAGCTCTGGAATTTTAATCCAGCATAATGCACAGATCAAAGTTTTCCCCTGACATTTGTACAGACAAAATGGTTCCATGTATGGGTTGCACTTTTATTTACTACAGCCCTATAAGCCCTAATGCATTTAGCAGAAATCCATACTGATTGAAAAGCAGTGTTAAAAATGTATTTGTTGTTGCAGTGAGATTAGTTTGCAGAATTAGCAGTGTTTTGGAGACAGATTTATCAAAGGCCGAGGTGAATTTTCGAATACAAAAAATTCGAATTTTGAGCTATTTTTTGTGTACTTCGATTAGGGAATAGTCCAAATTCGATTTGAATTTGAAAAAAATTAGAAAATTCGAATATTGAAATTTATCCTATACTGTCTCTTTAAAAATTCGACTTCAAACATTAACCATCTAAAACCTGCTGAATTGCTGTTTTAGCCTATGGGGGACCTCCTAGAACCCATTTGGAGTAAATTGGTGGACTCTGAAAAATCAAAGTCTTTTTGGGGAAAAACTTTGAAGCTATTACTTCAATTAGTACAATTTGAATTTGCCTGCATACAGACCTATTCGATCTAAAACGGACCTATTCGGGCAAAAAAAAAACGACTTAATTTCGGTTGGTTGTTTTTATTAAGAATTTCGCCGTTTCTCAAATTTTGAAATTCGTCGTCCCTTGATATATATGCCCCTTGGTGTTTGATGAGCTAGAAAAAAAATACCTTCTGTCATAGGTATATATGTACACACAACAGTTATGATTCTTATTAGTGGATCATCCTGCAAGAAATGTGATTAAAGGCAACTTTTTGATATACATTCAGTACACACTTTAAATATTGTTACCGGTAATATGTATTCATTTTTAAATGTAATAATAAATGTAATTGCTTTTAAAAGCAGTATAAATCTGTTTATTTTCTCTGACTCAGGCAATGCTGCAAGCCATCTGATTAAAGCTGATTTAAAGATCTAGAGGGGAACTGACTCTTGTTATATTGTTTTAAGAGTAACAACCAGGGATCAGAAAGGGATTAACAAATACTGTTTTCAGCTGCAAATATATTTATATAATCCTTTAAAAATGTGAATGAATATACACTGCATTGTAGACAGTTGCTTTCATTATGTTTGCATGCTCTCTGTAACTTTTAAAATTCAGTTGAATGAATTGTAAAATTATAAGCAGTATTAAGTTATCCATTTATACTTGAAAAATACCTATTTTTATAAAAACGTTTGGATAATGAGTTTGTGTCTGGGGGCTGGAATCTGTTGGTATGTTTACTGTATCAAAACTCTTTTGAAAGGGGTTGTCCTAGCAAAATTGTCTTTACATTCAAATGTATAATATATGGAAGCAGCAATGCTCCTTGTAAAATGCTGTATATTTATAGCCTGTTTCTTATATTCCATGGGGAAAATATTTAGTATATATGTATTAAAATGTTTATGTATATTGCTTGTCTACTTTATACAGTGCTGTAGCATTTTTTAAAATATATTACACTACAATCAGGTAGAAAAAACGTCAGGTGAATAAGATACAGAACAATTACATGGCAGATAAGTAACCAACTACGTGCATATGAAATGGCAAGGTATACATGGAATTCCAGCTAATGTCACAGCTTTCACAGTAACTCAGCAGTTCCCAACAGTTAAAGATGATTTAATAGAGTGTTGTTGCCAACCAGGGAAAGCTGCAGGCCTATGGTTAAAAAAGAAAAAAAAAACCCTGCACTTGTAACTCCGTGAAATTAATTATTTTAGAATTCTGGACCTGTAGAATAGTGCAAATCTTCAATGCTGCCTAATGACACTGGCCCTTGTGAAGATTTATCTTTCCTGTGTGTTAACTTTATCATGATCTCATTGTAAGCCAGGGACCCACCAAAAAACTTCAGAACACTATTTTCTTTTTTGTAATTTCACTATTTGCCTATTGTCTTTACATATCCTTCCCTCCTCTTTGTTCTCATACAGAAATGGGAAAATACAATTTTACAGGAATACAAGGCCAAATGGTAAGGTAAGCAAGAGACACTGGGCACACTGAGGGGCAGATTTATCAAGGGTCGAAGTGAATTCGAGGGAATTTTCGAAGTAAAAAAATTTGAAATTCAAAGTAATTTTTTGAATACTTCGACCATCGAATAGGATACTACGACTTTGAATTTACTTCGACTTCGAAGTAAAATAGTTTGAATATTCGATAATCGAAGTACTGTCTCTTTAAAAAAAACTTTGACTTCAATACTTAGTCAAATTAAACCTGCCGAAGTGCTATGTTAGCATATGGGGTCCTTCTAAAGCATTTTGGAAGTCAAAGTAAAATCGTTCGAACGATTTTACTTCGACCGCAGGATACCCAAATTTGATGAAAAAAACTTTGACTTTGATATTCAAAGTATTTCAATTCGATGGTCGATTTTCAAAGTATTTTTATCTTCAAAATTCGACCCTTGATAAATCTGCCCCTATGATTGCTAATATATTATTGGCTTGTTATTCTGGGCAAACCTCTGTTGAACCATTGTGACTTCATAAACTTTATACTTATCTGTAAGCATAACATAGAGTGCGCAAAGTCATTATGCACAATGTTATTGTTCTTCTTTTCTGTGTACCACTAGCTTAAAGGAGAACTAAAGCTTAACTAGAGAAGTAGGCTAGAAATGTTGTGCATTATGTTTTGGCCTTCTGTACCAGCCAAATGCAACCACAGCCCTTTAGCAGAAAATGTCTGTGTATCCAAATATGCCCCAGTAGCTCCCCATCTTCTTTTCTGCTTAGGGACCAACTCACAATATACAGTACACATAGAATATAAATGTCACAATATAAGGCTAATTAGTAATTGATACAGATAATTTCTGCATGGCAGCACAGAAACCAGTACAACTAGCATCAGAATTTAATAGTCTGCTCTGTAGAATCAGCTTATATTACAGGCCAACCTCATTTTCTGCTTGATAATTTGTGACGACCCCTAAGTTTAGCTTCTCAACAGCTGCTCAGAGCCCACTGAGCATGTGAGTGTCGCAGACACTTTCCAAGATGGTGACCCCCTGTGACAAGTCCTGGATCATTGCTGCTATTGAGAAGCTGAAATTTTAGGCTGATGCAATAAGTTCAGTTTATAAAATATGGCATTTTTAGGGTTTAGTTCTCCTTTAAAGGGAACTAAACCCAATCATAGACCTTTCCAACTGTGCCCCTAGGTCTCTAAAGAAGCTGGCATAACATTAAACATGAAAACAATTCACATATAAGAATTATACTAGCTACAAACTTCAACAGATGCAAGAGAATTCACAAATGAGAATGTTGCTTGTCTGCACTATGACAGGCACCTCACATATGGAGATTCGGATGTAATTTTGATTTATATTACACTCAGTCAGACATTGGATAAACAACAGAATTTGTCAGTGAAGCTTGATGCTTTCAATTCCAATTGCAGGAATAAAGATCAAGGCGTATCATTTACACATTTCGGGTGGTATTCTTATTGGACACATGAAGGACTATTTATCAAAGGTTGGATTTTAGTGGTTGTAGAAGTTTTTGAAACCACTGCTGCACTTACTTTCTCTAAAACTACAAATGTCATGACATTTATTAAAAGATCTGAGTAAGAAAAAATATGAACAGAAAATCACGTTGAACAATGTGCTAAAAAATAAGAATACCTCAAAAAGCTTTAAAAATATTCAAGTTTTTCGGACAAGTCCTAGAGAAAAAAATCTGAAAATCTCAAATTCAAATTTATTGATACGCATCAAAATAATTTTGACTTTAATTTTGACATTGACTTCAATGCATTTCACAAATTTTTCGCCATTTTGCGAATTTCACGGGAAATACGCTCATTTTTCAGACAAGCAAAACCGGACAAATTCGCCCATCACTAATCCTAATGTTATTAAGAAGTAGCTCAGGGATTAACACTCAGGGATTGTGTTGCTCTTTAGTGGATTTCCCAGGTGTTCCCACCCCAAGGAACTGCATGAAAAAAAGTGTAGCCTATTCTTTTCATTCAGTTTGTACTCGCTCCGCTGCACCGAAGCATGGAACTCAAGTGGAAATGATCCAGTTGCATTCCACCTGCGTTTTGTGCTTCCCTGTGGCAGAGTAAGGTCAAACTCATTGACATGAATAGGCTGTGTTGAAAAATCCATCTCAAGGAGCCACATGAAGACTCGTTCATCTGTAAGAGCCCCTAGTTTAATTTCTACCTGGTCACTGCAAATAGTTTGTATGCTCTTATCCATGTCCATATGCATTTCTACCCACCCTCCATTAACATAGAGGCAGATTAACTAGCTCCTAATGAAGTGAACCCTAGTGTGTTTCCCATATATATAACAGGGAATAAGATTAAAAGCTCCAGGCAGGACCATAGGGCAGAGACTGCTGTGAGTGATGAATATACTCCATAAAGCACTGTGTAAACATGTAGGCACTATATAAATAAAAGGCTAATAAAGCAGGAAACAATAATTATTTAAAGCTTAACTAGGTAGGAATAAAGAACAGCAATGCTGAAGATGCTCCTGTTATACCACGTGCAGGTAGCATACACAAAAATTGAAATTTTCTGCACCATCTTTTTATGCAAAAAAAAGCTATTGATTTTAGCTATTTTTTTCCCCGTCGATACGAAAATATGGGTGATATTATTAGAACACGCACCACTAGGAGAGGGGATTTGCATGTAACCACTAATATTAAAGGTACATTTCCCTGTAGGCAATGCGGTCATTGCAACGGGATTATTGCGGGCGATGCGGTAATGCACCCATCATTGGGTACCAAACATCAGGTTAACTGCTTTTCCACATGTGACAGCCAGAATGTCATATACTGTATTAAATGCCCGTGTGGTAAGTCCTATGTAGGACAAACCACTAGACCGATAAAAATTCGTTTAAATGAACACAAATCTGTTATACGAAATTTTAAAGCTGATAGTAATAGTGATGTCAAAGAGAAGGGCAAAACAAAGAAAGAGACAATATTGGCTAAACATTTTTTCTTTCATGGTCACCAAGTGTCACAAGTCAGATGGCAGATATTGGAAAAGGTTACCGCAAGGCAAGGTCAGGATATCAAAAAGTTACTTCTCCAAAGAGAATGTTTTTGGATTTGGCTTCTTCAAACTCGTGATCCGAAGGGACTCAATGAGGATTTTAACATGTCATGCTTTTTGTAATCTAACTTTGTTTAGTTCAGTCCTTTCTCAAATTTTAAATTTTATATTTCTCTTTTTTACAGATAATTTTCCCTGTAGAGGGTAAGATTCACTCTGGATGAATCCCTGCAAGGGTTAAGTTAACTATTTATGGCTGCTGTGTGACACAGTTAGTATTTTTGTAATTTTTTTTGGATTACTCATTGTGATTTTGTTCCTTTCATTGAGTACACTTCTGTGGGTTTTTCTATTGTATGTACTATTATGACACTTTACGAATTGTACACTATTTATTTGATCATTTTAACTATATATGAGAGTTTTTTTAGATGTGTTTTTAACTTACATTGATTGGATAATTAATGATGACACGCTAATTGAACAATGCACTGCTCTATTTATTTGCACTCTGTATGTAGATCACGTATGCTTGACAAAGGGGTTTTACTCCCCGAAACGTTGCATCGCACTCCGCATTGAAATAAATTTTTGAAGATTTCTCACAGTCCTGTGTGCCGTTGGAATTCCTTTGCTGTACTCTGTTGTGGGGCTGCCGAACCTCTGCCAGTGAGCACCAGGCATATTGCAGTTATTTGTTGGGTGTGCGGGATCCTGCTTTGTTACTCTTTATAAGTACATTTGTGGGTATTATAGACTGAAATCTATTTTTCCATAAAATCAGACCAGAAGCCATCACTAGAGGAAAATAACTTTTTCATTTGAAGCAACGTAGGTAGTTCTTCACAGTGAGGACAATGAGGTTGGGGAATGCACTGCCGCGTGATATTGTGAGGGATGATTTGATGATTTTGTTAACACCTTTAAGAGGGGCTTTGATTTCTTGGACAAATATAATATCCAAGGCTTTACTGATACTGAAATTTACATTTAATATAGATATTAGTATATATAGTTTCAGTGGGTGTGTGAAGGTACAGTATGTGCATTGGGTTTCATTTGGAGGGGTTGAAATTGATGTACTTTGGTCTTTCTGCAACCTTATTTCACTATGAAGCTAGATGGGGTCAGTGACACCCATTTGAAGGCTGCAAATAGACATATAAGGAAGGCAAATAATTAAAAAAACTAAAGTAAATAAGCAATGAAGACCAATTGAAAAACTGCTTAGAATTAGCAATTCTATGAAATAGTAAATATTAACTTAAAAGTGAACCACCCCATTCATTTTTTTTTAAACTGGGCGAGATTTCTCCTTTTCTACAGAACCTTAAGAATTATTCAAAAAAATCATCCTAAAACATGTTTCTGGGTAGCAGCAATGACCAATAATTACAAAGCGCTGCAATCCCTACAAGATACATAGCCATTAATAATTTACGCAAGGCTTTCAAAACTGACAAATTGTGTATGCATAAATATAACTAACTATTATTAGTCTAAGTTACAGAGTGTAAAGAATAATATTCTTGCAATGCGATAGCCTTATAAATGGTGCTATGTGCCTATAAAGTAGGGGTTAAAACACTATAGGGTGCATTATTAACAAAATAAGGGTACATTATACTAGAAGGTCCCTGTAGAGATGTTACAAAATGAAACAAATTGTTTAATGATCAAAGCAAGGAAATTCCTCACTAAGCCTAAATTGTATTCACTCCACATAGCACAGCTGCCGTGCAGCCTGAAAGTAAAAATATCTCAGTGGTATTGAAAAGCACTCATTCCAGGCAAAGAACAAGCACTCTAATCATGAAATACACATTATGGAAGTGCCGCAGTATATCTGTTTTACATTTCATGGCTATGTTCAAGGAATAGCATGGCAACAGAAACATATTTTATGCATTCCCTGCTCTAAAACTAAATGTTTTTTATGGAAAGACTGAAATTATTCATACAGAAAACATTTACAAAGATGCCTTATTTCTCAGCACAGTTAAATCATATGAATAGCAATTTATGTTAAAATAGATAGCAAGATTAAATATAAAGTTTATGTGAAGTATATAGGTTTTTGTAGGCTTGAGAATTACATATTTTTAGGTCTGGCAAATGACATCAAGGCCATGATTATAAATTAATGCAAAGTTACAGTACAAGACTTTGTAATTCATTTTGATTGTTAAGTGCATACTGCAGCTGACCCAGATTCATTTGTAAAATATGCATAAAGATCTCGCACCCTTTGAAGGGGATGTAAAACCTCCATAAAACACGCTTCATTGTATCCTCAGTTCTCCATCAAACTTAAAGGAGACATACACTCCTCCTGCTCTACAACTCTTTCTCTAGCATATTTGCACTGGTTAAAACACAATGGGCAGTGTAGTTCAGAAACCACAGGGATGTGTTTTGATACAAACCTGCAGAATATTTTTTTTTGTTCAAGCTCTCCAGAGCTAAAGGCCCAAATTATTCAAAAGGACCATCCAGTGGTTACTGGGGCCAGTGGTATAACCCAAATAGGATTTCCAGTTGAAGCCTTAAAATTGGCAATAATAGGATAATAATTCAAAATCAAAAAGTTGCCTAGAATAGGTCTATCTAAAACATTATAACGTTCTCCTTTAATTGAATAACTGTCCCTCAAGATCTTGGAAAAAGTTTATTTAGCAATAATATTGCATTAAATATTGATCCCTAATGTTGCTAGACTATGATTCCCACCATGTGAAACCCTCAATAATAGGGTGGAGAATGCTGGCGTTCTATAACTAGCTACTGTATGTTCAGGTGCAGCTACACTGCTGTGTAATGTTCATGTTTTAAGGACTTACAAGCACAAATGCAGTGTGCAAAGTGCAATTTGCAATGGCATATCAAAATCTTCAGTGTTTGGATATTTCAGAATGTTTCTACATTTATTTCCTGCAGTCAGCATAAAAAATTATGTCCAATTCTTTAGGTGCAAGTTAATTGTATTCATCGATGCAGATCACTGTTGAAACCCGGAAGCTCCACCTCCAAGGGCAGTGGAAGCTCAAGGGTGCAATAGGAGCAATTTGCAGGGGGGGGGCAGAAGTAGTGGTGTTAAAGTGCAAAGACCAGCTCTAGAAACAAGTACAACAACTGCAGTAAAATATGTTCAACTGGGGCCTTAAATGACCCAAATAAAAATTTCTATATTGACCTTTTTGCACCCCAAGGTCTTAAACTGATGCAAGATGATCATCCATTAAAACTCCTGCCAGTTTGCACTTGACTCTTTCTTTAAGCTTTCATGCAAACAATTGAGCATCTTTTTCATGTTCTGAGCACTTAAACAGCTCTGCCCTTCTGGCGTTTTGATGCAGTGTAATATTAGTAAATAATTACAATATGTTAGATAACTGAATTATCACTTAAGGAAATCATTTTTAATAGGAGTATCCTCTTTTAAAATGCCTACTTTGTAAATGCAGGGGGGAACCAAAAGGGATTTATTGAATGTTTTATCCCCTTTAGTGCCTCTGGCGACAAATATTGTATATCAATGAAATGAGAGTCTAACAGGTACAAAGGAACAGAATTTGCACTGTAGGGGTCAGTCTGGTCCACCAAATCCTGGACAATATCCCAACATGGATATGATTACAATCCTATGTAGTATTGTGGAACTACAGTGTTTACCTCCACTTTAAAGTCTCTTTTACCCAGGACACCAGTGTTGCTGCTGTGCCATAAAAGTTACATCTATTGCTATTTATGATACTTCTGTGTGATATTTAATATCAATCTACAAATGTCTGACTGTAATGGATTAAAGTAAATCTTTATAAAAGTGTGTTTCCTGCTGAAAGCAGAGCTATGTTTTTTTCCCCTAGACTGCGCAGAAACTTAATTTGCAGTAACAAGTACATGTATTCTTTTTGCAGAGCACAAGGTCAAAAAACAGGTAGCAGAAACATCTAAAAGGAAAGAAATCCTACTTGCAAATGCATTCAGTTGCATGGAAAACGAATGTGTCATTAAACCGATTTCTCTAACAGATAGTTGTTTTAAACAAAATGCAAGATTTCCTATGGAAAAGATCCTCATCCTTTTCAGTGTCAAACGCCTTAGCTAGATTTGAAAACACTGCACCAGTTGTAAATCCTCAGTCTTTCGTAATGGCTATGTCATCTACCAGTTTTATTAGAGCTATTTCAGTGGAATGAGCTTTTCTAATGCCAAATTGGAAGAGTGTCGTGCTCCATAAAGTTTGTCGTTTGTTCGTGCACATTTTTTTACCAGTTCAGCTATTACTGATCGGGCAGGAATTAGATTAGTCAAATGTTTTCAATTCATTTTAAACCATGTTTGAATACTAGGGAACCTTTAAACACTTCCGAAAGGATGTGATGAGTTGAGGGACAGGTTCATTATAGCTGTGAAAATATTCTGCTGGCGATATATATTCTCTATCATCTTTGATCAGATTTGGTAGCTTTTTTTTTTGTTCTGCTTCCACATTCTAGATTTCGATTCAGTGAGTTGTATCAGCAGCTTTCATACATTGTGACTGATATAGGGAACTGTTTAAATAAGGTGCATTTCATTTTGTGGCTGGATAATTGGAGGGTTTTTTTGTTTCATGTTTGTTTCACATAGATAGCGAATAAATGATCTAGCATAAAAAGTCAACCTTAAAGCGTTATAATAACTGTTAAAGAGATGCTGACATATATCTTTTAGGACTTCGCTGTGATACATTCCACATGTCAATGTAGTTTGAGCAGCAGCTACCACATTATATATATTGTAAGGTCTTTGTGAAAAAATCATGGCAGAACCATCAGTTCTAAAAATTGTTGACTAGATAGTGCCTGACATCACGGCTCTTTATTTCTTCATTATATGGCTATGACATTGGGTTAAATCATTTAGAGAACTGTTAGCACAGTAAACCTGGTGTCACGGTCGGCACCCTACACCAGAACAGATGCCAAGCACCCTGGTCCCGGCTTGACTTCACCAGTTAAATGACCGCCTTTGGCCTCGGGAGGAGCCCTCGGCGTACTCAGATGCCACCTGGACTTAACGAGAGGTGCAAGGCATAAGTTCTGGCAGGCAATGGGGCACAACTGTTTTACAAGGATGCTGAAAGATAGGAAGCCACCAGGAACAGGTAGGCCGGGCCAGCACAAGCAGTTAGAATAGTCAGACAGGCCAGAATCAGGATTAGAGATCGTAGAATAGTCGGAAAGTAGGCAAGGTCAGGATTGAAGAGAACAACGTAGTTTCAGGCAGGCAAAGGTCAGGATTGGAGAGGTCAGAGTAGTCAGCAGGCAAGCAAGAGTCAAGACACAGTAGATCAAACAGGAATTACACAAAACAAACACCCAGGAACAAACTAATTGAACCTAACAACGGGCAACTTGCTGAAACCTAAATTCCCCTTAAATACATTTGAATTTCGCGCCAATTGCGCCTTTAAATAATGCACGCGCGGTGCGCGCTCCCTAGAGGAACCGGCATAGGAGGAAGAGGGAGCTGCGCATCGGGCGTCCACGCCGAAGGAGCGGCGGTGGACCCTGCTGCCCACTAGACCACCAGGGTAAATCCTGACATTACCCCCCCTCTAGGAGGGGCCACTGGACCCTCAAGCTTACCAGGAGACCTGGGATGGATCTGTCTCCTAAGGTGGTCTACCTTGGCATCAGACTTGACCAGACTTTTCACCAACACTGGAGTAGGACATGATTGTTGGTGGACCTGTATGGCTGGTTTTAACACAGAAACATGAAACAGGTTAGATAACAGAAATAGCTCAGGTAACTCAAGGCAGACAGAGGTTGGGTTCACGATTTCCACAATAGGGTATGGACCTATAACTTTGGGCCCCTGCTTAAGAGCTGGAATTTTAAGCTTAATATTTCCTGTGGATAACCAAACCAATTCCCCAACCCGAAATTCGGGTACCTCCCTATGTGACTTAACTACTGCTCTTTTTTGAGCGGATGTGCCGAGCGGAAGTGCCGATAGGGAACTACGTACCCCAGAACGAAACTTAGAGCTATGCTCAACAGAAGGGAGTTTCTCTAAGGAAGTAATTGCTACCATTAGAGTGGAAGCTAGACATGAATCTTGGCATTTGGAACCCCACTGAATAACCTCCCCAGTTACCCAATCAATGTGGGGGTTGTGTACCTGTAGCCATGGTAACCCCAGAATTAACGGAGACGAGGAACCATCGAGAACATGAAAAGCTAATTTTTCACAATGCATATTGTTCACACACATAGATAATGCCTTGGATTTTTGGGTTACCAAACCTGACCCCAGTGGGCTTTTATCAACAGTAGAAATCCTCATAGGAGGTGTGAGGGGAATAAGAGGAATATTATACCTTTCTGCGAAGGCAGCATCTAAAAAATTCCCCCCAGCCCCAGAATCCACTAAGGCCGAAACTGTAACTGAACCCCCAGGCCAGGATAAAACTACAGGTACTAAGTTTTTTGAGGCGAATTGGGGAGAGGAAATCTCTCTACCCAAATGGAGCTTCCCTTCTCCACAAAGGTTTTGCGAATTTCCAGGCCTCTTGGGACAATTTTTAAGAAAATGCCCCTTATCCCCACAATACATGCATAGACCCAGGGATCGCCTACGGCCCTTTCCTCGGAAGACAGACGTGTAGCCCCCAATTGCATGGGTTCCCCCTGAGGGTTAGGAAACGAGGGAGTTGGTGATTCGTCATTACATGTAGTAGAGAAATCTATATCCCCCTCAGCTCGTCTTTCCCTTTGCCTCCTATCAATTTGGATGGCTTGTGGGTCCAAAGTGGATGAAGGAGGGCAATTAACCAGGCTATTTTTGACAGAGCTAGAAAGACCCACCCGGAATTGACTACGAAGAGCTGTATCATTCCACCCCGTCTCAACTGACCAGCGGCGGAATTCCGTACAATACTCCTCAATAACTCTTTTCCCTTGACGGAGTTTACGAATAGCGGAATCAGCAGAACTAGCACAAACTGGGTTATCGTATAACATGGCCATGGTAGCAAAAAATGCTTCTAGGGATAAACGGGCAGGGTCAGAGGGGGGTAATCTTAGTGCCCAAACTTGTGGGTCACCTTGTAGTAAGGTCATAACGAACCTTACTTCATCCTCACCAGTAGGGAAGTTGTGAGGGAAAAAACTGATGTATAACTTACATGCCTCTTGAAAAACAAAAAATTTACTCCTATCCCCACTAAACTTATCAGGAAAGGGGTCATGGGAAAAACCTCTATTACCCGGAGTAGCTGACGGAACAGACCCCTCAGGAATCTCAGATTGCTGTGCATCCAACCTCTCGGAAAGAGACCGCAGACCTTGAATGATAAAATTCTGCTTCCCCTCTTGTTCATCAAGGCGCTGGAGGAGGGTTGAATACAACAGTTCGGTGGTTTGCGGAATAGCGGGAACTTCTTCCATTTTCTTCCGTCTCATGGGCCCGTTGTACTGTCTCGGTCGGCACCCTACACCAGAACCGATGCCAAGCACCCTGGTCTCGGCTCGACTTCACCAGTTAAGTGACCGCCTTTGGCCTCGGGAGGAGCCCTCGGCGTACTCAGATGCCACCTGGACTTAACGAGAGGTGCAAGGCATAAGTTCTGGCAGGCAATGGGGCACGACTGTTTTACAAGGATGCTGGAAGATAGGAAGCCACCAGGAACAGGTAGGCCGGGCCAGCAGAAGCAGTTAGAATAGTCAGACAGGCCAGAATCAGGATTAGAGATTGTAGAATAGTCGGAAAGCAGGCTAATTGAACCTAACAACTGGCTACTTGCTGAAACCTAAATTCCCCTTAAATACATTTGAATTTCGCGCCAATTGCGCACTGGCGTCATCAGCGCAACTGCGCCTTTAAATAATGCACGCGCACCCTAGAGGAACCGGCATAGGAGGAAGAGGGAGCTGAGCAGCGGGCATCCACGCCGAAGGAGCGGCGGTGGACCCCGCTGCCCACTAGACCACCAGGGTAAGTCCTGACACCTGGCTTTCAAATTAGCCCTGTTTAGTTTCATAATGTAATGGCCTAAGGCATTAAAAGGTTTTTGGGTTTATGTAATGAAAGGTGCTAAGTTTGCACAGGTGCAGTAACCCATATATTTCCAAACTACAAGAAGCTTGAATCTTTGGAGTATAGGATAAGTTTACCGCTTTCCATGGTGAGTCCGGGTGCTCATGTCCCAGACCTTCAACAAGGGGGAGTACGTCACGGAAATTCAATTGTAGGCAGGCACTAATCCAGAACACCATAAAGTAAAATCCAGGAGATTAAAGTTTAAATAATAAAAAAAGTTTTTATTTTACATTATATAAAAAATGAAACAGCCTGTTTTCTGTACAAAAAAAAATTCCGTACAGTTACTCATAGCAAGCAATGAACAGGTAGCTATAGGTTAAAGCACCAGGGCAAACTTAGTGCCGAATATTGTGTATATTAAGGATTGTTGCTAACTCTGAAGCCCTAAACAACACTATACTTGCCATAATGAAGTTAATTCTAAAGAGAATTAACAAAAAAGTGCATGGTAATCTGTTTGACAATAAAATGTCAAACGAAGCACTAGTGGGAATCAATTATCAAAGGAGAATTCTCCAATGAGAGAGCATGGTAATACTGCTACTTGTACCACTGTTATCATTAGATTAACATTCCATTAATAACCACAAAAGTAAATTTTTAGAATGTAAGTATGTCAATGTTTTTGTAAATCTTCATTACATTACATTGTTCTGGTACAGTTTTTATGGATAAGCACATTAACCTTTTGCTAATAGAATAAAATGAAAGGTGAAAATGAATAACAATATTAATGTTCAGGGAAAAATTGGAAAAGGTACATAAGAACACTGATAAATTGACGAACAGGAAACTAAAGTAATTTATTATGTATTTTGAACCATTAAGAGCTTGACAAGGTATAATGGATTGGGCCTGCCAATATCCATCTAGTAATAAATGCATTAATGGTTTGGTTAAAGCAATAAATGCACATTTGTTTTGTTTTTTTACAGATGACATTTTATATTATAGAAGTCATATTACTGCTTCACTGTATTATAGTATAAAATAATATTGACTCTGCTTGTTATTCCACAACACCCTGTGAACAGAGAACATTTATATATTATTAACAGTAATATGACGGTTAAAAAACTTCGACCACCTACTTTGCCACCTAAAACCTACTGAGCACCAATGTTATATGGGGAAGGTCCCCATAGGCTTTCTAGGCAATTTGTGATAGAAGAAAAATTGTTAGATCGATGGATTAAAATCCTTCGAATTGTTCGACTCAACGATTTTTCCTTCGATCGTTTGATCAAAGGAATTGTGGTAAATCCTTCGACTTAGATATTCGAAGTCAAAGGATTTAACTTTGATGGTCGAATAGCGAGGGTTAATTAACCCTCGCTATTCGACCCATAGTAAATGTGCCCCTAACACTTGCTTATAGAGTCCTCGAACATTTAGGGGCCGATGCATCAAGGGTCGAATATCGAGGGTTAATTAACCCTCGATATTCGACTGGGAATGAAATATTCGAAGGGTTCGACCCAATGTTAGCCTATGGGGACCTTCCCCATAGGCTAACATTGGGTTCGGTAGCTTTTAGGTGGCGAACTAGGGGGTCGAAGTTTTTTCTTAAAGAGACAGTACTTCGACTATTGAATGGTCGAATAGTCGAACGATTTTTACTAAAAATCCTTGAAGGTCGAAGTAGCCCATTCGATGGTCGAAGTAGCCCAAAAAACACTTTGAAATTCGAAGTTTTTTTACTTCGAATCCTTCACCCGAAGTTAATGAATTGGCCCCTTAGTCACCTGGAACATTTTTTGCCATGGATTGCTGTCTTTGGGTTATAGTTAACTTTAAAGACCATAGCAAGACAGTGTGCTTCTAGAGGTAGAATGTAGTGATGTGCATGTTGAAAAGAATTCGAACTGCACCTGACCCTAACCCATCCGCACACAACATGCACCCGACCCTTATTTGGCTGGCACCTCTATTTATAGATTTGTGCCCAACCTGCTCATCTCTAAGGAAACAAGAGGGGTGAGGCATGCATGCACCTATAAATGGAGGCTGCCAGAGCCAAAAGCCAGCAGAATAAGGTCAACCCAACCACAACCCAAAAAAATGTGTGTAAAAGTCACCCCGAACCAGCCCAACTGCCAAATAGAATGCCAGTTCTGTGCCCAATAGATCAGTCATGCAGGGTATAACAAAAAAAATGATAAATAGACGATTTGTGGAATACAAGGCTGTTTGTAGAGATGTAGAACGCATAAGAAAGTCAGATATACAATATTGCTAATATAAAATCTTTCCCATAGCAATGGCAAGAGACAAAAGTATGAAACATAAAGTATGGGACTATAAGGCTAAAGAAATGGTCAGCAGATAGGGGCAGCAAGGTAAAATAAATAACAGACAAATAAAATAGGAAGATCGTGTAGTCTTACAGGAGAGTATTTTGGGTAAGATGCAGCTGAACTGATATCTGATCTACAGAAAGAGGAAGGGATGCCAACCTGGTTCTGGTCCCTGGTGCATCTTGGCTATGCCAGCCCTGGCCCCTTAGAATAATAATAATTGTAATGGAGCAAGTAAGACCTTTTACTCCAAGTGACCAGGTGAGAGAGGCTAAAATCAGGGTGACCCCTAAAAAAAATTGGCATGTCTGAGGAGGCTGTTAAAAGGTAAAGGTGGTTCTTTTTGTATTATGCTAGATCTAATCTATTAACAAACATTGATCAAAGCATCATGTAGTGCAGTGGTTATTTGTTTTTCAGTTCAGTCACCACTTGAAGGTCCAACCTCGGACCAGGGTGTACGTTTGAATCCTCAATTCGTACAATCAGATCTTTGCATGTGTGGAGAGTCCCAACATTTTTCATCCGGCGGAGATCGGTCGTTTGGACAGGTTTAAAGACTTCTGTCAGCTGTCAGTCAGAATATCTCTGCATGTATTGCCGATCGCATGATTTTCAGAGGGAGACTGTCACCAGCTTTGTCAGACATAACTTTCGTACGATTGCTGTCAGGGGCAGAACATCAGCTGATCTGTTCTTTTGTACTTTATTTGATCTGAATGGTTAGTGGTAGGTCGGGAGATGGGAAAGTCCAATCTTTGTGTCTATGGCCAGCTTTATCTAATGAAATGAAAGCACCCTAACTGACCTTCAAGTAGTTCTTTTAGGTGTATTAAGGAAAGCAAGTGTCTATTCTCCTCCTCAATATTCACACACATTAACTGGTTTTCAGGCTGAGCCTCCAACCACTGTTACCCAGACCCACAGTTTGAGAATCACAGCTGATGTGCAGTAAAACAAAAATACTTGCTAAACCCATCATCACAACAACAGTTGTTACAACTGTCCCAATGCACCCTCTAGATATCTAGATGCAAATATGTTCACAAGTGGGAGCCCTGCTTATCTGCTCATCTTGCTCATAATTTGTTATATTGAGAAATAACTCTGCAAAATGGAAAGATGACCAAACAACAGATCTCCTTCAATTCTACTAGATATATATTGGAGCCTGCAGGGTCACAACTGCATTTAACAACATCCAATCAATAGCATAACTGTTTTTAATTGAAATCAGAAGGTTTGCTATTACTGTAAGCTGCTGATGTAACTAGCCTCATAAGACACAAAATGAGAGAGAAAGAGAATAACATTATAGTAACATAAATATATTCTCAATCATCTTTACCTCCTCATATATTGGATATATTTGCATCTCATTTTAACGCTCATTTGTGCGATCTTCTGCATGTGCTTTTTATTTTATAACTAGCATCGAGAGTTACAATAATAGTCAGATGCAAAAAAACACTAATAAACTATGACAAAATGGTATATGTGTAGTATAATTTGCTTTATTCTTCCATCACACTTTTAGTGTCATTATCCTCACAGCTTGCAAAAGGCAATCTTTCTGAAATGAAGGAATAATTAGAGATTCTTAAGGGTAAGCTTGTGTTCCTTAAAGAAAATATAAACCCATAAAATCTACCCACTGCACCCCCTACCTTTCTGAAATAGGTGGGCCAAGTCAAAAGGGAGAACATATGACTCTTTAGGGTTTTCTGTCCCAGATTTAGGCAGATAAAGTAGGACTATAATTGAAGGCATTTGTTGGGTCATTAAAAGCTGGAGCACTGTTGCTTTGAGATTAAATCCCTGGTGTTACTGGACTATTGTTCCCAAGTGTTTTAAAGGGAATGTAAACTTCAGTTTGCTAACAATTAGTGGAATTGTACTTTTCCAGAATGTGTGTGAGATGTGTGTGATGTCAGATAGATCTGACATTGTTCCTGTCAGGGAGCTGGGATGCTCCCACCAGGGAGCAGGTCAGGATCTAGGAGGAAGCCCTCAGAGGGATCAAAGGTCGCGGTGTCCAAAGGGTTAAGCAAAAGGATAGTCAGAGTCCAGGCAAGGGTTCAAGGGCTGGCAGAATAATCATCAAAATCCAAAGTCCAGACAAGGGATCAGAAAGAATAAGAACAGTTTTAATAGTTCACAGGAAACCCAGGATACACACCAGGAAGGTATACTATACTTGGGCGCCATTCTGGCGTCTTGGCTGTGCTTTTATTTTAAAATTTGGCGCCATAGTGACGTCATTGGCGTCTATACGCCGACGTCGATGCGCAGGCGCTCCTGCCCGCGCTGACGTCATTGCACCGGCGCCGCTACCCACGTGGCGGCCATGAGCACCACCATTTTGGGAGCGACGCCGGCAGACAGAGACACGCCGCCCGGAGCTCCTAGGACTGCTCCGGGCGGCAATTGTGACAGTACCCCCCCCCCCACAGAGGGCCACTGGACCACCAGGACTTGGCTTCTGGGGAAACTTGGCGTGGAACTCCCTCACAAGATGAGGAGCATGAACATCAGGATGTCCTTCCCAGGAGCATTCTTCAGGGCCAAAGCCCTTCCACTTGATAAGGTACTGAAGAGAACCCCTGGAGATTCTGGCATCAAGGATCTTTTCCACCTCATATTCTTGTTGACCATCCACAGAGATAATAGGAGGGGGAGTCTGGACAACAGAAAAGCGGTTGGAGGTAGTGGGCTTCACCATGGAGACATGAAACACGTTGGGGATTCGCATCTCAGAGGGAAGCTGAAGTCTGACAGCCACAGGATTGATCACTTCTGAGATGGAGAATGGACCCACAAACTTCGGACCCAACTTAGGAGATGGCACTTTCAATCGGAGGTTCCTGGAAGACAACCAGACTTTATCACCAACCTTGTAGGGAGGAGAGGGTCTACGTCTTCGATCAGCAAACGTCTTTTTTTTCTCCAAGTTTGACTTGGTTGCAGCCCAGATAGCAGACATGTGGGCTGCATGGTCATCTGCAGCCGGGGAAGGCTTGAGGATGCTGACCATACACCGACATGAATGGAGACCTACCAGTGGAAGTGTGGCAAGCATTGTTATGAGCGAATTCTGCCCACGGGAAGAGGTCAGACCAGTCATCTTGACAAAGGGAAACGTGGTTCCTCAGGAACTGTTTCAGAGCTTGGTTCACTCGTTCAGCTGCTCCATTTGTCTGGGGATGATAAGCGGAGGAGAACTGGAGAGTAATACCCAGATCTTTGCACAGGGAACGCCAAAACTTAACTGCAAACTAGGAACCTCTGTCGGAGACAACTTCCACAGGAAAACCATGTAGACGGAAAATATACTGGATGAAGAGCTGAGACAACTCCACAGCAGAGGGAAGCTTCCGCAGGGGAATGAAATGGGCCATCTTGCTAAAGCGGCCAATCACAACCCAGATCACAGTGTTTTCACTAGAGGGAGGAAGTTCAACAATGAAGTCCATTGCTAAATGAGTCCATGGACGAGAGGGAATAGGCAATGGTTGCAATAACCCACTGGGCCGCGAATGGCTAGGCTTGGATGTGGCACAAACGGTACAAGCAGCAACAAAATCTTTGATGTCTTTTTGGTTAGTCGGCCACCAGACTAGGCGTCGAAGGAGTTCAAGAGTCTTTCTAGGACCAGGATGTCCTGCTTGCTTGGAACAGTGGGTCTGTTGAAGAATAGGCAGATGTAGCTCGGAGGGAACAAACGCCATCCCAATGGGAGTGTCCAGAGGAGCAGAAGACTGACCAGCCAAGATTCGTTCGGCAAATTGAGGAAACAGGGATGCAATAATCTTGGCGGGAGGAATAATTGGTTCAAGCCTTACAGGAAGCCGATCCACCTGAGAGAAACTTCGGGAAAGCACATCAGCTTTCCGGTTCTTAGAACCAGGGCGAAAGGTCAGAACAAAGTTGAAGCGGGAGAAGAATAGAGCCCACCTGGCCTGATGAGGATTCAATCTCTTGAGAGAGTGTATGAACTCCAAGTTCTTATGATCAGTATAAATCGTGACCGGAATTAAAGAACCCTCAACGAGGTGACGCCACTCTTCAAGAGCAAGCTTGACTGCCAGAAGTTCTCTATTTCCTACATCGTAATTTTGTTCTGCAGGAGAAAACTTTCTGGAGAAAAAGGCACAAGGGTGCAACTTTCCATCGGCTGAATGTCTTTGGGATAGGATAGCCCCACTTCAGATGCATCCACCTCAATGCAAAAGGGTAGCTTTGGATCCGGATGACGGAGGACTGGGGCAGAAGAAAACGCATCCTTCAGGGACTGAAAAGCTTCTACCGCAACTGGAGGCCAAGAACTGGGTTTACCCCCTTTCCGGATGAGAGTAAGGATAGGTGCAATATGGGATGAGAAGCCCTTGCTGAATTGCTGGTAGTAGTTGGCAAATCCGATGAACCTTTGAATTGCCTTGGTGCTCAAGAGTAGGGGCCACTCTTGGATTGCAGACACTTGGGATCCATCTCGAAACCTTCTGGGGAGATGATCTAACCCAGGAAAGGAATCTTAGACACCTCAAAGACACATTTCTTCAATTTGGCAAAGAGAGAGTTCTTCCTCAAACGAGAGAGTACTTCTTCCACCTGGGAGCGATGAGATACAAGGTCTTTCGAGACGATCAGGATGTCATCAAGGTACACGACCACAGACTTTCCTAAGAGATCCCAGAAGATGTCATTCACGAGTTCTTGGAAGACAGCAGGGGCATTACAAAGGCCAAAGGGCATTACGAGATATTCATAGTGCCCATCTCGAGTGTTGAATGCCGTCTTCCATTCATCTCCTTCACGGATGCGGATGAGATTGTACGCTCCACGGAGATCCAATTTAGTGAAAATTTTAGCCCCTTTCAATCGGTCAAAGAGTTCAGCAATCAGAGGCAAGGGGTACTGTTTTTAACTGTGATTTTATTAAGGCCCCAGTAGTCAATGCAAGGACGTAGGCCTTCATCCTTCTTTTCCACGAAGAAGTAACCTGCCTGGCAGGAGAAGTAGAAGGGCGGATAAACCCCTGCTGGAGATTCTCCAGAATATAGTCTTTCATAGCGGAAGTCTCAGCTGGAGAAAGAGGATAGGTGCGGCCTCTAGGGGGCATGGTTCCAGGCAGAAGGTCTATAGGACAATCGTAGGGTCGATGTGGAGGGAGGAATTCTGCAGACTTCTTACAGAAAACATCGGAGAATTCCTTGTAGAAGGAGGGCAGAGTCTTCAGATCAGACGTAGAGATATTTATCCTCTGGAGGGGTTCAGCAGGAAGACAGTGCTGCTGGCAAAATGGGCTCCAACGCGAAATCTGCCCTGCGGACCAATCAATGGTGGGATTATGCAGGCGCAGCCAAGGAAGACCCAAAACAACTGGAACGGAGGGGCAGGAAATAATTAGGAACGATAGTCTTTCTTTATGCAGAGTCCCAACCTGCACAGGCAAGTCCCCAGTCGTCATGGAAATAAACTCAGCCTCCAGGGGTCTGTCGTCAATGGCAGTGACACGAAGAGGAGTAGACAATGGGAATAAGGGAACTTCCATACATTTGGCAAATAGAGCGTCCATGAAGTTCCCAGCAGCTCCAGAATCAATAAAAGCTGAGCCGACAATGGTCTTAGTGGCCAGACGAATCTGTAAAGGAAGGAGAAACCTGTGAGTGTTCTCTTGAGACTTCGGAGTAGTGCCCCCTACATGAGTAACCCTAGATATACCTCGGGGAACAGAACTCGTGGGCTTCACTGGACAAGAGTTCGCAAAATGAGATTGTCCACCACAATACAGACATAGGCCAGCCATCTGTCTATTGAGCCTTTCTTGCTCAGAGACGAGCTCTTCCAATTTGCATAGGTTCCTCCAGGGGAGAAGTAGAAGCTTGAGTAGCTGGAGTATGCAAGAGAGGTCTTTGGAAGCGGGGTGCCAACAAGGGTTGAAATCTTTTACTGCGCTCCTTCTCTACTAGATGCTTTCTGAGACGAGTGTCCACCTTAATGGATAGCGCAATCAGATCTTCCAGCAGGTCAGGGAACTCCCTGGAGACAAGATCATCTTTAATTCGAATAGACAGACCTTGATAGAATACGGCCTTATAGGCATCGTCGTTCCAGGAAGTCTCAGCCATCTAAGTTCTAAAACAATAAATAAAACAATAGCATAGTCACTGAAACTGCGGTTTCCCTGTCGGAGTTGCAGAAGACGAGAAGGGGCATTTGTGACCCGACCCGGGGCATCAAACACAGTACGAAATGCTTGAAGAAAAGCCTTGGCATCAAAAGTCAGCGGAGAATTCTTCTCCCAAAGAGATGTTGCCCACTCAAGCGGTTTGCCCACCAAACGAGACATCACATACCCCACCTTGGAACGTTCATTAGGGAAGTGCGAGGGTTGGAACCTCTGCAGGCTTGTGGGTCCCCACTGAAGCGAGGAGGAGGCAGAATGCGAGGCTCACCCGACGAGGAACCTGCGGGAGACGAGACGGCCGCCATGGGAGGATTCACAGCAGCTTGGGAAGCAGGGGGCGCTGGAGGCATACGAGAGAGAAGGGTATTGAGTGCCTGCCCTACGCGGTACTGCTGGGCCTCATAATCCTCCATGCGGGATGCCAGTCCGCGGAGCGCTCGTCCGACATCAGGCATAGCTTCTTCAGTAGGATCCATGGCCCAAGTATAATGTCAGGGAGCTGGGATGCTCCCACCAGGGAGGAGGTCAGGATCTAGGGGGAAGCCCTCAGAGGGATCAAAGGTTGCGGTGTCCAAAGGGTTAAGCAAAAGGATAGTCAGAGTCCAGACAAGGGTTCAAGGGCTGGCAGAATAATCAGCAAAATCCAAAGTCCAGGCAAGGGATCAGAAACAATCAGGAATAAGAACAGTCTTAATAGTTCACAGGAAACCCAGGATACACACCAGGAAGGTATACTATACTTGGGCACCATTCTGGCGTCTTGGCTGTGCTTTTATTTTCAAATTTGGCACCATAGTGACGTCATTGGCGTCTTTACGCCGACGTCGATGCGCAGGCGCTCCTGCCCGCGCTGACGTCATTGCGCCGGCACCGCTACCCACGTGGCGGCCATGGGCGCCGCCATTTTGGGAGCAACGCCGGCAGAGAGAGACACGCCGCCCTGAGCTCCTAGGACTGCTCCGGGCGGCAATCGTGCCAGTTCCAAATAAATGCAACCAGGGACATCTGAATTCTGAGCCAGCAGCTAAAGATGACATTGGCAAAGTGCTGGCCCTAATTTACAGTTGGAAGGGGAAGCTGTTTCCCTATCCAGGGTTAAAGTATTCGTCCGGTGGTTCAGTAAATGGCCAGTAGATTATTCTAGTCTTTAAAAGGGGAAGCCAATGTGTGCTTTGTCTCTTCTTGAATTTTACCTGTGCAAGGTACTGTAGCTGAAAGGTCAGAGTTTAGACAGAGGTAGACCCATTAGGTGTAGATAGTTTGACCACAACTTAACTCCAAAGTGTTAAGATATTATCCTAGGTGGCGGGGACGTCAGACAATTTCTAGTAAAAAAAAAATCAGAAAAGCTCAAAAAGTCCAAATTGTCCAATAGGATCAATCCAGTTTCAATTGACTTCTATAGGACCTTGACAACTTTTTGTTTTGCATTAGTGGTTTTCGTGTTTTTTACACTTAATAAATCTTCAATTTTTAAACCTTTTTAAAAAATGGAAAACAACAAATATTTTGAGATTTGTGGAGAAAAATAGAAATGTGTTTGTTAGTAAATGGGCCCCCTAGTGTAAGTGTAAGAGTCAGGGACTACTAAAGTTCCACTTGAAGGGCCTGATACTCGGAACTGGATACTTCCAAGCTCACTCAATCTACTTTGATTCAAGGAGAACTAAAGCTTAACTAAAGAAGTAGGCTAGAAATGTTGTACATTATGTTTTGGGCTTCTGTGCCAGCCCAAGGCAACCACAGCCCTTTAGCAGTAAAGATATGTGTCTCTGAAGATGCCCCAATAGCTCCCCACCTTCTTTTCTGCTGATTCACTGCACATGGTCTGTGCTGCTGTTAGGTACTGAGATTAAGGACTGACTCAAAATATACAGTGCACATATAATATAAATGTCACAATATACGGCTGATTGGTTATAATTACAGATAACTGCTACATGGCAGGACATGAACCAGTGTGACTAGCATGAGAATTTAATAATCAGCCCTGTAGCATCAGCTTATATTACAGACACACCTCATTTTGTGCTTGATAATTTGAGACAACCCTTAAGTTTAGCTTCTCAAAAGCTGCTCAGAGCCCACTGAGCATGTGAATGTCACAGACACTTTCCAAGATGGTGACCCCCCGTGACAAGTTTGAAGTTCTGGATAGTAATGGGCGAATTTATTCGGCAGGTGCGAATTAGCATCAAATTTCCGCATTTCGTTGCATATCGGCAAATAAATTTGTGAAATTGCCATGAAAATTCACCGGCGACAATTCTAACGCTGGCGACAATTAATAGGCACCCTTTGACTTTAATGCATGTCACAATTGTAGCCGGCATCAGAATTGTCAACACTGTCAGAATTGTTGCCAGCGTTGGAATTGTCGCTGGTGTCGAAATAATTTTGATGTCTGTGTCAAAATTTGTATTTCGCAGATTTAGATGGAAAATCGCAAATTTTTTGGCGAATCTAAACGGGAGAAATTCGCTCATCACTGCTTCTGGATCATTATTGCTGAAACTTTAGGCTGGTGCAATAACTTCAGTATATAAAATATGGCATGTTTAGCCTTGTTCTCCATTAATGAGCCTCGATGGGTAAAGCACTGGATGTGTTCTTTTAAATGAGTAAATACTGAATATTTTTGCTGTGTACTTTCCTCCTGGAAGTTGAGCTGAATTCCTGTAAAATAACTGTTTTCTGAGTGTAACAGGTTGTTCTTGCATCAACAGACCATGGAAATAATATATAAAATCCCAGAGGTGGAGAATTTTTGTTGCAGCTATATCATTTTGTACAGGAGTGTATACTGTATATATACTGGTATAATCTTTTGTAATATAATGTGAAAAATGTGTGCATTGACTTTATCTCAGAATGCCTACATGAGTGTGCATGTTAATGTGTAATGTTAATGTCATTGTTCTCTGCTTTTTACATGGCCATCACTATACCCATTCTTACTATATAATTAAACGTGGATGGTACTGTGTTGCCAAGGAGATGACAAGATAAACTGTGTTATAACATATATGAATTGATATATCTGCAAATCAGGTGCAAGCTCTGTTGTGGAGTGTTCCAATCCCAGTGAGCCGGCTTTCATATCTACTGTAAATGTTACTCTACGTTGTTGGCATTAGTTGATCCTCTGCAGATCAGTTTCACAGTCAATCAAAAGCTCTGTGAGGCAGTACTCTTAAATTACAAGCATAGCGTGTGTCAGTAAATCTATGTATGGCGAGATCTAAGGGTACATTTCCCAGCTGAACACTAACTTTGTCAGTCTCATTCTCTGTTGCATTTCCTTAGAAGAAAATGACAAAATAAAGAAGGGAGATGATTTGGCCCTCAAGCAAGATGACCTAGGTTTGGCTTTGCCTATATATAACTCTGGACTTTATCCTTAGAAACTACTGAATAAGCACCTGTCTTGCTATTTTTTTCAGCATGGATAGTGAAGCTGATAACCTCACACTCCTGAACGCCTGCCATGTTTATAACAATGTTTGACACACTGTAAATTACCGCTAGACTTAATGTGATATTTTGGGCACGTTTTACCTAGTGTGTTCGTTTCTTTTGCAATCTCTCAGCTCAGCAGGATTGTTGGTACTTACTCAAGAAAACTGTCAATCAAAGGAGAGGAGTGCTGTTGCACAGAAGGTGACTAATGAGGGGTATCCTGTGAAAACAGAATATAATCTTGAGAGATGTGCTGAAGAAATTATTTGGTATGAGTGAAAGCTGACTTGTATTACAAGGAATTGTGCTTGAAGGTTACAGAGGTGAGAAAAAGAAGGTTTAATGGTTTGAGCGTGACGGTGGAATGGCAAATGCAATAGAGTGCCAGGAAGGACTGAGATTGTCGGAAAAGAACAAAATAATTTTATTATAAATTACATTTTGTGCTGGATTAAATGCTTTCATCTACTCGGCCAATGCCCAAACTCTTGCTGCTATTTTAAGGTTAACAGATCATGTATAACATTTAAGGGCTTCACTGAACTGCATTGCGTTTAATTTAGTTTGCAATGCGCGTAGTCCAGCAACTTGCATTTTTTAGAAGTACCTCTGATTTTACAAATGATCTATTTGCCCTATATTTCTGGCAATCAGGTATTTTGGTGTTGACTTGGAACTAAATTGGACTCCCATGTTGTTTTCCTAATAGTGACCTTGTATAGAATATTAGCTAACCTTTGGTCAGTCCTTGTCTCACCTCTGGTGCTTACTTGCCAATTTGTTAAAGACATGGCCTGTTTTACTATAAACCCTAGCTGTATTGCTGTTTCTCCTCAGTTGTAGGGATTTTCCAAATTTAGCTTTGTTTGCACTTGTTAGTTATTTAGTAGATAGATAGATAGATAGATAGATAGATAGATAGATAGATAGATAGATAGATAGATAGATAGATAGATAGATAGATAGATAGATAGATAGATAGATAGATAGATAGATAGATAGATAGATAGATAGATAGATAGATAGATAGATAGATAGATAGATAGATAGATAGATAGATAGATAGATAGATAGATAGATAGATAGATAAATTTGGTGAAAATGTCAAATGTACAACAATATGTGAGCCAAAAATACTGCTCTATAGGAAATAACAATGTTATCCTTATTGTTAAACAGGCAAATAAAAAATATGTTTCCTCACACCATACAGTATATTTCCAATAAACATATACACTCAAAGCAGAAAGACTGTTCAACAGAAATTGCAGAAAATGAGCTAAGAGCATAGGATCAAAGCATTGTAGCAAGGTTCTTATGTCTTAGCTGACATGTAGGGGGTTATTTACTAAACTCAGGATGCAAAAATCGCGGAAAATTCGTGATTTTTTTCTTATAAAATCAAACTCTTAAAAAATCAAGAATTTTTCAGAATTTATTAAACCCTGAGGATGGAAAAGTCCGAATCTTAAAAACCGCCACCTCAGACCTGTCCAGGTTGCATATAAGTCAATGGGAGAAGTCCCAATGGTTTTTTGATGTGCGCTGGGTTTCGTGCAATACCCTGACGTTTTCGGAATTTTCAGTTGAAAATTCAAAAAAAAACATGAAATTTGTGGAAATCAGATGAAAAAAAAATCATGTGAAAATCAGATTTTTTTCCCGAAAACCAAATTTTCAGGAAAATGTAATAATAAATAGGCATAAGAAAACCCGAGCAGATTTGATCAGAGTTTGTAGCAGAAAATATTGAGATAAATTCAGACTTTGATAAATAAATCCCCTATGACAATTCAGTGACTAGAGCTAGTAAGCTATAAGGAAAATACACTAAACGTTTTCTTATTGGTTTTATAAAATTGCTTTTAGAAGCTCCAAACATACGTTGAAGGGCTAAAGTGCAAAAAAAAAACTAGTTTCTGGAACTAAAGGAAAAAGAATTTATCTTGAACTTTACCTTAATAGGCAGAACTTTAAAACTTGGCAAAAAAAATGTTTTTTACAAATCCCCTTTATTGAATGTTATAAAATTTAAAGGTGGCCATACACACACAGATTTAAGATGCCAATTCAGCCCTTTCAAATAGATTCAGCAAATCTGTCCATGCATGGGAAACTCTGCCTTTCTGCCTCATATCAGGCTGAAAATCAGATTAGCCCCATATTGCCCAATATCAGTGAAATAATCCTTCATTTGGTGTACATTGCCAAATGTATGAACCTTATAATGTAGGGCCAGCTTAACGCAAAGAGAAAATCTACTAATCCTTGCCTAGCATGACTTACATACTGTAGGCCTAATATTTTAACCGAGTCTACTAAATATAATTTCCTTTTTATGTATGTATAACTGTATTTTTAAATCACTACATGAATACACAGTGCTGTACAATTTTACAGAGTCAAAATGTTTTGTACCGTGTGCTAAAAGGCACAGTAGGAAGGAAGACCCTGTCCTTTAGAGCTTACAGTCAAAATGGGTAGATAATATACAGACAAAATATGTTCTAATTCTTCAGAAGGAAGGATCTGACTTTCTTTTTTGAAGTGATTTAGAGAGTGTTCCCTGCAGAGAAACACAGACATGGAATCCAGAAATAACGAGCCACAAGATAGAAAGGTTTAGACGAGAGATTGCAATGGGAGTGTATGGTGTGAAAAGACAGTGGCTCCGAGAGGAGCAGAGGAGTTGACCAAGGAACACACAAGGAAACAAGCGAATAAATATATTTGTTACTTTTGTGTGATTCAATACCAATTGAGCTGTTGGTCACACATTACATGTGAAACTGCTCTAAAGAAATGCGACTTTCTCCGTTTATAATTATTTTGTTCTTTTAGTTGAACAATATGCCCTTGAATTATTATTAATACCTTGCCTAATAAAATATTTAATAGAAAAAATAAGTTGTCATATATAGTTTTAAAGAGATACTTAATAAAACAGTTTCATACTGAACATTTAATTTTTTTATATACTTTTTACCTCAACCCAATATTTTTCCTGAGGCGACACCAGGAAGCACATAAGTCTGACAGAGTAAATGACTCAGTAACTAAAAATCCCAGCTGCTGTAAGGAACATGCAGCATGAGTCATTTAGTTATACCTTAGCTAAAGAAACTGGTTAAAAATAAATAGAATTTAATCTGGAATTGTTTTATCAAATAAACTGATTGTAAAGCAATTTTGTTTGTTTGTTTATACAGGTATGTGATCCATTATCGGGAAACCCGTTATCCTGAACGCTATGAATTATGGGATGACCATCTCCCATAGACTCCGTTTTATCCAATTAATCCAAATTTTAAAAAACAATTTCCTTTTTCTCTGTAATAATAAAACAGTATCTTGTACTTGATCCAAATCAAGATATAATTAATCTGTATTAAGAGCAAAATCAGCCTATTGGATTTATTTAATGTTTAAATTATTTTGTAGACTTAAGGTATTCGGCATTACAGAAAGATCTGTAATGCCGAAAACACCAGGTCCTGAGGATTCTGTATAACAGGTCCCATACCAGTATCGACATGAGTGTAAAAAAAATCAGCAGAAAAAAAGGAGAAAATCCCAAATGGTAAGTCTGACTTCCTGGCAAGATTTTACAGCAGTAAACTATAATATTCAGTGTTTGACACGGCAGTAAAGGTGAGAACGTGAATAAAGGCTGAGTCATTCGGGTGCAGATATAGTTGTCAGGAAGACAAAGGTTAGCCAAAGAAGTTGCAGTTTCAGTCAGAGAATTTATTATTAGCATTGCATTTACAGAGAAAAAATTTTGACTGAACTTGGCACTTGCAGCAGCCAGATTTAACTGATAATAAAGTAAGGTACGTACTGTATGTCTACTGCTGATGTCTGATAATAATGTAAGCAAGCTCCATAATGACATAGTTACATAGTTAAATTGGGTTGAAAAAAGACAAAGTCCATCAAGTTCAACCCCTCCAAATGGAATCCCAGCATCCATACATACACCCATCCCTACTTTTAATTAAATTCTATATACCCATACCTATACTAACTATAGAGCTTAGTATCCACAATAGCCTTTGATATTCTGTCAAAATCATCCAAGCCATTCTTAAAGGCATTAACTGAATCAGCCATCACAACATCACCCGGCAGTGCATTCCACAACCTCACTGTCCTGACTGTGAAGAACCCCCTACGTTGCTTCAAATGAAAGTTCTTTTCTTCTAGTCTAAAGGGGTGGCCTCTGGTACAGTGATCCACTTTATGGGTAAAAAGGTCCCCTGCTATTTGTCTATAATATCCTTTAATGTACTTGTAAAGTGTAATCATGTCACCTCGTAATCACCTTTTTTTCCAGAGAAAACAACCCCAACCTTGACAGTCTACCCTCATAATTTAAGTCTTCCATCCCTCTAACCAATTTAGTTGCATGTCTCTGCACTCTCTCCAGCTCATTTATATCCCTCTTAAGGACTGGAGTCCAAAACTGCACTGCATACTCCAGATGAGGCCTTACCAGGGACCTATAAAGAGTCATAATTATGTTTTCATCCCTTGAGTTAATGCCCTTTTTTATGCAAGACAGAATTTTATTTGCTTTAGTAGCCACAGACTGACACTGCCCAAAATTAGACAACTTGTTATCTACAAAAACCCTAGATCCTTCTCATTTAAGGAAACTCCCAACACACTGGCATTTAGTGTATAACTTGCATTTATATTATTTTTGCCAAAGTGCATAACCTTGCATTTATCAACATTGAACCTCATTTTCCAGTTTGCTGCCCATTTTCCAACTTAGTCAAAGTACTCTGCAAAGTGGCAGCATCCTGCATGGAACCTATAGTTCTGCACAATTTAGTATCATCTGCAAAAATAGAAACAGTACTTTCAATGGCCACCTCCAGGTCATTAATAAACAAGTTGAAAAGCAAGGGACCTAGTACAGAGCCCTGTGGTACTCCACTAACAACTTTGTTGATCTATGTGAAAATCTCACAATAAGTATCACCAATCATCAGCCTTTGTGATAATAGGCAATACAATACTTAATACATAAAATAGATGTATACTTTCATTATGTATTTATATTTCCATAGTATATAGGCTTATAAATGATGTAATAATTATAATGATGATTTATTATAATATGATATAAACAATATGTTAGAATTATATAATATCTTAACACTCACACTATTACATTTTCAATTTACATTAGTATGTTTTTATTTGGCAAATTATGTTGTGGATTGCTAAATTCCATGCCTTTTGTAACTTACACAGACAGGCCACTTATTTTAAGAGCCAAGCAAATATATGAAAGATTACAAAGGCTCAGCAATCCAGGTATATTTTCCTTCCTCTAGCAAAATACAATTTTTCCAGAAGCTGAAGGAGATCTGCCAATGGTTCTGTGCTATTTTGAGCATTGATTATAAAATGTAATTTTGTATGTTGGCACTGAGTACTAGACAGACAAGTTCCTTCTGCACTTCCAATACCCTCAACAATCTGAGTAACCTTTGCGCTTGCGGCTCGCCAGACAACGATAGAACTTATTTTGTGAATTAAAAATAACTAGAAAGTTTGATTGAAAAACTTAAGTGAGTAAAAGCCGCAGCGTTTCTATAGAAGCCCTTGACTTCTAGAAGTAGTTAAAGGACCAGTAACATCAAAAAAAAATGTTAAAAAATTTGTTAGTATAAAACGAAAAATAAACAGCAAGACAAATTAAACTTTAAAATAGCAAAGCCTTTATTAAGAAATAACTTACCGAAACTCTACTTCCAGTCCTCTTCAAAACAGGCGACACGGCGACCATACATGCTGCAGTGTTTGATTTCTCCTCCCTGGCTACTGACAGCATGTGAAGGAGGCTGTGGGGGCTGCCGCTGGACATGCTGCTGCTGTCTGGCCTCTCTATCTGGGCACGGCGGAGACATAGCCTGCGGAGGAGAAGATATCCTGAAGCCGAACCCCTCTTTTCTTCTAATCAGAATGGGTGACCTTGTGTCAGCTGGAAAGACCTACTGGTAAATAAAGCATTAGAGAGATTATTATATGATCCCCTTATATATTTATACATAGTCATCATATCACCCCTTAAGCGCCTCTTCTCCAGCGTGAACATCCCCAATTTGGCCAGTCTTTCCTCATAGCTAAGATTTTAAATACCTTCTACCCACTTAGTTGCCCTTCTCTGTACCCTCTCTAATACAATAATGTCCTGTTTGAGTGATGGAGACCAAAACTGTACGGCATATTCTAGATGGGGCCTTACAAGTGACTCGTGACCCATGACTATGCCCCTTTTAATACAGCTCAAGACCTTATTTGCCCTTGATGCTGCTGACTGGCATTGCTTGCTACAGCCAAGTTTATCATCTACAAAGATCCAAAGGTCCTTTTCCAAATTGGATTTGCCTAGTGCAGTCCCATTAAGGGTATAAGTGGCTTGGATATTTTTACATCCCAGGTGCATGACTTTACATTTATCAACATTGAATCTCATTTGCCACTTAGCTGCCCAGATTGCCAGTTTGTCAAGATCATGTTGCAAGGATGCCACATCCTGGATGGAATTAACTGGGCTGGATAATTTTGTGTCATCTGCAAACACTGATACATAACTTACAATACCCTCCCCTAAGTCATTAAAGAACAAGTTAAATAAAAGTGGACCCAATACCGAGCCCTGAGGGACCCCACTAAGAACCTTACTCCAAGTAGAGAATGTACCATTAACAACCACCCTCTGTACCTGATCCTGTAGCCAGTTTCCTATCCATGTGCAAATGACTTCATTAAGCCCAACAGACCTTAGTTTAGAAAGCAGTCGTTTGTGGGGCACAGTGTCAAACGCTTTGGCAAAATCCAAATTGATCACATCTACTGCCCCCCACTGTCCACCATCTTACTTACCTCATCATAAAAAACAATCAAATTTGTCTGACATGACCTATCCTTCATAAAGCCATGCTGATTGTTGCTCATAATGCCATTCACTAGGACAACATTTTGAATATGATCCCTTAACAAGCCTTCAAATAATTTGCCCACCACAGATACTTACTGGCCTATAATTGCCAGGCTGAGATCGTAATCCCTTTTTAAATATTGGAATAACATCAGCTTTTCTCCAATTCATAGGCACCATACTAGATGCAAGTGAAAAATCAGAAATAGGGGCTGGTCTAAAACTGAACTAAACTCTCTTAGAACCCGGGGGTGTATGCCATCAGGCCCTGGAGCCTTGTTTACATAAATTTTTATTAAAGCTTTATGAATCATATCCTGAGTCGGCCACTGACTAGATTGAGCTGAGCCATTAGTGCAGCTATGAAGTGATATAAAAAAAGAAAAAAAGAAAAATTGATCAATGCACATTCCTTTGTCCCCTATCATATCAGTAATCTATGCAGATGCATGTATTTACAAAGACAGGGGTTTTTTTAGTTACAAAATTATGATCATAAGATTGATAAGCCACCATACCACGTCAAGGTAAAACCCATATGGCGGTCCCTAACAATTTACCTCTGGTCATAATTTCAAATGCTAAAGCCTCCCGGCATAGGAGCATTACCTGAAAAATAAGGTCTCCCGACCTGGGCATTGGTTTTCATCATAGGGCTTAGTCCTCCCCTGCCATTAGCTTTCAAAGGGGAGAGATAACCTCCCCCGCTTGCAGCTTTTGAGAGAGAGAAACTGCCCAGACCAACACCCATTTCCAAAGGAATTGTTCCACCATTTAAAGAGACAGGTGTGGGGGTGCTACAACCACATGGAAGCCTGGCCTGCAGCTTAGCTGCTAAACTTCCAAACAGAATAAATCTGCTACAATACAAAGTACAAAAAGGAAAAATTGTGAGAGCACTCCATGGCTTCATAAAAATGTACTAAAATACATTGGAAGTGCTACTGATCTGGCCAAATTAACTACAGACATAGAAAAAAAGAAAAATTGATCAATGCACATTCCTTTGTCCCCTATCATATCAGTAATCTATGCAGATGCATGTATTTACAAAGACAGGGGTTTTTTTAGTTACAAAATTATGATCATAAGATTGATAAGCCACCATACCACGTCAAGGTAAAACCCATATGGCGGTCCCTAACAATTTACCTCTGGTCATAATTTCAAATGCTAAAGCCTCCCGGCATAGGAGCATTACCTGAAAAATAAGGTCTCCCGACCTGGGCATTGGTTTTCATCATAGGGCTTAGTCCTCCCCTGCCATTAGCTTTCAAAGGGGAGAGATAACCTCCCCCGCTTGCAGCTTTTGAGAGAGAGAAACTGCCCAGACCAACACCCATTTCCAAAGGAATTGTTCCACCATTTAAAGAGACAGGTGTGGGGGTGCTACAACCACATGGAAGCCTGGCCTGCAGCTTAGCTGCTAAACTTCCAAACAGAATAAATCTGCTACAATACAAAGTACAAAAAGGAAAAATTGTGAGAGCACTCCATGGCTTCATAAAAATGTACTAAAATACATTGGAAGTGCTACTGATCTGGCCAAATTAACTACAGACATAGAAAAAAAGAAAAATTGATCAATGCACATTCCTTTGTCCCCTATCATATCAGTAATCTATGCAGATGCATGTATTTACAAAGACAGGGGTTTTTTTAGTTACAAAATTATGATCATAAGATTGATAAGCCACCATACCACGTCAAGGTAAAACCCATATGGCGGTCCCTAACAATTTACCTCTGGTCATAATTTCAAATGCTAAAGCCTCCCGGCATAGGAGCATTACCTGAAAAATAAGGTCTCCCGACCTGGGCATTGGTTTTCATCATAGGGCTTAGTCCTCCCCTGCCATTAGCTTTCAAAGGGGAGAGATAACCTCCCCCGCTTGCAGCTTTTGAGAGAGAGAAACTGCCCAGACCAACACCCATTTCCAAAGGAATTGTTCCACCATTTAAAGAGACAGGTGTGGGGGTGCTACAACCACATGGAAGCCTGGCCTGCAGCTTAGCTGCTAAACTTCCAAACAGAATAAATCTGCTACAATACAAAGTACAAAAAGGAAAAATTGTGAGAGCACCGCCATATGGGTTTTACCTTGACGTGGTATGGTGGCTTATCAATCTTATGATCATAATTTTGTAACTAAAAAAACCCCTGTCTTTGTAAATACATGCATCTGCATAGATTACTGATATGATAGGGGACAAAGGAATGTGCATTGATCAATTTTTCTTTTTTTCTATGTCTGTAGTTAATTTGGCCAGATCAGTAGCACTTCCAATGTATTTTAGTACATTTTTATGAAGCCATGGAGTGCTCTCACAATTTTTCCTTTTTGTACTTTGTATTGTAGCAGATTTATTCTGTTTGGAAGTTTAGCAGCTAAGCTGCAGGCCAGGCTTCCATGTGGTTGTAGCACCCCCACACCTGTCTCTTTAAATGGTGGAACAATTCCTTTGGAAATGGGTGTTGGTCTGGGCAGTTTCTCTCTCTCAAAAGCTGCAAGCGGGGGAGGTTATCTCTCCCCTTTGAAAGCTAATGGCAGGGGAGGACTAAGCCCTATGATGAAAACCAATGCCCAGGTCGGGAGACCTTATTTTTCAGGTAATGCTCCTATGCCGGGAGGCTTTAGCATTTGAAATTATGACCAGAGGTAAATTGTTAGGGACCGCCATATGGGTTTTACCTTGACGTGGTATGGTGGCTTATCAATCTTATGATCATAATTTTGTAACTAAAAAAACCCCTGTCTTTGTAAATACATGCATCTGCATAGATTACTGATATGATAGGGGACAAAGGAATGTGCATTGATCAATTTTTCTTTTTTTCTATGTCTGTAGTTAATTTGGCCAGATCAGTAGCACTTCCAATGTATTTTAGTACATTTTTATGAAGCCATGGAGTGCTCTCACAATTTTTCCTTTTTGTACTTTGTATTGTAGCAGATTTATTCTGTTTGGAAGTTTAGCAGCTAAGCTGCAGGCCAGGCTTCCATGTGGTTGTAGCACCCCCACACCTGTCTCTTTAAATGGTGGAACAATTCCTTTGGAAATGGGTGTTGGTCTGGGCAGTTTCTCTCTCTCAAAAGCTGCAAGCGGGGGAGGTTATCTCTCCCCTTTGAAAGCTAATGGCAGGGGAGGACTAAGCCCTATGATGAAAACCAATGCCCAGGTCGGGAGACCTTATTTTTCAGGTAATGCTCCTATGCCGGGAGGCTTTAGCATTTGAAATTATGACCAGAGGTAAATTGTTAGGGACCGCCATATGGGTTTTACCTTGACGTGGTATGGTGGCTTATCAATCTTATGATCATAATTTTGTAACTAAAAAAACCCCTGTCTTTGTAAATACATGCATCTGCATAGATTACTGATATGATAGGGGACAAAGGAATGTGCATTGATCAATTTTTCTTTTTTTCTATGTCTGTAGTTAATTTGGCCAGATCAGTAGCACTTCCAATGTATTTTAGTACATTTTTATGAAGCCATGGAGTGCTCTCACAATTTTTCCTTTTTGTACTTTGTATTGTAGCAGATTTATTCTGTTTGGAAGTTTAGCAGCTAAGCTGCAGGCCAGGCTTCCATGTGGTTGTAGCACCCCCACACCTGTCTCTTTAAATGGTGGAACAATTCCTTTGGAAATGGGTGTTGGTCTGGGCAGTTTCTCTCTCTCAAAAGCTGCAAGCGGGGGAGGTTATCTCTCCCCTTTGAAAGCTAATGGCAGGGGAGGACTAAGCCCTATGATGAAAACCAATGCCCAGGTCGGGAGACCTTATTTTTCAGGTAATGCTCCTATGCCGGGAGGCTTTAGCATTTGAAATTATGACCAGAGGTAAATTGTTAGGGACCGCCATATGGGTTTTACCTTGACGTGGTATGGTGGCTTATCAATCTTATGATCATAATTTTGTAACTAAAAAAACCCCTGTCTTTGTAAATACATGCATCTGCATAGATTACTGATATGATAGGGGACAAAGGAATGTGCATTGATCAATTTTTCTTTTTTTCTATGTCTGTAGTTAATTTGGCCAGATCAGTAGCACTTCCAATGTATTTTAGTACATTTTTATGAAGCCATGGAGTGCTCTCACAATTTTTCCTTTTTGTACTCAGCTATGAAGTGAGCCTGGGAATGCAAACTCCTCTATTGTATACACTGAAGAAAATAACTGATTTAGCACATTTGCATTTTCTGGATTTGTTACAACCATAGTGGTACCATTATTTAATGAAGCAACACTCTTAACCTATATCTTTTTGCTATTAATATATTTTTAAAAAACTTTAGGGTTAGTTTTCACCTCCACCGCAATTAACTCTTAATTTCCTTTCTTTGCCTTTCCGGATTGCTGATTTACAACATTTATCACAGTGTTTATATTCATTAAATGCAGCTTCTGTCCCAACAGATTTGTAGTTTTTAAATGCCTTTCTCCTCTTTCATATTAATGTCTTTAATATTCATATTTCATATTAATGTGTATTAAGCCACATAGGGTGATTCTTAGAGCTTCTACATTTACTCCTTAAGGGAATAAATCGAGAACAGTGATGATTTAATATCATTTTAAAGGACAACCATTTCTGTTCTGTGTTTTTAGCTGAAAACTTAATGCCCCAATCAATGCTCTGTAGGGCAGCCCTCAAGGCACTAAAATTAGCTTTTCCAAAATTCATGGTTTTTGTTGCCCCAGTATATTTTTGGTTTTTCACCAGACATTAAAAGATATAACATTATGGTCACTATTACACAGGGGTTCAATGACTTGCACATTTGCTATAAGTTCTGGGTCATTTGAGATCACAAACAAGGGAAAGTTGTGCTCACCACTATTTTTTAAAACCATTAGGCGGGGGTGCAATGAGGGTGTGACCACAAAATACATATAGTCAACTACAAGAGGTCCTCTGCACTCAACCCATTATCAATATATTTAAGACAGCGACATTTTGTGCATACTGCTACTAAAAAATGCCTTACCCTTTAAACAACACAGGGATTGTTTGTCCATATATTGCAATATATTTAAGCTGGCCAACTACGTCAAAGTCATCCCATATCTGGCCAGTCCTACGCTTAATTTTCATCTGATTCATTAAGAATTCAATTGCTTAATTATACATTTTACAAAGGGACTAAGTTTTACCTGCAACTTACTAGCTGCTTTCAAAGTAAACCTCCATACTTGGCTGCCCTTTTATTAGACACCAGTGGGATCACCTGACTATAGCTGGGAAGGGTGGGAGCTACAGCATGGAGCTGGTCACTGCTCCTGTATAACTATAACAAACAAGGGAAAGTTGTGCTCACCACTACTTTTTAAAACCATTAGGCGGGGGTGCAATGAGGGTGTGACCACAAAATACATATAGTCAACTACAAGAGGTCCTCTGCACTCAACCCATTATCAATATATTTAAGACAGCGACATTTTGTGCATACTGCTACTAAAAAATGCCTTACCCTTTAAACAACACAGGGATTGTTTGTCCATATATTGCAATATATTTAAGCTGGCCAACTACGTCAAAGTCATCCCATATCTGGCCAGTCCTAAAATGTCGCTGTCATAAATATATTGATAATGGGTTGAGTGCAGAGGACCTCTTGTAGTTGACTATACTCATTTGAGATCACTAAATCCAGAATAGCATTTTTTCTGGTAGGCTTCTCAACAACCTGTGCCATAAAATTGTCATGCAACAAGTTTATAAACTTGTTACCATAAACTGATCTGTGAAGCTTGATAAAAGGCTGCATGGCCTGAAACATTGCGGTGATGCCCACAAAAGCACAAACAAAGGCTTTTTAAATACTTCAAGAGTTGATGGTGCTGTTCAATTTCGCATTTCACAGTTTGCCAATGGGAAGTGGCCATTGCAGAACGTGCACCATCCCCAAAGAGTATCGAGAATCGATGTGCTGACTATTCTTTCTCGACCCATTAACTGATCTGGCAGTACTGTTGCTCCAATCAATATCTGGGTAATTGAAATCCCCCATTATCATTACTTTACCCAAACTAGCAGCCTTTTCTATGTGCATCAAGGGGCTTAGCCTCCTCCTTGTCACTTACATTAGGGGGTCTATAGCATACGCCTACAATTCATTTGCTGGACTCTTTACAATTGGTGAAGAACTCCACCCATAAGACTTCTGCCCCCTCATTTTCTAACATAACCTCCTCCTTTATATAAGCTTTTAAATCCTGCCTAACATACCAACATACCCCTCCTCCTTTTCTATTGCTTCTGTCCCTCCGAAACAAAGTATAGCCACTGATATTTACTGCCCAGTCATGTGACTCATTCAGCCATGTTTCGGCCACATCAATCAAATCATATTTTCCCACCAGCACCTCCAGCTCTCCCATTTTACCAGTCAGACTCCTTGCATTTGCAGTCAGACTCCTTGCATGCATAACACTTTACATGGTATATGTAAAATGTTTAAATGACAAAAAATAATTAAGCCTACATCTATTATATTTGTCTTATTGTACTCAGTGTCCTTAAATGAATAGTGTATGTTTTTTTAACAGATGGGTATGTATTTAGAACATCCAAAATATGTTAAGAATGTATTAACGTTGTACTTACATTCGTTTTGCACAGTTATTTGACCAGGCACTATAAAGTATGTTTAAACTCTTGCTGGTTATAATTCTGAGCTGAAAGTTTTACTTTTCTGTGAAACTTTTGAAAACTATTTTTACATATTTCTACATCTGAATTGTGTTCAAAGACATTGTTCTGCAGAGTGAAAATGGTTAGGTTTTAATCACTGAAGAAATTCACCCAGTGGTAGACCTACTCTTATGTTGCGGCAGGAGACAGAAGCTTTCCAAATGCAAATTTAAAGTTATCCCATATTACTTACAGAGATGTTCACTCACGAAGCTTACTGCGCCTATTTATGTATTACATGTAAGTCACATTTATTTTTCCTTTTTGGAGATTTTCTCAAAATATCTGCTGCAGAAAGTCTTGCAAAACAAGAAGGAATTGTGTTACCATTTCTGTGTCCTTTAGTCTATAGCAGGGCTGTCCAACTGGTGGCCCAGAACCCCCCCCCCCTTATGTGGCCCTCCATATCAAAGTCTGCCTGCTGTGTCTTCTTACCATTTGTAAAATTTAAAAAGTATCATTGCAGAGATTAACTGGCCCCTGCATAGTTTAAACCTCAAATTCACACTGTAATCCTCTGTATTGTTCACACATGTAATCCCCCTTGCATTGTTCACACTGGTGACACCTCTATTGTTCACAGTTTAAAACCAAGTACTGTTCACACCTGAGACCCAGTCTGAAACTGCCCACATTGTTCACCTGTTCACACTTTATTCAAAATGCTAATGGGGCACCAGCACTGTGTTACTGTATGTAGTACATATTAGACTGGTCCTGATTCCTGTCTCCTGCTTTGTTCTGTCTTCCCTATGCTCCCTGTGTGTGTCATACTTTGCCTGCTCTTTGCACCCTGTGTTTGCCATACTCTGCATGACCTATGATCCCAATGGAACATAAGTCTGGTATTTGTTCTGGGGGTTTGTTAGCATTTGAAAATTATTATTAGGGGCCCCTAAGGTGTTTAATCATATGCTGGGGTACTGTATTATACACAGGGGATATGGATTTAAGGGTATGTCTTAATATGGCTTAACTTTTTTCAGATATGAGTGACATCCCTGCCGGGGCCAGGCCAAGGTAGTTTGGCTCCCTAGGCAAGAGCTTCAATCATTGCCCTCTGTCCTGCATTACCATTTACCTCCTTACCATGATGGTTTTTAAATAAAGAAAGTAGGAAAATGTACAACACTTTTTCATTTATATTACTGCCCCCTGCATCCATCATACAGCCCTCCTGCAGCCATCATATTGCCCCCAATCTTTACCTGTGTCAGCAGCAGCCAAAAATAAATCTGATCACATTATATTGCCCCCAAGTATTTATGTACCTGTGCCACACACATCGCACTTCCACACCGCACAGAAGGAGCTATTACTTGCTGGCAAGAGGAGAAGGTGAAGGAGGGGGATTCCACCCGACTGAGAGACCATGATTACTGAAACAAACTATTAAATAAACGCTTGAAAAAAAAACCCATTAAAAGTGCGCCCCTTAATGATAGCTTCCTAGACAGCTACCTACTATGCCTACCCCTAGTTCTGGCCCTGATCCCTGCAGTGAGTACCAACCATCTGTTTTTTTGGTGTGCTATTAATGTGGACATGGTCTTGCAGTAGCATGGGTGTGGTTTAAAGTGGGTGCGGTCTAAAACAGGGCGTGGCTAACACTGTCTTCCATTATCGGCCCTCTACCATGTGGATTAGAAAAATTCCGGCCCCCTGAACCATATAACTTGAACAGCACTGGTCTATAGGGTCAAAGGTGGGAGCTGTAGTCCAGTCCAAAAAAGATGGATTCTTAAAGGGGTTGTTCACCTTTAAATTAACATTTAGTATGATTTAGAGAGGGATATTCTAAGACATTTGGTTTTCATTTTTTATTGTTTCTGTTTTTTGAGTTATTTGGATTTTTATTTAGCACCTCACAGCTTGCTATTTTGGCAATCTGGTTGCTAGGGTCCAAATTACCCTAGCAATCATGCATTGATTTGAATAAGAGACTGGTATATGTATGGGAGAAGCCCTGAATAGAAAGATGAGATAAAAAGTAGCAACAACAATACATTTGTAGCCTTACAGATCATTTGTTTTTAGGTGGGGTCAGTGAGCCCCATTTGAAACCTGGGAAGAGTCAGAAGAAGAAGGCAATTAATTAAAAAACGATAATAAATAATGAAGAGCGATTCAAAAGTTGCTTCGAATTTGCCCCTTTAAAGCAAAACTGCATATTATTAAAACTTTTTGCCAAGTCCCTTTGTGGATTTGTGCATGCGCAGTATATAACAATCAGGAATTTTCACTATATTGGGCATGTGCAAACCTAAGTGAATGCTGGGAAGTACAAGTTAAGCTGGCCATAGATGTTGAGATTTTTAAAAGATCAGATCCTCATCATGAGACCACGATTTTCTCGCAACGATCGTACGATCGTACGATCATACGATCATACGAATTGACCATCAACTAAAAAGACCAATTTGCCAGGAAAACAAAGGGGAGCTGCCTGTTTGTCCCTGCAAACATAAATAGATTGCACTGGGACCGACAAAGATATTTTGACCTGGCCGATCAATTTCCTGACAGACGTCGGCCGAAAAATCGTACGATGTACGATCATTAGAATCCCACTAACTGCACAATAATTTCAAAGGATCGGTCGGACTATCCTAAAATCGGTTGTTCAGCACGAAGAATCTATGGGGAGCTTAAGCGTGTATAGCAAGATCCCAGTGAATTCAATAAAAATCTCTAAGGAAATCCATCATATGGGTAAATATGACTATGGGGGTTATTTTATCAAGGTCTGAATTTATCTCAATATCGGCTGCTACAAACTCCGATCTAAACCGCTCAGGTTTTTAATGCTTATTTATTATTACATTTTCCCGAAAATTTGCTTTGCGGGAAAAACTCAAATATTCACACTTTTTTCGTGAATTTTCCCCGAAAACTCCGAAAACATTATGAAATATCCCGAAACCCCCGACACAACCAAAAATCAATGGGACTGTTCCCATTGACTTTTATACAACCTCGACAGGTTTGAGAAGTTTTTATATTTGTGATTTTTTTTTAAAAGCCTATTATAACAAAAAAAAATCACACATTTTTTGGATTTTGGGGAATTTCGGGTATTCAGAGCTTAGTAAATAAACCCCTACATGTTCTTTGTTCCTTAAAATAGAGATGGAAGCCTTAAAGGGATACTGTCATGGGAATTTTTTTTTTTTTTCGAAATGAATCAGTTAATAGTGCTGCTCCAGCAGAATTCTGCACTGAAATCCATTTCTCAAAAGAGCAAACAGATTTTTTTATATTCAATTTTGAAATCTGACATGGGGCTAGACATATTGTCAATTTCCCAGCTGCCCCAGGTCATGTGACTTGTGCTCTGATAAACTTCAATCACTCTTTACTACTGTATTGCAAGTTGGAGTGATATCACCCCCCTCCCTTTCCCCCACCAGCAGCCTAACAAAAGAACAATGGGAAGGTAACCAGATAACAGCTCCCTAACACAAGCTGCCTGGTAGATCTAAGAACAGCACTCAATAGTAAAAACCCATGTCCCACTGAGACACATTCAGTTACATTGAGAAGTAAAAACAGCAGCCTGCCAGAAAGCATTTCTCTCCTAAGGTGCAGGCACAAGTCACATGACCAGAGGCAGCTGGGAAATTGACAAAATGTCTAGCCCCGTGTCAGATTTCAAAATTGAATATAAAAAAATCTGTTAGCTGGAGTTAACACTATTAACTGATGCGTTTTGAAAAAAGCATGTTTTCTGATGACAGTATCCCTTTAAGCACAGTTAAAGGAAAACTATACCCCCCAAACACTATAGGTCTCTATTAAAAGATACTGAGTAAAACAGCTCATGTGTAAAACCCTGCTTCGTGTAAATGAACCATTATCATAATAATATACTTTTTTAGTAGTATGTGCCATTGGGTAATCATAAATAGAAAATTGCCATTTTAAAAAATAAGGGCCGCCCCCTGAGATCGTAAGATTCACTGTGCACACATACAAACCACATGTAAGGTCACATGAGCCAATTAACAGACAGAGTTGTGTCTTTTGCTTCCTCACTTCTTCCTGTTACAGTTAGTGTTGTAGTATTTCTGGTCAGGTGATCTCTGAGGCAGCACAGATAGAGTAACAAAATGGTGGTTCAAGGCAAGAGATGTAAAAGGACAATATTTATGTAAATATATATTCCAGTTTGGTAAGATTCTTTAATATGTCATTCAATTTGATATAAACTATCTGTTGCTTAAGTATTCATTTTGGGGGTATAGTTTTCCTTTAACCCAGAACTGTGCTCTGATGTTTAATCACAGTGTGATATAAGGAAACCAAACTAAAAGTAATCTCTGTATGTAATATAGCAGCAAGATGCTTGATGTAGTAGTGATAAGCAAAACTCTCACTGGTGAATCCTCTTGCATTCTCTTTTCAAAGTTGATGTTTATTTGGTTTTATAACATACAAAAGCAGCATTACATATGGCATTGGTTTGCCACTGGTCAAACATCACTACATACATGCAGAGCAGTGAAATACATACATTGCAGTCTGTGCAGAAGGGAACAGAAAGTGATACCAATGGGTTTCAATATAACCTGGATAGCATCTGAAGCAAGAGTATAATTTATGTTCAGGGTAGACAGGGTGGTATATCAAATTTCAATTTGAACACATGACAGATTTAAAAGTACAGAAACAGTCTCCTTCATTTATAATTATGTATTTGACCACCAACTTTGTAGAGCTAGGGGCAGTTTAATGAAGCGTTTACAATTTGCTAGTTATTACCTGTGGGTGGTTTCTTTTTTTCTCACAACCAGTTTCCCAGATATTCCCTGCATCTATTCAGACTTGGACTATACCTGATCCATGCTCAGTACAGAACCCTTTAGCAAAGTTGTGTCCTGCACATCAAAAACGGATGCCTGGAAAGGGGGGGCATTAGAACACAAAAAGTGCGGAAAACTACCCTGGTCTAGTGAGCTTTTAAAAGAAGAGAAGTGCCCTATGGTGTAGAGATAAATTCCCACCAGCGAACTGATCAAGAAAAAGAGCTTTATAATTATAGTGAATACTGAGGAAAGCTATAATTTTGTAGAACTGTATAAAAAAAATTCTAGGTTTTTGTAATCCCAAATTTATTCATTAAAACAGTTTAAAGGTTTGGACTTGCATTGGAATATTTATTGGTATTGTCCTAAAAAATATAGTCATCTTGGAATGATTAGCATATTATAATCTACTTTACAACATATACAAGATTTGAGATGGAAATGATTGATCAATACTTATAAGTCAGGCCTGTGTTTTTTAGTACAGGTATGGGACATATTATCCAGAATGCTCTAGACCTGGGGTTTTCTGGATAATGGATCTTCATACCTTAAATATACTAGAAAATCGTGTGAACATTAAATAAGCCTAAAAAGCTGGTTTTGCTTCCAATAAGGAGTACAGTAATTGTATCTTTGTTTGGATCAAGTGTAATGTATTGTTTTATTATTAAAGAGAAAAAGGAAATCATTTTTAAATATTTGGATTATTTCATTATAATGGAGTCTACGGGAGATGGCCATTCTGTAATTTGGAGCTTTATAGGATAACAGATCCCATACCTGTATTACTGCTATAACAGAAGCATTCTGTACCATTCTGTAAGATATGTTTGGTTAAACTGAGTGTAAGATTAGTAAATTAATCATCAGAGTACAGTGATATACAGTATGGGGCAGATTTACTAAGCTCCAGTGAATTTTTGAAGTCCAAAAAGTTCGAATTAAGTAATTTTTTGGATACTTCGACCATCGAATAGGATACTACGACTTCGAATTTATTTCGACTTCGATTCAAAGTAAAAATCGTTTGAATATTCGACCATTCGATAGTCTAAGTACTGTCTCTTTAAAAATCCTTCAATTTCAATACTTCGCCAAATTAAAGCTACCGAATTGCTATATTAGCCTATGGGGACCTTCCAGTGCATTTTTTAAAGTGTTTGGCATCGAATAAAAATCCTTCAATTGATCGCTAAAACTCGTTCGATTCGAAGGATTTAATCAATTTTTATTCGATTGATCAATGCTATTTTAGCGCTAAATCCTTTGAATTTGATATTTGAATTCGAAGGATTTCAATTCGATGGTCGAATTTCGAACCCCTCGAAATTCGACCCTTGATAAATCTGCCCCTTAGTGTTCATACTTGTTTACACACATTTTACGTATCCTTTACAAACTAGACCTAACATAAACATAAACTACCCTTCCCTAAAATTGCAGATTGAGGTCCTATGTTGTGTTGACGATTAATACACTTGGTAAAGGAGCATGTGAAACTACATAGTAAGGATTCCCCTGTTGACATTGCACATGTGTATTATTTTTGCATACAGTCACTAAAGCCAGTTTGGCATTAAACACTTCAGAGACATACTGAAAATTGATTTATTGTTGGTAAAAGATCAGAAAACCTGTCAAACACTGCACAGCAACAGCTAAAGTGCATGGGCTGTCTGTCTGTTACAAGAGGAAAGTAACGTCAACAAACATCTTAAGTTGAAAAAGTAAAAGTTTTCATTATCATCTAGTTGTTTACAAGGGTGAAAGTCAGTTTTCACCACCAGTTGTGATTGAATACATGACTTAAGTGGCAGCCTTGACAGAATACTCATTGTATCAACTGTCATTGTATTTCTGCCAGCAAAATAAATCCCTCTGATACATTAATGCATTTCTAAATATACGTCACTGTAATAACCTGTCAAGTATGAAAGATGCTAAAGACGGTTCATGGTCTGTGAATCATGAATTTTCAATGTATTAGCCCCCCTGACATTCATGTACCTGAGAGATGGGCTGGCTGATGATTCTGTATTATGCTGTTCATAGCTGTGTATCAAGGATTTCTGAGCCTGTTAGGCAGTTCACACGTTGAGCGGCTGTTTATTGCCTCACTTAGTATTCGAAAGAATCACATTTAGAAATACCTGCATTAAGTAGATAGGTATACATTTGTAGACTGTCTGATGGATCTAAATTTCAAATTCTCTGCTCGGATTCTATTTACCATATCATAGTGAATGGTCAACAAAGATTTTTTTCTTTTGTCTCAGATAATTAACTTTTCCTTGGGATTGCTAATATATAAATGCAATGAATCATGAGCTGACAACACATATTAAAACAAGCAGCATGTAGCACAAGGTATACTATTCAGTACAAAAAATGTTGGCAGAAATCATAGCTGATAACCTCCAGCACACAGGGATTGCAAGGAGTGGACTTAAATTGCTTGCATTATGTTCTCTGTGTGAGCTAGAGGATTGCTGGCTGATGAGTCCAGACAAGATGTATCTGTATCTTTACTTCAAATCACAATAGGTGGACAAATATATTTACGTATGTTAAGAACTGAAGCTTGTGTGTATTATAAATCCCTTTCCTCCTGCATTTCTTTACACCATGCTATCAATTTACAGACCTGACTACTGTACATTTATACATTTCCAAAAATAATCAGTACGGTAATAGAATCTATTATCCAAAATGCTTGGTACCCTGGGTTTCCTGGTTAAAGAGATGCTGACGCGAGAAAAAAAAAATTGTCATATCTACCATAACATTGTCTTTGAATGCTATTTATAATTTTGCCATAAAAGATTTTGCCTTATGCTTTTACATTACCTTTCTTACCCCCATATTCCTCTATGAGGGGGCGGCCATATTTGTGCAGTAGGAGTCCGTTAGCATTAGAAACTCTTAACTGACAAGTTGAAAAGGGACTGTCAGGTTGGCAAAACAGTCAGGTTTAGGAACATCAAGTAGTAATTACTTACAAAAGTATCAACTATGAAAAACTAGGGATGTAGCGAACGTCGGGAAAAAAGTTCGCGAACATATTCGCGAACTTGCGTCAAAAATGCGAACGGTTCGCGAACGTCGCGAACCCCATAGACTTCAATGGGAAGGCGAATTTTAAAAGCTAGAAAAGACATTTCTGGCCAGAAAAATTATTTTAAAGTTGTTTAAAGGGTGCAACGACCTGGACAGTGCCATGCCAGAGGGGGATCAAGGGCAAAAATGTTTCTAAAAAATCCATTGTTGACACAGCGCTGCGTTTTGTGCTGTAAAGGGCAGAAATCACACTACATTTCTAAACCTGTGTAATAAAATGCTTTAAAACGTCCGGCGTCTACATGCCAATCAAGTCGTGTAAAGGTTACAGCCTGTTCACACGCAAAGACGAAACGCGGTGCTTACTGCAACGCAAAAAGACGCAAAGAGCTTTAATGAATGATACCGTCAAGTGAGCAAATAATAGTTTTTAATTACTAGTTGCTTGTCACCTCCAGGATGTTCGTCCTGTTGGTGGAAATATTTCTGTAGTGGTGTGTTTAGCAGTCACCGTGCTTGTGCGCACGTGCACGGTCAGGCAGAGGTAATTCAATGTACAGTGAAGTGAACCAAAAAACACTGATTCTGCAGTGTGGGCCCAGTTTTGGTCTACTTTATTGATCACCTGCGGTGACCATAAAAGATGCGATTTTGCCACTGTCTTTGCTGCCTGAAAAACGTCACTCGGGTGGTGTTTCTAGAGACGGTACTATTATTGATATTTAGACAGAATGTGAACAAGCTCACACAGCTAGATGGTTGTTGTTTGAAAATGAAGAACACACTGAGCAAATAATGCCTACAAGGTTAACGTATACACTACTACAGCAGTGGATACGGAATATATTATTGCTGCCTGAAAAACGTCACTCGGGTGGTGTTTCTAGAGACGGTATTATTATTGATATTTAGACAGAATGTGAACAAGCTCACACAGCTAGATGGTTGTTGTTTGAAAATGAAGGAGCAAATAATGCCTACAAGTGCACTACTATTGGTGCACTACTATGAAGAACAGCAACAGCACTGTACACGTTAAAGAACAGTAAGATAAGTAAAAGAAAAAAAATATATATGTATATTAAAAAAAATATTTTTCTCGGGTTGGTGCTGCTGAACTACTAGGAGCAGCACAGTAGCACACCAGTCCCACTCCCCAACACTGCTAGACTAATAGCACTGGGCTTATAGTAGCAACTAGCAAAGTAAAAAAACAAAAAAGAAAATAAAAGCAGTCCTTACAAGGACTATTGGGTTATTACAGCAGTCAGCAGATGAGATCAGAAGAGATCAGTGCCCACAGCAGGCAGCTACATACAGAGCACTGCAGTAGAAGGTAGATTACTAGCCAGCAAAGCTACCCTAAAATGTCCCTCAAATCCCTGCAGACTTCTGTCCCTCCAATACAGAGCAGTATCAAGTAGATTACTAGCCAGCAAACTTACTATCAACTGTCCCTCAAAGAAATCAGTGAAATCAGTAACAGCTCTCTCCCTACACTAGCTCTTGCAAGCACACACAGGCAGAATGAAAAAACGCTGCAGGGCTTCAGTTTATATATGGAAGGGGAGTGGTCCAGGGGGTGTGGGGGTGGTCCAGGAGGGAGAGCTTCCTGATTGGCTGCCATGTATCTGCTGGTCAGGGGTGAGAGGTCAAAAAAAAGCGCCAGGTAAGGCGAACCCAAAATGGCGAACGTCGCGCGACGTTCGCGAACTTGCGGCGGACGCGAACAGCCGATGTTCGCGCGAACAAGTTCGCCGGTGAACAGTCCGCGACATCCCTATCAAAAACAAAAAAAATCAACTAAAAATGATCAACATGACCTATATGTAACTTTTAAGGGCAGATTTATAAAAGGTCGAAGTGAAGGTTCGAAGTTAAAACAAAGTATTTTTGGGTACTTCGACCATCGAATAGTCCAACTTCTATTCAAAGTTGAAAAAAACTGCGAAATTCAAATATCGAAATTTATCATGTACGGTCTCTTTAAAACTTTGACCATTCGCCACCTAAAAACCGCCCAAAGTGCTGTTTTAGCCTAAGGGGGACCTCCTAGAACCTGTATGGAGGCAATTGGGGGAGTTAAAAAAACTTTGAATCGAAGTAGATCGAAGGCGCTATTCCTTCAATCGTACAATTCGAATACGGACCACTTCGAACGCCAAAAAACCTTCAAACGCTATTCGGTTGGCCTTTTTAAAATCGAAGTTCGAAGTTTATATTTTAACTTCGAACTTCTACCCTTGATAAATATGCCCCTTAATGTAGATAAATATTTTGAAAAGTAAATTTTTCAAGTCACTTATCACTTTAAGCAAGCTTTCTATAATTTGGATAGCCATAGCTTAAGTCTGCTAGAAATCACTTAAACATGAAATAATATGGATTCATGCAGCTTAGTTACCTAGTTGGCAATTTTAAACATTAGAATTATTTGCTTAGTATTGACTTAAAATGTGCCTTCCCAAATTCTGTGCTTTCTGGATAACATGTTTCTGGATAAGGGATCCCATAAATATCAGAAATCCCTCTTACTGCTTGAAAGAGTTATACAGACCATTGATGTTTATTTATCAGACATACTGTATATCTGCTCTTGAAATTCCCCTTTTAATGGATTGTTCAGTATAAAAATAAAAACTGGGTAAATGGATAGGCTGTGCAAAATAAACATTTTTTCGAATATAGTTAGTTAGCCAAAAATGTAATGTATAAAGGCTGGAGTGACTGGATGTGTAACAAAATAGCCAGAACACTACTTCCTGCTTTTCAGCTCTCTTGGTTTCCTCTGATTGGTTACCCTGGTGACCAAGCAGTAACCAATCAATGTCTTACGGGGGGGGGGAGGGGGCACATGTGTCATATCTGTTACTTTTGAATCTGAGCTAAATGCTGAGAATCAATTGCAAACTCACTGAACAGTTATGTCCCAGAGAGCTGAAAAGCAGGAAGTTCTTTTCTGTTATGTTAGACATCCAGTCACTCCAGCCTTTATAGATTATATTTTTGTCCAACCAACTATATTAGAAACATTTTTTATTGTGCACGGCCTATTTATCCAGTTTTTTTTATACTGAACTGTTCCTTTAAATCAGTGTCTGCTTTTACTCATTCAGTCACACAATTTTTTGAATTTTTTGTATACCATCAGAAAAAAAAATATTGAAATTACACAAATATGACATATGTGAATTAAACTAATACAGTGACATATGCATATTACAGTTAAAGTAATGCAGGCAACTTCAGTGCAACTGTCAAATAGTAGTTAAAAGTAAGGCAGAATAAGAAGTTTACCACTGGTGGAATGTTGAAAGAAAATCTCTCATTGGTTAATACAGATAAATGCATGGGACAAGTTTCTCAATGCTAGAAAAATCCCATCGGATGTTCCTGACATCACTGTATATCTGTCTCAGCAAAAAGTAAATATAGATACAGAAGAGAGATTTCCCACAATGGATGAGATACAATATAAAAAAAATCTTTTTCTTTATCAGTTATAACTCTTAATATAAATCTAAATAAATCTATGGGAAATTTTGGATTTGTATTAAGAGAGATGGGTTCATATAAGTGAATGGTATTATTCATACCACAAAAAGGGTAATCCAATAACATATCTATGATAATGACAATATCCTGCCTGGGGCATTTTTAGCTTGCAAATTTAAGTCCATAAAATCCCAAGGCACAAACGTCCAAGTAGCAAGGCCCACTTGTCACATAAGTGCTTTACCAGCTTTTGCCCTGTAGCCCCAATTCAAAAGAAATTACCAACCCATTAGTAAAACATCTAACTGCCTAAACTGCAGACGTTCTCTGTCCTTTTCACAGAGTTAAAGCAATCAAAGCAGAACTTACATTAATAAGTGTTACACTTATATCCATACGTTTTACACAAAAAGCTGAGATAGATTTGAGCTCAGTATTATTTGTTCCAGATTAAGCACAAACTATTACAAGGGACAAAAAAACATGTAAACTTTGATGTAATGTGAGTATACACATAGACAAACATACAGTAAATAGGCATGCAAATATAACGTGCATATGTATGTTTTCAACTTAAAAAAAATGTTAAGGGGCAGATTTATCAAGGGTCGAAGTGAAAATTTTAATTTTCTAATTCAAATTTTTGCGTTCATTTTAGTGAAATTCCACTAGGGAATAGTTTAAATTTGATTCAAGTTTTTTATACAATTAGAATTTCGAAATTTATCATGTACTGTCCCTTTAAGAATTTGAATTTGACTATTTGCCGAATTGCTGTTTTAGAAAATTCTATTCGAGTTTGCGAGTGAATGGGCTTGACCAAATAGAATTTTCTCCAAAAAAAAAAAAAAAGAAATTAGATTTCAGGAAGGCTGTAGACAACTCCAAATTGATCCCAGGACGTCCCCCAAAGGCTAAAACAGCAATTTTGAAAAAAAAATGATTAGTAATTTTTTATTCGAATTTCGAGTTCATGGGAGTTTTTACAAACTCCCATGAACTCTAAATTTGACCCCTGATAAATCTGCCACTAAATGTCCTACATTCCTAGATAAAATAATAGGATAACTTGTATACTTAAGAAGAAGAATTCCACCATGGTACAATTGGAGAGGGTGGTCTATAGTGTCTGTTACAAAAATATAATATATTCAGGTTTATTACAGAATTGGTATTCATTTTAGAAAGAACAAAGGCCAACCCTAATCTCAGGCCCCCTCCAAAACTTGTCCCAGCATTATTCTCACAAGTATCCCAATCTGTGTACAGGTTTGGGACCTGTTATCCAGAATGCTCAGTAGCTGGTATTTCCATAATTTCCTTACTTTATGCCTGCTAAAAAATAATCTAAATATTAAATAATTCCAATTAGGATTATTTTTTACCATCAAAACCACTGCTATATATTAGTTGGGATGAAGGTACTGTTTTATTATTAAAGAGAAAAAGGAATTATTTTTAAAATATTGAATTATTTTTTTTTATTATGTAAAATTTAATCTATGGGAGATGGCCTTGCTGTAATTTGTAACTTTCTGAATAATGGGTTTCCAGATCCCATACCTGTACCTGCTTTAATTATGCAGAGATGGGTAGCGGGGTAGGCAGGTGCCATGTCCAGGTGTTTTGGATCCTCTTCTGTGCAAGTTTGCCAGCACTAGCATGCCCAGTGGAAGATGAGCTGAACCTAGCTTCAACCGTGCATCCTTTCCAACAGTAATAATACGAAACAGGATCCAAAGTGGCATAACACAGTGCATTCATAACATTTTTGACAAAATCAGAAATCATTGCGGATGATCTAGAACTTGCCAATCCATAATAATGATCAATGAATTGGACCCTCTGTGTGTGTGGTTGCTTGAGTAGCATGATAGTTAAAGATACCCATCTATGTGATTCTTTTTTTGAGATTTCTATTAAAAGACACGAAAGTGATAAGGAGGCACATTTATCATGTGAGTTTTTTTTTAACTCGCGTGAATTTGATTTCAATTTTGATTAGATGAATTTTATTATAAAAATCATATTTTTAAAACTTTGACGAATTTTACCGATTCGAAAACTCGAATTGAATTTGATTTGAGTTTTTTCTCTGGAAAAAAACTCGAATGTTTAATGATAAATCATTAAAAACAAATGGTGTAAATCAGTGATGTTTCTCTAATAAATCAGAGACTGCAAAAGTAAAATTTGTGAACAGACCAATGTAGGCATAGATAAACCAGTTTTACATTTCTGCACCCTTTAAATATGGTACATTACTTTAGAGAGCAAAATGAGCCAGCTAACTTTTAAAATATGTATTAAGTACTGGCAATTGTGAATATTTTATTGCTCCAATAAACGCTCCCAGCATTATGAATTGTTGATCTTTGGGGAGTTAGATGTACAGTATTTGCGATACAAAAGCTGTTATCTTAGATCAGATGTTTTGTGCACTGCATCATACTGATAAGCCAACTGGGCCTATTAATTAAGCACATCCATTTTTTATAGCATGACTGCTTGTGGATGGCACTGTTCTACCAAATGACTATGACACTTCCATTCTGCTTTTATTAATTACAGCTGAGGCTATTGAGATTGGAAAATATACAGTTTTTAGTCTGGGACAAAGCTTTTGTTTATCCACAAAAAGGCAAACAAAACCTTTGAAAAATAATTGCATTTAGATATAGGAATTCCCTGTTCTGCCTCTTATTATCTGACAGGCTATATACCTATGAAATGAGTCTGGGATAATAATATACACTGTGCGAATTCTATGTAAATATAGAAGCTGTGAAAACCTGTGTGAGAAACCATGTTATAAATATAATGTTGGGCCTTGTTAAAAACCAACGTACAATGTTGGTACTTACCTTGACATTTTTCATGCCCATGTTCAATACACAGAATTTTACACTAAGGAGCAAGCCAAAGAATATGATCATATATTAGGCTGAAATCCGTTGAGCCAGGAATTGAACACCATCCAACACAATCTTTAATTCTTTGACTGTTCAGTTCAATTCTTTGTTAAGATCAATAGCATAAGTCCTAAAGAGAAGAGATCTAACCATAAAACTTCATAAACAATATGCTGTCATATCATGGAAAGGCCAGAAGCCATATTTAGTTTGATTTATTTCAATATATCAATATAAATATATATATATATATATATATATATATATATATATATATATATATATATATATATCTGGAAGCAGGCGAGCACACACAGGTCTTAGTTGAAAAACAAAAGGTGTTTATTAAACAAAAAACTAACGTTTCGGCTAGCACTCTAGCCTTTCTCAAAGTGAAGCTAGAGTGCTAGCCGAAACGTTAGTTTTTTGTTTAATAAACACCTTTTGTTTTTCAACTAAGACCTGTGTGTGCTCGCCTGCTTCCAGATATACATTACTATTTTGCTGTTAGCACCCAGGCAACAAGACTTTTTAAACGAGCTGTGCTGGCTTTTTTTTTTTTTTTTTGCTTTTTATATATATATATATATATATATATATACAGTATATATGTATATATGTGTGTATATATATATATATATATATATATATATATATATATATATATATATATATATATACACTGTATATATATAGTTTTTTTGTTAGCAGAGACAGGACATGAATAGCAACAGACATAAAGAACCCCCCCACACCAAGAATTGGCACAAAAAAGTCAGTTTAAACACCTAGCCTGAAACATAATGTACAGCATTTCATTACATTACTTCTTTAGTAAAGCTTTAGGTCTCCTTTAACTGCTCAACATATTGTAAACCAGCAACAACTTTGCATATGCTATCTAATTAATATTATATACAAAAAAGGGGGGTTGAGGGAGCACTCAAAAACTAAGTTAAAATATTTTTCTGTACAATGGAAGTGCTACTGATTTGGCCAATTAATCAATGCACATTCCCTGGCCCCCTGTCTCATAAGTAATTCAGTATAAATGCAAGTGCATGTGTTTACAAAAACAGGGTTTTTTTAGTTACAAAGTTATGATCATAAAGTTCATAAGCCACCATACGACGTCAAGGTAAACCCCATACGGTGTTCCTTAACTTGTTTACCTCTGGTCATAGTATAACAAGGCTTCTACCTCTGCATAGTAGCATTACTTGTGTCTCCTGAACCTTGGCTTCAGTCTGAGGGCTAGACCCTCCCCCGCCACTATCTTATGCGGCTTTTAAGGGAGAGAGATTGCCCAAACCAACGCCCATTTTTTAGAAGCAAACACATGGTGGTCCTATGCTTTTTAAAAAAAATGCCATTATTTTCACTTTTCTAGACCTAACTTAGGTATTAAATGTGCTCCCAAGGGCCCTTAAAAGCTTTTGCTGAGTCAGATATAAATGGTGTTTTTCCTTCTTCTTTTATTATAATCCTTTGATTTATTTACTTTCCATTCATCTACCTTTTTGCCAGTTTGAAGTACACTGTTTGTAGCTTATTTATTCCCTCCACTACTGCACTGACCTCACAACTATTACCACTGTATGGCCAAGATCAACTCTTGGATTGGTTCTCCTGCTTGGCCTGGTTAACACATATTGGAGTTGGGCACTTGTTTTTTTAAATGTAATGTAACTATGTAGTTATAATATGTAGTAATCAATACAAGCCTGGCCTGTTGCCATGAAGTTTGGTTTTATTATTGTTACACTGTGCTCACAAAGATGAAGGAGAAAACATTTTAATGTGTTCATAGCTGCAACAACCCAAAATATGCAGCTGATGCTTCTGGGAGAAAAATGGGTAGGTTATTGTAATACATAAGGCAGTGCCATGTACAATAAGCATCATTTATAATATTTTGTTCAAATAGTCTTCTAGACTGTACTTTACAACTCTCAATATTTCTCTTATTATTATTATAATAACATTATGCTTAATAAAGGTAGTTACAATGAAACAGTATAAAAAAGACTTTCAACAAGATAAATTGGATTAATGAAAATCAGATCATACAGGGTGGGTTTACTATTAAACTCTGGCTGATTAAAAGCCTTATTGGTAGGTGATTTTAATCTCTTCTGAGACAGATGCCCTACATGAGACATTTGTCATAGAAACCCATAGCCTACTTGAACTTTACCAAAGAATTTCCAATGACATGCTACATAATTGTACACATCCTTAAACAAAAACAGTAATATGTTAAATGAATTCAAAACCAGCTACCACATGCTGTACCAGTGCTTAAGCTATATATATATATAGTAGCTCCATTCTATTCCTTGCTATTCTTTAATATAAAAATAGCCCTACAAATATATAGTGAAAAATACACTGAATTAAAGATTGAACTTAAAATGGTAAATTACATTTGCATTAGCTGTCAAAATGGTCCATCTAAAACTAGAATACTTGAACTGAATAATGTATCTTAAAATTTCCCTAATGTGTTCCAGTGGCAAGAAGATGTTGCCGAATGAAAAATTCTTAATGCTCTGGGAGCAGAGAAAGTTCCTGTTAATGCTATAGGTTTTTATTTATACTCCTAGTCATTTCAGCAATGAAGCAGTCCATGTTTCTCCTGATTGATCCATTTTCTAAATAGGCAGAAAGTTCTAATACAAAATGAAGCACAAATTCCATAGTGCTTGAATACATTCTTTACACTGTCATTTTATCCTTTAAGTCCCGATACTTAGCATTTAGAGTAGAAATTTATTTGACTTGGATCACATTTTAAAGTACAATTCGCATTCTGTTTACTCGCATTTAAGACACATTTTCTTTAAAGATATGTCTGTTATAATCATTACCTTATATTAGCTGGAATGCCAGAGAGCTCATGCATGCACTGACACATCCAATAATCTCCAGGGAATTGTACTGTATATCCTGACACCAGGCACTGCAAAATACTGTAACAGTGTATTTGGGAAAAAAATATATTCATTTTCATCTCATCAAAGATACCAATGATCAATTCAACATACACTGGTTCAATTTATTCTGGTATATACAAGCCCCATATGAATCAGAAGAAAGGGACAGCATCACAAACTGCAATCAAAGCAGCAAGACAGAAGGTTACATGAAAAGTAGGCTGACCTACGCTTCTTCTAGAAATAGCAATATGTGACAAATGCAGTTTGGGTTTCAGAATATGAATTAGACACTTATGATTGTGCACTTCATTTCTATTCTAATAAAAATTCCTATTAAATCAGTGATCCGTAAAGAATTGAGTGTATTTGCAATATAAAGCATGACGTTGTTTCCCTGTCATCTCAGACAGGGGTTTTCTGCTTTGCACCAAACTGCTTGGTCTTGCCGGGTCTAGTGGAAACTTTAATTAAGCCAAATCAATTTTACTATTCTGACAGCATGTTCAGGTCTCTAGTTTACAGAATGGCTAAGGCACATGCATGTTGTTTCTTTTACGCATTAACATGGTTGCAGAAGAATAATGCATATAGAGTAGGTTTCAGTACAAAATGGAGTTGAACTCGGCTAGGTACACAAGGCCCACGTACTCCAGCCCACAGCCTTCGGTATTTGCACCAGAACAGTGCATTACTAGTACTCGGGGTACAGGGCCCCCCATGGAGCCCTCTAGGGATATGAAGGCACAAGATAGAAGACAGATATTTAAATGTGTTCACATGTGCAGGCATCTGACAGGCATCCAGTGGTGTCCAGGCACAGGGCCCGGGTGCTTTGGTGCTAAACGTTCACCTAAGCTAGTGCGACGGCACAGCAACTGAAAATCTGTAAGTACAGTGTAGATGCCTGGTAGGTACAAACTGAGAACTTTAAACAGTTTTGCATAAAAAATGTATTAAGCAAATATAGTTATTTTAAATGTTTTGTGCCTATTAGTCATAGTCATTGTTTTAGGAAATGTTTTCAGGATCTAGCTTTAACCTAACATTTATTTATGTGATTGCTGTGTGAAAACAATATTTTTAGAACTCCACTAGATCATGTGCTAAATATATTCACTGAGCATGAACTTTGACATTTCCAAAGTTACATGGTTAATTTGGATTAGCATAATAATAACAATTGCAGCCAACATATTCCATAAGACTCTTATATGTGATAACCTATGTTCTTTTTTTAGCAGACCCGGATTTGTGGGAAGGCCACAAAGGTTTTAGGGGCAGCATGACTCTCTCTTGCCTACTAGGAGAAATAGCAAAAAGAATAGCACCACCAGTGGACAGAGATTTGACAGCTGTTTGAATCTCCAGGTCCGCCCAGTTCAAAGTGCAGCTCTATTCTTCCTTTTTAGCAGTGTGGAGGGGACGATTGCAGGCAGGGTAGGGGAGTGTACATATTTGGTAAGAGGGAAGTGAACATGGTCATGATGGGGAAGTGAGCACAGTGATGGGGGTGGGGACTAGTAAGCATGGTCCTGGTGTGTTGGGGCACACTACCTTCATCAGCCATGGGGCGCCTAACTTCAAAATCCAGCCCTGCTTTTTATATAGGAGTCCATACCAAACTCACATCTAAGTAATTTGCTTACCAATATGCCTAGTGGTGTTTGGACATACTGTATATGCCTGTATAACATTTACCTGCAGGAAGATATCTGCCTGCAGATCTGAGCATCCAACTGTCAACTCTCCCACATAATCCGGGAGTTACCCAATATCCAATACCCAACAACCCTGGTACTTAAATATATTCCCCTGGCTTCTAGCATCTCCATTTGAATGGTCACTGCACATGCGCAGTGATGTTACAGGGGAGCCCCACAAGCCACACCCCCAATTTAGGCACGGTGCTGTATATGCTGGTAATTCTTCTAGGTTTGTATACTTAGGGTTGACATCTCTGCTAGTGTACTGGACACCAGCACTAAATATTAATGCAAATCTGGGCAATGAAAAATGTAGCACAAAGACCTATTTGTGAATCAATCCACCTAAGTAAACCAATACCACATCCTTTTGAGTAGATACATGCTGAACTGAATTAGAAACATTGGTCCTTTTATTGTTTGAAAATATGTTCTGTATTCTCTTTGTATTCATAGTTAAGATATTTGTGCAATGATATGTTTCCTCACAGTTGCAAGTTCGTGTTTAATGTTGTGTTAATAATATACGAAATTCTTTCTATATTACTAACATATTCAAGATTGCAGAGACACCAACATAAAGGAGGAGGAATTATATAATCATAGCCTTAAGTAAAACTGTAGGTGAAACTGTATTAAACTATAATGGGGGAATGAAATAAAAGTTAATAGAAAAAAATATATGTAATGCAAACAAGTTTTCCTTTCCTTAATATACAGTATCTTTTGTAAAAAAAAAAGAAAACCCTGAAAGTATTTAGCAACCCATCCACCAGTGAAGTTCATACTATGCACCAGTGCTTATTACACATAATACAACTTCATACTGAAAAAGTCACCAAAAGAGAAACTACCTTTACCAGTAGGCTTTAAAAAGCTTATCATAAGCAGTTAAAATATGCAATGTAATAATGGTTTAATAAAGAGTATTACACTGTTAATAGGGAATTTTTGTTCTTATCTTTGCAGTCTTTTCCTGTTAATGAATGTATAACATTTCATTCATGCGTGAAACAAATACGATTAAATATTATAAAGTAAAATGATAAAAATTATGTTTTAATGCTCCTTCACCTTGTGTTTCCTATAATGTGTTACACTCTAGAATCATAAATCAAAACACGATTTAATCGGATCAGGGACAAATTCGATAAAATCGTGTGAAACCCCGAATCGTACGTTTTTTTTCCTAGTTCTTCCTGAATTGTTGATTTTTTCTGTAGTTTTCCCGAAAAGCATGAGCTTTTCTGATTTTTGCCAAAAAGTCTGAAATAGTTGGATTTTCGGTTTAATTTCAGCTCAGACCACAGATTGTTTCAAATAGGATAGGGTCCTAGGGAGATTTTTGGGTTCAGACTTTTTCCATCCTCAGGGTATAATAAATCTCAAAAAATTTATTCCAGTAAAAGTTTGGATTTCATAGTAAAAATACTCAAATTTTTCAAGTTTTTTGGTATTCTGACTTTAATAAATAACCCCCTTAAACACCCAAACATATATTTTTACCTGGCTGGTTAAACTGATACTTTATTTTAATGTTTTTAAAATAGAGAAATATAATAATTTTTATTGATTAGTATTATTTGATTGATATACCAACATCTTTTCTAATCCAAGATGGCGGCATAGCAGCAGCAGCAGCCTCTCTGGACCCCTGGTGCTAGAAAATGACTGATTGTGCTGGTCCGAATGGCTCGGTTCTCAGTGTCAGTCAGTCTTCTACTCGATCCGACCCTATCTTCAATCCGATCCGCCGATCCTATCTTTTAATTTTATCGGCTCGTCCTAGCCCTGGCGAAGGCCACACCTACTTCCGACCCTCCTGCACTCCACAAACTGCTCCCCATACCAGGCACTGAGTGTGGAGAGAGCAATGCTAACGACATACTCAAACAAGAGAAGGTTTCCCGTGTGACATACTTGTGCCAAACAAGAGTGGGTTTCCCATGCCAAATGCATACTAAGACCCCTGTTGTCCAAGATGGTGGTGCAGCAGTAGCAGAGCATTCTGGATAACAGCAGTAGCACAGCAGTAGCAGCACCGGCCTTTCCAGACCCAGGATTGGGCCACATTTTTGCGAAGACTGGGCTACACTGTTGCTTTTCATCTAAGGCTGCTGGAAATTGACAAATTGTTGCCAGCGGGCCGAAGCTGCTGGGGGATACATTGTTTCAGTTTAGCCAAAATGGGATGTTACTGCTGCTGCCTGTGTAGTGAAGAGTGGAGGATCCCAGCGAGAGCACGGGGGTTGCTGAGGTGAAGTGCAGCGCTACTTGCAGAAGAAGAGGCTGCAAGATCATCATCAGTTTACTCTACCAATCCCATCTGGCTAACTGGCTAAATCAATTGATATTTAGACCACTGTGATTGCTGTGTGACTAGAATCCAAGATAGCAGTAGCAGCAGTAGTAGTAGCGGCCTAGGTAACTAGACCTATATGACTTCTGTGTTCCTGAGTCCTGCAGGATGAACTCCAGAGCGGGTGGTGAGTACATCTACCTACACGAAGCACTGCTGCGGTGCAGGGATCTGCCTTACAACTAACCTGCAAGATGATCTGCAGAAAACGCTACGCGACCTCTGTGTAAGGATACCTGTGCGGCGGGGTCGCCCCTTGCGCCATCAGTGGGGACGCCCGCCGCACGGTCCCTAACGCCGGCGCCATGTTGGTTTAGGGCACTCGCAGTGCGCCTCTTAAAGGCGTTTTTGGTGCGAAATTTGAATCCTATTTAAGGGCAATTCAGTGTACAGACATTGCCCGTGATAGAACTAAGTTCTGGTGGTTTCCTGAGCCTTGTGCGTCTGTTTGTATTCTGATCTGATCTGATTATCCCCGTTTTGACCCAGCCTGTTTCCTGACTACTCTCCAATCTGTATCCTGACCTTTGCCTGCCTACAACAACTCTTCTGCTTAACCCTTTGTTTGATCACCCGGTTTGACCCTTTGCCTGTTTGACGATTCCGATATCCGCTTGCCTCGACCCAGCCTGTCTGACCATCCTTCTGCCTAATCCTTTGTACTGTGACCTTCGGCCCAAAAGACTTTGCTAACAGCCGTGCCCCTTTGCTAGCCAGAACATCTTGCCTTGCACCCCTCGTTAAGTCCAGATGGCACCCAAGTAAGCTGAGGGCTCCTCCCGAAGCCCAACGGTGGTCAGACTACTGACGAAGCCGAGCCAAGACCAGGGTGCTTGGAACTTGTTCTGGTATTGGGTGCTGGTCGTGACATTCTGCCTACTGCGGGAACCAGGCCTCCAGTTCTCGGCATTGCCTGTTGAGTGCCAAAGGAAAAGACAGTGTAATAGGTGTGCGAGGAAGCGAAAGCGCGGCAAGAGAGCAGGCATATGTGCTGGGTTAAGGGCTAACCCCAAACGGACAGCTGTCCCATCTTTATTTCTCTTCAACATCTGCTCTCTAGAGAATACATTATACTACATTCACTTTCAGAGAGCCACCCTGCAGGAGAACAGAGACTGCTGCATCCTTGTGTTCACAGAAACATGGGTTACTGACAGAATACCGGTTGGCGCCATTCGGTTAGAAGGTCTCACCTCATTTCGTGCAGATAGAAATGCGGCTTCATGTGGCAAGACTCGAGGGGGTGGTTCACTGTGTTCATCATCGTGGTATATATCCCCCCCCCCCCCAGTGCAAATGCTAAAGGGGCACTCTGTGAGCTGTATGGAGCAATTAGTGATCTGCAAAACACACACCCGGACGGATTGTTTATTATTGCCGGAGACTTTAACCATGTAAATCTCAAGTTGGCTCTCCCAAAATTCTACCAACATGTAGATTTTGCTACGAGAGGGGAAAACACACTGGATCTTGTTTAAAGGTCATGGGTCCAATCACATCATCAAGTTCGCTGATGATACAACCGTGGTGGGTCTCATCAGCAAGAACAACGAATCAGCATATAGACAAGAGGTGAAAGTTAACAATATGTCTATGAATACAAACAAAACAAAGGAAATAGTTGTTGACTTAAAAACACGTGGGGAGCATTCTCCATTGTACATTGACAGATCTCCAGTGGAAATCGTCAAGCGTACCAAATTCCTTGGGGTACATCTGGGGGAGAACCTCTCCCGGTCCCTTAACACCAGCTCTATAGTGAAGAAGGCACAGCAGCATCTCTACTTTCTGCGTAAGCTGAAAAAAGCGCATCTTCCACCATCTATCCTCACTATCCTATCCTCATCTTCTACAGAGGGTCTACTGAAAGCATCTGCAATTACTGCCTTGTATGGAAAACTGCTCTGTATCAGATCGCAAGATCCTGCAGCAGAGGTGGTGAGGACAGCAGAAAACCACACCCGCTGTCTCCAGAAGGCTACCCGCATTGTCAGGGATAGCACCCATCCTGCACATGATCTCTTTACCCTCCTAAAATGTATATGCAGATCAGCGCCTACAGCAACAGAGAAAGAAACAGAAAAAATAGAGCAATATGTTTCAATATCACACTAACAGCCAGTGTCCAGGTTTTTTTTGAGGTGTATTTCCCCTTTAAATTTCCACTCTTATTGGTGACATGCAAAGTTTTTCCAATTTTTACACCACCGTTTGGCTGGATTGCCTGCTTACAAACTGTAGGTATGTAAAATGTTGGACTGAGCCACACAAGAAGGTATTTTAGATCAGAAAGAATATGATTATTTATACAAAAAAACCCAAACATACCAGTTTTCTACTGCTTACCGAAAATCCACAAGGATATAAGAAATCCACCTGGAAGACTGATAATATCAGGAATAAATTCGATCTCATGTAATCTATCAGAATATGTGGATAATATATTACAGAGATATGTAACAGAATTACCCACATATCTAAGGAACTCCACCCATGCCATCCGAATCTTACAGAATATAAAAATAACCAAAGAAAGTTATTTATGTACACTTGGGGGCACATTTACTTAGCTCGAGTGAAGGATTATAAGGAAAAAAATGTCGAATTTCAAAGTTTTTTTTTGGCTACTTCGACCATCGAATTGGCTACTTCAACCTTCGACTACAACTTCGACTTTGAATTGAACGATTCAAACTAAAAATTGTTCGACTACTTGACCATTCGATCGTTGAAGTACTGTCTCTTTAAAAAAACTTCGACCACCTACTTCACCACCTAAAACCTACCGAGTACCAATGTTAGCCTATGAGAAAGGTCCCCATAGGCTTTCCTAGCAATTTGTGATCGAAGGAAAATCGTTCGATCGATGAATTAAGGAGAAGGAAAGGTTAAAACTAAGTAAGCCTTATCAGAAAGGTCCACCTAAATATACCAGTAAACCCTCAAAGTAGTGCTGCTCTGAGTCCTCTTTTAAAAGAAACACAGCATTTCTTTCCTTCTATTGTGTATACATGGACTTCTGTATCAGACTTCCTGCCTTCAGCTTAAACCTCTTTGCCCCAGGCATGAGCATGCTCAGTTTGCTCCTCTTCCCCTTCCCCTCCCTTCTCTGCTGTAATCTGAGCCCAGAGCTATAAGTGAGCAGGCAGAGACTCAGGCAGGAAGTGATGGCACACCAAGTCAATACTGCAGCTTCTATCCTAAACAAACAGCGAGCTTCTAGAGCTTTTTACTCTGATATGGTAAAACATTCTACAGAATAAATATAGCATTCTAGCTTGCACTATTGTGGCTAATCTATTGGCAATAAAATGCCTCCGTAGCTTTCCTTCTCCTTTAAAATCCTTTGAATCGATCGAACGAATTGCGGTAAATCCTTCGACTTCAATATTCGACCCATAGTAAATGTGCCCCTAGATGTTAAAGCCTTATATACATCAATACAACTTGAAGTGGGGCTAAAAGCAATATCACACTACTTAGAACAAGATGACACTCTACCAGACAATCAAAAAGAATTTATACTAAATGCAATTTCTTATATTTTGAAACACAACTATTTTTGATTTGAGGATGGTTATTATTTGCAACTGTGGGGCACTGCCATGGGAACGAGATTCGTGCCCAGCTATGCAAATCTCTTTATGGGCTACTGGGAGGAGAAAAACATCCTACAAGAGCCGGGGGCGAGTCTCTTAGCCTGGAAACGCTTTATAGACCATATTATATTTGTGTGGCAGGGAAGCAAATCAGTTGCAATTTGTTGAAAGTATTAACCAGAACAATCTGAAATCAGAATTCAAATTTACATACGATTTATCAACTGTAAATTTCTTGGATTTAGAGATATACATAAATGAAGAATTGATCAATTTTAAAACCTACTTCAAAAATGTAGATGTATGTAATTATGTACTCTGCACCAGTAATCATAATCCGGTATGGATAGATAATATCCTATACGGACAATTCTGTAGACTGAAGAAAAATTGCTCTGATCCGAAGGAATTAGATAAGCAAATAGATCACATAACAAATAGATTTAAACAAAGAGGTTACCAACAGGAACTAATAAAGAAATCTAGAGAAAAAGTCAATAAACTAAATATGGAGGATTTAATGAAAGGAAAGGAGAGACAGTGCTATATAAATAAATAAATGATGATGATGATGATGATGATGATGATGAAAATTGGCAAAAGAAGAAAATACTTGTACATTTATTAAAACGTATACTCCATATGCAAAAGAAGTCAGGAAAATGATGACTAGACACTGGAATATATTAAAAGGAGATGAACAACTAACAGGGAAAATTCCAGATCAACCACAAGTCGTTTACAAAAGAGCAATAAACCTAAAACAAATGCTTGTACGAAACTATATTTCCACTGAAAAAACAAAAAGCAAGGATGAGAGGAAAGTATGGAATGGCTTCTTCCCCTGTGCTCTATGTAAAGCCTGTAAATATGGCCAAAAAAAGAAAAATTTTAAATCTAACATCACAGATAAAACATACGAAATTAAACAGTGCATAAAATGCACAATGGAAAATGTAATATATTGTCTAGAATGCCCTTGTGGCTTACAATATATAGGAAAAACAAATAGAAAATTAAGGGAAAGAATTAATGAACACATAAACATAGAGAAGGGGATAGAAAACCATAGCGTGTCAAAACATTTTAAAAATTGTCATAATAAGAACGCAAAAGGGTTATGATTTTGGGGTATCACTGTAGTTAAAAATAACTGTTGGAGTGGTGATATAATTAGGAGAATGTTACTAGAAGAAAGTAAATGGATCCATAGTATGCAAACATTTACCCCCTATGGATTAAATATTGATATAAACCTAAGGGCATTTATATAAAAAAATATAAAAAAATAAACATAAAAATAGATGAAAAGATTAACCCATAAAGAGAGAAATGACAAAAATTAAATAAACAAATACAAACAAAAACAAAATAAAAAAACGAAAAAATAAAAATCATAAAGTCAATAGGAGAACTATAGATCTCTGCATATGGAGTAGTGTAATAAATGGGAGTATCACAAATGAAAAATACATAGAGAAAAAAATGCACTAGCACCTTAATAACCATGATACATATAATCCATATTCCCCAAATCAATTTATTATACACTGAACCAAATGTATTTAACTATGGGCAATAAACAGGATGAAACTGAAACCAGTCCAAATGTATTTTAAATAATAAATAGAAAACCAGGAGAAGTAAAATTACTGTGTTTACGGAGCAACTTTTCAAGTTTTGCCAAATGCATATCCAATCCTTCTCAGGTTCTTTCCCAAATCGGTTTCCCATGCTTTTATATAATTTAGATCTATTAAATTATCAGGTGTGTTAATTTGTCTATATAGAATTGAAATTACACCCCTAGGGGAAGCACCAATTTTTACACCATCTTTGAAAAAAGGAGGGTATCTTCTCTTGTGAGGTTGTAGAAGTCTAACACCTCAAAAATATTCATGGCAAGGAAAAGTTTTCAATTAGCATCTAATGAGTACGCTCCTCTAGGAGTTAACAAAGAGGAGACTGAAGTGAACCCACTGTCAACCCACCACTTAAACTGGGATTGAGAGGTCCGGGGGGGGGGGGAATTTGGGGTTGCCCAAAATCAGAGCAGCCGGAGTGTAATCTGAATATAAATGGTATTTGGACACTACCACATCCCACATCTTAAGAGACGTAATTCTGAGCTTTCTGGATAATGGGTTTCTGGTTAGGGGGTTCTATATCTACCACATCCAGCCAATTTGGATTTTCAGGCCTTAAAAAATATCTGAATTTTTCGGGATTTATAAAGTCCGATGGTATGAAAACTCAGAATCTGAAAACCCAGCATCTCAAACCTGTCGGGTCCTGTATTAGTCAATGGGGAAGTACCCAGTGTCTGTGCTGCTGTCAGTACTGATATCCGATGATTTTGGGTCAAAAAGTCAGAAAACTCCGAAAAATTTGTGTTTTTTGCAGTGAAGTCCAAAAACTTCTGACTTTTCGAGCAAAGGTCTGAAGTTTTCCCAGAACCCCAGAATCTTTTTTAAATGATAAATAAGGTCCATTCGGGAATTCAGAGTTGCTCAGATTTTTATCTTAGAAATACTGAGATAAATTCGGAGCTTCAAAAATAACCCCCGCTGTGTTTCATATGTGTGATTTGATCTTCAAATTTGAAATTACAAAAAAAGTATGTACCTGTAGTATGAACCTGTAGAGGGTCAGTTTATGGCCCGCAGCAACATTAAAATATTAAGATCTCTCTTTAAACACTGCAGCTCAAAGAAATAGAGGTGGATAGGTCATTAGTGTAAGGAGCATTAAAAAAAACTTTGCTTATGTGTGACAGTATACAAATACCATGAGCATTAACATTCATTGCCTGAAAGATACTGTTCAAAATTGGAAGCCAGAAATAAAATGGTTTAGTACAAAGCTAAAGGCTGACTGCTCACTGAGGACTAGGTAGACATTAGCAGTGACCAGTAGAGCTAAACTATTAGAAAGGCCAACCAGGTTGTCCTGGAAGGAGATTCCATGAAGGGAAGATAAACAAAGAGTCACTGGGGCCTTATATGTGGTCTCCCTGTTCAAAGAGTTTAACTTCAAGTAGAACCAGTTGCAAGACAGTAAGCTGAGCTTTGAGTTGGCAACTCAACACCTTAGGACTATTGTTCACAAGTAAAATTATTATTTTTGTGGACCACTGCATATGCACTTACTGTATACTGTACATGTAGGGGTTATTTGGATTAATGTATTATTTGATAAATAACTTTAAGGTCTATGCTTCTATTTTTCCATTTCTGCGTAGTGATAATATCCTAAACACATGGATTACATCTCACACAAAAAAAAAAATGCTGCATAAGTAGGCATAACATTTTATGATGATTCAATATTTCTTATTTGCACTAAAACAAAAATCACATTAAATAAACTTCAAGCAGTAAATGAAGAAGTGTAAATTTCCGGTAGAACATTACATAAGGCTGATGGCACTGTAGTTGGCAATATGGCTTGCTGTGCTTTAATTAGGTGCTATTTACAAATAGCCCTGGTATTTTCACGAATTGTGTACTCGATTTGCGTCCTTGTTTAAGTCTCATGGCACATGGGAATTCTAACTTGTCTCAGAAGATGAAACTTTAATGAGCTTTCTCTTTGAAATGATACAGCATTCAGTCTAGCAGAGAAATATATATACATGTCAAAAGTGTACTGACAGCCGGTAGGCTCAAAGGATGAGATGCAGAATGTGTGCCAGCGTTTTCTGGGGAAGTGATTAAAAATGACGGGGATACTTGCAGATAAACAAACACCTGGCTGGGTCTTTAATGCTGGCTGCTAAAAGCTGGGAATTAGGATAATGTGTGTGTGATTTGGACTGAAAGCCTAAAAGAAAGAATGGAAACTTTCACAGTGAATAAAACCACAGCTAAATATTCTTTAAGGCATTAGTTGGCATGTTCATTTTTTTTTCTATCAATGCCTTAATGCTTTATATGAAAGAAAGAAAAAGATATACAGGTCTAATTCAGGAGGAAAAAAGAATCAACTGATAAAAAAAAGCTAAAAGTAGTTCAGGGAACACAGGGACACATTGACACAAAGTCCTACTTCAAAGGTTATACAGTACCACACCAATCATCATTCTTCATAAAATCTAAGAGTTAACACTGATCTTGAGATGTGCCAGTTCAATTTTCCTTACTGAGCTGTGAATATCCTGGTGACAGCTTTCCAGTCAAAGGAACATTTTTTCAGATTTTGTGCCATTTGACCGATTTCTTATTCTTCTTTAAGGAACAGTAACACCAAAAAATTAAAGTGTTTTTAAGGAATGACAAAATAATATAGTGTTGCCCTGCGCTGATAAAACTGGCATATTTATTTAAAAAAACAGCTACTGTGTAGCTATGGGCAGCCATTAAAGCACAGGATACACAGTAGATAACTGTTAGGTACCCTAGGCAGCTGGAGAGCACTGAAAATGAGTGAAAAACACATGTGCGCGAAACTTTAAAAAAAAAAGATGCAGAGCAAAAAGTAGGATGACACATGCTGGGTAGAGCACCAATCAAGGGGTAGGAGAGACAGGGAAGGTGTGTGCCTGGTGCCCTCCCCCCAGCTTTTCACCCTAGGCACGTGCCTACTCTGCCTACCCCTAGTTCTGACCCTGGGTGCTGAAAAATCCCATTGTATACAACAGAGCTTCTCTGTTATCTGCTGTTTGACCTATGCCTTTTCTCCTTTTTCAGCTTTGAATGGCTGCCCCCATGGCTACACAGCAGCTTCATTATATAAACTATAGTAGTCTTTCTGAAGTAAACCTACCAGTTGTACCAATGCAGTAGAGCAGCACATTATATTTTCATTGCTTTTCATTCCATTAAATCATATATTTTGTTACAGGGTGGGATGGACCAGGGCAAAATATTGCTTTGAAGATAAGAATATAGCAATATTTATATAGGATATTTCTTCCACTAAGAATAAGGGGCAGATTTATCAAAGGTCGAAGTGAATTTGAGGGAATTTTCGAAGTAAAAAAATTCGAAATTCGAACAAATTTTTTGGATACTTCGACCATCAAATAGGATACTATGACTTTGAATTTACTTCGAATTCGATTTGAAGTAAAGTAGTTTGAATATTCGACCATTCCATAATAGAAGTACTGTCTCCTTAAAAAAAAATTCAACTTTAATAATTCACCAAATTAAACCTGCTGAAGTGCTATGTTAGACTATGGGGACCTTCTACAGCATTTTTCTAAGTTTTTGGAAGTCGAAGTAAAATCGTCCGATTGTACGATAAAATCATTTAATCGATTTAATCGCTCGATCGAATGATTTCACTTCAACCGCAGAATACCCAAATTCGTGAAAAAAGTTTGAATTCGATATTGGAATTCGAAGTATTTCAATTCGATGGTCGAATTTCAAAGTATCTATTTACTTCGAAATTCGACCCTTGATAAATCTGCCCCTTAAAGTTTTTAATCACAATATAGAATGTCATAAGTATTGCATAAAGTCAGTGGCACGCACAGCAAGTTCAAGCAGGGCAAGCCGCTTTTTTTGCCATTTGGGACTCACTTCTCGGCACCAGGTTTCTGCAGTAAGTGGGATTTATTTGGACTGGGATTACATTTCACCAGTTGGATGTAATGTTTGGTGCTACACACGACTTGTCTAACTGTAATGCCACTAATTATGCTAATTAGATAGTTGTGTGCTAATATATATATATATATATATATATATATATATATATATATATACATTCAAAATGGACCAGCACTCCAAATCTTCAATCAAAAAATGTTTATTCCAACATCACTCAGGTGTCCAACGTTTCGGCCCACATTAGGGCCTTTTGATAAAGGCCCTAATGTGGGCCGAAACGTTGGACACTTGAGTGATGTTGGAATAAACATTTTTTGATTGAAGATTTGGAGTGCTGGTCCATTTTGAATGTGTATACTCTGACTGACCAAGCACCCACTCACGCCAAGAAGGAAGGAGTGCAGGTACTTTGTGAACATTTATATATATATATAAATATATATATATATACAGTATATGTTATTCCACTCACCAATCTTTATGTTTTCACCCCAAAACCTTGTGAATCTGTAAATAGAATTGCATGGGCTTGCCCAGGGGCGATCCTGGCCCCTCCGCCGCCTGAGGCAGCCGTCTCCCCTGTGCGCTTACCTTTTTGCATCTGAGGGGGTCCCGGGGTTCCACAGAGCGGCAGAGAGGGCCAGTACGCTAGTGCAGAGAGCCTAACCGCGCTCTCTGCACAAGAAGAGCCAAATTTCCGGTTTCAAAACCGGAAATTCGGCTCTTTAAAGTACCAGGAGTGGCATTTTTGCCTGAGGCGACAGCCTCAACTCACCTCATTGGCGAAGCGCCCCTGGGCTTGCCTGCTTGAACTTGTGATGTGTGCTGGTGAGTGTATGCACTACTTATGACTGGGACAGTGCTAATCCCTCCCCACTGTGCACCAGGCAGTGTCCTTGACCGGGAAGGCCAGGGAGTGTGAGAAAGGTAGCATTTCATACACCTGCCTGTCCATCATCTCATTTTAAAACCAAGAGTATTAATATGAAAGTTGTTCACCTTTGCTGGTGAAATTTGCTTCCCTTTCGGCTGCAAGATTATTGGTGATGTTGGGTAGTGATGTTGGAGAGCAGCACTCACAGTAGTGTTCCACTTCATCCCACAGATTTTCAGTTGAGTTGAGGTCAGGGGCCTGTGCAGGACAGTCACGTTCTTTCATCCCAGCATTAACGTGTTATTTCAATGGAATCACTAGTCCTAACCAAAACATAAAATACAGTTACAGACAATATTTATAGTTTCTACTACAAATTAAAGGGCAACTAAAGTCTAAAATAGAATAATGTTAGAAATGCTGTATTATGTATACTAAATATAAACATGAACTTACTGCACCAGCAGCCTAATAAGACAAATGATTTATGCTTTCAAAGTTGGCGCAGGGGGCTGTCATCTTGTAACTTTGTTAGACATTTCTGCAATATCAAGACTTGCACATGCTCAGTGTGGTCTGGGCTTCAGTTGGGAGGTTAAGCTTAGGGATCGTCATAAATTATCAAAACAGCACAAGTCAAATAATATCTGCCATAGAAGCCAATACAGCAAGGCTGATTAATAATCATAAAATAGAGACTGCACTGCGTCTCTGGATACAAATCTCTACAGGGAATCCAACAATGCTGCTCGAGTTCTGGGAAGTAAGGTGGGGGGGCTCCCCCTGCCATTTGAAAGTATGATCGTTTACCTGCACAGCAGTTGGGGACCATCTGACAATTCCTATCAACAGCAGTAAAAGAAGGGGGAATTGCACTGCATACAGTCAGGTTTATGATAAAATCTGTAGACATCTTTTAATTAAAGTATATTGGAGATAGATTTCTTTTTCATTAAAGAAAGTAAAAATGGGATTTTATATTTTTGCCTTTACATGCCCTTTAAGGCTTATTTTCCTGAACCTGTGATTATATTATATGATAATGTTATCCTCTTTAAGGAAAAAATGTCATTTGGTGATCAATTATCAAATTCTTGCTTAATTAGCAAATTCTTGCTTAAAGTTACAAATAAAGCTTTTCTAGAAACCAAAATACCTCTCTTTTTAATCAAGCAGGAAAAACATACGCAGCATATTGCTTTGTAAACCCATGATGTTAGACTATTACAGCATGATTATTAGATCTGTTAAAGGCCACATTAATTGGCGATAAGGCTACATTGGCGCTATTCTTAAGTAAACTTGTATGGGTTTTTGTGACTATCATTGCTCCTGCAAATACCATTTAAACCAAGGTGTAATGTTTTATAGCTGATTTAGCAATTTGTGGAAATTGTGCAGATATCCTCCCTGGTAATTTGATCATTTAAGTGACTGAGCTATTTCTATAGCTTGGAATTAGCTTTAAGACATTTAAGGCCCTATTTGAGTCTTTGGGATAAAAGCTGCCAATTTTTTTTTACAAAAGTCCATTCAGGAAAAAAACTGAAAGTTGCCAGGTCAAGCAGACTCCAAACCCAATTGTGAATTCCTTAACTGGCATGAGATTTCCTTAATGATTGCCCAAAGACTTGAGCAGTTTTAATTTGCCCTGAATGTCAGCAGAAAAAATTTTGGTTGATCCAGATTTTTTTTCTGGCACCATTTTGCAATTAAAGTGAAAAATATTTTTTACCATTTGCAGTACTTTTTTTTTTTTTTTAGGTGACTTTATGAATAGGTTAGGTTACTGGAAACAATGCAATTAAATAGAATTTAGCTTGGGAATACTTTCTGATGCAAAGTCACACTGGGAAAAGGAAGACATGCACTTCTAAATGAACCACTTCTGTAAACCCTTTTGTGGCTGCTATGAAACTTTTGCTGACAGTCACAAATAAAATAAACATTTTGAACTGCTGGGTTGCTGGAAAGCCTTCAGGAGCCTTCAATATTACTTGAATATGTCTAATAAAATATGTTCTAAGCTGAAAAGTGATAGAATATAGCTCAAATCAAGAGTAGTTTGGAGTATTGAAGAAATTCCAGTTATCTCCTTGATATCACCTTCTCCTTGCTGTGCACATTTCTTTGAGATTTGTGGGGACAGAGATTAAAAACTATATTACTTTCTATAAAAAAGATGGAGAAAAGAATATGGCGATCACTCATGTCTTGTAATAGATTTACTGCAACTACCCTGAGTTAGAACATCAAGAGGTACACAATACAATGTTGCTTTTAAGATTGTATTATTATTTCTTGCTTTTGTATGATTTGCTAAAATTGTTACACTATGGACTTTATGACCAGCCTCTTCAAGGCAACACTACCGTAATACTGTAACATTGAAAATGTCAATAAAAATTGTTATTAAAAAAAATGAAGAAAAGGTTTAATGTATGGGATATGGTTACCAAAATGACTTATTTTAGGACACTTTCTATATCCATACCCCCTAAAATATGAATAGAGTTGTAGAGAGCCCTCTGGAGTTTTAATGTGACTGGTTTTGTAATAGTTGCTCTCTTTTGAGTATCAATCAATTGTGGCCAAGAGGCTCCAATCATGTCCTTATAGTACATGGGTGAATACTTGATCCTTTGACTACTGTTTTGTCTTCACTAGGCCCAAGAGAAGTAAAATCTTTTAAACTTTTGCAATATGCATATGACTTTCCACAGGCGGAACAATTCTGCTGTTATCAAGTTAAACATTTTACTCAGACATTGCACTTTACACAATGCAAGTCAGTGGGGGTTTAACGGCTTGGAAAAATGCTGTGACAAATCATTACAGCATGGAAAAGAGCTTTGTAGATCTTAAACCTTCGATAGTTTATTCCATTACTGCTTGGAAAAAAATATTGACACTAAGTAAATCTTTCTTTTAAAGGGGAACTCCGGCTTCCAAACCAAAATTTGATAAAGAGGCCCACATAACACAGACATCTCTAATATGCCCACCACAGTTACCTGTTTCTTCAAAAAGTATGAATAAATGACATTTTCTATGCTGCAATCCAGCTGTTTAACAGTTCTTCTCTTTCTGCATCATTTCAAATGCTGGCAGGGAAGGAGGGACTAAACACTGATGTTACAAATTGTAACAACTTCTCCACAGCTAAAAATCAGCATGCAGGAACTACATAACCCACAATGCATTGCACGGTGATGTTCCTTTCCTTATTGAAATCACGTGTGCAGGGAATTGTGGGGTTCGGCGGATGCAGGCTGAGTACAAAGTAACAATAGTCAGCCAGCTGATACAAAGTAACAATAGTCAGCCAGCTCAGCAAAGTAGTCAGACAGATCAGCAGGAGAGCAGGGGGCTAGGCTTAGGGAACTGTACCAAACCATTAAATATCATGAAAAGTCTGCATATTTTTTAATTGATGCATATTGCAAAGTTGCTTGAAATTATGTTTACTTTTCAAAAAGCTTAAGTTATGTTTTTGTGGAGTTCCCCTTTAAGTATTTTTCCTTCATATTGCTCAACAGTCAGTTGGGACTGCAATTTATCTATTAAAACTATATATATATATATATATATATATATATATATATATATATACAGTATATATATATATATATAAATATATATATATATATATATATATACAGTATATATATATATATATAAATATATATATATATATATATATATATATATATATATATATATATATACCGGTAAACACTCGCACTCTAATCCAGTCTTCGGTTACTGTGGGTGCTGGGTCAAAATTCAAGCATGTAGCAATTAGACAGGGACCCTCACTCCAATGTTCAGTGATGAAAATGAATATTATAAAACAAAAACCTGGGTGCCAGTCTAAGAGAAACAGGTAGACAATGCAAAGAGACGGCACACAAAGGTATTACAACAACGAAGTTTGTTTGTGAAAAACTTGGAGTTCATAGGAACTTTCATCAGGAAATGAGAGTATTGTGCACAGTAGGACGCTTAAATTCAAATTATGGTGCCAAAAGTTGGTTGCTAGGCAACCGATTTGTTGGTGTGGACAGACACAGCGAATATTGCACTTGAAAGTGAATCGCACAAACACATCAGCCGCATTAAATGTTAAAAGCTCCTACTTCATTACCCATAGCACAGTCCCCTTGTTAACTGGAGCAATCATGTTCTCAGCGTAGAAGTAGCGAGTCTCAGTCCTCGTCCAAGGTCCTGTATTGGTGTGCCATACTTAAAGCTTGCCTGCGGGTTCAGTTGGGGCGGAGCTGGGTACAACATGCGCATACTCGGAACTAGGAGCAGTAACCCACACTGCTGCTCATAGCAACGGCGGCGCTCTGTTATTGCTTACCACAGCGCAGGTACTACAGTTCCTAGGTGCACAATCTGCGAACTTACGCCGATCAATGCACCATGCTGTACTTAGCCATGCTGGGCAATACAAGCGCTGGTCTCGGTTGGCGACTGCTCCCCCCCACCTTCACCCATTGCACACATATCAGGACAGGGATCGGGACTGGAATAAATCAAGTTAAGTGCAATATTCATTGTGTCTGTCCACACCAACAAAGCGGTTGCCTAGCAACTTGGCGCCATAATTTTAATTTAAACTTCCTACTGTGCACAATACTCTCACTCCCTGATGAAAGTTCCTGTGAGGAACTGAAATGTTGGTTAAATAAACCTCCAGTTTTTTCACAAACAAACTTCGTTGTTTTAATACCTTGGTGTGCCGTCTCCTTGCATTGTCTAAATACATATATATATATATATATATCTATATATCTATATATATATATATATATATATATATATATCTATATATATATATATATCTATATATATATATATATCTATATATATATATATATATATATATATATATATATATATATAGTACTGCATTCAGAGATGGTAAAACCCAAAAACCGGTGGCAAAACATTATTTAGAAAGTGGCCACAGACTTCCAACTTTCAAATATATAGCTATAGATCATGTCCCCCCACTGAGGAGGGGAGGTGACAGGTCAAAAATTTTACTGCAGCGTGAAGTCTTTTGGATCAAGAAATTGAATACTCTGTCACCTGCTGGATTAAACGAGAATTGCCCCTTTTCATGTTTTCTTAATCAAAGATAATAAGTGTCTCTCTCTTTTGAAGTAATTTATTTTTTGAAGTAACCTATTTTTTTGCAACTAATTGAGAACCACCTTTAACATCTTTTGCCACATTGTAGCAATGACACACCCATTAAGTTTAATAGTATTTTCCAATGATTTGAGTGGACAGGGTCCGGTGATGTCAAGTGATGCAGTTGTATGCTGATTGGTTTACCAATTTGCTTTTATCTATTTATTGTGATTTTAATCTGAAAACAATGTCTTGATAAAGGTCCAAAATGGGGACCGAAACGTTTTCTTTTAACCATGCATTAAATAAAAGTTAAGTTTTTACTTTTCTAAAAAATCCTTGTGTGCGTCCGGAATTGATGAATACTGAGGCCCCTCCTCCTTCTCAGAGCTCCATTCCCTAATTATTGGTTGGGATTTGGCTCTCGAGTACACGAGCGATTGGTTCCCTGAGCAGAGGAGTTCGGAGGGTGTGAGAGTCCTCCTCCTATCAGGCGAAAGGAGGAGGGGCCTAAGCTCCCACAGCATGAGAGGGGTTTGTTATGTTCCGGAAACAGAATGACAGCGGGGTTTTTGGTACGCATTGAGGCTGCAGGATTGCCACTAGCGCTTATAGCGATGGGGATGTCTTTGTAGGCACACATTGACAAGCTGGGAATGCAAGGGGCTTGCGATCGTCTACTAAGGGGTAAGTAATATGCATGCCTATTGTCACTTACAGCACCAATAGGCTTAAATGTACTCGTTACAGCACAAGGTATTCACTCACTAATGTGGCACTAAGGAGCGATTGCACTATACATGATCACCATGGATGCGATCTGCCCTAAAGGGTTTAATTTTTTAGCTTAATATACACGTGTTGTATTTGTTTATTTCCCCACGTTGAGTGGGGCGCACCTCGATGACGTCATGACACTAGTTTTGGCGCCAATTTTTGTATGTTATGTTTCACCTCCTGAGGACGGCCAGAGTGTGCTAGCCGAAACGTTGAGGAATAAATGTCACAGCCCATGGGGGCTTGTTTTCTTGCGAAAGTCCTGTGAGTGCGGTCTTTTTTCATATATTATACGCAATTTTGTTGCCAGCACCAAGGCAAGTACCTACTTTACTGTGGAGTGCACCAGTGCGGATCTATATAGATATATATATATATATATATATATATATATATATATATATATATATATATATATATATATATATATACTGTATATACCATTTGGTATTATTTGGGCTATTGCACATGATAATAATATAGCCATAAAGTACATTTTGCTGAGGATACTGGAAATTTTAGTTTAGCAAAAACTGATGACCTTAAAATTAATTTACCCTAAAACACCATGATGGCATATGTTTCCCAGTCGTTTCACTACAACACATTTAGTTTATTAGACTGCATTAAATACTCAATTTGCTTTCTTTTTTCTTTTAATAACCTGTTGCCAGAATAACTCATTAAATGGATATTCCATAGTTTGCTCAATAAGCATCATTAAATAGAAAAAAAGATGTTCTGCCTGTGGCTATGCTTTTAAAAGGCACTTTGCTATGAAGAGAACTCCGGCTAAGACTGTCTATTTCAGCAGTGTTCTAATAACCATTTAAATGAACGTTTCTTTTATTAAAACTAAGATTTTTGTATGCATTTTCACAGAGCCAAATCAGATTTTTTTTTTTTTTTGGCAGTAAGTTAAAAGATCTGCACCTAACTGCACCACGTCAAAGAGACCAAAATTATTAGGACACAATTTTGTGTGTAGTAGTATAACCTATTTTGTGCATCTTTCCAGTTTAGATAAGGAACCATTATTAATAAAATATGATGGCAAACTACCTGCTGAATATAGATTTTTTTTTTAAAGAAAATATAGCATCAGCCATCATTGTTATAAAATAAAATTGATTCTGGCAAGTAATATTGATCAAAGCATAGTTATCCACTGGTAGCTTACTCAACATAAAATACTCAGTGACACATTGTGATATCGCATATGCTGCCAAAAGGCACTTAATATTTCATAAGATTTGTTTTTGTTTTGTTTTTTTAAGTATCTCCTTCTAACTTTAGAAATGTGTAGATCCTTTGTTCTAAACTCAACATGTACGGAATATAGAACAGTTACAGTATTTATTAAAGAAGAACTAGCTTTTAACATAGAAGTAGGCTACAGGTTTATAATGTATTATGTGGAATGCTGGGGGCCTGGGTTTTCCAGATAAGGGATATTTCCTTAATTTGGATCATCATATCTTAAAGGAATTGTTCAGTATAAAAATAAAAACTGCAGCTAAATGTTTGCAGACTGTTGATCAGTCCTGCACATTGACTAAGAGGAATTTTTGCCCATTCCGCCATACAGAACAGCTTCAGCTCTTGGATGTTGGTGGGTTTCTTCACTTAAACTGCTCACTTTAGGTCTTTCCACAAAATTTCAATTGGATTAAAGGAGAAGGAAACCCCCAGGGCGCAAAACCCCTCCCCCCCTCCCCTGTGTTGCCCCCCTCCCTCCCCCCCCCCTGGCCTACCTGTCCCCCTGGGCAAATGCCCCTAACTTGTTACTCACCCCTGTCCTGTCCACGGAGTTCACAGTCGCCATCTTCTCCCACGCGCGTCTTCTTCCTGCTCTGACCGGCGTCTTCTGGTACATGTGCAGTAGGAACAGGTACCGGTACAGCTCTACGGCGCATGCGCCGAATGTCACAAAGTTTTCCGATTTCACTTTGTGACATTCGGCGCATGCGCAGTAGAGCTGTACCGGTACCTGTTCCTACTGCGAATGCAAGTTAGGGGCATTTGCCCAGGGGGACAGGTAGGCCAGGGGGGAGGAGGGAGGGGGGGCAACACAGGGGAGGGGGGGAGGGGTTTTGCACCCTGGGGGTTTCCTTCTCCTTTAAGGTCAGGACTTTGACTTGGCCATTCCAGAACACTTTAGTCTTTTTTAACTAATCTTTTGGTAGAAAGATTTGTGTGTTTAGGATCGTTGAATGCATTCAAGGATGTTGGTAGCATTTGTTGCTAAATATAAGTACAAACAGAAGTGATATTAAACGTTATTTATATTATAGTTTGTCCTATTCTTATCAATTTTGCAATTGTTTTTTATTATTTATTCGTTATCGTTTTTGAATTATTTGTTGTCTACCTCTTTCCATCTTTCAAATAAGGTCACTGACCCTAGCCACCAAAAACGATTGCTCTGCAAGGTTACAATTGTATTGTTGTTGTTATTTTTGATTACTTAACTTCCTATTCAGTCCCTCTTCTATTCATATTCTAGACTCTTTCAAACGGTTTCCTGGTTGCTATGGTAAGTAAGACATAAGCAACCAGACAGCTTCTGAAATATCAAATTGGCGAGCCGTTGAACAGTAAGTTAAATAACTGAAAAACCAAAAAATAAAACATTCAAAATTGCCTCAGAATATCAATGCCTACATCATACTAAAAGTTAATTTAAAAGTGAACAATCCAGTTAAAAGATTAGCTATCCCGTAAACATAAACATAAATGTTGTCATGATATTAGCAGTTTTATCATTGTGCTAACATTGTGAATGTGAAAAAGTGGCAAATTCTGCTATTCAGTTTAGCTTGTTTACCTCTAGAAACATAAATTACTGATGCAAGAAGCAGCGATAGAGCTTAGCTGAAGACTTCCATCTAGCTGGGATAAACGGCAAATGGGCCTCTATGATGTGTAAAATTGTTAAGGCCATGAAAACTAAAATATAAAAAACCTGCAAATGTACTCAGAAAAGCACTCCAAACTATATGATATTCATATGTGTGGGTGCATATAATCAGTGTCGGACTGGGATGCCAGGGGCCCACCGGAAAACCTTACAGTGGGCCCACTTTCCAAACTATTATTCCTCCTCTCCTCTCTCTTAACCTCTTATTCTTCTAGTCTTTTATATCTACTTGCTATATTTTTCCATTAGTAAGCATTTTCCCCATAAAGGAATAGGTAAGGATCATGAAATAGTCCAAATGGTTAGAAGCAAGAGAGCCCACTGACACCTGGGCCCACCGGGAGTTTTCCTGGTATCCCGGTGGGCCAGTCCGACACTGCATATAATTGTCCTTTAGGAAGCTACAGTTTGTCTTCAGCAAGCAGTTCCTTTAAATTATTTTCATTGTTATCAAAATTCCATAGCTTTACATTTCTGCTAAATACATTATATGACATGGTATTTGTATATAATTGTTAAAAGTCATTTTGTTTTACTTAAACAACAAGGTGGTAAAAGCTGCAAATTAAGGCAGGCAGAGTAAGGGCATACACGGGCAGAGCAAAGCAGAAGACGGGGAAACCACACTAAGATGAACAGTATGTACTGTACTAAAACAAGCAGTCAGGATTCTCATTTGAGGATACTTTTGCATTAGTCGGCAGGCTGGGGAAAATACTTTATCATGCAATATTGTTTTTAGAATCCATCTCTTAGGTTGTGAAACTACAGCTCCCATTATGCTTCAACCTTTGTGACTTTGCTGAAGAATATTGCTAGGTAGAGTCCTCTACTGAGGTAAGTTATATTGAGCTATGGATTTAGTGGGCGGGTGCCCGAGGCCATGCGGTCCTGGAACCCAGATGCGCGGTCCTAGCCGCATACCCCCCCAACGATGCGAGCACACATGTGCAACTGCACCAGAGCACTGGGGAGCTGGGCTCCCCAGTGCTCCCTGAGAAGTGACTGGGTGGCATCCCACCCCTAATATTCTGACTAGACGCGGGCATTTGTGGCCCCATCACAAATCCAGGCCTATTTATATTGCATATTTAATGCAGAAGATGGGTTTCTCTGAATTTAGCAAAATAAGGACTATTATTATTTCTGACACACTTTTAAGAACATTGCACATATTTCTATGTGTATATCAAATACATCCAAATGAAAAACCACTTACACTGGAAAATTCATAATTGATCTACAAACACATCATCAAGCTTCTAAATACATTAAAACAACAGTTAAAATCAATGTTGCTTTTCAGGGCTGTTAGTTGTACTAACCTTTGTTTTTTTCATTTATTATGTGACTGCATGACTTAAATTCAGTGCAATTTAAGTGACAAATATACTATTGCTTGCTTCAGCAGCATGAACAGCTCAGTGAAAATGAAAGGATTCTGTCCTCAGTTCCTGCTAAATGCCAATACCAAGTTTGTATCCTGCAGCTGCTTATTGATTGTGTTGTGCACTTTATAAAATCTAAAGCTTTGGAAATCCAGCACATATGTTAAGGTAAGTTATATGGCATTTCCCAGTCTATTTAGGGGTAATATACAACTGTAAGCCCATTTCACACAAAATTGCCATGCTTTTTACCCCAAGACATAATTATACAGTTGTACATTGTGGCAAAGGACTAATATGTATCAGATTGCACCATAGTATGGCAGAACTATTCAGCAGAATGTGGCAACCTGATTGGTCCTTTGCCTTAAAGGGGTTGCTCACCTTTAAATGAATGTGTAGTAGGATATGGCCCCTTTGCATTTCATGACAGACACAGAGAGGCCTCTTAGTGCACTTAGTGTCTGCTGTGGCCCAGAATAGGACAGTAGGCAGCTTGTATTGGTGGCTCGTGACGTCATTTACATGTGTAGTATGTCACTTCCTTTCGCACACACGCATTGTCAACATTTTTCAAGCTACTGAGAACCATCCATAGATGGGTTCTGCACATGTGTGCAATCTTATTTTAAATATATTATAGATATAGACAGAGAAAAATACTACTGGCATTTTAACAATGGAACACCCCTGCAATGTAAATACATAGGGGTCTATCAGACTAACTAGTGAAATCTTTTAATGTAGTATTTTCACACTTTAACTACAGGAATAATGGGAATTACAAAGGCCCAGTTCAGTTTTAACTACAGGAATAATGGCAATTACAAAGGCCCAGTTCAGTTTTAACTACAGGAATAATGGGAATTACAAAGGCACAGTTTAGTTTTAACTACAGGAATAATGGGAATTACAAAGGCCCAGTTCAGTTTTAACTACAGGAATAATGGGAATTACAAAGGCACAGTTCAGTTTTATGCACAAAGTCCCTCCTAAGAGCTCTTTTACCAGCTCTACCTTCATTTACGTTTGTATCCTTGTAAAAGGCACTTTCTCCCATGTAGCTAGCACAAGAACAAGACCTGACCCCACATGGGGTCCACACACTCATTTCTGGTGGCTACTTTGTAGATTGAGTGACTAAACCAGGCTTATTTCTTGCGTCCTCCTCCTCCTCTCCCAGTTATGCACTGGGGTCTCAGTCACTTGTCCTGCCTCCCAGCCAATCAAATCACTCCCTTGCCTATAACTAAGTTGGATGATGGCACAGCTTGGGAGGTAAAGGCATGGGAGCTAGTAAACCTAAAAAAAATGCAGGCAGTCACTGGCAGGAAACTGGGAAATCGATGCTCTGATCACCTACACATATATTTCATATTAACATCTGTGCACAATTACAGGGGTGGTTTCATAACATTTAGTATGTTATGAAATGCTCTATTCTTAAAACACTTCCATTTTTTAAAAAAAGTTTTTTAATTATGTGCTTTATTCTTATTATTCTTTTCAGTCATTAACCCTAACTATTGTTCTGTGAGGCTATAGTTTTATTGTTACTTTTTAATGCTAATTTTTTATTTCTCTTTTATTCTAATGTACATTTATATTTTGAAGAGAAGTTTGTTTTTGTCATTAGCACTTTGATCTCAGGCCACTCTTCATAGGTATGACCATCTTAGAATCCAAGAAGCAATCCATGTTCCCTTTGCACAATTTAATAAATATTTTATAGTTGTGAGATACACAAATCCTCAACTATATACTGATTTATCTGCATAATCCACACTGATAATGTAAACCTAGAACATGAATTATTGTGCAAATTAAGATGATTTTTGCCTTTGCACCCTGGCAAATGGGTCTTTGTGCTACAAAACAGACCTCCATGGACACGGTACTGCATATCATTAACCATGTTGTATTCTTAAGGAGCAGGCAGTGAAAGATTCATATAAAAAGCACAGGGGAGCTTTGGATCCTCAAGCTGCCCCCTCTCCTCATTGTGCTTAGAAAATCAGCACTGGAGTAGGTTCAAGGGGGTAAGCTTTCTTGCTCTTTGAACTAGAAGAGCCTTTCCAAAGTCTTTCAACGTAACCAGGAGTGGCTTATTGTTGCCCCTAGTTCTGAACTTACCTCATGGCAGCAGTGCCCCAGAGTAGACATCCTCTCTTCTGCACTCTAAATTGTAGAGCACAGGAATGCCCTGGACCCAAGTTCTTTCTGAATGAAAACTAAGGGTCATGATTGTGCAGGGCAACAGTAAATTACCACTTACCTTTAATAGTCAATTTATCTCCAATTGAGTATAATAAAATTATAGCTTGTGCAATAAAAAATGTACATGTGCTCTATGGCCAGTAGACCATCTATTGCAAAAAGAACCTCCAATGGGAATCCTGCAACCCCCCATCTGTGCCATCACTATGCATCCATGTGCAATTCTTAGCATGCAAAAGGAGGGGGGCAAGGTGGCAAGCCAGCAAGCTGCCTAGAGCACCTAGTTGACTAGGCCCTGCACTGGCCGGATTTACAAATGATGGTAAGCAATAATTGCATAGTAATCTCAGTATGTTAAAGGAGAAGTAAAGCTACTAGTGCAGTTTTTTGCCGGGTAAACAGCCATAGAAGCTCTCTCTGTTAAAAAAGCAGCTGCCATATCAGTTTGTTGTGACATAACTTCCCCATTTCTCTCTCCTGAGGGGGTTATTTACTGAAATCTGAAGTTACTTTATCTCATATTTTATTTAAAAAAAAACACAAACAAACTCCCATGCCCGATTTTAGCTTATTTATTTAAAAAAAAAAGTGATTTAATCGGATTGTGGAGAAACTCGATAAATCGAGTGAAAACCCAAAATGCTCAGATTTTTCAGGATATTTTACCTCTCCCATTTACTTAAACAGGACCCCAACAGGTCTGAGATGGGGGATTTTCAGATTCGGCTTTTTGCTGCATCGGGGTATAATAAATCTCTAAAAATTCAAGGTTTTTTTTCCCATGAAAAATTCAAGTTTTTTGCCCCAAAAAGCCTGACCAGATAAATGAGGTTTAGTAAATAACCCCCTTGCGTCTCTTACTGCTGGCTTAAATTACAGTAGGGAATGGGAAGGGGAGAAGGGAAAAAGACGGGGTAGAGTAGGAAATCTTAGCTTCTTCTTGTTTGACTCAAGAATTACATTACAGAATATATTACTTCCATAGAGAATACTACTTGTCGTTGGTACCTTGGCTTAATGGGAAACAGATTCTGTGGCATAGTGCAGTTTTGGCCCACATTAGCTCTGGATACATTGTTAAACTTTGAAATATACATTCTTCTCAGAAAAGGAGAAGCTAATGTACAATACATGAAAAGTAAAAATATATATATATATATTCAGAACATCAATGACTTTTAATCATTATAATCCTTTCCTTGCAATCCAATGTACCATTTTCAAGAAGAGTCAGTAAAAAAAAAAAAAAGAAAGAAATACATAAAAGCAGAATACAGCAGATACAATTTAAATAATGCTAGCACAACTAAATCTTCAAACAGAAAGGGAGCCAATGTTTAGCTTATTTTCGGGAATAAAATGTAGGCATGAAATTGATTGCAATACTTTATTAACAATGGATTGCAACAAAATAAAACCAGAATAAAATCTGCATATGAAAGAGCAATAATTCTTCTTACAAACTAGGATCAAAGACACTGTGACATTTATTGAATTTTCATGTACTGCCCCATTTCTTGAGGCTATGTTCATGGCCTGGTCAAATGAGAGTTTTTGTTAGAAAGAATATGTGTCATTTCATTTAGAATTTAAATTGTAAACCTCTTATTATTGGTATTTTGATTAAAAGTTGAACTATATTACAAATGAATGGTCACTAAATAAAAGATTTCAGTATTCATTTGTCTTTGGCATTCATTCAGACCTTGTAGTGCTTGCAGTGAGAGCCCTTATAAATATGGAGAATTTTAAATACTGCACATTTTTGGAGGACCATAGGAAATAATTTTAATACACTTTTTTCCAGCAAAGAACTATTTAGGCCTCAAAAATTGGTCTCATTCTATTGCAGCAGAGCATGGCTCACATTAAAGAGGTCATTAATGTTACCAAAAACTGAAACTGTGAAAATTAGTGATGAGCAAATCTGTCCCGAGAAATTTGCAAAAGGCATTGAAGTCAAATGCGCGTCCAAATAATTTGATGTGTGACAATTTTGACAAGCAACAATTTTTGATGTCACAGCAAATTTTCCTACGGTGAATTTTCACTGCAGTTTAGTGAAAACATTCGCCGATGGTGGAAGCTGGAAATTGTGCACAAATTCATGCCTGGCGAATAAATTTGCTTCCTCTATGGTTTCCAAACTTGACTTAAAAGGATGTAAGAGGATTCTCAGTTGAGAATCATTCCCTTCCTGCTGAATCCGTTTGAATGGAAACCCACAAGGGAATTATTATGGCAAATAATAAACTGGACTAGAAGGCCTATGGCATACACCATTTTTTCTCTGCCAGCATGTAAGCAGTTACAGGAATAAATGCAGTCTGTCTCTGGGCAGACAGGGTAGATTTGGGGCAGAAAATACTCAAAAGCCTTTTTCACCAGAAATCCACTCCAAGTGCACAGCGACAAGTGGACCACTTTCATTTATGCTACTGTAAAGGAGATAGGTACAAGCAGAATTTGCTTTTTCCCTCTACCTTCATTTTTACTAGGGTGTACGCAAGGTCTTTAGGCAATGTAAAATAGGTTGTTTTGTCTCCCATTTAAATTTGCCTTCCATATAGACGACAAAGGAAAAATACCTAAGCATTGTAGACTACACAAATCACTATGTTTGAAACAGTCTAATCTCATGATCAAACCAAAATGTAGCAAAATGCAGCAATTTTGACCAATTACATGACAAAACTGTTACAAATATTGCAATTCCCATAGTTTAAAAATATTTTTGGGAGTTTGACATAGACCTAAGAAACATAAGACAGCAAAAGGACACATATAATGCGCTTTAGGTGAACAGAGCTCAAAGAAATATCTTTAATATCGACAGCAGCAATGCACATGAACAAAGAACATGGAGGAGGCGATAATCTCAATGCAGGGTCATCTTATACAATATTTTCGAACTGTAAGCTGCACCAGATTTTGCACTGTGATGTTTGCCAAGGCATTTTTCCAAAAAATCGAATCAGTTATGTGACGTTTTCTTACTATTACAACAAAACAAACATCAATGATCAAAATATCAGTCCCTTTGTGTGTGTGGTATCAATATAATCATAAGTTTCCTGTCTATCCATGTAAAAGATAAAAGGGCCAATCAATGAGACAAATTGTGCACAAGTGCAGTGTGCAATTTGCAATTTTAAGACATAAACGTTTTTTACTGTTACTGCAGCATTTTTTCCCCCATAATTCCAATACCATTGCGGCCTTGTAGGGGCAGTGCTCCTGATACAATTGAGTTTGATGCATTAAAACTCACACAGTTGTCCTTGCACTTTGTCGTAAATCAGATACAATTGCACTAAAGATCTTCAGTATTTGGATTCTGATTTGCAAGAGGAGGCAGAAGAGCAAAAAATAACCTTAGACGCAAGACCTTAGACGTACCTTTGAAAGAGAACTAAACCCTAAAACAATATGGCTAGAAATGCCATATTTTATATGCTGCGCTTTACACACTAGCCTAAAGATTCAGTAATGATCCAGGCCTTAAAAGAGTAGAAGTTAACTTTTAGTATGTTATAGTGTGACGTCTTTGCAGCTTACAAATGGGGGTCACTGACCCATCTAAACAAACAAAGTTAAGGTTACACATGTAGAGGGTTATTTACTAAACTCAGAATGCCAAAACCCCCCAAAAATTGTGTTTTTAGTATAAAATCTGGATTTTTAGTGAAAAAAAAATCACAGATTTTTCAGAATTTATTAAACCCTGAGAATGGAAAAGTCTGAATCTGAAAATCCGTCATCTCAGACCTGTCAAGGTTGCATATAATTCAATAGGAGAAGTCCCTATGATTTTTTGATGTGTGCTGGGTTTCGTGCAATACCCCGAAATTTTCTGGCAAAACAAAATTTTTCAGGTGAAAAATCACAAAACATCTGAGTTTTCAGGTGAAAAATCCGAGAAAAAAAAGTTTTCGGATGAAAACTCCAAAGAAAATAGTGAAAATCTGATTTTTTTTCCCACAAAGCAAATTTTCAGGAAAATGGATAATTATGAAATGGAAAAAAATAAATAAGGGTAAAAAACCCAAGCGGATTTGAAAATGTTGCAGCTGAAAATGTTAAGATAAAATCGGACTTTGATTAATAACCACCTTATTGGTATTGCTACTTTTTATTACTCATCTTTCGATTCAGACCCTCTCCTATTCCTGTTCCAGTCTCTTAGTTAAATCAATGCATGGTTGCTAGGGTAATTTGAACCCTAGCAACCAGATTGCTGAAATTGCAAACTGGAGAGCTGCTGAGTAAAAAGCTAAATAACTCGAAAACCACAAATAATAAAAAATCACAACCAATTGCAAATTGTCTCAGAATATCACTCTCTACATACTCAGGTAACTTTGAAATAAACTTTGTGATGTTTTGTATTCAGTGAGATATCAACTTATTGATATTATTAAAGCCTTTTACGGCAGTACTAAAGGCCGTTCAAACAACGATGGCAGTGATAGTAATGATGGATCCCTTGTTAAGTCTCTTAAATCAGGCAGAGGAAAACAACAAGAAGGGCACAGTGTACATATCTGTCACATCTTTTTATATAAGAGAACAAAACTATAGCCCTCCATTGTCCAGCAACACCGGCCTAACAATCTCATTCTGTTGTGAACTCCTCAAAGCAATACGTCTGTATAAACTCACATATATGAGATGAAACTGTCTTGACAAGTTTTATAAAACCTTGTTAGATTGGGTAGACCTTAATGAGGTCGGCTGAGGGAAATCCCCAGCCTTGATGTGTTAGGCTACTTGTACAGCTATTAATCTCTTGTATTTATACACCCCCAGTGCTTTACCACTTTAAATTTCCACTGGGAACCCTCCTTGTCATCACCCAGGATACTTTGTAAAGGTAATCGGTCCCCACCAGTGCAGTATAAAAGAACATCTCCAGGTCTAACTACCCCAATGAAATAATAGTCTTTACTACTAAGTAATTGCACAGTCTAGTTTATTGTTGAATTTGTTTTTGTCAATCATTACAACATAAAATGATTGCCCTCGTACCACTGTAATCATATATTTTGTGTATTTCAATAAAGAGAAGTGTAAAAAAAAAAAAGCTTTAGGGGCATATTTTAAAATATTTCAAAAAATAACCATATGCTTTGGCTTTGCAAACGAAAGCTTATTTCTACTACGTTACAGTGAAAATTCTCCTTTGGTTTCTGAAATATAAGGGAATTCCCATAAAACTATCCATATTTGGTACTGTCATGCTGAGTATGGGTTTTTAAAATTACATTTGATTTCATAAATAGTGATGGACGAATACATTCGCCAGACATGAATTTGCTGCGGATTTCCACATTTCGCCACAAGCAAATGAATCTGCAACTATTCCACCACGTCAAAAAAAAAAAATTGGTGCGCATCAAAATTGTTCAGACGCCCATTAACTTTGGAACAAATAGTAAAATATAAAAATTGTCACTCGCTTTTTCGTGGTAAATCGGCAAATTTTTTGGTGAATCAAAATGGCACAGATTCGCCCATCACTATTCGACCAAACTATTTCACCAAAATAAAAACTGGGTAAATAGATAGGCTGTGCAAAATAAAAAATGTTTCTAAAAATGTAATATATAAAGTCTGGAGTGAACAGATGTCTAATAAAACAGCCAGAATCCAACTTCCTGCTTTTCAGCTCTATAACTCTGAGCTAGTCAGCGACTTGAAGGGGGGCCACATGGTACATTTCTGTTCAGTGAGTTTGTAATTGATCCTCAGCATTCAGCTCAGATTCAAAAGCAACAGATATGACCCATGTGGCCCTCAAGTCTCTGATTGGTTACTGCCTGGTAACCAGGGTAACCAGTCAGTGTAAACCAAGAGAGCTGAAAAGCAGGAAGTAGTGTTCAGACTGACATGTTATACATCAAATCACTCTAGCCTTTATACATTACATTTTTGGCTAACTAACTAATTTAGAAACATTTTTTATTTTGCACAGCCTATCTAGTTACCCAGTTTTTAATCTTACACTGGACAATTCCTTTAAAGCTGGAGGTAGATCCAGGGTTCCCACAGAGATCTGTGTCAAATGACACCGCAAACCTGCAGTTAAAAAATTAAGTGCAGATGGTATTTTGTTATTTTTAAATCAAACTGGCATCAAATTCACTGAAACCATTTGAACAACTGCATGGGTTTTAGTGCAGGCCACAAGTGGGCATGTGTATCCCTATAATGTGTCCGCAATTATAGGATTATACTCCAACTTCTTGCAGAATAACTCTACTAAAATACAAAAATACAAAGGATTCTTGGGAGCCTTCCAATGCTAATTAAAGTATAATGGAAGTCCTACTGATCTGGCCACAATTTCTGCAAACACACACAATAGCATTAATCAATGCACCTTCCTTTGACCATGCTTTGCCAGCAACTCAATTTTAGTTAACAACGAAGACCAAATAATCCACAAAATTCAATTTAAGTTTTACTAAACTTTCAGAATATGTAATAGATGGTCTGGAATTGATTCTGGTCTTGTGTAAAGCTCAAAACTTGCAGTGGTGTAAAATGATTTAGTGAAATGAAACCTAAAAGATGCAGATTTATATTTGCATGGTGATGATATTTTACATACAGTATAAAACAATGGTTTCAAGGGGCGGTTCACCTTTACGCTAACTTTTAGTATGTTATAGCATGGATAATGCAAAAGCAACATTTAAATGGGTCTTCATTATTTTTTTATATAGTTTTTTAATTATTTGCCTTTTTTTCTGATTCTTTCCAGCTTTAAAATGGGGCCCCATCTAAAAAAAATGCTTTGTAAGGCTGCAAGTGTATTGTTAATTTGTTATTGCTACTTTTTATTACTGATCTTTCTATTCTATTCTCCTATTCCTTTTCTAGTCTTTTATTCAAATCAATGCATTGTTGCTGGGGCAATTTGGACCCTAGCAACCATATTTACTGAAATTGCAAACTGGAATAAAAAGTTAAATGACCACAACATAAAAAAAATGAAAACCAATTGCAAATTGTCTCATATACATCAAATTTGTCTCATGTACATCATAATAGTAAATCATTTTGGATTGCTTCTGATTTAAAACTTATTCTACTTGCTATTAATCAACCCAACATTGTACTTTTACTTGAAATTGCAGAACTATAATCTCTAAGAGATATCTAGTGGAAATGAATGGAGAGAGGAGGTATTTCATTCTAGTGCACTGTGGTGATCTCTAACTTCACTCTTTGATAAATATACCCCATAATATGTGTCTTAAGTATCTGCTGCGAGTGTCTCCACCTCCTATAGTTCCTAAACTGTTATACCTCCCAATTGTCCTGTTTCTCATGAGACAGTCCCTATTTTGAAAGCTCAACCCACAGTCCCAGATTGTTACTGAGTTACCGAGTTTCTCTTTTATCTCGTGCATTTAACAACCAGAAAAAGATAGTATGGGGCTCATTTATCAACACTGGGCAAATTTGCCCATAGGCAGTTACCTATAGCAACCAATTAGTCATTAGCTTTTTAAAGCCAGCTGTAAGTAGAACAGTGAATGCAGCAATCTGATTGCTATGGGTTACTGCCCATGGGCAAATTTGCCCAGTGTTGATAAATGAGCCCCACAATATTTCTGAAATGTAATTAAATAAGAGGCTTTTGGCAGAGAGCCCAGAAAAATTGGCAGGTGCACTTAGATACATTTGTAAAAATTTAAGATAAGCATAGATACAATTACTGTATAACTATTTAAGATAAGCAGGTCTCTTGGGGAAACGGTGACTTGAAGCTTAAAGGGCAGCTTCACTTTCATTAGCAAAATAACACAGAAAACCTGACCCTAAAACCCCCAGAAATGTGTTAAAACTTTCCATAACCTGCCAAATTGTGTAAAATGGATATGGTGTTTAGGGGGTGTGGCCATACTTAGTATGGTGAAATTCGACCCTTGATAAATATGCCCCATAGTGATAGCATACAGGCAATGGTTCTGCAAAGCTTAGGCGTTTTGTGCCCCTGTAACTTGACATTCCTCAGTGGAGTGACCGAGGGGAGACGCAGCAGAATGGGTGAGCTCCGCCAGTTCTATATCCTATTGTTTGCTGCATTATTATTTTTAACCCCTGTTTATTATATAATGTCTCTCTCTCTCTCTCTCTCTCTCTCTCTCTCTCTCTGTGTATATATGCATAGTCAAAAAAATAATGGTGTACTCTGGGGTCTTGCTTCAATCCAAGGCAAATTATTATATATATATACCTATATAAATAAACTGGAAAACTTGCTTGAAGCCGGCACAGCACATATAAAGGTTGAGGGGCAGATTCACTTAGGGTCGAATTTCGAAGTTAAAAATACTTCGAAATTCGACCCTCGAATTGAAATCCTTCGACTTCAATATTCGAAGTCGAAGGATTTAGCGCAAATCCTGCGATCGTACGATCGAAGGATTTTTCGTTCGATCGAACGATTAAATCCTTCGAATCGTTCGATTCGAAGGATTTTAATCCAACGATCGAAGGAAAATCCTTCGATCAAAAAAAGGTTAGCCAGCCTATGGGGACCTTCCCCATAGGCTAACATTGACTTCGGTAGCTTTTAGCTGCCGAAGTAGGGGGTCGAAGTTTTTTTTAAAGGGCAAGTACTTCGACTATCGAATGGTCGAATAGTCGAACGATTTTTAGTTCGAATCCTTCGATAGTCGTAGTCGAAGGTCGAAGTAGCCCATTCGATGGTCGAAGTACCCAAAAAATACTTCGAAATTCGAAGTATTTTTCATTCGAACCCTTCACTTTAGCTAAGTGAATCGGCCCCTAAGTGTGCCTGGGTGCAAAATGCAAACAATAAGATAACTGTCCCAAATAAGGCATGCACTCACAAGTCTTATCCAAGGTGAAAGAAAAGGTGTTTATTCAGCAAAAAACTGCTAACGTTTCAGCTAGAGGGCTAGAAAGGGTAGAGGGCTAGCCGAAACGTTAGCATTTTTTTGCTGAATAAACACCTTTTCTTTCACCTTGGATAAGACCTGTGAGTGCATGCCTTATTTGGGACAGTTATATCATATATATATATATATATATATATGTATATATATATATATTTATATATATATATATATATATATATATATATATATATATATATATATAGTATATATTTAAGGATTGCACTCACAGGCCTAATATATATACTTTATATGCATACGTATGATTGGCAAAGAAATCAGTAGTTACATCTTTTATTATTGTTAGGCAGATTTATAGTTATCAAGAAGCACTTCCAAATGGTGTGTTAAGGTATCTACAGTATTCTGATATAAAGGATTTTAGATAATCTACATTCCAGACAAACTGTTGTTTTAATACAGTTGAAGAAATACAGCTTAATTCCCTAATTCACACCCTAAAATGAATGTAATTTCCGAAGTAGTTTTCTGAGTACTCATGAACAAATACTGTTATGGTGTACATTATTTGCAATTACTATTATTTTGATATTTATTTTCACTGTTCTTGCCACAGACATAATTATAGCTGTTGCAATGAAAGAAAAATGGTTGCTGCTTGGTCTCAGAAACATGCTTGAGGCAGACAATACAATGTGAGTCACAAATAGCCTAGTAAGCAAGTTGTGTTGTTTTCCAGTAATAGTTATTAGAAATTTATTGTATAGATAGGGTAGTAGGGTTCAGATTCCTTGTGTTTCAAGTGGCTAAATTCACACCGACGAATTTCTTCCACTGAGATTAAACTAAAACTATAGAAACAGAATAATGATAGAAAACTAAACCTAAGTGCAAATTCATAATGTAAAATGTCAAGAGGCTTAGCTCTCCAGTTAAAAGGAGGCAATTACTTCAGTGCTTCAATAATCTTTAAATAAATGTGTATGTTTCATAGGAGATTTATTTTCAGAAATCCAGAGAATTTAATCTTAAAAGTAAACACTTTGGTGGATTCTCTTCTCCCTTTTGTTGGCATAAATGTGCTGTAGCTATTACAAATTCTAAATCTTTTATAGTAGACAGAGCAGAAGGAAAATACTGTCAGCATGAAGAAGTTGCACCACACTGAATCTTAAGCTTGAACTGGATATATGGTTTTAGAGCATACCTAATGTATACAGGGCAAATGTTACTGCGTTAAGAAATATATTGAATAAAAAATAGTCTGCGAGGCATGTAGTCTTTCCTTTGCTTAGAAAATGATTAACCAGGAAACCTGACCTCTATAACTGAAATAAATATTAATGAACAAAACCATACTGTTAAATGCTGACTAACGACAGGGTACTAATAACATATGAACGTTCCATTGAGATGTTATTCAGTGTAACACAAGTATTGCATCCGTTCAAAAAACCATTATAAAAGGAATATTAAAACCCCAAACAATGTAGGTCTCTATAAAAAGATATTGCATAAAACAGCTCATATGTAAACCCTGCTTCATTTAAATAAACCATTTTCATAAAAATATACTTTTTTAGTAGTATGTGCCATTTTGTAATCCTTAATAGGAAATTGTCATTTTTTTTAAAGATTTTATTTTTAGAAAATTGCCTTGTTTAATAATAAGGGCCATCCCCTGGGTTTATACCAGTCACGATGCACACAAACAAACTAAGTGCACACATACATGTCGGGTTACATGTGCCAATGAATGGTCAAAATTCTATATTTTACTCTCAAACTCTCAACTTCCTGTTACATTAAGAGCTGCATTATTTTCGGTCAGGTGATCTCTGAGGGAGCACAAAGGCCATCACTAAATGGTGGTTCAAGGGAAAAGATGTAAAAGGGCAGTATTTACTGATATATATATTCAAGTTGGGCCACTTAATATGATATAAACTATCTGTTGGTTAAGTATTCATTCTGGGGGTATAGTTTTCCTTTAGGATAGCTTTGAAATATAGCAATACTTCTACAGTATTCTATTTGACCCATATGTTCTTTTTTCTCTGTAATAATCGTAAATGCATAAAGAATATCTTGGAAATCTGAATGAAAACATTAATCGTTTAAAACCTGGAAAGATTATTTAAGTCAGTGTGAGGTGAACATATAGGGGCAGATTTATCAAGGGTCGAATTTCAAAGTGGAAAATACTTCGAAATTCGACCATCGTATAGAATCCTCCAACATTTGAATTAGGAGGATTGTATTCATCGTACAATCGTATTCTGATCCTAGTACGATCGTACGATCATACTTCGAATTGTACAATTCAACGATCGTGCGATTTTCCCTCGAGTATAAAAAACGTAGAAAATTGCTCTGGAAGGTCCCCATAGGCTAACATTGCACTTCAAATCGAAGTCGAAGTAAATTTGAAGTTGTAGCATCCTATTCGATGGTCGAAGTATCCATAAAATTACTTCGAAATTCGAACTTTTTTTTTCTATTTTTTCAAAGTCTAATTCGTACAAATGAATGGAACAATGGCATTTTTTTTATTTCTATTGAGTTTTTACAGAAATTAACTTTTTACAACTCAAGCTTTATTGTAAAAGTTATCATCATAAGAAGACGTATGTTCGTCGCTTAAAAAGCATTGAAAATAAAAAATATTAAGAATTCTGAATAAAGCCATAATAAAATAGTAATAATATAAGTAACAAGATGGTACATGTATATTTTACTAATAGTTAATTTTTAGTATAATTTCTTCTGTTTGATTATGCACATGTTATATATAATCAGGGCCTATTTAATTTCAATGTGAATTCTCTATCTTTAAAGAAGGTGATCAACATTTTAAATATCAGGGAATAATACCACCAGGAAGTGGAAAGGTTAAGAACTATTCATTAAATCTGTATACCGAACCAACACATTTTCAGCAGCAATTCCCTAGGGGCATAGAAAAGGTTCCTATACTGTCAATTATGGAAGGAAACAGGATTGTCAATGCTGAAGACCTCTCACGGTGTAAATTGACTAACATTGCAAATGTGTTGAAATAAAGTGGGTATAACATAAACAATCAAGAACATCAACTAGCAAAGGTCAGGTGGAGTGATAGATATCAACACAAGAAATAATGATAAAAAAGACAGAAATGTTTACACTACCTGTAAGAGTATTTACAAAACCATAACACCATAGGGACCATGGAGATAATAATACTGATACCAAGAGAAATACACAATTTCTATTATGGTGATAAAGTTTTATTAATATTTTGACAGTTGTTTTTGAGCACATTGATTTATATATTCAGCTATTGTTTATTTGAATACCCTCTTTTAAACCTGGATGTTATGCCCTTGGCCTCCTTTTCCCCAATACCCAGATTGTTTGTTTTGACACTGAATGATTAAGTGGAGTTCCTCCTTCCTCCTCTGGCAGTATGTGGATGTAATGAAATACTTCAATAAACAAAATGGAATCCCGTACCCATCAAAAATTGGATATGGCAGTAACAGGATGCCATGTGCAGGATTAGGAGTGTATGCCCTCAGCAAATTAGAGCTGTTTTAATAAATGAAAAAATAACTTTTGACTAAAGCATTATTCCTGAAATTCCTTTTATTCATCTAAATTAGCTCTATAACATATCCGTTTAACTTGTTTTTTTTTTATTTATAATATTTTCTTATGGTTTATTCACTCCCATTTCCATTCCGTTTTGTGAAATTCACAGGAAATTCGCAAATTTTCCGGCGAAGCTTAATGGTGCAAATTCGCCCATCAATAGTGGTAAGGACATTTGCTCATTAGCACCCTCTGTCTGCTGGCTTTGGCACTCCCTAACTTGTGCCTAAATGCAGATCTGGACTGAGATTCAAAATAGGCTACACAGAGGCCCAAACAGCACCTCACCAGCCCAATAAATAGTGCCTGTCTATGGCAACTTACAGCAGCCCCTCTGGCATTTGCCAGAACCCACAGATTGCCAGTCCAGGCCTGCCTAAATGCCCCCACCCCAAGTCTTTCTGAATGCAATGCGGAAATGCTACATTCATGCAGGGGGGTTGGTATTTGTGGCAGTTTTGACATGGACTGAGTAATCAACAACCAAAATTTTGAGCATTTAGCTGTGAACTCATAGATAATACAGCTGACTATGCAAGTGACAACATTGGTTTCCATCTTTCTGACTGAGTCAATTACTAGTTGAACTATGTATGGGATGAAACCAACGGCATCCTTATTCAATAGCTTATAAAATAAAGAGAAAAAAAATAAAGGGCTCCTATGGATAAAATACTTAAAAAAAACATTCACAGGGTGTACATGTGTATAAATACCAAGTCTCAGATTCAAGCCAATATTAGACTCCTCGCAAGTATTTCCCGACCTTTAGTTGGAAGTAATAGCTGTAAATTCTGTGACCGGTCTTTTCTCCTCTCCCCTCAAAAAGATCACAAACAATTCATAGCAGAATATTATGGGGTGTCGTTTGTCCCAAATACAAAACTATCACTAGTACAAAGAATGAATGTCTCTTATGGTACAAAAATATTTATGACCATATACACAGATAAAAAATATACAAAAGACATGTCTATCAAAGAATGAGATCAGTATCTGGTTTGTGCACAAAAGGATATCATTATATTACAAACTATACACTTTAACAAGTATCATCTGTCTCAAACATGTATAACATCTGGTGGTAGATGCTGAACTCTGCCAACAAGTCTGCAGAAAAAACCTATTGTTGGTTCAATAGGCAAGCAATTGGGCAATATGTAAACTTTCTCTTCTTACTCGATTGATCCTTCTCTTCTCCTTTTTTTTTATATTATAATCCTCTGGCTGTTTATCTAATCTTAATCTGCTTTAAACGTTGCATCATATAATTGTTTCAGTCGTAACATGGCCAGGACAAGTAGTCAGTGTACGACCTCCTTATTAAGAAATGTAAACTACTGGTAATTTTTGGTCTGCCTTTGACTCCCCCTCCCCTCTTTTCTTTTTCTGTACCCCTGCTTCTTTTGAAAAAATATAAATAAAGAATTGGAAAAAAAAAATAGGCAAGCAATTGTCTTGACTTATTTGTCAAAAAAAATGCAAAAGTCCACTTCAAGTTTATAAACAATTTAATATGTGAATCAGCAGTTTTTGTTAAGTGATGTGAGCAGAAGCCTCCCTAAAGGAGATCAAAGCTGCAGAAATCAGATCAATAGCTACCCCAGTTGCTCACAGCAAGGCAAGTAGTAAGATGGGCAATAACAGAGACTATTAATATAAAAAATAATTTAGTCTTCTTTAAGTCATAGCATGAAAAGCATAAAAAAGTACATATGCAGTGAGCATCTCTGCACGTAGCACAGGATTTTAAATTCAGGATGAGGGTGCAGAGCACAGCGCCAGAGGACTCAAGCTATCCCTGTTCTTACCCCCTACCATAAGGCAGGTGGTAAACAAAGGGTTACTTAACACCCTGTGTCTTCTGGCACTCCTTAACATGTGTCTATATGCCTCACGAATGCAATGCTGCCCAATGCTAGAAATGCTTTGCATGGATTGGGGTTGGTTTTTTACCACCTTCACCTATGATGCAAAGTAAGGGAAAGGGTGCAAAGAAAAGTGTAGAAGTGGTTCAATACTGATATGTGCCCATTATGTGCAGTATGCACCTTGCCCTTAGGCCCTGTTAATCAGAATTCAAATCAAAAGTCAGACAGATAACTTCAATACAGTCAAAATGAAAAAGGATCAACATGCAACACACCTACGATAGACTAAAACTGAAGGAAGTTGGAAACTGGGAGAATTGGCAGTGAATTAAAGAATAAAGCACATATAACTAATGAGGGTGATTAACATATAACAAGAGCTATAAAAACATTTACAGTATATACAGATACATGTGAGAAGGAACTAAGAAAATAAAATTAGCATATTTTCTACAAAAAAAAAACTCCTAGTAATATTCTAGTTCTAAATAAAAAATGAAATAGACAATTATGACATTTCCATATAACATTATTAAATGGGTATAGCCAGAATTTATTTAGATAACATTATATTGGGCACTTTCAGCCTGGGTGATTAAAATATTATTGTGCTAAAAACAAAACTCGCATTCTAAGAAAAATTAACAAACCTGATTTCATTGCTAATAAACAGAAACTAAGGTTTAAAATATGATTCTCAACCAAAGCATAAGAAGTTAAAAAAAAGCCAGGACTATATATAGAGTTCTAGAAGTTTGATTAAAACAGAAATGTTTATTTTATATTGATATATCATTATAGATCTGCTGTGCAAACTGCTTGTGGGGAAAAAACCCTGTGAAACTGATAAAAACATAGCCTTCATTAAAATAGCATTTCCTGCATCATTCCTGTAATACACACATATGCATACTGGTGGTAATTTAAATAAAGTATTAAAAAAAAAGATCTAAAACTAAAGCATAAACAAAAAATCCTAAAAAACTATCTCTATAAAGCAGTGGTTTCACCTATAACTGCAGATGCGAAGGATTTTTAAATTGATATTGTCATCAGAAAATGAATACCCCATATGAAATGAAATGCTACCTGCTGATTGGTGATAAGAACTGTACAAACTTTGCACCTTCTATTATATAACGCCTGAAATATGGCGTAAGGTAGTGTCGTTTTATGAAATGTACTTTACTGTTTTGAAAATTTATTGGCACTTTTTTTGCTTACATAGGGAAATATATTTCCCAGTATTTGTCAATTTCTATTTCCTGGCAAACAACATAAGTCCTATTTTGCTTTATGGCAGGGATGCAGTATGTAAGTGCAATATCAGAACCTACATCCCACAAGACAAAGCAGGATCAAAGACTCTTTTTTTCTTAATGGTTCTTAATAATTCACTACACTAATGCCTAGAATGCCTATTGTTAGCAATAAGAAAACAAGAGTGATAGAGAGAAATTAGTTGAGGCAATGTGAACTAATGCACTGTACTGAACCTGATAAAAACATGCAATCTAATCCTCTAATATAATAAAAACACCAGACCACTATTGTGTAAAAGCTTTAATGGTATTATTATAACAAGCAGTAATTATGTCATTACAGGATCCCTTTAAATGTGTAGAATCCCTGCTGGCTTTTTGACAATAAGCTTTCTGTTATGTAACATATGGAGATTGCTATGCAATTTCTGCTTCCGAGTATTACACTATAATCAAACTTCAGAAGGGTGGCTAAAGTGCTGTTTAGGCATCACAGATACAAACCCATTGCTTATTGCCTTCAACAACAATTGTGTGTAACCAAGTAAAGAGCGTCAAATGGAACATTACATTAGTGCTCATTGAAGGAGCACTTGTGTCTGAAAGATATTTGTGCTCTGCACCTTGGTGGCTGTGAATGTCTAAGGAAGCATTCTGGCCAGCTAAGTATTACTTTTTTTTTTACATTACTAAATATTATCAGCACTCTAAATGGACACTGGTTGTTTAAGACTTGTATTATTTTCACATACACATATACACATATTCACATATAATTTGTTCACCACATAATTAATATTTTGGTGCTCAGCGACTTTTCTTTGGCATATCCACAAAGAGGCACTGCACAAAAATAATTAATATTGACTTTTATCACATTGAAACCATTAAATAGGCCATTGTAGCACAAAAAAACATGGACTGAGGGATTCATCTGTGAAGGGCCCCTCACCCATATTTCCATTTTGTTTTTATTGGATGGGAAGCATTTTTTAACACTGCACATTAATAAATATATATGTTTATAATATTGAGTTTTTGCATACGGGGACAAAGTCAGTCTGTCATTTCAAAGTGAAATTATAAAGCAGTAGAGATGTACACACCCTTTTCCCTGATGCTATAGAGAGGTACACATTCCTTTCTATTTTGGTAGGAAGGCTTCAAAGAGCTGAGGTGGTAGGGTGCTTTAAGCTGTATATGATACATGTGCTAGAACAAGAAAATGGCAAGAATATATTTTTCATGCTTGTCAGCCATGAAAATGAATGACTTTAGTTTCAGGAGGTCCTCCCTTCATAAAAATCTGCAACTCAAGGTAAAGTGCTTTTGTAGTCAGCCCTGTTGCTGAAATGCTGAATTTAATAGCTACGTCTGCAATATATAGACTTGTTCGTTTGTAAATGAAATGTGACAACGGTATTCAGAGAAAGAGTGTTGATAATAAAATGGGTTTCTGCATAGCTTTATTTGGATTCAGCAATTATTGCCAATTTTGCTTTTGTTAAAGGGCCGTTCAGCCTAAAATAAATGGCTGATTCATAATAAATATGGATTTTACGGTACTCAGAGAAGAATTTATAAAGCAACATATTTATAAAGCTGTACAACATGATTTGCACCAAATAATGGTGCAGAAATTGGAGTATTTATAAAGCACCATTGTCTTTGCACGTAAATTAACTCTGTGCATCACAACCACAGAAATCATCCATTATCAGGGGCGTAACTATAGAGGAAGCAGACCCTGCGCCTGCAGGGGGGCCCAGGAGGTATAGGGGCCCAAAGAGGCCCTAATTCATATACAGTTTCAATAAATATTGGTAAAACAAGTCAACTGCTAAAAATTTTGGGGGCCTGAAAAATAATTTGCTGTGGGGCCCAGTAATATCTAGTTACGCCACTGTCCATTATAAAGAGCTAATCCTAGAATTTATAGAGGTGTGTAATTTACATTATTATTTCTACAACCTCGGCCTTTGTGTAACCCACTGAAACCAATTTTGGACAAATTTACACCAGACTTTTACACTCAGCTACATATATGTATAAAACCATTACAGCCTTTTACATACACAGGACTAACACATGTACCATTGTGTTAATGTGGTGATGTTTGGTGTTTTTAAATGTTTTTCTGTTTTTAACAATGCTTTGTAACCATGTCTCCTATTCTATAGCAAGCTAATAATTTCATTACATAAACATCAGAATTCCTGTAAGTGACTGAGTTGATTTTTGGGGTAAAAGTCCCACTGAGAATACCTGACTCTCCAATTTTGTGGGCACAAACAGGACACCTATTGCCAGAAGTGGGCGGGAATTTGGCAGATTGGGGTTGTGTTTAGCCACAATAGGGTGTGGGCTATTGAGACAATTATATAATTATAAACCAAGGTTTTTTCTACTTTGTTGACATGGCCCTGGCTGGCAGTAGACTAAAAACCTGCATTGAAAGTTCTTCCTGGGGTCTGATGAGATATTACTTTTAAATAAGGTAATACCTTTGAATAAGGATGTATTGTCATGAATGGCTCAGATGATACCTACAGTTCTGCATGATGGTATTGCCAACTAAGTAGTACATGTCCCCATGATTTCTGATGCTGTCACTGACATTTAGGGAGTAATCAGAAATGTTGAATGTTCATAGCCCAAATAAACACTCGTAATGTAATATGTAATTTAGAATAAAGTTAAATAACATTGTGCCTCTTGTGCAGGGGATGAAAAAACTCTCCTCAGTGTATCATTGTAAAAATTGTACGGTAATCTCATAATATTAGATAGAAGTAAGATGAATAATGTAGTGATGGTAAGGATGGGGTTCATTGGGAAAAACAGAAACGTTTTTGAAAGACTATAAAGGGCATTAAATCACTTTGAGAGCATCTGGGGAACCAACAGAAACTTCAATCTGCTAAATAAAGAAAAGCTAAATTCACCATATGTCTTCAATGCCGAGTTCCTCTTTGGATGCTAAGTTGCTGGGTTTACATTGAGAACAAAAGAAATTACATGAGAGATGTATCAAAGGAACTCAGGGGATACCCCATTTTAATGTCACCCTTATAAAAACAATTACATTGTGCTCAGACTGACTGAAGTATGGTTTGCTGGTTCCTTTAAGCAACTTCAGCACAACACCCATTTACAGAGACAAATAGGCAATTTAGTCCAAAGTGAAAGCTAGACTTCTTTATTGATTAAGCAATAAAAACATCAGAACTATAGGATTAATGCCAGTGACCTTGAAACCATTAGCATAAATCTGCCAAAAAATATATATCTGAAACAAATCAATATATTGCCATTCAGAATTCTAAACTTCTAATACCTCTGTTTCTGTCCATTCAAAAAGCATTCCTTTTGTAGGGCAAATTCAGTCTATATTAAATCATCCAACATAAGAAATATTTATGTGTATATATATATATATATATATATATATATATATATATATATATATATATATATATATATATATATATATATATATATATATATATATAATTATATTAAATCAACATATCTGATGAACACCCTGAATACCCGCCATATTTCAGGTTAGGTGCTGTCTATGCCAAAGATGATCAAGATTCATTCTTTATTCACAGATTATTTAAGGATGATGTTTATTCATAGGTGATTTTTGTCAGGGGGCCTATCGGCTCCCAGCCGGGAGTAGTCAGGACCAAGGAGGAAGCTTTAGGGTTAAAAGTCCAAGATCGCAGTACAGAAGGGTTCAGGCAAAAACGTAATCCAAATCCAGGCAAGAATCCACGGGCAGGCAGAATAGATACAGAAACAAAATCCAGGCAAGGGTCAAAGTCCAATAATCAATAAATCAGGAATTATACAGCACCCAGGAACGTTTAGCAAACTAGTCCTATACTTGGGCGTTCTGGGCGTCCTTTTATTTGAATTGGGCTCCCATACCCACGTGGTATCTATGGGCGCAGCAATTTTGGAATTGTCGTTGCCGCTGGAGGACGTGCCGACCGGTGCTTGAGACAGTTTTACGTGAAATTAGTTGGACCCCATGTCCTTTTGACAACACGTTGTTCCACCACGTTGTTGTAGCTAAAACAGGCCAAATATACAGTGTGCAATTGTAATGTGCGGGCCGACCCAATACCCGCGGGACCTACGAGTCGGGAGGGTTCGGGGCAATCTCGCACCCCCCTTTCTACGGCCTTACAAATCCCGGCTTCTGACTTGAACTTTTATAGACGCGCGCCTGCGTGCCCTTTTCTGATGTCATTGGCGAGGCGGCGTGGGTTTATAAAAGGAACCCAGAAGTCAGGCTTGGGCAGGCATGGGTGGAGGGTGAACGGGTTGTCCGGGGGGTGCAGAAAATCCCGACCCGCACAACACTAGTGTGCAGTGAGATATTAATAATGCAATTTCAACTTTTATTCTGGTTCACATATGTTGCAGTACAAACTTTATAAAGATGCATACAAGCTATATTTTATCCATTGAGGTAGGTAACATAAAGGAAATCTGCAACTCTCAAAATATTATTAGCCTTATCAAGTATATTATTTTATAACATAGTAGGGGTTCTTTATAAAGTTCGCGCAGCACATATTTTTTCGCAAATGGTTGTATTGCCCATGTTTTTTCCTGAACGCTAATATATTGCACTGCTCTTCATGTTTTTCCGTTTTTTTTGTGAATTCACATTGTGACTAAATGGCACACAAATGAGACAGGAGTTTGCGTGATCGCACTAAATGAGCAAGGTTGTTGTGCGTGAAAATAGTGTTGACAGTAAGTTAAATTCCTACTTTGCGAAACTGTTTTGCAAATATTTTCTACGCCACCAAAGTTGTGGCGTAATTCAGTCGTAGAGTGTGCACATAAATATTAGCAATTTGCGAATTTTTTACATATTTAAAAAGCTCTTATAGACATTCGCATTGTGAAAAAAAAATTGCAATTCAGTTTGCACCACACTTATTCAGCTTTATAAATATAACAATGCGCAGGGCAAATATATTCACTTTGCGAACCAATCTGCCTTGCACGAAGTTTATAAATGACCACCAGTATATATAATATTACCCCATATGTAGATGTCTTTTTGTTCTCTAAAAAAGACACAGGCCAGGAAAAGGGTTGCTGTAATGCACTAGTAGGACTATACCAGAGGTTCCATTGGTGGGCCTCACAGCTGCCTCAACAGGTCTGTGACAGTGCTACTTCACCCACTTAATATACATATGTATGTATTATGGTTTTCTGGGTCTTTTTCAGGTGTTAAATGAATAAACCGACTAAATGGAACATAAAGTATAAAGGGGTCATTTTGAACCACAAGTGCAACATGCAATTTTAGATGCAAATGTTCTTAACAAGAGCATTTTCCCCACAATTCCATTGTGGCCATGATGAATGTTGGCCCTATAACCAGTGCCGGGCCAAGTCTGTCAGTTGCCCCAGACAACCCTGGGCGCTGGTAACTTTGTCGCAGCTGTGCGGAACATCGCGCAACCGAGGACGCGCGTGAGCAATTGTGTGTAACCGTGCACAACCAATGACGTACGTGTGCAACAGCGTGAGTGTGTGGTTGTGCGTAAAGCACTTCGACTTTACAGAGCATACCCACTTTTCAAACTTCCCGGACTAGGGGTAGGCTGCATATAAAGTAAGTGCCTGGCATCCCCATGCTTTGCGCCCTAGGCACGTGCCTCTTTTGCCTACCCCTAATTCCGACCCTGCTTGTAACAATTGCACCTGATGAGTTCAAACAAAATGAATTGTGAGTGTGGTACCAAATCAGATGCTAGTCGTGGCTAGTATTTTCAGAATCAGAATTGTATCAGTTCCAGCATTCAATGTTTAAATGAAGTTTACATGTCATTCTCTTTCTTCCGGTATACCAATTTATGCAACCTGTTGTGGAACTCTGGAATTACCATAGAACCTGGCCCAACTATTCAAAAGTGCACAGAGCGTGTTTGTAAATAGAGTCAATAGCAGCAACATTTGCACCAGTCTTATGTCAAACTGCACATCGGATTGCCTTTGTAAATTACCCCTATAATATTTCCTTCCCAAACCAAACATATATGTTTTTGGTGAACAGAAATGGCAATAATTCCTAAAACCATACATCACCCTGTAGCAGCTATGCTGTGACTGAGATTAAAAATAAAATTTGGAATTTTAAATGTAGTGGGTATCGCACATACCTGAATTGCTCCTGGGAAACATAAACCAATGTAAAACCTCATTACTTTTAATGTAATATTTGAAAACAACTGAACTGAAAAAGTGTGAACTATCCCTTTAATAAAGACAAACTTAAATACTGATTGCATAAATGCAGTAGTTTGTATGCTAATTGTGCTTTATTGCCACGACATGTTTCGGGCTCAAGGCCCTTTATCAAGTGTTATATTTTACACATGAAGAAAAAACATTTATACAGAAATAGTGTAAAAGACCTCCCCTTAGGGAGTTGTGCAAAGTCCATCAGTGTCCAATCAGTCCATTGTTCCACTTAGTGTGATGCACCCCGTACAGGTGTGTGGGAGTTCAAGTGGGTGTGTCAAACAATTAAACAATTAGAAGTTCATGGTACTGCCATTTCAATGGCCTATCTTGGAAGAGTCACACCTGAAAATAAACATTGTTTTATATCACTGATTAGTGTTTTCTATGTTGCAATACTTAGCTTGGTTGAAAGAAATCAATTCACATTATACCACAAATAGATTCTATATTATGTAGTTGCCCATCTTACCATTACGTTGTATTATAGCACTCATTATGAAGTATTCTATTGTTTCATACTGGGCAAACTAGTTATCTGTAAAGGAAACAGAAATATGTATCAATTGTGTTACAGGGTAATACATTATTGCAAGCAGGCAATTGTAACGAATACATATTGTTACGCAGGAAGTTATGTTGCAAATTAAAAGAAAACCTTGTTGCAGTGGTTCATTTTGTTACAAAATCTCAAAGATAACATTTTACATTCCAGCTGTCATTCAGGCCTTGTGGGTGTAAGGTATTTAATCTTTTTATCCAGAATCCCTCTTTTTGTAATAAATATTGTCTCATATCACCTTCCCTTTGTGAGGGCTGGACTACTTCTAATACCATCCACTTCAACTGTGTTTGGTTATGGTTTGCAGTATTGAAGTGTCTTGATACAGTAGTATCTGTAGGAGTTCCTTTGTTTAACATTTCAGTTGTTTCCCCTATGTTCTTTAATCCTAGTTTTTATGCTCCTGCTTGTCTGGCCTATATACCCCTTGCCGCATGGGCATTTAGTAGGTATATTACATTTTCTGTATTGCAAGTAGCATAATGTTTAATTTTTATTGGGGTGCCTTGTGTCGGGTGTCACACAGTTTCCCCTTCAATAATCGAGGAGCAGCAAATACATCCCATACAAGCAAAAGTGCCCTTTTTAGGTACTTCTAGAAATCTTTGGGTACCTGGATGTTTCGGGGGGTATACTTCTGCTGGGCATAATGTGTCTCTTATGGTTTTGCCCTTAGTGTAACTAAACAATGGGGATGTGGAAATTTCTTGTTTTAGTGTTCTGTCTTGCAAGAGTAGGGGGCCAGTACTTAGATACAACTCTTTCAATGTGTTTGCTGTGGCTACAATATTCGCTTACAAATGGTAGATTTGTTTTTTTGTTTTCCCCTTTTGGTTTGTATTTCAACAAATCATCCCTCTTGCACCCTTTGGCTATTTTCTCACTGTTTTCAATCTCCAATTTATTATAGCCCCTGATTTGGAATCTTTCTTTTAGGGTATTGGCAGCTTTTGTATAGTTCTCTTCAGTTGATGATATTCTCCGGGGCCGGGCTCTTATAAATTGACCTTTGGGGATTACATTTTGGGGATGGAAACTTGATGCCAAAAGGGTATTTCTGTCTGTTTCCTTCCTAAATAAGCTGGTGCTTATTTTCCCATTGTTGATATTAATGGCTACATCTAAAATATTGATGGTATTTCCTCCTACTTCTGTTGTAAATTTTATTTACAACAGAAGTAATTTAAATAAAGAGTTTTTAAAAAGGAAGGAAATTCACATCTATCTACACATAAGCACCCTTGCGGAATATTTAAAAGTAAAATGCATTCCAAGGGGCTTACGACTCAAGATAAAACCAAACCTGTGCAGCGAAGATCCACTACTGCAACAGAGATGGCACGAAATATGCAACAAATGCAGCCTGGATCTCATGCTCCTAACAGTAGAAAGGCTTTCAGCGAAACTAAAAGATGTCCAAGAACTGATTGCCAAATTACACACCAGACTAATAGAGGAGCAAGGAGCGGCCACAGCAGAGCATTTCCTTACTGAACAGAAGGAACCGCTACTAAAGCTACACAAGACCATCGCAGTAAGGAAAAGGCGGAAGTTCGACCGCGACGCCAGAGACTATGCGGAAGGACGCGTGTATACCTGGCAAGAGGAGAAACGGAGCACCGAGAACAGCGGGAGTGGCACAGAGAGACAGGGGAACAGTCAACATGGAGACAGGGGCCACCCATGGCCCGCTCATACACTTACAGGAGAAGATACAGAAATCCCAGACCATACACCACAAGCACATCTCGAAATACTGGCTCAAGCAGTGAGGAAGGTTCCAGCACAAGAACCCAAGCATCAGTGTCTTTTTTAGAAGTAGGAATGGACAGCCAGAGCCGAGGAACCAAGCAAAAAGTGCAAACATCAAACACATGAGACGATTATCCGAAAAGAAACACAAACAAGACGAGGTAAATAACCTTGTTATAAACAATTCTTCTTATGAACTAACACCCGCAGAATTGAATGTTTTAAATAAGGGGCTCGGTTTTATAGCTACATATGAGGTAGAATATGCTGCTTGGGATATTGCATTTCAAAAATTTTTGCGTAATATAAAATTTAAACTGCATTTTTCAGGGACTGTACCGTTGTGCAAGAGTACAGACAATAAAACCCTAGACATAATGAGTAAGTTTAAAGTGATACTGACACAAATAAATAAATTTTAGCATATGAATGTGCATTGATTGTTACCTATAGGTCATGTTGATCATTTTTTGCTGAGAGGTTTGTTTTTGTATATAATTGTTAGTTGAAGTTCCTAAGCCTGACTCTCTGACTCTCTGACTTTGCCAACCTGACTGTCCCATCTCAGCCTGTTAGTTACAGTTTCTAATGCTAACGGACTCCTGCTGCACAAATATGGCAGCCCCCTCATACAGGAACATGGGGGATCAGACAGGTAATGTAAAAGCATCATGCAAATACTTTATGGCAAAGTTAGAAGTAGCTTGCTAAGCCAATATTATAATAGATGTAAAAAAAAGTTTAATTTCAGGTGTCAGTATCTCTTTAAAAATAAAAGCACCTTCTGCCCTGACATAACCAATGAGTCACTAAATGCATTTGAAAAAATTGTTTCTCACGAGGTTAAACAGATATGGAACATGAAATCCACCAAAAAGGGTAAATACAACCTAACCTTTAAAGAAAGAACCACACTTAATACACTAAAGCAAAATGACAATATAGTGATTAGAAAGGCAGACAAAGGGGGGGGGGGCATTGTAATAATGAACAAAAAAGACTACAACACAGAAGTTATTAGGCAGTTGGAAACCCCTGGGCACTACGAAAAAACCTCTACAAATCCAACAGACACTATTAAAAAAGAAATAGAGCTAATGGTTAGTCAAGCTTATACAAATGGAGTAGTACCTAACAACGTTAAAGAATTTTAATCAACTGGAGAAAAAATTGTTTCTCCAAAGCCCCTTTAAAAAGCATATCATTTGCTATCACAGGTTTGTGGACAACATACTTGTACTATGGGACGGTGAAGTGTCAACATTTGAGAAAATGATTTCTGTAGCCAATGAAGCCCACCCGACAATAAAATTTACAACAGAAGTAGGAGGAAATACCATAAATTTTTTAGATGTAGCCATTAATATCAACAACGGGAAAATAAGCACCAGCTTATTTAGGAAGGAAACAGACAGAAATAATACCCTTTTGGCATCAAGTTTCCATCCCCAAAGTGTAATCCGAGCAATCCCCAAAGGTCAATTTATAAGAGCCCGGAGAATATCATCAACTGAAGAGAACTATACAAAAGCCGCCAATACCCTAAAAGAAATATTCCAAATCAGGGGCTATAATAAGTTGGAGATTGAAAACGGTGAGAAAATAGCCAAAGGGTGCAAGAGGGATGATTTGTTGAAATACAAACCAAAAGGGGAAAACAAAAAAACAAATCTACCATTTGTAAGACAATATTGTAGCCACAGCAAACAAATTAAAAGAGTTGTATCTAAGTACTGGCCCCCTACTCTTGCAAGACAGAACACTAAAACAAGAAATTTCCACATCCCCATTGTTTAGTTACACTAAGGGCAAAACCATAAGAGACACATTATGCCCAGCAGAAGTATACCCCCCGAAACATCCAGGTACCCAAAGATTTCGAGGAGTACCTAAACACAAGGCACCCCAATAAAAATTAAACATTATGCTACTTGCAATACAGAAAATGTAATATACCTACTAAATGCCCATGCAGCAAGGGGTATATAGGCCAGACAAGCAGGAGCATAAAAACTAGGATTAAAGAACATAGGGGAAACATCTGAAATTTTAAACAAGGAACTCCTACAGATACTACTGTATCAAGACACTTCAATACTGCAAACCATAACCAAACACAGTTGAAGTGGATGGTATTAGAAGTAGTCCAGCGTTCACAAAGGGGAGGTTATATGAGACAATATTTATTACAAAAAGAGGGATTCTGGATAAAAAGATAAAATACCTTACACCCACAAGGCCTGAATGACAGCTGGAATGTAAAATGTTATCTTTGAGATTTTGTAACAAAATGAACCACTGCAACAAGGTTTTCTTTTAATTTGCAACATAACTTCCTGCGCAACAATATGTATTCGTTACAATTGCCTGCTTGCAATAATGTATTACCCTGTAACACAATTGATACATATTTCTGTTTCCTTTACAGATAACTAGTTTGCCCAGTATGAAACAATAGAATACTTCATAATGAGTGCTACAATACAACGTAATGGTAAGATGGGCAACTACATAATATAGAATATATTTGTGGTATAATGTGAATTGATTTCTTTCAACCAAGCTAAGTATTGCAACATAGAAAAAACGAATCAGTGATATATCTAGTGTAGGTCAATCTAAAAACAACTGGACTTGCTGAGTAATCAATGAAGACGTTTCACTACTCATCCGAGCAGCTTCTTCAGAACTGAAGAAGCTGCTCGGATGAGTAGTGAAACGTCTTCATTGATTACTCAGCAAGTCCAGTTGTTTTTAGATTGACCTACACTAGATATACTATGACCTGGATGAATGAAAATCTTCATAGTCATAATCAGTGATATAAAACAACGTTTATTTTCAGGTGTGACTATTCCAAGATAGGCCATTGAAATGGCAGTACCATGAACTTCTAATTGTTTAATTGTTTGACACACCCACTGTTCAATTGTTTGACACACCCACTGTGCGGGGTGCATCACACTAAGTGGAACAATGGACTGATTGGACACTGATGAACTTTGCACAACTACCTAAGGGGAGGTCTTTTACACTATTTCTGTATAAATGTTTTTTTCTTCATGTGTAAAATATAACACTTGATAAAGGGCCTTGAGCCCGAAACATGTTGTGGCAATAAAGCACAATTAGCAGCAAGCACTGCATTCTTGGCTGTTTCTCTCAGTAACTCCAATTTCAATTGATTTACTCTACACCTGAGGTGGGGGTGTACACTGAGATAGAAGAAGCCTATTAAACCATTCTTCCAGAGCGCAGTCACTTCTATAGTGTGGCAGTAGTTTGTATGTTGGGAAACCCTATTTTGGTGGGCTCTTGGCAAATACTCGTTGTTGATCATTTGTTACTGCAAAGCTAGGCAAAGAAGCGTGTGTGTGTTTGTGTGTCTAAAGCCATAATGATTCAGAGTGATATTTATAAGCTGTTTTTGAGGAAGTCTTCAGATGAAACCAACTAGGCTGTGAACATGTCCAAGCATCACCTCCATTCTATGAACACAGTGCAGAGTAGACAAAGCTGGTATTTGATTTTCCACTAACTGCTACAAGTCGAGGTGCCAAATGATCTTGCTTGATGATCTATGTGATATGCATATCTTCTACATGCTTATGTGAGTGCAATCGGGTCCTGAATTTTATTCATTTATTTTATTGTGTCCTAGAGTGATTTTAAATAATCTTCCAGATTTCGGCACAAGGGGAGAGATGGAGGGGCTGTAGATTTCCAATGAAAAATTATGTTTTTTTTGGCATAATAAAGGAGCTAGAGATAGCACAGACCTAAATCCTCTACCACTCCAAGCAGACAAGTCAAAGGTGATATTATGAGTGGAAAGCCTAAGGCAATCCCCAACCTTTTGAACCCGTGAGCAAGAAAAAGGAGTTGGGGAGCAACACAAGCATGAAAAATATTCTTGGGGTGCCAAATAAGGGCTGTGATTGGACATTTGGTAGCCCCTATGTGAATTGTCAGCCTACATTGAGGCTCTGTATTGTTAGCCTACATTGAGGCTCTGTTTGGCAGTGCACCTGGTTTTTATACAACCAAAACTTGCCTCCAAGCCTGGAATTCAAAATTAAGCACCTGCTTTGAGGCCACTGGGACCAACATCCAAGGGGTTGGAGAGCAACATGTTGCTTACGAGTAGTGATGGGCGAATTTATTCGCCAGGCGCAAATTCACGAATTTCCGTGTTTCGCCGCAGGCAAATAAATTTGTGAAATTGCTCCAAAAATTTGCTGGCATCAAAATATTTTTATGCCGGCGACAATTCTGAAGCCGATGAAAATTCTAGACGCTCATTGACTTTAATGGGCATCAGAATTGTGGCCGGAGTCAAAAATATTTGGACGCTGTCGTCAAAATTTGCGTTTCGCAAATTGTTCGCCGTTTCACAAATGTCGCAGGAAATTCCCGAATTTTTCGTCAAAGCGAGACGGGAGAAATTCGCCCACCACTACTCACGAGCTACTGGTTGGGGATCACTAGCCTCAGAGAAGTAGTACACAATGTCCCTCCAAAAGCACTGGACAGGCAGTCAGTACCAGACTACACGCATTTATGAACCATTCTCCCATTCACATATTATACATACCGTATATACTCGTGTATAAGCCGACCCGTGTATAAGCCGAGGTACCTAATTTACCTAAGAAAACTGGAAAAATGTATTGACTCGTGTATAAGCCTAGGGGCCCCATGTCAGATTTCAAAATGTGAATGTGACCCGGCCGCAACAATTGGGGGACACTGGGCAGGTACCTGTTAAAGGGTCCTCTGTCTACCCCTATTTCATGTTTGCTTCCCTCTGCCACTTCCCCCCCCTGCCCTCCCCATCTGTCGCTCTCCCCACCCCGGCCCTCACGTCTGCCGCTCTTCCCTCTGTCACAGTAAAATGTGACCCGGCCCCAGCAGGACTGTCTGTGACTGACTGTGTCGCCGCCCGGAGCAGGTCCAGGAGCTCCGGGCGGCGCGTCCTTCCCTGCCGGCGTTCGCTCCCAAAATGGCGGCGCCCATGGCCGCCACGTGGGTAGCGGCGGCCGCTACCCACGTGGCGGCCATGGGCGCCGCCATTTTGGGAGCGAACGCCGGCAGGGAAGGACGCGCCGCCCGGAGCTCCTGGACCTGCTCCGGGCGGCGACACAGTCAGTCACAGACAGTCCTGCTGGGGCCGCGGAAGGAGGTATGACCCGCGTATAAGCCGAGTTTGAGTTTTTCAGCACATTTTGGGTGCTGAAAAACTCGGCTTATACGCGAGTATATACGGTATATTAAAAGCCTGGGGGAATATTTTGGAAATTCTGTATTGTGTAAGATGTGTTTTAAAACATCCTCCCACATGTCATCAGTGAGGTCTGGTACACCTCTTTTCCATTTCCCTAAGACCTTGGCAAGTGTTTGTGGGGTAGCTTGCCACAAAATGGGTGTAGGAACAGGATAGGGACTTAGTGAGGTCCTCCTGGTGTAGTTATTTTTCAAGGGTGGTATCTGCCATTTTGATTGGTCTAGTGGGGAATTGAGTGTGAAAAGGTATCTAAAAACATAAATTGGGGTAGTTGATGGCTCTCCCCAAGGGCTTGAAACTGTTTAATTTCACCGTTCACCACTATATCATGGAGTTGTTTTATACCCCATGAGGCCCATTGGGCAATGTCAGGGAGAGAGGAAAAATGCGGGAGGTATCTGTTGCCCCAGAGTAGTTTACACTTTGAACAGGTAGGGTGAGGAGTAGTTGTGCCAATATGTCAGTTTTCGAGGCTAATGACTTAGTTATTGGGCAAATTTGCACCGTTATATTTCAATAGAACTCCTCAATGACTTCTAATATCCTTTAACTTTTATACATTATTTGCAAAAGAAACAAATATGTGCATGTTTGCCTTATCCCTGTAACTCATATGAACCAGATATTTTTACAAATAATTGGAATGGGTCTTTGCCCAAGTTGATTGGTTGCCATGGGCAGTAGTCCAGGTGCAAATTCCACCCCCCCCCCCTGTTAGTAAATCAATCCCCTTCTGCAAAGGTTGATCTGACTTTATTTCAACATTAGTTTTTTTTCTTTATAAACATCCAAACCTGTCCAGCAGTGCCAAAGACTGAAACATCCCTTTAAATAGTGAAAAGTGAGAATGTGTTCTCATAAATTGCAAATCAATTTATAAACTTTGCTTTCTTTTATTTTTCCCCTTCGTTCAGATATTATTTGTCTTATTCCTTTTATCCTGGAGCAGCTTGTGAAGTATGCCTAGTTCACATCTTGGCAGCAATTGCTTTGAAAACGAGTGAGTTATAATTCTGTCTTCACTTGGCTGTCTCAATTGTCTGGCTGGCACACTTACAAAAAGTTTTTTTTCTTTTGACAAAATGAATTTGCGGAATGTCTGCGATATGGTTATATATTTTCTTCTGACACACTGCCTTTTGTTTAACTGAGCAGGTGGCTTATATTTTTGCTGTATTCTCATTTATTCTCCTTGAACTCATTAGTTTGATGTAAAAGAGCAGCCACATTTGCCATTTTGCGTAATACAGTTAGGTACATGGCCAATTAGCTTTGTGTATAAAGTGATTTGTTTTCACATGCAGGCCCCCAATACTTTCTTTTACAAGGCTGTATCATTAGCTATCTTGCCAGACAGTGTTTTCTGGCAGGAACCTGCATCTGTCTAATATTATCCAACAGATATGATAAAACTAAACTTCTTCTATGTAAATTGTACATGCAGTAAGAAAAGCATTTGAATATGCTTATTGTTCATACCAATAAATGTTACTACCATAAAGTAAGAGACAAAATTAAGGGTAGTTGCAACAATTTACTTTAAATTAACTGTTAACAAAAGTTCCTATTCTGCCTACCCTTGTACAGCTCTGAAACGATACACACCAACAGAGTAATGTAATACAGGTAGGGTTGCCACCTGGCCGGTATTTTACCGGCCTGGCCGGTAAAATTCATGGTTGATCCCAATGTAGTTAATAGGGGAAAAACGTAAATTTATAGGAAGGCTGGTATTTTTTTCCAGAAAAGGTGGCAACCCTAAATACAGGTATAGTATCCATTATCCAAAAACTTGTCTAGAAAGCTCCAAAATACAGGAAGGCCTTTTTCTCTGTAATAATAAAACAGTACCTTGTACTTGATCCAAATTAAGATATACTGTACTTAATCCTTACTGGGGGTAAAACAATCCTATTGGGTTTATTTAAGGTTTAAAGATTTTTTGGTAGACTTTAAAGTATATCGATAGAAACTACAGAAAGACCCCTTATCAGGAAAACTCCAGGTCCCGAGTATTCTGGATGACAGGTCCCATACTTGTAAAAGTTTGTTCAAGTACAGTAACCTATAGCAACAGATCAGCAGGAACCACTTACTGACCACCTATTTAAAAGCTATAAGTTACTACAACTGAGCAAACTTAGTGCTGACATACAGTACGTGGGCAAGTATGAATAGTGAATAAAGTACCCCCTCTTATTATATATTATACTGTACGTTACAGAGGAGTTCCATGACCATATAAAAGCACAACTCATATTTTGCAACATGGGGTACTTTATTTATTATAATACACAATTTTTATGTGAATCATTTGACAGAAATTATATCACTAAGTTCTGATTATAACCAATGACATCACTAAGCTTAGTTTATAAGGATATCATTTACAGCATATTCATGGCTCTTGTTATTATAAGCTGATGGTACATTTAACTGGAATTCTTTACCGTGCCACTGAGGGGAAGCTCGGAGAGGTATGCAGTGCTAGAAAAAAAAAATATTTAATGCCTCCAGTGATCATTTTCTGAACAAAATACAGAAAGCTGAGAGCACACAAATTCAGGATTTACCAGGGCTCCAATGCAAATGAAGGATCTTATGGGAGCAAAATAAAATTACATTAGAAGGCACTATACACTGATCTTTTTTCCCCATAAAAGGATCAACGCACCAGAGGTCACCCCTTTATACTAGAAGGACTTCATTTGAAGCAGCATGGTAAGGGGCAGTGAGGTTGTGGATTGTCATGCCAGGTGATATTGTGATGGCTGATTCTATTAAAGGAATTATATAGTATAAAAAAGGGGGTAAATGTGTAGGCTGTGCAAAATAGAAAATATTTTCAATATTTTTTTACTTCCAAACGACCGATTCCAGAACGTATCGATAAATCGGATGGTTGATGGTGTACGAAGGATCGCCAGACGAACGATCGTTTCAACATTATCATTCGCAAAATTGATCGGATGAGTTGAAATATTTTAGCCGTTCAGGGATAAATCTCTTTGCGCATGTCAGGATATACGGAACAACAAACAAATATGGAAGGACCCTAATGTTCTTTGCTGAAAGCTTCATTTGTAACTATATGAACTATGTAAGGAAATAAATTGGTGCTGACTGCAGGAATATCACCCTATCACCTCATATGTGAAAGAAGTTTATTATGCCATAGCAAGGCATAAATCCATATATCTGCATGGAGCAGGGAAGGAGAAACTAATTATATAATACAGACAGTGACACAATGCTAGCACCACTCCTCGTTTTGTTGAACAACGTTCACCCGTACAATGAGCAAACAATACTATTATATCTGTTCATATAATTGTACTCCGTGGATGGAATATCGTATGGTAAAAAAAATCGTCAGATTATCGATTAACAATATGATCGTTCTTCGCCGAACGATAAAAGTATGCCCTTGTATGGCCATCTTTAGTTAGCCAAAAATGTAATGTATAAAGACTGGAGTGACTGGATGTCTAACACAATAGCCAGAACACTACTTCCTGCTTTGTAGTTCTCTTGGTTTCCTTTTTTCCACTAAACTGTTCCTTTAATGGCTATTAGAGGCTATTGCGATACTAAACTCTACAATTAGTAGAGATAATGGTATATATAATTATACATATGTGTATGTTTTAATTGGTTTCTATGAGTGTATATACTGTGTATATATAAATTTATATATATATAGATATAGATATATATATATAGATATATATATATACACACAAACTCATTCAGACTACATAATATATATAATTGATGGATTACGTTTAAGTACAAATGATGCTATAACGTCGCCCTTTAAATACACATATGATGTTGCCTTAAATTCCCTTTTTAAAGTTATTCCAGTATGACTTGAAATTGACACAACAGTAAAATGCAATACATTTTGTTTTTGAAAAACAGAAAAAAACATGTCTTTCATTTGCCATCTGCTTCAGGAAATTAGTCACCAGTCTTAAAAAGACAGAGATATCAACTTGACTGCCAGACAACTTATTTTAGGAAAAGTTGTTAGACACTAATATGAAATATAGTGTGACAGATGTCATTCATGCTGTTTGATAGAAGTAGCTCAGTAAGTCAAATCTGACTAAAGATCCTATCAGCAGAAAACTGCACCAGCCCAGGGTTATACCAGTGATTTCCCTGGATTAACGCATGCGCAGTTGAACAAAATAGCTGACTTTTTTGTTAAAGTTCGGCTTTTCATTCTACTGTGCATGCGCAGCCGCGCGAAGGACAGAGGAATAGCGCAGAGGATTGCTCCATGGTGCTCACTGGTATAACCCTGGTCAGTGCAGTTTTCTGCTGATAGGAGCACTGGCCCAGGGTTTTAGTTAAGTAAATACAGTCACTTGGGGGTGCCTAACATTTGGCACCCCCAAGTGTATGAAGCCTTTCCTTCTCCTTTAAACCTAAACTATTTTTTTTTTTAAAAATGAATGAAGAGCATTAGTAAGTCAACTAAATGGCATTGTCACATAGTTAAGTTAGGTTGAAAAAACATCAATTTCAACCACTACAAATAAATCCCAGTGCACATATACACACACGCAGATGTATACAGACCTATATATACACTTACATATACAGTAGAACCCCAATTGTATGTTTTTCAGGGGACCAGAAAAAAAATGGTGTAAATCAGGGAAATGTATAATGCACAATATATAGTTGGGAACACAAAACAAAAATGTAAAATGAGGGGAAACTTGAAATCAGGGGATGTAAAAAAACAATAATGTAAAAAAAAACGGAGGTATTTTGGGGGTTTGGAGATGAAGTAGATAAGGCCACTGTATCAACTCGATGGCTTTTATTCCCTACCACACTCATGTCCTTCTGTACCCCTGGCAGGCCTAGAATCCGCGTCTATAAATTAGTCACTAACCCTGTAAAAGTTAATACCTGCCCATATCTCCCGCACTAACCCTGGCAGCGGATCACGTGACTAGGAGCAAGAGAGTGACAGTTGGACAGCTGCATCCTGCATCGCTCTGTCACCCCCCACCTCTTCAGAGCCCTTACCAGCCCATGACGCAACAGCGCTCCTTCCACACCACACCCCACTCCTTCTCAGACGCACACTTACCACCACACCCCTTACTCTGAGCGCTCTGCAGCAGTTGGGGTGTGTGCACAAGCGCAGTGTTTGATTGAAAGCAAGCGGCTTCCTTCGTCGCTTCGGATCTTAAGGGGGGCCTGATTCTTCAGAAAGTTCAGCGTGGCTGGGCCCCCTTTTACCTTGGACTTTGCCAGGCCTGGGACAACTGTCCCCACTGTGCCCCCCTGATGGCTGCCCTGCTTATATCACACCAGTGTTAGGTACCCTTTTTCATTATTATAAAGATATAATTGTATTTACTTAAGCCATAAAACAAAGTTATTACTTATCTTTGAATTAAGGGCCTTTCTTTTTCATCTTTAAATCTTTCATTTAGCCCAATGCCTGGTTGCTAGGTTAAAAATGGCCTTTAGCAACCACATAGCTGCTGAAAGTTGAAACTGGGGAACTGCTGAACAAAAAAAGCTAAATAATTCAAAAACCCTATAACATAAAAAAATTAAGACCAATGGTTAATTGTCTCAGGATGTTACTATCTGCATCATACAAAATATAATTTAAAGGGGGTGTTCACCTTTGCGTTAACTTTAAGTATGATGTAGAGAGTGGTATGAGAAGTTGCAATTGTTTTTCATTATTTACTATTTGTAGTTTTTTGGTTATTTAGATTTTTATTCAGTAGCTCTTCAGTTTGCAATTTGGTTACTAGGCTCCAGATTACGCTAGCAACCATGCCCTGATTTGAATAAGAGACTGGTATAGGGCCTGAATAGAAAGATGAGTTATAAAAAGAATCAATAACAATGAATGTCCAACCTTAAAGATCATTTGTTTTTAGATGGGGTCAGTGATCCCATTTGAAAGCTAGAAAGAGTCAGAAGAAAATGGTAAATAATTTAAAAAAAACATAAACTAATTAACAATGAAGACCATTTGAAAAGTTGCTTAGAATTTGCCATTCTACAACATACCAAAGTTAACTTGAAGGTAAACCACCCCTTTAAAAGATAAACAATCCCTTTTAATGGAGAAGGAAAACCCAAAAGTCAGTCACCCCCAAGTGATTATATTTACTTACCTGACACCCGGAGCCGGTGCTCCTATCAGGAGAAAACTGCACAGGTCTGAGGTTCTTCCAGTGAGCACCACGGAGTGATGCTCTTCATTCTTCTTCTTCTTTCTTCAAACTTCCCAGGGAAGATGCATGCAGTTAACAAAATAGGCCTCTTTGTTAAAGTTTCAGCTTTTCACTCTACTGTGCATGTGCACCTGCGTGATCAAACAAGACAACAGAAGCCGATCATTCTGTGGTGCTCTCTGGAAGTACCCGGGGCCGGTACAGGTTTCTGCTGGTAGGAGCACTGTCTGGGGTGTGAAGTAAGTAAATACAATCACTTGGGGTGCCTAAGTTTTGGCGCCCCCAAGTAAAGAGCCCCTTTCTTTCTCCTTTAACACCTAGGGCCCATCTACGAGTCTCCTCTCCCTCTTTTAAGGTGTATCACCCCAGAGCTCATACAATGGCAGTGCCCCCACCAGAGTCCATAGTGTTCCCTGTCCCTCAAGGTATAGGATCCCAGTGCCTATATATTTACACTGTTCTCTGTCCTCCAATTATATAGAAACCCAGAGTGTATCTAACGACAGTATCCACTGTCCCATACAGTCTGTGGAGCAGCATATGAGCTTCAATTGACAATGGCTCTGACATACAGGCCGGCCTTATGTGTTTTGTGCCACCTGGCACTTTATTATAGGAGTCTAACATCAGGCAATATGCCAAATCAGTATAGCTGACTATATTGTTTTATTGCTTTCCCCCCGAATTTAAACATCTTTAAGGGTCCTTTACATAGAGGCAAATCACCATACTTCTTGAGAATCTTTCTAACAAGAATTCCTGCGTTATGGTTGACATAATTGTATCATATATAAGAAGGCTCAGCAAATTTTCTTTTGACTAATGCCATTTTCATATTTGTTCTTTTTAATGACTTTATAGTCATATTTCATCCAATACTGGTGAATTGCAGATTTCTATGCCCTATCCTCCTTGTGGTTAATAATCATGACATTAATTAGAAAGATAAATGGTGAGTTATAATACCCATCAGCTAGAACAGATAAAGGTGAAGACTTTCACAGGGCAATATCCCATAAAGAGCTAAATGTGATAAATGGCTATAATGAGTGGCAGGTAAGAGGATATTGGTTTCTACCTGGGTATTTGTGAGAGTTTTACTCATTCACAAAGTTTAGAATGAATTCCCTAAAGAACAAATGTTGACCATTCTGTGTTGTGTATACTTTTCAATTGCTGCTCAGGCTCAACTAGCACATGCCACTCCAAATCTCAGAAGCCAACTGTCATTTAGCGAGTGTGCAGTAACTGCAGGAGCTTGTGTGAGTTGGAGAGAGTTTTTGGAGATTACAGCGATAGAAGAAGAGATTTGAGCAGAAAAGTGATATTGTAGTGGAAGAAGAAGAAAGCAGCAGAAGAGGAAAGAAAAACAAGAAGAAAGAACATCCTTGGAAAAGAAGGAAAATGGAGAAGAAGAGGAGAAGATCTGAGAGTCCAGTGGAGGTCCCAGCTAGTAAGGAGAAGCAACACAAAATATACTGCTTTAAGAATATAATTATATAACCTGTAACTCATCTGTTAAATATGCAAAGATTTAACTTGGGGTCTGTGTCCCCACTGCTCATTTTATATAAAAAACATGGGGAGTATATGTCCTCTACTTTTCACTGCATGTAATGTTCTTGGAGGGCAAACACCATTGACTTTTCATGTTCAATATAGTTGAGGCACCACTATATGAATGGTACTATGAGTATCTGTATAAAATGTTTATTGTATACAAAATATTTAGAGTGCCAGTATCCTCTTTCAATGTGTATAATGCTCTATGGTGCCTATGTCCATTGGCACCATAAATTACTTGGGCAAAAACCGTTGGCTTTTAATGTTTAATATAGTTGAGGCACCACTATATGACTATATGTAGGTTACTATGTGGGCCTGTATATAATGTTTACTGTGTGCAATATATTTTGGGTACCAGTGTGCATTCCCTTTCAATTGGTATAATGCCTTTTGGAACCAGCATCTGTTAGCACCATAAAGTGCTTGGGGTACCTGTGCTAACTGCCTTTGACTGTATTTAATATACCATTGGGTCTCACTGTAGGTAGCACTCTTGGGGTGGCAGTAACCATTCCTCTGTACTAAATATAATGTAATTGTTGTGCCAGTGACCACAGCCTCTCCTTATACTGTATATAATGTTCTCTGCTGCCGCTGATTGTATAATATGCATTTGGATTGCCTGTGTCTGCTGCCTCTCATGTTATATAGTATATTTTGGGTGCTAATAACCACTGGCATTTACTGTATAATGTGGGAAAGGATCCACTCCCCCATATGCTTGGGCTGGCAGTAGCCACTTAAAAACTCGATTCGAGTTTTTTCTCCGTAAAAAAACTTGTATGTCAGGAAGGCTGCAACCAACTCCAAAATGGTTCCTGGACCTCTTCCATTGACTTGGTGGTGAATAGTCGAAATTTGAGTTCTTTAAGGGCCAGTGTATGATAGATCTCGAAAATCAAAAAACTGGAATTGAATTTGAATAACTCCCCAGTTGAATTTGACAGTTTTGACAATAAAAAAACTCGAAAAATCTAATTTTGAATTTTCAATTCGACCCATTGATAAAATCTGCCTCTCAAACAACAGGGCTCTTTGCACTAATTTTTTGCACATTGCCGATAAATGAGTCCTTGGCCAGGCCACGCCAACCAGGTGTCCTGGGCAACCCGGTCAGCTACCCTGTTTCACCCCCCCCCGGAGGGAGGGGAGATCAACAACGGTGAGAGAGTATAGAGTGACGTAGAGTGAGGTAGGGAGGGGAGAGTGACAAATGGGAGGGGAGAGTGAGAGAGGGGAAGGGAAAGTGACAGAGGGGAGAAGAGGGAAGTGACAGAGGGGATGGGACAGTTAAAGAGGGAAAGTGACAGAGGGGAGGGAGGCAAGAGCAATAGTGGGCAGTGAAAATGCACTAGGGGTAGGCAGAAGACAGGTACCTGCCCAGCACCTCCCAATTGTTGCATCCTAGGCAGGTGCTTATTCTGCCCTCTCCTAGTTCCAGCCTTGAATGAGTCCCTGACTAAATTAGAAATTAGAGAGTCACAAAGTGATGTTCATTCTTTTAGCAGGAGAAAAGATAAAACTGAAGAATTTAAGGATTTGCCTAGAACGTCTAAAGCAATAGCCGCTGAGAAGTTGCGTAGAAATGATCATTATATAACATACTAAAAGTTAACTCAAAGGTAAACCACCCCTTTAACCCTAGACATGCCATTAAGATCACTGCATCAATGGATAGATAGCTCACAGTGACTATAATTTACAATCAAATGGTCTATAAATAATGTTTATAATGCTGTGCCTCGTTGCTGATTTGGGAATATACCACCATAATAGGGACCCTTGATATGTATTAATCACGGGACATGAAGACTGCACCTTAAATATAAGGAAATTGTAATTATTTAAACATTCTATGTATCTTTAGTGGATGGGTTGAGTTACATTGTCTTTTTTACTAATCCCCTAGGAGGAAAAGAGAACGTTAGAGAGGATGCCAAAACATTGCAGCAGTACCTAAATATTAAAAATTACAGCCTTATTAAAGAACTAGGAGAAGGCAACTTCGGCAAGGTGAATGATGAGCTTCTATGGGAAAATCTATTGTAATGATCTGGAATAAAACCAAAAGGAGATAGAAATCACAAAATAATTAAGCATGTCACTTTAACATGTAAACTCTTCTCAATGCAAGTACATGTGCTATATTTGCTGTAGAGAATAGTTTCCCTTTACTAAAGGACACCCCAATCTTCATTCCTATTGAAGAAGGATGGTCGGTCCCAGGTAGGGCACACACATAACTTTTCAATTTACCTTTTAAAGGGTAAATAAATTAATATTAAAAAAGCACAAACAAATTTAAAAAAAACTGTCTATTTCATGCTAAAAGTTAATTTATCCTATATCCCTGTCTCCTTTGACTGTTACATTATTGCCTGTACAAAAATGTAGGGCTATTAGGATAAAATGGAAATATTGAATGTTTCATGGCTCATCCTTTGTTGAATTACCAATATGAGTGGAGCTACAGTCACTAATGCCCATATAAGAGACCCAGTAATATTTATTTCCTTTGTGCTCTTCTTTCCCAGGTGGTGTTGGCATCTTATAAAATCAAGAACCAACTAACTGCAATCAAGATCATTGAGAAGCAACGGGAGGAAGATTTCAAATATGTCAGAGAGGCATCAGTTCTCCAGATTGCTAGCAGATGCCCATTTATATGCCGGGCAATGGCAACATTCCAAACTAAGGTACCGTGTAGTGAGGTTTTCTAGGGTCTGTCTGCTTTTTGCACATATTATGCTGACAATAAAAGTATTTCATATGGCATATTTGTATTTACACACAGCCTTGCCACCTTGTTGATGATGTGATGCTACTACAGTGCTAGAGACCTCGGGATAGGCTGATATAGACACAGCAGCCTATCCTGAGGTCTATACTATATGTATATAAAACCACATATACGTGTACCCTTAACTCTGTAGTTTCATTCAGCTGCTAAAGTATAGCAGGACCCTATCCCGGTATCAGTGGCCCTGGGTATTAGGGGCCCAGTGGGAGTCGGCTTCCTCAGTAGTATGTGTGGCAGGGGCTCCCGGGTGACCCATGAGTATGTGTGGTGGGAAGTCACTGGTGACCCGTGAGTATGTGTGGCTGGATTTATGTGCAGAGGAGGCCTGGAACAAAAAATTTCCAGGGAGCCCCCAACTTTAAACCCCTACACAGTAGGGGTTTAGAGTGCTGAGTTGTGGAATCAATACTGCTATTAATATTAGTGTATTGTGTTCTGTCTAACCTGGAGTTATCTTAGTTTGTTGTAATTATTATGCTGTTTTGCATATTTTTGTATTCGATTATTAAAATGATTATGTTCCTATTTTGTCCTATCCATTTCTATGCTTCACCTTCTCCTTTCTGTTTTTATAACCAGTCGCTAATCCTGCTAGCCCTGGAGTACATCCGTGGTGGAACACTGGAGAACATCATCGAAGACCAAGGACGTCTGAATAACATGCAAGTGCTGTAAGTAGCAAGCTTCTTGAGACAGAAGTACCTCAAATACAATGGATATCTAGCAGTCAAGTAAAACTATAAGTAACATGCTAGCAGGGCTGCCATCAGGGGGGCATAGGGGGGACAGTTGTCCCGGGCCCCGCAGGGTTTTATGTCTAAGGGGGCCCGGCCATGCTTCACTTACTTGATTAGCAAGGCTTTCAGTGTGCTGCCAGCTTTAGAAAGTAGGACAGCAGCTCCGTGCATGCAAGATTTTCTCCTATTCAGATTTTCTGTACCCTCATTGGTTCTTTAAGGATAAGTCCCGGTAAAGCTACATTGGGATTGGATAGGCTGAAGGGGAAATTCCTACTTTACAGCTTTACTAGGCCCCCCTTATACAGAAAATCCTGGCAAGCATTTTTTTAAAATTTTGGTGGGCCTGGCTACCAAGTTTTTTTTTTAATTTAAAGGAGGCCACCTATGGCTTTTTTGTGGATGGGGAGGGCCCATGCCAAAAAAAAATTTTTTTTTTACTTGCAGGGGGGCCCTTGATCATTAATGTTTTTTTATAACTTGATGGGGTGGCTGGCCACCAATGTATTTTTTCCCTTTAACTTGAAGGGGGTCCTGGCCATCGATAGCATTTTATAACTTGTGGGGGGGGAGGGGCAGGCCATCAATATTTTTTTTTCTTGCAGGGGGTACCCTGATCACCAATGGCTTTTTATAACATGTGGGGGGGGGCTGGCCACCGATGGCTTATTATACCTTGGGGGGGTTTAATGTTTTAACTCTGATATCTGTGTGGTCTTCTTACTGTGGGGTGGTCGAGATATGGGGTGAGGCTTGAGGACGGGGACCAGGGGGCCCAGAAAATGTTGCCATACAGGGCCCCGTGATTTTTGAAGGCGGCCCTGCATGCTACTAGAGTACAACACAGAAACACTGCTCAAGCATATATTAAATGGTATGAGACGAGACAACAAAGTGATTTGTGTTTTCTTTTTTCAAAAAGGTTTTATGCTTCAAAATTAGTGGTGGGTATACAGTTCCTGCACAAGAATGGGGTCATTCATCGGTAAGAAAAATTGTAATTCTCTCCCAAGTACTATTTATATAGTTGTGTTTCTGGACACCATTCTAATATAAACTGTACCATGTGTGTCTTACAGTGACCTCAAACCAGAGAACATATTGGTGGATGAACAGGGCCATGTGAAGATTGGCGATTTTGGCCTAGTCTGTACCGGTATGTATGGAGCAAACACAAGGTGTGACTATTACGGAACACCAGGATACACGGCACCACAGCTGAGACATTTACACAATATTTCTTATTATTTTAAGTGACACTGATGTGTTACTCTACCACTTGGCTTACTCTGAACTTATTGGACTGCCAAAGCCAGCTAGTCCTTCAGCCCATCCTGGTTAATTACATTTATATATCTACTTATATTGGCCTTCATTCAAGCATCAGTTTGCCCACTCTGCAATCCTATATGGTAATCAGAGAACTTTTGGTAACTAATTTGTTATTTGTTGCCAAGGTTTTATTTGAGGAGCCATACGACGCTGGAGCTGACTGGTGGTCTTTCGGAGTCATCTTCAGGCCCGGATTTGTGGAAAGGCCACCTAGGCCCGGGCCTAGGGCGGCAGGATTTTAGGGGGGCGGCATGATGCCCAACCACACCCACTTTGGTTAAAAAACACTGGGGATGCGCTGAAGATACAATATTTTTTTAAATTTCCCCATTGATGATGAAAATTTGCACGAATAAATGGGAGGCAACAGGGGCGACGAACGGCAGTGGGCCTAGGGGTGCCCTCTATGTAAATCCGGCCCTGGTCATCTTGTATGAAATGGCCACCAACAGGTTACCATTCTCACCGAAGGGAAACTTGAAACAACAGGTAGAAAGCATTATCAACAGAGAGCCTGAATATCCAGACTTCCTTTCTACCAAACTGCGTGACCTCATAAAACAGGTTAGAAAAATCAGAATAAACATTTAGCAAATGCTATTATTTTTTAACAATTATTTTTTATTGAGTTTTCATTTTTTATAAAAATAAATGAACAGAAAAGAAAGTAAACACAACTATAAAAGGGGTGGTTCACCTTTAAGTTAACCTTTAGTATGTTATAGAATGGCTAATTTGAAGTAACTTTTCAAGTGGTCTGCATTATTTTTTTTATAGTTTTTGAACTATTTGCCTTTTTCTTCTGACTCTTTCCAGCTTTCAAATGGCTGACCCCTATCTAAAAAGCAAACGCTCTGTAAGGCTACAAATTTATTGTTATTGCTACTTTGTATTATTCATCTTAATATTCAAGCCCTCTCCTATTCATATTCCAGTCTCTTATTCAAATCATTACATGGTTGCTAGGATAATGTGGACCCTAGCAACCAGACAGCTGACATTTCAAACTGGAGAGCTGCTGAATAAAAAGCAAAAAACCACAAATAAAAAATGAAAACCAATTTCAAATTGTCTCAGAATATCACCCTCTACATCATACTAAGGGACATGTTTACTAACATTGGAGATAAATATCTGGAGAGATTTCTGGAGATGTTGCCCATAGCAACCAATCAGATCTTTGCTTTTGTTTTCTAACTTGGCTGTGGCTGTTTAAATCTAATTGCTGATTGGTTGCCATGGGCAACATCTCCAAAAATCTCTCCAGATATTTATCTCCAATGTTAGTAAACATGCCCCTAAAAGTTAACTCAAAGGGGAACAGCCCCTTTAATATAAAGTTTAATATAAAGTATAAATGTTTTTTGTTTTTGATATAGCAATGGTTTTAAGGTATTTAGTTTATTTGTTATGGTGGAATGTTGGCATAGGAAGCACCAATCTGCGGCGTGTTGTAGGAGTTTTACAATTGTTTCCATCAGTCAGATGACCCTCACTGGCATAGCTTCTAGGTAGTGTGTTATCAAGTGTGGAAGGAAAAAAGTGCATTTACAGCCTGGGGTGAAAAGTCTCCAGAAGAAGGTCACTCTGTAACGAACTTTCATGAGTGAGGGGATAGTGAGAGAGCAAAATGCAGTAATAAGTGATGACCTAGGGCAAAAATTAGAGTAGCCTTAAAGGAGAATTCAACCCCCTAGGTGCAAAAATCCCTCCCCTGTGTAGGCCCTCCTTCCCCTGGCCTACCTCCCACCCCCGGGCAAATGCCCCTAACTTGTTACTTACCCCTCCTTCTAGGTCCTCTTCAGTGGAGTTCACGGCAGTCCTCTTCTCTCTTCTGCGCATGTGCCACCAAACGCCGGGGAATACAGGAAGAAGAGCGCTCAGGGGAAGATGGCTGCCGGGAACTCCGCTGGAGAGGACCTAGAAGGAGGGGTAAGTAACAAGTTAGGGGCATTTGCCCGGGGGGGTAGGCCGGGGGGGAGGAGGGAGGATGGCCTACGCAGGGGAGGATGGAGGAATTTTTGCACCTAGGGGGTTGAATTCTCCTTTAAGCTCTGTTATAAGGAGAGCTAGTGGCATTAGATCTCTGCTGGTTTTTACCAGATTTTATCTGCCAGGTCCTTATGTGCAGAGCTCTTCTGGTACTTGATGATATTCTGGATACCAACCAAGGTCACAAGGGATAACCTAGGAACAATTATGGAATTTTTATATGTAAATGTTTTACTGTATGGAAGGTAGACAAATATATGCAATATATTATTATTATTATTATTATTATTAAATAAATGTTCATTATTTGCTTTAGCTCTTGAAGAAGAAGGCCAAACAACGCCATGGGGTGAATGGCAACATCTGGGATCACCTATTTTTTTCCACCATCGATTGGTCAAATGTGGAAAAAAGAAGATTAAAGCCTCCTATAAAACCAAGTCATATAAGTGCATAACTGTGATGTGATCACATTCACCCAGAAGGGAATCAAAACCTCTCCCCACTTAGAGCCACTACCAGAGCAGTAATGTATCTATTCTTACAGTGGCTCCAGTGTTCTTTTATGTTTTGCATCAGATTTGCTTTAATAATCCTATTTGCAGTAGTTTAACATTGCATGTGTTCAGACAAAACACACAGCTTTCTTGGGGGGAATCAGTCTGTTAAATGGCAATTTAGAATGTTAAATACCACCATGGCCGAATAATTATTGTATGACCATGTATTTTTATTATTTCTCATAGGAATCAGCCATGGGGTTCATCAAGAAATACATCTCATTCCAGAAAGAGGACCCCAACGAGACCCGTATGCTCAATTACATGGACCCGAGCTGGCTGGAGTAATGAGTAGCTGTGCTCTCTGCAAGGTAAAGTTTAAAACAGAGATGATATTTCTAGGGACCAATAGGTTAGATTAGACTATGGTTCTGAAATTTCTATTTCTTAATGAACCTAATGTGTAAGGCTAGACCACCAATATGGCTTTGTACCCACTGTACTTGACAGAAAATGTATATTTTTCAGAATCATCCCATCCAAGTACCGTGCAACATTCCAGCAGAACACCATTAGCACCTCCACTGCTTTATTCTGCATATCAGGTAATGTTTGACATTCTGCGAACAGCAAAGGTGAGCGAATACTGTTAATTATCATCTTACTGTCCTGCTGTACCTTACAATTACAACACCAGAAAAAGTGCTCCTCCCCAAAATGCACCATCTTGCAGGTTAGTAGCACTGTGATCAACATCACCGCAGAAAGCACTTACAGCTGCATTTAATATCCCCAAGTGCTTTCTATGCCATTACCAACTTATGCAGCTGTTTTTTTTTCATGTCTACTTTCCTTTCTCCATTTACATGAGCCTTCGTTAAAGGGGATATCCAATCAAAAGCAGACTTTTGCATAATGAAAGGATATGTCATTCCAAGCAACTTTCCATTATATATGAACTAAGCATTTTAAATAGTTTCCAAGTTATTTGAAAATGTGGTGGCAACTGAATCTGCTGGCATTGAAACAATTAAGCTGTCAGATTAACTGAGTTGCACCATGCTGTATTCATGTATTTATTGAAATGGAGAGTTTCAAGTTTTAAGCTCAGCCAAGCAGTCCCGTGAGCAGAAATATCCTTGATTTCGTAAAAAGGTCAGTAAGTCTGTTCCTTCCATGTACAGTACATGATACTATGAACAGCTCTGCTTATTCTTGCATTGGGGTCAGCCCTGTACATGACATAGGGTCACAAATCAACATGCTGTAACCAGGCCCTTATTTATTATGCTGCATAAAATTATCTCAGAAAAACTGGATTAGTAGTAGTGTAAAATAAACGATTATACTGTCCAATTGCCATAATTAATGCCATTTAGCAACATAGTTCTTTTTACATATTTCACATGGTACAGATCTGTATATTACACTCTGTCATGCTGTATGATGGAGGAATTGAACTGCCACATAGGCATAAACCTGTGATGTCATAAACACTACTGGGTGTGAAGTAATGTCTAATCACTTGCTAAACTACAACTCAAGCATCCTATCAGTTGTATTACAGGTTTTGAACCTGTTCTGCAGACTCCACACCACAGTAAAAAAGTCCATACATACATCAGCAGTGGTCAGGGCCCCCCTATAAGTTAAAAAAAAACAATGGTTGTCAGGGCCCCCCTAAAAGTTAAAAAAAACATTGGTGCCACGCCCCCCATAAAAGTTTTTACAAAACATTGGTGGCCAGGGCCCCATGGAAATTTTTTTTAAAAAAAAAACATTATTGGTCAGGGGCCCCCCTTCCAAGTAAAACAAAAACATTGGTTGTCAGGGGCCCCCATAAAAAATAAAAAAACAATAGTGGCCAGCCCCCCTTACAAGTTAAAAATGAGGTCAAATGAAAAAAAAAACATTGGGGTTCAGTGGAACTTAACTTAGGTTCTTCTTCCTTGTCCTCGGGCGATGGCAGATTCTTTGTTTTGTTCTACGGGATGTAGGCTCCTTTTGGCTTCCGGTATCAACGCTATGCCCCCCCCGATGGCGGCCCTGCCGCCAGCCCAGATCCACTTGCTGGAGTTAAGGTTGTGGTGGGTGCAGACAGTGGCAAGGAAAAGAAGATTTACATACATACCTCCCAACTGTCCCGTTTTTCGTGGGACAGTCCCGATTTTCACAGCTCAACCCGCAGCACTTAGATACTTGTGTTACAATTTAAGATAAGCAAATAAACAACCTGCGAATTTGTTCTGTCCCTCCTTCTATTTCCAAAATGTTGGGGGGATTGTACATGGAGTGGCTTGGAGGAATGTACTGGGGAAGAGGTCCATGTTGAGGATTGGTGTGTGACTGGGTGATTCTCAGTGCTGCGGGGCCTCCATGGCTAGGATGGTGGACCCTCAAGTGGCAGAGCCCACAGGTCACTGACTCCCTAGTCTGACACTGAAGGTGGGAACCATCATACCCATAATAAATTACTGGAGCACCTTGCGCTTCTTCATTCCTGATGTTGCCATTCCAACAATGTAACAAAAATGTTTCTAGTAATTCTCTGAGGTATTTTGGGGGTTTGGTGATGAAGTTGATAAGGCCACTGTATCCACTAGATGGCACCTCATGAAGATATTATTCCTTACCACCAATATATCCCACTGTACCCCTGGCAGGCCTAGAACAGGCATCTATAAATTATTCACTAACCCTGTAAGAGTTAATACCTGCCCATATCTCCCGCACTAACCCTGGCAGCGGATCACGTGACTAGGAGCGAGAGAGTGACAGTTGGACAGCTGCATCCTGCATTGCTCTGTCACCCCCAACTCTTCAGAGCCCTTACCAGCACATGACGCAACAGCGATCCTTCCCGCCCACACCACACCCCACCCCTGCACAGACGCACACTTACAACCACACCCCTTACTTTGAGCGATATGAAGCAGCTGGAGTGTGTGCGCAAGCGCAGTGTTTGACTGAAAGCAAGAGGCTTCCTTTGTTGCTTCAGATCTTAAGGGGGGCTCGGTTCTTCAGAGAGTGCAGCACGGCTGTGCCCCCCTGATGGCTGCCCTGATTGACAGGACAGTGTTTGGTGGAGATTAGTCGCCCTCAGGAAAGAAGATTTGTCATGGGCAACTAACACCTCATGTGTCATTGCCCTATAATCAGGTGGTCCTTTGTGATTTCCTATCTCTGCCTATGTCTCCTGAAATCATTGTAAAAGAATTACACATGGTGCATTTTTTCTGGTATAAATAAGTTATATTTCTCCTAAATAGCTTAATTTGAATGCAGTCTTAGAAGCCATTTCTGAAAAACAAAAAGACAGATCTAAATTTACAGTGTATGGTGGATACAGTACTTTCAATGAGCTGGCTTTTTATTGATCTGTTAATTATAGTATTGATTTGTGTTTGTCCGATTTTAGAGATTCCATTAAACTTCCAGTACAGTGTATTAATGTTTTATCCCAATACCAAAGCATTGGTCTACATTTTCACATGTATACTTTATCCTTCTCTCAGATGGCAGTTTTGGTGTAGGCGTAATGCTCTGTTTAAGAAGCTGCTAGCTCTCTGACACACACCAGCTGTTTTCAGCAGTGTAAATGGCAGGCGATGCAGTATGCTAAACACAATAACAATGATCATGTAGATGTGCAAAGAATATTTAACTGCCATTATAAAAATGTCTTTCCCTCCCTTCTAAACAAATGAAACAAACAAACAATCCTATATTGTTTTCCAAATAGGAACAATGGATAGGAGCATATTGCCATGTCTGCGGACTGATTGTATTTGATTTCAAATTGCATCTATAAAAGGTAATCAGTTCATCTGCAGCCCTCATTCTATATAAAAAAAAATGATATTAAAGAATAAATCATTTATTCAAAGTATTTATATATTTCTTGTCAGCAACATGAAATCATGTGCAGTTTAGTTGCCAGGCAGTTATCATTTTTTTCTTTAGATATATATAGATAGCTGCATCTATCTGTCCAGTTCTGTTGAAATGGTTCTGACTCTGAAACAGTGTAGCACTGTATCTCTGCTGTCTCCAAGTCTCAACCATCAGTACAGGGAATAGCAAATGACAGACAGAATCTGCTATTTATGCTATTATATTTACATTTAAAGGAAAATTCAACCCTATAGTTAAAGAACCGTACCCCTCTACCCTACATAGACCACCCTCCCTCCTCCCCCCAGCCTAAGTGTTACCCCGGGCAAATGCCCCTAACGTTTTACTTACCCCTCGGTGCAGATTCAGGCATCGGATCTTTGGAATGAGACTGACGCTTTGGCAATTTGTGCAAGTTTTGTCACATGAGCAGTTGTCGCGAAACAGAAAATTGCACGCCGGTCTCATTCTGAAGATTTCTGAAGTGAAGTAAATGTCGCCCGTGAACTCCGATGCCTGAATCTGCATCGAGGGGTAAGTAAAACGTTAGGGGCATTTGCCTGGGTAACACTTAGGCTGGGGGGAGGCGGGAGGGAGGTGTATGTACGGTAGGGGGATAGGGTTTTTTTTAACTTTAGGTTTGAATTCTCCTTTAAAACATTGTCATTTATTAATTGTTTAATAAAAATGTTGCTTATATTTCAGTGTGCAATGTTTTATTTATTTTAAATCCCTGTTAATGGAATATCCTGTACAGTATATGCACACAATCTTAGCTTCTTCCTTGCTTCTTGAGCTTCTCTGGGATCTCACCTTAAAAAAATAAGATTTGGCATTCTTTGCAGAAGCATTGACTGGAGGGTGCCTTTGTTCCTATCTTGTATCAATATCCTTTAAACATGTAGGATATCAGATTATGAGCGCATTATGTGGGAGAAGTTTTAAAGCACTGCTTAAGTCCAGCATTTTCTATCAGAAAATGTTCTCTATATTTAATTCAAGGACATGGACACAGGTTCAGCAACTATCCTGATTATAGAACTTCTTAGGAAACTGTTATAATATGTGGCACTTTGTGCTTTGAGGCTTAGCAATACCACTGGTTATTATACCTCTTCTAATATATTCATACAGCTGTATTTGAATAGTGTTTAGGTTAATAACATTACTAGTGATCAGTGCCTGATTTCGTTCCCGGTTGGTGTAAATATAAAATATAATCTTATTAGCAACTGACACACAGGTGCCTGTAATAAAATGATTAAGGGGCCGATTCACGAAGGGTCGAATATCGAGGGTTAATTAACCCTCGATATTCGACTGGGAACTAAAATCGTTCGACTTCGAATATCGAAGTCGAACGATTTTGCGCAAATCCTGCGATCGATCGATCGAAGGATTTTTCGTTCGATCGAACGATTAAATCCTTTGAATCGAACGATTCGAAGGATTTTAATTCAATGATCGAAGGAAAATCCTTCGATCAAAAAATCCCAGACAAGCCTATGGGGACCTTCCCCATAGGCTAACATTGATTTCGGTAGCTTTTAGCTGCCGAAGTAGGGGGTCGAAGTTTTTCTTAAAGGGACAGTACTTCGACTATCGAATGGTCGAATAGTCGAACGATTTTTAGTTCGATTCGAAGTCGAAGGTCGTAGTCGAAGGTCGAAGTAGCCCATTCGATGGTCGAAGTAGCCCAAAAAATCTTCGAAATTCGAATTTTTTTTTATTCAAACCCTTCACTCGAATTTCGTGAATCGGCCCCTAAATGTATAGTGGTGGAATTCAAGGTTTTTATGGACTCATAAAAAAAATTAAAGCTGATAGCACATGGGCGGATTACTAGTGATGTGCTTCTTTGACCGATGAAATTCAACAAGCAAATGGAATTGCTCAGTTAACCTAGTGACCTTGGAGGGTGTAGTTCAACTCTAACAAGAGTAGGAAAAAAAGACAACTCTCTTTTAGGTCATAAAGTGAATGTATGTTTAAAGTACACACACTTTAGATATGAAATCCTGAATTGATCAAAAGTTATCAATTCATTAACAAATTAATGGTATACCTACGGATTAGACAGCAATTTTTTCCATATATTTTTAAATGTCAACAATTTAGATAACAGTTTCTTTGGGATATCTCCACTCTTCTATAATTTTCTAATTATCTATATGTTTAAACCTCAGTCAAGCAAATGATCATAAATGTTGGGATCATTTTTTTAGTTTTGTTGAGAGCACTAGTCACTTTAATTTGTTAATGAACTAATACGTTTTAATCAATTTAGGAAATTTATATATAAGACATGTGCACTTTGAACACAAATTTGCTTTATCTTTATTCTCACCCTTCTTCTTTGACCCATAGACATTGATATTTGGTGACACAAGTGGTTTTCTAATAATCATGGATAGCAGAAGGGAGGCCTTGGCAATTAATTTTCTGTCTGAACAGACCTGATGACAGTTGTTTCACATATAAGGCTGAATATATATTCAATTGAACACTCAACAACCCAGTATTGCCTGGTATGGAATGTTGATATATTATCAGTTCTAAATTCACAATTTCAATAAACGTAAAATATCCACCGGATAATGAATCCCATACCTGTATCAGCTAAAAACTTTTAGCCAAAATTATTTTCAGTTATATAACCAGAAAAAGGGGTTGTTCCCCTTTTAGTTTGATGTGATATGTTGAGACATTTGCAATTGGCTTTTGATGTAATTAGGGATGCACCGAATCCACTATTTTGGATTTGGCCGAACCTCCGAATCCTTTGTGAAAGATTCAGCCGAATACCGAACCGAATCCGAACCCTAATTTGCATATGCAAATTAGGGATGGGAAGGGGGAAATTATTTTATTTCCTTGTTTGTGACAAAAAGTCCAGCGATTTCCCTCCCCACCCCTAATTTGCATTGCAAATTAGGATTCAGATTCAGTTCGGCCGGGCAGAAGGATTCGGCTGAATCCGAATCCTGCTGAAAAAGGCCGAATCCTGGATTCGGTGCATCCCTAGATGTAATTGTTTAATTATTTAGCTTTTTAATCAGCAGCTCTCCAGTTTGCATTCTCAGCAGTCTGGTTGCAACGGTCCAAATTGCCCTAGCAACCATGCACTGATTTTCATGAGAAACTAACACTAGCACAATAAATGTGTAGCCTTACAAAGTATTTGTTTTTCAGATTGGGTCAGTGACCCCATTTGAAAACTGGAAAGAGTTAGAAGAAGATGGCAAATAATACAAAAACTATAAAAATAAACAACGAAGACCAACTGAAAAGTTGAATTAGAATTAGCCATTCTATACCATACAAAAAGTTAACTTAAAGGTGAACCACCCCTTTAAGTCCATTTAGCCTCATTAGGTTTAAGCCTTCTATCGTTACATTGATGTTAAACTTTGCCAGGAAAACAAGTTTACTATTGATAGCTGTTTTTGTAAGAGAAAACATTACAAAACAAGTATTATTATGTTAAATTATAATTTAGACTTAAAAACTATAAATTGGAAATATACATTTCAATTTAAAACTTTATATACTTTTCTTAAAGTCTATACTACTTTACTAGCTACAAAATGTATTATCGTTCAGGCCAGGTAGAGGTAAAACACCCAGAGCACAAATGTTAAATAGAAAATGAGTGTGGAATGTTTAAAAATACTTCCATAAAATGAATTGCCTAAACATATACAAGCCACATTTGAACTACTAAAACCTTAAAGAAATATGCTGATGGAAAGAGACAATCACGGCTATGTAAGCAGTAACACTTCACTTCTTGTTTAGAGCTTGTCACCATTCCTGGAAAAAAAGTCTTACTATATTTATAGGCATCAAGCAACTTTCATCAGCCATGTGGCAACCTAGCCTTGTTATCGGTCTGAATATTATTTATTTTTTTAAGCATAAGTAAATGTGCAGTATTGAAGTATAATATTAGAAAGTGTTATTTTGATCTGAAGCAGATGTCTAGTAATAGTGATGCCAAATGTTTGTTGTATTCATATGGATTGTGTCATGCAGTGCTTTATTAGGAACTAATTCCTTCTTGAGTTTTAATTATCACTGGTATCCAGCTCCATATTTAAGAATATAGTGTGCATCTTTTTTAAACTGGCACTTTCTAATTCTGTTTTTTAGGAGACGCTTCACGTACATCTCATCATTTATGTTTTAACTTTATTCTGTTCTATTATGCTACTGAAGAACTGCAGTTACTACTATAACAATATTGTCAACACCATTATTATATTATAAACAGCTCCAGAGGCAAGAAAGCAAATATAAAGAATATACTGATATCATATATGATAAAGATGCAATGTATATATTGTGCTAACCCCCTTATCTTTGTCTTCTCTACACCTGCTGCATTCTGTTTACTTCTTCTGCACTTCTTGCAATACCCTTCCAACTTCTCCTCCACGCCTCCAACCTACCTTTAGGCTTGTGGCATACAAGGAGTTTTCTAAATTTGTCCTTTCTAGTGATAGGCATGCATTATGTGCATTTTGAGGGAAATGCCTCTGTCACTTGACAGGACAACGTACATTAATGCGATTCCCATGCACTTTGAAAAGGGGGGTGACTTATAATGGTTCATCGTTCTCCCATGGTACTACAAAACACTAGAAATCCTCTTGTGTTCAATAGCCATTACACTGTAGCAGGATTTAATCAGCCACTATGGACTACAGGTGCAGGATGATATACATTTTGAACCTTCTGACATCTTAGCCAGTCCCTTGTGGCTGTCTATGACTTGTGAAATTGAGTAAATTTAATCTATGGGTAAATGTCAGGGATAGATCACAATAAGGCTAGGGCTTGAAAAAAGACTGAGCAAATCTCCAAAACTATCTTGCACGCTTTCCATGTGGCTTCAGCCAAGGTAGCTGAGACAATTGTGTGTTTTATGGCATATGTACAGTATGTCAACGATTTTAAATGATCAGTGGCTAAACAGTGATACCTGTTAATACAGCCAGTATATATGAGCCTTGGGTAATTTGGACCCTAGCAACCAGGTAGCAGTTGAAATTCCAAACTTTAGAGTTGATGAACAAAAATCTAAATGATTTAAAAACCACAAAAAAATTAAGTCTGATGGTAAATTCTCTCAGAATATCAGTGTATGGAAGGACATCATTACACAACATTATGGGGGTAAACCTGATGAAGGAATGGTTTGTGCCGGCACAACATTGTATTTACTCTCCGTCAGTCTGTGGCATAAATAAAAGGCATGATAGGGAAAATTTCGTATGAGTTTTATAATTAATTCAAACAGAAGGAAAAATAAATGTCTTTAAAATTTTGCTTACTAAATATATATGTCCCACAAGCCAGAAAGGTCTGCACTCGTAGGTCTTCGTTAGAAACACTTAGGTCATTTTATTAGTGAAGACTGACAATTCCGGTACAACAATATCTTTTCTCACAGAAATTGAAGTTAAACTTCATCACAGTGAATAAGAAATTGTATCTGAATATTTATATTATATAGATATAGGCATATTAAAAATACAGTTTGTACAATTAACTAAGTTTATCTTCACTATGCAGTCTCTTGCAGCTGTCTCTTCATTTTAGAGGGGGCTCCCTTTTCTAGCAGACAGGGCTGGATTTTCCTCGGCGGCGCCCTGACGGCACTCGGTCCTATTGTCCTCCGACTGCATTTTGCACACGCCCCCCTGCGAGCACACATACACATGCACTGGAGCACCGGGAACCTGTGTGTCCCCAGTGCAGTTTACTATGCCTCCCTAGTCCCAGGGTTGCTAGCAGATTTACTGTATTAGAGGGGTAACTCAAATAACTGACTCTGGCACAAACAATATCTAATAAAATAACTTTGGCACAGATCCTGAATGTAGAGAGAGTGTATTTCTGGTGATTTTAAAACAGTGAGCTCTAATATATCTTCTTGGCAATGGGAGCCCCCAAAGGCTGTCAATGAAATCAGACTCCTGCATGAAGAAAGACTTCTAAATTGTAGAAAACTAAAAGCATACCTCCCAACTGTTCCGTTTTTCGCAGGACAGTCCAATTTTACCAATTTTGACAGCTTAACCCCAGTCCCGGATTGTTACTGAAATGTCCCGACTTTCTCTTTGATCTCCAACACTGAACAGCCAGAAAAAGATATGTTTCTAAAACTTAATTGGCTTTTGGCAGAGAGCCCAGAATATGTGGCAGGTGCACTTATTACAATTTACGATAAGCAAAGAAACAATTGTAACAATTTAAGATAAGCAGGTATCTTGGGGAAACTGTGACTTGCAGCTTAAAGGGCAATTCACCTTCATTACCAAAACTGTAATACATAAAACCACAGAAATGTGTTCAAACTTTCATAACCTGTCAAATTGTGTAAAATAAACATGGCAATTAGCATGCAGGACTGCAAATCTTTTTGTCCCTCTTTCTATTTCCAAAATGTTGAGAGGTATGCTAAAAGTTCTATGCAGGTGCTGTCACTTTGCAGAGTGATTTGACTAAATTGGAGAAATGAGTAGTAAACTAGCAAATGAGGTTCAATGTTGATAAGTGCAGACCTGTCAACCCCCCCCCCATTTTCCCGGGAGTAACCATATTTTGGGCTCTGTCCCCCAGTCTCCTATCACTTTTAAGCATTCCCCCTGATTTCTGAAGATTTTCCACGATTTGGGTCAAAAATCCCACATGTACAGAACATTTCAGTGACATCAGCGGGAACAATGTGCACATGCGCAACAAGTGTTGCCACCCATCTGTATTTTACCGGCCTAGCCACTAAAACACCTGCCAAGGCCGGGGCCAGTATTACAAATTTACTGGCAATGTAGCTGCAGATAAATTTGTAATACCCTTAAAAAGACACTCGGCCTGCCCCCAATCCCCTGTAAAAACGTAGCTTTTGTGACTTTGTCCCCGTCTTGAAATGTCGGGGCCATGGCCACACCCCTTTTACAGCATGGCACTGCCCCTTTTGACGTCACGCCCACCCTTTTTGTTCCCACCCCCCACCAGACCAGTAAAACATTTCAGAAAAGGTGGCATCCCTATGCGCAACACAGAGGGGCTCATTTATAACCACTGGGCAAACTTGCCCCAGGGCAGTAACTAGGGTTGCCACCTTTTCTGGAAAAAACATACAGGCCTTCCTATATCTTTATGGTTTTTTCATTCAGATGAATGCTTTCACTGTTCAACCTGCAGCTGGCTGAAAAAAGCTCATCGCTGATTGGTTGCTATGGGTTACTGCCCGGTGCAAATTTGCCCAGTGTTTATAAATGAGCCCCAGAATCTTTGGCTTCAGGAAAAGTCTGCGCGTGACGTCACTGGAAGAAATGTCGGTGCTGCTTATCCTTCTAGGCATTACAATTTGACAGCTCTAGAAGTAACTTTGGTTGAAATAAAAATGCGAATTATTGACGAAAATTGTTGTGTGTTTGGAGTTTCCTTTCTGGTCAAAGGCTCTGGTGGAATAAGGTACCATTGGCAACCAAGAACAAAGTATTTTATCTGTTTCCTTGCACAAGTCGGAACTCTGAGCTGCAAATAGAAATTACTTCTGAGAATATACTGGGAAATGTCGGTCAACACGAAATGTTTATTTAGTTTCGCTACCAGAAGTAGAGAAAAATGACTGGGACTTCATGCACCGCGATTTATTAGAAACCTTAGACTAGCTGACGCAGACTTACGCCGCTTCCTCACTCCCCGAAGGCGACTACGTAATACGCCACTGCGTTTACGTGAAGTCGTGACGCCAGTCTCGCGTGAGGAGACATGTGGCGTTGGAGTTTTCTGTAAAGACTAGGAACCTGTGTAAGTAGCGATCCGGGTCAGGGGTCTGTGTTAGGAAAGTGGAGCTTGTTGTGCAGTGTGCACTGACGTGGATTACCGGCTGTCCCCGCTGTCTGTGAGCTACACACTTCTAAAGGGAGGGCGGCAGCTGCGGTTCCTGTATGTTCTTTCCCTTTCACAGCTTTTCGTACAATTCGTTTTGTTACAGAGCTTTAAGTGTCCGTAAAGCCCTCCTATAAGTCTACAGCTCACTGACAGCATGACACCCGGTAATCCAAGTAAGTGCAGCACAGCCAACTGTCTCTCACATTGTTAATTTTGCTTTCATTTTTTGCATCACCTCACTTTCCTTGACAAGTTACACGTCACTACATGCACATATGAAGCATATGCTTTATATCTCTACACGTTGCTACTACTTAAGGTGGCCATACATGATAAGATCCACTCTCTTAACCCAATATGCCCACCAAAGGCAGGTTGACTTTGGGTTAATCCAATTGTTCAGCCCTAGGGCCAAACAATCGAATTACAATTGTGGTTGCCACCTGGCCGGTAAAAATTATGCTGGATGCCAGTTATTAAGGATAAATGGCAAGAATATAGGAAGGCCGGTATTTTTTTCCAGAAAAGCTGGCAACCCTAATTACAATGAAGGAAATGGGTGCCTACGGGCAAGGACTGCATCAACTAGCTGATGAAGTCCAAGATCTCCAACAAAATCAAACCTAAAGACCCCCCATAGACGCCATGATTTTTCTTTGACGACCGATTTCAGTGCAATCCGTCAAATTATCATGAGGGTAGTGGGAATCAAACGATTGCGCATCAAACTATTTTTCATCCGACATCGGCCAGAAATTTGATCGGCCAGGTTAGAAAATTTTAATCGGCCACAGTAAAATCTATATTTTGTCCAATTGTTTGCAGGGCCAAGCAGGCAGCTACCCTCAGTCTCCTGGCTTCAACGAGACAACATTGCTTGAAATGGTCTTTTTAGTTGATGGACAAATTGTACATTTAAACAATCATATCAAGATAAGCTTGGTCTAACTAACGGAAAGATCTTTTAATAATCCTATGGCCAGCTTTACTAATATGGTTTTGCTTACATGCTATATGAGTCAATTATGCCTTGCTATCTAAAGCCATAAGAATATTTTGTTTTTTTTCTGCTACCTTTGCTAAATTTGCTACCTGACCTGAGCAATAATCTTTCTCCACAAAACATTTCCCATGCAGCTACTTAAACAGGCTTACTATCAAAGAGAAGATTGTTGTTGGCTCCAAGATCTACACCACTGGCCTCTGCCTCCCCCCCATTTTTTTTTTTTTTTTTGGTTATTTGGAATGTAACACTGTTACGTAACACATTGTAGTTTCACCCAAATGTTTCTGGTTGCCGTTTCCAGCTTATTAGGAATGCTGTTTTTAAAGCAACACCGCTAAATAAAAATGTTCTCCAGCTTTTAGGACTAGTGGCCTGTTTAATGCAGAAGAAACAATATGGGAAAATGAGGGATCCACTGAACCCATTGTTTTGAGATTTGGTTGAATCCCAAATGAAATCTGAATCTTTGCATCAGATGGAAATTGCAGACAAGCAGGTGAAAATAGCCAAGGTGCTCACAAAATGCATGCAAATATTGACATGCACTGCAAATTTTTGGCATTTAGTATAGTTCAAATTTGGTTCAACTACGCTCTTGATTTCACCGAATCTAAATTCTGCTGGAAAGACCTTGGATTCAAAATGTTGCATCCCTAGTGAAGATCCTGCTTGCTGTGTGTACACTGTTCTATATAATTTCATTATCATTGCAGACATTATTTTTTTTTTTTTTAACACCAACTGTGGACTAAACAGCCCTATGTTTTCCTTCCTAATGTTCTATTTAAGAACAGTATTAGCAAGTCACAACATGTAAAGTAATTTAACTATGTTAGATAACTGCATGTGACAAATGCAGCAGAAACATAGAAGGTGAAGACCCTTGGTTGTTATAGGCCAGGTTCTCCCTAGGCAGCAGCTGCCTGTTCCTCACATTCACCAACCCCTCGTCCTTTAACCATCATGGTGTCCCTTCTTGGATCCAGCATCCCTCCTGCCTCTCCTGACTGCATGTCATAATAAATTGGTAGCACATGCACATTTACACTTTAGGGTACAGCTACACGAACGATTCGGGCGGATCCGACGCTGTGTGCCAAAACACAGGTGTCAAATCGGATGCAATGGAAAATAAGGTAAGCAATAGCAATGTCGGATGGTGTTGCAGCATTCATGTGACACGACTGTCAAAAGCAGACGCTACATGCTGTGGCTGCCACCGACAGTCGTGTTGAATGAACGATGCGACAAGATCCAACATTTGTATTTCTTACCTTATTTTCCGTGGCATCCGCTTTGACGCCTCCGTTTTGGAGCACCTCGTCAGATCTGCCGGAATCACGTTGAAGACACTCGTGTAGTTGTACCCTTACGCAAGTACATGCTTTTTTGGGTAACCAGAAGGTCTTTACACATGTACAATTTGACAAGTGTGTATATACACACACCTACCTACATACACACACAGGCCCGGACTGGCAATCTGTGGGTTGCTATATGGTCCCATAGAAAGTCAGTTAGTGGGCTGGTGGTGGCTGTTTGGGCCTCTGTGTACCTGAAATGCCAGGGCCTATTTTCGTTCTCAGTCCAGGCCTATACACACACACACCTTCTGACACTCCATTTTTTAGCTTTTCTTCTGTACTAAAAAAAAAAAAAAAAGTGTATAGGTATGGGACCTGTTATCCAGAATACTCAGGACCTGGGTTTTTCCAAATAAAAGATCTTTATGTAATTTGGATCTTCACACCGTAATTCTGCTTGAAAATCATGTAAACATTACAAACTATTGTTTTATTGCTACAGAAAAAAGGAAATGCTTTTTAAAAATGTGGAATATTTGGATAAAATGAAGTCTATGGGAGATGGCCTTTCGGTAATCTGAAGTTTTTTTGGGTGACAGATCCCTTACCTGCAAATATGAATAACATGATTGATTGTTGCAATTCCTTCTGCATTTTTATCAATGTTCTTGTATAATTATCTATTCTATTGCATTTTCAGTTCTGCTTAGCTGTTTATGATTTTGTTTGTGCAGACAAAACTGGTTTCAACAGTGAAACTATTGAAAATGGGTTTCTGCATTATTACTTTATTTGCCAGGAAAACTTTTATCTGCAATATTTTGATGACTTTTAATGCCACATAGATTGTTAAATCTATACATATTAGGCATGAAACGCACCAGAGCCCTTGCATTCATATTTAGCGTATTTTATGTTCGTACATTTGAATATGTGGGATATATGATGGTGCAACATATTGTTTCTTGTGGTATTTTCTATGTACTGCATGGAGTTTTTGATTTTTACTATTCAGAAAACTCCATAAAACTATACATATTTGATATTGTCAAGTTTAGGAGACATGGGGCTTTCCAAATGAGTTATAGTTCACACATACAATAAAAGATGTTGCCTTTTCGTTGGGAATGTCCAGTGCTTAATAAACCTGTGTTTTTGTCTGAAGCCTTGGTGTCCCTGTCTCTAAGCTCAAAAATCCTACGCTACCTGCCTACCAAACGCTAATTCCCCCAAAAAGTGCATGTGCAGGCCAGTGGCATGTCACACACTATAATAAAAAAAATGTTTAAACATTTTTGCAGCATTTAGAGCACTATCTTGTTACAAAAGGGAAATTACACAAACACTCGGATTGCTCTAAAGGAAGAAAAACATATAGTTTTCCTAATAGTTTCCCCTCCAGGAAATGCCCCTAAAATGAGAGAAGAAAGTGCAAATTAAATGGGAAATTCTGCTGGCGCTTAGTGTTAAAGAACTATGTGAATATTAAATAGTGGTGGTTATGTCCCCTTAAAGTCAAATTTACTCATCTGTCAGACACCTGACCTGAAAAGAAAAACCCAATCCATAGTTTGTAAAAGTATCTCATAAGCGATCCTATTAAACAAAGAGAAATGTAAATGTATTTTGTTAAGCTGAAGACAACCTGCTCCAATAAACATTTTTTAGCAGTCTGCTGTAATATTTATGGCCTTTTGTGTGCTCGCACATATTTCTGTGGAATATTTCATTACTCATATTAGACAGATAATATCCACATACCCACCCACATTTTCTTCTGTTCACCTTTACAGTTCATGAGTCATATTTCAGATAGTCATTCTCCATCTCTTCCTGGATGAAGTCCAGCTGTCTTGCGCTTAATATGACAAAAACTGAAATCCAATTTCCCACCCTTCACTCTGTCACTAACCTTTCAATCCTTTCTTTGAAGCACTGACAACCCATGCATCACCATTGCTTGGATTGCCAAACATATGGCCTTTTCTGTCTTACCAGAAATTAAGATTTTTGTTTTCCCCTTACGTTTAGCATACAGCCAATGTTCTTTTATATGTGTTTTGTGTATTTGTTTTTATTTGTGTGTTTAATGAGTTATTGCAAATAAGTTATTTGCTAGAATAAAGTAAGAAGTAAAATGGAACATGAAATAGACTGCACAGTCCATGAAAATGCAGACCATATAACACAATTGGTAGCAAAAGAAGCAAAGTTCAAATGCTTATGTTGTAAAATAAAGTTCAGATGCATAAAGCTAAATCGAAACAAAGCAACAAACCTTGTTACACAGTGGGAAACGCAACAAAAGGCAGAGCAGAGTGACTAAGACAAATGTAAATATGCAAGAAACGAGAGTTGTACTTTGCTGTGGGCGCTCTAATAATGTAAGAACCCTTGCTAAGTTGGTGCCTGTTCGCATGTACCAGACTATTTACTTTTGCAAATGGCTGGACAGTCTGCCAATGGCCATCACTAACGATACCTAATTGGTCATACCTAATTAGTCCTTAGATAGGTTACTCTCACTCCTTGCATAGGAAAATTCTTTTGTTTATTTCACAACCAAATGATGAGGTATTGTCTAGGGATGCACCGAATCCACTAATTTGGATTCGGCCGAACCCCCGAATCCTTCGCGAAAGATTCAGCCGAATACCAAACCGAATCCGAACCCAATTTGCATATGCAAAATTAGGGGTGGAAAGGGGAAAATATTTTTTACTTCTTTGTTTTGTGACAAAAAGTCACGCAATTTCCCTTCCCCCGTAATTTGCATATGCAAATTAGGATTCAGATTCGGTTCAGCCATGCAGAAGGATTCGGCCAAATCCGAATCCTGCTGAAAAAGGCCGAATCACGAACCGAATCCTGGATTCGGTGCATCCCTAGTATTGTCCATCCTTGGAATGGTCAGTACCGACCGTAATTGACAATCACTACTGTAACTCTTTAATGGGGTGCTGAGCACAGCATGGTTCAGGCAGAGCAGGGATTCTGTCATGACTTTTGTGGTGTCATTTTTATTACTAAAACTGTACATTGCAAATAACTATGTAAACCATGTAAATTTTGTTTCATGAACTGATAAAGGTTTTTAGTTGTGATATTGAATTGTAGGCAGCCTTCTCGGTATGAGTTTATCAGAGCACAAGTCACATGGCTAAGGGCCCCTGGGAAAGGAACAACATATCTAGCCCTATGTGAAAATTAAATATAAAAAAATCTGTTTGATCTTGTATATTTTAATGCAGGATTCTCCTAGAGAATTGCTACTGACGCATTTTGTTATAAACATAGTTTCTCGTGGCAGAATCCTTTTAAATAATATTGTAGTTTAACTTCTGCCTAAACTTTTTGTAATAATACCTGGGTGGAGGTGGGGGTGCCTGCCGCCACAGGCATGCAGCAAATCGGGAATTGATGCTCATCTGTTTTATTCGGCACCTCATGTCTAATGTCATCATGCTTGGTGTGAAATTGAAATATTTAAAGGGTCCACAGCCAATTGTTCTATGCCCAACATAGGTCTATTTCCTGATAGTTCCTGGGTGTGAGTCAAGTCTGATTACTGTGTTTTGACCCCTGCCTGTCCCAGAGTACTGCTTGTTCGATGCCTGTACCGACATTTGACTGTTCCTGACCATTTTCTCAGATTCTGACTTTGTATTGCATTACTCTATGGTTTTATCCTGGCTTGTGTCCTGCACTGCCTAATTGGTATCACCTCGCCCTGACCTTTTACTACGCTCCCTGTTCCCTATTCTTCCTGTATACGTTACGGTTCCCTTGTGTGTCCTTTCACTTTAAAGACCTGGCCACATCCGAGAAGCAGAGGTCTCCTCCTGAAGCGAAATGCAGTTGTTACAGGCAGTAGTGTAAGCCAGGACCTTGGGGGGTTGTTCTGGGCTTTGTGATATCATATGATACACTTTGCACAGGCCTTTGTCCTAGTGACTTGGTGTTGTGTATCATTTTATCCTTGCTGTTTTCAAGCAGCAATTTGGTAGGTAGAATAGAAGCTCCAAAGTCTGCGCTAATACAAAATCCTGCTCTACCAGAGCACAGATCCTTAAGTCCCAGCTTACTTTCTTGCATTCTCTGTTCTTGCAAACCTCTTTTGCTTAACCTGGACCACCAGTGGTCAGCCAGCAGTATAACAATGAATACACAGCAGGAATCAGCATGGTTAGAGATGTTTCATTGGGTGCTGCATTTAGCAGTATATGGTGTGCACTGAAGTTATGTTAGGCTAGAATTTAGATGATGATATAATTAATCCTTACTGGAAGCACAACCAGCAAACTTACTTTATTTAATATTTAGATGTTTTTGTAGTAGACTTAAGGTATGATGATCCAAATTACAGAAAGTTAACAGGCCCAATACCTGTAATTGTTTTCTCAAAATGGATATTATGGAATATTACATTTCCGTGTTTAAAACTTTTTGGATAAAAGAGCCAACACATATAACCAAGACATTTCGATGTAATATTCGCTTTAGGGTCTAAATATATTTATAAAATATAATACATTTTCAAACATGCAAAAGGTGAAAAGATTTTGCTTGTTTGCTGTTCTTTAAGCAATCATATAGCCTATAATGATTGTGCATGTTTATATGTTTGTGTGTATTTTTGCTTTTTACACTTTAAATGACAATCCTTTTTTTTATACACTCATTTTAGCTCTTCCTCGTTGCTGCAGAATCTAATTTTTCATCCTATGGATCACTGAATAAGGAAGAGATGGTTTTACCTCGTCTCACAGGAGCTCTGCGTTCTTTTTCAAATGTCACCAGGCAGGATGATTACAGGGGAGATTCGTCAGACCTGATGGTAAAATGGTTTATTCAAGACATACAGTGCAGTTACTCTGAATGTGTTATAGATCCTTGAACATTTGCTGGATCAGTTGCAAATAATGGCCTATTTTCTTTTCAGTGAGGTTTTTTTAGCTTTATCACTGTACACAGAAAAGAGAACCTTTACACAAGATGATTTTTTTTATGTGTTTTAATTATTGATCATGCTGCTTATAATGTAAACATATTGAGTCAAGGTTTTGATTGTGAGTGGAAACACTTTACAAATGCCTTTAACAAAAATTTTGATTACAAGAAGTTTGGATGTAATCACTTATTTGTTTATGTGTACTCCACTTTGAAGTGGCCTGGACTAGTATCAGTCAGAACAGTTGAATATTCAAAGGGCTACAGTAAGTAGTCAGCAAGAGCAAGAATATGTTTCAGACTTATTTTGCAAACTCCACTTTAAGGTTGTGTTTCCAAACAATATGCTGTACAAGTGCTAGAATGCAAAGGGGTTGATTAGATATTCTTGCCTTTTCTGACTTAATCTGCATATCACTTTTATTTGCTGGAATATAAAAGAATTACAAAAGAACTGAATTCCACTTTAAAGCAGGTGTTAAACTTTACAAGTAAATTGTCATCGTCATCTAGTCATAACATGCACTGTATTTATAACCCTGAAGAATAACTGTAAATAATAAGCCAACATCTGCTATTGCACCCCTCAATATATATTTATAAATAAAAAATATATAAATAAAATTATGCTATGTATATTTGTAGCTATACCAACTGCTATGGTGCAGTTTACAAGTTGAAATTCTTTAAAGGAAAACAAAACCTTTAATGCATACATAATCAAGATAGCCATACCTAAATAATGTTTTACAGTGATCATGAGTGTTGTAAATCTGCAAAGGCTTGTCCGTTATTAACCTCTCTGTCCTAGGCCGAGCCCTCTTTTACAACTCATTAGTATATATACCTGGCATAAGCTTTTAGGAGGCTTTCACCCTTGTGTGCTTTTAAAGGGATTGTTTCTGAGACAGTTTTCCATTAATTTTCATTTTTTATTATTTGTGGTTTTTGTGTTATTTAGCTTTTTATTCGGTAGCTCTCCAATTTGAAATTTCAGCAATCTGGTTGCTAGGGTCCAAATTAGCAACCATGCACTGATTTGAATAAGAGACTGGATGAATGAATAATAAAAAGTAGCAATAACAATATATAATATAGCCTTACAGAGCATTTGTTTGTTAGATGGGGTCAGTGACTCCCATTTGAAAGCTGGAAAGAGTCAGAGGAAGGGAAACAATTCAATAACTATAAAAAAGAAAAAATGAAGACCAATTAAGTTTCTTAGAATTAGCTATTCTGTAACATACTAAAAGCTCATTTAAAGGTGAACCACCCCTTTAAGAGTGAAAATTGTATTTGTTCATCCAGCACTACAAATAATATAATGCTTGGCGACAAATGTCCTAATTTATATGAAAGAGGTTTTCAGTCTTTAATCTTGTAGAGGGTCAGGAATGGTAATTTACTTGTTTGTCTTCATTTGTAAGAACCGTATCCATTGTACTTTGTTGTTCTGTGTAAACATAAACCTTTTTGTCCTGTTCATTTTGTAATGCTGTCCTGTGGCTACACAGATTATTTGTCTTAGCCATATTAGTTGGTAATGTTATAGGTTATTTTGGTATATTTAAATGCATATGAAACACTTAATATTTTAGAGGTTACTGTACCTTTTAAAGGGCTGTAGCGTGTTCCTTAATGACAGCATTTCCTTGTTGTTCACATGTTTTACAAACAGGTTGATGTTCAGCACTCTTTATCTGGTAGTTGCTGTTAATAAACGTCTTCCTGAAGGAAACGTAACTGCTGTAAAAAAAATAAAATAAATAAAAAAAAACTAATTTTGAAAGTTGCTGTTGCTGAATGAATTCGCAGTGAGAAAAATAACAGTCTGCTTGCTAGAAAGGTCAGATTAAAATATCAAAAATCCAGAGTACCATTCTGTGTTATTAAAATGTGATCTTTCATCTTTATATTTAACTTTTTTATTTTACAATAAAAAATGTAGAAATTGTATTTTTATAGCTTCTTTCATGATAGCTGTTCACTAACTTTTCCTTTACATGATCTTTTATTTTAAAGCTGATTGAAGAGACACATTTCAACTAACCATCCAGCATTAATTTTACAGACCAAAAGATCAAAGTTGCGTGAACAAGTTTTGGAGTCTGACCTTACTTGGAAGAAAATAACTCAATTTATCACTGGCATATTGGACAAGAAGGAGCATGAAGCAATAAAAGAGAACTTAAAAGAAATATTACAGGCGGCAAAACAGATTGGTAAATTTCTTTTTGTTAAAGATACTTTTTTTTTAAATTCATGATGTGTTGTAAATTCTTCTAGGTTATTTTTCACCTGAGTAGTCAGGGTTTGAAGTATAATCTGATTGTTCTTCTGCTTGTGAATATCAATTTACTGATGATGGTTCCATAATTCAGACTTTACATAAGGGTGACTTTGTTGTAGTAATCTTGCAAGGTTGTCATTTCTATTGTAGTACATGTGATTTGCGGTGGGAGTGGGGGTGCAAGGTAAAGAAAATATGGCACATTTATGTACAGGCAGTTAAAGTCATAAATATGGTTGTCAATTGATTTATTTGATTCTTGACAGTGGGAACCGACCATGGACAAGAAGCAATTGAAAGTGGAGCAGCATACCTCTTCAGAATTTTATATGATAAGGAAAGTATTGGCCAAATTGAGACTATGGCCATCAAACAAATGTTTGGACCATTTCCATCTTCATCTGCTACAGCAGTATCCAATGCAACATATAAAATTGTGTCCAGGCTAAATCAGGACAAACTAAAGAAACTTGAACTTCTTTTCCGGGAACAAAGGGATGAAGGTTCAGAGTTCTTTGGAAAAAATTTGACCTTTTCATTAGACATGTATACACTAGAGGAGACCGAGGATATGCCCTTAAGTAGGAATACTGAAACCGAAGACATAACTCTGGATTTTAGAAAATTTCATAGTGACCACATAGAAACATCTGATGGTGGCCAGCCAAGACACAACCGAAATTATGAAACAGAGGATGACCGTTCATTTCTATATGATGAAGTGCAGAAGTATGTTGTGCATAACTTACAAAGCAGTTCTGGTGGTCCCACAGTTGATGATTTGTGTAGTACTTTGTTTGAGATGCTTGCATCCTTGAAAAGTAATGATGAGCTTCAGAATGAGGTAAGTTTGCCCATGTCATATTTTGAGTGTAATTTTCTTATGGAATGATTTCACGCACAGCCTGAATAAACCCATGCATAAACCCAAGAAAGCTCTCCTCACTGAGCTGTCATGCCGACCCCATTATAGTATAATATGAGCAATATCCCTTTTTCTAAATGTAGTAGGTATCTCTAGAAGAATGTTTACCATGTTTATCCAAATCAACTTTTGACATTTGTTTTTTGTTAATCCACAGCTGACTAGTTCTGACTAGTGTGTAGTCAACTTTATGTTCTCCTACATCAATTTTTCACAGGTTATAATCATGGCACAAAGTTTGTAGCTTCTCTGTTACAAATGGTATAATAATGTCAATCTAAACAGAAGTGTGATAAGGAGACTATCCGTATGTCTTGGGAGCAGGCAAAATACAACTTTCAGTCTTTATTAAAGCAGAAGGAAATGTCCAATTGATGGGGGGTGGGTGCCAAATGTTAGGGGACCCCCAAGGGTTGTAATCACTTAGCTGATACCCTGGCACCCCAATGACCTTTCCTTCTCCTTTATGGGTGCTTTCATGCAGTTTTAAAATGAACTTGGTCCAATATGAGACTACAAGATGTTTGACAAGAAGGTTTGACCACACAAATCCTCTATCTAGACTATTATTAGGGTACTTGTAATTTAAACAGTTGGGTTGTGATGTCAGTCAAATCGAATCAAATCATATAAAGAACTAACAGAAAGCCATAACAATTATGATCCATTCCATAGTATTGATTATCCACACTTTTTTTTCACTGATGTATTTATTAATTAACTTCTTTACTGATACTGTGACTGCTTTCCAGTTCGAAAATATTGAGTGTGCTGCGTATATTGCTGCTGAAATGTTTGTGTTGCTTTCTTAGTTTTCAGAAGACAGTAGTGTACCTTCAATTTACTCTCCTGAGATGGAAAGGTGAAATCATGGGCTTCCAAAAAGGTACAATGGCACACAGGGCAATTGAAAAAGCAGGGTTACCCCTTGCTACATTTATTTAAGCGGACGTCCGCTTAAATAAATGTAGCAAGGGGTAACCCTGCTTTTTCAATTGCCCTGTGTGCCAGTGTACCTTTTTGGAAGCCTTTATCGAGGGGGTTGCCGAGCCCTCTACCCTGAGCACCGGGCGTCATTGATTACACTGAGGAGTGTGCTCTGCTTCACCATCTATTTTAGCGGAAATCATGGGCTTCACAATGCCATCTTTTTACCAGAGTGACATTTCACTGGTATACTTCACAGTACTAGTGTTTACAATAAACTATTTTGGCTTATATGCAGTCTGAGTCACTTGATATATTTCTTTTGCAGCTTTTCAGCTAATGAATTTTTGTTAAGTTTACAAAGTATTTAAGATTTGTCGTCTTTGATTGTTTTTTCATTTGGCTTACTGTAATTTGTAAGGTCGCCAAATGGTAGAATTAATACTAGAATAATAACCGTAGTTTTGTACAATTCATTAGCTGTGTGTGATGTTTAATGTGATTATATTGGGGATCTTGAAGATTTTTAGTCCAAGTGATAGTATTACTCTTTGTTTTTCAGCTCAGCTGCTTATTATATTATAACTGGAACAGGATCTTTACACAGAACTTTTTTTTTTTTTTAATTTTAATGCATCTAAGTAAATATTTTAGTTTATAAGAAGAAGCACTTTGAGTTTTCTTTTTAATGAGATGATTGTGTCTCAACATTGTAAATCACATTGACAAAGGAAACCTATTTTGCCATACCGTTGCATGTGGATATAATCATAAAGTAATGCCCATTTGTTCAGGAAACTATTCTGTTCATACAATTATGTTTCATATATATAGTAACGTGGTTGTACATTCAGTGATTTGGTCCAACAGTTTAATTCCAAACTTATTGCCTAACCATCTGTGCTTGAATGGTCCTATTGAATGGTATTGAGTTGTTGTTTTTCTGCCCTGCTTAAAACTTTCTGATATGACTGTATATATGTGTATGTATGTATGTGTGTGTGTGTGTGTGTGTATATATATATATATATATATATATATATATATATATATATATATATATATATGTTAATATTAATACTACACATGCTCAACCATAATAATGTAGTAATGCAAGTGCCAGTTTTTATTTGCACAATAGCAAACGGAAGCAGTGTATATGTTTTCACTGTGGGGCATGTATGACTTTATAGGAGGACTAAACCCTCCCCTCCAATTGCCTCCTTATTTCCTGTCCAAGCTCCCTCCCCACAATGTCCCAAAAAACGTGTCCCAATATGTAAAGCTGCTATAAACATGCAGATTTGCATAGCACAGTTTACAGTCACCATCTTTTTCCACTTAAGTGACAGAAGAGGATCTGACGTTTGGAGCATGCAGGAGCGTAGCTAAGTATTGTTTGGGCAGGCCATTCGAGGGACCTATACAGGGCCAATAAGGATCAAGTCAGTAAATTTTATCGGCTTGTATATTGCCACCTTGAATATTTTAAAAACAAAGATTTAACCACAAGTACTTGTATTATTCCAATTTCATTTTTTTCAAATTCTATGCTTTCTGCCAGAATTTTATGCAAAAACTTTTTCAGGGCGATCATCTCTATGACATGTTTCCCAGATTCTTATGTAAACCCACATTGTGAATGAAGGAATGATATTTAAACATTAGAATCAATATATTAAGCAGGCATATCACTTAAAACAGGAAAATTGCTTGCTCCTCTTACATAGTTAAATCGGGTTGAAAAAAGACAGTCTATCAAGTTGACTCCTCCTAATGAAACCCAACATCCATACACACCCCCCCCATAACTTCACATAAATTATATATACCCATATCTATACTAACTTTAGGGTTTAGTATCACAATAGCCTTTGACATTATGACTGTCCAAGAAATCATCCAAGCCATTCGTAAAGGCATTAACTGAATCAGCCATTATAACATCACCTGGCAGTGCATTCCACAACCTCACTGTCCTCACTGTGACGGACCCCCTATGTTGCTTCAAATGAAAGTTCTTTTCCTCCAGTCTGAAGAGGTGGCCTCTGGTACGGTGATCCACTTTATGGGTAAAAAGGGCCTCTGCTTTTTGTATAATGACCTCTAATGTATTTGTAAAGTGTAATCATGCCCCCTCGCATGTCCCAGAGAAAACAACCCCAACCATGATAGTCTACCTCACGTCTCTGCACTCTCTCTAGCTTATTTATATCCCTCTTAAGGACTGGAGTCCAAAACTGCACTGCATACTCCAGATGATTCCTTACCAGGGACCTACAGTATAAAGAGGCTTAATTATGTTTTCATCCTCTGATGCCCTTTTTTTATGCAAGGCAGAACTTTATTTGCTACTGAATGACACTGCCCAGAATTAGACAACTTGTTATCTACAAAAACCCCTAGATCCTTCTCATTTAAGGAAACTCCCAACACACTGCCATTTAGTGTATAACTTGCATTTATATTATTTTTGCCAAAGTGCTAACCTTGAATTTATTAACATTGAACATCATTTTCCAGTTTGCTGCCCAGTTTTCCAACTTACCGTATATACTCGCGTATAAGCCGAGATTTTCAGCACCCAAAATGTGCTTGAAAATCCTACCTCGGCTTATACGCGGGTCAGCTGCCTTGTAGCGATGAATCCCCCTCTCAGCCGTGAAGAGCAACAGCGCAAGTGTCATCTGGTGTGACTGCGCATTAGGAGCAGGCGTGACTACAAAGGCCAACGATGCGCTATGGAGAAGGCATAGGACAACGCATGCGTCAAAGGTAATTACGGTAGGCGCATGATGTCCTAAAATGCATTCCGTATAATAAGGCAAACCCCTGCCCCACGTGACAGCTTTGTTGAACTGCGCGAGTACGCGTCTTCTCTAGTCCCAGCGCCTTAAGCAGCGACCAGTGAGACCTTCACCTCAGGGTAAGTGCCGTCTCTTGTATCAGGACTGCTGCTCTGCTACTGCCCAACTCTCTGCTTGTCACACACGGAGAGACAAAGGGAAGCGCACGCACACCGCGTGGAACAAAGGGGCAGCAACGAGGAAGCCCCTGGTGCTACTGGCCTGGGCTACAGTTGATTGGTCAGCCTTTCTACCTAATCATCCCTTATAAGCGCCGCTGCCCAATGGGAAAGCACTTGGCTTCTGCAGGCTGGGATCAAAGGTCACCTCAGCAAACCCCCAGTAGTGTAAGGACCACAGTTAGAGGGACCCTAGAACTATGCATTGGGCTCCCATCTTAATGGTGGAAGGTGCATTGATATAAATCAGGGATGTCAAACCTGCAGCCCTCCATCTGTTGTACAGCTATGACTTCTACCAGCGCATTCACGGCTCCTGCATGTTGTAGTGAGGCATCCCAGCCGTAAAGAAAGAGCAACATATATAACATAGTTGTATCTAGGCTTATACGCGAGTCAATACGTTTTTCTGGTTTTCATAGGTAAAATTAGGTACCTCGGCTTATACGCGGGTCAGCTTATACACGAGTATATACGGTAGTCAAATCACTCTGCAAAGTGGCAGCATCCTGCATGGAACCTATAATTCTGCACAATTTAGTATCATCTAAACCGTACTTTCAATGCCCACCTCCAAGTCATTAATAAACAAGTTGAAAAGCAAAGGACCTAGTACAGAGCCCTGAGGTACTCCACTAACAACACTAGTCCAATTAGAAAATGTTCCATTTACCACTATCTCTTTTAGCCAGTTTTCTATCCAGGTAAAAATACTATGTTCCAGGCCAACATTCCTTAATTTAACCAGTAACCTTCTGGGTGGCACTGTATCTGTGTTACTGCTCTCCTCTATTTCCCAGGGGCTCCCATGAGCGGCATGTATAATGAGAGAATTACACCTTCTTTAATTCCATTAATACTGAACCATTAATAAATGGTTCAGTATTTACCCAAATTCTATAAATACAGTACCAGTTTTTTTCCACAATTCTGTTTTTATTCAGATTTTAAATTCAAACTAAAAAAGTTTGAACAAAGTTTTACCGTTAATTCCATAGCAAAATGGTTAGAATCATAAAATATTGTGACCACAAAGATTTAGAGGGCGCATCCAGAAATGAACATGTAAGCAATGGTGTGTGGCTCTGTCCTTTAAACAAAAATTAGTAAATCCAAAATAAAGAGAAAGGGGAAAACAATAAGTTGTAAAATGGTCTCTCACCAGGACAGCCCAAGGGTTGCTGAATAATTTTTCGATATGCAGGATTCAAGATGGGTGAGACCCCATCGTCCCATCTTGAATCCTGTATCCAGAAATACTCCAAATCATTTTAATAACAAATATGCAACTATGGGGTGGTAGTTCCATAAGTTTCCATGTGGGTCCAAAGATACCAGAATTCATCTCTGGTAGTTACTAGTGTGAAAGCTTGATGGCTCCTGGGGGGATGTCTACATTAATGGTTGCATTTAGAAATCTGATTGTGAAAATGCTTGTTCTGCCTCATGGACAAGTGGCTTATCCAGAAGTAGTTCAGTGTCATACCAGGTGGGAGTGTTGGAAAACACTTATTGTTAGATACCTAATTGGTTGAGGTAGTATGGATATGTAAGTCAGCCATGAGTTGAAAAATGTTTTGGGTATATTATTCCATGAGTCAGGGTCTCTGCCCAAGCCAAATGAAAGTTTGGGGAAGTTTATTTTGTACCAGGGTGATAGCTGTTGATGTAAAATAGCCTTTCTAGCAACTGCATGTTCGGCCAGTCCTTTTTTTGAATGTGTGGCTTGTGTTTTACAAGAAAATTTGCTGAAAACAGCCTGACATGAAAAAGAGACTGACATTTAAAGATTTGACTGATTTTTCAGGCAAAATTGTATGTTCAGGCAGGGCCAAAGAATTACCAGGTTATTTGAAATGAATAAATGTATTTATTAGAAAATAAACCGACACACTTCAGAAACTGCTTGAACCTTTAACTTTACTATTTTTAATGAGAACTTTTTATACTCCTGTAGATGATTGGCATTTTTATCCCAGTTTATCTTCCTGTCTAAGGACTAAACTGTTATATCTATAGTAATAAGTAAAAACTGGACTTGCTGTATTTTTTCCCTTGAAGACAATTCGTTACTCATCCAAGAGTCATAATGAGAGAATTTCACCTTCTTTATTAGAGTGTTTCAGTTTTTACCTCATTTCTATAAATGCATTACCAGGTTATTTGAAAGGAATACATGTATATATTCTGAAATAAATCTACACAGTCAGGAAAAGGTTGAATTGTCCACTTTCTGTTTTACTTCAGAGGTTTTTATACCCTTAGAGAGCCATGTATGCATTTGACCCCTGTTTATCTTCCTGTCTATCTTCCTGTCTAAGAGACCACTCCTCACTGCACTGCATACACAATGTTACTCTCCTTATGCTTTGGTATTGGGACTTTTGGGTGAACCAGTTGCTGTTCCAGTGTGTTGCTTGGTTTAAAGCAGACCAGGATACAGTGTTAATAAAAGGTCCTTCTATGTTTTTCTGACACCCCAGTTACATATGGGAGGACCAAGTTCTTTCCTCTGTCATGCTTCCCACCATCACTGGTAGTTTTGGTTTTACTGCTTCTCCCAGTTTTAACAAAAGCCCAGTCTGTGTTAAATAAACGCTTATCGCCCATGACATATTTCACTTAATAATATTAGAAACTATGACAGGCATAGTTTACCCTGATAGCAGCAGTCAACATGTGCTGTAGCCCTTATTGTGGTTGTCTACGCCAGCATGTGCTTTTAGACCAAATCAGTAGTAGTAAGTAGAAGAAGCATATAAATATGGAGCTCCTATTAGTTGATGAAGTGGAATCTTTCAGGAGTGATGTCAGGGAGAGCTATCTGGTTACCTGCCTGTTTACTTTTGGAATGACAATTAGGATTGACATTCAGAAAGAAGTTTATCCTATCTTAAAGTGATACTGACACCCAAAATTAAACTCTTACATCTATAATAATTCTACCTTTGAAAGCTACTTATAACTTTGCCATAAATTATTTGCATAATGCTTTTACATAACCTGTTGATTCCCCATGTTCCTGTATGAGGGGGCTGCCATATTTGTGCAGCAGGAGTCTGTTGGCATTAGAAACTCTAGCTGAGATGGGGCAGTCAGGTTGGCAAAACAGTCAGGTTTAGAAACTTCAACTAACAATAACTTACAAAAATAAACCTCTCAGCAAAAAATCATCAACATGACCTATACGTAACTTTTAATGTACATTCATATTTTAAAAAGTATTTTTTTAGTGTCTTATCACTTTAAGTCACAAGGCTGAGGGGACTTGGGAAAGTAAGAAAATTACTGCCTAATGTTTTCAAAATTGCATTTAAGAACATCTATTTGCTCTTTTGAATGTGGATTCAGTGTTTAACAGTAACAGTGAATAGATGTGGACAAGTATAATGTCTGTACAAGAAAATTGTATCATCCTATATACAGTTAATCCTGTTCAAGATGCCTGGCATAATATTGTTCAAACCTGTTCCCATCATGCAAATAATGGGCAATTTTTTCAGAATACAGATTCTAGATAAGTATGACATGAAATTCCCAATGAAACTCCAACTGTGGCCCAGATTTATTGCCAGTCTTCAAATGTCATTATAGATAATTGATATACATACCCCACACAAATAACAGAAACTACTGACAAAAATTTACATTAAGCCTTGGGACTTCATTGTAGATATAACTGTATTATTTATAGTAGTTGATGGATTATTTATCTATGATACTTATCCCCCTTGAGTTTGAGATACAGTGTAGGCTTATCATACTTGACATGATCTGCTAATTAAGCTAGAGGGGACCTAAGTCAGTTATGTAGTGCTATGGGATTTTGCATATTAAATGTCCACATTAAATTATATTTTTTTCCCCTGCAAAATGGGTTTTCTACAGAGAATTCGCTATACTGGTAGAATTTTAAAAAGAGTGATGTATACGGATTATTAAGAGAGGGGTATGTAAATGGATTTTTAAGAAGAGTGATGTAAATGGAATGTCTTCTAGCATGGAAAACTGATATTTCCTAATAGTCTGTGCAAAAAATACTTTTTTGTATAGCAAAGCAGTGGGACATTTTTATTTATACTCCTCCCCCCTTTGCTGTTTTGACAAATAATAGCAAATCCTCTATCTTATTGTAAGGGGCTTTTAACACATACGGAAGGGCAAAGGGAGTTACTAAAGAGGATTGTTGCCAGCGTGTCTGAGACAACTGCAACATAGACAAGACAAAGAAAGGAAGTGTGAATCAGTAATACCTGTACTTTCAGATAAACTCAGGAAAACAGGAAATTAAAGATTTACATTTTAACTATATAGTACTGTAGTGACATAAAAAAATGCAAGTTTGAGGCAGCCCTCATGTGGAAGGTTAATCCAGTATGCAGCTGTTTGTAGAAATGAGCGTTATTCTCTTGTGTAGGGCAATGGCTTGCATGTGGTTGTGATCTCTCCGACTTGTGGACATGCACAGGCAGATCCAGTGGTATGACAAGGTACCCAAAAAGTGGATCAGGGCTGATTTGCCCATTTTGTATATCCATTGGGGCCTGAACGATGAGGACCACTGTGCTCCTCATCTGAGTTACAGCTGGCCAGAGAGCACTCTGGCTTTATCTGTTTGAGATATTAAGAGTGTGAGTGTAAAAGCCTGGCAAAATGATAAACTATACATACTGTACTCTTCATTTTTAATTGTACAAATCCATAGCATAGCCTGAGGCATAAGAGATGGGGCAGACAATTACTTTAACTTTCCATTCTTCAATTCTTACGTGTCACTGCATTTCCCCTTCCCCCCTCAGGCTTTATAATTGTGTAGGGCACTGCACATGGGCATTAGGTCCCCCATGTGGCACAATTTGTCTTAATAACAGTGTCCACAAAATGGCTCCTGCCTGCTTGCTGTGATTGTGTAATTCTCAGACTGAAGGAAACAAAATATTTAAATATAGTCTAAGGAAATTTTATTTTGCTCAACTAACATGACGGAAAAGAATCAGGAAGTGTGTGTGTGTGTATGTATATATATATATATATACATATATATATATATATATATATATATATATATATATATATATATATATATAAACAAGTCCCCTTTTATCAAAACATTTGTGTTAGGAAAATGGTTGACACGTTTATGAAAGTTCATGACTGGGTCAATTTATCTGAAATCATGAAAACATTCACTTGCAGTCAGGGGTATTAATGCTCAGCAAAGCTCAGCAGAAGGGCTGAGCTCTAATACCCATCCAGTTTTTTTAAAAGCAAACTAGTTACATGGACCAATCATTCCAGCAAGAATAAATTGTTAAATGTGATATGATCATTAAAATGTAATGAGCATTAACCATTTCTCAATCGAAGTTACTGCTGAGCACATAGTGTCATGAACCCTGTAACACACATATCAGAATTTATCAGAACATGGTATTTCCCTTTCAAAAATATAAAAATCACATATAGGATACTAAGCATGTATGACTACATAATGCTAAAAACTTGTTTATTTTCCCAGTAATCTTTTATTTGTCTATACTTATTCTGTTAACAAAAATAATGATTTCTATATACTGGAATTAAGAGCCTCAATGCGAGTTATTTTACACAATTTGTAGGTACTTTAGGAAAAAATATTTTCTACTCTTTTCTCTTGAATCCAAAGTGTATATGTCATAAAAACAAGTGTACTGTGCTTCTGAATTACCATTCTTCCAATAAAATTGCTTTGGCGATACTGTAAAACATCTATTACAGTACCGTTTAAAGCTTCAGCAGGTTTTATGTGGTACACAGAAGTTACTCTTCTGTGTGCTGTTATCTTAATAGATTTTGACTGCTTTTGAGACCTCAGGGGCTCCATTCTGCAGCTTTTTATATACAAGAAAAACTGCTGTTTGTCTATTATTGTTGATTGGAAGAAAATCTTGGAACAAAACATGTGAATGCACATTAAGAGTCCTGCAGATCTCCTTTTTTCCTGGAAATTGTGGTATCATATACATTAAAGCATTTTATTTGACATGCTAAAAAAAAATCTGAAGGTGGCCATACTTGAGCAGATTTAAGTTTGCCATTTGACTTCTTCAGACAGTCAGCAGCCTATCTGCATGTTTATGGAGCCCATAAAGTATTGTTCTTAGAAATAAAATTGCTGCTGCTATATCCTCCTTCATAGAAGCTGTTGAATCTGATTTGATTATTTTCAGTGCTAGTATGTAAAGTTATTTGGAGTCGGTACATTTGTGGCGACTCCAACTCCAGATACCCAAAATTGTGTCTGACTCCAGAGCTCTGATTTATTGGCCTTGCTGTACCTGATAAAACATGAATCTGTCTAACTTTGTAGGGGTCTTTGGGTCTAGGGGTCTTTGTAGATAACACGTTGTCTAATTCTGGGCAGTGTCATTCTGTGGCTACTAAAGCAAATAAAGTTCTGTCTTGCATAAAAAAGGGCATTAACTCAAGGAATGAAAACATAATTATGCCTCTTTATAGGTCCCTGGTAAGGCCTCATCTGGAGTATGCAGTGCAGTTTTGGACTCCAGTCCTTAAGAGGGAAATAAATGAGCTGGAGAGAGTGCAGAGACGTGAAACTAAATTGGTTAGAGGGATGGAAGACTTAAATTATGAGGGTAGACTGTCAAGGTTGGGGTTGTTTTCTCTGGAAAAAAGGCGCTTGTGAGGGGACATGATTACACTTTACAAGTACATTAGAGGACATTATAGACAAATGGCATGGGACCTATTTCCCAATAAAGTGGATCACCGTACCAGAGGCCACCCCTTTAGACTAGAAGAAAAGAACTTTCATTTGAAGCAACGTAGGGGGTTCTTCACAGTCAGGACAGTGAGGTTGTGGAATGCACTGCCGGGTGATATTGTGATGGCTGATTCAGTTAATGCCTTTAAGAATGGCTTGGATGATTTTTTGGACAGACATAATATCAAAGGCTATTCTGATACTAAGCTCTATAGTTAGTATAGGTATGGGTATATAGAATTTAATTAAAAGTAGGGATGGGTGTATGTATGGATGCTGGGTTTTCATTTGGAGGGGTTGAACTTGATGGAATTTGTCTTTTTTCAACCCAATTTCACTATGTAACTAACTATGTAACTATGAATGTCCTTAATGCAGGGTTTGTTCTTACCACCCTCAATTGCTTGCTATGTCTTTCCTTACTTATAACAGGAATATACTTTCAAATATATGCATTACTTAGTATCTTATAGACATTCCATTTCCTTCTGTGTTTAGACCTGTGAAAAGTCTTTCACACTTAATATACTACAGAGATGCTCTTATATTGCCAACACTACACTCAATCACAATTGAAAAATAATCTGTGGAAGCAGGCTATATGAATTACTATGGGAAAAGGGGGACAGTTGGGGTATGTTATTAGTTACTCCCTTAAATGGTTGTCTCTGCAACATGATCTCAAAGGAGACCATGTTATGACCACTATTTCCTGCATTAGCGCTGGTGATAAGTTTGGTTAGTTATTACAAGATTCAGAAGAGCATCTTTCCTAGTAGGATCCTTGATGTAGGAATTTAGCACATTAACAAACCTCGTACAGTACAGATTTCTTTGTGAGATTTCAGGAATTTGTACTTAATAATGTTTTTAAAGTCAATGTGTGTGCTGGCAACCGTTCTTGTCCTTCTGCTTCTAGCAGCTGGTCAGCTCCAGACAGTTGCTTAGCCGAACGCTGGCACAAGGGCGCTTCTAGATGCTGGTCAACACCACAGTGTGGGTTAGACCAATCACTGGTGATTTCTTTGTGTTTTATGTTCATATTGTTTTATGTTTTATGTTCAAATTGTAGCCAAATAATGCTGTATGTTAGTTGGCTGGGGCTTAAAAGCTCCTTGCTTACTCATTAGAGCTCCTGAGTCAAGGGTAAGTGCAACATAACACTTATGGTCACACTGTTTGCTAGGTGACTTGATTTTAAATACACTACAGACTGAGGAATCCCATTAAAATAGGGGGCCTTGACATGGCACGTGAGCTTACATATTTTGGCCAATGTGTGGCATTGACCCCTCATTTTTTGGTAAAAAAATTTGAAGACAAACTGTGCTGTCAATCTTGTTCTTTTTTGTGTTCAAATAATGGCTTTTTATAACTTCTAACAGCCGGTCAACTACACAGTGTGGGTTAGAAGGAGCACTGACACAGTGGGTCAATGCCACATAGTGGGTTAGACTGAGCGCTGGTGATTTCTTTGTTTCATGCAAAGATTTCCAATAATGCTCTCTTACCCACCCCCTTGCCTATTTTAGAAACATATCCAACTTCTTTGCCATTCTTTGTCCTAGGACAGAATGCTAAAATGATAGATAAAATGACAGTTTGCTTTTCCCTCTTAAATCAATTTACTTGCTTTTCCCTCTTAAATCAATTTACTTGTACACTGAAACAAACTCTAAGCACAAATAATAACACGTTATCCCAAGGAAATTACAACTGAGAAATTGCTTCTCTAGTGCAATGCAATCGGAACTAGTGTGTGCCCTCAGAATAGGTAACCTGTCAATTAATATTTTCACTTGTGAAAGCGAAATGTCGAGTGAGCATTTAAATTCTCAAGCACCTGCTTTTAACCTTATGTAAAGCCCACTGAATTAATTATTAACTACTAAAATAAATAATCCTCCCATTAGAAGAGTCTTAATTAAGTTGTAAAGGGACCTTGGTTTTTGCATGGCTGAATTTTTTTTTTTTTAAAAAAGTGTCTCCAAATAAAAGCTACATATTACTTCTGCAACTATTCAAAAAGGAACAGGAATGAGCTATTTTACTTGCAAAAAGCATACAGATGTTTTGTACTGTCACTACATCCCATCAGAATAGGTTCCCCCACACGACCCATGGGCTGTGCCTTGCTCAACAGCATGACCTTGGCAGAACTGTTAACTCCCCCTATTTTATCATGAGTTACCAGATTTTATGTTGTGTCTCCCGGTCTACCATCCCATCCCCTGTTTTTTGACTATTTTTGCACGATTGGAGGCAAAAGTCTGATGTGCGCATGCACAGACTACTTAAGTGATGCCAGCGGCGCGGATCATGTGGCTTCGGAAGAGGTTCTGTGCATGATGTCACTCGCTGTGTTGCCACTTCCTATTACATCACAGACCCAGAAATTTTCTATTAGCTTATAGCCCAAATCCCTATTCGTGTTGCTTGTAAAGGCAAAAGCTCTGCCTGAGTCTGGGACACTTGCTAAGTGTGCACATGAATCTCAACATGACCGCCTACTGACCTGGCACCATAGGTAATACATGGTGGAGAAGGGGGGGGGGGTGCTTCTTCACGAAAATAGTCTTGTTTCACTGTCTTTAGTACCCTTTTTTCTTTTTTTTTGTAAAGATGCATCCCTGTTTGACATTAAAGATAATGTTTGCTTATCTGTAGAAGAAAGTTCACTTAAAAGCTTTGCTAATGTGCGTCCTGGCACATGGGGAGATTTAGTCGCCTGCGATAAACCTTCGGGTGAGGTAACTTTGTGTGACTTCAGAAAAACCGAAGAGATGTTTATGCCATCCCGCGGTGGCAATTTACAATCTTGTTGGTGGCAATGCATTTTGGGGAGATTAGTCGTCCGCAGAAGCGCAGATTTATCGCAAGTGACTAAAGTTTTTTCTAAGGTTTGTATAGAGATCATGAATTTGCCTATGTAAAAGATCTTATAATATCTAAATTTATATATATCTTATAATATCTAAATCTTATAATATCTAAATATCTAAATTTGGTAATGTTCTATTTCAGGCGGCAATTGACTGACAAACACTTGAACTAATGACATTGATAATTGCCTTAATACACACCCAGATATTCTCGTACAATATTTAGTCCATGTATGGTGGGAGACGAGGCAATATCAGTCGTCCCGTCGATTGACCAAGATGGAAAATTTTGATAGTCATCTTTGACCTGTACATCTGACAATTTAGCTTGTGACAACGGTTGCAGGACAGATTGTACTTGTTATGAGTGGCCACTTTTAGTTAAGTTTGGTTTGTATTTAACAGGTATTCTACAGCTATATGCCAGGTTCAATAAATATATGTTGTTTTAGGTTTTCCAATTGTTTTTGATTTATATAGTTTACATTTGATTTTGGTTTAGTATTACCAAAGGATGTGGTTTATATTTTGAGCTTTAACAGTAATAAAAATTATTTTATGTTGTGTATTTTACTTATTTCAATCAACATGGAAAATACATTGGTTTAATTAAGGAACAGTAACACCAAAAAAATAGTGTTTTAAAGTAGTTAACATGTACAGTAATATACTGTTAGCATGCACTGGTAAAAGCTGTGTTACAAGCACAGGTTACATAACACATACAGTCATATAAAAAGTTTTGGGAACCCCTCTCAGCCTGCATCATAATTTACTCCACTTTCAACAAAAAAAGACAACAGTGGTATGTCTTTCATTTTCCAGGAACATCTGAGTACTGTGGTGTTTTCTGAACAAAGATTTTAAGTGAAGCAGTATTCAGTTGTATGGAATTAAATCAAATGCGTAAAACTGGCTGTGCAATGTAATTTTGCAGATTTGAATGCATGTAACTGCTCAATACTGATTACTGGCAACACCAAATTGGTTGGATTAGCTCGTTAAGCCTTGAACTTCATAGGCAGATGTGTCCAATTGTGAGAAAAGGTATTTAAGGTGGCAGAATGTGTGTGTGTTGTGCTTCTGTTTGACTCTCCTCTGAAGAATGACAGCATGGGATCCTCAATCTTTTAAAAGATCTGAAAACAAAGATTGCTCAGTATCATGGTTTAGGGGAAGGCTAAAAAAAGCTATCTCAGAGGTTTAAACTGTCAGTTTCAACTGTAAGGAATGTAATCAGGAAATGGAAGGCCACAGGCACAGTTGCTGTAAAACCCAGGTCTGGCAGGCCAAGGAAAATAAAGGAGCGTCATATGCGGAGGATTGTGAGAATGGTTACAGACAACCCAAAGATCACCTCCAAAGACCTGCAAGAACTTGCTGTAGTGTATCTGTGCATTGTTCTACAATTCAGTGCAATTTGCACAAAGAACATCTGTATGGCAGGGTTATAAGAAAGAAGCCCTTTCCGAACTCATGCCACAAACTGAGTCACTTGTTGTACACAAAAGCAGCGCCGGATTTCACTGAGGCGCGCCCCTAGGCCGCGCGGTCCGACCAGGCGGCCGCGCGGTCCTAGCGCCCACCTCACCTCACTTTCCCAGCGCGCCGGCGAAAAAACGCCGGCGCAGCTGCTGTAAATGAATGGGGACGCACGCGTCCCCATAATGCGGCTGGGCGGCATGCCGCCCCTATTTTTTTGCCCCCCTAGGCCCGGGCCTATGCGGCCTTGCCGCAAATCCGGGCCTGCACAAAAGCTCATATAGACAAGCCAGTCATTTTGGAACAAAGTGCTTTGGACTGATGAACAAAAATTGAGTTATAACAGTCATAACAAAAAGCACTTTGCATGGCGGAAGAAGAACACATTCAAATTTGTTTTATCTGTTATCAGCTATATAACCTGTGCCTTTTCTCCTTTTTGAATGGCTGCCACATGGCTACACAGCAGCTTGTTTATACAAATTATAGTAGTCTTTCTGAACATTCACATTCATACTCATTTTATATTCATTTTTTATATTCATTTTATCTTTTTTTTTTTCCTCTTATGATTTTCATTGCATATTTTTAGTATTACAGAAACCTAACATTAGTAACAGTAGCATGTCTTATTAAGCGGAATACATATGTAGAGTATACAGTTATTGAAGAAATCCTGCCTTGTAGTTACATTATATTTTAATTACTTTAAAGGGGTTGTTCACCTTCCAAACACTTTTTTCATTTAGATTGTTCCCCAGAAATAAAGACTTTTTTCAATTACTTTCCATTATTTATTTTTTACGGTTTTTCCAAAATCTAAGTTTAAAGGTGAATGTTCGTTTTTCTGGTGTTTGAGTCTGGCAGCTCAGTAATTCAGGCGCAGACTCTGAACTGTTACAATTTTGCAACATTGAGTTGATACATTTCTCAGCAGCATCTCTGGAGTATTAGCAACTATTGTATCAATTCTAACAGCTGCCTGTAATGAAACCCAGAGAGTCTGGTCAGTAGGGACAAAGATAAGAAATGTACCAACTAAATGTATCCATTTAGAGAAGTTTATAGGATCGGCGACCACCCCCCCTCTCCCCTGCTTCAGAAGGAGAGAAATGACACTTTACACTTCAATATTAGAAAAACCGTCACACATAGAAAATAGATAGTCGTTGGAAAAAGTCATTTTTTCTGGTAATCTATCTGATAACAACTAGTTGTTTGAAGGTGAACAACCCCTTTAATACACTTTCAGTTTTTGCTGTTACTCTTCATTTAAAAACAGCAGGTGGAGTTGTAGTCAGAGGTACCATAAACTGAGGAGTCGGATTTATGTACTGACTCCACAGCCCTGCAATAAATCATGCAAAAAATCAAACAAGCTAAAAATGAATGAATCTGGTATCCATATTCAAAAAACGAATTCTGTTTGCAGTCTGTTAGTTTGACATCAGTGGATAAGACACTCATATTCAGGTATGGGACCTGTTATCCAGGATGCTCTGGACCTGGGGATTTTCGGATAATGGATCTTTCTCTAATTTGGATCTTCATACCTGTCTACCAGAAAATCATGTAAACATGAAATAAACCCAATAGTCTGGTTCAAATGAGGATTAATTATATTTTAGTTTGGATCAAGTGCAAGGTACTGTTTTATTATTACAGACAAGGAAATAATTTTAAAACTTTTGGATTATTTGGACAAAATGTAATCTATGGGAGACAGGCATTCTGTAATTCTAAGCTTTCTGGATAACTGGTTTCCAGATAACAGATCCCATGCCTGTATACTGCAAATCACAATACTTTGAGTTTGTGCCTTCATGGTTTTATATGCAATAGATCTTGCTAGATAAATTGAATTGCCTTCTGTAAAGAGGTGAGCAGAGGCATAGACACTGAGGTGTTGTTGACCATGTTTTACTTTTTGATGCAGCATTTTCTGCAGTACAATACAGAATGTTAATGATTCAATTAAGGAATATAGGCCTGGATCATCATAATTGTTCTTAGATAAAGAATTGGCTGAAGTAGTGAACCTATGATTGTGTCTCTTGGTGACACAAAACATGTAAGGCTTTTGTTTTTGTACATAATGTAAAATAACATTTTGTAGTACTACGGGCTCCTGGATTCTACTATTGGTGTTCCGGGTCGGTGCCTGCCTGTTGTTAACAGTTTCTAGTGAGAAAACAGCCCCTACTGTAGTTTTTTTTTTTTTAGCAAGAAATGTTATAAATAGCTGGCAGTTGCAATGTGTAAAGGGATCACTATATATTTGGTATGCTTAACCTTTGAGATGCATAATTATGTTTCCCTGGTGGTTTTGTGAATTAGCAGATTACTTGTTGGGTTCTCTTTTATGCGATTTAGTTCATTGATTCGATGTTCCAAAATGGATTTATCCATTTTACTCCCTCCCTCACTTTAAAACTTAATTAGCAAGAGAATAATAAAGCAGAAATGCTAGCAGTAATAATGGCAGTGATAACAAGTCAGGTAGTGCAATACAAACTACATAATGGCTTAGTCAATACAAAGTATTATTCATTTTTCATTCACATAGGCATTGCAGAAGTTTGTCTGCTTTGGGGCTTTTGTTGTCAGATTTTACGATGGGGTTAGAATGAAACAAACTAGCAGTGCAATGATTCTAATTCATTTGTAGCTTTAACATGCAACGCATTATCTGATTCTGATTTGTCTCTTAATTCTTCTTCATCCCCTTTACATCCCCATTGCATGTTTCTTTACTATGCAACAAAAAATCCCACTCTTTGTGCGTTTGTGGGCGTTAATAAAAATGATGTATTCAGGTAAAGAACCTGTCAGAGAGAGCATTGGCATTGCTTATTTTCTGTACTGTTAATAACGGTCCTCTATAAAGAAATACTGCAAATTTAAAAGGGTAGTTTACCTTTGTTATTTTTTAGTATGTTATAGATTGGCCAAATCTTAGCAATGTCGTAATCTTTGTATTTGTTTTTGTTATTCACCTTCTGTTTTTGTAACTTGGACCCTAGCTTCCAGATAGCTGCTGAAATTCCAAAATAGAGAGCTGCCGAACAAGGAGCTAAATAATTAAAAAAAAAAAAAAAACCCCACAGAAAATGAAAACCAATTGCAAATTGTCTCAGAATATTACTCTCTACATCATACTAAAAGTTCAGTACCCCTTTAAACCTTTAAGTGCCACAAATCGTAGATTCTACGTTCTGCAGCATTTGCAGGTTTGGGAACGGAGAAGCGGCTTGTGAAGCCACTCTCTCCATTCTGCATCCCCAAGGCAGCAGCAGGCACGTGCAGCATATGTGCCCTGCTGCTGCCTGCACTTTCAGAACGGAGGAGTGGCATTACAAGCGGCTCGCTCTGTTCTTAGTGTTCCCAGCAGGATCCCCAGCCCCTAGGCAACGAGCCTAGGCAGGGAAAGATAGGCCCCCAGGCGATAGCGACCCCAATGCAGCAGCAGACACGTGCTGCTGCCTGCATTTTCTGAACGGAGGAGCGGCTTGTAAAGCCGCTCGCTGCGTTTTAACTCATTCCCCAGCCCCAGGCAATGAGCAGAAGTGGGGAACGAGTGGCCCCTGGGGCGCGATCGCCCAGGGGCCCCAAGGCAGCAGCAGGCAAGGAAAATCTAAGTGCCCTGCTGCTGCTGCCTGCGCTTCCTGATCCTCAAGCCCCGCCTACTCACCAGGGCCAAAAAAAGAAGACAGTCTCCAAATGTTCCAACTCTGCCTCCAGCCATCCCGGACTACCTACAGCCTCCCACCCCAGGTTAGTGCCCCCCCACACACAAACACATACTTATTGTACTAATACTTACATTCACACTTACACATGCATTCAATTTTGGGGGATCAGGGGGAGGTCACACATATTCACAGCACTTACACACGCATCCAACACACGCAATTTGCCTATTGTACACACACTATTTTGTTTTTTTTTCTTTTATTGCATTGTCTGTTTTTGCCTGTAAAAGCTGTTTTATTGCCATTGCGAATAGTGTATTTGCTAATTGCACTACAATACCTTTTGTATGTTATTTCGATGACTATATTGCAATTTGAGTGATATTGGTGCATTTTTAGACATTTTATTGCATGTTTAGCCATTTTATTTCATTTTCAGTTTTGCGTAGGTGTTGTTCGCTTATTTCTATCCGTAAAACCTATTTAAAATAATTAAACTTTGATTCTGACTGCTAATTACATCAGGCTAAAAAAAAACAAAACATTGATTTTTGTGGTTTTGTTGGATTTTACTGATTTTATACCATTTGGCTCAGTTCTTTGTTACTTCGTTTTGCCCATGGAAATTTTGTCTGCTATATATTCACTTGGGGGTTTGGTTTATCTATGCATATCAACGTGTTCAGTAGACCCCTGGCGTTCATACTTAGGATGCCTTTTGCTGGTACATTACAAAATGTGGGGTATATAATGGGGTAAAATGCAAGTTTTGTGACTTTTTAGAAATTTCATAATTTCTAGCTTTGCAGTTTGTCAGTTTGCAGTAGAAAGATGTAATTACCTGCTTTAGATTCATCAGAATGTGTACCTTTGGAAAATGTATAGTTTTCTAGGGTCTCCATACTGTTAGGGGGTCTTATGGTGCATAATACACGTACCCGGTGCTTGTATTGTAGTAGTCAGAGTGTCAAAAATTTATATGTACTATTTTCATTGGGGGTCTCTGTATGCCACCTAGTTTGGTAAATCTTTTCATATCAGTCATCAAACTGTTCAGTAGATCCCTGGCGTTCATATTTAGGATGCCTTTTGCTGGTACATTACAAAATGTGGTCTATATAATGGGGTGAAATGCAAGCTTTGTGACTATTTTTAGAAATTAAAAAAAAAATGTTGCGTTTAGCATAACTTTGCCGTTTGATAGTTTGCAGTAGAAAGATTTAATTACCTGCTTTAGATTCGTCAGAATGTGTTCTTTTTCGGAAATTGTATGGTTTTATAGGGTCTCCATATTGTTAGGGGGTCTTATGGTGCATAATACACATACCGGGTGCTTGTATTGTAGTAGTCAGAGTGTCAAAAATTCATATGTACTATTTTCATTTGGGGGTCTCTGTATGCCACTTAGTTTAGTAAATCTCTTCATATCAGGCATCAAACTGTTCAGTACACCCCTGACATTCATATTTTGGATGCCTTTTGCTGGTACATTACAAAATGGGGGGTATATAATGGGATAAAATGCAAACTTTGTAACTATTTTCAGAAATTTCAAAAAAAGCGTTATGTTTAGCATAGCTTTGCGGTTTGGTAGTTTGCAGTATAAAGATGGCATTACCTGCTTTAGATTCATCAGAATGTATACTTTCGGGAAAATCTATGGTTTTCTAGGGTCTCCATACTGGTAGGGGGTCTCAAGGCACATAATACACATACCGGGTGCTTATATTGTAGTAGCCAGAGTGTCATACATGAAAATTCATATGCCCTATTTGGATTTCGGGGTCTCTGTATGCAACATAGTTTGGTAAAACTATGCATATTGGACATCAAACTGTTTAGTAGACCCCCCTGCATTCATATTTAGGATGCTTTATGCTGGTAATGATACATGCACGGTACGATGCTGTAAAGTTGAAGCTTTGAGGCAATTTTCAGGTATTTCACCAAAACCACAAATTTTGGGAAAGTCTTGTGATTCAGTAGTTTGGAGCAGAAAGGCATGGGTACCCATTTTAGATTTGGTAGAATGTGTACTTTCCAAAAATATATGGCTGGGGGGGGTAAACATGTATTTCTGCGTTTTTACCCCATAAAAAATGCAGTCAATTTGTTGATTTTTCAGTAGCTGAATATGCTCTAACTTCATTTTGGGGCCTCTAAATGCCAGATACTTTGGTAAACCTATGCACCATGGGCGCCACACTGTTCAGTGGACCCCTGGCAATCATATTTAGGGTGCTTTTTCTTGGTACATAATGATTCATGGGCGATATGATGCTGGAAAGTTGAAGCTTTGAGGCAATTTTCAGATATTTCACCAAAACCAACAATTTTGGGAAAACCTTGTGACTCAGTCGTTTGGAGCCGAAAGGCATGGGAACCCATTTTAGATTCGGTAGAATGTGTACTTTCCAAAAATATATGGTTTTGGGGATAAACCTATTTTTCTGTGTTTTTACCCCACAAAAAATGCAGTAAATGTGTTGATTTTTCAGTAGCTGAAGTAAAGTCCTGGACAATTTGTGCTAACTTCATATTGGGCTCACTAAATGCCAGGTACTTTGGTAAACCTATCCACAATGGGCATCAAACTGTTCAGTGGACCCCTGACAATCATATTCAGGGTCCTTTTTCTTGGTATCTATTACATTGTGGGATATGCGGAGCAGCAACACAAAACCTTTTAAGTGATTTTTCAGAATTTTGATACATTTTTTTAAAAACCACTACATTCAGACAAGCTTTGATGTTTGGTAGTTAGGAGTAGAGAGATAGTTACCCATTTTGGAATCAGCAGAATGTGTACTTTTCAAAAATATATGGGTTTCTGGGGTAAACATGTTTCAGGATTTTGTGGCCTTGGAATCTAAAGTATGCCGTTTTCTGCCTTCTGCTTTCAAAATTTGGTAATAATTTTTTGCTGTACAGAAGTCCTAAATCTGCCAAAAACTATACATATTTGGTATTGGCATGTTCGACATGAGGCTTTCCAAATCAGTTGGATTTACATGCGTAAAATGAAATATTTTTCTGGTATAAATTCATATATTGTTAAAAAAACATTTTTAATTTTTTTTTGTATTTAGCGCTATAAATTTTTTCGCAGAGGTGGAAATACATGAAAACTCAGATTTAAAAAGCTCAGTTTCTCCCGAAAAAAACAATGTATAGTTTTAGGTAAACTATAGGTTTCACCTCAGAAAATGCCCCTAAAGTGAGAGAGCGCAAATGTTTAAAAAATGGCTGGCATTTCGCGTAAAAACATCAAAATGTGAAATTCTGCTTGCACTTAAAGGGTTAATGAATTGAAGGCTACACTTAAAACAAAAAAAGCATTGCATTTAAAATGCAACACATATCCATTGACACGCAAGTTACACTGGAGATAGAAGATTTTCTGGTGTGCATGGGCATATCTGCTGGTCAGGATGCTTGTAATATTGAGGACTATTTTAGGATTAGTCTGATCAGTTAATTAGTTTTAGAAGGTAGAATGCTTGTAAACAATGCCCCCCCCCCCTCTTCTACAGCGGTACAAATTCTAAGGGGCTCATTTATTGATAATAAGAAATTCTGCACCTGGGCATTAACCCATGGCTACAAGTGTATTTTGCTTTAATTGTTGTTCAGCTGACTAAATAAAGCTAAACATTGATTAGTTGCAGTGGCTTACTGCCAGTTTGCCCAGTGTTAGTCAGTTTATCCCCAGAGTGTTCCTTTTAAACCTGTGTAGATACACTTATAAATGTACAAAATAATTTATTCAAGACTGTAAATCACTGCAATCTGATAAACATTCTGTTTTGCATATTTTTAACTGATTATGTCTAATGCTCGTTCTAGAAATGCTACTGAATCAGAATATGCCGAGGCTTGCTAGGCAACTGCAGTTTCCCATAATGAGACTACATTCTTGAGAATCATAATTTCCTGCCTGATATTTTTTACTCCATGCAATTGCCGTATGCATTTTAGCTGGGTTGAAAGGAACTGTGGAGGGTTTTTTTTTTCTTTTTTCTTTCACTGGTTTGATCTCAACAACAGTTCTTACATCTATAATATTCATTATGACGCATTAACAATTGCAGCACTACAGCTTTTGTGAATTGTGACTCCCTAGATGCCCAAAATTCAATTGCACATGAAGCAAAACAGATTCCTGACAAGTACAGGTATGAGATCCGTTATCCGGAAACCCGCTATCCAGAAGGTCTCCATTTTAACCAAATAATTCAAGTTTTTAAAAATTATTTCCTGTTTCTCTGTAACAATAAAATAATATCTGCTACTTGATCCCAACTAAAATATAATAATTAAAATATTTAATCTTTACTGGAAGCAAAACCAACCTGTTTGGTTTATTTAATGTTTACATGATTGTCTAGTAGACTTAAGGTATGAAATTACGTAAAGATCTGTTATCCGGAAAACCCCAGGTCCCGAACATTGTGGATAACAGGTGCCATACCTGGCTGTAAATGGATATAATGGAAATGTATGTATCAGCAAAGAGATCATAATGAGCACGAGAATCAGACTCTTCCCTTTCACAAAGGTGCTCCAGTTCAGTATACTGTCTGGGTACACTTTGGGGCCCATTCACTAAGTTCGAGTGAATGAATAGAGGAAAAATAGTTCATTTTCTAATGTTTTCTTTGGCTACTTCGACCATCGAATTGGCTACTTTGACCTTCGACTTCGAATCGAACTAAAAATCGTTCGACTATTCGACCATTGAACCATTTGATAGTCGAAGTACTGTCTCTTTAAGAGAAAACTTCGACCCCCTAGTTCGCCACCTAAAAGCTACCGAAGTCAATGTTAGCCTATGGGGAAGGTCCCAATAGGCTTTCCAAGTTTTATCTGATCGAAGGATAATCCTTCGACGATTATTTCGTTCGATCAAACGAATTGCACAAAATTTTTAATTCGCCAGTCAAATATCGAGGTTTAATTAACCCTAGATATTCAACCCTTACTACATCTGCCTCTTTATGTTCTTCAGTTTCAGAAAGTGACAACACCTGGGGCAGGGTGGGTTACTCAAGGCCTGCTATTAAAAAAACCTGAATACTTTGGACACCCACCTTTACTTATTTCCTTAGTCCTCATTTGTCAAAAAAGTTAAACAAAAAAAAATGCAGGTAGCAATGTAACACATTTCAGCAGTGAAAAGCTATGAGTAGTCTTTCCTAAAACTTTGCATTACATTACTTTGCAGCAGCTTCTCTTATTATTTTCAGTTAGGTTTATGCATGCATATTATGGCATAGCAATTCTTTAGTATGTTCTCTATCTCTGCATTTATTTGTCGAGATAGCCGCTTTCTAGCTGAGTTAAATCAGACTCATTATGTAGTCAGAGTCTTGCAGAAGTTTAATCCCCACAAATCGACAATTTGATTTTCTTCCATTAATTATGTCATCCAACTGCTTTAACCTCATTCATCACTAGCAAACTTTACATTAAATTGAAACTAGCAACCTACTCAGTCTTTACCGTGCAGTATTATTATGTGTAAGGAATGGAGTTCACCTTAAAAAACCTAACAACAAGGTGTTATTCGGTTAGGGGTTTTGTACCTGTCTTTTCGTTAACTCCAGGTAGTTTTATAATAAACAGATGGATTATTTTATGTTTAGCTGCTGTGCAAAAGGTTAGACATTTTTTTTTCCAAATGAAACAGGAAATTAAATATAAAATATTAGAACTAGGTCTTGAGGTTTAATTTGTAGCTGTTCTGCTACAGTATGGATATTCAAAATGTTTCAATTATATTTTACTTTAGATTTTAAAAATGATAGCTTGTTTTATGGAAGACACAAGGTTAGAAATATACTGGACATTTGTAGAAAAAAATAACAATGTTTGCAGTGTCCCAGAGTACTGCTTTTCTTTCTGAATTTCTTTTTCCTTAAGCAACTGATATGGCTTAGATATCAATCATCTAATTCCCGATACTATCTTAGTTTCTAATCACCAGTTTTATTTATGGGAGCCCAAATATGGGAAAATGCATACATTCAACTACAGGTGAACATGGAACCTGTTATCCAGAATGCTTAGGACCTGGGGTTTTCTGGATAACGCATATTTCTGTAATTTGGGTCTCCATACCTTAAGTCTACTAGACAATCATGTAAATCATGTTTTTTTCAAAACACATCAGTTAATAGTGCTGCTCTAGCATAATTCTGCACTGAAATCCATTTTTCAAAAAAGCAAACAGATTTTGTTATATTCAATTTTTAAATCTGACATGGTGCTAGACATATTGTCAATTTCTCAGCTGCCTCCAGTCATGTGACTTGTGCTCTGATACACTTCAATCACTCTTTACTGCTGTACTGCAAGTGGAGTGATATCACCCCTCCCTTTCTCCCCCCCTGCAGCCTAAAGCTCCCCATAGACGCGACGATTCTTCTTGCCGAACGACCGATTTTAGGGAAGCCCGACCAATCCTTCGAAATTATCGAGCGGTTAGTGGTATTCGAACGATCGCACATCTTACGATTTTTCGTCCGACATCTGTCGGGAAATTGATCAACCAGGTCAAAAAATCTTTGTTGGTCCCAGTGCAATGTATCTATGTTTGCAGGGCCAAGCAGGCAGCTCCCCTTTGTTTTCCTGGCAAATTGGTCTTTTTAGTTGATGGTAAATTCGTACGATCGTTCTGAGAAGATCCGTGGTCTCACGATCAGGATCTGATCTTTTAAAAATCTCAACATCTATGGCCAGCTTAACAACAGAACAATGGGAAGGTAACGAGATAGCAGCTCCCTGGAAGATCTAAGAACAGCACTTAATAGTAAAAGCCAAGTCCCACTGAGACTGATTCAGTTACATTGAAGTAGGTGAAATAACAGCCTGCCAGAAAGTAATTCCATCTTAAAGTGCAGGCACAAGTAGGGATGCACCAAATCCAGGATTCGGTTCGGGATTCGGCCAGGATTTGGCCTTTTTCAGCAGGATTCGGCCGAATCCTTCTGCCTGGCCGAACCGAATGGGAGGGAAATTGCGTGACTTTTTGTCAGAAAACAAGGAAGTAAAAAATGTTTTCCCCTTCCCACCCCTAATTTGCATATGCAAATTAGGGTTCGGATTCGGTTCAGTATTCGGCCGAATCTTTTGTGAAGGATTCGGGGGTTCGGCCGAATCTAAAAAAGTGGATTCGGTGCATCCCTAGGCACTAGTCACATGACTGGGGCAGCTGGGAAACTGACAAAATGTATAGCCCCATGTCAAATTTCAAAATTGAATATAAAAAAATCTGTTTGCTTTTTTGAGAAAATTTCAGTGCAGAATTCTGCTGGAGCAGCACTATTAACTGTTGTGTTTTGGGAAAAAACATGTTTTTCCATGATCCTTTGCCTTTAAATAAACCCAAAAGGCAGTTTTTTCCTCCAATAAGGATTAATTATTTATTAGTTTGGATCAAGCGAACGCTACTCTTTTATTATTACAGAGAAAAATCATTTTTGCAATTTTTATGATTTGGATAAAATGGAGTCTATGGGAGATGGCTTTTCCGTAATTTGGAGCTTTCTGGATAAAGGGTTTCCGGATAACGGATCCCATACCTGTATTATATTTATGTACAACATTTTCCCCTTGGTCAAAATGTGTAAGCATTCAAATTTCGGTTTCCTTTTCTAGCCAAGAGGTAGAAGCTAGACTGAGCGTGATTACACCATTTGGCCAGTCAAAAGGCCACAAGAAATACATTTTATGTTGACTTAAACTAAATGACTTAAATAAGGAAATCAATTAGATTTCTTATCTCTTTCCCAAGCTATCAAATTGTATCTGTATGGATGTTTTGCTATATTGTTTTCTTTGTGAAAATATATTTTTAGGACGTAGTAAGAAAACCATATATAGTTCTCAGACAATGTTCCCCTGCTCAATTTTTTAAGAAATCTATCTGTAGGATGAATGAGAGTTGTTGAGATGCTTAGAAAACCTTGGCAATTAACCAGAACTGCTGACTGACATGACTTGTCCATGACATCTTTGTAGTAGAAGTACTAAACCAAAACTGCAAATCTGTTTTTTATAGGGGGCAAATTATTTTATACAATTATTTACACAAGTTGCATCACAAAGCACCAGCCCTACATGGCATATTATACAACCTACTATAAAATGTAAGAATATTAGTCACCTCAGAATTCTTTTTTTTTTTTCAACTTAAAATTTTTATTGAGTTTCAACATTTAAAGTTTCCAAGTTTTACAGTATTTCTCAGAACAGGAATACAAAAATATAGACATATTAATATGAGCATGTTCTTTGAGGTTGTCGTGGATAATCTTGTACATGGTATGCAGACATTTATTTAACATGTATAACACCTCAGAATTCTTATGCCATTTAAATGCAGTCCACTTATTCAAGTAACATTGAATACATCGATTAAATGCTACGTGAAAAGCTGAAAGCGAGGTTTTTATGGGTATGAATATTATAGATATTACCCATTACAATTTGCACAGAAGCCAAGTTGAGTTAGTGAACTTTCTACATATGACCTGGCATTGTCTTCAAATCCCAAAGTTTTGGAGAGAAATTACTGTATAACATACTTACAAACTTACAATACTTACAAAACATACTTATCCGACCACTTGACCCTGCTGCCATTCTATAATTTATTATACTATCCTATTAGTCAAAATTAACATTCTTGTTTTTGGGCAGTCAAACAAAGTTTGATAAGATCTGGTAAGCATGGACGGTCATGAAGGGACTGCCCTTGGAAGATGGTTATAGGCCACTGACTGTCTACTATCCATCCAGGCAGGCAAATCCCCTTTTTACTACCTTCTCCTGCCCTCCTTTTTTTCATTCTTATTGAACTAAGTAAAGAAAAAAAAAGATTTTACAGTTATGGGATCTATTACTCGCAAACCAGAAAGGCCGTCTTCCATCGATTCCATCATAAGTAATTCAGATTTTTAAAAATGATTTCCTTTTTCTCTGTAGTAATGAAGCAGTTCCTTGTGCTTGATACCATAAATACTAATTGGATGCAAAAAATCCTGTAGGGTTTAATTATTTTTTTTAATATATGGAGAGCCAAATTACAAAAAAAACCTTTTATCCAGAAAACACCTCTTATCCAGAAAACGGTGTCACGGGCATTCTAGATAACAGGTCCCTTACCTGTATTAAATTGTCACACTGAATGAACAGAATCATCTTGGATTTTATACTATTCTTGGCAAGCAGTCACCATGGTATCTGAATAGTGTGTATTGACCATGGTTGTCCATCAAAGAAATTCATAAATGGAATGCTTTTATATATAACACAGCAACAATAATGCATCTGTGCAGAAAAGCATGTACTCTCTGTTCTTGCGGTAATTGTAAGCATTAGTTGAGTAATTAAGTTATATTGGTGGTCTTGAAATTGGATTGTTTACAGTTTGCCTGTTTAGCTTTCCTGTTTTATAATAGCTGAGAAAAATAATATTATTGCTTTTTTTGTCAGAAGGAAAACTCTGTAATACTGTGTATCTTCTATCGCTTTCTGCTTTTGGTTATTTATTTCATGTGATCTTCCTGTTGGGTACCACATGGAGAGACCTTCCTAACACTCTCACAATTAAATAACTTTCCAAATGACAGTCTTCATGTGGAAGGTAAGCTCCAATATGAGAACTGAACCACTGGAATTTATTGTCTGGCTTGCCTGTTCCTTCTAGAACACTATAGCTTCCAGGGCCAGTTAGAAAAACCCTTTAAACAGAAAACCAGTCCCTGTTTAGTACCATCTCCTTTGCAGTTTACATGTCCAATTGGGGAGAAAGGGCAATATTGCAATATTCACCTTTTGACACCTTTATTTGATCTTTCTACCAATATATAAATATGTATATATATATTTCTACATGAACATATATATTATATATATATATATATATATATATATATATATATATATATATATATATATATATATATATATATATATATAGATAGATAGATAGAGATATAGTTAGGAGCACTCCACTATTTTGGATTCGGCCGAACCCCCGAACCGAATCCGAGCCATATATAGATAGATAGAGAGACAGAGAGACATATGATGACAACAAAATGTTGGTTTATTCACACATTTTATCCGACGTTTCGGTCCCACATGGGGACCTTTCTCATCATTACTACAAACGTGATCGTGCACCTCTGACTTCGTCATTGAGTGCGGGCACGGCCTGATACTATATATAGCTATATAGCTATATAGCTATATATATATATATATATATATATATATATATATATATATATAGCTAGATATATATAGATAGATAGATATATATAGATAGATATATATAGATATAAAGTCCACAGTGGTGCACTCTTGATCCTAGTAGGTAATTGCCTGGGTGCTGGGCGCAATGACTTGGGCCGTCTTCAGGAAGTGAAACAACACAAGTGCTGGATTTTTAAGTGAGAAAATGGCGCCAAAAATGTGCATGACATCATCATTCAGTGCCCAAAGTGATACTCAATGTAATTCTACTTAATAACCTGATTAATAGGTGATCATTCAGTGATCCGTGAAAGGTGCACATTGTATATTATCAGGCTCTACTTTGGTTATAAAGCAAGTGTATACATATCAGATTTTAGTGTCCATACAGTGTGCCAGTGAGTGAGCATTAAAAACAAACACACATCGCTGTCTTCCTTTTCACATGTGCCCATAAAATCAGATCGCTTACCCCAGTCAGAAGCAGTGGTGCCAGTTCCATGCCCTCCTATCGCCCTGTTTCTGCCGTCAGCATGTCAGGTACTGTTACCGTTCCGTGTCCTCATGCGTTCCAAGCCTCAGTCTCAGCGCGCTCTGTACTTGCGCTCCAACTGCCGTTCTCTGCCATTGCCATAGTAACCATGATCATTCCTTCGCGAAAGCTCCTTTCACTTCTTAAGTTTGGCCACCCAGGGTTTCTGTGCTGCTGCCAGGTTTAGGGTTCCTAAGCATTCGAGTACATACTTCTCCCAGTGCGTGTATCAATACCGGTAGGTATCCCCCCAGAGTAGGTCACGCCCTTTAGGAGCACTCGCCCTATATCATTGGATGTCGATCATCCTGCAGTCACACCCCTTCTGTGCGTCGTTGGTTACCTTGAGACATAAGTATAACTCTAGGGAATCCTCCTTCTCTGCCAAATAGAGACCTTGGTGGTCACAGGTTCGGTATCCTGACATGCCAAACAGCCTAGGGACCAGTACCATCTTGCTAGGCACCCCCACTTCTCCCTGAGGCACGCATTATTCCTAGAGGCAAAAGAATAATTATTAGAAATCATACCTAGGAAATGGGCTGTATAAATGTTTATACAGTCCATTTCCTAGGTATGATTTCTAATAATTATTCAGGAAGAAGTGGGGGTGCCTAGCAAGATATATATATATATATATATATATATATATATATATATATATATATATATATACACATATACAAAATCCAAAAGGTATGTGCACTCACTTCACAGTATGAATAACCGGGTACTGCAGCAATGCTTCACATGTATCAATTCAGTTTTGTAGGCCGCACAAAACAGTCATTTCTTTATTTATCCAAAAGTTAAAAACATGGTCGTGAGAATCGACGTTTCGGTCAATGATCTAAGACCGTTTTCAAGATCCAGATTTACATCTTAGAATGATAGATATATAGATATATATATATATATATATATATATATATATATATATATATATATATATATATATATATATATATATATATATATATATAATGTGTAAAAATGATAGTCACATACCTGAACATGAAAGGAAGCGGCAGCACTGTGATAAGGAGGCTGTAAACCCTGACCCTGTGTGGCTACGTAGTATAAGCCGACAACACCAATTAACTGTGCTGCCAGATTCTTCCTGTCAGTCAAGCATTTAAGTTCAAGCCTTGCAACTCTGATTGACAAGCCCCAAAGGCCCCCATAGACGCAAAGATTTTTCTTTGATGAACGACCGATTTCAGTGCAATCCAACAAATCCGTCAAATTATTGTGAGGGTAGTGGGAATCGAACGATCGTGCATCTATCTTATGGCATGGGAGAGGACCAAGCTCTTTGAGAAAAGAGAAACTGAGAAAATTTGACTAGAAGAAAATAGTGCAACCATATTACCTTGATGTGGTATGGCGGTTTGCTAATTTTATGATTAGGGATGGGCAAATTTTTTCGCCTCGTTTCGCCAAAAAAATGACTCCCATAGACTTGTATGGCGGCGCGCGTCAAAACAATTTTGCCGTGCAACAAAAATTTTTTGACGCCCATAGACTTTAATGGGCGCTGCCGACATTTCGCCGAAACGGGTCAAATTCGCCCATCCCTATTTATGATCATAACTTTGTAACTAAAACCCTCTGTTTTTGAAAATGAATGCACTTGCATAGATACTAAATTACAAGAGAAACAGGGGACCAAGGAATGTGCATTGATCAATCCCCTGTCTTTTTAAAGCAGACAAATTTGTTTTTCTTTAGTGATGTTTTTCACAAAAACGTTGATTGAATTCAAATAGACTTGCCACTTGACCTCCGTTTCCCAATATATATTTTTTGTTTTTTTCTATTCATACTTAAATTTGAAATGTTCTGTCTTATGATGTTATCAATATCTTCATTTAAATTCCACTATATTCAAGGTTAATAGCAGTAATAATGTCAATAGAAACATGATTGTCTGATTTAGACATGGGAAATAAATCTAAGTATTCTGAAATGAAGGCTGTAGATATATATATATATATATATATATATATATATAGGAAAGGATTAGTAACCTGGGAAAACACTGATACACAAGGCTTTTACAAAATAGATTAAATCAAGAATAGGTCTGATTTAATCTTAGAAGATAAGAATGCTGATGCTGGAGACCAATATAACATTGATTTATTTGAAGATGGAATTTAAATTAAAAAGACAGGGATGTAGGTATTTTTTTTTCTTCTTGGGTATGCGATGGAAGTGCCATAAAATAATTGTAAGTCGTTTTTTTTTTTTTTTTTTAATATCTCTATAAATCCTTATAAAATTATGCATTCATTAATGTAATTAATGTATGGTAATGTAAATATGTCTGAGTCATTTTTGGGAGTGATAGAGTTATGGATTGGTAAGGTAATATAATTGTTTTAGTACATGTATGGAATCCATTATCTGGATACCTGTTTTGCAGAAAATGCCAAATGCAACAATGCAATGTTCCTTAAAGGAGAAGGAATGCTACAGTGTCAGTTTAGTGCCAACAGAGTAAGCACAACAGTGCAAGCTAGAACATCATTTTTATTCTTTAGAAGCTCTAGAAGCTCTCTGTTTGTTTATAGCTGCCATATTAGCTTGGCGTGACATCACTTCCTGCCTGAGTTTCTCCCTGCTCACTCATAGGGGAGGGGGAGAGGAGCAAACTGAGCTTGCTCAACCCTAACCCTGGAGGTTTATGCTGGAAACAGGAAGTCTGATACAGAAACCCATGTATATACAATAGAAGGAAATAAATGTGGACTTTCTTTTAACAGAAAACTTGGCATTACTTTGAGGGTTTACTGGTGTATAGTGATGGACGAATTTGCGCCGTTCCCGCAAAATGACAAAAAATTCGCGAAACACCACAGTCGTCTCGTTTTTGACAACGGTGTCCATTTTTTTGTACGCCGGCGTCAAATTTTTTTTGACGCCGGTGCATTTTCACGGGCATTTTGCGAATCGCGCAAATTCGCCCATCACTACTGGTGTATTTATTTATTTTTAGACCTTCCTGATAAAACTTACTTAGTTTTAACCTTTCCTTCTCTTTTAATGTTATGTACTGATTTGTTTTATTTTTCTGTAATAATATTACCTTGTATTTTGTGGTTACTAAAATGACATAAAGCCATATTCATGGCGAAACAATCCTATTGCCTTATTAATGTACAGATATGGCAGCTCTTATTTGGAAACCCGATATCCGTAAAACTATGAATAACAGAGGCGACATTTCCTATAGAGTCCAATTTATGCAAATTTTTTTTAAATCCGCTTTTCTGTAATACTTTGTACTTGGTCCTAATTTAACTAGTATAAATCTGTGTTGTTGGAAAAAAATATTACTGTATTGGGTTTATGTAATGTTTAGTTTAATTTATTTATTTTATATTTTATAGTAGACTTAAGGGTAAGGTGATCCAAATTACAGAAAAAAAACTCTCTGGATAGTAGATATCCTGAATAAAGTTTTTAGTGGTCATAAAACATAGTCTCATATTCTGGTTCAAGGCATTTTTGAAAATAGTTTGTATGTTTTACTTTTGCTTCTAAACCTTTTAAAATCTAACTGGTAACGTTTGTGATGTGTTGTGACTTTGATGGCCAGCTTATATATATTAATATATATAATATATGGACAAACAATACCTGTTTTGTTTAAGGGGTAAGGGATTTTTTGTAGCCTAATGATCATTGTCTCAATGTTCTAAATATATCAATAATGGGTTGAGTGCAGAGGACCTCCTGTATTTGTCTATAAAGTTTGATGTTGCTATATACAGGTATGGGACCTGTTATGCAGAATGCTTTGGATCTGGGGTTTTCCGGATAACAGATCTTTCTGTAATTTGGATCATACCTTACATCTACTATAAAATCAAGTAAAAATTAAATAAACCAAATAGGCCAGTGTTGCGTCCAATGAGGATTGTTTACCGTATATACTCGAGTATAAGCCGACCCGAGTATAAGCCGAGGTACATAATTTTACCTACGAAAACTGGGAAAACTTATTGACTCTAGTATAAGCCTAGACCCAACTACAGCCCTGTCTCCCAGCAGCGCACATTCTGCCAAAGCGACCCCCCCAGCGATCAACCGGACTTCTTTGCAAAGTTGATGGTGACAGAGAATTGCCAAACGGATTACTGTGTGCATTGTCCCACTGTCTCACTACCATGTGCAGAGGGTGCTGTGTGATATTGCCATCACTGTTAATCTTTCGTATAACCAACAGATGGCGCTGTGTGATATTGCCATCACTGTTAATCCTTCATATAACCAACAGAGGGCGCTGTGTGTTATTGCAGTCACTATTATTCTTTAATATAACCAATAGAGGGCGCTGTGGGATATTGCAGTCACTGTTATTCTTTCATATAACCAACAGAGGGCGCTGTGTGATATTGCAGTCACTGTTATTCTTTCATATAACCAACAGATGGCGCTGTGTGATATTGCAGTCACTGTTATTCTTTCATATAACCAACAGAGGGCGCACTGTTATTCTTTAATATAACCAACAGATGGCACTGTGTGCTTTTGCGGTCACTGTTATTCTTTCATATAACCAACAGAGGGCGCTGTGTGATATTGCAGTCACTGTTAATCTTTCATATAACCAACAGAGAGTGCTGTGTGATATTGCAGTCACTGTTATTCTTTCATATAACCAACAGAGGGTGCACTGTTATTCTGTCATATAACCAACAGAGGGCATTGTGGGATATTGCAGTCTCTCCCCAAGTGAAATGTTGGTATAGGAATGATTAAAAGTGACTTCAATCTCAGCTACTGCCCGCTGACCCGAGTATAAGCCGAGGTAGACTTTTTCAGCACATTTTGGATGCTGAAAAACTCGGTTTATACTAGAGTATATACGGTATATCTTAATTTGGATCAAATACAAGCTATTGTTTTATTATTTTAGATAAAAATTAAATTATTTTAAGAAATATGGGTTATTTAGATAAAATGTAGTCTATGGGAGACAACCTTTCTGTAATTCTTAGCTTTCTGGATAATGGGTTACTTTTCAATGGATCCCATACCTGTAGATGGTTTTGCATATATCTGGCACTAGCAAGTGTTGATTTTGCTTCATTCTACAGTGTAAACACAAGATGAAATCCTTTTATTGGATTTAAAGCCTCTAAATTCCCATTCTGTGGTTTCCAGTTTTGTCTTTACTGCTTCCCTCTGCAGATAAGGCACATCTAAATGTATATGAGTAATCCTGCAGTACAGCTGATCTTCTGGTTTCCTTGCATCATTTGCATGGTTATCTTAACATATGTTTCCTCTGTGACTGGAACATTCCTAATTATGGAACCAAAAAATGGGACAGTGCTTACCAGTCAGTAAAAAGGGTTTACAGTAGTTGTCCCTTTAAATGAATTGTTCAGTATAAAAATAAAAACAGGATAAATAGACTTTGCAAAATACACAATTGTTATCCATAAAGTTAGTTAGCCACAAATGTAATGTATAAAGGCTGGAGTGACTGGATGTGTAACATAATAGCCAGAACACTACTTCCTGCTTTTCAGCTCTCTTGGTTACCACTGATTGGTTACCAGACAATAACCAAAATAACATGGGTTATAACTGTTTATTTTTGAATCTGACCTGCATGCTAAGGATCAATTGCAAAATTCACTGAACAGTTATGCCCCTTGTGGCCCACCTTAAAGGAACAGTCCAGTGTGAAAATAAAAACTGTGTAAATAGATCAGGGTAACCAATCGGTGTAAACCAAGAGAGCTGAAAAGCAGGAAGTAGTGTTCTGGCTATTATGTTACACATTCAGTCACTCCAGCCTAAAATGTATACATTACATTTTTTCCTAACTAATCATATTAGTAACATTTTTTATTTTGCACAGCCTATCTTATTTACCCAGTTTTTATTTTCACACTAAACAATTCCTTTTAAAAACACTGACTAACTCAAGTCTTTATAGATTAAATTTTTGGCTAAAAACTATATATAAGATACATTTTTTATTTTGCATTTTATAATCTATTTACCCAGTTTTTATTTTTACACAAACTGTTCCTATAACCCCCCCCCCCCCCCATTGATATTCTTACTTTTTCAAACAAAGCGTTCCCTTCCCAATATCCCCTTCCTTATGGTACTAGGTTCAGGCTCTGGCATCTCTTGTCTCTTACCAGCTTTAGTATTTGACTTTGCGCTAGATTGTTTCTCCAGTCTTTGCCATCTTTGTCCTGCTCTCTAACTCCCTTCACAGCTGCAGCAGACATGAATGAAGAGATTTCAGATGGGAAAAGCATGGGTTTAAGTTTTAAAAGTAAGACTAGCGGTAGTAAATGGTACAAACTGCCACTGTAACTATGTAGTGAACTTATGAACATATGCTACACATGATGTATAACGTGGCTACTAAACACATTAATGTATTTTGTTCCCTTAACAGTTATTCGAACTCTTGGGCCCAGAAGGGCTGACCTTCATTGAAACATTACTTCAGCAAAGGCAAAAAATTGTGGAGAAATCTCTGAACTACAGTAACACAATCCATATGTCTCAAGGTAGGAAATGTTTGTTCCTGAATTAATAGGCCCCTATACAGTACCTTTACTTTGTTCTTTGCATCTTTAGAATGAAAATATTAAGAGCTGAATGCGTTCTTATTCCCCTTGTTTTGTTGAATGTTACCTATTCAGATTTCTCAGCTGGACTGCCACACTACATACTATATCAAGCTACCACTTTTGGTCAAGGAAGTTCTGCCATTGTAAATGGCCTACAATCTAATCGCATAAAGGTCTTACAATTGTTCCCTTTATCACCCATACTTATTTTATGCCAGAGACATCATGTGCAAAGGCTATGCATATTTGTGTGTTGATGCATAATGAAAGACACTGAGGGTCATTTGTAAACACTGGGCAAATTTCCACCTGGGCAGTAACCCCAGCAACCAATCAGATGATTGCTTTCAGCGTTCAACCTGCAGCTGGCTGAGAAAAGCTAATCACTGATAGGTTGCAATGGGTTACTGCCCAGGTGCGATTTTGCCCAGTGTCTATAAATGAGCCCCACTGTGGCAGCTTTTGCATCCCCAGAAAAGTGCTACGTAGATTGCTTTTCTATATGAGGATTACCTACCATTTTAAAGGTCTTACTATCTTTCTTCCCCTGCCAATTATAGTACACCCCATTCACATCACATTCATTGGGGCAGGAAGGAAACTGCAGTTGGTCCTAAAATGACAATTGTGTATGTGCCCAATAACCGCTTACATTTGTATACTTCAGTGTATCTTTTTAGCTATGGATGTAGTGCAAGTGTTCAATGCCATCAGATTGAATTATAGAAATTGGTAGAGTCCAATAATGCATAATAGTACCACTAAGGTTTAGCAATAAATACAATTATATATTCAGTGCGGCTGACAGTTTTAGCACGCAAATTTAAGTAGAAAGACCATCCAAAGTTTCTTCTACTGTTTTCAGAATAATCAATCAGGTTTGGTTTGAGTGCCTCTGCATACCTCATTCCCGCAATCACTACATTTTAATGAATGAAGGTAGTTTTGCATTTGGATTATACTTAAGAAAACCAGTTTTGTTTCTGCCAGCCAGTGCCAACAATCAATCTCAAGCTATCAGTGCTACAGTTTATCAAGTTCTGTTGATTTTCCATTAGGATGTCTTCTATCCATTGCCGTCAGTCATCCTTTGTCTTAATAAAGCTGTCGTCTTTTACGCTTAGTCTTCAGGTAGAGCTTTGATACCTCTGATATGCTAATTTAATCTCTAGCCTACCTAATGTATCATCCTTCTTCTATGCTTGAGTCTTTCAGTTTTTCTTCCAACATTTTCTCTATTTTCTGTGGTCACTGCCATGTTCCCTTCTTATTTACTGTTCTTGTTTCTGATCTTCCTTTTGTTTTTGTACATTCAGTTTGTCGATCTATATTGTGGCTAAATTTCTTTGCAAAGTATTTATTAATGAACTAAACAATTTCCTCTTTCACTGTTCTGTTTCATAAATTTGTAAACTATTTTAGATTAAAGGAACTGATTGAAGCAACATTCTACCTAGAATTAAACTAGACATACATTAGAATGTAGACCACAAACCTGTTATGCTTACAGCCTAGATCTGTTTAAAACTATTTGCTGTATTTCTATATAAGTATACCTGAATCCAGAGATTGGAAAGTCTATTGGTGTTCACAGACACCAGTTCCCAAACTCCCTTAAGCTTACAATGTAATGCTACACCCCCACCTTGTTCTATTGTGAGGTGATGTATTCTGGAACTTAAAAGTCCCTCTTCTCTCCATAGTGGGTGTGCACATCACAGTGGAAGAAGTTAAGGATGGGGTTATGTCTAAGGCAAGGGTCCCCAACCTTTTTATACCCAAGAGCAACATTTAAAATGTCAAAAAGTTACAGATTAACATAAAAATGCAGATCATTTATTGATTGGGATTTGCTTATACGGGTATGGGACCTGTTATCCAGAATGCTCGGGACCTCGGGTTTTCCGGATAAAGGATCTTTCCGTAATTTCATGCCTTAAGTCTACTAGAAATTCATGTAAACATTAAATAAACCCAATAGGCTGGTTTTGCTTCCAATGAGGATTAATTATATCTTAGTTGGCATCAAGTACAAGCTACTGTTTCATTATTACAGAGAAAAAGGAAATCATTTTAAAAAAATTTGGATTATTTGGATAAAATGGGAGACAGCTATTCTGTAATTCAGAGCTTTCTGGATATTGGGTTTCCAGATAAGGGATCCTATACTTGTATACTTAAGTGCCCCTCACACGGGTGGATAAAAGCTGCGACAGACCGAGTTGGCCGTGTGTGGGGCCCTCCAACAGCCTTCCCAGATCCTGGGTTAAGAATCCTGTATATATAGGAACTGTTATCCATTATCCAAAAAGCTCCAAATTACTGAAAGGCCATCTCCCATAGATTCTCTGTATTAATAAAACAGTAACTTGTACTTGAAATAATAAATGTACCTTGTACTTGATATAGCAAATCCTAATTGGATGCAAAACAATCCCATTTGGTATAATTAACGTTTAAAGTATTTTTTAATAGACTGCAGGTATGGAGATCCAAATAAGGTAAGATCCCTTATCCAGGAAACCCCAGTTCCTGAGCATTCTATAGAACTGGTCCTATACCTGTACATACAGTAGGCATGTGCCGAATCCACAATTTGGGATTTGGCAAATTTCAGCTGAATACTGAACCGAATCTCAATCCTATTTTTCATATGAAAATTAGGGACGAGAAGGAAAAACTGGAAAAAAACTTGTTTTGTGACAAAATGTTACGTGATTTCTCTTCCCACCCCTAATTTGCATATGAAAATTCGAAATCATTCCGACCTGGCATGAAGATTCATCCGAATCCAGCTGAATCCCTGAATCCCAAACCAAATCCTGGATTCAGTGCATCCCTAAATAAATACATTTAACTTATAAGGAAGTTTAGTCTGTACCTATAATATTACAATTGTACCAAAAATTATGAAAAATGTTTATGGGTTTAAAAAGTTATTACTTTTAATAGGCTGTTCACAGAACATTTTTCAATCATGTACAGTTTAGTGAAGTTAATTCTGCAAACGTTAAAAGTTGCCTTTTAGGAGCGTTTAGCGACATTTACTGAAAATGCATTTGTTTTTTCTTCTTTTAGTTATTATTGCTAAGATAAAACATCTGTACAAGAGAAAATGAATATTGTTTGCAATGTACTGTCCATATTTTATGTTTCAGAGCAGCGCATTAAAAACTTTGGAGAAAACACGAAGCCTAATTACGGATGTCAAGTTACTGTTCAGTCTGAGGTGGAAAAGCAGCTAATGAAACAATATCGTCGAGAAGAAAAAAGAAACGCCAAGCGAGACAAACGGCTAGGAGATGACGGAGGAGACATTTTAGGAGAAGGACTTGTAGGCTTTGATCCCAGGGAGTTACGGATGCAAAGGTAATAAATGCCAAAAGCGAAAAAAAAATTACGGCTTTGATCCCAGGGAGTTACGGATGCAAAGGTAATAAATGCCAAAAGCGAAAAAAAAATTACGGCTGTAATTGCTGCTTTAATATTTCATAATCATTTATTTTCTTTAAATTCAGCTATAGACATTACACAATTTCAACTTCATGTCACGTTCTAGCACAAATATAGTTTTTTTTTATGAAAACCTAATTTTCTGGGATAAGAAAGCAGTGATCTGCTTAATTAGAATCTGCTTGGTCGCTTCCACATGGTTTAAAAATGCAGATTAAGGAGGTAAGCCATCTTCCTTAGGTGCTTTGTACACACACCACTAGTTTAAGATTTATGAAGTCTGTACTAAATGCATTGAAACTATCTGTTTTTTCCTCTAGAGATTAATGGGTGCTATTTTCTGTGTTGTCATCTTGAAATATAGGGGGAAAAAAGGGAAAGCAAATAAGGCATTGCTTTCCTGCAGAAAAAAATGGCCTGACTTTTAAATATTGAGCACATAAAGTGTGTGTGATCTCTACATTGTCACTTTACGGAGAGAAAGGACAGCGGCACTGTAAATAATATATCCTTACATTGTTTACTGAATGACCAATACCTGCAAAGAAGTATTTACAATTTGCCACATTGGCTGCTATTGGAAGTATCTTAGCATGTACATATAATGCCCCCCAACAAAAATGCTTAATTGACCTTGGCATGAAGCTTCTGCAACATAAACCTTATCTATAAAAATTCTCAAGAGAAATTTTTAATGTTGAAACATCTACATTTATGTTTAGTTTAGCCTATACCTTTCAAAACATCATCAGTAGGCATTTGCATATCCCGGTATGGGACCTGTTATCCACAGGGTCTTTCTGTAGTTTGCATCTCCATACCATAAATCTGCTAAAAATAATTTAAACATTAATTAAACCCAACAGGATTGTTTTACTTCCCATAAGGATTAATTATATCTTGGTCATGACCAAGTACAAGGTACTGTTTTATGATTAGAGAAAAATAAAATAATTTTTTAAAAGTTTCGTTATTTGATTAAAAGGGAGTCTATGGCATTCTGTAAATTGTGGGTTTCCAGATAATAGGTCTCATGCCTGTACTGTCAAACTAAAAATGTCAAATTGTAACTAGAGTTGCAGTGTAGCACAACTGTAAAGAATGCGATCAATTCAGACATTGGAACTATTAAGGTCGCCATTAACATGAGTGTTTCATGCTTGCTCATCAATACCTGCATTGGGCTCCTTTTGGATCATTTCAACAAGCTTATGTGATTCAGTCAAATTGAAGTCTCTCTTCTGGTACCTTTATTTGGAATGTGTGATATAAACACAACTACTTCTTAAACTTTTCTGTCTCTGTGCCCATTGCCTGAAAAATCAAATGATTTGCGCATCCAAGTATGTTAGTTGATCAGATTTTGCAGGTCTTGGCATGTTTGTAGGCAAGTTTAGGGATTGTTGCAGGATTTTTTGTCATTAATTTGAATGGATTATGCCAGTTCTGAGAAACTGTAAAGTAATGTTGAGAAACTGTAAAATGGAAACTGGCACCAGTTTTCTTTTTATACAATATTCATTTTACTTGACTTAATACACCATTTTTCTAGTGTATACCATTTCATTTTACAAATAATATAAATACATACGGGTGAATAATGGATTATATTTAAGCTCTCCATAAGAAAAGTTCTGCCGTGGCATCCAGAGTATCCCATGAAGCTTGTTAAAATGAGGATTATTAGGTTTCATCTGTTCTTAAAACCATAAATTGTTACTAATTAATGGTTACTTATTGTTACTTATTAATACATGTTATTAAAGTTAACTAAATATGTAAAATTTTGCAGAGAGCATGCACTTTCCAATGCACGGACCATGCCAATTTTAGGAAAAGAGAGAGACTATTGGGAAAGGATTCAATACCCACATGTTTATGATTCACATGCGGAAGCCATGAAAACATCTGCATTCATTGGTGGTGCCAAGGTTGGTAGCTGTTATTGTTTTTTAAATTAGCTAAGTGTTGTGTTAAAGGATAAGGAAAGGCCCATTCACTGGGGACTGCCAATATGTAATGTTATTGCAAGTAATGAAAAAAAAAAACATGATTGTATTCTTTTTTTTCCTCAAGCACTAGCTTATTTAAGAAAATAACGTGGCAGAGCCTTCATGGTTGCTCTTTTTCTCGTTTATTTTCGCATTTATATTTTTGTTTGCCCCCTTTTTGAGTATGAAAACCCCAACAATCTCAAATTTTGAAAATCTGCCCCATAGACTTGTGTATGTAGATGGGTAGGTTTGTCAACAGATGGTGCATTTCCTTAAATGAAAAAAATAGTGTTTGCATTCACTTTGGGGGTCTCTGCTATATTGGTAACCCCCTTCGCTTTTAATTACATTTCACCTAAATGTTATTATTTAATAAACAGTGAAAGTAACTTTAATAGTACACTGTATATTATATTAACTGCCATTTTATCCTTACCAATGAATGCACAGTTCTATACAAATAGCATTTGCATATTGACATGGGACATTCAGATCACATACATGAAACCAGATCCTATATCTAGGCTTTTTGAATTCTAAAGAAATGGAAATGCTTAATTTGAGGTGAACTTGAAAATTGCATCCATCCATTTTTAATATTATTATTTTAACAGCTGCTTCTTCCAGAGGGGATTCAAAGAGAAAACAACAAAATGTATGAAGAAGTAAAAATTCCAGTTTCAGAACCAATGCCTATTGGTTTTGAAGAGAAACCGGTTTACATCAAAGATTTGGATGAGGTAAGTGAATGGAATTGTAAGGTAAATATTTCTATTTTTAGTTGCATATTGAATGTAGAATACTCCAGTATTTATATCTTCTCTTAACTGTTCCTATGTAACCTATTTTTTTTTCCTTGTTTTGCCTCGGATATAACGCCCATAGACTTGCATGGCATTGTGCGTAAAAAAAAAAAAAAAACTGTGTCAAAAATATTTTGCCGCACGACAAAAAAATGTAGATGCCCATAGACTTTAATGGGTGTAGGCGACATTTCGACAAATTTTTAATGAAACGGGTCAAATGGGCCCATCCCTAGTTGTGAGTAAATTAATTTGACAGTCTATTTCTTGATGGCTCCTTAAATAAAACTCTCCCTTTGATGTTGAACATTTAGTCTCTCCCCCCCCTAAAATCACACGTTTACAGGTATAAAAAGATTGCATAAATCATTCATAATTCTTATGTTCATCTGATAAGCGGTTGTTCCAAATAACTTGGTGACTTTCAACTTGCTCTTGTATAAGAATCTAAGAGAAAATAACAATTCTTTTAAAGTCTATCCCTAAAGGGTATTTAGGTTGCTGCATCTTATCATTTTGGATGATTGTTTTTACTCACTTTTCACCCTCTCTCTAGTAGAGTTAAAAGGGTTGTTCACCTTCCAACACTTTTTTTCAGTTCAGTTGGTTTTGTAAAGTTCACCAGAAATAGATTTTTTTCCAGTTACTATTTCAATTTCCAACACTTTTTTTATTGACAAAGGACAAATGTCATCTATACATAGCGTACATGTTAAGGTAGTACATTGCCCAAAATCAGTTATTATAAGTGGTAGTTAACAACATAATCATAACAGATATATATAAAATAAAAAGAGAAAAAGAAGAGAAAAAGAAAAAAGAAAGGATGATGCGAAGCTGTAGGGAAGGAGCATAAAACTCCCAAAACCTCGAACCAGATATCAAGTGACAAAAACCAAATAAAAAGTACCAAATACCAGATATCAGAAACCAGATACCGACCTTAGAGTTGCGGGAACAATCATACAAAAAAAAAAAAAAAAAAAACAGTGCAATTGTTCAGCAGATTACATCTATTCAATAGTCAATTATGAAAATCAGAGCTATCTGAATAAGTACTATTGATCCAAGGTAGCCATTTATCATTATACTTGGATAAAGATTGTTTGTTCTTTGCAATATGATATTCCATCCTGCTAGTGTCATTCATTATATTGAGAAACTCTTTGGCCCCCGGGGTTTGTGGTGATTTCCAATTTCTCGCGATTACCAGCCTGGCCACTGATAGTATATGCGTAGTCAAAAGTTTACATTTCCATGGAAGAAGGTCCATATCCATATTCAGGAGAGCTAGTTTAGGAGAAGGAGTTATCGAAACACCCAAAGTATGTGAGCAAACATGAAAAACGAACTGCCAAAATAGTACAATTTTTGAACAATCCCACCAAATATGAGAGAAAGAACCCACACACCCGCACTGTCGCCAACATAGATTCGTAGTGGTAGAGGGATAAATTGTAAATAGCTTAGTCGGAACCATATGCCATCTGTACATCACCTTAATACTGGTTTCAAGGATTCGAACAGATGGTGTTGTAGAAGTAAGTAAGAGAAAGGCATTGTTCCAATCTATGGGATCAATTGGGGATTTCAATTCCATCTCCCATTTTAGCTGATGAGAGTCTGAGGGAAAAGAAGTACAGTCTAACAACGTCAAATAATATTTCGAGATCCTAGCCTTCTGAATAACCAAATTGGTGAGTTTAGATTGAACTGGAGACATCTGTTTAATTTTATCAATCGCAAAAGATTTCAGAAAGCTAGAGAACTGTAGATACAAAAAGAATGAATGTTGCGGAATGTTATATTTAGATTGCAGTTGGCTAAATGACATAAAAGTTGTCAACTGAAAAAATACCTCGAATTTCGTGAGTCCTACTCTAAGCCAAGGGATAAAATTGGAGTGTGGAAGGGCATATCGAAATGTTACTAAAGAATGCAACGGGTGCAGGCCCAAGGTTAAGTTGTCTCTAAATTGAAATGAGTCCCAAACTTTAAAAGTAGTAATGGTCGTTGGGAAAGATTTCAAATGGTTTGACCTTAATCTAGGTCCAGTTACTATTTCAATGTGTAACCAGTTTTCTAATATTGAAGTGTAAAGTTTCATTTTTCATCTTCTAAAGCAGCTCTGGGGGGGGGGGGGTCTTCGCCCCTCTGAATTGATACATTTAGTTTATACATTTCTTATTTTTATCCCTGCTGAGTAGAATCCATGAGTTTCATTAAAGACAGCTGTTGGAATTGATACAATAGTTGCTAATACTCCAGAGATGCTGTTGAGAAATGTATCAACTAAATGTTGCAAAATTGTAACAGTTTAGAGTCTGCACTTGGATTACTAAATTGACAGACTGAAACACCAGAGACAGGAACTTTAAACTTAGATTTTGAAAAAACTGTAAAAAAAATAAAAAATGCAAAGTAATTGAAAAATGTCTTTATTTCTGGGGACCAATCTGAAAACAATTGAAAAAAAAAAAAAAAAAAAAAGTGTTTGTAATGTAAACAATCCCTGTTCAGGGAATGCGAACACCTGTTCACCTTAACGGCTGTGTGAAATAAATGTTTCCAATATAGTTAGCCAAAAATGTAATCAATAAAGGATGGAGTGAATAGATGCCCAACATAATAGCCAGAACACTACTTCCTGCTTCGTAGCTCTCTACCTACCAGTGGTTTCAATGAAAAACTGGAATATGAAGGAGAGCACATAAATGGAATACAAGTATACAAATAACGATAATATTGTAGCTTCACAAAGCAGTAGGTTATTGGCTGCTAGGATCTGTGACACCCATTTGAAAGCTGGAAGAGGAAGATAAATAATTATAGAAATGGTGACCAATCTTTATTTGGAAAGTACACATTCCGACAAATAAAAAATTGGAAAATGTCTTTCTACTCCAAACATCTATACTAAAAATGTAAACTAAAGTTAGAAAATGTTATTATATTTCTGAAAACTGTCTCAAATATTGCATTTTGCAGCATAGTATTTCCCACATATTCTTGGGCACAAAATACAGCATCTTACGAATATGAATGCCACGAGTCTTCTAAATGGTTTGATGCCCAATATCAACTAATCAAGAACAATGCCTAATGCAAAACAATTACTAATTACTTTTGCAGGCAAAAAATCCACTTACAGGAAAAAAGTGTATATATGTGTGCGTACAGTTGTCATATTCTGTGTTTGGTAAAAAAAAATCTCTGTGTTAGGTTGTATCATTTACTTCTGTGGAAGCAAGAAAGCTGCAGTGATGGTTGGCATGTTGTCCACAATGCTGTGGGTGTGGTGCTGAGGGGCTTAACGGAAAACAACCCCAAAATGAATACTTGAGCAATAGATATCAAATTAAGGGGTAAATTTATCAAAGAGTGAAGTTCCGCCACTAGAGTGAAATTCCGCAGCTCTCAATTCATTTCTATGGGATTTTAAAAGGCGTATTTATCAATAGGTGAAAGTCAAAGTTCACCCTTTGATAAATATGCCTATAAAAATCCCATAGAAATGAATGGAAAAATGAATGGCGGAATGGAAGAACTTCACTATTAACTTCACTCTTTGATAAATATACCTCGAAGTGTCATATAAAATAATCTTATCAAACTGGAATATATATATAAGTAAATATTGCCTTGAACCCAGTCTATTAATTGGCCTAGCATCTATGGTTTGTTTAGTATGTTTGTGTGCACTGTGAATCATAAGATCCCAGGGGGCTGTCTGTTGTTTTTTTTTTTTTTTTTTTTCTTTTCTTTAAATGGCAATTTTCTATTTATGATTACCCAATGGCACATACTACTAAAAAGTACAATATTATGAAAATGGTTTATTTACATGAGGGGTATGGTTTTCCTTTAAAAGGGAACTATAGAGAAAATTAAAATGTAATATAAGCTTCCTTATACTGAAATAAGACGTTTTCTAAATACAATTAATTAAACATGCGGTATTGTTTCAGAAATAATCAAGTTTATCTTCATTATTCCTCTCTCAGCATCTGTTTCTCTTCATTCTGTCTTCATGTATCTTTTAGGGGGGCTCCTTTTGCCTAGAAGGTGTATTAGAAATCCCCAGACATCATGTCTCTCTACATGCAGGTTTTGTGAATCAGTTATTTGAGTGAGTCAGTTATTTGAGTGAGCTTTATGACATCTGATAGGACACAAAGCCCCCCTATAAGATATATTGGATCTAACTATCAATGAATATCTGACACCCAACTGCTGCATGAAGAGAGAATATAGAGAAACAGATGCTCAGAAAGAAATAGTGAAGATAAACGTGATTAATTCTGAAACTATGCAGAATGTTTAATTGCTTGTATTTATGAATTTTCATATTTCAGTATGATGAAACTCATATTACATTTTCATTTTTGCGATATTTCCCCTTTTAGGACAAATCAGCCTACTGAGAAGCCCTCTGTATAATGAGATGCTTTTTTATTGTATAGCCTTCCATTCTTGTTCAAACCAGGAAGCAGATTGTGTCTTTACTTTCAGTTTCAGATTGTTCCATGATTATTGCAAGAAATAGCAAATCATAGATATTTCATGTTTAAAATAGTGGGCAAAATTGTCTTCAACACCATCTATATTCATTATGATAATGTTAAAACAGGGGGTTTACTATCCATTTAAGCAGAAGACAGATTTATTAAAGGAGTTGTTCACCATTAGATAGAGATATGCACTGTGAAAACCCCTGTAAAGTCAAAACTGTAGTAATCACAGTAATCATCATTTCTCTGCTCCCTCTAAAAGAAGCTTTGTTTGATGAGTGAAAAGCACATCATTTCATTTTCCATAGGAAAAAAACATGCAATATAATTCATTTTTCTGTTACTAGAAATGTTTTTCCCAAGTCTACTTTATAAATTGATGTTTTGTTGGTTTAAATGTGAAAGATTCAATTTACATAAAGTAAAAAAAAAAAAAAAAATCACTCTGATAAATGGCTGAAGCTTTTTACCTAAAGTAGGTGCTCGAGATGGGATTTATTTCTTTTCTACATGCCATTTCCCTTTCCTTTTACTTGCAGAATATAATTAATGGGCTAAATAAAAAGTGGATTTCTTTGCTCTTAATGCATAGGAATTATTACAAAATCAATAAACCCTTTTCTTTCTCTGATCTTTTGTTGCTTTTAAAATTTCACCAAGTAAGCAGGGTGGGGTGAAGTAAGACACATTAGTGCATAAATTACCATGTTTATACTATGTTGAAAAGCTTAGTTAATATCACTATAGTTTTGTGGTCAAAATTGTTATTGTTAATTGAAAAATAAATAACCAATTTCTTGGTTTCAAAAGCAAATACTTGAGCAACTCGTATTAGGGGCTTATAGAACAATGGGCTGAATAATTGGGAGATCTAAAGTGCATAGCACATTACTGTGTATTGCATATTCTATTTTTAAGGCTGGTGTGACTGTAAGATTTAAAAGATATCAGTACTGAGATTAACGGAAATTCAAAGCTATTATTCAGGCTGTAAACGCCTGCATTGTTTACACCAATAAAGGCCTGTACTGTTCACATCTCAGACCCAGACTGTCAGTGCCCACATTGTTCACTCAGACTGTAGGAGTAGCTCCGGCATTGTGTCACTATATGTAGTACAGTTTGAAATGTTCATCTTAGAGTAGTTCTGAAAGGTTTCCCTGTCTCCTGACCTATTCTTCTTTGTGCCATATTTTGCCTTCCCTATACTGCATTTGTGAGACACTGCTTACCTGTGTGTGCCATGCTTTGCCTACCTGTGTATGCCATTCATTGTCTGGCCTATGCTCCCTATGTGTGCAATATTCTGCCAACCTGTGCCATACTGTGCTGCCTGTGTGTGCCATACATTGCTTACCCTATGCTGCCTGTGTGTGCCATACTCTGCCTGTGTGTACCATACTCTGCCTGTGTGTGCCATACTCTGCCTGTGGGAGGTGAACGTGGTGGAATTTATTTTTATTTTGAAATTGCTGTTAGTGGCCCCTAAGGTGTTTAATTGTATGCTGGGAGTTGCTGTGTTATCCACAGGGAGCAGGGTGCATATGGATTTAAGGGGCACACACAGACACACACAGACACACACAGACACACACAGACACACACAGACACACACAGACACAGACACACACAGACACACACAGACACACACAGACACAGACACACACAGACACACACAGACACACACAGACACACACAGACACACACAGACACACACACTTTGAACTCTTTAGATACCTGCCACTCTGGTTGTTAAAAGGTTAACAGTAAGGCTGCAGCATCCCCTTAATCACTTAGAAATCCTTCTACTCCTATAACCCCCTCTGCCCCCTCCCTCAGGAATTTACTTTGGCATGCTCCGTTCTTCTCAGCTCGGATTGCTAAACACACCCTCCAGTTTAGCAGCCAATAAAGAGATAGCATTGCTGGTTCCCTAGCTGTCTGATCCTATTTTTTTTCCATAACCACCTCTCCTGAGCTCAACCCTAGCACAACTTTTTATCAAATTGTGCCTGTGTAAACCTGCATTCTGGATTGCATGAACTTTACAGCATACATGCCTTGTTTGCAGATGTCAATGTTACTGATGATGTGTCAGAGGGAAAATGGAGCCTGGTGAAAGCTGCTATTTGTTTTAGGAAAATGTGATGGAGCTGGCAAATGCAGTACAAATGATGTGACTTGGGTGGGTGAGATATGCCCAACTTATATACATGGTAGGAAAATGTAGGCTTTACATGTCCTTTAAGGACATTTCTTAATATGACTTAATTAACTGTTTTTCACATATGGGTGATATCCCTGCAGCGAGCACCAACCATTTGGTTTTTCAAGTGCTACCAACATTAATGTATGGTCTTAAAAGTTCTTGTGGTAACATGGGTGTGGTTTAAAAAGGGGAGTGGTCAACATTGGCTTCCATTATTGGCCCTTCACCACATAGGCCAGAACAGTTCTGGCCCTCAGTACCACAGAAGTTGGCAGCACTGGTCTAGGCTGTTGTACATTACTTTTTTTTAAAGACTTGCTTTCTCTTTCTATGCAGAATCTTTGTCCTTTTGACAGAGGAAATGCCATTCAGACTTCACTGAGATTAGTTCTTCTGTTTCCATTTTGCACCATCGGTTCTTTTTTCTATTTTAACAAAATGCGGACCCACAGAATGTCACTATCCTACATTGTATGTGTGGGTTTTTAAAGTGTGGCCAGTGCTAGATTTGTGCCATGCATATTGCATTGAGCTTTGGTAAACAGGTTGTGACCAAATAAAATCTTACCATAAAACCTTATACCACATCACATATTGAGTTATAGCTTCTACCCTGCCACCGTCTCATATTATACCCCACTGTTATGCAGAGCTTTTGATGCAGTTGGCTGGTGTAACATTATTCAAATGTCCGCTTTTGTGCCCTGTAACTTTGGCTGCTGGCCTCAACATGATATTTATAACAATCATTCAGTTTGTTTACAGTTTTTTGAGGGAGACACTTTTCTAACTACAGAATGGGGTTTCATATATTTTCTACTTGCTGAAGCACACTGGTGTACTTTTTTCTTAATATGTGCATTTGTTGTCATTTTCTCATCTGTATTTCTGATTTATTCTCTGAATACCAATCCCTTTATTAATGATTTAAAGGTGGTGTCCAGTTGTAAGGAAAAAATTACTTGTTTTGCAATTCAGTGCTTTGAAATATAGACATCACAGAGAAAAAATGTCACTGTAGTATCTACTACTCAATAAAATTAGAGAATTGTCAATGATCTCAATAAATGTCCAAGTCGTGCAAAAAACACAATAAAAAAGTGATTTCCCACTTAGGCATTAAAGAAGGTTTGCTGATTTAAGTACAACCTAAGTACAAATATTGGCTTGACAGCGGTCTTCAATATATTTTTCAGTTTCAGAATGCTTGCTTTTGCTCTCTTGAGACAGTCTGATGCAAGACCATAGTTCATCAGGTTAGCAGCATATCAGTCCCCCACCCACCCCTTTGTTTTTATTCATTAGCTAAAAGCAAAGGCAGGACTGTTTATGGTTTAAGGTTCATGAGTTCAGTGTTTCTTAAACTGTGCTACCTCTCTAACATGGGGATCCACTAGCTTCTGCTTTTACATAGACCTGAATTATGTGGCAAAAAATGGCAATTGCATATCTCATAGTTAACATGTACCTTAACATTTAGACCTTTTTGTAATTTCAGGAATATTTGTCATTGCTTACCCCTAGTTATCACTATTTTTATTCTAAGCACTTGCTTAGCTAGCTATAGAGGAAGCTGAGGAAGTTGATCTACAGATGATGGTGGGGTAACTACATTCACAGTTTACACAGACAACAAGGAGTAATATATATATATATATATATATATATATATATATATATATATATATATATATATATATATATATTATATATTGTTTTATCTTCCGGTAGCTTGTGTGTAATTAAATGAGCACAATGACCATCGCTGTTCTAGATGTTGAGAATATACTTTATTAACCTACTAGTATTCAACATTGGAACATGTCAGCTTTATGATGGATTGCGTGAAAACATCTCTGTGATCACTAAACAGAATGCAGTGTGCAACAGTGCAAAAACTAAAAGCCCACATCTGATGTATAAAATGAAAATGATCTAGATTTTTTTTTTTCTGGTTTATAATTCACCCAAACAAGGGCCTGACCATCAAGCTTTCTGAAGATCTTCTTTAAATGGATAATGGGATTTTGTGGAAGGGGTAGAAAATTGTATGGGGTGTTTTGTCTAGTCTTTCAAACTCCTCCAGAACAGGGATGAAGTTAAAGGGGGACTCTCACCCAAACTATAGTTGTCTTTCATACAAGAACTGCATTCAGTTATGGGTGTTTGAAAATAATTGATTTTACTTATACCCGCGCCTTTACTAAATCATTTCCAACCATCAACACATCCTACAGCTAGCTTTTTCTCATTGCCAACAATATGTCATTCTTAGATACTGAATCTCTGCACCCTGCCTTCAGTTTCTTCCCTGTGATGTGTCCTGTTGAACTTCTTCCTGTAGTTTCTTCCCTGTGATGTGTCCTGTTGAACTTCTTCCTGTGGCAGCTTACCCTTCTATAGGGGGATAGCACCAAAGATGGGGGGGGGTGGAGTAAATCTTATGGTCAGGCTCAAGATTCCCCATTCACCCCACAATCTCTTGGCAATATAAAAGTGTGATGCTACTGTGCTTCACCACACAGACCGGTTGACACTTGGCTCCTATCTTTGCAAACGAATAGCGTTACAAACATGCAAAGTAGTAAGTGACAGCATGCCCATGTGGTTAACAGTGAAGCATAGTAGCAGCGCATTTCATTAGCTTAACTGATTTTATAATTTTGCCAGGCTATGGTTTATTGTGGAGTTTTGTGCACTGTAAGCATGTTAAAGTGCACATGACAGTATCCCTTTAAATTAGAGGTAAAAGGGGAAGGTGGACTAACCTCATGGGCAAAGTTGGGCTGTAGGTAAAGGAAGTGTTTTGGTGACATGGGATGTGAGCCTTGGCATGCCAACTTCAGGACAGTAAATCGTAACTTTGAAAAAACAGTGCTATATAAATAAATGATGATGATAAATGATTATGAAGAATAAAAAAAAATGGGAGAGAATCAAGTGTGTTTATTTTGAAATTGTGCCTTTAAGTTCAACATAATAGTAGAGGGCCGTATGTATTATTTTGCCAATAAAATAGGCAACCCATGTGAGCTAGGCAACATGTCCAAGTGCCCATCCAGGAGGCCAAAGCAGGAATACAAGGAAAATATTTTTCATTGATCAGGCATTTCTGCTTGAGTATTCTACTTAAGTATCTCCCTGCATCACCAGATAGACCGGGATGTTGCCCGCAAACAATGACATTTTTTCACTTATCCTTCTTCTTTGGAGTTAAGTTTTGTAAGGCAACTGTGCAGTTTGCAGGGCTCTATTGTCATTCCACTTTGATGAGGAATTACATCAGAAAGCAAAATCGCTATTTTAGCAATGTGATTTCTGTATGGGGTATTTGCCCGCCCACAACGAGCAGAAACTGTTCAGGGCTTCCAAAAAGTAAACCTTTCCTTATTATCTGTTGTTTCAAAGTGTGCTTTGATTATTTAATTGTTGTGGTTTAATTTTGTCCATGGTTTTGTGTTCTCACATTCTTAATAGTTTGGTGAGGCTAAAGGTTTTGCAGCAAGTTTGCCAGAAGTTAAGGACTTAAACCCCCAGATGCATAGACTTAAACATACGCGTGCGTGCGTGTTCTTTGTAACTGTGTGCTGTGCAACACAGCCAATTGCTTTATAAAAACAGAACACAAGAAACTGTTGTTGGATTTTATGGCTTTTTTAGTGAAGTTACGATAGTCCATAAAGTACTTCATACCAATTTTCCTGTGTTTGGGGAAGTCTTTGCCTTCACAACAGGACAGCCATTAAACTAGCTATGATTTCAAAGAGCACATGGTAACAATAATAAGCATACGTTTATAACCATTAATAAAACATAATAGCATTTGCATTCTTTTCAGTAGGCTAAGAGAAGCAATTTACCTTGGCACTTTGTTTTTGTTTTTTTTTTTTTTGTTAAATGGTTAATCTACACTCTTGAGATTTAGCAGCCAGCAGAGAGAAACTATTCGCAATGCGAAAAGTTATGCCTTTGCGCTAACAAATTTTGCTTTGTGCGAATTTAATATAGCTTTTGCGAGCCCGGAAACTGTTTAGCAACCACTTCCGACAGTGAAAGACTGTTTGCGAATTTTATAGTTTGAGCCAATGCGCAGTCAATGTAATAAAACTTCTTAATGAAAAAGTCGTTATGTTTGCTCCAAAAGATTACGACACCTTCAAGCACTTCTTGAGAGTGCGCAATTAAAATTCGCAATGCGCAATTAAAATTCGCAATGTGCAATTTAAATTCGCAATGCGCAATTTAAATTCGCAATGCGCAATTTAATATTCGCAATGCAATAACAGTTTAAGGAACAATATTACATTGCGAGATGTGGATTTTTAGTCTTATTGGTGCAAATTGTTTTGCTCTTTGCGACTTTTATTACATTCCCCTGTTAGTGTCGTACATAGTTATAAATAAGCTGATAAACTACATATCCCACTATTTCCAGTCTCATTAATTTTTCTGTATAAAATCGTTTTTATTTAATAAATAAAAAACCTTAGACATCTGTAACTCCTTTATCTTGCAGGCATTTTCACATTGGTTTTCAGATCCACTGTAATTGTTTTATTGGGCTGTGACTGATTTAAACATATGGAACACCTCTTTTATAAAGTAACATTAATTTTATTTAACAACACATCACTAGAATGGTTTGTATGAGATGCATGTTTCAAACAGGCAAGGTCATTTGAGGATATGATTTACAAGCAGCAGTGTACAACAAGTCGAGTTCTCAGAAAAATAGATGCTGCAGTAAGGGAGCTTGGAGGGGGGGGCAGTGAAGCTGGGGTGGAGGGGGCTAGGGATTAGTTCACCTTTAATTACTGTAACAAAACTTGAATTTTAGTGTATACGCCACTTAATGTGGATGGGCATCCGTGTAGGCTTCATGTGGGCATCCTATTCCACAGCTTTTATTTGCATGCTGCTTACCGTAGTTGCCACTATGATTTGGCGCTTGGCACATCAAAACTGATTTAAATAGCATGATACAAACCATGTTTTCAATTGAGAATTTCCTGCAGCTGAATCCAGTGAGTGCTGGTGTAAGAGATGGATCATAGTGGCATTTTTAATTAGTTATTACTAATTACGAAGCTGTGCCAAGACAGCCTCCTGTGACTGAGTCAGGAGAGGCACTGCCCAGAAAACCCAAGGTCTCTGGTTCTACAACAGGCAGGTCCTGACTTTCTCATAAGTGATTTGTTGACAGAATCTAAGGGGGCAGATTTTTCAAAATTCTGAAAAAAAAATCCTTTTCACATGTCACCAGTGAAAAAAGATTGTTATCCAAAAATGTGACCTTAATTATAATTTTTTCCTATCATTTACTGGTACGAAAGTGAAAAGATGTGAAACATTTTTAAAAGTTCATCATTCACTAAAATTAGAAAATCAGTAAAGTATCTAATCAAAGTAAGATGGAAAGCTACTGGGGTTTCCTCAGAGGAAGGATCTGATGTTTATGTGTAAATATAGTTTATTGTTAAGATGAAAAGGGTAGCCAATAAGGTAATATGTTTCCATATTAGGTTGATTTTGACTATATAACTGTTCTGTACTGATCAGTGTTTTAATGATGTTTTTGGGACCCAGGTTTGCATTTCATGTTAGTTCTTCAAAAGTTGCTTTCTGTACAAATCCCTCAAACAAAGTAAACAAAGTTTACATGGATGCATACTCAAAGTAGGCAAAATGGGGACTAAAACTACATACTGTTGCCAACTAAATGGTTTTGTCTTGTACAGCTTTGAAAGTGCTCTTAGTATTGCTTTAGTTTACAAACATTACAAAAGATGATTCAGTAGATGTTTTATTGCTTGCAAATTCAAATGTTTGTAACAAAGATGATGTATAGCAGTATAAAGAGTAGAGCTTACAATATAATAGGGATGCACCGAATCCAGGATTCGATTCGGGATTTGGCCCGGATTCTGCCTTTTTCAGCAGGATTCGGCCGAATCCTTCTGCCTGGCCGAACTGAATCCTAATTTGCATATGCAAATTAGGGAGAGAAATCGCCTGACTTTTTGTCACGAAACAAAGAAGTAAAAAATGATTTCCCCTTCCCACCCCGAATTAGCATATGCAAATATGCATATGCAAATTAGGGTTTGCTATTCGGCCGAATCTTTCACAAAGGATTCGGGAGTTCGGGCAAATCCAAAATAGTGGATTCGGTGCATCTCTACAATATAAGGTCTCTATCACATACACTATTTTGTATAGAAAAGACCAAACTAGCACACAAGACTTGTGTCTGCAGGGCAAGCCCTTGCAAAAGTTTTACTGCGGTGGTACCGCAGTAAAACTTTTGCAAGGGCTTGCCCTGAAGACACAAGTCTTGTGTGCTAGTGTGGTCTTTTCTATACAGTTTACTGGGAGGTTGCCGTATCCCTCCATTCACTGTGCACCGAGCAAAGCCAAATATCTGTACAACGGGTGTGCAAGAGTCTACTTCAATTGAAGCTTAATAGTATTTTGCCTACCCTCCAATGCAAGCTGGATTGTACAGAATGATCTTTAACATTTGGGGATGGGATCTGTTATCCCGAAACCCATTATCCAGAAAACTCTGAATTATGGAAAGGCTGTCTCCCACAGACTCCATTTTATTCAGATTTTTAAAAATGATATCCTTTTTCTCTGTAATAATAAAACAAAACCTTGTGCTTGATTCAAACTAAGATATAATGAATCCTTATTAGAGGCAACCCCAGTCTAATGGTTTATTTAATGTTTACATGATTTTTTAATAAACTTAAGCTATGTAGAGCCAAATTACAGAAAGATCCGTTATCTGGAAAACACTGGGTCCTGAGAATTCTGGATAACAGGACCTTTACCTGTATAATGAATTGGACCTAAAGATTAACAAAAATTTTTATGATGACTTTTTGTTGAACAACAGAAATGTTTTAAGTAGGAAGTTTGCGGTAAATGGCTGGGATAGTAACTAAACGATAACACCTATTATACTTATCACCTGCCCAGAGCAACTCAAGTATCTACAAAGCATCGTGTGAGGGTAGTGCGTAAATCAGATCTAGTTTGTGCAGCCATTTTTGTTTATATTTGGAGATTTAATTTTTTACTTAAATCAAGCATTAATTTCATTACTGTAACACAATAATTTGTGAATAGGTGGTTAATATTGTTAACAATTACTTCTCTTCTACTGGTGAGCAAAAACTCTTATTTCCTACAAATTATTTATTATAGAACTTACATAAAACAAACTGCAGGATCCTTACTTGTAGTATGGTAATATTTGAGAACAATAAAACTCCCCTTCAGGAAATGGTGCATGGGGAACAAGAAGAGATAAATTGCAGTGCAATATTCTTTATCTCCTCTTTTCAGCCGTCCGTATTCCAGAGGTTTGTTGCTACAATGCTTACTCTACACAATAACTTTTTTGTATAGATTACTGTGGTGTGCTTCTTCTCTAGGTCTTACACTGAATTTGCTTATCAGCGCTATTCATCATGAACGGCAGGCCGATCTATCAAAGACTGCATCATGAGCCTTTTATGCTTGAAAACCTATGCTTGACTTTCAGATGGTAGCAATTTGAACACTTGCATTAAAAGCATTACCCATTACCCTCTACATATATTTTGCAAAGTTTCATGTTTTTACTGCTTGTTAGTTTTGACTCGCCAAGGAACTGTAACAAGTTTCTTACTGTAATGGGAATTTATTGTTTTAGTTTGGTTGTCCTACAATGCCACTAAGAATCCACTACCCTTCGAACATACGCAAATGTAGCCTGACAGCATTGCTTAGATTAAAATATTTTCTAATATATCATTTTGTAATATGATGCGCTTTATATATGTTGGTGTGTGCAAGTAAGACTCAATATATTATAATATAAGACTTAATATATTATATACTTAATATATTTCTGCCTTTAAAGGACCACTATACTTGAAACGTTTCTTGCTTATTACTAGGGGATTTCTATGCTGACATAACATTATTGTATCTGTATAAAAGGTATCTATGAAGAGTGCCATTTATGGCCCTATCCAATATAGCCAATGTCAATTATTCCACATTTTTCCACTTGTCTACTAGGATGTGTTTCCTTATTGTAATGAATGGAGCCCTATAATTGCTTTCAAATAGTAAGGGGCCAATTAACTAAGGGTCGACTATCGAGGGTTAATTAACCCTCGATATTCGACTAGGAACTAAAATCCTTCTACTTCGAATATCGAAGTCGGAGAATTTAGCACAGATAGTTCGATCGAACGATCTAAGGATAATTCCTTCGATCTAACGATTGAATCCTTCGAATCGAACGATTCAAAGGATTTAAATCCAACGATCGAAGGAATATCCTTCAATAAAAAAAAAATTAGCCAAGCCTATGGGGACCTTCCCCATAGGCTAACATTGACTTCGGTAGCTTTTAGATGGCGAACTAGGGGGTCGAAGTATTTTTTAAAGAGACAGTACTTCGACTATCGAATGGTCAAATAGTCGAACGATTTTTAGTTCGAATCCTTCGATTCGAAGTCGAAGGTCGAAGTAGCCCATTCGATGGTCGAAGTAGCCCAAAAAAAACCTTCGAAATTCAAAGTTTTTTAACTTCGAATCCTTCACTCGAAGTTAGTGAATCGGCCCCTTAATCTTTAAAGACCTTAGGTTCATATTTACTAAAGGATGAAAGCTAAAGGGTGGTTCACGTTTAAACTACCGTAACTTTTTATACAATGGCTAATTCTAAGCAACTTTTCATTTGGCCTTCATTATTAGTTTTTGAATTATTTCCCTTCTTCTTCTGACTATTTCCAGCTTTCAAATGGGGGTCACTGACCCCATCTAAAAACAAATGCTCTGTAAGGCTACAAATGTATTGTTATTGATAAGTTTTATTACTCGTATTTCTATTTAGGCCTCCCCTATTCATATTTTAGTCTCTTATTCAAATCAGTGAATGGTTTCTAGGGGAATTTGGACCATAGCAACCAGATTGCTTAAATTGCCAACTGGAGAGCTGCTGAATAAAAAAAAACAAATAACTCAAAAACCATAAAAAATGAGAACCAAATGCAAATTGTCACAGAATATCACTTTCTACTAAAAGTTAACTCAAAAGTGAACAAGTGAACAACATTTTCACCAGTTCAAATGAAATTCACATCGGTGGAAATTCGATTTGCACAAGTGAACATTCTCATCTTTTCTCCAGTCTTCAGTGAATATTTGCCAGTTTAGAGCGCAAGAATTAATTTTTGTCGAGATTTAGCTTAAAAACTACACCCAGGAAATAGCCGTAAAAAAAAAAAGTTACATGTTAAAATAAAAAAAAGAGTGGATCGTTAACGAAGTTTGAAATTATGCTGCCATTTAAAGGGTTACATTTTCAGCATATGTGAGGTCAGTAAATTATGCTGTTCAGAAATGTGTAATTATTTTAATAGGTCTCTTTCACCACATTTAAAAGAAAATCCTAAACTGTTCAGTTTAAGGCAAAATTAATGTCTTTTTGTGGTAAAGCAATTTGCAGAAAACATCTTTGAGATTAGATATCACTTACCTCTGGAGGAATTCACGAAAGCTAAATTCAAATTGTTATCTTATGGCTGACATTTAATAACCCTATATACGTTAAAATATAATCTTGAGATAATTCCTGATGTCCAAAACAAATCTGAAACACAACATTCTATTTCTGCATTGTTTTCTGCTCTATATTTTGCCACATCTTTGGCTTATTAATGACTTTTATTTTGGCGCATAATATTGTTATTTTAGTATGTTCGTGTCTGTTCAAACTCCCTTTGTGGTTCCATAAACTGTAGGAGTGCATTTTGCTCTCTAGGCATCTGTCTGTGTTATGATAAATGTATGAGCAACATTCTAAGCTCTAGAGATCCATTTTTATGTTGTCTGAAAATGAATAGTTGTTCACTGTTCTTTATCTACAGTAGACTTTGTTTTTTGTGTGTTAAAATCCAATTGATACTAGAATGGGAGTTGCACTCAATTTCCGGTATTAATTCAAGGGTCTAAAAGAAAAGTTCGAATACAGTTTGTTCAATTAGACTTTACTTGCATTTTTAACCCTACATATGAAAAATGAATATAAGCATGTGTTGTATAATGTAAAGAGTTCCAGAAATGCTGTTTTATTTTCCTCTAAACCAACACTAGGGCTGCCTTTTACTTTATATGTTTTTGTTTAACAATTTATAATATACATAAAGTTAAAGGAACAAATCAAAGCAAGCACTAAAATAAAACAAGAACAGGAAATAAAACATAACATTGTTTCAAACCACGTTCAGGATTAAAAAAACAAATAGCATTGTGTGCATTAACTTGTTATAGTAAAAAAAGGGGAGACCCTAGCTGCTGCTATGACTTGCAAAAGGAACACATTCTATAGGGATAAAAAAACAGCTACTATCCACTATGTGTTTGTACTTTGCTCCCTGCACTGCAGGTAGATTGAAAAATTGTTGTAAGTCTATATGCTCCAGTGAATACCTGCATTCTGCTGCACCTTATTCATAAGGGGCAGGTGGGTGGAGTCATGTAATCATCCCACCTCACACCCCACTAACTTTTACATCATTCAGATTCAGGATTTTTTTTCTACAGTGCTTTGTGCCTCATTGCTCTTGCATTTGGGGTCCTAGTAAATTAGTTTTTTTTTTAGTAAGAGTTTTGGCAAGTAGGCATACTAGCAAGTAGTAGGGACAAGTCTATGTGAATACTCAGAGTATTAGTAGCCAACTAACAAAATTGCCACTGGATTCCGCAAAATCAGTTAGGTGAGGTAGGAAAGGAGAAAGTCTTATGAATTGGTTTTATAAACCACACACAGTTACATTGGGAGATACTCTTTTTACTATTAAAAAGATACTGCATATAATAGTTATAATATATTAAAAACATACTGCAATTATTTTTTACCTTGTCACTTAGTCTCCGGGATCAGTAACTAATTGCATGTTAACTGGGCCAAGACCATAAGTTTGCTTGCAGTGTGTATGTGCCTACATGCCAAACAGTGCTGGGGATGGTAACACAGGCAAAGATGGTGGCTGATGGTTCTGGAGCCACAATGGGGGAACACCTAAGTAGGGGAATGTGATTGATACAGTTGAGGAGTGGATTGATGCAACTATTAAAATGCCCCCTTAGTATCTTGATGGCATTTAGATCTTGGCTTTGACTTGGACATTTCAGAGCCCTCCATTCTTTTTCTTTTAGTCATTTATAGGTGAATTTATTGCAGTGTTTAGTATGTATTATTACAAGATCTACTTTTGCTTCAGCTTGCCTCACCTGTTCAGAGAACATTTTGTTCCAGAAGTCCTAGACTTTACATAGGTGTTCATTGTCAAATTGTAGTTTTGCCTTGATTTTTTTTCTAGACAGGTTCCTTCTAGCACACCTCTTATATTTGTGCAGCCTAAACATATGCACTTTGACATCAGTAGTGGGGAGAGCTACCTATAAGTCACATGATGAAATTCTGGGGTTCTTAGAGACTTTGGCATATGCATTCTGCTCTTGGCCTGAGTTTTCTGAGACGACAAGTGCCTCCAGACTGTGAAATGATTCCCTCACAGACTCCTAGGCATTAATAACCTTTTGCTATACACCCTGGAGTGCTCTTTTAATTAATACATGGTGATCGCACACTCCAACAACAAAGAGCCCAAGCTAAATCTCGGAGGCTTAAAAAAGACAGGTTTCTTCAAGATCTTCTCCAACAATGTTCTAATTATTTGTACCTGATTTGGTGCACCAAATTCTAATTTTAGGTATTTGAGTTAGTGATAAATGTAGGGGTATACTTATTTTTTTTAACATGCATAATTTAAATGTGTTTCTTTAAATTAAACGATAGACTACCAAATGTAAATGTTGCATGATATTTGTTGTCTTATATTATATTTACTGTTAAAATGAAAATCAAATATCTGTATGTTAAAATAAGGCATGGGGTGTACTTTATCTCATGATTGTAACTGTCCCAGAAGTGGAAATTGAGATTCGTAGGAAAATAAGTATAAAAGGAACATTGGTAAATGGGAATAAAAAGTCATTTTAATAACTATAGATCTTGTTTTTTAGTTTGTACTGATCATTTTAAGACCTGTGAGTGCTGATCCCTCTTTGGGTTTGTATGACTTATCTATTGATCGCACACCCCAGGCATATTTATTTATTTTTTCGTGAGTGCTGGCATCCCTCGGAGTGTGTGTGTGTGTTTCTCCGCCAGAAAGCAGTTCTAGTATTTGTCACACTTGTTAGTTTTTTTTTTTTTTTTTTTATAGAATTTTATCACAAAAGTTAAAAACAAGCTGATTATACCAAATAATATTTAAATACTATTTATAAGTGAAATAAAGGGATTAAAGTAGAAAATATAAGAATTTTAATATTATAGACACATTTAAAAAGCTCTACTGGGTAGGAAATTACTTTCACTTTCCATTCTGTACTTTCTAGATTTCACTGCTCTCTCCACATTCCCCTTCCTCCATGTGTAGCCTGCCTTAAGTACAGTGTTTACAAATGGCACCTGCCTTCTTCCTGTGACTGTGAATTCCAAGACTTAAAGGAAAACTATACCCCCAAAATGAACACTTAAGCAACAGATAGTTCATATCATATTAAGTGGCATATTAAAGAATCTTACCAAACTGGAATATATATTTTAGTATTGCCCTTTTTCATCTCTTGCCTTGAGCCACCATTTCGTGATGGTCTCTGTGCTGTCTCAGAGATCACCTGACCAGAAATACTTCAACTCTAACTGTAACAGGAAGAAGTGTGGAAGCAAAAGACACGACTCTGTCTGTTAATTGGCTCATTTGACCTAACATGTATGGTTTGTTGGTATGTTTGTGAGTACAGTGAATCCTACGATCCCCGGGGGCGGCCCTTATTTTTTAAAATGGCAATTTTCGATTTATGATTACCCAATGGCACATACTACTAGAAAAGTATATTATTATGAAAATGGTTTATTTACATGAAGCAGGATTTTACATATGAGCTGTTTTATGCAATATCTTTTTATCGAGACCTACATTGTTTGGGGGGTATAATTTTCCTTTAAGGGAACAAGATTTAAATTATTAATAAAGTTTATTTTGCTTGACTAACATGATAAAATAGAAGTTGGAATTATTTCTTACGGTGATGGGTCCCCTTTAAGTAAACAACCCCATTACATATTTTTTACTACAACTCAGTCTAAGCAGTACATTACAAGAGATACCCCAGATTTCCAGAAGCAGGATGTTATGTTAAACTGTAAGGGGACTTTAAATGCACAGGCTTGCGGAAAAAGTAGCGCATCACTACACCACTACTTTACTTATCTTTCCCATGCATCCCATGCAACTTGATCTTGGGAAAAATATAAAATACATTAAGGTTATTTTTGTAATCATGATTTGTTTTTCTTTCGTTGCTAACATATTTAAAAAAAAAAAACTCAGATTAGAGAAACGTAATTGCTGTAAGCCATGGGGGGAATAAAACTCGATCACAAAAAATGTAATTACTCCATTCATTTTTGCAAAATAGAATTCTTTCAAAATCGAAAAATAAAATACATTGAGTATTGAAAATACATTGATCTCTTCTATAGAAGCGCTCAGTGTTTTCTTTGAAATGTAAGATTTTTTTTCTAGGGAAATCTTGTGACTTTTCATCTCGAAACAAGTAAAACGTGATTTTTCCACTTTCCTTTCCCGCCTCTAATTTGCATATACAAATTAGTATTCGGTCACAAAGGATTCAGGGATTCGGCCAAATCCCAAATAGTGGATTTGGTGCATACCTAATATTTTTCCAACAAGAAAACTAGAATTCTAAAAAATTCAAGTTAGCTTTTTATGCGGTAATATTTTTCAATTGCAGAAAAATAATCTTGCTTTTTAGTATATTTGCTTCTTACACTTACACTTACCTTACCAGGAAGGTGGCACACAAAAACCACAAAAATGGATTATCACACAAAATTCCATGTGCTGTGCTGGTTTCCATGGTTTTAGCTAGGAGTTCCACTGAAAGCATACTGTAGGACTCCAGAATACAATAACCTTGACAATTCTGTCTCCTACTTTGTGGCAGCAGTTTGGGGAATGTTTTTATTTTTCAACACTATAATGCATTCATGCATGTGCAGTTGGTGAGATGGCAGGGGAAGAACTCATATGGCCTGGAGAATGCTGACTGAAAGCCAGACCTGATCTTCAACATCAGTTTCCCAACCTCACTAGTATTATTATGGTGGAATAGAAGCAAATACAAATGTAGTTAAAGGCTTTATCAAAAGCTGCTAAGGGAGGACCAATTTAGTTTGGGAATGTGATGTTGGCCATGAAGTGTGTGTTTGTAGATTAGCCTTCTACTCTTGGTCTCATGGAGAATTTTAGGCACTATTTAGAAATGTAGTCAGGCAAGTCATCAATAACATAAATAACAATGAACATATCTTCCAGGAAGAATTACATGCTTATCCTAAAAGACTTGAGTTTGAGCCACCTTTTCAGCAAGAACAGCTAAAAATAGTAAAGATACAGGCTTAGATTACTTATGCAGACAGCATACTTTTTTCAAACTGAAATAAAACACTGTATTGTTTATTCTGAGGTTTTGTTCTTAGAAATAAAAAATATTACAGTGAACAGCATTTTATTATAGTATCTGCTACTTGGTATAATGAAAGAATTGCTCAAGGGTCTAAATACTTTTGTATATATACTATATATTTCAATGTATGAGGGAGAAAAAAAAATTCCAGTTAACATTTTATAGATTTTCTTCTGTGTCATTACCTTTTGGCTGTTTACTAAATTTCTCTTGAAACTCTGCTAAATTGTGGCATCATTATATAATTACAGGTGTCATTTTTATTCATCTTAAATTGTTTTTCCCTTTCTGGAATTGCGCGAGATGGAGGATATTATAAGATCTTATAACATCAAGCTAAAAATTATGCTTCTGTTACTTTAGAATAAAAGGACATTTAAAATCCTTTCTAAGAAAATCATTCTTATTATGTGTGCTTACAATTCTCTGAAGAGACTATAATATCAGTGAAAGCTTTAGATTTGATTAAGAAAAGTTTTAATGCCTGACCATTAGAAGTAGAAAAATGCTAGTGATTCTATGCAGCTGCATAGCTTCACACTTCATTGTCCAGTGTTTCACATTTAATTAGACCTTGAATGAAAGTACAAGTAAACATCTTCAATACTGCCAAAGATGGGTAGTGTAACTGCATTTATTTTGAGCTAATTATAGCCTTTGCATAGCATTTAAAACATATAGTTACGCAGCTGTATCTGCAAACATGGAGGCAGTGGTAAAATGTTGGCTTGAAAACATTGTCCTTTTGTTTGTTCTGCTCCCAGAGGTATGTGCCATCAGTAATAATGCTAATTAAAAGCTGAAGCACAAATTGCAATGCGGGAGAAATAACTGGAACAGAACCTCCACAGCTGTAACACAGAGTGTAAAATGGGTCAGAAATTATAGCTTTTTACCAAGAAGTAGAAAACACATAACCTTCTCCAGTTCATTTGCTGTATGTACAAGTAACTTAAATAGTCTTCTTTTTAACTCTGCTTTTTAGTCCAGCTAATGTATATGCTGTATACCAGGGGAGCCCAAAAGGTAGACCCATACCTACTAGTAGATATTGAGCAAAGCATTGTCTGCAAATAGCTACATTACACTAAAGCCAGTTCCATCTTGGCCGTTTTGTATGCTGATGACTTCTGCAACAGTGCCACAATGGCAAGAGTAGAGAGAGAGGCAGATCTCTGCACTGCTTGCCACTGTTTTGTGTGTCCAATAGGGTACTGTTCATTTAAACATAAAATCGGTAACAGCGAGACTGGGGGAGGTTTCCAAAGAGCAACAACAGGGCATAACATCTAATGTGCCATCACCATAACATATTTAAGAAATATCTGTTAACAAATAGCAGTGTGCATATTCTCATGTAATGAAGGGGTCGATCATGGTGGTAGATATTTGTGGGATAGAGTCATTGAAATATATTTCCTTCTTCCTTTTTGTGGGTTAACTGCATTATGTAGCGAGTGTATCTGTGCACTGGTAAACTGATTACCTATCTGAGAAGAACCAAGTAACTGCAAACTGAAACTAGTTTTAATTTGTCTTTGTCCTGCTTAGCTCAAGAAATAATTGAAAGCATTGTCATTTCTGTTTTTTCCCTTTTAAACAATAGACAAAAAGTATGTTCAGCAGAAGTCCTCCTTATTGCCGCTAATAGCATTTAAATTGCCCCTGTTTATCAAAGCAGTAGCAAAATACAGCTATGGGACCTGGAGTTTACCAGATAATGGATCTTTCTGTATTTAATGTAAAACAAAAGCTGGCTCTCGCATACCCAGTGTAAGATACGAAGTCTGGTGCTCAGTGGTAGAGGTTCGGCCACCTCACAATTGAATCGATAAAGAAAAAATCCACGGCACACAGGCTGCTGCAAGCAAGGAACCCCTTGCACGTTTAATGCGGAAGTGAGCAACGTTTCAGGGGCAGGCTTGACAAAGGGGCGTGACCCCGAAACGTTGCTCACTTCCGCATTAAACGTGCAAGGGGTTCCTTCTTTCTGTATTTAAGCCTACTAGAAAACCATGTAAATATTAAATAAACCCAATAGTTTTGCTTCCAATAGGGATTAATTATATCTTAGATTGGATCAAGCACAAGGTACTGTTTTAGTATTACAGAGAAAAATGAAATCTGTTTTTAAAATTTGCATTATTTGGATAAAGTGGAGTCTATGGGAGACAGACTTTACGTAATTTGGGGCTTTCTGGATAACGGGTTTCCAGATAATGGATCCCATACCTGTAATAGAAAAACCGGTATCAATTCAATATTCATGCTCTGCAGTTTGTGCTGTACATATAGTTTTTTGATTGCTGCTACATCACACTTTTTATATAAAATCACTTTTTTTTCCCAGAGTGTGGTCTGATGATGCCGTATGTATTTGTTTTAGGATTCCTTGTCAGAAAATACCTTGAATTTCACTTACCTACTTGATGTGTACTTGTTGATTAACCAGTTGGCTCATGCATCTATATATATCAGGAATTGTAGTGCTAAAGTTACAAGATTTTGACTAGCCGCACATGGGGTTTTGCCCCATCTGTAGTATGCACGGACCAATATGGCATTCATCTGTCAGAGAACACTGACATATATATAGAGTTCAAAAGTATATATTTTCACACTGAAATCCAACCTATTTGTACACTGACAGGTTTTGCTTTCCAGTGCATACTAAAGAGGTAGTAGAAGGCAGAAACACATTAAGGGGAAGATTTATCAAGGGTCGACGTGAATTCGAGGGAATTTTCTAAGTAAAAAAAATTCGAAATTCAAAGTAATTTTTTGCATACTTCGACAATCGAATAGGATACTACGACTTCGAATTTACTTCGACTTCGATTCGAAGTAAAAATAGTTAGAATATTCGATAATCTAAGTACTGTCTCTTTAAAAAAAACTTTGACCTCAATACTTCGCCAAATTAAACCTTCCGAAGTGCTATATTAGCCTATGGGGACCTCCTACAATCATTTCTAAGTCTTTACACATCGAAGTAAAATCGTTCGATCATACTCTAGAATCGAACTATTTTAGAGTATGATCGAACGATTTTACTTAGATCGTTCGATTGCAAAATTCGGTGAAAAATCCCTCGACTTCTATATTCAAAGTCTTTTAATTCGATGGTCGAATTTCGAAGTATTTTTTACTTCGGAATTTGACCCTTGATAAATCTGCCCCTAACAGAGAAAAAGCCATATGTGACACTAACCTTAGGGACTGTCCCCTATGGGAGGGGACACAATGGATTAGAAAGGGCACTTTGATATATAGGTTTATATTTATCAAAGAGTGTAGTTAGAGATCGCCCAGTCCACTGGGGTGGGAGTGGGAGTGAAAGTCTGCCACTCTCCATTCATTTCTGTGGCATTTTTAAAAGCATATTTATCAAAGGGTGAATACCATTGATAAATACTCTTTTAAAAATCCCATAGAAATTAATGGACAGTGGCAGACTTTCACTCTAGCGGACTGTGGTGATATCAGACTTCACAAATATAACCCATGGGGTCTTGGAAGCCTCAATTCATGACCAGTTAGTGTTGGGTTAGGAGCAACAGTTTTTATATGCCTATGACCTATTATGAGGTAAGGGGATGACTGAGCTGAGTTTGAACTTCAATGGTCTTCAAACCAGTGCTGTGGTAAGTTAAAGGATTGTTCACCTTTGAATGAACTTTAGTATGATGTAGAAAGTGATATTGCGATTTGCAATTGGTTTTCATTGTTTATTATTTGTGTTTTTTGTGTTATTTAGCTTTTTATTCAGCAACTCTCAATTTTCTAATGTCAACAATCTGGTTACTAGGGTCCTAATTACCCTAGCAACCATGCATACCCTAGCAACCATGATTTTAATAAGAGACTGAAATATGAATAAGAGAGGCCCGAATAGAAATATGAGTAATAAAAAGTATCCGTAACAATAAATTTAGCCTTACAGAGCATTTGTTTTTAGATGGGGTCAGTGACCACCATTTGAAATATGGAAGAGTCAGAAGAAAATGGCAAATAATTAAAAAACTATTAAAAATAAATAATGAAGACCAATTGAAGTTGCTTAGAATCCAACATTCTAAAACATACTAAAAGTTAACCCCTTTAACTTAATACATTGGTGACTGTTACACCTTAGTGTATCAAAATAGGTGTGAACAAATTGTAGTATTGTATTATCACAGGAAAAAAAAATACCACCATAACAATACCAAATGCCCTCTCTGTTTCGATTTACGGTGAACGTAGAGCCCTGGTAACTGTTCAGCCTTCTCCTTTATGCTTCTTCTATGTCAGGGACATAGCTTGTTAGACCTCATTTGGAGCCCTGCCTTCTTTGATATCTTACTTTTCTTAATGTTATTGTTTCAAGGGTAACGATTGTAGGGCAGAAACATTACTTTAATTTTCTCTTTATAAGGTCTTCAATTGATTTATTTGGAAACCATGGCTTTTATCATTAGAGTCAAGCTTTAATTAGGTTAGAAATTCATGATTAATTTTAAAATTTCCCCTTTAGTGGTTTAAACTAAGTGCATCAATAATTCTCCTTTTTATTGTTGCTGAGCCAGGTGATTTGTCATAAAGCAGGGAACAAATTGGGTGTATGTTCAGTTAACTTCTAAACCGTAATGAGGGTTTAACCAGATTTAACTTTTTGAACTAAAGGTCAAAGAAGAAACCTTAGATCCATAGGTTCTACAGTGTCATCACAATGTTTTTTTTTTTTTTTACGGTCAGCTCTTTGGGTTTTGTTGCTGCTGGTTGCTAAGGCATTATATATATATATATATATATATATATATATATATATATATATATATATATATATATATATATATAAACTCCTAACATCGATTTAGCAAAGCATAATCCCAGCGTATGTTATGTTTCCTGTCTTAACTTAATAATTTTAAATACAAGCACTGAAAATAATTAAATCAGATTTAAGAGCCTCTATGTCAGAGGATATGACAGAAGAAATACTTGTTAATTTTGGCTTGTATTTAACAGCTATTCTACAGCTATATTCAATTAATATATAAATTGTTTTCGGGTTTTCCAATTGTTTTTGCTTTATGTACAGTAGTTTAAATTTGACTTTGGTTTAGAATTAAGTACATGGTTTATAGTTTTGCACTTTGGCAGTGATAAAATGCCTTGTATGTTGTGTACTTTGTTCAGTCAACATGGAAAATATATTAGTATATTACGGTTAACAGTTAAAGTAGTTAACATTTAGGGGCACATTTACTTAGCTCGAGTGAAGGAATAGAATAAAAAATACTTCGAATTTTGAAGTATTTTTTTGGCTACTTCGACTTTCGAATCGAACGATTCTAACTAAAAATTGTTCAACTATTCGACCATTCGATAGTCAGAGTACTGTCTCTTTAAAAAAAAACACCTACTTCGCCACCTAAAACCTACCGAGCATCAATGTTAGCCTATGGGGAAGGTCCCCATAGGCTTTCCAAGCTTTTTTGATCGAAGGAAAATCGATCGATGGATTAAAATCCTTGGAATTGTTCGAATTTTCCTTCGATCGTACGGACAAAGGAAATGCGGTAAATACTTTGACTTTGATATTCGAAGTCGAAGGATTTTACTTCGATGGACGAATACCGAGGGTTAATTAACTGCTATTTCGGGAGATTACTCTCCCAGCGACAAATTGCTTCTTTGGCGACTAATTTCCCCGAACTGCCTTTCTGGTGGCTAGAATGTAAATCGCGGGCTGGATGGCATGGCGATTTACATTCTAGCGGGCGGGAAGGCAGTTTGGGGAGATTAGTCCTCCGAAGAAGATGCAATTTGTTGCTGGGTGACTAATCTCCCGAAATAGCAGCATGTGTCTCTGCCCTTACTGGTAAAATCTGTGTGTTTGCAGAGGTTACATAACAAATAACAGATAAAACACCATTGTATTGGCCAGGGCTTATCTGATGTGCTATGTAACCTGTGACTTTTTTTTTCCCAGCTTGAAGAGCTTCCTCCATGGCTACACAGCAGATTACTATAAACTACAATAGTCTTTCTGAAGCAAACATGCTAGTTTTACCACTGCAGAGCAATAATACATTATATTTTAATTACTTTGATACTCTTTTAGTTTTTGATGTTACTGTTCCCTTAAAAACATAGGAATCATGGTCAGGTGTGTATGTGATCTGAAGCTTAATTTGTAAGCTCTACTGAGGCAGGGACTTTTGTGAATGATGACCAGTCTTTTTAAAGTGCTATGTAAACATGTCATATTATACATTATTGCCCATTTGTTCAAAGCTCAAGATAACAGGTGTGTACTACTACTACAGGGCCTGTAAAATTATATATGTAAATTGTGTTGAATTGTTTAAATGTTTATAGTTAATAAGCTACAAAACAGCTAATAAACAAAAAAATCTTACTGATATAAATTAAATGTTTTTTTTTTTAAATTAAACTAGAATTGTGATAAATAATTCATTGTTAGTTTAAGCAAACTCTTGCTACATTTCTGCTTTTTATTTATGTAAGAGATAATGTGAAAGGAGATAGTGGTATTGTTTTGATTTTTAGAAATATTCTTTTTGTTTTTACTTTTGTTTTTCTATACGGGATGATTACAATTCTGTGCTGCGGATTCTTTTTACTGACTATTGATGTACTTCATAACAACAGCAGGGGACAACACTATTATTGAGATACCCAGGAAGGTTATGATTCTTTTCATTCAATGGCCACTATTTACACTTTAAACATGGATTTCTAACTGTGAATTGGAATTCACACATTTTTCTTTATCCTGCAACAATCCCCAAACTAAATGCTTGCTGAATACCAATTACCATTATTATTTTAACTCATACTCAATCCAATTTCGCATTTGGGGCTGTTTTTTTGTTCTGCTTGCAGTGTATAATTAATAGTCATTGCCATACATTAGTTTGATCATTAACACACAGCCACAGTTAAAGGGTTCTCCTATCAAAGTTGACTCTGATTTTGATTACAAATAAACATGATTTGTTTTTAGAGATGCACCGGATCCAGGATTCATTAGAAATTCGGCCTTTTTCAGCAGGATTCAGATTCGGCAGAGTCCTTCTGCCTGGCCGAACCAAATCAGAATCCTATCTTGCATATGCAAATTAGGTTCAGGGAGGGAAATCGCATGACTTTTTGTCACAAATCAGGAAGTAAAAAATGTTTTCCCTTCCCACCCCTAACTTGCATATGCAAATTAGGATTCAGTTTTGTGAAAGATCTGGGGGTTTCGGCCAAATCCAAAATAGTAGATTCGGTGCATTTCTATTTGATTTTAAACAGAATGGCATTGTCCATTTGTGTTTTTTGGTCTGTTCATTCTTGCAGGTCCTCTCCATGTGGGATGACTTTTTTTCAGTTGCTTTCCATGTTGTATTTTTTTTTTTTTTTTTTACAAAATTGAAGTTTAATTTTCCTGTCTGGTATTTCAGTTTGCCACCTCCGTAATCCAGGGGCAGGCTGTATAGAACTGTTTAAAATTGCTACATTAGTTGATACATTTCTCCGCAACATCAATGAAATATTAGAAACTATTGTATAAATTATAACAGCTGCCTTTAAAGTGGTGGTTCACCTTTAAAGTAACTTTTAGTATTTTTTAGAACCACCAATTCTAAGCAACTTTTCAATCGGTTTTCATTATTTTTTTTATAGTTTTGTCTTTTTCTTCTGATTCTTTGCAGCTTTCAAATAGGCATTGCTGTCCCCTTCTAAAAAAAACCAAATGCTCTGTAAGGCTACAAATGTATTGTTATTGCTACTTTGTATTGCTGATCCTTTCTATTCAGACTCTATCCTATTCATATTCCAGTCTCTTATTAAAATCATTGCATGGTTGATAGGGAAATTTGGGCCCTAGTTATCATATTGCTTAAAATGCAAATTGAAGAGCTGCTGAATAAAAAGCTAAATAACTCAAAAACCTTCAATAATAAAAAAATTAAAACAACTTGCAAATTATCTCAGAATATCACTCTCTACATCTTACTAAATCTCAAAGGCAAACAACCCCTTTAATAAAAATCAGGGATTTTGCTCAGCAGGGACAAAGATAAGAAATGTATTAACTGATGTATTATTTAGAACAGTTAGAGTTGGTGACCCCTTCCCAGAGGAGCTTCAGAAAGACATAAGGCGAATAATAAAACTTCAAGCTTCAATGCAAGAAAAAAGGTCACAAATAGAAAATAAAAGCAATTGGCAAAAGTTTTTATTTCTGGTGAACTATCTGAAATCAACTGAATTGAAAAAAGTGTTGGAAGGTAAACAGTCCCTTTAATATAGTACATCAGTGTATTACACTATTTTTCAAGTACATGCCCATTTTATTCAAGTACACCGAGAAAATGGGCATATTGCTCATCATGATCTTATATTTCTGTTGACCTCACATCAGTAAATTATTTGTTTGCAACAACATTTTTGTATCTGGTATTAGAGCTTTATGAATACTGGTTTTAGGCTTTTGGTAGCACTTAATGTCTACAAATATGGTCGAAGATCGCACACTTTATCTGTAGTGTTTACCAGTGGTCAGCTTAAATATTGTATTGGATACTATTGGAAACAAAGCATATTAGAAAAAAGTTCAACTAGAGAAGAGAGAGGTTTTGTGTAGCTGATGACATTAGATCGTTGAGATTGTAAAGTTGTGTAGGGACAGCAAATTACAAAAGTTTCATGTAATACATTTAAGAGAACCACGGTAATCAAAACACCCAGGTTGTATTAGAGATTTTAGAATCCTTGTAAGACTCCTCAAAGTATTGAAAGAATTACAGTCTTATATTTTGAAGTCTCTTGTTATTTTAGTTCTATACGTATGGGTTTTTAATGTCCATGTAATGATTTATCATGCTGTGTAAAAAGTGTAGTGATGCATTACCGACGATGTTGCTCATTGCAATCAATCAGATCTTTGCTTTTATTTTGTTGAAATCTAATTGCTGATTGGTGGCTCTGAGAAACATCACCGGTAGTGCTTCACTCCACTTTTCACACTGCATGATAAATAGGCCCCAAGCATACAAGCATATGAGGCTTAAAGGAGAATTAAACCCCTTCCTAAAGAGAGTTCCCATTTACTAGCCCTCATTTTTCCCCCTCCACGCTTCTTCCCCACATAGTCTACTATTTAGAAAAGTGTGCTGAATGTCACACAGACCTGTTTATGCAGAGTAGTGTAGCAGAGCTCATGGCTGCCATCTTCGGTATCTTCAGATATGTTCACTAAAGGACTGCCGACAATAAGTTTTTTTCGTACATGCGCAGTTGGAGCTGTTTGGTATAAGTGCCTACTGCACATGGGCTGGAACACTCAGTAAATAGGAGGATAAGAGGATCCGAAGATATGGAACACTCAGTAAATAGGAGGATAAGAGGATCCGAAGATATGGAACACTTAGTAAATAGGAGGATAAGAGGATTCGAAGATATTGAAGATCGTGTCTGTGAGCTCTGCTGTGCTACTCTGCATAGAGAGGACTGTGACATTCACTGGCACTTTTCTAAATAGTGGACTATGTGGAGAGGGTGTGAAACGGGGCTAGTAGGTGGGCACTCTCTATAGTAGTGGGGCGTTAGTTCTCTTAATGGCACATTTCTAACATGTATTCTTGAGAACATTATAACTGTGGACCTTTTATTCAAAAAGTCTAAAAAACATGTTGCTGTATAACAATTGCTGTATATAAAAAAAAAAACAACCTTAAATGGTGTATTAGAATTATAGACTAAATTTGCGAGCACACATACAACCAATTTAGGATTGAGTTTAATGTAGAAATAATTGGTGTAGCTTTTTTCTATTAAAGGCTTAATGTAATGTTAGACTCCTTTAATTGGATTTGCAAAAGGGATTAGCCTGTCATCATGTGTTCACACTTTATTCCTTAAATCCACAAAAATATGCAACCTTCAAAAAATGGTTTGATCTTTCATTTTGTGTGGGGGTAGAATTTTGTTACATGTTATAATTCTATTTCTTTCTTTTTTATCAGGTTGGACAGCTTGTTTTTAAAGGATTGAAACGTCTAAATCGTATACAGTCGATTGTGTTTGAGACTGCTTATAACACCAATGAGAACATGCTCATCTGTGCACCTACGGGAGCTGGCAAGACCAACATTGCTATGTTGACTGTTTTGCATGAAATTCACCAAAATATCGAACAAGGTGTTATAAAAAAGGATGCATTTAAGGTATATTACTATCTGTACTATGCTGTGATACCAACATCTAAGACCATGACTAACATTTTTATGTTCTGTAGATGCCATGCGTGTTACATTCATTCAGCAACAGAGCGATGCTGAATTCGTCAAAGTGAGGCTGTAATCTTTAAGGGGTTCTGTCATGAATTTTATGGTGTCGTTTTTATTTCTAAATTACGATGTTTATAAGTATTTATTTTAGCTGTAATATTGATGTGTGGCAAGCCATCTCAGGTCACTTTGCCTGCTCCACTATGGAACTGCTTTCTGACAGGCTATTGTTTCTCCTGCTCAATGTAACTGAAGGAGTCACTGTGGGACCTGGATTTTTACTATAGAGTGATGTTTTTATATCTACCTGGGAGCTATCTGGGGGCGGGTGGATGATATCACTCCAACTTGCAGTGCAGCAGTAAAGAGTGATGGAAGTTCATCATAGCACAAGTCACATGACTGGGGGCACCTTGGAAACCGATTTCAGATTTCAAAATTACATATAAAAAAAATCTGTTTGTTCTTTTAAAAAATGGATTTCAGTCTCCTGGAGCAGCACTTTAATATATCTATCTATCTATCTATCTATATATATATCTATATATATATATATATATATATATATATATATATATATATATATATATATATATATATATATATATATATATATACAGTGGTGTGCAAAACTATTTGCCCCCTTCCTGATTTTTTATTCTTTTGCATGTTTGTCACACAAAATGTTTCTGATCATCAAACACATTTAACTATTAGTCAAAGATAACACAAGTAAACACAAAATGCAGTTTTTAAATGAGGGTTTTTATTATTTAGGGAGAAAAGAAATCCAAATCTACATTTTTATGTGTGAAAAAGTAATTGCCCCCCTGAACCTAATAACTGGTTGGGCCACCCTTAGCAGCAATAACTGCAATCAAGCGTTTGCGATAACTTGCAACGAGTCTTTTACAGCGCTCTGGAGGAATTTTGGCCCACTCACCTTTGCAGAATTGTTGTAATTCAGCTTTATTTGAGGGTTTTCTAGCATGCTGCCTTTTAAGGTCATGCCACAACATCTCAATAGGATTCAGGTCAGGACTTTGACTAGGCCACTCCAAAGTCTTCATTTTGTTTTTCTTCAGCCATTCAGAGGTGGATTTGCTGGTGTGTTTTGGGTCATTGTCCTGCTGCAGCACCCAAGATCGCTTCAGCTTGAGTTGACGAACAGATGGCCGGACATTCTCCTTCAGGATTTTTTGGTAGACAGTAGAATTCATGGTTCCATCTATCACAGCAAGTCTTCCAGGTCCTGAAGCAGCAAAACAACCCCAGACCATCACACTACCACCATATTTTACTGTTGGTATGATGTTCTTTTTCTGAAATACTGTGTTACTTTTACGCCAGATGTAACGGGACGCGCACCTTCCAAAAAGTTCAACTTTTGTCTCATCGGTCCACAAGGTATTTTCCCAAAAGTCTTGGCAATCATTGAGATGTTTTTTAGCAAAATTGAGACGAGCCTTAATGTTCTTTTTGCTTAAAAGTGGTTTGCGCCTTGGAGATCTGCCATGCAGGCCGTTTTTGCCCAGTCTCTTTCTTATGGTGGAGTCGTGAACACTGACCTTAATTGAGGCAAGTGAGGCCTGCAGTTCTTTAGATGTTGTCCTGGGGTCTTTTGTGGCCTCTCGGATGAGTTGTCTCTGCGCTCTTGGGGTAATTTTGGTCGGCCGGCCACTCCTGGGAAGGTTCACCACTGTTCCATGTTTTTGCCATTTGTGGATAATGGCTCTCACTGTGGTTCGCTGGAGTCCCAAAGCTTTAGAAATGGCTTTATAACCTTTGAAATTGAACTCAGGTGTGATAAACCACAGTTAAGTTATTTTTTAAAAAGGGGGGCAATCACTTTTTCACACAGGCCCATGTAGATTTGGAGTTTTTTTTCTCCCTTAATAACGTAAACCTTCATTTAAAAACTGCATTTTGTGTTCAATTATGTTATCTTTGACTAATAGTTAACGGTTTTTGATGAGCAGAAACATTTAAGTGTGACAAACTTGCAAAAGAATAAGAAATCAGGAAGGGGTCAAATAGTTTTGCACACCACTGTATATATATATCTTCAGTATCCGCATTCCAATCAAGCAATCTCAGGGGTGCACTGCCAATTCTCAATCATATAATCAAAGTTTGGAATAAAGCATTCCTGGGCCAGCACTTCCCTTAGTGAAACAAGTGTTTTTATTTTACACACATCACAGTGCTCCAACGTTTCGGTCCCAATTTGAGGTCCCAAGGACCGAAATGTTGGAGCACTGTGATGTGTGTAAAATAAAAACACTTGTTTCACTAAGGGAAGTGCTGGCCCAGGAATGCTTTATTCCATACTTTGAATATATATAATTTGTATGTCTTGCGCATATTGAGATTTCATCTCTTTAAATCTTCTATATTCTTGTATTTTTTTCTAGTCTGTTCCTGATGTAAGGTGTCTTTGTTGTATTTCAGTATCATGGTGTGAGTTATTTGGCCCTGTCTAACAATATAGGTAATCAACTTGTATGTATGGGTAGATGAAGGCATTTTATTTTGCAGTATGGAGAGGGGGTCATTAGGAATGTCAGCATGTGTATTGGATTATGTCTTTCACTGTAGACCAATAAATTGTTAGGGATGGACAGTTCCAGAGACACGCCCCTTCACCAGTTTCTCTGGAAAGAACTCTTAAAGGGCAAGTCAACCCCAAAATAAAGATTTGCCTAGATGAAAACATAATTTAGCAACTTTGCAATATACATTCAATACAAAGTTTCTATGATTTTTAAGTTATTTGTATATGCATTGCTGTTCGTGTTTCTCTCCCTTTCTTTTATCTGCCCTGGTGACTCAGACTGTTATAAGACAACCAGCTGATTAACAGACCTGTCTTTGCTGGGGAAGACACTTGCAACATTGTGTAAAAAGTAACAACCAGGAGTTAAGTAAATGCAGCTTTCAATAGCAACTGTTTTTACAAATAACTTTAAAGCACTGAAAATGTTTAATCTATATTGGAAAGTTGCTTAGAATTAGGTTTTCTTTTATTATGCAAGTTTCTATTTTGACCTGTCCTTTAACTCCTTTCAGTCACCTTCTATTACCTCTTGCCCCAGCTAGACCCCCCATTTATCTTTAAAGGGGAAGGAAACCTAGTCGGCGCAAAACAAACGGGTGGGGGGTTGGTTGGTTTTGTGCCGACTAGGTTTCCTTCCCCTTTAAATAATAAGCTCAGGGGACGGACACACACGCACATGTATTATACATGGGAAGGGACCAGCACTCCAGTTTCTTCATTCAAAGTTATTTCATAACATGCTGTATTCTATATATATTATAGTATTGTTTTTAGGGATGCACCGAATCCACTTTTTTGGATTCGGCCAAACACCCGAATCCTTCATGAAGGATTCGGGCGAATACCGAACCGAATCCAAACCCTAATTTGCATATGCAAATTAGGGGTGGGAAGGGGAAAACATTTTTTACTTCCTTGTTTTCTGACAAAAAGTCACGCAATTTCCCTCCCCGCCCCTAATTTGCATATGCAAATTAGGATTCGGATTTGGTTCGGCCAGGCAGAAGGATTCGGCCGAATCCGAATCCTGCAGAAAAAGGCCGAATCCTGGCCGAATCCCGAACCGAATCCTGGATTCGGTGCATCCCTAATTGTTTTATAGGAGGGTTGCTAGTCTTCCAGAGCATCTCCATTGGTGTTCTATGACTGTATTGGAATGATTTATAGCCTTTCAGAATAGAACTGAGCCTCCAGCACTGAATTATTAAAAAAACAAATAACCTATCCAGAGAAAAGGCTTTCTTTTAAAACCTGGGCAACCTTTATAAACTACTTCCAGATCCCCAGATCTTTGCAATCGTATTTTCAATTTATTTCTTTTACTTTCAGCTTATTTGTCAATAGGGTACAGCAGAGCTACCTGGAACATTTCTCCTCTGGTTTTTCCTTAGGTGCATGTTCTCTTACTTTGCAATATAGGCCCTGGTTTCTCTCGTTTTCTAGTGTGAAACAATTCATCCACGTTGCACTTAAATTATGAAAAATGCAAGAACATGTTTGTATACCTATAGTTTTATTTGTAAGTTCCAGTTCTACAGTAAATGAACCTGGACAAATGTGTTAAGGCTACGGTTCAATTGTAATTCCCAAGAATGCTGCTTGAATTTAGTTCATTATTATTTCAGTGATTGTTGTTTGTGTCCTGACAAAGTATTACCCGTATGAAAGGCTGTGAAGATGTGTTTAGCTCTGATGCAGAACCAATTTTCAAAGTGATGAGGTTATATAAACAAAATCCATTGTCCTCTAAACAGCTGCACTCTACCCCAGCAAAGATAACTACTTTTCATATATCACTATTAAGATTTTTTTGCTTTGAATCATATTTCACAATAAATAGTGATTTGTATTGGTTGGTTTAGGACAAATGACATTGTGCATTTTGCTCATTTATCAACCCAGTGTTGTTTTTTTTTGTACAGATTGTGTATGTAGCTCCAATGAAGGCCCTGGCAGCTGAGATGACAAATTACTTCAGCAAGCGTCTAGAGCCACTGGGTATCACTGTAAAAGAGCTGACTGGTGATATGCAGCTGTCAAAAGGTGAAATTTTACGAACACAGGTAGGTTCAGATGAGGTGAAATAAATGGTGTTTAGTTTATGCTTTTATGTCTGCACTATGGCTTTGCTGATATTACTTATTGAATTTGTGGCACAATTTATATGTAAGGTTTGGCGTCAAGGGTAAGTGGAATTTCAACATAGTTCTTAGAAATAAAGTATTCTGTAAACCATCCTGACATTTGGGCATTATGCCTAATCCAAAGCAAGAGGGAAAGAAATCAGTATTTCAAAGTTTCTGTTTTCTATGAAGTCAGTAGGCCTTTTTCTAAATATATCTCTTATGTGTTTATAGTTGTCACTTTATAGTTAGCGTACTGTTTTATGATATGGGGGTTAATAGCATACCTTATATACCAAATAAACAAGAATACATTTCAGTATACCATGTACAGAGCTAAAAGCCACTCTCTATTTTCACTGTGAAAATTAACTATCACCTGGGGAAAACAGGGCAGCAAACAGGTTTTCCAGTATGGTGTTGCCATTTTTGATGATTATGGTTGCATGTGAAAATCCATTTTCTAATGTTTACAGTCTAGGAGATTACTGATATGCACTTTAAAGGGAACTAACCCCTCTCCCCCTCCTTTTTCAACTGAAAAGCACTCTCTTCCCACCAGAATGCTTTTACTCAGTAATAACTGCCAGGGTACCTGGTACTGAAAGTGACACAACAAAGTATGGCGGTCACCAACTGTGGTGCTCTGTACTTTAGCCAGGAGCTATGAGGGACCCTAGGAATTTAAACCTCAATTTATCTGGGGGGGGGTCATGCCTCTCTAAAGTAGTGTGAGTGACTCTTGTCTGATTTGGATAGTCCTGAAAGTCAACAATGTATGGGGCCAAAATGACAACCTCCCGGACTGCTATGTTTCAGTCCAAGCATTGGCCAGAAAAGTTATTTGATATGTTTAAGCAGGGCCTGAACTTGGTGTAGGCACCTGCCTAGGACACTACTAAGATGGGTGGAATATATAAAAAAAATAGTTCTATTTATAAACTTCTTCTCTTGCTGCCCTAAGTCTGCCCTGCAATCAGAGGTCAGCGAGCAAGATTGTGTGTGTCATCTATGGCACTAGGATGATGAGTGGGAAAGATTGCTGTGGATGCGTTCAACCAAATGAGGACCATATATTGTAATGGATGCAATTCTCTCCCAACAGGTATGCATGGGCCCATGTAGGGACTTGTACCAGGTGGCCAAACAGTTGTATCACAGCAGTTTGGCAAATATATTCCCTGTAATATCACTTGTTTTAATAGCATTTTTTTTTCACAACCAAATCTATGCTAAATATTACTTTCAAAATGTTAAAAGCTTTGAAAATTTAGGCATTTTCTAGCACAATGCAAAGGTATAGCAGTTGTAAAATAAATCTGAATGAATAGCTTAGCAGAATTCTGATTATGCTTCGAGTGGAGATAAAAGCTAATTTCCAAGTTAATTAAGCTGACTTATTCCAAGCATTTTTAGCTTGTGAAAATATAGTGAAACTATATCATGGAGCACATAGTTACATTACATTACATTATTTCTTTAATGTGAAATGGATTTTAAAATAAAGTTTTCTTTTTCTTATGTCATATTGGGAAAATGCTAATTAAATGCAATTAAATCATTATATTGCTCATAGTATTCTTTCTTCTTCTATAGTTTTCTTCAATGTGTAACGTTTGGATTATTCTAGTGTTTGGCATTAATCAAAGTACTGAAATGTTTACCTTGCTAGTACTATTGAAATATAATCTTTAAAAGATTTAACAGCCGAAATGAAAAAAAAAAAACCTGCATTGCAAAAACAAAAAACAAAAAGAAAACTAACCTATTTTTTTATTGAGGGGTATTTGCTTTATTCAGAGTGATGTACAGCAATAAAAGAAGTCTTAGGAATAACCAAAAATGGGTGCAGATGTGTATCCTCTGGGCTGATGATCCTACAGATTTTAAAATATATTTGAGTTCTGTTGTATTGCACATATACTTTTTGGCTCTGAAAATTGCTAAAGAGCAGCACACCGAAACAAAAATGTGATGTAACTTCAAGCTGTAATATCTAAAACTACAGTAAAAGAACCCTCTTGCAAACTGCATTTTATTAAAATTATTGTGCTATCTGTACCTGAAGTCCTTGAGATGACAATATATTTCCATAGCTGTTCCATAGCTGTTAATGTGGGTGAATAAAATCATCATGTAAAGACAGGTAACCTAATAACCTGTATATAAATCGTCAGACAAAGCTCTTTGTAGACTAATAGTACAAGAATAACTTACAGCAAAGGAAACTGATCGGAGACTCGGTAATATTGTAATGCTCAAAGCATTGTAGAAGGCCGCAGCCAAGTATGAACATATGCAATATTTTTTGTCTTTGTTTGTGCCAACCACACATCATATCCTATTTGAAGTGAGAAAATTGTTTTCTGGTGCTTTAAAGAACATCTGCAATGCTTTTGTCTCTCTAAAGATATTTTTTTCTTATATTTAATTGTCTCTTGAATGATGAAAGCTTTTGACAACTTACCTTTGAACCTTATGCTTTGATGTCGCTATATAATACCATATTTTTTTTATTTTGAAATTCAACGCTATCCTTTTCTTTTTATAAGAGAGCACAGTTTGCATAAAATCTATAAAATGAATTGTGCCCAGATTTTCTTAAATTAAGTTTTTTTTGCTCCCTGTGTTAGTTTTGCTTATTTGAAGAACGGTGGCCTGAATTTAAAAGGTGCTGTAAATCTTAAAGAGGAACTATCAGAAAATGAAAATTTAATATAAACTTCATCATACTGAAATAAGAAACTTTGTAAAAACAATTCTGCATTGTTTCTGAAATAATACAGTTCATTTTTACTATCCCTCTCTCAGCATCTGTTTCTCTTCATTCTGTCTTCATGCAGCAGTTGGGTGTCAGATAGACATTAACAGTTAGATCTAATATATTTTATAGGGGGCTTCCTTTCCTAGCAGATGAATTACAGCTCACTCAAATAACTGATTCCAGTACAAACAAAATGTAACAAAATAACTGCCTTTTGCACAAATTCTGAATGTAGAGAGACATGATTTCTTGTGATTTTAAAAGAGTGAGCTCTAACATCTTCTAGGCAAAAGATATATTGGATCTAACTCTCAATGAATATCTGACAGATAAAGATTTAGATAATGTCCATGAAATGACAATGACTGGTGTACGCCCAGTATAAGTGAGGAGGATGAATCCCATTTATGTTTATAAATTGAGGAGGCTTTATATAACTTGGTCAAGTCATTGCGGGTGACTTCAGTTACCTGGACAAAGATTGGAGTCATGTCATAAAAATACAGTTTTTTTAATAAACTAAATGGCAACTTTTTATTTCAGAAAACGAATAGGAAAGATGCACTTTCCAATCGTGTAATAACTAATAGTGAATTTATTTTCTGTGCTAGTGAGCATTTAGCGATCATAACATGGTCTACTTTGAGATTATGTTTTAGACACAAAGGGAGTAACTAAGACACTAACCCTCATATGTAATAAAAGGCACTGTTTGCCCAGGAGCAGTAACCCATAGCAACTAATAAGCTGTTTGCATTTAAACAGAAGACCAGTAAATTCTACCTGCTGATTGGTTGCTATGGGTTACTGCTCCTGGGCAGATTTAGTGCCTTTTATTACATAACCCTCTTTGGGTTACATAACCTTCTTTGGGTTTGGGGGTTTGAGGGTGTCACTGCAACATATTAAGTGGGAAAGAATTTCTAAATTCAGGAGGAAAAAAGGAATTGGCAATGTGAAAAATATTTAACCAGCACCTGACCCTAAATTGAACTTTGTGAGGGTATAATGAAAATGTATTTTAACATCTGAATATTTTTTAATACTTTTTTTTGTTTGCACCCAACAATAGTTTCCCTTCCACATGCAATGCTCCAGCATAATCGCTTGAAAATGCTAGATACTCTCAATTGCATTTGGCAGTCTTTTCAAAGAAAAATCATCCTTGCACAGACTAACACAACCTCGGCTTTCCTGTATGCCTTCTCTGTCCTTTATAGCATATTTCCCAGATAATTGCTCTTCAAGCACTTTTGCACTGCCTCAAAGTGCACTGAACATACTGCCACATGGGGGCAGGTCTGTGAAGTGGATACACACCTTTCTAAAGGATGTTCAGTCATGTACCATACTGTAGCTCTATGATAGATGTAAAAGCAGTGAACAATAACAGTTTGGGCTGACCATCTGATTGGTAATACAACATTTTAAGACAAATGTGATTCTTTGAAACTGATTATGCGTTATTCATTTTCCCGGGTTTTCAATATGTTAACTTAGCATAGCCCTATAAGGTATAAAGGTTACATTACACTATAGGACAAATATTAAGTTTGACATTAGTTCACAATTTTTATACTGGAACAGATGTAAAAGTACACTGTGCATTTATTGGGATTCAGCAATTGGTATTTTCTGTACATTAACTACATTTTTATCTTTGTGATGACAGTCACAGGCTCAGAAAATACAGAAATGGAATTGGGGCAGTCATTTTAGTCACTGTTTATCAGCTGATGTAAACTGCTTTTTAGTTAGCCTTTTCTGTTCCCCTTGTTTTGTAACATCTCATGTAAGCACGCAGAAACCCAGAACCACATTACTATTGCAATTCTTGCTATATATAGTAAATTGCATTGTCCTGAATTGAGTGATGGGCTTTTACATTTTATGGCATAAACACAGCATGCAAAATTACCTACTTAAAGATGGAACCTTTGTTAATGGGAGAAAGGTTCTCAACTCCTGCCTCATAATGCAATGGTCCATGCATGTTTTATTCCTTTACTAGTATAAAATTGCTTAGCAGCATTCAAGTAAGGCTTGCTGTTAACCAAGTGCAGCCTTTTTGTAATGCCATACAAGTCCAATTTTCTCTAACTGAAATAAATCCTGTACTGTACTAAATCATGTACCATGTGGAGGAGTGTGATTATTTAAGGTTTAGCCGTTGAGTAAGTATATATGTTTTTATCCTGTTAGGATGTTAATGTTGCAAGGAAAGCAAAATAATTTACTGAACCTTTGGGACTTAAACCTAGCCCATGTGCATTAATCAGCTTATTCAACATGTATTACTCACCATGTATTTTATTTTCAATACGTGTAAGAGTTGTAATTTATTAACAGGTACAAAGGATCCTTCCTGTTAACCCAGATTTGTGCTTTCTAACCACAGAGCAGTAAATGCTACCAACTAATTGGTTGATATGGGTCACTCAAAACCATAGTAAATTTTGAAGTTATTATATTACCGTACTAAGGTCCAGAAAAACAGAATCACATATATGAAACAAAAGAAATTCTTGGCATAATATCTGTTATTCCCTTTACCCATTTTCTTTGGGTTATTTTGGCATAGCACTCCCTCTCTTCTTGTGCCTGTACAGAATAAAGAGGATTCACAAACAAAAACGTCCCTAGTAACTTAATGCATTTTTTTCTTTTTGCAGTGAAGTTAAGTGCAAGCGCAGTTAACCCACCACACCTCAAGGCATCTGTTGGAAGGCTTATAAAAGAGGGCCTAATTATAAAGATAAGAAACAAAAATTCTAATAATGTAGCCTCATAGTCACACTCATTTGACTTGTATGATCCTGGCAATTAGACAGCATTACGAGGTGTGTTTTGTAGAACGATATCTTGGTAAACATTTTACCCTCATAGTTTTTGTTTACAGTACATTCTTCTTCAGACACATTTATATAGTAAAAAGATATTTGCACTTTTATAATTAAAATATTAAATTATATTTATAATGTATATTAATAGTATAGCATTTAATAACACTGCTGTCTGCCTATAATTTAGAAAGCAACATAGCTTTTTAGGGACTAGTTCTCCTTTAATGCAAAAGATATATTAGAATATTTGGCACTAAGCAGTTTGTCAAAATATTCAGCCAGTAAAGCTATCTAATTCTCTATGGAGAGAACTGTATTACAAGTAACTTTTCTTTATCAGTTTAATGTTCTCTCTACACAAAGACTGCCGTAGTACTTCAAATGCTAATCCTGTCTAGGCCTTCAGTGGTTGTACTTCAATAACACATGACTTTCAGCTGACCTTATGCTTACCCATCTAAATTTGTACATCTAAAGGGAAATCTCTTACAAAACCAGGATTATATTGCAAAAACTTCTTGGATTTATATTGAGAAAGTTTTTGTTGCAAAAACACATTTTTTTTTAGGATAATAAGGATACAATAGCCCTTACAGATACTTCCATGTCTGTTTTTAGAGCTGTTACATGTAATGCATTTACAAATTCTATTTAACACTGCTAGAGGTTTTGTTTTAATGAAAAGCCTTGTAATTGTAACATTTCTTTCTGAGTCATTGGGGTATCTCTTTTGATTTCTTCTGATTATGATGAATTTGTTTAATGACTTTTCTGTGTGCATGAAATAAATATATATATATACAGTCTGTTGAGTGAGCGCACTCTTACCGGATTTCTAATGAAGTGGGTGCGTTGGTCAAAGTGTTCTTGTACAAAGTAGTAAAAGGACCCGCACTCCAAGTTTTATGTGAAAAACGTGCTGAATTTTATTCACACATGCATATCCAACGTTTCGGTCCACACTGGGACCTTTCTCAACCTTGAGAAAGGTCCCAGTGTGGACCGAAACGTTGGATATGCATGTGTGAATAAAATTCAGCACGTTTTTCACATAAAACTTGGAGTGCGGGTCCTTTTACTACTTTATATATATATATATATATATATATATATATATATATATATATACACACACACACATATATACAGCAGTGAAATCAAGTTTTTTCTCAGTAGATATATTTCTAATGGGGCTGTTGACATTTACACTAGATGTCGGTAACAACCCAACGGGGTTGGGTATGTGTTTTACCCAACCCGCTCATCACTATTAGCAAGTGATGCCAGATTTTTAATCAACAGTGTAAAAAAAAATCTGCATTACTAAAGGTTTTATTGTTAATTTGGTTTATAAACAATTTTACCCATAGTAAACGTAATGTCTACACACACTGAAGCTGTGCTATATGTTTTCAGTTTTTCCAAAATGTACTGCTGAGTAGTTCTGTTTTGGGTGGATGCAGAACAATGTCTGTGGTCTGGAAGGGAGAATGGGAGCTTCAGGACACTCTGGGCTTGAAGGGAGCAGAAGTATTCCCAGGCTAGGAAGGCTCCAGCAAAAGGCCACACAGGGTGCAAGCAGTCTGGGGTGAGAGGGCAGGATCAGAAGGACACCTAGGGTATGGTGGATTGCCAACTATCCAAAAGCCTATCTTTATACCATCTCCAGAGTCAGCCTGCTTTTTTGTATATAGTATCATTGGACACACAGGGAGACTCTTGCCATATTCATAGTCTTTACAGTGTATTTCAATGTATGTATTTGATGCTTATATATCAAGAGATCTTTTTCTATCAGTAAACATATTTAGAGGAATTTAACTACAAACATTATTTCTGTTCTCTGGTGACATATTTGGTGTGGCAGTGAAATGCAAATACTTTGCCCGATCTGGTTTTTAGCTACAAATGAGATTTAGTTCACATGGAGGACTCGTAAAATATTTAACTGTTCAGTGCTTCTTAAATCCACAGCAGAAAATGCATTCAGTTTCAGATTGTGAGCATATAACTGTGCTAACCTTCAAACCTTTTGTAAAGTATTTATTTTTCTCATAAATGCTAGACTGTGTTAATTTTTGTACAGTTATTCTAGAATGTTTCAACATCTGTAGCTAGGTGTAAGGACCAGGAATGCTTATTACCAAAGCCACACCCCATGCTATATTTTTGTTATGGGTCGGGTGCAATGGAATTTGAAGAATAATCACATATTCATGTTGACTAAATACTCAGCAGTTAGCCTATAAACTGTTGACAAACCATATCTACACCGTATTCCCAGAAAACCCTTAAACCTATAACTCACAAGCATCATTTTCCTACAACAGCACATGAAGGGGCCCTCAGGCCACTTTTTATAATGCCCCTATTCATGGACACGTCAATGTCTATCCTGGTATATAAGTGCTGCAGTCATTGCAAGTACACACAAGGGTCAATATGAAAAAGAATTTAGCTTTGTAGAAGAATAGAATTTCTCTCACTGAATGAGATTTTAGGTATATATCAACAATTGAGAAATCTAGTTAGAATTTTCTTGATAAAAAGTTGAGTTGAAACCAGCAGAGATCCATTTAATCAGTGTGTTTCAAATAAGATCTCGCCTTCAGGGTCTTCACTTCACAAGTCTACATAGTTACTGAGCATCCACAAATCTGTGGGGACATTCTGTTTGATAAACCTGCCACCAAATGTGTCATAGTCCCAGGGGTACTGCACCAATGAGGCAAATTTAAGCACCAGTCGTGTTACCAGGGGTGGCAAAAAGCTGCTTCTGGTACCTTTAAGAGCTGAATTTCAGATATTTAACCTGCAAATTTGGCTTTTAGTCTAGCAGCTCAGTAATTCAGTGGCAGATTTTGAGCTGTTACAATTTTGCAACTTTTAGTTAAAAAATTTCTCAGCAGCATCTCTGGAGTATTAGCAACTAATGTATCAATTCTAACAGCTGCATGTAATGAAACCAAGATCTCAATGCGCTATCTAGTTAGGAGCATGAAAGCAGCATTACCATACCAGAAAGATCATTACATTACAGTATAGAGTATTAAATGCAGATGGATTTAAGGGTACATTGAGACACTTATTCTGCCTGGCTTAATTTAATTGTTCATTCTTACTGTGATTCAGTTTATCATATTTATGGCCACTGACTCCATTAATAATGTCATTTCTGAATTGACTATCATTTTTATTATATACATTGGACTGGCAGATATTATGCTAATGCCGATGTTACAGTACCTGGCTAATTTGTTCAATATACAGGGATGCAAATGACTGCTAAATCACTCATGAACTTCTTGTTACAGCTTATAATGAAAAGTTTTAGCTTGTAAGGCAACCTTACTTTATTTAATTTGCAGGCTGTGGGACACAAGGCCCTGGATGATCCCTGTAGGCCAGCCAGTCATCCAGCTTTCCCAATAAAGATTTTCGCCATTAAATAATTGTTTTGGCTTATTTAAAGGTCTGCCAACTGTACAGCTGGATCAATCCATTTTAACTATCAGTGTGTTTGGTCACAGATATTGTGAACATGTTCTTGTGTATGGGCATTGTTACAGAAAGAGAAAATACAGCAGAGAGAACAGTAGTATAGTCAACACTAGTCTGCTATGGGTATTAAATAGCCAGCAACCTACATTAATCCAGTTTTTGAGTGTTACTGTTTAGCTTTGGTGTAGTTATTCTCTGGTTTTCAGCCTTATCAGAAACTGCCCTGTAAACCTATTAGGAGTAATGTGCTGACTAATGTAAAAAATATTAGTAGAGAACAGGTAGTCCCATGATTTTATAAAGGCACAATGCCTCAGGTTAGGTTTTTTTGTGAAATTAAATGGGGCTACATAGACATATTAGCTTTATTGGTCTTCATTTTGGCAGGACAGAGATAAAAAAAAACTGGCCTAAAAGGAACATGATTCCTGTAATTTGGGGATTTGTTGGATGATTTGGGGCACATCTGGTTATATAAAGGGTGTAATATAATATAAAATGTGCTGACATTTGCAAAAATATACATTATTTAGTACAATACAAACTTTTCATTGAGTTATGTGGCAGAACAGGTTTATAGAGAAGTGTTTATAAGAATTTATTTTACAGTAGATGATTTGCATTTGTGTATTATAAATATGTACTCCATAGTAAGAAATGCAATTGATTAATACACTTCTTTTTTAGTACTGAATGTATTAAAACAATCTGAAACATAAAGAAAAATTCCAGTATAACAGCTAAATCAAAATGTGCAGTAAAATACTACGGTTTGTGTTGTATGTGAATGTGCATACACAATTGCTGTACCTCTTGGTATATATTGTATTTAATCTGAATCACATTTTCTAAGCATCTCACCTACAAGCTTCAGTGAACAAACTGTTCATTGGGGATTGCTGTTCAGGAAGGGAGCTAAAAAAAGCTTAGAAAGCTGCATAGATTCTGGCATCCAAAAGATTACAGATGATTAATTGTAGCTGTGATGACAAAGTAGAAGTGAATGGTAAGACAGAGACCATGATAAGCGTGTCAGGTGAGTAGTGCTGAGGATGGCAAGCTGCATCAGGACCTCTGAGTAATATGGATGACCGTGCTGATGGGTTTTGTCAGTTGATGGACTCTAATATTGAGTCGTGAGACTTAAAGTCCCTTTTGCAATCTGGTACTAATAAAATAAAATAATAGATCTGAAAACTTAGCCTGCTAAAGTGAAATAATTATTTTTCAAGTTGCCAAGGTCCAATAAATATATTCACTTCTTTCATACTTGATTTATTATTTGTCCAGATTTTTTTTCCCTCTAAGAATGTGTGCATTTTTCCTTGTGGCATCTAAGCATCATTCTAAGGTGAACACATGGCACACACTCAGAAAACTATAAACTTAAAATCTTAAATCTAGGTATTATTCAAGGTTGGAAATGAATGTCCATTTCCATTATTTGTGTAAAAAATATAAACTCATTAATAAAAAAAATTCTGATCAAACAATGTATATTGTTTAAAACAGATTTCCCTATCTCATCTGTACTGGAGGCCCCATTCATATTTTTACATTTTTATGAAAAAAATGTAATCTGGCAATATTTTTTTGGTGTTTCTGCAAGCCAGAGACATTGTTTTGAGAGAGATCTAATGCATTATATTTAATGAACATATGGTAATTTGCACTTCTACTTAAAAATAAACTGTTATTTCTGACTTTAACTTTATTTGTTTTTTTCTTAATGATCTGTAGCAAATGATTACTCATGATGGTTTTGAAACAGAAAAAATACTATTACAAGTCTTTTTATAGTCAGAATCAATTGGCATTTGCAACATAGGTAATTTCTTTTTCCTTCAGACGTATATTCAAAATTACTTCCAGGATTAATGTAATATTTATTTTAGATATTTCTTCTTGCACTTGGAAATGTTACATAGTAGCTCTTGCAAATATTTGTTGTTTTCATTTTTATCTCCCCACTCATTCAGGGCAGATAGCTCTTGTTTATATTATTTTGTGCCACTTACTTCAGATTTTTGCCTCTACCTTATATGTAGGAATTGAAGTAGTAAATGTTGTTGCCATTCCAACTCACCTAAATGAATGTACAAATATGTAAAAAATAATTGTGCCTCAGACAGATCATCCACTGTGTTATAAACAAATGTTGCATGTAAGCCCAACAGTGTCACCTACAGGGGAAGAAAATAGATTACAGATTTTTTAGCAGGCAAAACATGATAGAATATTTGCATGGAAATGTTCTTTAAGTCAAGGTTGCCAGTAGCCTATTAATCACTACCACCATTTTTGTAAAGCATATGGATCACGTGCAGAAACCTAATGCTCTGCAATGGATTAGATAGGCTATTGTGTATTCGACAGCTCGGTTTTCATTTTGTTTCTTACTATAGTGGGAATTCATTTAGAATGTATTTGTTTTAAGAGCTAAGAAACCTTTAGCATTTTCCAGTACAGCTTACATTGTTCATGTTACATGATGAGAAGCTGTAAAACTATTGCCACAAAATTATTTCTTTTATAATTAACAGGAAACACTGCTTTTAAATACCCCCTTTTGCTCAATGCTTATTTGATTAGCACCACTTTATGTCCTTTTTTGTCTACTTGTTTTTCAGTTGTGTGTGTGTCACAGAGAAAATAGATGACACTGGGGTGTAAACATAAACCTGATGGCCTATATTAAGTATATCTTCTGTGTAAAAAGGATCAGCACTCACACAGACTATATTCATGTAAAACAGTCAACATTTTGGATGCAGATGACACCCTTTGATAAACGAAATACTGATGAAGGGTACTGTTGGTATTCTCAATCATCCGTGAATATTGCTCAGTTAACATGTTTTGTGAGTAAGACAACTTGTAACACTAGAGTAGTAAGACAATAAGAAAGTCGATTGAGATCATCCTGCTAGTATCTCTTCCAGCACATTTCTACCTATGTTGCAGCCATACGGACACAATCTATATGCCACTGCACATGTTTTATAGGTCACATTTTGTGGTTAAACTCTACAACATAAATTCTTCTGCTACAATGACATCCAGATTGAGATTATATACAACTGTCATTATTTTAACCCTATTTAATTTTCCTTTAAAGGATAACTACATTTTAACTAAAGAAAGAGGCTAAGGCAACCCCAGCCCAGGGAAGATCTGTCTCTGAAAAAGATTCCCCAGTAGCTCCCCATCTTCTTTTCTGCTGATTCACTGCACATGCTCTGTGCTGCTGTCACTTACTGAGCTTAGGGACCCACTCACAATATACAGTACACATAGAATATAAATGTCACAATATAATGCTGATTAATAATTATCATAGATAATTACTACATGGCTGTACAGAAAACAGAGCAATCAGCATTAGAATTTAATAATCAGCCCTGTGCATCAGTTTATATTACAAACAACCCTTTTCTGCTTGATAATTTGCGATGACCCCTACCATTTGTATCTCAACAGCTGCTCAGAGCCCACTGAGCATGTGAGTGTCACAATTTCCAAGACAGTGACCCCCTGTGACAAGTTTGGAGTTCTGCATCACTGCTGCTATTGGGAAGCTGAAATTTTAGGCTGGTGCAATAAGTTCATTATATTAAATATGGCATTTTTAGCCATATTAATTTTTAGGGTTAAGTTCTCCTTTAATGCAGTGGTATTATTAAGATATTATCATATTGATGTTTTATTCTCTTTTTTTTTTTGTTAACGTCAAATATCTTTCAACTGAAAATACATTTAACTGTTCTTATAGCTAACAGTAGACCACTCCATGATTCTGGAAGGCAGAATTGCTGTCTAAGTAATTGAAGTTATGATGTTACTCGGTTCAATAACTTTCCCCATCCAAGCAGCCATTTAAGGCTAGATTAGAAAACAGCAGGAATTCTGTCTTTCTGCATTAAGCTACCTAAAACGTATTAGCAAAGATAATTAAACATTCTTCTTTATAACATTTACTCTTTAAGTAGTTAAACTAATTTGTAAAATTACAGTAATTGTTTTCTACAAAAAAATTAAAAAGCAAACATAAAAATATTTATTTCTCTTTTGCCAAATAAATTCGAGATTTAAAATGGAAGTTAAAAGTTTTAGTAAGTTGTGTAATAACTTGGGTAAACATTTGCCTTGGTCTGCTAACCATCTGTAACCAATCAGCAGTTCGATTTCCTCAGTCTAGTGGAGTAAGACTAATGAAAGCAAAATTTTGCCCATGTTGCATCTCAAAGGTACATTGCTTCAGCTGTTCTTGCATTGAAGTTAGATATGAATTCTGTTAGCTTATCTTGAAAGTCTTGCTCACATTTTAACTACAACAGATCAGCAAAAACAAGTGACCAATTTACAATTTGTTTACAACCTTTACAGAGTAATAATGATAGTTACTGCTCATTCAAATATTCTGGACACTTAAAGGGGTTGTTCACCTTCCAAACACTATTTTCAGTTCAGTTGTTTACAGATTGTTCCCCAGAAATAAAGACTTTTTTCAATTACTTTCCATTATTTATTTTTTACAGTTTTTCCAAAATCTAAGTTTAAAGTTGAATGTTTCCTGTCTCTGGTATTTGAGTCTGGCAGCTCAGTAATTAAGGAGCAGACTCTGAAATGTTACACTTTTGCAACATTTAGTTGATGCATTTCTCAGCAGCATATCTGGAGTATTAGCAACTATTGTATCAATTCTAACAGCTGCCTGTAATGAAACCCAGAGATTCTGCTCAGCAGGGACAAAGATAAGAAATGTATCAACTAAATGCATCAGTTTAGAACAGTTTGCAGGGTCAGCGACCCCCCGACCAGAGCTGCTTCAGAAGGTGAAAAATTACACTTTTACACTAAAATATTAGAAAACCGGCCGCACATAGAAAATAGAAAGTAATTGGAAAAAGTTGTCATTTCTGGTGATCTGTCTGAAACCAACTAGTTGTTTGAAGGTGAACCACCCCTTTAAGAAACAGGTGTCCCCAACTTTTATTACCCATAAGCCACATTCAAATGTAAAAAGAGTTGGGGAGAAACACAAGCATGAAAAAAAAATTCTCAGGGTTTCTAAATAAAGAATATGATTGGCTATTTGGTACCCGTTTATGGATTGGCAGCCAACAGGAGGCTCTTTTCGGCCAGAAACTTGAGTTTTTATGCAATCAATACTTGCATCCAAACCAGGAATTGAAAAATAAGCATTTGCTTTGAGGCCACTTGGAGCAACATCCAAGGGGTTGGTGAGCAACATGTTGCTCACGAGCTACTGGTTTAGAATGCAACTCTTAATTTTCTATGCTGAAACAGTTCTTCTGATGGGTTATAGTTCTCTACGCTGTTGCTGAACACAACTATCCCAAGGAACAGAATGGTGTCCGCTTCCTTAAATCAGCCAAGCAGATTCTGACAACTGCACACAGGTATTCAGAAATGTGCAAGTGAAATCAAGTACATTTTCAGAAAGTGATCCTGATGGAAAGTTTTGAGTTATAAATAGATCAAACTATTGAATATTTCTTCTGTATTCCCCAGTTTGATCAATAAAACATCAGCCCCTTAGAGGCACATTTATCAAGGGTTGAATTTGGAATTCATGTGAGTTTTTTAAAACTCCTCTAAACTCCCATAACTTGGAAATATGACTAATAGAAATTTATTAATACATTTTTTTTTTAACTTGAATGAATTTAAACGACCCATAAATTAAAATCAAACGCTTCAGGTTTTTTCTCCAAAAAAACACTCAAATGTCAGGAATGCGGCAAAGATCTCCAAAGTGATCCATGGACCTCTCCCATTGACTTAAACAGTAATTCAACTGGTTTTAGGTGGCAAATAGTCTTGTATGATAAATCTTGTAGTTGACAGTTTTGACCATAACATTTTTGAAAATGTGAATTTTCAATTCAACCCTTAATAAATATGCCTCTTAGTGTTGGTTAGTACTGTACACTTGATTGGAGCAATTATTTTATGTGTGGTGTCAACAAAATAATATATTCTCCATTGTTAAAGGCAATGTAAAGCCAAAAACTGGACTGTGTTGTGTAAACTATAAATAAAAAAGGAATGCAATGATTTGTAAAAGTTGTGTAAGCTCAATAACATAAAAAAGGCATCTCGGAGAGCCTGGGTCTCTCAGAATTAAAGATGCGGATGGTACACCACTCCACGAAACACTGTGTGGCAAATAATGCAATGCATTCCTCAACATAAAACCGCAAATTGTAATTTGAGTATATCATCCTCTATGGTACATAATAGCATTAAAAGATTCAGAGAATCCAGAGAAATCTCTGCATGGAACAAGGTGAAGTATTGGTTAATATGGCTCTGGAAAAAATTCCGATAACCATTGCCGTGAACAAAGTTTATTGTTGCACATACAAATACAAGTTAAAACTTATCATGCAGAGTAGAAACCTTATATAAGCATGATCCAGGAGCACCATGACTTCTATGGGCCCAAGCTCGTTTAAAGGGGTTCACCTTTAAATGTACTTTTAGTATTATGTAGAGAGTTATATTCGGAGATAATTTGCAATTATTATTTATTATTGGTGGTTTTTGAGTTATCTATGTTTTTATCAGTACCCAGTTCAAAAGCCAGAATCTGTGATGGTACGGTGGTCTATTAGTGACATGGAATAGAAACTGTTGAACAGCTTAAAACCTGTATCAAGCAAGAATGGGAGGTCATTTCACATTGAAAATTGCAGCAATTGGTCTCCTTAGTTCGTAACGTTTACATAGTGTTGTTAAAATAAGAGGTGAGAAACATGCCCATGTCCCAGCTTTTTTAAACATGCTTCCGGCATCAAATTCAAAATAAATCTATATCTTTCAGAAAGCAATAACATTTCTAAGTTTTTACATTCTATACTGTATGTTGCCTTTGTACCGTTTACAAATAAATACAGTATAGGATTTTAATGGATCATTAAGACCAAGGACAATGAAACTACAATGGTACTCCCTATCCTACTTAATGTATTCGTCTTATTACAATCATGTTTCAGTGCATTCACAATGTATGTTAAAGAACTCAAACATTATTGTTTAAAATTTTATCACAACATGGATACTTTTGTATGTGCACCCAAAATGCAATAAAAACACTTGCCATGGTTTACAAAGTTATTTGTAATTACAACAGCTACTGAGAGCAGAATCGTTGTGGCCCTTTCTATGCCCTAGTAGAAGACAGCAAATTATCAGACCTGTGAAGAAGTATGCAAGGCATTGGGATAAAAAGAGTCTTGACTTGTCCGTGAACAGTGAAGCATGGGGCAAACAAATGCTGCTTTCAGTTTGTAATAATATTTAAATAACTTAAAAACCAGTGAAATGTTTTAAAGTATTGGAAAGTTGCTGAAAATTAGACTTTTGTATTGTGGGGTTCCATCCCCTTTATCAATAATTTTATTTTAAAATGTCAGTCAAGCAAATATTCTTTCAGTTAAGTACAATAATGTATGTGTGTTTTACCTTTTTAATTTAATGACAACTTTTTTTGAATTTTACCCATTCAATTTTTAATGTGGTGAATTCCTCAAGAGGCCATTGGATCTTAAATGTCAGATGATTAATCAAAAGCCTCTTTATTTACTAGGCAAATAATATGAATGCACATAGACTAGCAAATGCTACATGCAGATTGCTGCTTGCTGTGACAGAGGTTTAGTAAATTGAAAGAAATTAATTTTTAGCATGAACAAATTTTCTCTGTGGCGTTTGGAGTGACTGATTTTACAGATGCATTTGAGCTTTGGGTTTCAAATCTAAGAAAAAAAAATCTGATTTTGTATTTGCCAACAGGACATTAGCAGTGGCTGTTTTTACAGAAGGGAAGGTTGTAAAGATCTAAGAAGAAATCCCAAAATCCCATAGGTGAAGGTGATAAATGTCTTAGATCAGTGTTAATGGAAATTAGAGAGGCAACAACATCAGGACAGTTTCTTAGTGTTTATCTGCATCTGTGGACACAGAATCATAAACATAGTACATGAGATATAGTATATAATATTATTCTGGAGGTATAGAAGTGATAGACTGGGTGTTTGTTTATATCCTTGCTATTACCAGTGATACAGTAGTACTGTGGTCCATATACAGTAGTATTGAATATTATGGGGGTGTAATGTGAATAGGACTGCATTTCTCTTATGTTCTCCTATTTCTTCATATAATGTATTGATTTTATTTACTGTAGAGCATAGGGTAGCTGACCAATCCATTTTATGCATAACTGTTCATTTACAAGAGATGTTTGTCTGTTGTGTAATTAACTTGATCACAAAAGGCCCTATCAATCCAAAAAATAAAAAGCAGCCTTTATTGTCAATGCAAATATAGAATTATGATAGACACTTTGCCCAGAGTGCAATTTAAAGGTACTCACAAGTCCAATTATTTTTGATTTAGCTTTAAAATATTCTGAGTATTTGCTGAGTATTTGTCTGTGGTATGATGTTTTCTTTTTTCAGAACAAGGATATATAGTAATAGTGTTGCTGTTTTATCATTGTAAAGACCTGTTACTGGCAGTCTTGCATTTTTTTTGTGGTATGTTTGAGTCAAATTATATAGGATGATCTTTTGCACATGTTGGGGATGAAGTTACGTGTAGTCTTGGTTTGGAGTGCACTGTTTCCTTTCACTACCATGCATTGTACATTTTGTATTTAAGTTGAAGTTTAAGTTGAAGTTTTGACAGCTGAATCTGCAGTCTCGGGTTGTTACTGAAATGTCCCGTCTCTTTGATCCTGTACTAAACAGCCAGAAAAAGATAAGTTTATAAAACTTAATTGGCTTTTGACAGAGAGTCCAGAATATGTGGCAGGTGCACTTGGATACTTTTGTAACTATTTAAGATAAGCAAAGAACTATTGTAGCAATTTAATATCTCTTGGGGAAACTGGGATTTGCAGGGCAGATCACTTTCATTAGCAAAACTGTTAACACATAAAAATCACATAAATGTTTCCAAACTTTCATAACCTGCCACATTTGGTAAAATGAACATGGTAATTAGGGGGTGTGGCCACAATATGGCCGTGGTCAAAATGTTCACGGAAAAACTTTTGGTCCCACTTTCTATTTCCAAAATGTTGGGAGGGTATGCACTTCTGAATCTACCAGTGCTTTCATTTGAGACTTTCAAAAAATGTGACTGCAAGAATACTGATGCTGCTATTAATTTATGTGTGACCTCTCACATTAAAGAATCACTACACATTAACTGTACCTTTTAGCTTATGAAAAATTTTATTTTTTCTTCAGCTGAACAGGGCAAAATGGAAGCTACACCATGTTTGGTTCTTGCCAGGTAGATTCAATTAACAGTGTCCAGATAATTCCCCTTCCCCCTCCATAATGGACTCCTAACAAAATATTCATAACAATAAGGTAATCGGAGAGGGTTGTAGACTGGTCATCTAATTGTATACCTTGCAAGGTCTCTCTCTCTTTTGAAGGGGGGGGGCATATGGGTCATATTGGTTCAGTGAATTTGCAATTGATCCTCCGCATTCAGCTCAGATTCAAAAGCAACAGATATGAACCATGTGCCCCCCCCCTCAAGTCAGTGTAAACCAAGAGAGCTGAAAAGCAGGAAGTAGTATTCTGGCTATTATGTTATACATCCACTGACTCCAGCTTTATACATTACATTTTTGGCTAACTAACTATATTAGAAACATTTTTTGTTTTACATAGCCTAATCTAATTACCCAGTTTTTATTTTTACACTGAATAATTCCTTTAAAGGTGATATAGGATAAATTAAAAAGAAACAATTTTTTTTTGGCAATAATGTATACTATATGGTGCCAATTTTACTTTTGGCTGTAAATGAATATTGTCTTCAAAATGAGCCCCTTTATTTTGAGTTCCCCATAGATGTTCTCTGGTCCCTGTTTCAAATGAAGGTGGGCATGTCCTAATGGTCCCTGCCAGAAGCACAGTATAAGGAGGACAGCCAATCACAGCCATGTAGACACACAAACAAAAACAGGCTTCATTTCCCTGTGAGGTCAGCCTAGATGCTGATTGGTTCCTATTCTACAGTGCAGTGTGCTGAGTGCTGCACGTGCCCCTGCAAAACCTGAAAAAGGAGGCAACAGGAAGTGGAACAAATTTTCAATAATCTAATAAGAAACACAACTTTTTAAATCACATTTCTTTAATGCACTGCTACATTCTGGTTTTTCTTTTTACAGACTATCTCCTTTAATTATCTTTTCAAAGGAAAATTCAAAATCATGAATGATTTAATAAAATGGGTTTTGATTAAAATGAAGAAGGATGCTGTTTTTAACCTATATTTGCTTGTAAATGTTTTAAATCATTTCTGTATAAAATGTATTTTAACTTGCAATGGACATTTTTTATTTAAGATAGAACTGCAATGTACTTTGCAATTGGGGCCTTGCTTTGCAACCATGTATTCCCAATCAGCTGCACGGTGTCAAATTATCTTTATATGTGAAGTCTTTCCAATTAATTTTTACATTCTGGATGTGTAATTGAAACCTGTCATCCTTGACCTGAATATAATTAACAGGATTTGAGTCTAAATGCTCAGTGCTTTACAATAACACATATATGATTTATGTGTTATGCCAATCATATTTTTTCTGTTTAAAAGCAAGATATAAAATGCAGTGGGGAAAAAGATCAGGAGCCAAGTCGTACGATTATATTCTTGCAGGTGAAACCAACAAGGTGATCTTAACATCTCTAGAGACTGACACTTGTGCAAAGTTGTCACATTTGATTAAAGAGTTTGTTGCCTACAATCAGAGTTGACATTGTTGTATCAAAGGTTAGTATAAGAATAATTAGTGAAGTGATTAACGACAAAAGAAATGCTGTGTAATGTTGAGGGATCAATTTTCCATTTAAAACACTTGCACCATTATTTAAACTTACATGTGGTTTAGTTAATTATCTATTTTACAATATTGAAAAGCTGCATTTCTCAAGACGCGCAAGCTGTTCTGTCCCATCTGCAGTCCAGCTAATAAAATGTGATTTGCATTGACTCCAAACAGACTGTTTTTACCCTAGAAAAAATCTACAGAGCAGGTGTTCTTATGATATTACTTAGCAGAACAGTTAATATGACCCCATTGCTGAAATTGCTTCTCTCAATTGGTTTCTCCTTGGAGTGTACGCAACTGTTGTGTGCATAAAACAGTATGCTCTTAGGAAGAGCCTTGTACATACTGTAAACATTATTATGTTGTTTAAGCTTTCATATCAAGTTTTAAGTGCCTCTGAACAAGAAGATATATAACTGCTATAAAAAAAGCTACACACCATGGGGAAACTTTTTTGAGTTGCATATTAAGCAGGTTTTAATGGTGCACTATATCTCAATGCAGTGCAGCATGCTAGAGAGGAAAGCCATATACTACATTGAGGTTGCACTCCATTGATTATCATTTAACCTGCTCTGTCTGTACAGTGCCTATAAAAAAGTATTGAACCACTTGGAATGTTTTAGTGTCTTAGAACATTGAAACCAAAAAACTGAAGCTACGATATATACTCGAGTATAAGCCTACCTCGGCTTATACTATAGTCAGTGGGCAGTAGCTGAGATTGCAGTCACTTTTAATCATACCTATTCCAACAGTTCTCTTGGGGAGAGACTGCAATATCACACAGCGCCCTCTGTTGGTTATATGAAAGAATAACAGTGAGTGCAATATCACACAGCGCCATCTGTTGGTTATATGAAAGATTAACAGTGACTGCAATATCACACAGCACCCTCTGTTGGTTATATGAAAGAATAACAGTGACTGCAATATCACACAGCGCCCTCTGTTGGTTATATGAAAGATTAACAGTGACTGCAATATCACACAGCACCCTCTGCTGGTTATATGAAGGATTAACAGTGATGGCAATATCACACAGCACCCTCTGCTGGTTATATGAAGGATTAACAGTGATGGCAATATCACAGCGCCCTCTGTTGGTTATACGAAAGATTAACAGTGATGGCAATGTCACACAGCACCCTCTGCACATGGTAGTGGGACAGTGGGACAATGCACAGTAATCTGTTTGGCAATTCTCTGTCACCATGCAAAGAAGTCCGGTTGATCGCTGGGGGCTCGCTTTGGCGGAATGTGCAATGCTGGGAGACAGGGCTGTAGTTGTGTCTAGTCTTATACTCGAGTCAATACGTTTCCCAGTTTTCGTACGTAAAATTAGGTACCTCGGCTTATACTCGGGTCAGCTTATACTCAAGTATATACGGTACTCCATGTTTGGCTTTTGAGAGGTAGATCATTAGATTACCATAATATCATACCTCCCAACTGTCCATTTTTCGTGGGATAGTCCCTATTTTGACAGCTCAACCCACAGTCCTGGATTGTTACTGAAATGTTCCTTCTTTCTCTTTAATCTCCTGCACTGAACAAACAGAAAAAGATACAAAGTTTATAAAACGTAATTGGCTTTTGATAGAAAGCCCAGAATATGTGGCAGGTGCACTTGGATACTTTTGTAACAATTTAAGATAAGCAAAGAAGTAATTGTAACAATTTAAGATAAGCAGATCTCTTGGGGAAACTGGGACTTGCAGCCTAAAGTGGCCCGTCAGCTGATAAATGATTCCAAATCCTATTTAATCATGTTAGTCAAGTAAAATGAACTTAACTTACACTGTATAAATTATTTAAATCTTGAAAAATCTCCTTCATTCTGGGAAATTATAATTATAGCAAGCAGGCAGGAGCCATTTTGTGGACATTGTTATTCAGGCAAGCCTTGCATCATCTCATCAATCTTGTTTGTGCACCAGAATGGGGTAACTTATGTCCATCCTCATGCACTGGCTACACAATTAAATGAACGAGAACTTGAGAAACGTGGGGAGAGCAGTGACATCTAGGAAGTGCTGAATGGAAAGTAATTGTTAGCCCCGCCTCTATGGCTAAGGCATAGAGGAGGGGCAGGAAACATTTGATTGACAGGTGAGATTTTTAAAGTTTATAACAGCTATGAACTTTTAATAAAAAAAAGAATTTGGATTTCATGTTTAATTTGAAAAGGACTTTTATTATCCAGCTTTATGTCTGGGTGACAGGTCCACTTTAAACGGCAATTTACTTTCATTAGCAAAACTGTTATAACACATAAAAACCACATAAATGTGTTCAAACTTTCATAACCCGTGATGGTATTCTTAGTAGTACCATTTTGACCTTGTGTAAGACAAAACTCAGTAAAGGAAAACCTTTAGTAATAGTCAGGCAATTTATTCACACAGAATACAACATAACAGTTTTGTCTGGGTAAGCTGTTGGAGTAACACACAGAATGTCACCCAAGGACTTACCAAAGACCCACCTCTTGGTCCAAGCGTTATATAGCTTTCAGAAGGCATTTACAGTAATTATGACAAGGGGTACATGGAAATACCATACATGGTCTGGCGAGGAGACTTACTGGCATATACATTTATACATCCCTGTAAGATGTGCAGTTTTGCAACATAAGAGATTTCTGGTTCCAACTGTCCACAGCCTCATAGACATCTGTTAGCTAAACATAGTCATTGTGGTACAGCCAGCTATTGAGCAACACTTCTGCAAAAGGGGCGCCAAGAGACATGCTGACACTATGCACTAACAGAGTGGAGATCATTTATTTGTATGGCTTATATAAGTTATATGAGTGACCATTGTCCACAGTTGACCATAAGCCCTTATAGTCCATCCTGCCTTGGGCCCTATAGCGTTATGGCGTCATAGAGGGCGGGGGTAACAAATATCAACCCTCTGACACTAGCCATTCGTCCGTCATAGGAATTAGACCGTTCCAGATATATTTTATACAAACACCTGCCAAATTTTGTAAAATGAACATGGTAATTGTCCCTTTTTCTATTTCCAAAATGTTGGGAGGTGTGTAATATAACCCCCTCCCTTCACTTCTTTGTTGTTGGGTTGTAATTATGTACTTCGCAAGGATCAAACATAAGGTAGCTTTTATTTCTCTGTTTGCCCGATTTAGCTCAAGAAATAAAACAGACTTTTTTTTTTGATTGTAACAAAGGCATGTTCAGCACAAGCCCCTATTCATTGCAATTGACTCTCTGCATCTTGTGGCCACCCATGGTAAATTGTGAAGCACTGTCCCATAGGCAAGTTTTTCAACTTTTTTCAAGTTTTTCCATAAGGAAATGGCCATAATTAAAAATAACACTTTTAATAATAATTTTGCATAAACTAAACCATAAAATATTCAATACACACTGCTGGGTAGGCTAAATAAGAGTGACAATCCTGTCTCAATCAGCAACTAACAGCAGGGAATAACAGTCAATGAGCCACCTGCTTTAAGATGGCAATGATAATTACTAAGCATATACAGTCAATGTACTTTATAAAGATTTAAGAGATCCCAGTTGAACATCTATTATTATTATTTGATCCTGAACTGTAACATAGTTGAAATAAATGACCCTCTGGTGAGTAAACATTTTTTTGCAGCCCAGTGGATATATTATTCGTTAGAGACAAATGCATACACTTGTGAATCTTTTACAATGACTTTAGAGTAGAATGTAATAAAACTGAGATGCACTTAGTTGTGCTCGAGATCAGATGTTACAGAGCACAACATTAAAATGCTAGGGTTTGTTTATTTCCTTTTATCCTTTGTATTTGTCTAATGGATATATTAAGAGGGCTAGAGTAATTACTTCCGTGATTGCCCACAGCATCTGATTCTGCAGTTTTAGCACTGAATTCAACACTGTTTTTAGTATCCATGACCATAAATTTCCTTATTACCTCCTGCAGTAATGCTGCAGTTGTTGTAAATCCCTCTGAACAAATCTATAATAAACGAATAGGTTGTGGATTATAACATTTTAGTTTTTACAAAGTACTAAAAAAAGCACAATATATGGTATACATTGGATTATGTACGTTTCCCCTGTACAAAATCGTAGATGCATGGGAATGTTATTGCATTGTGGAAACCATATGATTGCAGTTTCTTGCACATATAGGGTTAAGTCAAGCTACAGTGAATCATGGGTGACTCATATAGTCTGTCTGGCTATTGAACCGTTCAGGTGCCTCCAGGTACTTAAACAATGCTGTAAATCCCTGTGCGAGAAGCCTTTTAATATTGCAGATAGCTGTCATGGAAGCACCAATACGAACTAAATGTGCGTACAATAAATACACACATGCTAAATAGTGAATTAATTTTAATTAAAATACACCAAATTAGACATGAACTTAGAAAATACACACATAATAAGTTATCTTTAACTATGTAATAATAAGAGTAAGTGGATAATGGTCTCTAAGCTTATGGCAGAGCTGTACCTACTTTTCTTAAAGGAGAGGGAAAGCTACCAAAGCAGTTTATTGCCAATTGATTAGCTAAAATAGTGCAGGTTATAAGACTATATTTATTCTACTTTACCTGAGTAAACGGCTTTAGATGCTCTCTCTATTTTTTTAGGATAGCGGCTGCCATATTGGCTTGTTCTGACATCACTTCCTGCCTAAATCTCTCCCTGCTCACTCTGGGCTCAGAGTACATCAGGGAGTGGAGTAGGGGAGAGGGAGAGAGGAGCAAACTGAGCATGTTCAAGCCCTAGCCCTGGAGGTTTATGCTGAAAACAGGAAGTGTGATACAGAACAGAAGCCCATAAATACACAACAAAAGGCCAGAAATTTGACAAGTTTACTGGTGTATTTATATAGACCTTTCTGATAAAGCTTACTTAATTTTAGCCTTTCCTTCTCCTTTAACACAGTCTATTTGAAAATGGTAAGTTGAGAGTTTCACAAAGCTGATATTACAGTAAGGCTGATGGTCACAAACTTTAAAGGAGCAGTTCAGTGTAAAAATAAAAACTGGGTTTATAGATGCCGTAGGCTGTGTAAAATAAAAACTGTTTTCAATATAGTTAGTTAACTACAAATGTAATCTGTAATGACTGAAATGACTGAATGTCTAACATAATAGCCAGAACACTACTTCCTACTTTGCAGTTCTCTTGGTTTCCACTGATTGGTTACCAGGCAGTAACCAATCAGTAACTTTGGGGGGGCACATGGGACTCATTACCATTGCTTTTGAAGCTGACCTGCATGCTGAGGATCATTTGCAAACTCACGGAGAAAGGAAATTTGGAGTATTTGGATAAAATGGACAAAATGGACTCTATGGGAGATGGCCTTTCTGTAACTCTGAGCTTTCTGGATAACAGATCCTACATCTGTATGTGAATACATTAAAAAATAATTAAAGGGGTGGTTCATCCATACATTAACTTTTGGTATGTTATGAATGGATAATTTTGAGCAACTTTTCTTTTTTGTAGTTTTTTTAATTATTTGCCTTTTTTTGCCTCAGTTTTCAAATGGGGGCCATCTAAAAAGAAAATGCTCTGTAAAGCTACAAAATGTTATTACTACTTTTTATTATCTTTCTGTTCAGGTCCACTCCTATTCAAATTCTAGTCTCTTATTCAAATCAATGCATGGTTGCTAGGGTAATTTGAACCCTAGCAATCAGATTGCTGATATTGCAAACTGGAATGCTGTTTTTAATGTCAATATTAAAATAAAATATATTATAAGCATAGCGTAATCAAGCTCCTGGAAAAGGAGATACTGGCTCTGTAAAGGAAATATATGCTACCATTGTCTGGACTGGCCATGCAAGCGTTTGGCATCTTTTATTCTGGAGTACGAATATTACTGAATCATTAGGGAATATGCACATAAAGTAATTAGGAGATATGCATATAATTATATACTTAAATAATACATGCATTAAACATTTTCAAAAGAACTGCTAGCGCTGATTTAGTAAGCAAAATATGCATATATTTAAATATCTCACAAATGTGTAATTATTAGCCAAAACTGTTTAAAGAGAATATTTTTTTTAATTTAAATATGTACATTTTACATGGTGATGTTTCTAATTACAGCAAGTAAAATACATATTTATTTGTTTCTTCTAAACGATTTAATACTTCCAAATGTAACCTTCAGCAACATTTAAAATGTAAATGTTTCTCTTCTGCACTATTCCCTATGGGAAGGATAAACCTGTAGCAAATCCTAATAATAATTCTAAGTGAATCTAGAATGGGGGAAGTTACATGGGCTGAGAGAAATTTAGGTTGACAGGAAAAATATTTATAGTTAACCCATTTTTATTCAGCCATGCCCTCAGACGTCTGCTGGATTGAAATGCTTTGCATGAGTTGCAGTTCGTTAAGTAAATGTGACACTTTATTTTTCCGCCATTCTGAAGCAACAATATAGTCTTAGACAAACTAACTTGTTGGGTTTTTAGTTAGTTTCGTTACTTTGCAAAGGATTTATGTTGGTTGACAGTATAATCATGTTTTTATAATGACACCAAAGCACAGTATTATTGAAATTCTTTAACATTTATACATGTACCAGTTCTCAAAACTACAAACATTTCAGTTTAATAAAAATTGTTCTGTAAGAGTTTTAATCCTACCTGTGTACATCAATTTTTCATTAAAGCTATCGGTAATACAGAATGCAGCTCAGCACAGGTGCCTCAGAGCTTTGTTAGGGAGAGAAGAACCTTTGCTTGGAATGCTGCTCAGCCACAACGCAAAAGCAATTTCACAGTGCCACCAGTGTGCCTTTTAAATCTGCAAGACAATTATAATTTGATTATTTAATCAATTTAACTGTGTATGTAACTTATCGGGAAGTGCTTGTGGTGGAAATGTTACTCAAAGTTTCCGTTTTAGGAACGCTAGACTATGCTGAAACCCAGTTAAAGGTTTGTTTGTTTGGAAGGTGAACAGCCCCTTTAATGAAAGGGGCTATGTAAGGGGTATGACAAGCTGAGTGATTTGATTAACCACTTCAATTACTATTTCTTATTGACATTAAAGGAACAGTAACACCAAAAAATCTAATTGTTTTAAACTAATTAAAATAGAATGTACTGTGTCCCTGCAAGTAGTGTATTTGCTTTAGAAACACTACTGTAGTTTATATAAGTAAGCTGCTGTATAGCCATTGGGCAGCCTTTCAAAGCACAGGTTACATAGCAGATAGCAGATGTATAATTCCATTGCATTCACTGCAGAGCTTATCTGTTGTCTGCTAAGTAGCATGTGCCTTTTTTCCTTTAAATTGCTGTCCCATGGCTACACAGTAGCCTATTTGCTTAAACTATAGTAGTCTTTCTAAAGCAAACACAAACATTTTGTCAATGCATAGCAACAGTATATAATACTTTAAAATGTTTTTATTTGTTGGTGATACTGTTCCTTTAATTATGATGTATCGCCCAGAAGTAGTATTTATCACCCCAACACACCATGGTTGCTGTATGTTATAACAGTATGTTATTGGAAAGGAATACAGGTAACAGATATTTGTGCCATATGTGTAAAGAAGAAAAGTATACCCATTTTCAGCATGAATTCAATTGTGCTAAAAAAAATGTTGCCATTCTTTTTTTTTTTTTTTTTTGCTACAAATATATGCTTTTTGTTATTTCTCGAGCTAAGCAAGGTGAACAGGGAAACTGAAGCTGCTCTGTTTTTGGCCCTATGCAAAGTATATAAGTAAATCACCAGTATACAACCCCCCTCCCTTTTTTGTTTTATGTTTTGTATTACCATACAGCTATGGGATCCCTTATCTGGAAACTCGTTATCCAAAAAGTTCAGAACAATGGGGAGGCCATCCCCCATAGGCTCCATTTTAAGCAAATAATGATTCCTCATAATAGATCATCTACCTGTACTAATGGTTTAAAGTGCAAGGACCAATGGTAGCAGTATGTGCATGTTCTGGGCTGAGAGTGAATAGAGGTAGAGGGGGTACGATGGCACTTAATATTTTGAGTATGAGAGATTATGGAAGAGTACAATATAGTGGGTAGGTTGGATTTCTTGATTAATAAGATTTTTGTGCAGAAGGAACATGTCCGCAACAGATTCTAGCAGATGTTTAAGAGACTAGATAATTTGTTAGACACCTTGAAAAACTGCAACTTTCTTTGCTAAATATATTCCATTACAGTTTACTAATTAGTGCAGTATTGAAGTACAGCTGCTAATTTCTGTGGTTCATTTCAAACCAGTAATTGTTTCATCTGTATTATTTAGGCACAGTTACATGTATAAATTATAGCCGTTCTAATATTTGTTGATGCTTAGAGCAAAGTTAGCTTACTAAACTGCTAAATCATTTCACACTTGAATAAAGAAATTCACATCTATCATTACCATTGCTTCTGATGCTCAAATATGCCTGTTTGTATATAGTAAATCCTTGGATATTTTGCTTGTTCAGGATGTCATCCAAAACCCCTCTTAAAGGAAAACTATACCCCCAAAATGAATACTTAAGCAACAGATAGTTTATATCAAATTGAATGACATATTAAAGAATCTTACCAAACTGGAATATATATTTACATAAATATTGCCCTTTTACATCTCTTGCCTTGAGCCACCATTTCGTGACTCTATCTGTGCTGCCTCAGAGATCACCTGACCAGAAATACTACAACACTAACTGTAACAGGAAGAAGTGAGGAAGCAAAAGGTAGAACTCTGTCTGTTAATTGGCTCATGTGACCTTACATGTGGTTTGTATGTGTACACAGTGAATCTTACGATCTCAGGGGGCGGCCCTTATTTTTTAAAATGGCAATTTTCTATTTATGATTACCCAATGGCACATACTACTAGAAAAGTATATTATTATGATAATGGTTCATTTACATGAAGCAGGGTTTTACACATGAGCTGTTTTACTTAATATCTTTTAATAGAGACCTACATTGTTTGGGGGGTATAGTTTTCCTTTAATATAATCTACCATTGCAACATCAGGGCATAGCACAACCTCACTGGGAAGAATTCCCTACACTGCTTCATATAAAAGTTCTGCTCCTCTAGACTAAAGTACTGGCCTGGTTCATTGAACTTTTTGTGGGAAAAGGTTTCCAGCTATCTTGTCTATAATGCCCTCTAATGAATTTATAAAGAATAATCCTGTGCCTTCACAAGCATCTTTTTGTAAAGAGAAAATAACCCCACACTTGTCTACCGTCATAGTTTAAATCCTCCATCTATTGTACCAGTTTATTTGCATGTCTCTGGACCGGAGACCAAAGACTTAAGGTCAGGCCTTACCAGGGACCAATAAAGTGGCAAAATTTCATCAAGCTAATGCCCTTTTTTTAATAGAAGACAGTACTTTATTTGCTTAAGCAGCCACAGAATGACACTGCCTGGAATTAGACAACTTGTTATTTACAAAGTTACCCCCAATAATATAAACTACCATTTATATTATTTCTATTAAGTGCATAACTTTGCATTTATCAAGGTTGAACTTCATTTTCCAGTTTGCTGCCCAGTTTTCCAATCTAGTCAAATCACTCTGCAAAGAGGCAGCATCCTGCACAATTTAGTATCATCAGCAAAAATAGAAATGGTACTTTCAATGCCCACCTCCAGGTCCTTAATAAATAAATAAATAAATAAATAACGTTGAAAAGCAATGGACCAGGTACAGAGCCCTGCAGTATTCCACTAACAACACTGTTCTAACTCTTTGTAAACTATCCTTCAGTCATTTCTCTCTCCAAGTACAAATTTATGTTCCAGACCAATATTCCTTTATTTAACTATTGACCTTCTGTGTGGTACATAATCTAAAATATATTTTTATTATTTATTTGACATATTTCTAGAGGTTTTTTCTGTTAAGAAGTGCTTGAATAGATTTCCAAAGTAGTTCAAAATTCAGTGATATCATGTTAAATCTTATAAGTATCTGATTACTGTGAAACCTAATTGGGACTTGCTTATATTTGACTTACAAGGTTAATTCAGAGCACAAGGAGTAGTGATTCTACTGCTCTCAACCTGCATTTTGGTCCGCAGGCGGAGAAAAGTGTATCCACTCTCCACGAATCTGCAAAGTACAGTTTTTGCCTGTGTGCAGAGTGGAGATAGGCGAAAGCGGGTATTTTCAGGCTGATCTCCACTCAGTGTACTTGCACTGGATGAAGATGCAGGCTGAGAGCAGCAGAGCCAATGCTCCATATTCCATTGCCCTTAAAGGGGTGGTTCACCTTAAATGTAACTTTTATTTTTTTAATAGAATGACCAATTCTAAGAAACTTCTGCGTACTTTCTTATGGTTTAATATCTTGTCACCTTTCCGTTATTTGATAACAGGGTTCTTTATACAATATGTAATATAAAAACATAATGTCCTAATACAGTTCTACGACTTGGTTTTATCTATTTATTTATTTGTGTGTGTGTAAGAATCATGGGAGTATTTTGCACAGATAGGTTTATTTCCTGTTCAATCTGGGTTGTTTTTCTTAGTTTTATACTTGATTAATAAACAAGCCCTCATATAGATTAAGAAAATGCCATAAAACAACAGATTCCATATAAACACGTAAGAAAGAAAATCATGGTAATCAAAAAATAGAATGTAACAATACATATAGATGTTTTACTTAATATTTTCTTTTGAAAACCATTATTTTTTTGAAGGGCTCATTTTTAAAGATCACGAAGGCAATCCTGTGCTACAGTGATGTTAATATAAACAATGAAAACCTTGGGGTCTCCAGATGAAGTGTGTTATTGATTTTAAGACTCACTGGTTGTTATAAAGATATCCATCATCCTAATAAAAACGAAAGAGGGAAGGATGTTTCTTTTTAAAAGATATAGAGTATATTGAACTGGAAAATATAAACTTTCCATGAAAGCAGAACAATTTACTGTAAATATTTTATGTTGAAATGAAATATCTAAAATCTTTTAAGGTATGGCATTCGTTATCTGGAAACCTGTTATCTAGACAGCTACAAATTACTTGAAGGGCATCACTCATTGACTCCATTTTAATCAAATAATTCTCATTTTTAATGATTTCCCTTTTCTCTGCAATAATAAAACAGTATCTAGCACTTGATCCTAACTATGATATGATTAATCCCTATATATATTTATATAATATAGCTTTTGATATTTATATATGATATAGCATATATCAAAATGAATCACTTCAATTAAAAGAAAAAAAAGACTGGAAATTGCTAAGCACTTTGTTTTTCACCTTGCAGATGTTAGTTACCACGCCTGAGAAGTGGGATGTCGTCACCAGAAAGAGTGTTGGTGATGTTGCCCTGTCCCAACTTGTAAGACTTATGATATTGGATGAGGTGCATCTGCTTCATGAAGACAGAGGGCCTGTATTGGAAAGTTTGGTAGCACGAACATTACGGCAGGTAAGTGCAAATGCATGTTCTTTAAGCAGATGTTTCACATTATATTCATTACCTTAGACATCAAATACTCTGTTTATATTCCTTAAAAATAAAAGAAGACACTATATCTACACAATCTTGTAAAGTCTTATTATTCATCTGGCCTTAGTATGGTGGATGTCATGTTCTAAGCTTATAGCAGTGGCTTGACCTATTTGACAATAAATCAAATATTTTTGGCCTTCAAATGACCTGCTGACAGCTAATTGGCTTGTGTATGGACAAAATATTTGTCCCCCAGCAGATATCAGTTTTCAAACTCATGGTGGACTATTACCACTTGGATCATAGATACCTCTGAACATTGGACTGGGGTCAAAGATAAGAATGCCAAATAGTAGAAAAATCTCCTTGTTTGGCAACCTCACTTTGCAATATTTAGAAACAAAAATGTTGTGTTACTGCAAAAGCAAATAAAATAAAGGGCATTCACTTGACTCATACTGATAATACATTCTCGTTAGCTGAAACTAGGTCATCATGTTAATATATTGAATATTTTAGCATGCCAAGAGTGGCTCACCAAAAGCCTAGAGTAAAAAACAAAATATGTTTATATTTCTCTAGACAAATAGTCTGTACATTACTTATGAACTGTGTGAAAAAGCAGATTTATTCACTAGAATGTCTGGGAATTCTGCCACTTGCCTCTCTAAAGAAATATCAGCAAGCACAGTAAGAGCTCCGCATGGTGTGGAATTTTGGTGTTAAATATTTTCACCACACGATTTTAAAAAAGTGTTTAATTTGAGATCTTTCAGCTTGAAATCTGAACTGGGGAAGTCTCACAAGCCGCAAATGAGAGTAATATAGTTTAAAAACATTCTAATCTACAGGATAATTATAATTTTTGCTTATGCGGCTTCAAGAATGGCTTTACTAGTCACAGAGAAAAATGCTTTTTGGCAATCAAGTGTGTTGCCCATACAGAGTATACTTTCCGATATTAGAGACTAGAAAATTGGTCTATTTGCAGATTGCATTCTGTTTTTCAGGCAGCATTATCTAAACATCACTAAGTATCTGAATATTCTATTTCAGGTTCAGAAAAATATATAAATCATGCTCAGCAGCATATGGGAGGGTCATGCTTCCCCCACTCCACGTGACAGAATGGACTTACTGTGTGCTGCTTAATTAAATCATATCAGAGCATCATAACCTGGCATTAATGCTAGGCTGAGGTGGATCCTCTGCACAATCCCAGTGACTGATATGATTGATATAAATGTATCCAGTATCACTTCAAGCTTGCTAGGCAGTTTTTGTTTTAATAATCATAGGTGTTGCTGCTTTGCCTTACTGACCTATTTCTTATGGACCTTAATCTTAAAAGAAATTACTCTGTCTTAACCTCTGATTCCCCTTAAATCACACCTGGCTTATTCCCACTTTACTAATAAAAATATGCACAGACATGGAACTATTCCAAACATACAAATATAGAGCATTGCTAAGTATAGAAGGCTAAAAGCAGGTTTCAGTTTAAAGGAACAGTTCAGTGTAAAACTGGGTAAATAGGCTGTGCAAAATAAAAATGTTTCTATTATAGTTAGCCAGCCAAAAATGTAATCTATAAAGGCTGGAGTTAGCAGATGTCAAACATAATAGCCAGAACACTACTTCCTGCTTTTCAGCTCTTTAACTCTTGTTAGTTAGCGACTTTAAGGGGTAACATGGAACACAACTGTTCAGTGAGTTTGCAATTGATCCTCAACATACAGGTCAGATTCAAAAGCAAACAGCTATGACTCGTGGCCCCCCTCTAGTCACTGATTGGTTATTGCCTGGAAACCAAGAGCTGCAAAGTAGGAAGTAGTGTTCTGGCTATTATGTTACACATCCAGTCACTCCAGCCTTTATAGATTACATAAAGAAAACATTTTTTATTTTCCACAGCCTATCTATTAAGCCATTTTTTATTTATTTATTTTTACTGAAAAATTACTTTAAGAACATAAAGACACAAACCTTGTTGATTGGTTGCTGTGGGTGCTAGAAACATTATATTACCCCTAACAATATACTGTATATGATGTTAAATGCAACACTTAAAATGGATATTCAGTTAAAAGCCTAGGCTATATTTAGGCAGCATGCTTTTTGAGAGGTTCTAAAGGTAGTCATTTCAAAGTGGATAGGATACTGCTTTGGATCCCTGCTTAAAGACAGTTGTCATTCCTGCAGCATGATAGTTGTCCATCTATTTCGAAATTGGTATTGCTGCTCTTCTCCCGCACAGAGAAACTATGAATTGTATATTGTCGACCTTTGCCAACATATATTAGAATGACTTTTATTGTGTTTTTCAAAATAATTCTAAAAGTTGACATCAGTGGTACAAGCACCAATAAGACTGCCACTTGTGTAAATGTGAGGTTTATGAGATGTGCTGTGTCATTTAGGATTGATGATTGATGTCAGTAGAATGATAAGCTAAGGTTAAAGAGGGAAAAAAATCTCTTAAACTTTCTATTTTCACAGTCACCTTTGGTAAATTTATCAGTGGTAATACCAAGAATTGAACATTTTTGTCTTCAAATAGGGACTGTATTTTTTTCTGTGGCTATAAATGATGCACCAAATAAAATGTACTGAGAGCTCTGGCTCTGTCTGTCACCTATGATCCACAGTATTCCAATTACTTTCTACAGTGTTTTTCTGTAAATCTGCGGATAAACAAGAATGATAGATATTCCCCACCTAATGTTATGGAATAAAAGGCATTTGAAAAATACACTGGTTTAGAACAAATCAGGTTGCTTAAATAACTTTACAGTTGCACACATAGGCTTAACTGAACACCTTCTTTTATAGAACTATTAATTTTGTTCTTAATAATAAAGTAATATAACTACTTTCATGGGAAAAAATGGCCCATGATTTTTGGAATACAACCCCCAGTTCACAGGGGTATAATCATTCAAAATCAAAAAAAGTTATCCCAAAACTCCCTATTCTATTAAAAAAAATAGTCTTTATTAAAAAAATCATGTTAAAAAGATAGGTATACAGACCACATGGTATTCGGCCTTACTTGTTTCATACCCCGTGGTACTTAATCATAGGCAATGGATATAACTACTTTAGCTAAGTATGCGACAGGTGTTTGTTTTCAAACACAGATGAGTAAATGCTATCTACTGATTGGTTACTAGACCTAGTTATTGCAATATGTGCATACAAATCCAATTCTTATACCCTTGAATTTTATTCACTTTGTAATTAACTTATTATGGTATTGTAATAACACTTTTCATTACCACACTACCCACGTGGCATTACCTGTACACAGACTTTTTTTTGAAGCTGTTTTGCAATGTTTTTGGTAGACAAGGTTCAATGTGGACAAATGTAAAGTAATAACTTTTAAGCCTAGTTGCAAAGCAATCTAGTTGTAAATTTAGCTGTCAGGGTCTGAGTTAAGGGTTGGCAGCAATGGCTCCTTGTTAGTGGGGGTATCTAAAGGGTCATGAAACATTGGGACATCTCTGTGGTTTGCTTTTATTTATGATATCCCTATCAGCAGAAAACTGCACCGGCCCAGGGTTCTTCCAGCAATCCTCTTCTTCCGCTTCATCTCTTTGCCAACACGTAGCCGAAGCATGCACAGTCAAAGGAGAATTCAACCATAAATTTTAAAAAACCCTACCCTACAAAGACCCTCCTCCCCCAGCCTAGCTGCTTCCCCGGGCAAATGCTCTTAAGTCTTTACTTACCCCTCGTTGCAGATTCTGTCCAGCGGAGTTCATGGCAGCCATCTTCCGGCACTTTGGTAATATTTGGAATGATAACGGCGTATAGGCAATTTCCGTAAGTTTCGTCGCATGCACAGTTGTCGCGAAATGGAAACTGCGCATGCGCCAATACGCCACTTCCCGAAGATTACTGAAGAGAAGAAGATGGCTGTCGTGAACTCTGCTGGACAGATTCTGCACCTAGGGGTAAGTAAAGACTTAGGCGCATTTGCCCTGGTAGCAGCTATGCTGGGGGGGGCAGATGCATACTTGTGAAGGAAGAACAACACAGAAGACGATTACTCCATGGTACTCACTGGGCCAGTGCAGTTTTCTGCTGATAAGAGCACCACCCAGGGTATCAGGTCAGTGAATACAATCAAGGGGTGTGCCAAACTTTTGGCACCCCCCCCCCCAGTGATTTCTCCTTTCCTTCTCCTTTAATGTATTATGTGTAATCTTTGGGACCTCCATGTATATAGACAACTGTTAATTAAGCATTTTAGCAGTGTAAAAAAAAAAACTAAAAACAATATTTATCCTAAATTCTTAATGCTTTACATTTCGCCTCTAAAAATACCTACTGTAAGAGTAACTCTTGGTATATGGGAAAAAAAGTAATCTGAAGGGCCAAATCAACTCAAGCTGCATACATTTGCATGTTAATATCTTGTCTTATAATTTATTCTGTTTTAACTAACAAGCTATTACAGTTTCTGAAATGACCTTACATAGGTGCCTGTCAGTAAAGCTGTGTTAATGAAAAAGGGAGAATTATGATTTACTTTGCTGCATTTTATACTGCAGATCAGCATGTATAAACTTGAGTTTCTGCTGAATTTGTTTTATTACCGCATTATATATTCACTTCAACAAAAACATTGGTGGTACTGCTTGCAATGGACTTTGGCAAGTCTGGACTGGTATAAAATATATTCCCTGCTGCAAGCGAAACAACCTGATTTTGTGTTTTTTAAAAACAGGTTCTTTATAAATATGCAAGTGGGTTAGCGCTGAATATTGCATTATTTTTACATTTAGGCGTAAAATGAACTTCGTGGCTTTTCACATAGGCTGCCTTTGTTTAAATACATTTCAGTAAGAATTTTCAATTTGCTTCAGAGAAGGAAAAAATCCTCCCCCTCCAATTGTTCTTCCTCCAAGTGAGCAATTGGATCAGTCCTTGTGCCACTGTATTTCCTCCTCAATTGCGTAAAAAGGCATCCATGTCAGTCTTGTATGACTGTCCAGTAACATATACTCTTCTAGACAGCAGAGAGACAGTATTGCTAATCAGTATTATGCACATACAGTATACATCTGTCACTGTTTCAGGCTGCCACCACAGGTAAGTTTTTATGTAGTTAGAACCATGTTGTTTATTAGGAGGTCAATTTCCAAGGGACTCGTGCATTAAAAACAAAATAGATTACAAACCTCCCCTCAAATTCTATTCATACTAATGATGCACAGGACATTTAAAAAGTTTCTTATTCCTTTGGATTAATATTCTTTCCTATAACTTGTATCTTTTTTAATCATCATCAGCATAAACAATTTTAGCCGTAATCATCATTCTTCAAAATGGTTAAAAGCGTTAACACTCTTGATCAGTGATTCTCAAGTATGCCTTAAAAAGAGGCTGTCATTACATTTTATGTTAAACTGTTTCATTTAGACAGTGCCTTTGGCAACGTCTAGCACCTTAAATAACCTCTTTGCTTTTTCCTCTTCTCCCTTTTTCACGTTTTACACCATTGCTTGATTGAAGCAATATATAACTGTATGTAGATAGATACCTACATAGATAAATGTGTGTGCAATAGTGACAGACATCAAAAATATTGAGAAAAAGGGTTATTCCTTTACTTTCGTTCACAGTTCAGCAGCATATAATCTTCAGATACATTTGACAAGCCACGAATGCACAAAATAAACTTTTGCTCATCTGAGCACTTACTTATACAAATGGTCCCTTACCTCAGTATACAAGCGCACTCCTAACAGGCACAGAACACCAAATCACAAGTAAACTCTTTACTTACACTCTTTACACCCTCCCTTGACATTAAACAGTCCTCGGCTCACCCTTATAGTTATCTTTTACTGCATAAAGTGCCTTCTGCTTCTTTCTGCTGACTGCCAGCACTAGGCAGAGCAACTTCATATCCTCTCAGTGCCAGGGTAGAGCACCAAGCTGTGTCAATACCTTTTTTTTCTTTTATTTAAATGGACCCATTAAATCAGACTTCTGTCTGAACTGCAACTCTTACCGTATTCCACTTATACAGTCATATGGAAAAAGTTTGGGGACCCCTCTTAATTCTTTGGAGTTTTGTTTGTCATTGGCTGAGCGTTCAAAGTAGCAACTTCCTTTTTAATATATAGCATGCCTTATGGAAACAGTAGTATTTCAGCAGTGACATAAAGTGTATTGGATTAACAGAAAATATGCAATATGTATCATAACATTAGACAGGTGCATACATTTCGGCACCCCAACAGAGAGAGTACTGAGTCTCCTTTTGCAAATGTAACAGCCTCTAGACACCTCCTATAGCCTATGATGAGTGTCTAGATTCTGGATGGCGGTATTTTTGACCATTTGTCCATACAAAATCTCTCTAGTTCGGTTAAATTTGATGGCTGCCGAGCATGGACAGCCTGCTTCAAATCATCCCATAGATTTTGGATGCTATTCAAGTCAGGGGGCTTTATACTTCTCCCTCTGCATAAATGCCTTTGTAGATTTCGAAGTGTGTTTAGGGTCATTGTCTTGTTGGAATATCCAACCCCTGTGTAACTTCAACTTTGTGACTGATGCTTGAACATTATCCTGAAGAATTTGTTGATATTGGGTTGAATCCATCCAACACCTCGACTTTAATAAGGGCCCCAGTCCCTGAACTAGCCACACACCCCTACGGCATGATGGAACCTCCACCAAATTTGACAGTAGGTAGCAGGTGTTTTCTTGGAATGCGGTGTTCTTCTTCCGTCATGCAAAGCGCTTTTTGTTATGACCAGATAACTACATTTTTGTCTCATCAGTCCAAGGCACTTTGTTCCAAAATTAATGTTGATTGTCTAAATGAGCTTTACCATACAATAAGCGACTGTTTGTGTTTGCAGAAAGGGCTTCTTTCACCCTGCCATACAGATGTTCTTTGTGCAAATTACGCTGAACTGTAGAATGATGTACAGCTACACCATCTGCAACAAGATGTTCTTGCAGGTCTTTGGAGGTGATCTTTGGGTTGTCTGTAACCATTATCACAATCATCTGCATATGCCGCTCCTGTATTTTTCTTGTCCTGCCAGACCTGGGTTTTACAGGAAATGTGTCTGTGGCTTTCCATTTCCTGATTACATTCCTTACAGTTGAAACTGACAGTTTAAACCTCTGAGATAGCTTTTTGTAGCCTTCCCCTAAACCATGATACTGAACAATCTTTTTTTTCAGATCTTTTGAGAGTTGCTTTGAGGATCCCATGCTGTCACTCTTCAGATGAGAGTCAAACAGAAGCACAACTTACAATTGGCCACCTTACTGTAAATAAATTTTCTCATGATTGGACACATCTGCCTATGAAGTTCAAGGCTTAATGAGCTAATCCAACCAATTTGGCGTTGCCAGTTATCAGTATTGAGCAGTTACTTGCATTCAAATTAGCACAATTACAAGGGTACTCACATTTTTGCACAGCCGTTTTTTACATGTGATTTAATTTCATCTGAATACTGCTTCACTAAAAATTGTTCAGAAAACACCCCAGTACTCAGATGTTCCTGGAAAATGAAAGACATACGGTTATCTTTTTTGTTGAAAGTGGAGTAAATTATTATGCAGTCTGAGAGGGGTTCCCAAACTTTTTCATATGACTGTAACCTATATTGATATATTTTTTCCTTTTGAGAGACTTTTGTCAGCATGTTTTTATCACCCTCATTGATCATGATAGAGCTTTCAAGCTGCTGTGCCACCTGCAGGCCAAAATTAAGAATAGCCTGTTACAGCCTAGTATTATTCTAGTTGTATTAAAAGTAGCTTATCTTGCCATAGCTGCATTTTTCTTCCATGAATCCTTTTTTAAGTAAAGTTATTGTGCCTGCAGGGATGATTGTCTTGGCAGAGGATTCTTAGAAATGATAAATAACAGTGTATCCCCCACCAGTTTTGGTTCCCTGCATGTAATTCATCAGGTATACATAGCTTTATATAGTTTTTTTCTTTCCCAAGGTACAAAAATTGCAAATGGATGCAATAAATAAGCATGTTTGGCTAGTTTTCTTTCTGTTATATAGATGAGTTAAACGATTTTTTCTTCTTAATTATTTTTTATGCCTTTTACTTGATATGATAGGTAAATATAAGACATGATATGGATTGTAATATAATCCTGCAGTAGAATTTACTTCCCAGTAAAGGGAAAATTTGATTTTTTTTTCCAATAAATTTCAACAGCTTTGGTCTGTGCTTACTCAGTGATTTAAAAGTAAAAGCTTCACAATGCTCTTTCTGATTTATCATTTTTTTGTTGGGTTAAGATAGAATAGTCCTTAGCAAATGCTCTCACCTGATTTACAAAAAAGGAAAAAACTGAAGTATTTACAAAGAATTTTGGAGTGACAAATTGGTCTATGAAAATGCCACTACTGCGTAGCTGTATATAAACTTTGGAGAAGTAGGAAGGAAAGCAAACTCAGTCTTTTACGGACTGCAAGCTCTATAGAACAGGGACCTCCTTCCTACTCTGCATATTACCACATAGCACTTAATCTCTGTGTCCATGTGTATATGAGCTCTGTGTAGTGTGTATATTATTGTCTGACTTGTTTTCCCTGTGTTTACTTTTTTTATATTGTACTTTTATTTATATTGCACTTTTATGCATTATTCAGCACTGCTGTGCCTTAACAGCGCTTTACAAATAGTTATCCATAGATACAAACAAAAATTTACCAGAATGTACCAGGCATTGTTACTGTATATTGTACACAATGAATAGTGTCAATCAAAAAATGGTGAATAAATCAATAGTAACAAAGTATTATTTATGGTACACCAGTTTTTGGAATCACCCAAACTCCCAGGATTAACCTGTATTTAGATATAATTTTAAGATTTGTGTTTTATGAAAGAACCTTTAAATTAACTGTTAGTAGTTTTCAACTACTCTTCATTATTTATTTTCTATAGTTTTTAAATTATTTGCTGCCGTCTTCTGATGCTTTCCATTTTTTCAAATGGGGGTCATTGACCCCATGTAAAAACAAAATCTCTGTAAAGCTACAAATGAATCATTATTGGTACTTTGTATTACTCATCTTTCTATTCAGGCCCTCTCTTATTCAAATTAATACATGGTTGCTAAGTAATTCGGACCCCAGCAACCAGTTTGCTGAAATTGCAAACTGCAGAGCTGCTGAATAAAAAGCTTAATAACTCAAAAACCACAAATAAAAAAATGTGGCCCCGACAGATTTCGTCCTTTTCAGATCACCCTCATAGTGTAAAGTGATTAAAATATATACCTTCTGAGGATAAACACACAATCAAATAGTACAATAAAGAAGTTTAAAGTTAAATGCCTACTTAATCCAGAGCTATATATTTACCATATAGGTACCCGAGAACCCATGCCTAGGGTAACAGCCTTAGGGGGGCAGTCTTGAGGTGCTTGCCGCTGGCTATTTATGGCTAAATCTGGCTGCAAAACTAAGAGGGAGGGGATGGGTACCTTGATATTCAGCAATCACCTCATTCATAGTACAACATTACTGGCTGCACATATACTAATCACCAGAGAAAGAGATCAGGCAGAGATGATGTGGCACAATATACAGTTGGGGTCTGGTGTTTAGTGCAGGACTAGACCTAACTGACTGTTGCTTTATATTTTGCCCACATCATCTTTGGGACCCCTTTTTTTAACCCCTGGTAGCAGTGAGAGTCTGATGCCCTCATAGAGAAGGGTAAAGCAATTAGCAGCTACATCTGACATAAGAAGAAATGGTACCATCATTTTCAATTCCTTTATTGCTCAAGGAACACAAAAATGTGTTCTCCCCAGAACATGTTCATCTCATTTCCTTTTAATATAGTTGAGCTGCAAATAATGTTTACCTTTAGTCAGTTCATAATTTAATATCCAGCAAGGGTATGTGACATGTTAGCTGAAATTAGAAATTAAACTTGTGCCCACAGGGGTACAGTCAGGGGTATCGGAGCTATAACTGTGTTATACTGCTAGTGATAGTTCCTGAGAGAGTCTTGTACAGTTGTGGCTGCAGTGTGTGCCAACGAAATGGAATGTACATTATCAATGCGTATTCTTTGTACATATTCCCTTTGAATGTGGTAAATCCTTAATGCAGTACGTTGTGCATCCAGTTGGGAATCAGCTGGAAGGCAATGCTTCTGAGGAATGGTATGCTCCAATTCTCTTATACAATAATTATTTTGGTAGACCTTGAAATTTGCAGAGAGAAAATTTTTTGACCAATTCTGCCCAAATGAAATATGATGCCAATCAAAGTGCCACATGTAAAGTCCCTGGAATCTTTTATGATCGCATCTTTGGTTTAAAGTCATGATCTGGCCACCTTAAATTATTCAACTTTCCTAAATTTTAAACAATGTAAAAAAAAAAACACACAGAAAGACATTGAATATTATGGCACATATAGTTCACAAATTTCAGGTTTACTTTTTTTTATGTTTTTATTGTATTACTTATATGTTGGGATGCACCAAATCCATGATTCTGCCTTTTTCATCAGGATTCGGATTCGGCCGAATCCTTCTGCCCGGCCGAACCAAATCCTAATTTGCATATGGAGCTGGGATGGAAATTGCATGACTTTTTGTCTCAAAACAAGGAAGTAAAAATTTTCCCCCCTGCCCCACCCCTAATTTCCATATGCAAATTCTGGTTAGGTATTTGGCTGAATCTTTAGCGAATGATTCGGGGCTTTGGCAAATCTAATAGTGGATTCAGTGCATCCCTACTTACTGTATATGTGTATATGTGTCTATCCCATGCAGGTCTGAAACCCTTTACTGCATTTGTTGCTATACAATATAGAGAACTGAGCTATAAAGGTCACTTAACTTCAGATTTTTTTTATACCAGTTCCAAAGAACTGCTCCTGCAATACTTAAAATGAATATAATCAAAACTTGACGACTAATTACCTAAGCTGAAGTCAACACTTGTATGTGTACTTGACATTTCCTGTAGTAATGTAAATTATACTTCAAACGTATTCATTTCTTAATACAACCAAATTGAGCCCTTCAAGTGTGACATTATAATTACATCTAAAGATATAGTTTTAATCTGTTTTGATATGGCAGGGTGACTAACTTCATTAGGATTTACAAATGTAGTTTGCATAATTTAATAAATATTTCCAAGTCTTACCCAGTGTACAATACATTTTAAACTTGATATAATGCATCTTTATAGTGGATATCGTGGGTGCACCTGGGGGGTCTTTTCACTTGCTCGCTTTCACTCATATCATTGCCTATCCACTACCTACCTTTACTGTTTGGGAAGCCATTTACACACATTATCATGTATTTTTGTTTCAGTAATGGAAAGTGGCGATTTGCTAATTCCCATAGAAAAAAATGCTGTTATAATCTAAATTCTAAAGAGTGTAGGTTTATTTTAATAACCTTGTTTGCTCTCCAAATCTTACGTATATTTGTCAATGATTTTTAGGGTAGGTCATTTTGTTACTTCGTTGATCCCTCCCTTCTTCATTAGATATAGTTGCTTTGACTCAATTGTATCACATCCTTCCCCTCATTTACATTGACACATTCAAAAAACCTGGCATTTACTGGGAGAAAATATCTTTATATACATAGATGTTGATTATAACAGGTAAATGTTTCTGATTTTGCTAGTATGTATTTCTAAATACATCTTCCAAACACTTTTTTCAGTTCAGTCGTTTTCAGATTATTCCCCAATAATAAATACTTTTTTCATTTACTTTACATTATTTATTTTTTATTGTTTTTCCAAAATCAAAGTTTAAATTTTAATGTCCCTGTCTCTGGTGTTTCAGTCTGACAGCTCAGTAATTCAGTTGCAGATTCTGAGCTCTTACAATTTTGCAACATTTAGTTGATTAATTTCTTAGCAGCATCTCTGGAGTATTGGCAACTAATGTATCAAATCTAACAGCTGCCTGTAATAAAACCCAGGGATTCTGCTCAACAGGAACAAAGGTAAAAATGTATCCACTAAATGTATCAATTTAGAACAGTTTACAGGGTCGGCGACTCCCCCTCCCAGAACTGCTTTAGAAGGTGAAAGATTACACTTTACGCTTCAATATTAGACAAACGATCACATATAGAAAATGGAAAGTAATTAGAAAAAAAATGTTATTTCTGGTGATGTATCTGAAAACAACTAGTTGTTTGAAGGTGAACAACCCCTTTAAGCCAGTTGAACTAGAACAGAAACAGCACATTTAATCCTGCAGCAAAACTGTACAGTAAGTAAAACAAAGTAGTATTTCTCACTATTGCCTTTGTTTGATTTTAAGGTGGAATCAACACAGAGTATGATCAGGATTCTGGGTCTTTCTGCTACTCTTCCCAATTACCTAGATGTGGCTTCATTCCTGCATGTCAATCCTTACATTGGCCTTTTCTTTTTTGATGGACGCTTCCGGCCTGTTCCTCTTGGACAAACATTTATTGGAATAAAATCAACCAACAAGGCAAGTATGAATGTTGCTTAGATTTTGGAAACACAAATGGGTAATTCCGTTAAAAGCATTCTGTTTTATTGATTAATGTATGTTTCTAATGTGAGCATTTATGGCTAGCTTACCATATAAAATGTGCAAACTACTAGTGGAAAAAAGAGAGCTGTCTTTAGTTGCATCAGTCCTTTTATTAAAGGAACAGTTCAGTGTGAAAATAAAAACTGGGTAAATAGGCTGTGCACAATAAAAAATGTTTCTAATATAATTATATTAGCCAAAAATGTAATGTATAAAGGCTGGAGTGGCTGGATGTGTAACATAATAGCCAGAACACTACTTCCTGCTTTTCAGCTCTATAACTCTGAGTTAGTCAGGGACTTGAAGGGGGGCCACATGGTACATATCTGTTCAGTGCGTTTGCAGTTGATCCTCAGTGTGAAGTTCAGATTCAAAATTAACAGATATGACCCATGTGGCCCGCCCCCCTCAAGACACTGATTGGTTACTGCCTGGTAACCTGGGTAACCAGTCAGTGTAAACCAAGAGAGCTGAAAAGCAGTGTTCTGACTCACATGTTAGACATCCAGTCACTCCAGCCTTTATACATTACATTTTTGCCTAACTAACTATATTAGAAAAAATTTTTTTTTGCGCATCCTATCTATTTACCCAGTTTTTAATTTTACACTGAACAATTCCTTTAATGAATATACCAGGGAATGTAAATTTGATATTGCTCTTTTTGTTTTTCTGGGTAGTATTATGTAGCATGGAATTGTTCTATGGCATTTTCATTGAAGCTCAGTTGACTTTATATGCAAATTAGTCATATTTTCCATCATAGAATATTATTATTATTCTCTTATGAAAGCGTTATTGAGAATATTTGTATGGCTTACTGTCAAAATAGAGCTGAAATTTAATAAATGAGGCATCCATAGTATAAGTATAATATATAGCAGAGATCCCCAACCTTTTGAAACCGTGAGCAACATTTAGATGTAAAAGAGCAACACATGCATGTAAAATGTTCTTGGGCTGCCAAATAAGTGCTTTGATTGGCCATTTAGTAGACCCAATGTGGATTGTCAACCTACATTAAGACCTACATCTGTTTGGCAGTGCACCTGGTTTTTATGCAGCCAAAACTTGCCTCCAAGCCTGGAATTCAAAAATAAGCACCTGCTTTGAGGCCACTGGAAGCAACATCCCGGGGGTTGGAGAGCAACATGTTGCTCATGAGCTACTGGTTGGGCATCACTGGTATATAGTAGAGTACGGCAAAAGTAGAAAGTGAGAATAAGAGGCTTAGGGCAATGGTACACAAAACTTTTGTACCCTCCATTAAATCTCGACTGGCAGAACATCTAGAAATGCCTTGCCATTGTCCACAATGTAATTTGCCACAGATAAGCAGATGGCCACTATATTTATTGCACAATTACAGAAAAATAATGTGCCTGTGGTGAATTACATTGTTGGCAAAGCAAGGAAATCAGACAGTTAACGCAAGTGTCATTTTTATTGGGGAGAAGTTAAAAAAATATAAAATGTTGTTAGTATAATTTTTTCGTTATTATATTGAGGTACCATCTTTTGCAGCTATAACAGTAGTACTCGTTTGGGGTAAGTAGCTACCAGTTTTGCAGTCTGTTGAAAAGAGAATTTTGTCTCGGCTTACTTAGAAAACTCTTGCACTGAGATTTTCCTGTTAAAAGGTTTTGCCCAAGCTTCAGCTTTTTAGCAGACTAAATGACAGTGTGCTATCTTTTATCAGAAGTAGATATTCTTAACAAGATATATCATCTGCTGCAATTCTGGCAGTTCTTTGCCCCATCTCCCCGTGCGCCCTTTTTTGGCTTAGCTGACCAATCACCCGTTCAATTTAAAGGAGAATTTTCTGATTTTTTTTTTTTATATTAGATTCCTCATACTGAAGTAAGAAACGTTCTAAATTCAACCAATTAAAATTTCTGCAAATTTCAAATAACGGATTTCAGTACAAACAAAATCTAACAAAATAACTGCCTTTTGCAGAGAGAGATATGAGAGAAATTATTTCTGGTGATTTTAATAGAGTTAGCTCTATTACATCTTTTAGGCAAAAGGAGCCCCCCCCCTTATAAGATTTATTGGATCATTCACCTGACACCCAACTCCTGAATGAAGACAGAATAAGGAGAAACAGATGCTGAGAGAGGAATAGTGAAGATAAACTTGATTATTTCAGAAACAGTACAGATTTTTAATTGATTGTATTTAGAAAGTTACTTATTTTGGTATGTTGAAGCTAATATTACATTTTCGTTTTCTCTATAGTTCCCCATTAAAAGAGAAGAAAACCCTGTAGAAAAAAACCCTGTACCCCCCCATCCCACCTAGATCCCCCGAGGCTAACTGCCCCCCCCCCCGTGGAAATGCCCCATACTTTATACTTACCCCTCGTTGCAGATTCTGGCAGCGGACTTCACAGCATCTATCTTCGATGTCCTTGGTCGGCACATGCGCAGTTGGAGCAATTTGCCAGTTTTCCGACAACTGTGCATGCGCCGAAATTGACGGATATTGCCGAACTCCCAGTCAGCTTACCGAGGACCCAGAAGCTGGATGCTGTGAAGTCCGCTGCCAGAATCTGCGACTGGGGTAAGTATAAGGTATGGGGAATTTGCCAGGGGTTGGTAGTTAGCCTGGTGGGAGGAGGGAGGGGGGGTCTACTTGGGGTGGGGGCTACTGGGTTTTTTTCTACAGGGTTCCCTTCTCCTTTAAGAAGAAGAGAGAAATGCTATGCAAGGCAAATACTTTTCTTTGTGAAAATGTAAATTAGAACGCCGGGTTAAAAAGAAGCAGACATCCACAGTTGCGCCAGCATTCAATTATATAACAGTGCAAGGGGGGAGGGGTGTCCACCACATTTAAAGCAATTATCCTATGTACAAAAGAGGACTTATCCCCCTATCCCGTTGCACTGTAGAAAATTAGACACAATGTATTACAGTAAAAAGCAATATTTATTAATAACCATGCTAGTGAAACAAATTAAAACATATTTAAAAACCAACAGCGCTGCTGGAAGCAAAAACGGGGAATACCCTGATGTTAATTAGTGATCACTATTTTTTATACTGGTTGAAAAACCTTGCATAGATAAAAAAATGTGGTTGGAGCAGTATAGATAGTTTGGTAAAACGTATTAAATGTGAACTCCCGGCAGAAGCCACATTAAGGGCATGTGTGCCAAAATGTCCCTTCTTCTCTGTATAAGAACTATATCCCAAGCAGGGTAGGGGCTGGCTCCCCTTGCAAGTCCCACAACGGAAGCCCCTTGAGTCGAGGTTAAATGCAGGGTAAGTAAGGAGTTAGCTGTAGCAAACGCTGGATCCAATGTAGTAGCCTAAAGGCTATGTATGCAGAACCCCAGTTCAGTATGCCAGCAAAAGATTTCCTATACTTGCCCTTGTGTGGATATCGTCCGTGGTGTGGAACGCTCACAAATATCCGTCAGATCATCCCCGGGATAAAAACTGCATCCAATCCGCAAGGGAAAAACACCGCTTTGAGCCCAGCAGCGCCGAACTACTCGACAGCTGTTTCGCCACGAAAGTGGCTTTGTCAAGAGATCAAGCGTCGAAAATCAAGTGGGGCTTTAAACATCTCATCACGTGATCAGTCCTCTCGCTGTGTCATTGCAATTATGTTGTAGACTGCACTGGTTGGACAATGTTCATTGTGAGAATCAAATCCACATGCTACTCAGCTGTTGCATTTTGTTCAGAGTTGAGTTTGTATCCAGAAATGCCCGGAAACATTATTTCACTTCAATTGCTATTCGCACTATTAGAAGTGCGCTGAAGTAACATTAGTTATATCTCTGTGATCCATAAATGCTAGAGGAACAGTACGTGATTACTATACATTCACTGCATGATATTATATCCTAAAGATTGACATATAATAACATTAGTAATTAAAACAAAAATTATTATAAACAACAAAAAAATAACAAAAAAGTAAACAAAGGTAAGATTAAAGATTAATAAGTGTTATGAAAGGCAATATCGCTCAAATGGAGCACGCTACCTTTCTCAAGTAAGCAAAATAAATATTGTTTTATGTCTATTATTTACAATAGTAAAGATCCGTCACAGCAGGGTAATAATCCCAGAAAAGGCATATGAAATATAATACACAATATAAATGCCACCTTAACAGGGAAGACAATTGTACTATCATAAGCGTAATATTTCGAAAGGGGGGCATATTGAGATGGAAATGTAAAAAGAACTCCAAGGGGCCGTCCACATTTGCGGAAAAAATTAGTAATTCCAAGTGGTAGGTGGAAGAACAGCAATTGAGATTACATGGGCCTGTAGATGTTAAAGATAGGTAAGTTCACACCAATATTAGTTCAGCTATGTATTTCATCATTTATTGATGAATGCCTGAAAGTATCATATATACACATTGCTACATACTGTAAAGAGTCCATTATAACCACATTCGATCCCTTATCTGAGGGTTTTGCTGTAATGTCAGAATTAGATTGTAATGATTTTAGTTCAGATATCTCTTCGTGCGATAAATTCGGATATTTAACATTTTTTCTAATTTGTAAAATGTCGTCAGTGACTAGACGTATAAAAGTCTCAATGGCCCCATTTTCAGTGATATTAGGATATTTTCGTGATTTTTTCTTAAGAAAAGGTAAAGTGACGAGATTTTCAGAGTTTTCAAACCATAATTCATATGTGTCTTGTAAATTTTGGTCATCAGATCTTGGGTCATCCCATAAGTCTAATAAGATTTTTAAAGTTTTAAAATCTCGAGTATCAAAGTGGCTGGAGTCTCTGAATTCTCCCCAGTGTCCTTTGTGCCAGTGAAGCTGCAATAATAATTTGCGTGCGAACAAGTGAATATCTTTAATTAAAGAAAAGTGATCCAGGGGTTTGGAAGGTACAAAGGAAAGACCCCTTTGAAGAGTGTGAATCAAGGAAGGTGTAAGTGTAAGGTGAGAAAGATTAATAATTTGTAAGTCTTCCGAAGGAAGTGATGGTGAAGGAAAAATTGAAGAAGTGATGGGGGGGGGGTGTGATTACTGTCATAAGTGCGGTGCTGGGTGTGCTGAATATAGAGATCGTGATTTTCACGGAATTGTGATTTGGTGTCGTGCGACATTGTGCCTACTTCTCCTGTGCTTTTCACAGGTTGAGTGTCTGTAAAAAACTCGCCCCCCCCCAATGGTGCTGTGTCCTTTGAAATATTAAGTGAAAAAGGGGCCCGGGTGTTTTTCTCCTCTACCAATTGAGACATTTTAGGTTCTTTATGGAACACTGTATTAAATTTACGTTTTTTCCGATCTGCAAAATTATATGTTTTAAAAGAAGAATCTGATCCACTCATATCACTTTCTGACTGAGTGTCCCTATCTGAGTGTTTAGGGGGTCCTCTGGTATGTGGACCCCCCTGGGGTCTTTTTACACCTCCCTGTCTATCTCTTATGTAATGAGGAAAATGTCTCTTTTGTTTATTCCAAAGATAGGCTTGATTGTTTTCATAATCTAAGTGGTCTCTCTCAAATTTGCGCTTTTTTATCTGCATGACCTCGCTATTTAAATTTTCCATGAAGGTTTTTAAGTTATTGTCTAGTTGTTTAAACTCCTCATTTTGTTCATATTCCTTTATTTGTTCCCAGATTTGTTTCTGTTGAGCCTTAATGATTTCTAATTCCTCCATGTTATATTGTTTAAGAAGTAACATTAATTTACTGGAACATTCCTGTAATGTTTGTTCCCATTCGGTTTTAAACGCAGTCGGAATGTCTTCGAAGGAAGGAAAAATCTGGATACGCAGTCCCCTGGGAACAATGTGACGTGTCATGTATTCCTCTAGACAAATAACATTCCAAAAAACATTTAACCTTCTACGTAATAAATTTTTGCTTTTAGTCATGAGGTGAGATATAGAGGGAGAGCCACTCCCCGTATTAGCAGAATCTCCCGAAAAAACAGTTTTGGCTAACTGTGCCCATTTTGTATCATCTTGGAAAAATTCCATTGTTGAACTATAACAAACCCTGCTGTGACCGATCTAACCATAAATTGTACAAATAGAATGTGACAAGTATAGATATGAATATGAGTAATGCTGCTGGCGCAGCTTGGGTTCTGTTAGGGAATTCGAGTCCCACAATTAGATAAATTAGAACGCCGGGTTAAAAAGAAGCAGACATCCACAGTTGCGCCAGCATTCAATTATATAACAGTGCAAGGGGGGAGGGGTGTCCACCACATTTAAAGCAATTATCCTATGTACAAAAGAGGACTTATCCCCCTATCCCGTTGCACTGTAGAAAATTAGACACAATGTATTACAGTAAAAAGCAATATTTATTAATAACCATGCTAGTGAAACAAATTAAAACATATTTAAAAACCAACAGCGCTGCTGGAAGCAAAAACGGGGAATACCCTGATGTTAATTAGTGATCACTATTTTTTGTACTGGTTGAAAAACCTTGCATAGATAAAAAAATGTGGTTGGAGCAGTATAGATAGTTTGGTAAAACGTATTAAATGTGAACTCCCGGCAGAAGCCACATTAAGGGCATGTGTGCCAAAATGTCCCTTCTTCTCTGTATAAGAACTATATCCCAAGCAGGGTAGGGGCTGGCTCCCCTTGCAAGTCCCACAACGGAATTTTTTTTCCGCAAATGTGGACGGCCCCTTGGAGTTCTTTTTACATTTCCATCTCAATATGCCCCCCCTTTCGAAATATTACGCTTATGATAGTACAATTGTCTTCCCTGTTAAGGTGGCATTTATATTGTGTATTATATTTCATATGCCTTTTCTGGGATTATTACCCTGCTGTGACGGATCTTTACTATTGTAAATAATAGACATAAAACAATATTTATTTTGCTTACTTGAGAAAGGTAGCGTGCTCCATTTGAGCGATATTGCCTTTCATAACACTTATTAATCTTTAATCTTACCTTTGTTTACTTTTTTGTTATTTTTTTGTTGTTTATAATAATTTTTGTTTTAATTACTAATGTTATTATATGTCAATCTTTAGGATATAATACCATGCAGTGAATGTATAGTAATCACGTACTGTTCCTCTAGCATTTATGGATCACAGAGATATAACTAATGTTACTTCAGCGCACTTCTAATAGTGCGAATAGCAATTGAAGTGAAATAATGTTTCCGGGCATTTCTGGATACAAACTCAACTCTGAACAAAATGCAACAGCTGAGTAGCATGTGGATTTGATTCTCACAATGAACATTGTCCAACCAGTGCAGTCTACAACATAATTGCAATGACACAGCGAGAGGACTGATCACGTGATGAGATGTTTAAAGCCCCACTTGATTTTCGACGCTTGATCTCTTGACAAAGCCACTTTCGTGGCGAAACAGCTGTCGAGTAGTTCGGCGCTGCTGGGCTCAAAGCGGTGTTTTTCCCTTGCGGATTGGATGCAGTTTTTATCCCGGGGATGATCTGACGGATATTTGTGAGCGTTCCACACCACGGACGATATCCACACAAGGGCAAGTATAGGAAATCTTTTGCTGGCATACTGAACTGGGGTTCTGCATACATAGCCTTTAGGCTACTACATTGGATCCAGCGTTTGCTACAGCTAACTCCTTACTTACCCTGCATTTAACCTCGACTCAAGGGGCTTCCGTTGTGGGACTTGCAAGGGGAGCCAGCCCCTACCCTGCTTGGGATATAGTTCTTATACAGAGAAGAAGGGACATTTTGGCACACATGCCCTTAATGTGGCTTCTGCCGGGAGTTCACATTTAATACGTTTTACCAAACTATCTATACTGCTCCAACCACATTTTTTTATCTATGCAAGGTTTTTCAACCAGTATAAAAAATAGTGATCACTAATTAACATCAGGGTATTCCCCGTTTTTGCTTCCAGCAGCGCTGTTGGTTTTTAAATATGTTTTAATTTGTTTCACTAGCATGGTTATTAATAAATATTGCTTTTTACTGTAATACATTGTGTCTAATTTTCTACAGTGCAACGGGATAGGGGGATAAGTCCTCTTTTGTACATAGGATAATTGCTTTGTGAAAATGTGTTAGAAAATGTGGCAACAGGAGGCATTGTGTATTACCAGTAAAAGGCTGGCTTACTGCTGAGGCATGGTGGCCCAGTGATCAGTAATTCTGCCTTGTAGTAATGGAGTTCATTTGCATTATCTGCAATGAGTTTACATGTTTTTCCTATATCCAAACATTCCAGATTTCACCCCAACTGAAAGGACATACAGGCAGGTTAATTGGCTCCAGGTCAAATTGACACTTCTTTTGTATTAATGTAATAGGGACATTAGATTGAAAGCTACACTTGAGCAGTGACTCGTGAGAATGATGAACAACCTCTGTAAAGTTCTAAGTAAACATGTTAGCTCTATATAGCTAAAGGAAAAAATCTATGTAAATCTATGGACAAGGGTGAAAAAAGTGTGCATGTGTATACCAGGCAGGTATAGGGTATGTAGGCTTTTGCTAAATTAAATATGCAGGGGCCAATTCATGAAGCTCGAGTGAAGGATTCGAATTAAAAAAACTTCGAATTTCGAAGTGTTTTTTGGGCTACTTCGACCATCGAATGGGCTACTTCGACCTTCGACTAGTACTTCGACTTCGAATCGAACGATTTGAACTAAAAATCGTTCGACTATTCGTCCATTCGATAGTCGAAGTACTGTCTCTTTAAGAAAAACTTCAACCCCCTACTTCGGCAATTAAAAGCTACCGAAGTCAATGTTAGCCTATGGGGAAGGTCCCCATAGGCTTGCCTGAGATTTTTTGATCGAAGGATTTTCCTTCGATCGTTGGATTAAAATCCTTCGAATCGTTCGATTCGAAGGATTTAATCGTTCGATCGAATGAAAAATCCTTTGATCAATCGATCGCAGGATTTGTGCTAAATCGTTTGACTTTGATATTCGAAGTCGAACGATTTTAGTTCCTAGTCGAATATCGAGGGTGAACCCTCGATATTCGACCCATAGTGAATCGGCCCTGCAGTGTTGTCCTAGGCACTTTTGCAATTGACTCATTTTTTTAAATGCAATTTAAAAGCCCCCTTTTTCTCTGCCTTGATCGGCAGAAATTCAAACATCACAAACCAGTGTTTAATTCTCTAGAAGGCTATTGTATAGGTTGCCGTGTTGGTTTTCAGAACAGATGGAACAGTGCCCCAAACCAAGTGCTGTATTTTGTAAATTGTGTAAGGCTTTTACATAATTAAATATTCAGAAAGTGCTCTCCTCAGCAGCTTTGAATTTACTTTAATTTTTTAAATAAAACTTGTATCCTATCGAGATCCAAGTTATTCTACCTGGGTTCTAACCTGATGCAGCGGCCTCTTAAATGAAAAGCTTTTAGTATACAGTGCTGGATGTGCTAGATGATGTTGTTGTTCCTGTCAATAGTTTCATAGGGCCATGGTACAGACAATGAAGTACATCACAGAAACGCGCTTATATATAAATTAGTATTTTCATAAGGGTGTATATTTATGAGCACACATTACAGTGTACCATACATTAGCTTGGAGTTCATTGAAGAGGAATGACATTCTGTACAGCAAATGTTTTGAGTGGGAAAATTAAAGATTGTTTGTTTGTTATAGTTTTTCCCATCTTTCCTCCCCTTATAATAAAAACAGCGCAAAAGTATTTTAATATGTTCTTTCAAGAGCCATTTAACAGAACCATTCTAAATAATTGGATAACTGAACTAGTGTACTGTAACACAAAGAAAAAGGTAAGATAGAGAAATGAGATGGTTTGGATACACAATTGCATCTGATTACATTCTTGTCTTATTTCCTTTCATCAAGTTTTTCTGTGCCTGACACATACATATTGCAAGTCTCATTAGCCTTAATAGCATGCCACACAGTTTTGTAACTGCCTTTGCTTAGAACCAAAATAGTTGCATATTGTTTATCTATTTAGACTAATATAAAAAAAAAAACAGTGCTCGAGTATAATTAATCCTTTGTTCTTTGAGAAGGTTTAGCGGAATAAGTTGCACCTGGTGTTCTTGGTTAAAAGACCCTGTTCATCTGCATTGCAGAAAAGAAAGGTACCTGCCAACCGCAGGGAGCTCTGATTTCAAGTTTATTCACAAAAGGATAGTTTGCCATATGGCACTTATTGCAATGTGCATATTTTAACCTTCATTAATTGTGTCAAGTATCTGCCTATAAAAACTGCCATTGCTACTCTTTAATTATCCTTACAGATTGTACTTTAGCTGTACATTTCAATTAAAATGAGCTTGATAAAGACATGGTTGTTCCTTAATTGTATCTGTGAAATTTGACCTTGCTTTAACAATCGAGTTTGACCATGAAGTTGAGTGTTGTCTGATATAATACCATTATTATTATTATTCATTGGAAATCTTTGATGTTTTATATTTTTTAATTTTGCACATTGTATATTACAAATGTAATACTTGCTTAAGTAATTCTGAAGGATCAACAATATGTATAATTTAATGTAAACAAGTAGTACTTTTGCTTTTGAAATACATAATATTTTATAATTATTAGAAAACGTTCTAGCCAAAGCTGACCTCTCTGAAAACGTTAGTGACCATTTAGTCTACCAAACCAAATATGAAGTAGCATAATTCTAAATATTTTATTTTTGTGGGAACTTGGTTGGTATAAAAGCAATTATTGATGCTTATCTGTTAAACATGTTTTATCAGCAATACATGTTTTAGTTATTTGCAACATTATACTGTTAGAAATTGTTCTTGTTGAATAACTTGTAGTACAACATATTAATTATTATAAGAATTATATTATTTTGGTAACGTTAATTAGTTTAGTTGAAAATGCTTCTAGATACAATATTGTGCTTAAATTAATTTTTATTTGTTACATGTTACAGAATATGTGAAACTGGATTTGAGAGGGTTTAGATAAGACATATGCCTGAATTTAAAAGATATAAGTCCTGATGCCATCACACTGCTTTTGTTTTTCAGTTATGGGCTATGTTTTGCTCAATTATTAACATTAATAATGTTGGAATATGGGTCTGGCGCTAAAAACTTTAAAGGGTTCATTTCAGTCTCCTAAATCTGTGACTAATACTTTATGTGCCTCTGAATCCTGTTCATTTTTTTTACTCTGTTGATATGACCTGTGTATTATATAGTGTTTCTGAATGTTTGTGGGTATTAGAACTTGCATCCATATTTGATTTATAAAGTTTGTGAGTGCTTTTATTTAGTAAACTACATACATTAAAGGAGAACTAAAGCTTAACTAAAGAAATAGGGAAGAAATGTACATTATATTTTAGGCTTCTGTACCAGTCCAAGGCAACCACATCCCTTTAGAAGTAAAGATCTGTGCCCCTAAAGATGCCCCAGGAGCTCCACATTTTCTTCTCTGTGGATTTACTGCACATGCTCTGTGCTGCTATATAATATAAATGTCACAATATAAGGCTGATTAGTATTTAATACAGATCATTTTTACATGGCAGCACAGAAACCAGTACAACTAGCATCATAATTTAATAATCAGCCTTGTAGCATCAGGTTATATTATCAGCGAATTTACTGCTTGATTTGCAACAACCCCTAAGCTTAGCTTCTCAACAGCTGTTCAGAGCCCACTGAGCACGTGAGTGTCACAGACACTTTCCAAGATGATGACCCCCTGTGACAAGTTTGAAGACCTGGATCATTGCTGCTATTGACAAGCTGAAACTTTAGGCTTTTGCAATATGGCATTTTTAGCCATAATAATTATAAGAGTTTAGTTATCCTTTAACTCATTACATTAAATAGTGAGATTGAAAAAGAAAAAAAAAACACAAGACCATCAATTCAGCCTTTACAACATGTAACAAAACTGAAGGCCACTCTAAGAATACTTCCATCACATAGGTCTAGCACTGACTGAAAGATTCTGAACAAATAATAGCTTTAAATGGTATTCTGATGGCTTCCTGTACTGATTTACTGAATTTACTATAATAAATAGGATTGGGCACCTATTGTTCTTTAGATACTGTGCAATGCTGATTATAATGGTGAAAATGTTAGGCTAATCTACATATTTTTCTTCCTGTTTTTAGTTGAAAGGTAAGCTAAAATATCAACAGCTGTAAAAGAATTGTACAAGATCCTTGCCCAGGAAGATTATATTATAGTAATTCTGTAATGGATTATGTAAAGCTTATTTGAAAACTCTACCATGTTGGTATGGTCTTCTGTATTTCCTGAAGATGTCAAATTTGGAATAACGTGTCTGCTTTTTATATTCTGTCAGTCTTAATGTTTCACATAATTATGTCATTCTGACATGACCTCAACCTTATGTTTAATCGTGTATCTTTTAAACTAAATAACAAATCTCTTTTATTATGCAGACTCAACAACTCCATGACATGGAAGAGGTTTGTTATGAAAAAGTTTTGAAGGAAATTAAAGCTGGTAGACAGGTAAGTCTTGTTAGAGATTGATTTTAGTTATGAATGATGTTCTAAAGGAAATGAAAGATGGACAAGAGGGATGGCTCATTCAGCAATGATTTCAGTTTTTAATTAAGCACAGTAGGAATGACCAAGACAACAAAATACAATGAAAACGTAATTAGACATTTTATTATGTTATAATTTTAAAATGTTTATACATTTTATAAATAGCCGGAATACTCAGATATATATTACTGTGGCACATCATTTCGTACCAGCTGACCCTGGTTTGTTGGGAAAAAAATTAAACATGTAACCTTATTCGGTGGTGTTTGTAGCTGAAATGTTTGGAAGTGTTTGGAATGGTGCCTTGGATGCAGTTAAGGGCTTCCAGTCAATCCCTACATTTATTTGGTTTCTTTACTTATGCATTTTCTTTTGGCCAACATCTTAAAGGGATACTGTTATGGGGAAAAAAAAATTCAAAATGAATCCGTTAATAGTGCTGCTCCAGCAGAATTCTGCACTGAAATCCATTTCTCAAAAGAGCAAACAGATTTTTTTTATATTCAATTTTGAAATCTGAAATGGGGCTAGACATATTGTCAGTTTCCCAGCTGCCCCAAGTCATGTGACTTGTGCTCTGATAAACTTCAATCACTCTTTACTGCTGTACTGCAAGTTGGAGTAATATCACCCCCTCCCTCCCCCCCCCCAGCAGCTAAACAAAAGAACAATGGGAAGGTAACCAGATAGCAGCTCCCTAACACAAGATAACAGCTGCCTGGTAGATCTAAGAACAACACTCAATAGTAAAAACCCATGTCCCACTGAGACACATTCAGTTACATTGAGAAGGAAAAACAGCAGCCTGCCAGAAAGCATTTCTCTCCTAAAGTGCAGGCACAAGTCACATGACCAGGGGCAGCTGGGAAATTGACAGAATGTCTAGCCCCATGTCAGATTTCAAAATTGACTATAAAAAAATCTGTTTGCTCTTTTGAGAAATGGATTTCAGTGCAGAAGTCTGCTGGAGTAGCACTATTAACTGATGTGTTTTGAAAAAAATGTGTTTTCTGATGACAGGATCCCTTTAATAATGGCTTGTTAGCTTGTGTAACGTATTCTTTGTAAGAAACAGTGGAATCAAATTAAGTGATTAATCCCACATTAAACTTATATAGTATGGTGGCTAGCAGTAAATATCTTGCTCACAGTTTAAAAATAAACAGAATGACCAATAACTGCTTGAAACAGAATATGGGGGACAAGGTCAGGATAATAAAACTCTGCTGTCACAGTTCCAGCAAAAAGACTTAATAAAATGGATTTCAAAAGTGCCACTTTAGCTTATGCATCCAGACAGTATTTCCTAGAAACAATCTGAATTGGTTTTATACAGGATACAACTACAGTTTGTTGGTATGTTCTTATATTCCCTAGATTTGTTTTGTTTATTTGATAAAGAGCCTTAAATATCTCTTTTTTTCTGTAACCCTTAAAGGAGAAGGAAAGGCTAAAACGAAGTAAGTTTTATCAGAAAGGTCTATATTTATATATACACCAGTAAACCCTCAAAGTAATGCTGCTCTGAGTTTCAAAAGAAACACCACATTACTTTCCTTCTATTGTGTACTCATGGGCTTCTGTATCAGACTTCCTGTTTTCAGCTTAAACCTTCAGGGTTATGGCTTGAGCATGCTCAGTTTGCTCCTCTGCCCCTCCCTCCTCCCCTCCCTGCTGTAATCTGAGTTCAGAGCAATGAGTGAGCAGGGAGAGACTCAGGCAGGATGTAATATCACAGCAAGTTAATATGGCTGCTTCTATCCTAAAAACACAGTGTTAATCTATTGGCAATAAAATGCCTCCGTAGCGTTCCTTCTCCTTTAAATTCTCTTTACTACTTTCTCTATTTTTTAATGTAAAATCTCTTTATTACTTGCCAGTGAAAATACTTTAGTAACCGTCACAAAAATACAACTGTTGGCTGGCATAAACTGGACCATGTTAGTTGAAAAAAAGTGCAGTAAAAAATAAAAGTATTATTTAGGGCAAAAAAATTGGATATCAAAAAATACAGCCTTATGCATTTCATGCCTTCATGGGGCTGGGCTTGTGTTAGGAAGAAGATGCTGTAGTACCCTGTAGTCTTTCATTTCTTATTCGGTTGCTAAAAGAATAAATTGTGTTTCTGTGTGTTTTTTTTAATATTATCATTTATCGAAAATGTTCTTTTCCAAAGTTAGAAGCCTTTCTATAAATGAGTAGCTAATGAACTGTGTGATACTAAAATATATTCTGGTAAGATAATTATACCCCTGCGATTTGGTTCATCTTAGTTTTGTGTTTATGTACTGCCTGGTGGCAGTGACAGCGGTAACACTAATCCTGCTTTATATATACAACAGGGATATTTGACATATAGTACATGTTAAAGTATATAGAAGTTGTACATCAACATCTCTATAATCACTACTAAGAAACAGCATTCAGGCAAGTTAGAGACTTCTTTCCAGACCGCTGCAAATTATAGCTGAATTTACAGTAAATAATTGTTGTTAATGAACTGTTTTAATGTAACTGTTGCATTTCTAATATAATTCTCACCTATTAATATAAGACTTCAAATTTTGAAAGCGATATTTGAGTTTGTTTACTATGTAAGTATATACTAACCTTTTTACTCTTACGTTTTAGTCACACATAGAGCTGTACCTGTCTTATTCTAAAAGATGTAACTGTATTTTACTACAGGTATAAGATTCATTATTAGTAAACCCATTATACATAAATGTCTGAATTTACAGGAAGGACATCTCCCATAGACTCCATTTTACTCAAATAATTACATTTTTTTATTATTATTTCCTTTTTCTCTGTAATAATAAGAGTACCTTGTACTTGATCCCAACATAGATATAAATAACCTTTATTGTAGACAAAACAATCCTACTATATTTATTTAATTTCTAATTGATGTTTTAGTAGACTTAAAGGGATTCTGCCATGGTTTTAATGGTGTAGTTTTTATTTCTAAATTACTGTTTACATTACATGAGTTATTCACTCAACAATATAAATGTTTATTCCTGAACCAACAAGTATATTTTTTTCAAGTTGTAATATTGGTGTGTTGGCAACCATCTCAGGTCACTGTGTCTGATTCTCTGCTTGCAGAAAGGTTTAACACCTCACAATTGAACTGCTTTCAGATAAATATTGTTTCTTCTACTGAATGTAAGTGGAGGAGTAGCACTGGGACTTGGATTTTTACAATTGAGTGCTATTTTCATAACTACCACTGAGCTTTTATCATGTGTCAGGGAGCTGTTATTTGATTCTTTTGTTAGGCTGCTGAAGGGAAAGGGAGGAGGCTGATATCACAACAACTTGCAGTGCAGCAGTAACAAGTGACTGAAGTTTATCAGAGCACAAGTCACATAACGGGGGCACTTGGGAAACGGTCTAGCCCCATGTCAGATTTCAAAATGAAAAATCTGTTTCCCTTTTTGAAAAATGTAATATAGTGTAGAATTCTGCTGGAGCAGCGCTAACTGAAAAAAAAAACCCAAGCTTTTCTGTGACAGAATGGTGATCCAAACTATGGAGACTCCAGGTTTTTAAGCATTCTGGATAACAGGTCCCATACCTGTATATATATGCCTGTGTAAGGGTGGTGGCACACGTGGCTACTTGGGGAGATTAGTCGCCCAGCAACAAATTGCCTCTTCTTCTGGCGACTAATCTCCCCGAAATGCTTTCCCACCAGCTAGAATGTGAATCGCTGGTGGGATGGCACTCGAATCGCTTAGTTTTTCTGAAGTCGCCCGAAGTTTTCTCATTGGTCAACTTCAGAAAAACTAAGCGACCAAGTGCCATCCAGCTGGTGATTTAGATACTAGCTGTCAGGAAGGCATTTCGGTGAAATTAAAAAATACTAAGTGGCCCTTTGAAAAGTTCTATAGTCTGCTAGTCTGCTTTTCCCTTTGAGTACAGTAGTAATGTGCAAAAAGTGTTGTGCACTGTTGTGTTGAAACTAGATAGGAACTGCAAACTTCTTTCTGAATAATTTTCCTATTTACTATTGCATATCTACAGACAAACAATATATAGTATCTTAGAAATTTATAGGGAAGAGACTTCGATGCCGCATATTTTACTATATATAATTTTTTAAAGTTACTGTCAGACGAATGCATGTGTTCAATGAACTAGAAATAATGTGTTATTCTTGAGCCCGTTACAAAAGGTTAATGGCTGTAATGCTGGGCCAGTGATGTTTCTTGATCTTCTTGCTTTTATACAAGACTGGTAGAGAGTAATGGGTTGCTGTTAACTTTTGAACAGCTTCATTTAGTTCCATATACTTCAGTGCTCCTGTTTGTAATTGAACAAAAAATATCAACACCATTGCTTGTTCCCTTGTGACCCTGCAATGCATTTGGCCCTTTGATTCTGAGGCAGGTTCAGTAACATAAAACAGGAAGATACGTGCAGTTGATCTCCAAATGTTTGCTCTTGCAGCCTGCTAATGTCTCCCATTTTAAATGTTAAACTGTATAGTACATAGTCTTTTTTCACTAATAATGAAATGCTATGTGTAGTTTAACAATACAATTCTTTTCATTGTAATTTCATTATTTGTTTGATTCATACTTGGTTAATGTCTATATCCATCTATATAATTTTTCACCATCCAGCTTGTTTTAATACTTCAGAATCTTCAGGCAGTATGTATACAACTCTCACTCTTCTTATTGATTGTCTGTTTGAGGATGCCAATTCAATTGTGAGACCTATAGGGGATGGCAAGCTAATAGGGGAAAAAAGTACTGGTTTGTCTTTACATTTTTAATGGGTTTAAAATGAAATCGCAATCCCAAAAGAAGTAATTGATCATAACCTTTTTTACTGAGGCTGTTGTACATTATAATTCCAAGTTTATAGCAGTATTAGAATACAGATTAAATTGTAAAAGTCCGTTTTTACTTGTCTGATGACAAATTAGATAGTTGGACAGTGATCTCAATTTATTACATTACATTATATATATTTTCATATCTAATATTTATCACCCTCAAAGCTCTCAAATAAAGAATACATTTACTTGTAGCTGTACCTTGTCATTGGGCTGCATTAGTAGCCTGAACCACATTAAAATTATCACTCTCTGAATAGCCCATCTTTCTTTCTTTTTTTTTCTGGAGTTTTTAGCTGTAGTGGCTCAGAATGCTCAGAATAAACACACGGCTGCCAACATAATTATTCTGTATATTTTACAGTGCACTGCTTCCTATGATATCTGTTAAAACAAACTTACAGGTGTATAGTAGGACTTTAGTTACCACCAGAAAGTATTTAGACACCCTCTAGACACCCAACACCATCTATACAGAATAAATAACACATCTGAAATAAAGTGTAACAGCATAAATGCAAATATAGTGTTTTTCTTTTAAACTACCATATAAGGCTTGGGCTGAATACAAATGATATGCTATAGAAGGGGAAATTTCTGGTGATTCTTTGTTATACTACAATAATTTTGTTATGCTGTTGCGCTCAGACACCACAATATTTGTAAGTTATACTGTGTTTGCCAACAATGAATGCAAACCAGCCCATAAGTAAAATCTTGAAAGCATTATCAATCCAGTGCTCTGAATCATGCAATATCCTTACTGCAGAAGTAGGGCTAACTTAGCCAGCTCTATTAGTGCATAGGGTATGGTGTAAAAAAATGTACCTTTTTTTGCTTTTACTGTTATTTAATGATTTTGATAACATCGACCCTAAGTTAAAACTCACTGTACTGAGCACATGTTGGCAGTAGGGCTAAAGGGAATACAAAAAAATAAGATCCACAAAGAAAGGGGAGGGTACTTGGTTTAGTTAGGGTTGTTGAGGACCTAACTGCATTTGACTGAAGTACTTGGGAAATCGGTCAGCAATTCTGTATGGTCGTAGAAGAAAGTAGAATGTGAGATTTATTGAAGCTTTAGTTCCTCTTTTTAGATGTTAGTCCTCTCAGCATTTACTTTGCACAATAAATGATTTTAATGGAAACATTGAACTAGATTTGCAAGAGAAAGGGATTTGTGGTTCTTAGGACAATGAAAGCCTTCTAGCCAATCTGCCCCAGAGGAACATTGAGTAGAGATACGGAATATTTAGAAATCAGAATTATTCTGTGCTTCTGCCACATTTATACCTGGGAGACCAAAGTGATTGTTACAGAAATATTTGATTTTTCAGATCCTTAACATAGTATCTTAATTTTGCATGCGTAAATGGCAACTGTCTTAATGTTCTACTAGATAAAATGATAATATATGAGTGCATTTGTATATTCATGTGTTTAAACCACGTTCCGCATATCCTTGCCATTTACAGAAGAAAGGACAGTGGGAGGTAGTTGTATTTCACTCCGGCATGTGTTATGACAGATGGAGAAAATCTTTTCATGTTGGTTTTTCAACAGTCGTACTCTGCAAGACTCCAAGCTCTTCCTGGCTACTGGGAAATTAAAAGTTGGCGATTCAGCCTTTAATTTTTATCCATCTGCTCCAGCTAATGAGACGTCTCATTTGTAGGCTTCACTTTGAATTACCAAATGCATGTGCAGCTTTATCATTCTACTTCCCAGTGAGCTGCCTCCTCCTGTGTAACTTACAAAGATGGATAATAATAATAATAGATGGCTTATATGTATCAGTACTTGTGTAAATGCCACAGAGGTTTGATTTTCCCTACAGCGTCCAAGTACACACCTTTTGCACATAACTGCTGCAACTTCGCTAAACATACAGATATGGGATCCATTATCCGGAAACCCATTATCCAGAAACCAAGTATCGAGAAAGTTCAGAATTATGGGAAGGCCGTCTCCCATAGACTCCATTATAATCAAATAATCCGCATTTTTAAAAATGAATTCCTTTTTCTCTGTAATAATAAAACAGTACATTATACTTAATCCAAACTTAATATAATTAAATATAATTAAAAATACAAATGAATGGAGGGGACACAAATCGAATTCAGTAGAAAAGAACCAGCAGCACACTGTGTTCAAGTTGCAAAAAGTGTACCAAAATTTATTAAGCCCACATCATACAAATAGGCAACGTTTCGGGCCTACCAGGCCCTTTACCTTGATAAAGGGCCTGGTAGGCCCGAAACGTTGCCTATTTGTATGATGTGGGCTTAATAAATTTTGGTACACTTTTTGCAACTTGAACACAGTGTGCTGCTGGTTCTTTTCTACATGTTACTATGACCCAGTGACAGGAGTGGGTCCTCCAGTTACAGCACCTGACACTACAAGAAGTGTGAAACAGTAAGGTGAGCGCTCCACGTTTACAACAAATCGAATTCAGGTGAGAAGAATCAGGAGGTGCATATAACAAGTCCCCAGCTATCCCATAAAATGGTCACAATATACTGTTAATATTTTGGACCTGCACACTCCATAAATAATAATAGTAATGACAGAGTGGTACTTATAAAAAGGAATTCTTTATATACAATACATTATCAATGCATACAGAAACATTTTTTATCTACAAGAAAGGTAAGTCAAAAATATAACATTTTGTTTTTAAAATTATGTAATTACATACCACCAATCTGTAACATGATAGTCAAGCACTACATGAGAACAGACACCCTTGTCAGAGAATGAGAATCACCCCAATGTTTCGGTGTTAAAAGCCTTTATCAAGGGGAGTGTGCAGGTCCAAATTATTAACACTAATATAATTAATCCTTATTGGAAGCAAAACCAGCCTATTTGGTTTATTTATGTTTACATGATTTTCTAGTAGTCTTAAGGTGTAAAGATCCAAATTGTGGAAAGACCAGAGACGTGCCATGACATCATGGATGACATTTCCCGCTACTAAGGAGTTTATTAGGCTATGCGACCTATTATCCAGAATGCTCGGGACCTGGGGCTTTCCAGACATGCCATGACATCATGGATGACATTTCCTGCTACTAAGGGGTTTATTAGGCTATGGGACCTATTATCCAGAATGCTCGGGACCTGGGGCTTTCCAGATAACGTCGAAAACCCCAGGTGCCGAGCATTATGGATAATAGGTCCCATAGCCTAATAAACCCTTAGTAGCAGGAAATGTCATCCATGATGTCATGGCACGTCTCTGGTCAGATGAAAGACTAACCAACCCCCCAAAAAAACCAAACAGTTTTAAAAGGTTTTAAAAGAGAAAATAGAAAAAAAAAATATACAAGAAATATAAAGGTAAAAATGGTGGAGATAGATTATGTATAAAAAGTAACCAAAATACAATGCGTCAATCCCATTGATAGAAAGTAACTTAATATAATGTTACATTAAGTTGATGCGTTGGAAATAATCAACATGTTCCTGAACTAAACAAATTACTAACACATATCAGGCAAGCAAAATCACAATAGGTCCAATCGGTATGGTAAAATAGAAGTGGATATTAAAGTATAATCATCACATTAATGGTGGCTCATACAGGAATGCAGAGAAATCAAACATAGTGTAGACTAAGTTATAATTCGGAGTCATACTGTTCAGTGCGCATTAGTGAAGTTCGCACATACTGTAAGTTCAAGCAGTGTGTCAACAGCGCATCAGAACTACGCAAGTAGTTGCAACATGTGACTGATGGGTTGAGAATTCCTCTCTCATAACATTACGTAGGCTACCCCTATAAGTACTGTTTGTTGCACTCTGATATGTAATGTGCTGTCCTGTTTATATGTAGGTATTTTCTTTTTTGTTTCCTGTTTGATTTTACTTCCTTCTTTTCTTATTTCGAACTCCTCCTCTTGTTTCTGTCTCCGGGTTCCTTTTTTCGTTCTGATCATGGGTCTTTGCTTGCAATGCTTCTTTTGATGCATACAATGGCCCAAATTCACTAAGGTGCGAAGTTGCGGCAGGCGCAACTTCGCCAGGCATATTTTCGCCAGCGCTCTGCAAATTCACTAAAATCCGAAGTTGCGCACAGGGGTAGCGTAAGTTTTTGAAGTTGTGCTAGCGTTAATTCGCCAAGCGAAGTGAAGTTTCGCTAGCGATGGTTCATTTGCATACGGCGCGAAATTCAAATTTCAATGGAGGAATGGGTATCACCACTTCAAATGCCTAGAAATCCTTTAAATCAGCAAATAAAATTTTTATTTTGCCCTACACATGTGCCCACTGTCTAGGTAAGTTGCCATGAGTCAGGAAATGTAGGGGGGAAGGAGGGGAGCCCCAAAATTTTTTTCGATCTTTTTCAGCCATCATCATCATCATCATCATCACCCATCATGTAGAAAACACGCCAGCTTTTTTTTGAGAATTTTTGACTTTTTTTTGAAACAATCCCTATCTACTCTATTGCGCTTCGCCAGGTCTGAGGTGGCGAAGGAAGTCCAGCGTAAAAGGTAGCGTTCAGTACACTGCGCAAGTTAGTGAATTTGCGTAGTTACGTCGCTAGCGAAAATTCGCCTGGCGTAAGGGTGCGAAGTAACACTAGCGAATTTACGCCAGCGTTCGTTAGTGAATTTGCGAAGTACCGAAAATGCCAAACGCTAGCGAATTGACGCTAGCGTTCGGCGCTTCGCATCTTAGTGAATTTGGGCCAATGTCTTTTCGGTGCTTAAAGGAGAAACAAACCCGTAACATAAAATATCCCTAACCCCTTACCCTGTGTAGATCCCCCTCCCTCCTCCCCACCAGCCTGGGTGGTACCAGGGGCAAATGCCCCTAACTTTTTACTTACCCCTCGGTGCAGATTCTGTCCCCCGAAGTTCACGGCAGCCATGTTCTTTTATTCGTTAAACTTCGGAAGCAGACCTTCCGAAAATTATCATGACTTTCAGCGCATGCACAGTTGTTCGGGACCGGAAAATTACTCCAACTGCACATGTGCTGAAAATGAAGGTCTGCTTCTGAAGTTTAATGAAGAAAAGAAGATGGCTGCCGTGAACTGCGGGGGACAGAATCCACACCGAGGGGTAAGTAAAAAGTTAGGGGCATTTGTCCCAGGTACCGCCTAGGGAGGGGGGAGGGGTCTACAAAGGGTAGGGTTTTTTTTTTTATGTTATGGGTTTGTTTCTCCTTTGAAACCTTTTTCTACACTGTGCATAAATAATTCTGGCTTGTGACCCCCGTATCCTGGTATTATGTACTTGGTTGCTAAGCATTTGCCCTAGTAACTAGCACTGACGTACTGTCGACACACTGCTTGAACTCGTGTGTATGTTCACTTGGGAACCTATGACTTAAGAACTTACAGGCATAAAAGGGGATTACCATTGTGAGAGTGTAGAGATATCTCTTTGCAGCACAGAAAAACAAAGAATTGCTCAAATAACCATTGAGATGATTCTTCCTCAAGGTCAAGGTGATAATGACCAAGCTAGCTTGAGAATAGAATCCATCCAAGTCAGGGGGCTCCCGTGGGAATCTGCATAAACATTTTCTTTCTAAGTATTATAAGGCTTGCTGAAAATCCTTTATAATGAAGATTGCATCTGTCATGGATTCATCCTTAACCTGACATGTCTGCACAGACCCACCATGTGATTAGATTATTGGCATGGGGCCAGTTCAATTTGACCCACAAAACAGTTGTTTTCTATGCACACAAGACTTGGGTTACTTTTATTCAGAAAATGACAAATTTTGTATAAATCTAATATCAAAAGAAAAAGAATGCATGCTTACATGCTTAAAAATTATATTTTCTGTCTCTCTCATGTCCAGCATATTATCATTTCAAATTTCATTAGAGCTTACTCGTACTTACTTTCTGTGTGCAAATATGTGTGATAAATAAGCTAGTGCGTGTCTTTGTGTGCAAGAGCTGGCAATGTATTTTATCCTGATGGACACACCACATGATGAATAGCCGTTCTGTTAAGTGTGAAGTGTGTTCATTGGGATAATGCACACGTATTGATTGGTAAGGTAATTCTAGGTAAAACTCATCACATGTTTACAGAGTATGCCCTTAGCTGGTTCAGTTCAGGCTTTTCAAGCATGAACAATAAGAGGCAGCTTTTTTTTTTTCCTGTGCTGCTCAGTCATGCACCTCAACAGGCACTATCAGAGATTAAAACATGATTGTAGTATATTGAGATCAGTATATGGGAGATGGATGTCTGCAATATTATTGATGTGTATCTCCAAAGATATGAGTTGCTGTGGAACAGATATTTATCTTGTGTATTTTCACTTCATATCCTCATTGAGTCTTTCCGAGATTTTAGTTAATTTACAGCAGTCTGTAAATGGAAGCAACTCGCCCTTCCATTGCTGCCCTGTAACCTTTTCTATTTTATTAAAGCTGATGGCTTGCTATAACTTACTTTAACTATCCAGAGTAATGTGTCAGCAGAAAATATGGTGCACGTCTCATGTAGGGTATCAGGTTAAAGCTAAGAAAATATTGTAGCCCAGAAAATCTCTCTCCTGGAGTACCTAGGCTTCGAACAGAATTGAATAATGACTGCTTGTATGTGTTAGCTGTACAATTTGTCTGTTTTGTCTCATTTGATTGCAGTTCACTACTCATTTTTTACTGTAGCTTATGGCTCCCATTGGCATGTATAGGATATTATTAGGTAACAGGAAGTGAATGAGATCCTGATTCTTTTTAGCTTCTTTTGCCATTTGTAAACTGATTAGTCTATCTATTTTCACAGCACTAAAACCATAGGCTCTCATTTATGGATTCCCAGGATGTGAGCGCTAGGGCACTAAGGGGTGGAAAACTGCACTTGCTCCAGGACATTTGTTCTTTTGCACTGGATTCAAAATATGATTTAAGGCGGCGAACTTAATGCTGGAAATCCAATGCCAGTCCTGTCCTTATGACCTGTCAGTGGGCAATAAGTGCAGAATTCCTTTTGCACCCTGCTCCTACCAGCACTGTGTAGCTTGAGTGCGTGAATAATACCTACATGCCCTTCCTCCCATTTTCAATCTGCTGACTTTTATCAATACGTGCAGTAGTTGTTTAGTTTATTCAATTTGTTCACATGTCTGAGAAAATAATAGGTAAGGTAATGTTGCAGGTTTGATCCCTTTTTTTTAATCAAAATTATGTGTTACATCTAAAGGATGAATTTTAAAAAAATGTAAATTTAGCTATTCCTCTGGAGTTGGTTGTTAAGGTGGCAATTCACTATTGGAAATCCTATGTACTATATTCAGTTGTATATTCCATGCCTAAAGGGCCCTTAAACAGGCCAAAGTTAACTGAAATCTGAAAAGAGGGTTATATTTATCAATCAAACTGACTGAAAATCTCACCCTGGACCCTGGATGCAGTCTTCTTTTGATAACTCTGCAGAGGCCCTCATTTATTTAGCCTTAGAACAGTATTTGGATTTGGATTCGGTTCAGTATTCGGCCGAATCTTTCGCAAAGGATTTGGGGTTCGGCCGAATCCAAAATAGTGCATCCCTACTAAAAAGTGTACTTTGCCTGCTCCTGTATCCTAGGGTGTGGTTAGTTTAAGACTGTAAATGGCTGGGGGTGTCATGCTTCAAGTAGTGCCCTCAAATTTTCAGACAAAGCTTGTCTAATATAATTCTGCCACCTAGAGGTGGTTATGGTTTAATATGGCAATGTTAGTATACATCTAGATAGTTATAACTTATTTTATAAGATATCTGTACAGGCATACATATAAATATAGCCAGGCCTAGAAAAATAAGAAAAAGGGCACTACCTGAAACCTTTCCATACCTTTTCCAAAAAAAAAAAAAGATAGGTTTGTAAGCTACAGTACACAATGATTAAGGGGCAGGGGAAATGCAGCAATAGGAAAGCAAACATTTCAAATGTATATAGAAATATATGGGGGAATGTAACAAAAGTTGCAAAGAGCAAAACAATTAGCACAAATAAAAATAAAAAGTCTAATTTCGCATGTAATTCTCTTCCTTAAACTGCTATTACATTGTGAATTTTAATTGCGCATTGCCCACTTTTAAGAAGTGCTTGAAGGGGTCATAATCTTTTGGAGCAAACATAACAACTTTTTCATTAAGAAGTTGTATTACATTCACTGTGCACTGGCTCAAACTATAAAATTTGCAAACCTTCTTCCACTGTCGGAAGTGGTCGCTAAACAGTTTCCGGGTTCGCAAAAGCTATATTAAATTGACACGGAGGCATAACTTTTCGCATTGCGAATATTTTTTCCGTTACCGACTTTTATTAAAAAAATCAGCAGCAAGAGAAAGAGTATTCCTGTGTGTACACTTCATCATGATAATGCACAGTGTGCTAAACAGGTTTTCTTCTAAAGGACAAATTTAATTTTTATTCTATTTTTAGGTAATGGACCTGAAAGGAACACTGATTCATGGTTTGCTCTGTTAGATTCAATACAAGGGGGTTATGGAGGGAAATTAACATCAGTTTGTTAAGGCAACATTGGTGCGCACAGTTCAATTTGTAAGAGCGTTATGCTTTATTGGATGCCTCTGTACGACTGAGGAAGCTATGCTCTAGTGCATATATTTGTTAAAGTGATGTTCTTTATGGTTCATGGTAGAGTGATATGGCTTTGACTACTTAGGTGTAATAGGGTAAAACAAAAAAGCGTGTATTTCTGAAATGTGTGTTTCACTTAAAGACGTCTTGGGAATGTCATAACTAAAGTCCGTAAAAAGTTTTTTTGTCCATTAAAGATTAGCAATATTAATATATTAAGCTATTGGTTTGCTTGCAACTACTTGTGGGTAAAATGTGTGCGATTGTCTGTATACATGATATAAGCCTGTATTTAAAGGATATGTAAACCTTGAAAACAACTGGAAATGGCAAAGAGTGCTCTTCTAAGCACTTTTATATATTTTTTTTTCCTTTTGTTTCCAAGATATAGACAAATTAGACTTTTTATCTGTGAACATTATTAATTTTCTAACATAATTTTGGCAGACATTTTGTTTACTGTTAAGAAAAAACAGTAACTGAGAAAAGAAAGGTATCGTGATGTTGCATTGCTTTGAAAATAAATAAATCACCTGATGTTTTAAAGTATAACAGAATAGCAGTTTAAAATTGTAAACCAAAAAAATAATGTAATGTATCACTTATACTATTATTATACACAAGAGCCATGAATATGCTGTATAATACAGAGTTCCATGCATAAAAACACTCTTGTTGTCGGCCTTGTGCTTTTATATGGTCCTGGAACTCCTCTGTAACTTATAATATCCTTATATTTTTCAAGAGGGGTTACCATATTCACTATATAGTCTAAAGCTTGGTCATTTTTCTATGGGACCAAACTGTACATTTTATCCTTATAAACAGAGCATTCCTACATCCAGTGGCGGATTAAGGACACGTGAGGCCCCTAGGCTACACTTTCCACAGGGCCCCCTTCTAGGGTAGGGATCTATTTCGGTGCAGTACACGCCAGGTTTTTTTAAACAAAAGCCGACCGTTGTAAATATGCTAGTGGTTTAAAGCTTAGGCAATGGCACATGATGCTAGCGTATTTTCACTGTCTGCAGAAATTATTTCACCATCTGCAGAAAATATTTCACTGTCTGCAGGCTAGAAAAATTATTTCACTGTCTGCAGAAAATATTTCACTGTCTGCAGAAATTATTAAACTGTCTGCAGGCTGCAAAAATTATTCTACTGTCTGCAGAAATTATTTCACTGTCTGCAGGCTACAAAAATTATTTCACTGTCTGCAGAAAATATTTTACTGCCTGCAGGCTACAAAAATTATTTCACTGTTTGCAGAAATTATTTCACTGCATGCAAAAAATATTTCACTGTCTTCAGAAATTATTTCACTCTCTGCAGGCTACAAAAAGGATTCTACTGACTGCAGAAATTATTTGACTGTCTGCAGGCTACAAAAATTATTTCACTGTCTGCAGAAATTATTTAACTGTCTGCAGAAAATATTTCACTGGCTGCAGAAATTATTTCACTATCTGCAGGCTACAAAAATTATTTCACTGTCTGCAGAAATTATTTCGCTGTCTGCAGGCTACAAAAATTATTTCACTGTCTGCAGAAAATATTTCACTGTCTGCAGAAAATATTTCACTGTCTGCAGAAATTATTTCACTGTCTGCAGGCTACAAAAATTATTTCACTGTCTGCAGGCTACAAAAATTATTACACTGTCTGGAGGCTGCACATTTTCTCTGGCTGCACATGCTGCAGTGCAGACAGACTGTTTCAGGCGCAGGCTGGCTCTACAGCTGTTGCGGGCTACAAAAATTATTTCACTGTTTGCAGAAATTATTTTGCTGTCTGCAGGCTACAAATATTATTTCACCGTCTGCAGAAAATATTTCACTGCCTGCAGGCTACAAAAATTATTTCACTGTCTGCAGAAAATATTTCACTGTCTGCAGAAATTATTTCGCTGTCTGCAGGCTACAAAAATGATTTCACTGTCTGCAGAAATTATTTCACTGTCTGCAAGGCTACAAAAATTATTTCACCGTCTGCAGAAAATATTTCACTGCCTGCAGGCTACAAAAATTATTTCACTGTCTGTAGAAAATATTTCACTGTCTGTAGAAAATATTTCACTGTCTGTAGAAAATATTTCACTGTCTGTAGAAAATATTTCACTGTCTGCAGAAAATATTTCACTGTCTGCAGGCTACAAAATTATTTCACTGTCTGCAGAAATTATTTCACTGTCTGCAGGCTACAAAAATTATTACACTGTCTAGAGGCTGCACATTTTCTGTGGCTGCACTTGCTGCAGTGCAGGCTGACGGCAAAAATCAAACTGTTTCAGGCGCAGGCTGGCTCTACAGCTGTTGCAGGCTACAAAAATTATTTCACTGTCTGCAGAAATTATTTCACTGCCTGCAGGCTACAAAAATTATTTCACTGCAGGAAATATTTCACTGTCTGCAGAAATTATTTCACTGTCTGCAGGCTACAAAATTATTTCAATGTCTGGAGGCTGCACATTTTCTCTGGCTGCACTTGCTGCAGTGCAGGCTGACAGCAAAAATCACAGGCTAACAATGGGCCCCTAGGCTATAGCTTAGGGTAGCCTAGTCTTTAATCCGCCTCTGCCTACGTCATTAAAAACATGCAGTTAACTGATCTTTTGTAGAACTTTCTCCCGTTGCACACTGCCTGTCACTTGTGTAAAAGCCTAAGCAATTATTATTTTGTTTAAAAAAACGCTGGAAAATCATACCCTATGCCACATTTGTACCATTTGTATATAGGTTAGAAAGCTCTTGACTAACCTATATACATTTAACTGTAGCTTATTATGAATAATGTAAACACTACTGCAATTTATAAAGATGTAAGTCATCTTGGAGTTACATGACATGTATAAAAGCACTTGGTTTGCGGTGATGTCACAACTCCTTGGTGACTTAAAATTTATTTATAAATTACAGTAGGGTGTACATTATCCACTTTATTTTTGTCATCATATTTTGGCATTTTTCAGAGCCTATAAGCATACATGTATGAATGACTGCTGTTAAAAAATAAAACAAAATGGCTTTCATTAAAAAATAACTTTTTCATAATGCATTGTTTAATGAAATTATAGTATGTCTAAAAGTGCTCACTGAAAATGCTAAACTTCTTAAAATAACTTGAAGCAATTCACAAGTAGTTTTCCTCCTTTCAATCTCATTAAAATAAATCACAGTGCCAAGGAATCCATTATTTACATCATTATTTACATCATTAACACACACTCAAACCTATATTGATCTTTTCCATCAGTATTTTTTTAGTTTATCGGAACATCTGTAGCAGTAAACAATGCAGTGTTATATTTGTTAGCTGTGTATACATGAGAGCTAATTTACATTTACACCCACACTTGCAGTTGCCCAAATATGGTTTTTGCACATATAAACACCATTCATTAAAGGTACTAATGTCTAAATATTCTCCCTGGATTTGCACCGGCACGTTGTGGGGTACGGGATTAAGTGGCTGGGCGGGTGGAGAGAGTTGCAGTGCACTGGGCCCCTCCGAATTTCTGTTATTGGGGGACGGCATGATGTTGTTATGCCAGTGATTATATTATTTTTATTATTATTAACCTGGTTTTTAAGCAATAGCAATGCTTAAAAGTAATAAACTCACCCTCCCAATGTGTTTTGTGTGCATTGGTAGGTCACAAGCAATTTTTTTAGCTATTTTTATAGCTTAACTTATATCAAGTGCTAAACACTTCAGTGTTGTAAAGAATGGTTTTCAGATAAAGGCTCTGTCAATGTTGTCATTTGATGTATATCACTTATCCAACTCGGTTTTCTCAAGATTCCAAAATTGCTTGTTTAAGACACATATGAAAATGTTACTTTGTTTATAACTACACTTTAATTATAAGGACATCTACAATTGTTAATGATTTAATAAAGACAGAATGCTGGGGGGGGAGAGGGAAGAGAAAAAAACAAATTTAACATCACATTCTAGGCAGGATAAACAGCCTTGCATAGTACATCTTGTCTTTGAAATAAATTCTGTTTTAAAGCTCTATCTTGCATCTAGACAACTTTTTTTAGAGCCCTAGTTCGATGAACATGAACCTTTCAGTCATAACATTCGTTTACATTTTTTTACTGCTAGTACAGGTATGGAATTCCTTATTATGAAACCCATTATCCAGCAAGATGCCAATTATAAGAAGGCCATCTCCCATACTGTAGAATTTAAGCAAATAATTAAAAGGTTCAAATATTTATTTTTTCTCTGTAATAATAGTATCTTGTGAAAAAATACCAATAAAAAAAAAATAATAGTATCTTGTAATTGATAGGTGGCAAAACAATTCTGTTTAGTTTATTTAGGAGGTTATTTACTAAAATCCAATTTAAAAAAAATAAAACATAACCAAACTCCCATACCCATTTATTATAAAAAAAAAACTTGATTTAATTGGTTCGGGTAAAAACCCTGATAAAATCAAGCGAAAACCTGAATCATTCGATTTGGAAAAGCCCAAAATGGTTGGATTTTCTGGCTAAGTCGAGCACAGACCACAGAAACATCCAAATAGGATAGGGACATCTGCCATTGTCTCATACGCAACCTCTGCAGGTCTGAGATGGAGGATTTACAGATTCTGGCTTTTTGCAACATCGGGCTTAAATAAATCTTGGAAAATGTGAGTTGTTTTTTCTAAAAAAAAAAAAAAAAACAAAAAACCCGGAACAAGATAAATTCGGAGTTTATTAAATAACCCCCTTAATGATTAAATATTTTTAAAGGAAAACTATACCCCCAAAATGAACACTTAAGCAACAGATAGTTTATATCATATTAAGTGGCATATTAAAGACCATTTTGTGATGGTCTGTGTGTGCCTCAGAGATCACCTGACCAGAAATACTACAACTCTAACTGTAACAGGAAGAAGTGTTGAAGCAAAAGACACAACTCTGTCTGTTAATTGGCTCATGTGACCTGTTTTTTTTGGTTTGTTTGTGTGCACGGCGAATCATACAATCCCATGAGGCAGCCCTTATTTTTTAAAATGCCAATTTTCTATTTATGATTACCAAATGGCACAAACTACTAGAAAATTATATTATTATGAAAATGGTTTATTTACATGAAGCAGGGTTTTACATATGAGCTGTTTTATGCCATATCTTTTTATAGAGACCTACGTTGTTTGGGGGGTATAATTTTTCTTTAAGTAGGCTTAAGGTATAGTTATACAAATTACGGAAAGATTCCTTATCCAGAAACCTCAGGTCCCAGCATTCCAAATAGCAAGTTCCATACCGGTATTGATTTAGTTGCTGTTTCAGTAAAACGTAACATATTAAGATCATATTCCCGCACACACTAAAGTCAGAACGACTTTAATCAACGAATCTCTGATGTTTAGTGTATGGGAGGAAACCAGAATGCTCGGGAAAAAAACAAGACATGGGAGAACACTCATTGTTGATAGTTCTCAGGCTGAAACAAAATTCAGGATCTAATCTGCAAGGGAGAAGTGCTGCTCACTGAATAACCATACTAACCTGTTTGCCTGTATGAGTGGTTGATCCAAAACCCCCAGTATTCTGAAACAGATCTTGGCTTTGGTGGCATACATGGAAATGTAGTTCAATAAAAGTTGCTGCTCCACAGACTTTATAAGAGTTTCATAGCTATTAAAATATCCTTACATATCCTTTACATTTTCAATATGTCTGATACTCTGTTTAAGAGATACAGAAATGTTGCATTCAGTAACTGCATATGATAAAAACCTTTCGTGTTGTGGGCCTTAAGGTAGCTTTTCTTTTTAAAAAGTTAACTTGATGTGCTATTTGTAACCGTCTGAATTCATCTGATAGTTGAAAGTGTGTTTGTGCATAAAGTCTTATAAACACAAACCAATCAAACGTGTTGCCTTGGTAGAATGGATTCTGAATAATCATGGTTTCCACTAAATAATGAATGAGTATTAAGAATATGTGCTGATTCTGAGACATCGTTTTAGAAAGATCCTTTGATCTTAGCTTTGTCTGTCACTTGAAAACACCTTGCCTTATTCCTTATTTTATTTAATTGTATGTTTTAAAAGCCTTATGCGACGGTGTACTTGTTTCCTAATGTACCAAAAAGACATTCATTTTCTTTAACCTTTTTTTCCTTTCTTTTATATGCATTTGCAGGTGATGGTCTTTGTTCATGCCAGAAATTCTACTGTGAGAACAGCAATGGCCTTGAGAGAACTTGCTAAAAACAATGGGCACAGTTTATATTTCTTACCAAACCAAGGACCTGAATATGGGCAAGCTGAAAAGCAGGTAAGAGTCAAAAGGGTTCATTTATAAAAGTGGGCAAATTTGCACCTGGGCAGTATACCATAGCAGCCAAACTGATTTGTTATTTTTAGCCTGCTGCAGTTTAAGCACTGAAAGCATATATTTGATTGGGCAAATTTGCACCTGGGCGGTAACCCATGGCAACCACTGTTTGTAAATTACCCCTAATGGACTTTGAAGAATTGCACTGGAAACATGTAATGAATTGTATGTAACCTTTCAAAATGGTTGATTACAAACACATTTTAGTATAAAACCCCCAAATCTTGCTTTTGTTGTGTTTATTATTAATATATTTGGGGTTGACGTTACTTGGCCTTCAAAATGATAAATAGATATCTTGCATGATAATAGATATTGTACATTTTCAATGGCAGGGTCTATGAATAAACCAAGCAATTTGTCATATTTAATAAGAAACATTGTGATTTATTTTGCTCTAAGAGCTCCTTAACCTCTCATTTAGTCTACAAGGCCAATGTTAATGGACCTTGGGTTTTCCAGATAATAGTTCCTTCCGTAATATGGATATTCATATCTTAAGTCTACTAGATAAACATATACTCATATATACTCGAGTATAAGCCGAGTTTTTCAGCATCCAAAATGTGCTGAAAAAGTCTACCTCGGATTATACTCAAGTCAGTGGACAGTAGCTGAGATTGCAGTCACTTTTAATCATTCCTATACCAACAGTTCGCTTGGGGAGAGACTGCAATATCACACAGCGCCCTCTGTTGGTTATATGAAAGAATAACAGTGTGCCCTCTGTTGGTTAGATGAAAGAATAACAGTGACTGCAATATCACACAGCGCCATCTGTTGGGTATATGAAAGATTAACAGTGACTGCAATATCACAGCGCCCTCTGTTGGTTATATGAAAGAATAACAGTGACTGCAATATCACACAGCGCCCTTTGTTAGTTATATGAAGGATTAACAGTGATGGCAATATCACACAGCGCCCTCTGTTGGTTATACGAAAGATTAACAGTGATGGCAATATTACACAGCACCCTCTGCACATGGTAGTGGGACAGTGGGACAATGCACACAGTAATCCGTTTGGCAATTCTCTGTCACCATCAGCTTTGCAAAGTAGTCCGATTGATTGCTGGGGGGTTGCTTTGGTGCAATGTGCGCTGATGGGAGACAGGGCTGTAGTTGTGTCTACGCTTATACTCGAGTCAATAAGTTTTCCCAATTTTTGGAGGTAAAATTAGCTACCTCAGCTTATACTCGGGTCGGCTTATACTCGAGTATATACTGTAATCATTAAAAAAACAATAGGCTGATTAAGTACAGTATATCTTAGCTATGATCATGTAGAAAGTACTACTTCATTATTACAGGTATAGGATCCGTTATCCGGAAACCCGTTATCCATAAATCTCAGAATTATTTTAATCAAATAATTCACATTTTTAAAAAGATTTTCTTTTTCTCTGTAATAATAAAACAGTACCTTGTACTAGATCCCAGCTAAGATATAAGTTTAATGAATGTTTAAATTATTTTTTAATAAACTTAAGGTATGGAAATCCAAGTTGTGGAAAGATCCCCTATTCAGAAATCCCCAAGTCCCGATCATTCTGGATAGCAGGTCCCATCCCTGTACAAAAAAAAAAGGAAATCATTTTTAAATTTTAAAATCCATTAGAAGGCTTTCCCATAATTCTGAGCCTTCTGTATAATAGGTTTGTGGATAACGGATCCCATACCTGTACCTGCTGAGAAGAATACTGTTGGGGAGAATGTAATAAATGTCTTTAATGAAAAAAATATAAACAATGTTTTAATCTTTTCAGGGACAAATGTTTTCCTTGGACGTAGTTAATAAAGGTTTGAGTGCACATAGTGGGGCTCATTTGTAAACACTAGGCAAATTTGTACCCAATCAGTCAGCAACCAATCAAAACCAACAAAAGTTTAACCTGCATCTGGGGGGAAAAAGCCAGATCACTGATTGGTTGCTATGGGTTACTGCTCTTGGACAAATTTGCCCTGTGTTTATAAATCACCCCCAGTGCCTTAACTGCCAACTGAAATGGTTAGTACATTTTGTTATGCATTTTATACAAGTGTAAATGCATCAAGCATAAATAAAACCCATATGCCTCATTCAGATGGGGCTTAGAATTAGAATTTGTTGTGTAGTAAACTGCATGTTATTACACTTCAAAATGAGATGTACGTTTGTGAATATTAATTTTGTTTATAACTGCTATTACATAAATTCCTAAAAGCTACTTAACCTGGTGCAAGCTTTATAGCAAACAGCTTATTGATTGTTATGCATTACTGTACCAGGGCAAACTTAGTTACTTTTATTACATATGGGGTTAAGACTTTTATTAAATGCCCCTTGTTTTTTGTACTTGTTTGTGTGTGTCCTCTTGGACAGAATGCAGAATATCTGTATTTTATTGAACAGAACATTTTAAATGATGGAAATTGAAATGTGCTTGTGTATTTTTTAGACCTTTGAGAATACTTTGCCGAAGCAGATAATTGCATACAGTGCGGCAAATGCTTATAAGCGTCAGATTCCTTAATTTAGTTGTTTCCCCTGGGTAATGTATGCTATAACTTATAAACCAAACATAATCAGTACATTGAAATATGCATAGTCTTGTAGTGCTATGTTGTGCTTTTCATGGAAGAGAGGTGAAAAGATCATTTTAATTTTACCATTTTATTTGGAAACTAGTCTCTTTTTCTTTCAGTTAGCAGTGCAATTAATGAAGAAAGCCAGGATGGCATACATTTATTCTTGATATTTATTCCTAGCAAAAGAATAGCTTATTTTTCACATCATTACACGTCAACTGCATTTAGTGTTGCAGCCCATCACAGCAACATTTTACCTTCCTCTAAAATTTATTTGATGTTAAGTTATGATTTGCAAATGTGAGGAGAGAGGGTTGGAAAGAAAATTGTGCTTTAATAATTTTAAATGGCCATATTTTTTAAAGGCAGTTTGTCAAGGTCTCGTCCTTTGATAAAGAGTGTTCTTTACCTCTTATTATTTTATATACGGTGAAACCTCAATTTTACATCCCCTGATTTTAAGTTTTCCCTCATTTTACATTGTTGTTTTGTGGTCCCACTTACAGTATGTATTATAAATAATACATTTTCCTGATTTTACATTTTCCTGAATTTTACACCATTTTTTTCTGGTCCCCTGAAAAACGTAAAATGGGGGTTCTACTGTATCTTAAAAAAGATTACCGCCACACACATTGTCTTTTTATGGTCATGTTGCTTGTGTAAAATTCTGCATAGATCGATAAATATACATTTCCCTTCAATGTGTGAAAGATTAGATTCTAGTTTTCTCCTAAATCTATATAGTGGAATGTTTGGGTAATGTATAGAATATGATACCAGCCACACTTATGTGCACAGAACTGGTTTGGAGCACAATCATACCTCCCAACTCTCCCGCTTTTCGTGGGACTGTCCCGATTTTGACAGCTCAACTTGCAGTCACAGATTCCTTGACTTTCTCTTTGATCTCCTGCACTGAACAGCCAGAAAAAGATACAACATGTCTAACTTAATTGGTTTTTGCAGAGAGCCCAGAATATCTGGCAGGTACACTTAGATACATTTGTTACAATTTAAAGTAAGCGAATTAGAAATTGTAACAAGCAAGTCTCTTGGGGAAACTGTCTTGTAGCTTAAAGGGCAATTCACCATTATTAAGCAAAACTGTAATAACACATAAAAACCACAGAAATGTGTTTAAACTTTCATAACCTGCCAAATTTTGTAACATGAACATGGTAATTAGGTGGTGTGGCCACCAAAATGGGCGTGGTCAAATTGTTGTTGCCTTTTTGTCCCTCTTTCTATTTCCAAAATCTTGGAAGGTATGTTGTATGTAAATATAGTAATTGTACTGCAGAACTGAGGTCAGGCTGTTTAGCATTTATTCATTTATCACTACAATTACATGTACATTGTAGAGTGCTGCTTGCCGAAAATGCCAATTTTGGACCAGCGCAGTAGTACACAGTACAAAATAAGAACAGACAAAATGAAGATATTCTTCTTTGACTGCAAGTATATGCAATTTTCCCTATACATTAACAGAGGGTGCAGTATAATGAGACAATGGTGAATTTAACTAATTTAGTTAAGACAAGAATATTGAAAGTGGTGAAATAATGTCATCTATAATATAGCTTTGAATACATTGCCTTTGTCTTGATCATACTGAAATTTAGAGTACAATGGAAAGATTTATTAGCAAGTGTTGTCATGCTGCTTTGTGCTTAAGCTTTTGCCGTGTGCATTAGCTTGGATTAAGTCCAAACATCTGTTCTTAAATAAAACTCTCTTTTGTAGGAAATAAATACGCAATGTTAATTTGTGCATATGATTTTGCACTTTTGAAATTAAAAGTTAGAAGCATGAGATATAAAATTCCCAAGCAAGCTTGAAATCCTTGGCTCTATTGTATAGGAAGTTCATGCTTATCCACATTCCTACCTGATAACTGCACTGTCAATTCAGTTGCTTTGTTTTCGTTGATATGTGATTCACAGTTGGCTTTTCTATACCTATTGAAAAAGTAATGTGCAGTGTATACATGGAATACCGTGCTTGGTAGTTTGTGACTGTACTCAGGTTTCTTTTTGTGGTTGATTGAAGATATTATGGGCAAAAAGAGGGCTGTGGTTGCAAAAGAGTAGGTTTACCTGCTTCCAGTCTGTGAGGCTTTGCCTGGTAAAACTTGTGAGGCAAAAATAGAGTATAATATGGGGGCTGAGCATATGAACAACCCAGAATGAAGAGGTAAATATCATGTAATACAAGCTTTTTTTCTGTAGTAAAGGAAAGGAACTCATAATGCTGCAGTGGCAGATATGAGTGGCTGATATGAATATGAACACAGTCAAAGTATAAATGGCTATAAAGCGAAAGTTGTGCTCACAACTAAATATGAACTCAATAAGCAATGAGGCTAGGACCACAAAATTGCAGAAGCAGTGGCCAGCTCCATCTTGTAGCTCCCACCCTTCCAGCTATAGTCAGGTGACCTCAGTGGTGGTCAATAAAAGGGCAACCATGTTTGGGTGTTTTAAGCACAAACTTATTGTGTAAAATCTATAATGAAACAGTAGAATTCTTAATGTATTAGATGAAAGTGAGAGTAGGACTGGCCATATAGCAGGGATGACTTTGACATAGATGACCAACTTAAATATATTGCAAAAAAATGGACGTGCAATCCCTGTTTTGTTTAAAGGCGAGGGCATTTTTCTCTATCTTAAGGCACAAAATGTCTTTAATATATTGATAATGGTTTGAGTGCAGTGGACCTCTTGTATTTGAGGGTATGAATGGCTACCTTGACCTTGTAAAATGCTGTGTATATAAATGTTGTCTTACAGTGTTCTTCTCTGTATGTGAATAAAGCGCTGACTGACACAAAAGTGAGAGAAATCACAGCGCTCTCTCTCCATTTTATTGTGATCCATTTGGTTTGAATGCTTTTATCTATTTGTTGTTCAGCCAGACTAGATAGCATCTGACTGTTTTATCCATGGACTGATCAGTTGGCCAGGGATTTGCCACCATTTCTTATTAAATCCCTTTCATGCATAATAGCATATTGCTTTGTCAGCATCCGCTTCTCAATACCTGAGCAATTAAATGCTCCAGTGCTATTAAGAAGGGGGTCACACAGGATCTGTGTCATCTATAACAGGAATGTTTTGCTCTAAAGATAGCTGCAATTTCACTCCTAAAACACAAGAGGATTGACCTTTTTTAAGTGACAGGAATCAGATGCAGCCACAAGTAACAGGGAGTTACGACCTTGTTCATGGGGTGCAAACAATAATAAAAAAAAACCTTTCAAACATTTTCTTCGGCATACATTTTCTTCAAACACATATGAATGTCTTTTTTTTTTATTATTCAAAATAACTTTCAGTGGGCAATGACAAATGTTAAAGAAAATGTACCCGCAGAAAAGAAAAATTGCTTAAATTAAGCAAATAAATCCTTGCGTACCATTCACTCAAAGGGTGATAAAGTTAAAAATCTGGTGCGTTCCAGAACCATTCTTCTTTGAAATCAAAAGCAGTAAAAACCGTGCATGTGATAATGGATAGACAGAAGTGTAAATGCAGTCATCAGGTCATTAAGTTCTAGTGACAAGAGGATCTTTTCAAGTGTCTTACTTCAGTAAAAAAATGCTTCACTGCTTGAAGATGTCTTGTCATAAAGGCTATGAAATGCATGCAGAATAATAACTCTTGAATTGTATCCTATTTTACAGTGTTCAGGGGTGGTTTTAATATATAAATTCGCTGGTATTAGCCTAAATATATAAATAAATGGTCAAATTCACATAGAGTTGCATTTTTTTTGTTTAGCAATCATTGTGACTTGTTTGTTTATTTACATTCTTGTTTTACAACTGTATTAAATTGCAGACCGTGACGTCAAGAAGATTTAGATAATTGCTTCCTTTTTTCTACATTATGGTTATTGTTTAAGATAATGAGCAGGAAGAGAGCAGTAATTACCCCCACCCCCAAATGTTATTTTGTCACCTAAATTGACTCTGGTAAAGGAGTTTTTTTTTTACATTCTTATTCAGCTGCCCATTTCATAGATAGGATTTTGACACTGTCTTGCATTTTTTTGCTGTTAGAACTATAGTAGACCAATTGCTTCTGTGGGTGCAGGGCACACATAAATATAAAGTGACTGATCCAAACATAAGGGTTTTTGGGGGCCTTTATAACTTCTTGAGCATTCCACCACATGGCACTGCAAGAGTTAACTGACACAAATCCTCTTTATGGGGTTGTACCCATTAGATTGCATGTAAACAATTGTATCTGTGTTTACAGGTCCTCCCATGAGTACAGTCTCTATAAAGGGGACAGTTAACCTCACAGCTTAGATGCAAATGCCAGTGTATAAGAACCCTAGACATATTTGTTTGATACAAAGAATTATGTTTCCATTGATTTTCTCTATTTTAAGGGCTTTTGTGTACCTTTACCTTTTTATGAAGATATTTTTTTTCTTCCACTATGTCACTTTACCTTTTTCCAGCCAGTTTGTTTTCCATCTGATCTTGAAGACCTGTTTCCTGTTTTTACCTGTTTATAATAGACTTAAGCTCTGTTCTACTGAATAAGAAATGATATTTATACCCCAGTTTTAATTGTGTGTCCTTAAAACATGCAGACACCATTTACTTTGAGAATACTTTATTATTGATTATGGTTATACAATACCTTTAGCTTTTGCAGCATTGCTTTCTCTGTCCCCCAGCTAGATACTCCTTGACTAAGGGCAGGGTTGAGACAGGAACCGCACAGGCCCAATATCCTTTCTTTGGTCATATTCACTTGAGATGCCAAGGCTGTTTTTTAGCTTTAAGCCATAAAGAGTTTTCACTTAAAATAGGGTAGAGTAACATCACATTAGCCACTATTCATTTGGTTCTTTTACATTTAAATACTAAAGCATTTTTGTATTTGTGACCCCTATCTTGGTGGTTTGTTGTAATTAATATGTTGAAGGAAATTTCTAGTTCAATAAAGAATTAGCCTATAAATGGTACACATTGTTCCAACCAATTTGTTTTATCCTGAAGATCATTTTACATAGTTTACCTGTTAAATAGTTATCAGCTCAGCGTGACTGAGAAAAAAAATGGTAATTGTACTTCAGTTTTAAACGGACGTCCTTCAGACACCCCAAATCCATTTACCATTTAAAACCTTTAGCTTGAGATGCCAAGCCTGGTTGTTTGCTTCCGCTCACTAGGTTAAATGGATTATTTTAAATTATAGTGTTTTCATATTTGTGACCCAATGCTTGTGAGTTTATTTATTTTCAGTCTCGCCAGTATATTAAAGTCTTTTCAGTATGACTTTTCCGCACGCTATCCAGGGCCAGAAACACCCTAAATCCTAGAAGATTTGCCAGTAAGAATTCTGCCTGCTCTTAGCACAACAGCTTCTCCATTTTATGTAATTATTTCTGCAGCATTAAAGGAATTGTTCAGTGTAAAAATAAAAACTGGGTAAATAAATAGGCTGTGCAAAATAAAAAAATATTTCTAATATAGTTAGTTAGCCAGAAATGTAATGTATAAAGGCTGGAGTGAATAGATAGTATAACTTGTCAGTCAGAACCCAACTTCCTGCTTTTCAGCTCTCTTGGTTTACACTGACTGGTTACCCTGGTTACCAGGCTATAACCAATCAGAGACTTGAGGGGGGGCCACATGGGTCATATCTGTTGAATCTGAGCTGAATGCTAAGGATCAATTACAAACTCACTGAACAGAAATGTACCATGTGGCCCCCCTTCAAGTCGCTGACTAACTCAGAGTTATAGAGCTGAAAAGCAGGAAGTTGGATTCTGGCTGTTTTATTAGACATCTGTTCACTCCAGCCTTTATATATTACATTTTTGGCTAACTAACTATATTAGAAACATTTTTTATTTTGCACAGCCTATCTATTTACCCAGTTTTTATTTTCACACTGAACTATTCCTTTAAACGCATAAGTATTTATGTTTGACATACCTACTCAGGAAAGCTGGGGAGTGCAATGGGAGAATCTCCTAAAAGTTGGATTGTCCCTCTAATTTATGCATAAATATTGTCACTAATATGTAGTTTAGTTGGAATTTTCTTTTCAACTTTTTTCCCTGCTCACCCCTTATATATATTTTACATTACTGTGGAACATACTGTGGGGTACATACAGTAAATGTAAAACAAGTCTCTTAATTTTTCTGTAAGGTATAGTTAGGCAGTACATTAATTATTTTGTATTACATAATATTTAAGATACTTTTACTAGACTACTGGACTGGCTGATATTGCTACTTATTGCTACTTTTAAAGTTGTTTGCACACTATTAGTAAGAACCGATTAATACAAACGAATTTTCTTTTATTTAATTAGGAAAGTATGGTATTTTGTATTTTTCAATTTCATGTAGCTCCAGTGTCTAGACATAGCATAATGCATGCTAAAATTAATATGCCTCCTCATGATTGAATTGATATTTTTACAAGTAACATTTCTTATTGAAAGCAACATAATGTAATGGCATAAACAAATGAAGTGTATAGGCACTTTAATGTTTTAGCGTTTGTAAAAAGTCGAGCTCTGTAGAGCACTGCATTGTTTATGATCGTGTATTCTAGGTGCCTATTATTTATTATCATTTGTTTACAAAGTGCTACTCCCTAATGCACAGTAATTTGTTAAGTACAGAGCTCTACCAGAATGCACCGCAAAACAGATGAACACAGAGAGTGCAAAATGGTAAAGTCATTTGTGAAAGTAATTGCTATTAAAAACACAGTCTGCACATCCTTTGCTATTCTTTACACTGTTGTTTCTGACTACCTTTACCATTTAAATTATATTGGGTGCAGACTCCAGTTGTCACAATGCCTTGCATGTCTAGTGATTAAGTTATGAAGGCACTTCACAAAAGTATCCAAGGCATGGTTGTAAATGGAGTCAAACTGGATGATAGCGGACTCTTGCTGCATCTTTCAATGGTACATGTAGTCAGAACCAGCATTTCAGGGTACATAGCAAGGGGGATATTGCTTTCAGTAACAATTACATTTATAGGCAACTTTAAAATCATTAAACATTTGTAATAAATATGATAGAAACTTGCTGAGAATTACATTTTGCAAAAACTACATTACCAGGGAAATGTGCAAATCACAATCTGTTTCTGTCTAGTAGTGCATTCAATGCACTGCAGGTGCATTGTCTTGTAAAGGTGAGTTTAGCTCAGGTTACTGAATGCTGGTAGGTGCCTCAGACATAAAAATAGAAAAAGATGTACCTACTTTTGCTGACATACTTGATGCGATTTGTCTTCATACCGTGCATGTGAGCCCACTTGCACTTGTATTTTGCTTAAATACGGCTCAGGGATGTTCAGATGGTCTTTTTTGAACACAAATGTTTTTTTGATTGGAATGGTTCTATGCTGCGTCATTGCTCTGTCCTCTTGCACCCTAGTGCTACACTTTTGGCTCACAGCACTCTGCCCCTTTGCAGTGAATTTTAGGAATGCAACAGATCTACTATTTTAGGATTCAGACAAAGCCTAAATCCTTTGTGAAAGATTCATCTGAATACCAAATTGATTCTAATTTGCATATGTAAATTAGAGGGAAAGACCAGTGTAACAAAAAGTGACGTGATTTGTTTGCATTCAGTTTGGCCAGGCACTTGGATTTAGCCGAATCCTGCTGAAAATGCCTGAATCCTGGATAGGGTGCATTCCTACAAAATTTTCATGTAAAGGTAGCACTTATAAAATAGCTCAGATATAGTTTCCCACCCGCCAGTGCTGATTTATGTTTAGTTCTTTCTGAAATAACTGATTTTGTGCTATGCCTCTGTGATTTCAGCCTCTACTTTTAGTATTAAATTGAGCCTTGGCTGCTGCAATACATTTACTGTGCTACAAAGGGCATCTGACCAGGTATATGGGCACCCATGTGTATACAGCTTGATAGAAAAGCTGAACCCAGTTGTAGAAGTTAGTGAGCCACATTTGAACTTAACCTACTAAATCTATTTAAACATATTGAATATATTTTGCTTTAAAAGTAAAAAATAATATAGGTCTAACTGGAAAAAAATAAAGATAACCCATGAATATGTATCAGGGAAATACAAGTATTCAGTAAAATTGCTTTTGCTATTTCATGCTTCAGTTCTTAAATTAATCCAAATAGAATGTTTGTTAGTGCAACCAATTAAATTTGATTCCTAACATCCTGACTAATGGATATCAGGCTGCATTCTCTGCTTTAGTTTTAGGCAGAACATATGCATAAGATGGAAAGGTCCCTCTGTTTCAGAATACCTTTGCAATAGAGTTTATTTTTATACTTCAGTAATAAAAAGGTGGCACTTCCCTAAAATAAATGTGTATATGCAAACTATGTCAACTGATGTATGTGATGTATTAGATCTATAGAAAGTCTCCAATGGGGAATTTAATTAAGGCAAAAATATGCAGACAAATTGATTATTGCTTATCAGTGTCATATTCGCTATGCACGCATTGTTCTCTGATGATTCCCTTGCTTATTCTCACCTTAGAAAATTTTAAAAATAGCTTAAGATAATCTAGAAAGATGTATAAGAATATCCATGTAGCACAGTTAAACAGCACATGTCCTTTGTTTTAAAAACATTTTATTTTAAGGGGGAACTCCACACAAACATAACTTAAGCTTTTTAAAAAGTAAACATAATTTCAAGCAACTTTGTAAAATACTTCAATTAAAAAATATGCAGACTTTTCATGGTTTTTAATGGTTTGGAACAGTTCCTTAAGCCTAGCCCCCTGCTCTCCTGCTGATCTGTCTGACTACTTTGCTGAGCTGCCTGACTACTGTTACTTTGTAACAGCAGCCATCTGTCATTAGCCTGCATCCTCCAAACCCCACAATTCCCTGCACACATGATTTCAATAAGGAACGGAACATCACAGTGCAATGCATTGTGGGTTATGTAGTTCCTGCATGCTGTCTGTAAGCTGTGGAGAAGTTGTTACAATTTGTAACATCAGTGTTTATTCCCTCCTTCCCTGCCAGGGTTTCACATGATGCAGAAAGAGATCTACTGTTAAACAGCTTGATTTCAGCATTGAAAATGGCATTTATTGATACTTTTTGAAGAAAATGGTAACTGTGATAGGTATATTAGGGGTTTCTGTGTTATGTAGGTCTCATTAGAGAGGTCTTCCCTTATTTTTATTTTTTTGTACAAATAGGCACGGACCCTCTTTTTATTGTATAGAAAATAGTCCTTTCTATGCTCCTGCCAATTTTCCATAAACAAAGAAAAAAACAAAGAAAAAAAATAAAAATAAAAAATTATATATATATATATATATATATATATATATATATATATATATATATAATCGTTTAGTGATATAATACAAGTATGGGATCTGTTATACAGAATTTTCAGGACCTGGAGTTTTTCCAGATAAGGCATCTTTCCGTAATTTGGATCTTTAATTAAAATCATTTAAACATGAATTAAATCCTATACAATTGTTTTGCCACCAACAAGGATTAATTATATCTGAGTTGGGATCAAGTACAAGGTACTGTTTTATTAATACTGAGAAAAAGGAAATCATTTTTTTTAAAAAAGTTGGGATTATATCATTAAAATGGAGTCTGTGGCAGATGACAATGGATCCCATATCTGTATCATAAAATTCTTAATTACATAACTATTATTGCTATTTTTTTTTTTAGGCATATTGAAACACTTTTAGAAGTGATATCTTTAAGACGTGAAGGAATTAGAAATGAAGTGTGTACTGTACAGTCTATGCCCTTCCATAAAGGTTCAGTAATTATTATTATCCTTTTGTAGAACAGATTTCTCAGCGCTTCACAGAGCTTATTCATCATTCATGACAGACCTTGCCATAGTGAAGCTTATAGTCTAAGATCCCATATGCACGTTGTGGTTAATCTTATCAGGAGCATGTTCTCGGTTTTTGGAGTATATCTACAGAACCAGTAGTTAAGAAGGGTCATAATGGTTGTTTGGCCTCATTCTAGTATTCTTACCAGAAACAGGTTGTAATAAACACTGAAATCATCAAGTAAGTGGACATTATGGGGCCCATCTGTAAAATCTAAATTTTTTCTGGTCGAGGTTTTTAGGGGGAAAATTCAAATTTATCATACCCCAAAGCTGCTAAAAATCCGAAACTGAAAATACGTCATCTCAAACATGTCACGGTCATGTAGAAGTCAATTGCAGATGTCCCTGAAGTTGTTTCTTAGCATTGTGATCTGCGCTTGATAATCCGAAAAAGTCAGGGTTTCGTCCAATAATCTGAAAAAAGTAAAAGTTTTTGCAGTGAAAATTTGATAAAATCAAGTTTTCAAAGCATCAATTATACAATGCTCGATTTTTTTAGCTGTGATTTTTCGAGAAAAATTATTGATAAATTATTTCAATTTGTGGAACGGAGTTTAGTCAGATTTGTTTCCATAAAATTTTTTTATTAATTTGAGTTTTAGAAAATAAGCTCCTATGTTTGTCTTTATGAACTTGGTGCTATTCAGAATAACACAAGTATTTAGAAATCTGTGCTGTTGACTTATCATATTACAAGGGCATTTAGTTTGTGTACATTGAAAGGTTTACTTGTATACAGATGAAGCCTTTGGAATTTCACAAAGGCTGCAATTCAAAGCAGTACTTCTTTATCTCTTTCAGTTCTGGTTTTTTAAATAATGTAGCAGAAGTCAGTTTTAATTGAGAGTTGTTGTTGGGTGGCTTCTGCTATCTAGGTTGGTCATAAAGAGGCATATTTATTATGTGGTGTATTTATTATTTGGATAATACCCCACACATCCCAAGGCATCGCCGGGTTAAAAAAGGCATAACATTTTCTCTGTTTTTTCCTTTAGAGTGACTTCCACCGGAAGCAATGTAAAATAACGGCGTTGACATGATGTAAAATTAAACACATCTTGATAAATTTGCCATTTCTTTTACACCGTTTGTTCAACTAATTTTGTTTTACACACTATAATAAATATTAGGGTACTTAGTGTACTGTTTTACACCGCCTGACTTGCTCAGGCCTTGTGTGTAAAGATTTAAAATGTGTTTGTGACTTTGTTTCTTTCATCTGTAGATTGTATTACCTGGCTTTGGACAGTGACTTTATCATTATCAAATTAGCTTTAAATTTCAAGTTTATGATTGTTTTAAAACTCATGTTGTTTTGGCAACCCCTCCAAAAATACAGTGGTGTGCAAAACTATTTGCCCCCTTCCTGATTTCTTATTCTTTTGCATGTTTGTCACACAAACTGTTTCTGATCATCAAACACATTTAACTATTAGTCAAAGATAACACAAGTAAACACAAAATGCAGTTTTTAAATGAGGGTTTTTATTATTTAGGGAGAAAAGAAATCCAAATCGACATTTTCATGTGTGAAAAAGTAATTGCCCCCTGAACCCAATAACTGGTTGGGCCACCCTTAGCAGCAATAACTGCAATCAAGCGTTTGCGATAACTTGCAACGAGTATTTACAGCGCTCTGGAGGAATTTTGGCCCACTCATCTTTGCAGAATTGTTGTAATTCAGCTTTATTTGAGGGTTTTCTAGTATGAACCGCCTTTTTAAGGTCATGCCACAACATCTCAATAGGATTCAGGTCAGGACTTTGACTAGGCCACTCCAAAGTCTTCATTTTGTTTTTCTTCAGCCATTCAGAGGTGGATTTGCTGGTGTGTTTTGGGTCATTGTCCTGCTGCAGCACCCAAGATCGTTTCAGCTTGAGTAGACGAACAGATGGCCGGACATTCTCCTTCAGGATTTTTTGGTAGACGGTAGAATTCATGGTTGCATCTATCACAGCAAGTCTTCCAGGTCCTGAAGCAGCAAAACAACCCCAGACCATCACACTACCACCACCATATTTTACTGTTGGTATGATGTTCTTTTTCTGAAATGCTGTGTTACTTTTACGCCAGATGTAACGGGACGCGCACCTTCCAAAAAGTTCAACTTTTGTCTCGTCGGTCCACAAGGTATTTTCCCAAAAGTCTTGGCAATCATTGAGATGTTTTTTAGCAAAATTGAGACGAGCCTTAATGTTCTTTTTGCTTAAAAGTGGTTTGCGCCTTGGAAATCTGCCATGCAGGCCGTTTTTGCCCAGTCTCTTTCTTATGGTGGAGTCGTGAACACTGACCTTAATTGAGGCAAGTGAGGCCTGCAGTTCTTTAGATGTTGTCCTGGGGTCTTTTGTGGCCTCTCGGATGAGTTGTCTCTGCGCTCTTGGGGTAATTTTGGTCGGCCGGCCACTCCTGGGAAGGTTCACCACTGTTCCATGTTTTTGCCATTTGTGGATAATGGCTCTCACTGTGGTTCGCTGGAGTCCCAAAGCTTTAGAAATGGCTTTATAACCTTTGAAATTGAACTCAGGTGTGATAAACCACAGTTAAGTTATTTTTTAACAAGGGGGGCAATCACTTTTTCACACAGGCCCATGTAGATTTGGAGTTTTTTTTCTCCCTTAATAACGTAAACCTTCATTTAAAAACTGCATTTTGTGTTCAATTATGTTATCTTTGACTAACAGTTAACGATTTTTGATGAGCAGAAACATTTAAGTGTGACAAACATGAAAAAGAATAAGAAATCAGGAAGGGGGCAAATAGTTTTGCACACCACTGTATATGGTAGTAAGGGATTGTGATGTAGGATGTGTCAGATGTATAGTGCTGGCGTTGATAATTTTTTTTCATATGAATAATGTGTTCATGCCTTGCAACTGGGCGCCAAGTGCTGCTGTTGAGCAGCCTATATATAGCAGCAAGATTGTAAATGCGTAAATGCCAGTGCAATGTGGTTATGTTTAGTCCTATTTAAAGTATGTTTCTTTATATCTTAATGTAGGTTCATAACATGATAATCATGCGATTGCAGTCTGTTATTCATATAACAGTGCCTAATATATCAAATGTTCTCTGTTAACATGGTTAGACGTTTCTCCTGTCCATTGACCCATGGCAACCAGTCAATTGCCTTTTAACGATCTAGGGCAGTCTGAATGATGGCTATTATGTATTACTGAAGTCTACTTGGCATCTTTTTACCCATGTTTCTACATAATGTGTTAATCCTATAGGTATCTGGTTGTGTGCATGCTCAAGGGTGTATTAAAAATATATGTGTGCGTGTCGGAAAACAATTAAGCCCCTTAAAAAAGCTTAATGGGAATAAGAATTAAATATGTATTACACCCCCCCACACACACTATCTTTAAATGCATTTTTTCCCTTGTAGGTAAAAAACATCAGTGTTTCAGCTGTTTTACTTTACAAGATGGATTGCTAAGCCTGTTGTATATGTTATTGTACATTTAATATGTTGTCTCTCCTGAGTGCAAAGTTGTTATACGTCCCCCTTAGCCAGTCATGTTGTTCAATATATTTTACCGCATATATGAAATTTATAATGGTATGCAGTAATTAAGATGTCATTTATCTGCTTTTATTTATTTTCCTAAAATATTAATTCATTGTAATGCTGTGTTTTTACTAATATTTAGTAATATTTAAGAAAGCAAGCTCACAACCTGCTCCCAAAATCCATGAAAATCTGCTTCCAAACCAGAAAATTCTTAGATTTTGAAGCATGTAATGGGTGCTTTCATCCTGTGACTTCGAGAGTATATATTTCATCCTCTCTTTTAATCTGTAAGTGCTATACTGTGGAGATAACACCATATCAGACAAGCCTCTTAACCATTAGAAATCCTGGTAATAATTGTACATCAATTAAACAGACCATTTTGTCTTCAAGCAAGTCTTTTTTTCTTGAAATTGACTGGCAGAAATGATAGTCTTCACTTATACTATCTTGGTTAATCCAAAGCGATATGAGTACAAATCTCATTGATGCTTCTACATATGGGCAAGATAGAACTTCACTCCATAAGAAGTAATATTCTGTGCTTGGAGTATGCAGTTGATTTCTTGTACACGTGTAGGATATGTTATACTGAAAACCCATTATGCAGAACGCTCCAAATTACAGAAGGCCATTTCCCATAGACTTCTTTTTATACAAATAATTCCAAAATTTAAAAGAGATTTCCTTTTTCTCTGTAATAATAATAGCACAGTAGCTTGTACTTGATGGTAACTAAGCACCATGGATCCATATTGATGGATAAACAGTCCTGCTGGGTTTAAATAAAGGTTAAATATTTTTAATGTATGGAGATCCAAATTTCAGAAAGATCCCTTTTCCGGAAAACCCCAGGTCCCAAGCATTCTGGATAATAAATCCTATCTATATCTGTATTCTAACACTGGATAGGGCTTATTTTCAAGATAAAAATAAATGCAGTTATTGACTATCTTTACAAAGGTATGTGTGCGTATACATTGTATTTGCCAATTCACCTTGTCATCCATCAGAAACAATTGCATGCTTGTACACTAGGGTAGCTCGGCATTAATTTTAGAGTTTCACCACAAAATTGTGTTCATTGATGCATTTAAACAAATTTGATCCTGATGCCATTACTGACATTACATGCATTGGTACACTGGAAATTACACCATCCCCACTTTAAAATCACGTGCCATGGGATTAACAAAAGTGGGTGCTAATTCTGTACAAAATGTGTTGGATTCTACTTAAGTGTGTCTTAAAAGATGGCAGTTTAATATGTTGCCAATACTGCCAGCACAGTCCCGAGTTTTCTTGAGATTGGTGGTGTGTCTGAACATTGTGTTTGGAGTATGGTTTTATACATGAAATTGCTTCGAGTTGGATGTTAAATATTGTAAGTGCAGGTTGTTGTCAGTGGCTGTCATATCATTTGGTGCTTTTGTGGAAATTTTTGTCTTGTAGCATCATGTTTAATACATTTTTTAATTTGTATGTGCTTTTCTTAAAGAGGAAGAAGAATGTCTGCATATCAATCAATATTTGATTATCTAAACTCAAAATTGTAAAGAAAACACTTTTATGGATGTTCTACAGAAGACGCGCTATCATAAATTCTAATGTATGCACAAAATTGCATATTAGCTGGCATCTACAAGTCATGTTTAGCCGCAATTTTTCTTCTTAAAAAAGGGGGTGCTTTTCCCAAACATGTTCAGAAGCAACAGCACATGAAAACACTGCAGCTGTTCCCTACAGATGAAAATGCTAATGGTCCATTTCAGATTTTACTGCTGTCGTTGCAAACTGTAACAGTGAATTGCCTTTCTAGATCATGAGCAAAGAGAGACCCCTGCTGGAGTCCTAGCTGTTCACATGAGAAGAGAAAAATACAGTAGATTTTGCACATAGAAACATAATTTACTTGATGATAACAGTGTTTGTGCTGATGTAAAAGGTACATGTGAATCTAATACATAAACATTATATTTATTGATAGTAAAATGCAAAACTCTCTTTAGTTAGTTTTCAGGCAGGTGTGAATACAAACCTGGCAGAGTAAAAAATCGGTTTGAGTCCACATTTCTAAGGCTTGCATGCGTAGAAAAAACCCCCACTGTTTTCTGACTGAACTGTAGGCAGGCTTTGGTTGGAGGGGATTTTTTTTAATTTTGGCCCCATTCAGGGACCAGTACTCTGTTAACATGGTCAGGAGTGCCCAACCAAATCTATTTATTGCAGCTTCATTGGGCAGTTTCAACAGACCATAATTTGATGCCAAAGATGGGAGGTAATACAGCATTGCACCCCCTTTCAGCTTAAAACCAAGACACATTTGGCCATTGTAGACCACTACCCCAGACACATCTCTGAGCCAAACCTAAACCTGCCCACTTTCTGGGAAATTCTCTGGTTCCTGACTTATTCCACCTAAATCGCAGAACACATACCTTGTTGCAAGGATCCAATATGCTTATATTAACCATGTATAAAGATGTCAGGCATGTAATACTAAGGGTGTCTCTTTTATGGCCACTTGCTTTTGTATAACTTCCTTTTGATAAACCATAGTAAAATGATATATCGTTCATGGAGTTATTTTCCTGTAAACCTTGCACCCAATTACTATATATAATAAATCTGCTGCAACTTAAAGGAAACATTTGCCCACAAATGAATAATTACTGCAGCTCTAACTGTAACAGGAAGAAATGTGAGAACAAAAGACAGAAGTTTGTCCATTAATGGACAAATTTGCCCATGTCCCTTAACATGTATGGTTTGTTTTTTGTGCTATTTGAATCGTAGGATCCCAGGGGCGGCCCTTAGTTCATAAAACAGCACTGTTTAGGATTAACCAATGGCAGATACTACTAAAAAAAGTGTATTTAATGTGACACCACTTTTTTATGCCTGAGCAATTTTATTAAACAGTGTAAGGTCTTACTTGCTGCTGTTTATGGTTTTACTGACGTGAGTTATCCTGTATGTCTGCCTTCAGCTATTAATATTATTAAAACTAAATGTATTTGTCTACCTAAGGTCCTTTTAAAAACATTTTAATTACAAAGAAAATGTCTCTACTAATTTAATAGAGGCTATATAGTTTTAAAGCAGTGGATTTGTAATGTCCTTGTCTTTTCTGCATTCTAAACATTTTTTATTTTTACTCAAAGAAACAAATGTTTGTGGTGTCCTTGTTAGCACGATTATCATTTTTATCATTCTGCAATATAAAATTAGCTTTAACCAATTTGTTTTTTTGTAAAATAGGTTTTAAAGCAACATTGAAATCCAGAATCAATTCGATGTGAAAAGCTCCATACGGTTACCATTAGGATTGCAAACCCACCCCTTTCATTCTTGCACACTTGGAACAAGTAGATTGAGTTCCATCCTGTTGCATTAAACATTATATGGTAATTTACATAGATAACTTCAGTGCTTAGTATCAAAGAAAGTGGCAAAACTGTTTTGGGAAAAGGTATATTTATCAAATGGATGATACAATCTCCTGCAAGATATGTAATCACTCCCTGTTTTGTTATTCTATGCAGCTAATAAATTCCAATGTCTGAAACACTCATTGGTTGATAAATTGATGGCGCAGCATAATATGGTGTGGATGCAATCTCCGTTAATGATGAATGCTACCCATAAACATTTAAAGTATCATTGTACTTTCTTTATTATTTAAGCATCTTCTGCTTCGGATGTATAATCCATGGATCGTAATATAGCCCACAGATCATTTATGGTGACAAGCTATGCTAAAAACCTCAAGGAACCAATGTCTTGGATATCATCTGCATTCCTTTGGTGCAGTGCCTAATGCTTGAAAGGCTAAATCAGGCTGCTAGACACAGTGGAAAGACTTTTATTCTTTCCTTTATGAATTATAATTGGCTGCTACCAGGGATATTATTGTTGTATTTACAGTTTACTAACCGCATGTAAATATTTTAATTTCTTTCCAAATAGTGTCAACTTAAATTCTTACATCAAATATATGGCTGTCAAAGGGGCCTTATGCAGGAGATTCTGCTTTTCATTTTGCACACCTGTTTTTCAGCATCAGCATTTTTTGAAAGATATTTCAATCAAGAAGGAATGCTATTAAGTACACAAAAGCACATGGCTTCCTGATGAAGGGATTTTGATATTATCCTGTCACCCTATACCACGAGTACCAGAGAACTGCTTAATGGTTTCTCTAGACCAGTGAAAGTTTATGCTGATGCTGGTTTCCTGATCTAAACAACTGTTTTAATCAGAGCCAGAGAGATGGCAGTAATCATAATACTTTTTAGAATATGTAGTCCTCCTGGTCAAACAAAAGACATTAAGCTGGCAACATCATCTGATGTTTACATTTTGATTTCTCCCCAAAGCATGGTTTACTTTTTTTTTTTTTTTTGCTCTGTCTAAAAGATTTTTGTAGAAAGTGAACATAAAGTGCTGAGCTGTCAACTGATAAAGACTAAAATAGTTTCTGATCACTAGAAATCTTGCCTTGTATTGTTCCAAGCCAAAATTGATTTTTGCTGATAACTGGCGGGGTTGATGTTTCATTTTTTTTTGTTGTTACAATTAAGTAATCTTATCCAATTTACTACTGCAAATCTGTGAACAAGACAATTGTGGTTGTTAAATCTGATTATAATGGTAAACTACAGTAAGACTAAACAAGCATATTAGGGTTTGGTTAACCTGTGGAACAAATTTGGAAACCCTTTTAACTAGGGCAACAGACCATCTCTAAGTTTTTAATAGAGTTTGCATATTTGTTTCACACATTATTGTTCATCGCACTCCTCTGAGGGAGAACTTTGGGGATCAAAGGGTACATCAGACTCGGTGTGATCTGGTTGCAAGTCATTTGGAGGTCCCTGCAAAATATTAGACAACTTTCTGTAATTATCAACTGGCATGGTTAATTTCAGAAACAACCAGCCTATATTGGAAGGCAAAGAATCGTCAAGAAGCTGTTATTGGTAGGTAATTGTTCTTGGAAAATAAAATAATAAATTGCAATCAACATTTTTGAAATGTCACCCCTCCTCCTTTACCAAAATGGATACGTCCTAGTGCTTCTTTAGCCCACTGTTCCTCTCAGACATCTTCAAACAATCTTTACTGAAAGCAACTTTTTAAATCATTTTAAAATAATCATCTTCAAGCCTGGTTTCATGTCAGCGTTTGTATTTTCTTTAAAAAGTACCATCATTTAAATGTTCCTTATTTTTATACCATTTAAAATGACTTTCATGAGGAAATGGCAATTCTAGCTGCACAGTCTTGGCCACCATGCGGCTAATGTCAGAAGTGCAGAAACATTAAGCAGTTGTTTGCTTTGTAAGTGCTCGCCACAGAGCAGGAAAGTTCAAAACTCTACAGTCTTAATCATTTATAACTCAACAGAAGGTCAGGTATTCTAAATGGAAAATGTAATGTAGCAGAATACAGCTCTGATGTTATGGTTAATGTAACACTTTACATAGTGGAGCAAAAAAAATCTGAATATTTGAAGCAACAATGATTTGCTGTCATATAAAGTAACCTTGAGTACAACCACATCACAAGGCTTTTAACCAAAAGTAAAATGATTTGAAAGCCTGCATTAACAGAAAATGTGTCATTTTAGCTAAATAGCAGCGCATGGAAAAAAAACCAGAAAACACCAAATAGGATTGAAATTTACAAAAAGCAAAAATTCAGTACATTATGGCATTTCATTTTCAACCATTTTGTATTTGCTTATTTGTATGCTTCAATGGTTGCACACAGTAACTGAATTGTTATATAGTATTGCATTTTCTTTTTGTTATTTTCCTATTGCCAACAACATAAAGTAATGGAACATATAAGAAACACATTTCACAGATGTAAAACAATTCTTATACTAGAATGCAGTGTTTGCCTTTCGCCAAACATATTGTCATATTTTCATTCCAGCCGAAATGTATTTTGGTCTCATCCATCCATAGAACATTTTTCCAATAGCCTTCTGATTTATTCATGATGCATTCAATAAATGTTACACTGGTAGCAATGTTTTGGTCAGTTGTGACTTTCTCCTTGTAACCCTGCCATGCACACCGTTGTTGTTCATTGTTCTTCTGGTGGTGAATTCATGAACACTGTTATGTAAGAGAGACGTTTAGTCCATTAGACATTAGCCTGGGGTTCTTTGAGATTTCCTGGAGTATTATATGCCTTGCTTTTTGTGGTATCGCCATTGGTCGACCACTCCTGGTGGTAACAGTCGTGAATTGCATCCATTTGAATCTATTTCCAGATTCTTCAGAAATAGTTTTGTAACCTTATCCATGTTAATGAGCGTCAATACGTGTTTTCAGTGGTGTTCAGAAATCTCAATTGTTCAAGCCATCACACATTTTCACAAACCTGTTCTGTTAAGATAATTAAGTACCCAGTTAAGATAATTGAAGCCTATGAAGGCCAGTTGGTAAATAAATGGGGTGCAAGCCTTTATTCATAAAAGAATAGCATTTCACTTACAAGGTATTTAAACATGCCCAAGATTTCAGGGAAGCTGTTCTACCAGGTGCACCTGTAGTAATGGTTATACTTTGTGCAGGTGGGTTATAGTTCAGCAGGGTTGTCCAATTGTAGTTGAGGAATACCATGTACAGAATACAGAATTCTGATTCTGTATTTGTTTAATGAGGCAAATGGTTTGAATTATTTTGTGAAATATTAAGTCAAATCTGCCGCAATCAAAAAACATTGGCTTATTGCATACATAATGCATGGATAAATCCATCACTGATCACCCGTGGTCCTAAACTCAGCATTTTTTACTACATTGGTTTATAAATAACACAAGAACATGGCACACATCATTTTGAAGAGAAATATGGTGATCAAACTACCATTTACACATACAGCAGCTATCTATTCATTTCACTACAAATTCTGGTTGTGTCAGATAAGAATCTCACTAGAAATAGTGCAATTTACATTTGTTTTCCTTGGGAATTGGAATTAGGTTTTTATTGTCACCTATGCTGCACACAAAATATACAAACAAGACAAAATTACAGGAAGGAGGACCACTGTGACATGAACCTAAATGGGCTGTTTTGTAATGGCTAGGTATATATTTATTAGTATATAGGCATTAGAGGTGTTTTGCTGTTTTAAAACTAGTTGTTACACTGTGGGCAGATTTATCAAAATCCAAGTTTGGGGGGGAAAAGAAACGCGGACAAGGGAAAAAAATGCTGATAAAACTTGTGACTTTTTTGTAGTATGCTAGCTCATTTAAAGGACCAGTAACATCAAATTTTTTTTTAAAAAAAATCATTGGAATACATAGAAAAAAAACACTAAGACAAATTAAACTTTGAAATTGCAAAGTCTTTATTAAGAAATAACTCACCGAAACTCCGTTTGCGCTCCACTTCAGAAAAGGCGACACAGTGACGATCCATCGTGTGCCGCTCGATTTCTCCTTCCTGGCTATCTCCTATAAGTGGTTTTTTTTTCCGATGTACTCTAATGAATTTTTTAAAAAAATATTTTGATGTTACTGGTCCTTTGAGAAAAAAACGCAACAAAATATTCCCACACGTGTTTTCACAGAAAAGAAGTTGCATGCCAGTAAGAATCTCATTGTCCCATTCATTTTTAATGAGGCTGAAAATCTAGAATGTTTTTATAAACTGGGAAAATAAATAAAATTGTCAGAGAACATTCCCACTGACTTCTATAAAACCTCTGAAGCTTTTACTTGCTTTTTTTCTCGACTTTTTGTGGTTTTATTCTTTAATAAATGGTGGCTATTCAAGGTTACAAAGAATATTCTCAAGTATATTCGTACTTGTGTTTCTTCACTGTGTTTTTTCTCGAATCGTGAAAAAAACCTAACTCGATTTTTGATAAATGAGCCCCTATGATGGTCTGTTGATATATATATTAGTAAACATCTCAAGCAAAATGCTTCTTAATGCTCTATATACTCTTCCATGAAAGTGATGGCAGTAGAGAAAAAAAATCTCACATTAACCTTTCTTTTCTAGTTTCTAGTTTTAATTATGTGTATAGGATTTAATTCTTGCACTGATGCTTGATTGCTAAGTGATTTTGTAAACATGGGAGCTGATACCATAAAAAGAATTTTTAGTTGAGACACAAGTTTAACAAAATTAAAATATTTATACTATATGTATATATAATATATATTGCCAGTCATCTGGGTTAATTTACTAAAATTTACTACAACTGCATTGTTGCCTTCTGACAGGTCTCTTGTTGACACACATCCTCATTTTCCTTTTGAATTTACAAAGTAACAAGCAGAAACATGATTTTCTTGCATATATATTCCACCAATAAAATGATTCCATGTTTACTACATGTAAATTGCTACACTCTGCAGTAATAAAATTTTATTAACCGTAAGAAGGTGGAAAGTTTTATAGCAGTTCCTATTCAACCTGCTCAAACTGGAACTCCATCTAATCTGTCATTAAACACTTGACAGTTCCAAACTAGCATAGTGAATATCTGACTTACATGCAGAATTATAGACCATATAAATTTTAAACACAAGCTTCAAATAAGCCAGGCAGCAAAATTGTGTTCTGTCAAATAGATTTATTGGAAAAAAAATGGCTGAAACTTTGAGTTGTGTTTGGACTAAAGTCAAACTTCTGGTCTGTGAAATTGAGAGCAGGCAACAAATTTGTTTTCATATCTAACAATGTAGTTATGTTTCTTACTTACAATTGTACCAGCTGCCATTTGTAATTGCCTAAACTTCAGATAAATAGGAAGGACTATGGGTATTTTTTTTTCTTAAACGTTTAGGGATGGATATATTGACGATCAAACTGGCAAATCCAGGATTCCGAACACTTTCCATGTGATGATTCAACAGAATTGGACTGCTTGTTTTGAACGTTATAAGACTTTCTACCCTATAGGTGTTTAAGCTCAATTAGAAGTTCTTTCAAATTGTAAGTGGGAATTAACAATTTATGGTGGCCATAGACGTTTTAATTACGATCTTTCCTGGAAAATATCTTTCCAAGAAAGTTTGTTCGTTTCAATACGTGTAAAGCTGAATTGTCAGATATACAGTTAGAAAAGTTAGAATTCTACCTGTATCTCACGATTCAGCACCAACATTGGCCAATGCTCGGGTGCCTTCAATGGTGCCTAATCAAAAAAAAAAATTCATAATAAAAGAAGTGATATTAAAGGGGACCTGTCAGGTGCCATTTTCTGGACACTGTTTTTTAGACAAATTGTGTATCGCCCCAAAATCTTGTGTATACACCAGAATTTTAATTTGCAAAGGACTTTAATTGTAAAGATTTTTATATGTACCGTATATACTCGAGTATAAGCCGACCCGAGTATTAGGGATGCACCGAATCCAGGATTCGGTTCGGGATTCGGCCTTTTTCAGCAGGATTCGGATTCGGCCGAATACTTCTGTCCGGCCGAACCTAATTTGCATATGTAAATTAGGGGCAGGGGAGGGAAATTTCGTGACTTTTTGTCAGAAAACAAGGAAGTAAAAAATGTTTTCCCCTTCCCACCCCTAATTTTGCATATGCAAATTAGGGTTCGGATTCGGTTCGGTATTCGGCCGAATCCTTCGTGAAGGATTCGGGGGTTCGGCCGAATCCAAAAAAGTGGATTCGGTGCATCCCTACCGAGTATAAGCCGAGGTACCTAATTTTACCTACGAAAACTGGGAAAACTTATTGACTCTAGTATAAGCCTAGACACAACTACAGCCCTGTCTCCCAGCAGCGCACATTCTGCCAAAGCGACCCCCCCAGCGATCAACCGGACTTCTTTGCAAAGTTGATGGTGATAGAGAATTGCCAAATGGATTACTGTCCCACTGTCCCACTACCATGTGCAGAGGGTGCTGTTTGATATTGCCATCACTGTTAATCTTTCGTATAACCAACAGAGGGTGCTGTGTGATATTGCAGTCACTGTTATTCTTTCACATAACCAACAGATGGCGCTGTGTGATATTGCAGTCAGTTATTCTTTCATATAACCAACAGAGGGTGCTGTGTGATATAGCAGTCACTGTTATTCTTTCATATTACCAACAGAGGGCGCACTGTTATTCTTTCATACAACCAACAGATGGCGCTGTGTGATATTGCAGTCACTGTTAATCTTTCATATAACCAACAGAGGGCGCACTGTTATTCTTTCATATAACCAACAGATGGCGCTGTGTGATATTGCAGTCACTGTTATTCTTTCATATAACCAACAGATGGCGCTGATGGCACTGTGTGATATTGCAGTCACTGTTATTCTTTCATATAACCAACAGAGGGCACACTGTTATTCTTTCATATAACCAATAGAGGACATTGTGGGATATTGCAGTCTCTCCCCAAGTGTACTGTTGGTATAGGAATGATTAAAAGTGACTGCAATCTCAGCTACTCGGGTCGGGTACTGTTGACCCGAGTATAAGCGGAGGTAGACTTTTTCAGCACATTTTGGATGCTGAAAAACTCGGCTTATACTCAGGTATATGTGGTAGGTGATAGATTCGCCTTAAAGTGGACCTGTCACCAAGACACAAAATCTATATAATAAAAGTCCTTTTCAAATTAAACATGAAATACAATTTCTATTTTTTATTAAAGCATTCATAGCCGTTGTAAGCTCATTTAAAAATTTCAGCGCTATGCCATGGGCATGGGGGGGGGTAGACAATTACTTTCACTGTACATTCAGCACTTTCTAGATGTCACTGCTCTCCACCATTCTGTTTGCCATTTAATTGTGTAGCAAGGCCATGGGAATGGACATTGGGTCCCCCCCCATTCTGGTGCACAAACAAGATTCTGAGATGATGCAAGGCTTTCCTTAAAAACAGTGTCCACAAAATGGCTGCTGCCTGCTTTCTATAATTATGAATTCCCAGACTGATTGAAACAAGATTCAAATAATTTATATAGTGTAATTAAAGTTCATTTTGCTTGACTAATGTAATAAAATAGGATTTTGAATAATTATTTTGGGTGATCGGTCTCCTTTAAGTTCTGGAATTAAAACATGTTTCCCCAAACTTCAGAGCTTTACACAATATAACACATTATTTTATATAAGTAGTGCTAGCTTTGAAAGTTGTAGAGCAAAATTTAAAGATATTCTCTCACCAATCAGACAGTTATTACTCGGCCAATAACTATTTACTGCAAATTAAAGATTTTTACTCCTAAATTAATTCTAAATATGAAGTTCTAAATAGATACAAATGCTTTTTGATGCAGGTTAGCAAGACTGGAACATGCTGTATGTAACAAAATCCTGGATAGTGCAAAACTGATAAACTTGAGAGAAAGTTTATAGGCTATTTTGAATGTAAAACCTCCATTAGATATCCATGTTTGCCACCCCTATGTATGTGCAGTCTAGTGTCAGGTTAGACTATAAATCAGATGTTTTATGTTCAGACCTTAGAGACTAGGTACAAGATAAACTTTAGTTCCAGGTAGGAAATCAAAAGTGTATGAAATTATACAAGAATAAATTCCCCCTAATAGTATAAGAATCATTATGCGTGGATGGAGACTATTATGATGAAGTGCATCAGGAACATTTAATTCTCCATGAAAAACAACAAGAGCTCTCTGATTTCTTTTTATGTTTAGCCTTCATCTTATTAAGTACATAAAAAGACTAAAATAGCACTTTGTCAAACTTTAAATTGTACTTAGATGCTGATAAGAAGTACTTTTTGTTCTTCTGAGGCTTAATTATGTAATATACTAACAGACACAGCTTTTCTTTGTTTTTGTTTTTAATGTGATCAGAAGCACTTTGAAATGCATCAAATGTTCATTGTATTGTTTTAGGAGCGATTCCCTGACTCTCAAATCTCTCATATGAATTTTTAAACTTATTTTCTCTGTGCCACAAGCAAAATGACAGTAAGAGGAAGGATACAAAGTGTTATGCAGTAACCTACAACTACTGTATTTCCTCATTTGTCTAACCCCAAGTTATGAAACCTATGGCATTCCACCTGTTGCAAAACAGGTGGAGTATAGGTTCTGCAACAACTGGAATGAAAAAAGAAGAGGAGGGAGGCAAAAATCATTGCACACAGCATTGCTCTTACTGTTTCTAATAAGTAAATCATATAGAGAATAATGTACCATTTAGTAAAATATAAGGCTAAGTCACCGGGGAGTTCCATGAAAATATAAAATCTATAGGCCGAGTGCTTTTATATAGATCATGGAATTCCAAGGTGACTTAAATATCCTCATATTTTATAACAAGTGGTACATTGTTTTTTTATAATGCACACGTTTCAATGAAGCATGACACTAATTACATCATTAAGCACTGATCATCACTATGCACCATTTATAAGGGCGAAGACACACACAGCTACAAGTAGCAACTACTTGTCACAGCTCCAATGGGCAGAAAATACCCTGCCGTAGACCATGCTGAGATTTGCCTCTAAAACACACATAGAGACAGTTATCAGTAAATAATAAGCTTTGTTTTCCTTTGTAGCTGTGGCATGTATCTTCTACTAGTAGCTCTGTGTGTCTTAATCCTAAGTATATAATTTACAGACTATTCGGGCAATGTTGTACTGTTATGAAATAAACACAGTTTTAGACCTTGCGATTGCTAACTATATCGTTGTACAAAATGCATATAACACAACAGCCCCCTTTCCACTCTGCTGGGCACCTTGGTAAAGAATGGATTGCTATAGTAATCTACCAGTGTACACATTGCAGTAAGCATGGCTTAAAAAGGAAGTAGTGCCAAGTTAAAAAATGTGCAAATATGTATTTTTCTCAATAAGTAGTGTGGAATTAAATACAACTGAAATAACTTTAATTTTCACTTAACCGGCATTTATTGACTGAGGTTGGGGATTATTATGTTGCAGGAGAAAAATGGAGTTCAGTCCAAACTTGCATTATACTGTGTGGTAAATGTTCCTTGGCCATAGGGGAACCCTTAAACTTGATCACTGCAGCATTTGCAGAAAGTGCATTAAATACATTTTTGTATGTGGCATTGTATTGTGCTTCATTTTCATTGTTTATTGCAATCCTTATGATGCAATTTAGTCTCAATATACCAGTATGCTTAAAACCTAGAAAATGCAAGGTGAATTGCCAAAGAAAGACTATGGGGCAGATTTACTAAAGGGCGAAGTTACTAACGCTAGCGTAAATCTGCCCCTATATGTATTATATTTAAAAGATCCATATGGAATCTGTAGTAATCTGAATTAAACATAGGAAGTGAATAGGTATTATTTAGGTTTTTTTTAGGTTATAAGAGATAAACTATAAAATTAAACCGTAAACTTATTCTAAAGTATGTTCATCCCAAAGAAGCAAATAAGCACCAAAACATCAATAAGCTCCTTATCCTTTCACAAGTTCTCTGTTCAAACTGGTTATATACTGTTTTAGTCTACTTTTCACTGGTATGGTAGTTGCACATCCAAAAACATCTTGCTAAGGATTCTTCAGTTTGCTAAAATGCATTCAACTTTCTCAATTATATATATATATATATATATATATATATATATATATATATATATATATATATATATATATATATATATATATATATATATAGTGGTAACAAACCGCACTCCAAGGAATTTCATGTACTCTGTGTAGCGCTGGCTAAATAAAACATTGTACTGCACTAACATCTTGCTAAGGATTCTTCAGTTTGCTAAAATGCATTCAACTTTCTCAATTATATATATATATATATATATATATATATATATATATATATATATATATATATATATATATATATATATATAGTGGTAACAAACCGCACTCCAAGGAATTTCATGTACTCTGTGTAGCGCTGGCTAAATAAAACATTGTACTGCACTACTGATATTTATTTGCATTTTGGTATATCTTATGTAAATGGATATGTTCTGCCACTATATTTAATCCCTTTTTTTTTTTTTTATAAAAGGTGAAATAGCACTGAAAAATGGCCCTTCCATTTTCTATTTCTATTGTGTTCTTTTTACTTGTATAACTGTATGAATACAGCCTCAATTAAAATCTAAGCAGGAGATTAATTGTAAAAACTCAATACAGAACAACAACATTGCAGTCTTTGGAAAAGTTTACCGAGATAAATGGACAGAGGAAGGCTAGAAATTGTCTAGCACAATACTCAATATGTCTGTCTTAATAAGGTCTATCTTACATAGTTTCTAATCAATACACTCTATAATGAGAAATGTGGCTGGCGCTCTTTAGTGTAATGAACAAAAATTGTTTCTCACAGCAAAGAAAATAACATGCTATAGAAATACGCATGTACTGTCATATAGTTCTATTAAATGAGCATCAGTACTATGAGTACAGAGTAAAGCAAATGTAGATAACGTTGCTAGGAGATTTTTGCATTTTGACAGTTTCCACTTGAAGAAAAGGCTTGATGCTTCCATGTCTCGGCAGCAGAGAAAGATTTAGTATATATACTTTTATTATCAGTATATATACTGATAATAAAAGGGGAATTTTCCATATGTTGTAGAAACATATACTGTACATGTGCTCTTACCAGTAACTGAAAAAAATATTAGTTCTTTATAGCTCTTATTTACTTGCTTACTGCTATTTATGGGAGACTTTAGACATTTTGATTATACTAATTGCATTGCCTAGCTAATGACAAATATTAAGGGGGAAATATTTTAGAGAAGGGTGTATCAATTAAAAAAAATCGAGCTGTACCCTTTTTTTGTTATACTATGGTATACAATTCTATTCAGTTATTTTGCAGAATTAATGATTCCCATATTTCACTGTACTTTTAATATATGAAAACGGGATGTTCTGCATAGAAAACTGCAAGGAATGCATTTATTAAAGGAGAACTAAAGCTTAAGAAGTAGGGTAGAACTGTTGTACATTATGTTTTGTGCTTTTATACCAGCCCAAGGCAGCCACAAGCCTTTAGCTATAAAGATCTGTGCCTCTCCCCATCTTCTTTTCTGCTGATTCACTGCACATGTTACTGAGCTTAGGAACCAATGCACAAGATACTCAATATATATAATATAAATGTCACAATATAAGGCTGAAACTGATTCAAAAATAATTTTTGGTGCACGGCAGCTCAGAAAACAGCACAATGAGCATCATCATTTAATTATCAGCCCTATAGCATCAGCATATATCACAAGCAACCCCTTAAAGGTGTTGTTCTTTGAAATAACTTTAAGTATGATGTAGAGAGTGATATCCTGAGATAATTTGCAATTGGTTTTCACTCTATATTATTTAAGGTTTTTGAGTTATTAAGCTTTTTATTTAGCAGCTCTTAAATTTGCCTTTAAGCAATCTAGTAGCTAGGGTGCCAATTACCCTAGCAACCCTGCACTGATTTTAATACTAGACTGGAATATGAATAGGAGAAGGCCTGAATAGAAAGTTGAGTAATCAAAAATAGCAATAACAATACATTTTTAGCCTTACAGAGCATTTGCTTTTTAGAAGGGGTCAGTGACGCCCATTTAAAAATTGCAACTAGTCCGAAGAAAATGACAAATAACTATAAAACTATGAGATATAAATCATGAAAAACAATTGAAAAGTTGCTTAGAATTGGCCATTTTATATCATACTAAGGGGCCGATTCACTAAGTTAATTAACCCTCGATATTCGACTAGGAATTAAAATCCTCGACTTCGAATATCGAAGTCGAAGGATTTAGCACAGATAGTTCGATCGAAGGATAATTCCTTCAATTGAACGATAAAATCCTTCGAATCGAACGATACAAAGGATTTTAATCCAACGATCGAAGGAATATCCTTCGATCAAAAAAAGTTAGCCAAGCCTATGGGGACCTTCCCCATAGGCTAACATTGACTTCGGTAGCTTTTAGATGACGAACTAGGGGGTCGAAGTTTTTTTTAAAGAGACAGTCGAAGGTCGAAGTAGCCCATTCTATGGTCGAAGTAGCCCAAAAAAAAGTCGAAATTCTAAATTTTTTACCTTCGAATCCTTCACTCGAAGTTAGTGAATCGGCCCCTAAAAGTTACTTTAAAGGTGAACAAAATCCAATATGACAAACTCCTGTGGCAACTTTGAAAGCCTGGATCATATATATATATATATATATATATATATATATATATATATATATATATATATATATATATATATATATATATATATATATATATATATAGTTCTCATTTAACATACAGACAAGTTAACCATCATGAGTAAAACAGTATATAATGGAATAGTAAACAAGAAAGTTTGTCACTGCTTTAAAATGAGTTTATACTTGGAATACTGCATATATAAGAACTAGTATATATAAGAACTAGACATAATGATTGAAACAAAACTGGCTTAAAAGCAAATGTTATTTTATTGACCAGCATTCACCCCTTAATAATGTCTGCATTTTATGTGGAAAAGCTGTAGAGGAATTCTGTTTTAGTAGGGTATTTTCTGGTTCTTTCTGTAATACCTTAATTACATGCAAATATGTAATTGTCCAGTTACCAGTTACATCTATGACGTTCTTTAATCTAACATTAAACATTTATCTTTATATAGAGAATTCTTGCTGAAAATTCCAAACTTTGATTGAAACAATATTGTGCGACTGTATGTGCCTTTTTCGCTTGCATATACACTGGAGCCAAAGTATGAAAATAGATGCCCAAGTGCATTTTCCAGGAGCAACAAATCAGGTGTTTACTTTCATGTTGTAACTTGTATTGGCCAAGTATCAGCCCAGATTGTTATAGACTCTACTGTTGGTACACAGTACTCAGGATCATAGGTTCATTTAAAGGAGACATGTAAAAACTGCATTATGCATTTTTAGATAAAGAAGTAATGTTTTTAAATAAACCTAGCATTTTGGGCTGATTTATTGAAAAATTCCTCTAAAACGCTACTAGCCATGCCCATCTGTTCACCTTTCTGCCACTGAATTCTCTGCCTGTGCAGCGGAACAATGGCAATCACCACACTGCTCTGTAGGATAGGAACTAAACCGCATCCAGGTGGACCTGATAGAGAACTAAATCCGGTCTTTGCTTGTGTGGCTACAGGGCTGTCCCCCTCCTACTGTGCTTATGGCAGAGACCATTAGGACAAATCCACTCATTTAAAACACAAACAGGGACTGTAGCAGAAATATAGGGAGTTCCAATAATAGGGCCATTTTTAAATATATTACATTTTAGCCCAAAGTTAAACCAGCACTATATATTATTCATTATTGCCTACAGTATTAGGTGGGGTTTTCTTCAGTCCTATATGTCTCCGTTAAAGTGATACGGACACTAAAAAACTACTTTTTAAAATATGAATGTACATTAAAAGTTAACTATGGGTCATGCTGGTTTTTTGCTGAATTTTGTTTTTTGTAAGTAATTGTCAGTTGATGTTCCTAAACCTGACTGTTTAGCCAACCTGACTGTCCCATCTCAGCCTGTCAGTTAAAGTTTCTAATGTTAATGGACTCCTGCTGCACAAATATCGCAGCCCCCTCATAGGCGATCACGGGGAGTCAGATAGGTAATGTAAAAGCATTGGGCAAATACTTTATGGCAACATTATAAGAAACATGCAAAGTCAATTTTATCGTAGATGGAAAAAAAAAGGTTAATTTTCTGGTGTCACTATCTCTTTAAAGGGGATCTATCACGAAAATTAAATGTACGCTTCATCTCACTGAAATAAGACACTTTCTAAATAAAATAAATTACAGTTTAAGATAATAATCAAGTATCTTACTCTCCACAACCTGTCACTGTTCGTGCACTTTTCATGCTGAGGTCTGGGTCAGATTTTGATTGACAGGTAGGTCCAATATGTCTTTTTGGGGGGCTCCCTTTCTTAGCAGAATAAGTTAAATAACCAACTCCAGCTCAAATAAAAAGTAACAAAATAACAGGCTCCGTCAAACACCCTGCACACAGGATTGCCATCAGAGCTGGTTATTTTTTAACAGTGAGCACCTAGGTTAAGGGTGCAACCCCCCCAAAAGATGTATTAGACCTAACTGTCAATCAAAAACTGACCACCTACTGAATTAAGACAGAATGAAGAGAGACATGTTGCTCAAGGGGGAAAGTGAAGAGCCACTTGATTATTTCATAAACGGTACAGAATTTTTAATTGATCATGTATAGAAAGTTTCTTATTTCCGCAAGATGAAGCTTATATTAAATTATCATTTTTGCAATAGTTTTATTGCAAAAAAACAGTTTTTTATTGCCCAATGCTCTTTTATTTAGAATAGTATATATTAGAACTAAGCATAAATATTTGCTGAGGGTAAAATAGTCCTGCATTGGGACCCAAAGCATGGAATTACCCTATAGACGCAAAACAAAAATCTCCAGGTCTTAAAAGCTTTTGAAATAATACATCCCATCCAATTTTATTGCATTAACTATTACTGTATGTCACATAAAGAATAGCTGTACCTTTATTTTTAATTGAAGCATGTGACCAAGCATGACAGTATATAATGCACTGTTTTATTGATTCAGGAAATCTGCAAGAAAGATCTGTGTTGAGTTGTCGGGGAAGCACAAAATGTAATGTACTGTAATAAATGGCTTTATAAATGAACTGCATTGATTTTCCAGTGGTTCTAATGTAAACCTGTGCAAGATAGATTGATTTTGCAAAGAAGCCCTTCAGACTTTATGTAGATTGTATTTGTCCTTAGGGATTGGGTCTTGAAGTTTTGTGAGTGTACGCAAGACAATAGTACAAATATATTTATTTGGTTGTTTAATGTTTTTGTTTAACCTCTTGAGTGCAGGTGATTATTGATCTTCCAATAGCACAATACATTTTAGAATTTATGGAGCTTAAAGGAGGACAAATACAATGTAGAGATTGTATATGGAATCATTCAAAGGTTCATGGTGGTGGACTCATTACAAAATATTTCCCCCACAACGTCTGTGGCTGTTTTCTGTCACTTTTTGTCACTGCATCCATTATTTTTTTTAGTTGCAGGCATGTGAGGGGTCCTATATTGTCAGCCTTTTTTCATTAAGACCTCACATACTTATCACACAACAGACAAGACTCTGCTGATAGAAACATCACTAAGATATTACAAGATATTACACTTAAGCAGCCATATGAATTCTAAAAATAGCCAGTACTGGCAGGGAACTGCTTACCTACAAAGACATTGGCAACTATATATATATATATATATATATATATATATATATATATATATATATATATATATATATATATATATATATATATATAATATTCTCACATAAAATGTAGCAATTAAAACAGTTCAACTATGTGTATTGGATGTGTTGTCTGGAATAATTTGAATGTAGGCTAACAGATCTTTTCCTTAAAGGGGACCCGTCACCCAAAACAATTATTTTAAATCCTATTTTATCATGTTTGTCAAGCAAAATTAACTTTAATTACACTGTATAAATTATTTGAATCTTGTTTCCATCAGTCTGGGACTCATAATTATAGCAAGCAGGCAGGAGCCATTTTGTGGACACTGTTATTAAGACAAACCTTGTATCATCTCAGAATCTTGTTTGTGCACCAGAATGTGGGACCTGATGTCCATCCCCATGCCCTGGCTACACAATTAAATGGTTAAGAGAACTGGGGGAATGTAGGGAGAGCAGTGACACCTAGGAAGTGCCTAATGGAAAGTGAAAGTAATTGCTTGCCCCGCCTCTATGCCTAGGCATAGAGGAGGGGCAGGCAATATTTGATTGACAGCTGATATTTTTAAATGAGTTTACAACAGCTATGAATGCTTTAATAAAAAAAAAGAAATTGGATTTCATATTTAATTTGAAAAGGACTTTTATTATACATGTCTGGGTGACGGGTCCACTTTAATGTTAACATAAATACTTTTAAATTTTATTATTACAGAGATAATCAGCCCCATTTATGTGCAGCGTGTTATATTTCAGACTTTTCCAGTTGACTGTCACTGCAGAAGAAAAGGAGATTGTCCCTTAAAGTAGGGTCTCTGTAAAGAAGGGGCAGATTTATCCTGTGGTGTAAAAAAATGTTATTACGTGCTTTTTCTTTGACCAACTTCCGCCGGGACTTACTTACATAGGTCTGAAGCATTGTTAAATAACGGCTGCAAATCTACCGTTAGTGTGGCTTAAAACAAAACACAACTTGATAAATTTTCCATTTATTCTACACAGCTTTTTGCACTGTTTTTTTTTTGTTGTTGCCTGAATTTCAAATTACACAGCATAATAAATAGACCCCTTAGAGTTAAACTGTAACCATAAACATTGCAGTTCCATATAAATCAAGGCAGCCCATATGTAAAGTGTTTCATATAAATAAAGTTTTTTCATGACAAATTAACTTCTCTAGTAGTATGTGCCATTGGATAGTACCAAATAGAAAAACTGCCATACTAAGCTCCACCCATTGGTTTGCATGAGGCACTGTGCTCAAACAAACCAAGGGCATGCACACAAGCTATATTGTATTAGCTAATAAATGGACAGAACTGTGTCTTTTACTACCACCTTTGCAATAAGACCTGCATTGTTTCCTGTCAGGTGATCTCTAGGGGTGCACACAAAACATCACAAACTGGTGGCTTAAGAGAAAAGATGTAAAAAGGCAATATATATATATATATATATATATATATATATATATATATATATATATATATATATATATATATATATATATATATATATATATATATATATATATATATATACACACACACTATCCAAGAAGAAAGGTGCACACCAGGATTTTTAGTAAGTTAAAACTTCATGTTTATTAAATAAATTAAAAAAGAACCGGCCAACGTTTCGGTCTGTCTCTTAAGACCTTTATCAAAACCATGTCTTAGAGACAGACTGAAACATTGGCCAGGTTTTTTTTTAATTTATTTAATAAACATGAAGTTTTAACTTATTAAAAATCCTGGTGTGCACCTTTCTTCTTGGGTAGTGGATAATACAGCTTTTTTAAGGTAGCATCCAGGTAGATGATTTTATCTTTAACTAACTGATGGATGGTGTGCATTAGGTCCACACACACACCACTAACAGGGTTTTAAGAAAATATTTATTTAAACTCACTGGGGGGCGCGTAACTAGTTAGCGTGGAGGAGTCTCGTTCGTTTTTGGAATTATATACATATCTATCCTTTTTTGGCGGGCACCCAGTTATTTACCTGAGTAAACGGTGTGCACCTTTGGGATTGTGTGTATATATATATTTGGTAACATTCTTTAATAGGGAATTTACTATGAGATACATTTTCTGTTGGTTAAGTATTCATTCTGAAGGTATAGTTTCGCTTTAGATTAGCCCAGATTAGCATTTTTAAACAACACCTGTTGATTTATTTTTTTTTTCAATCTTGGTGCAGTACTGCAGTGTGCAGTCTCAAAGTTATCATAAATATGTATTTAAGGTAATATTTTCATTACATGATTGCAATTTCTAACCTAATGAAACAAAAGTTTTAAAAAAATGAGTATTACTGGCCACAATCTCTTTATGGGTAAGTTAAATACAGGAATGAGATCCGTTATCCGAAAACCCATTACCCAGAATGCTCTGAATTACGGGAAGGTCATCTCCCATAGACTCTATTTTAATCAAATAATTTAAAATATAAAAATGTTTCCCGTTTCTCATGTTTAATAAAACAGTACCTTGTAGTTGATCGCAGCTAAGATATAATGAATCATTATTGGCGGCAAAACAATCATATTGGGTTTATTGAATGGTTAAATTATTTTTGAAGTTGTTAAGGTATGAAGATCCAGATTAAAGAAAGGTCCCTTATCCAGAAAACATCCTAGCATTCTAGATAACGGGTCCTATATCTGTATTATGTCTGAATGGAAGACAGTGGCCACACAGTAAATGCTTTGTACACTGGTTTTAAAATATTGCCTTCCAATTAATAATTTTTCTTTTTCTGTGTTTGAATTTAAGATCATTTGTCAGATTTAGTTAACTCTGCACTGCAGATGGTTTTTGTCCTTTCCAGTCTAAATTGGCTGTTGACTGATTTTTCCTAGCTAGTTTATTTCAACCAAAGAAAATATATCATGTGGGAAGATTGATATATCAGAGTTAAGATTTGTATAAACAGAAAGAAATTGAGATGAAAGCAGACATTATTAGCCCATGAATACGAGCTGCAAATACTTCATAATAAATTAGATCACAGGAAGTCAATTTAAAAGTAATTCTATTTCCAGTTGCCCACTGAATGCTTTCATTTCATTTTCTTTAAGTTTTAGGTTTTTTTTATAATGTTTGCCATAGCAGGAGGCTCTCCCATAAGTATATGCTTAACAGGACTATTATTAGATTCTGTATGAAAATGAAATACTTCATGTCTGCAGTCTTTCAGCTACTTTAATGATAAATGAGTCTGACATTGAAATTGTGACTTGTGATTCCTTTTCACAAGGAACTATTAAATTTATTTTTAGGATTTTCACTATACTGCAAAAATGAATAAGAATTTAAGATTGTTCCTGTATTTTATTTAATGCCCACTTTTAATTGATGGAACTCTATACTATTAAAACCTACCTTAGCGGTACCTCTGAATTACAGGAAGGTCATAATGTCCATTGTAAGCAAATAATTCCAATTTAAAAAATGATTTAATTTTTCTCTGTAATACTAAAACAGTGTCTTGTACTTGATGGTAACTATGCTGCATAAATCCATATTGGTGTCAAAACAATCCTGTTGGTTTGTTTAAATGGTTTTTGCAGACTTAGGGTATGGAGATGCAAAGTATGGAAATACTGTATATCTGGAAAACCCTAGGTCCCGAGCATTCTGGGTAATAGCTGTGCTGTGTACAATTAGTATCGATTAATATACCAGTGTACACCATAATTGTTCAATTCTTGACTTAGTTTAAAAAACTTTGCTTTTCTTGATTTGCTTTTATTTGGAATTCTTTGATTTTTGTTTCCAACTGAACTATAATATATTGTTTTATATATTGTTTTCTTAATCTGCATGTTGTACAAAATAACTAAACAGAAAAAGATTATCAAAATTGTCTATCGGTAAAAACATTTATACTTTCAAACTTCACATATAGTTAACAGGAGGGTGGATATCAAACTACATGAAGAAAGTCCAGAATATACATAACTGATATTGAATAAACTTGATTCTATCCTGTTGCATTTGCAGGAAAAAGAAAAACAATTTTCGAATAACTATTTTCACAGACACCCAGTGAATTTCATGTAGCTTAGCGGCACCTAGTGGTACAATTAGCAAAAAGCAGCATTTCAAAACATTGCACCTCACAAAATGTAAATTGCTGCAATCTTTAAAAACCAATTGCCTTTAAGTATGTTTTAGTATGTTATAGATGGCATATACTTATCAACTTTTCATCTGGACTTCAATATTTCATTTTGTTTTTTAAAAATAGTTTGGAATTCTTTCTAAACTTATTCTGCCTCTAGCTTTTAAGTTTAAAATGTTGTAAAAAAAAAATGTTACTCTGCAAGTTTTCATTAATTATTATTGATTTATACTATGTTTCTAATTATACTTTAGTCTCCAGAGCCACAGAACGAAAAATTACCTTAGAAACACAAACAGTAAAGACAAATTGCAAACTGCCTTTGAATTTTGTAGTCTGCATCTACATTTTAACAGTTCATTTTAAGGTGGAATACAGCTTTAAGTCTCAGATTAATTTATTATACACAGGTATGGTATCTAGTATATGGAATTCTTGAGACCTGGGCTTTTCCGGATAAAGCATATTTCCGTAATTCGGTTGTACTAAAAATCAGTTAATCATTAAATAAATCCAAAATGGATTCATACACCTTAGTTAGGATCAGGAACAGACTGTTATTACAGAGAACAATGACATAATTTATAAACATTATAATTATTTGCTGTAAAATACATGTATGGGAGTCTTTCTGGATAATAAGTTTCCAAATAAGGGATCACATACCTGTAATTTCTGAGACTACAATATGTATAGCCATGGAGCCATGTTTTTCCCCCCTTTTATTGTAATTTGAATCACACAATTTAACAGGGTGTAAACTCAACTAGCATGTTGCAAAATAAAAGAAAATGTAATCCTAAAAACCTTTCCAATATACATTTTTATAAAATAGTTTAGTGGCTTCAAAGTTATTTTTCAGAACCACCAGAGTGCTGACTAGAATGGAACAGACAGATTGCAATGGCAATTACATTTACAAATTGGATATTTACAATTAATATGTTGGAAAGTTGCATAGAATAATAGTTGTTTTTAGTATCTCTAGTATATAATTTCACATTCAGTCATATCCCGAATTGGAACACTAAAATCTTAACACAGAATTACTTGACAGAGCTGTTAATGATATCCGCAAATGAATAGAAACTTTTGCATGTGAGAGGGGTGGGCTCTGGTAAATGAGACGATTGTAGCACCTTACAGGGTGGGATATTATGGTGCTTGAAGTTTTGCCTGTGACCCACCCTCAGCCTGCCATTGGAGATAGAATGTCTAACCAACCTGACCCACAAGTATACATGTATACAAATATACATGGGTTTCAGGCAGACCTCCACATTATTGGTGAAAATTGTGCTGTGAATGCCTTCTGATCCAGATTTATATTCATTTCATGTTCAGTGTAAAAATAAAAACTTGGTAAATAGGCTGTGCAAAATAAAAAATGTTTTCAATACAGATAGTAGACAAAAATGTAATGTATAACGGCTGAAGTGTCTGGATGTGTAATATAATAGCCAGAAAACTACTTCCTGCATTTCGGCTCTATTGCTTTCCATTGATTGGTTACCACGCAGTAACAAATCAGTTACTTGGGGCATATAGGTCTGCTTTTGCATCTGACCTGCAGGCTAAGGATCAATTGCAAACGTACTCAACAGTTATGTCTTATGGGGCCACCCTTATAGTAGCTGACTGTGGGGTCTATTTATCATGCTGTGTATAAAGTGGAGTGCAGCATTACAGGTGATGTTGCCCAGAGCAACCAATCCGCAATTAGATTTCAACAGTTAGAAAACAAAAGCAAAGATCTGATTGGTTGCTATGAGCAACATCACCGGTAATGTTTCAGTCCACTTTTTACACAGCATTATCATTTATTTATATAGCGCAGACAAGATATGCAGTGGTTTACCTTAGTTATAACAAACAGGGAATACATGGTGGATAACAAATAAGGGTTTACAGAGTACAATACGCTTAAAGGGACCTACAAATTAGAGTTTACAAACTAAAGGTTAGACATACCTCCCAACTATCCCGTTTTCAGCTGGACAGACCCTCATTTGACAGCTTAACCCGCAGTCACGTTTGTATTGGAAAGTCCCGATTTTCTGTGCACTGAACAGCTAAAAAAGGAACAATGTTTCTAACTTAATTGGCTTTTGGCAGAGAGCCCAGAATAGCCAGGAGGTTCAGATAAGATACTTTTGTAACAATTTAGAGATAAGAAAATAAAAAAATAAACAATTTAGATTTGGGAGACCTGGTACTCACAGCTTAAAGGAAAAATTACCTTCATTAGCAAAGCTGTAATAACGGGGAAAAACACAGAAATATGTTCAAACTTTCATAACCTGCTAAATTTTGTAAAATAAACATGGTAATTAGGGGTGTGGCCACAAAATGTGCGTTGTCACGCTACGGGCAGTAGATTTTTGTCTCTTATTGTTTCCAAAAGGTATGGGTTATGGTACAATTGAATTAGGATTTTAGAAACAATGATAAATACATCCACGAGTAAAGGTGGCCATAGACGTAACAATTACGATCTTTCTTGGAAAAGATCTTTCCAAGAAAGATCGTTCGTTTCAATACACACGTGTAGAGCTAAATCGTCAAGATATACAGGTAGATATACAGGAAGAAACAATAGAATTCTACCTGTAACTGACGATTCAGCACTAACAATGGGCGATGTTTGGGTCCCTTCAAAGGCATCCGATCAAAATTTTCCGTCCAGCTCGATTGACGAGCCGACCAATATCCAAGTATTCTGCCGATATCGGTCGGCTCTTTTTCCACCATACACGCAACGAATATCGGACGAAAATTCATTTCGTACAATACTATCTGTGCATCTATAGCCACCTTTAGAGAGCTGCAACGCAGGAAGCAGTGTTCTGGCTTTATTAGGCATCTGGTAACTCCAGCCTTTATGGATTACAGTTTTGATTAACTATATTAAAAACATTTTTTTAATTATTTTGCATAGTCTATTTACCCAGTTTTCATTTTTAAACTGAACTTTTCTGTTAAGTACTTAAACCATTGTATTCTGAGCATCTTATTATTTTATCCTGTACATAGCTGCCTAGAAATACCACCTTTTGCTTTTTTCAACAACTATTGCTTTACACGCAACTGTGCCTAGACTTAACCAACTATTGCTAGTGAAATTAATGAAAGAGATTCTGAGCATTTTATTGCCTGCATTTGAAGCCAGAAATTCACTTGGTTGACAAAATGGGCTATTGACCTAACGTTCTATTGCTATATAACTTCCAAGGCAAACACACATATTTTCTTCTAGTACAGGCTTACTACATTATATTACATTCTTACAAAACGGTTATTTATAGATATGTTAAAAATAAATCTAGCATTAAATTTCACATTTATATTTGATCGAGAGACACTTGATATCGGGTTTTAATCTAGAAGCATTGTGATTAATGGAGGAATTAATAGTGATGTAGAATCTCTTGTTGAAGGAACAGAACACCAAAAATGTTTTTGTTTTAAAGGAATGACCATATCATTTACTGTTGTCCTGCACTGGTAAAACAGATGTGCTTGCTTCAGAAACTCTACTATAGTTTATATAAACAAACTGCAGTGTAGCTATGGGGGCAGCCATTCATACCCAGGATAAATAGAAGTCAATAACAGATATGTTCTTAAGTATCCCATTGTATACTACAGTGAGTATCTGCTGTCTGCTGTATATCCTGTGATTTTCTCCTTTTCCAGCTTGGAATGGCTGCCTTCATGGCTACACAGCAGCTTGCTTACAGTATATAAACTATCATTGTCTTTCTGAAGCAAACACACCAGCTGTACCAGTGCAGTGCAATCTGTACATTATATTTTCATTATTTTAAAACACTTTGATTTAAGAGGGAATTGAACTGTGCCAGTATTCCACCTTGTTTGCTACTTATCCTGGAGCCATGTGTGGTGATTATTTTAACTTTATAACAGGCTTAAATAGTTTTACACAACTTTTCAATTAGTTTTTTAATTGGTATTTTTAATTGTGTTAAGCTATTTTTGTACAGAAGAAAATATTTTCATTTGTTTTTACAGTGAAGATATTAATGTCTTTTGTTTGCCAAAAAAATAACAGCATTTTTCTTCTTGGGTTTAATGTCACTTACCTTGTTTGCTGATATAACTATTGTTGAATCTGTCATTATTAAAGGGGATATAAACCTTCTTTAAGCTCTTGCCAACCCTAGTTCTCCAAAGTGAGCATCCAAAACGTAATTGAGAATGATTAAAAGCCAGTGTTCCAATGAGACTCATCCGTACTAGCACAATATCAGTGGTTATCTAACATAATGTCATTACTGTGGAATTCTTGCCTGAAAATGGTAGCTATCCTGTGAGAATCCTGCTTGCATCATTTAATAATCATTAATAAGGGCACTTGCCCTGGAGGACTTGAAATAAGTTTTAGGGCTCTGCAACACGTGACGTTTTTGCTCCAAGTCATTACGAAGTTCCTGCGTGGCATAAAAGAGTAAACTGTTTTTATTTTCTATGAATATCTGCATTCCACTATTTAATGTCCATTATTCAGTTCCCTGTATTCATTGTAGCCATTTGATGTGCATTGAGATATATAAACAGTAATACAGTGCTCAGTTACACATTGCTACAAACAGTTTGGCATTATTACTCTTCTGGCATAGGGAGCTCTTGTAAGCATTGGATAAATTGAATAAACCAGGTAGTGAAACACAAATCATCTATGTAAAGTTGCCACCTTTTCCTGTCGAATCAAACAAAGATAGATGAATGGACAGTTTTAATGGGGCAGGGTGATGGCGTTTAGGGGCAGAAGACAGGGCAAAGACATGGCTGGTAGGGATTGTTCTTTTTTACATTTTATTGTCCACATTTCAGAGAACAAATTTTGAACCAGACAGGCAGCTCAAGTAAAAACCGGACTGTCCAGTTCAAATTTGACAGGTGTCAAGCCTACATGTCGGGACTGTTGCTCACATGCATTTCTTAATAACCACAGTTAATGGTGAAATTACAACTGGCATATTTGTAGGTGTCTATACTAAACTTCCTCATTAGTATGATGGGATTCAAGGACAGTGGAAGGCAGGCAAGTCTAAAATCTCCTGCTGTAGATCTGCAACTCCCAAAACTATAAAAATTTTGTCTTCTTTTTAGTTTTACTTTTTTACAATTATAAAATTCTTGACAGTTTTTTTTAGTTTGTTTATTAACAAAGTTAGTTTGAGTAAGTGTGTTAAGTACCTGATGTCTCACTAAGGGGGTGATTTATCAATGTTCACATTTGAAATAAACAATTTTGAGCTTAAACTCTTGAACTGAAATTATGTTTTAAAAAATTTAAAATGATGGTATCTATTTAGCTCAAAAACAATTTGATTGTATAACGTTAGCACCTAAAAGCTGCTGTGGTCATTTAAAACTCAGCGGGAGCTGTCAAAGGCAAATTTAAAGGAAAACTATACCCCTAAAATGAACACTTAAGCAACAGATAGTTCATATCATATTAACTGGCATATTAAAGAATCTTACCAAACTAGAATATATATTTAAGTAAATATTGCCCTTTTACATCTCTTGCCTTGAGCCACCATTTGTGATGGTCTGTGTGCTGCCTCAGAGATCACCTGACCAGAAATACTTCAACTCTAACTGTAACAGGAAGAAGTGTGGAAGCAAAAGACACAACTCTGTCTGTTAATTGGCTCATGTGACCTAACATGTATGGTTTGTTAGTATGTTTGTGAGTACAGTTAATCCTATGATCCCAGGGGGCGGCCCTTATTTTTTAAAATGGCAATTTTCTATTTTTGATTACCCAGTGGCACATACTACTAGAAAAGTATATTATTATGAAAATGGTTTATTTACATGAAGCAGGATTTTACATATGAGCTGTTTTATGCAATATCTTTTTATAGAGACCTATATTGTTTGGGGGGTATAGTTTTCCTTTAAAAAGATTTTTCAATGCGACTCTTCCGCTTTTGGATGTGAATACTTCTGAATTATCTTTGGATAAGTTGTATTTTTTTAAGTTTATTTCCATGTTTGTTTTAAGGAAAACTAGGGTTTTGTAATAAAGCGACTGGAAGGACACCACCTTTATCTCAGTCCATGTTCCTGCTGTGATTCTTTAAACCAGTGTACGTCTTGAAAAAAAAACTTACATTGAAACACAGCTTATAATGTTAATTTAATCAAAATGGTAAAAATCCTTAGTTTTATGTAAAAGCTTGTATTTTTTAGTTAAGTGATGAATGACAAAGTGTCTCACTGGGGACTTAGTTTATCTTTAACACTTGTCAGAACTCTCAAGTGCATAAGACTCATGAATAACAAATAATGTATTCAGCGGCTGTGTAATATGCTGTTTATGCAAATGTTATGTATATAAATAAATATGTTTGAATATTCTTGAACAAAATGTGGTTTGAGAAATAGTTTGAGCATGCTTGTTGCTTTTAAGTCTTAAAATGGAACTGTACAGTGTAATCTGTATTATAGGTAGATACTTTTTCTGTTTGAAGGAAAAAAACATTAAGCCTGTTTTTTTTTTTAAAAAAAAAAATTTAATCAACTAAACTGAATCTGGAAATGTATCAGTGTAGATGCTTGTTGCAAGAGTACATGTCAGATAAAGGTCAGCAATTTGGTTAGAAACCTTTGGTATATGGGGGAAAAAAATCAATTTTCATTAGGACACTGGTAGCAGACCTTATACACCTTCAGGCACTTACGGACATTTAAGATAAATTGTGAAAGAATTGTTTTTAAACATTTATATATATAATTGGCAACACCTGCGTACCCCATGTCCTTATGTCTAAATGCATTATTGATATTAATTCATACATTTTTCTTATGTGGCGATGGCTTACAAGATAAGGCCAGTTAAGTAAATCTGTGCTTTTAATTCTCATAACTTCCATTAACTAATAAAACAGACCTAGAAACAGTACTAGTTTAACAAATCAGATGTGGTCATTGTAATTCATAGGTTAATTTCATTAACACAGAAACAAAAACTAACATGCACCCACACAGAGATTTACACACTAGTCATGAACATATACAGTTATGTGAAAAAGCAAATACGCTTTTTTTTTTTGTACCATACAGTAATTTGATCTTCATGTTAACAATAGTGATAGATAAAGGTTATATAAGAAATATTGTGCAAATTTTGCCTGTAGAAAAAAAAAGTTAACACCTTCATATATCACTAGCTCAAAAAAACTATTTAAAATTAGATCTGGTGTAAATTATTAGAAAATTGTGGATGATCTTGCAGTAAGCTGGCTTATTTAAACCTTAGATTTAAAGCTTAGACATTTTATTGTTGAAGTGCTTGTATCACCATGCCTAGATTGGCATAGTGACAATGGTACATTATTTCACTGTCTGGAAAGTCATGATTTGATTTCAAACAACTGCCAACTTGCCCAGTCCAGGAGATTCCAGCAAGTTTAGCCTGAGAGAAAAATGGAAGATGCTGAAATGATTACTGGTGTCATTGAATACGTGTATCTATTAGAAATTGACTGCATAGAGTAAGCCTACACAGGGGTTTGCCAGGAGGAAACCTTTGCTTTGCAAAATGAACATGGGTAAAGCTGGCCATAGATGCAAAGATCCGATCGTACGAATCATCGTACGATCGGACTTTCCCATCTCCCGACCTGCCACTAACCATTCAGATCAAAGTCTTACCAGTCAGATTAGTTAAAGAACAGATCAGCAATGTTCTGCCCCTGACAGCAATCGTACGATATCTATATCCAACCAAAGCGAGTGACAGTCTCCCACTGAAAATCGTACGATCGGCAATACACGCAGAGATATTATCGTCAGCCGACAGAAATTTTCTAACCTGTCCGATCGACCAAATGACCGATCTCCGCCGGACGAAAAATGTCGGGACTCTCCACACAAGTTCCCAAAATCGTACGAATCCTCGATTCAGATCTTTGCATCTATGGCCAGCTTAAGAGTAAACTTTGCCCATAAATACAAAAATCATGACTTCTGGAAAGACATGGTAAAGATAGTTATCTTGTCGTGGTACCAGAAGACACTTGACAGCAACTAAAATCAGCATTCCAGTAAATTGACCAAGGAATGGCTGAACAAAAGATATGGAGGGTTCTGAAATGGACACATCAATGACACATTGAAATCCCATTGAGATGATGTGGTAGGGTTTGAAACAGGCTAGGCCATGCAATACTCTCAGACATAACATAGCTGACACTTTTGCAGTGAGAAGTTGAAAAATCTCTCCTAACTGATGTGAACATCTGTTATAAGGAAGACCACATTTATGTTGGGTAATACAAGATATTTGAATAAATTATTGCAGAATTAAATCTCCTTGTTTTTTGCTCAGTTCATTTTCAAAGCTAGTAGGGTGTGGAGTAAGGAAAGTGCAGAAGGAGAAGGTCATAAAGATTCATATAATTAAGTTAAGGTTGTTGATTTAGTTTGACTAATGCAATATACCTTGGTTTGTTTTGCATTGCTTGATCAGGGGACATTTGATAAGTCAGACTGAATATCCGTTCATATTTAGCAAAGGGTGAAAATAGAGTTCACCATTGCTCCCAGCTCTTCGTTTTAGGGGCATGTATATATTGAGTAGTTCAGTCAATATATATGCCCCAAGAAACCTATACAAATGAATAAAGAAGTCAAAGTCTCCTTTTGCTAACTTTGGCCAACACTAATTTTCACCCGGGAGGAAGCACTTTATATTTATGGAAAATATTAATTTAGTCTACAGATCTGAAACAGAAAAAGAGCTCTTTCTACAAGACATTAATCTTAAGTGATGTATGTGTGATTTCACTACAAACAATGCTCTTTATACAAAATGATTAAAATGTTGGTCAAATTGATACCCCCTCTATCATGTATCTGATAGGTGCCTATTTACTCATTACACTTTTCAATTTTTTTTTTCGTGTGGGTGCTATCAAGTGCTTCTCTTGACAACCCAGTTGTTTTAATATTACTTTTTTTCACATTAAGTAAAGTTAAAAAACACCATCCAGTCTTTTTTAATACAGTATTTTATCTTGTCTTTAAGAAGAAGATTATAATTATAGTTTATATTTAAATTTCAAAGACCTTTTTTCTATTATGAAGTTAATAACTTCAGGGTGACCTACACATTGAGATAAGAGAGTGCTTTGCTCAAAGGTTTTTTCTGTTGATGGTTTTACATTCTTAAATAAAGGACCAGTCGTGTTGACCCTTCAGATTTCGAGAAGGGCATATTAAGAACAGCTAAGATCAAAAATATTTAGTTTACCCTATAATCTTCTCCTTGCCAAAAAACAAAATTTGAAATGTCATTAGAGCACTCTAGTGTCTTAAAATTGAAAACAAGTGTAAGGCAATGCTGACTAATCATTGTGTTCCCTTTACCGAATAGGTATAGGATATGTGTAATATTGTGTCACAGAGAATAATTGGGTCATATGCAAGCCATACCTCTCAAGCAGAGTTAACTTTTTCAAAAATAAAAGGCTACCTTAAAAAATACTTTACATTTAGTAAATTCTATGTAAATAATCACACTATATAAAGATCCAACCCTAGAAAATGTACTTTTCTGTTTATCTGAAGAGGTGTTAAAATGATAAATAAGAAAATCATTACTCGAAAGGCAGACGATTATAAGGTTTAATTGCTCTTTCTTTATAAAGCAGTTTTTAATTACTCCTTTAAACATAACGATGGACAAGCTGTTCAAAGTTTTCCAGGCACATATCTCCAATGGCCTAGCTGCATTATGTGCAGATAATATCTCAAATATGTTTATCTTTGTGCACACAAATTCTTGAAATGAATTCTCACTTGCAGCTCATTCTCACACTCTTTGATTTCTTAGATCATTGCTCCCATCACGTTCTGTCAGTTTTTTGACATCCTTTTATCTGTTATATGAATTTTTAAGATCTAAAAAAATGAAGGCCATTAATATTGAAAGCTTCTTCTATTTTACATACATAGTTTGCTTGTCATGCTGTCCAACACCTTTTCAGCAATGCATGGACTGCATTGTGCCACGGTTTCAATTGGAAATAAATTACAAACATAGCTTTGTTGACTAGCATCTGAATTCAAAATTTCAGAAACCTTATGCATAAGTGATACAATACTTTTTTTTTTATAGCCCTGATCTTCAGAATAGCATAGTTTATAACAATAGACTTTATATTCCATAGCCTTTTGTATTCCATGAAAGTCTTAAGCAGGAGTCCTGGAAAAGGAACCCAGATTCACTCATTCTTCAGCTAAAGCTCAACTAAAGGGTTTTAAAATACCGACAGATTGCCTATACGGAATTCTATGAAAATGGCGATTTTAGGAGAGAAATTGGGTTCCTTTTCAGGTTGCCTTCTTCCAGGGGTCTCCTCACTCAGAATGTTTTTAATGTATATAAAAAGTCTAAGAAGGCAAGACTGAATCACTTAAAGAACAACTAAACCATAAATATGAATCTGGCTAAAAATGCCATATTTTATATACTGATCTTATTGCACCAGCCTAAAGTTTCAGCTTCTCAATAGCAGTAATGATCTGTGACTTCAAACAGCTGATCACCATCTTGGAAAGGGTCTGCGACACTCACGTGCTCAGTGGGCTCTGAACTATTATTACTATTACTATTGAGAAGCTAAGCTTAGGGGTCAACGCAAATTATCAAGCAGAAAATGAGGTTTGTCTATAATATAAGCTGATGCCACACGGCTTAAATTCTGATGTTAGTTGCACTCGTTTCTGTGCTGCCATGTAGTAATTATCTGTGCTGCCATGTAGTAATTATCTGTATTAATTACTAATCAGCCTTATACTGTGACATTTATATTTTGTGTACAGTATATTGTGGGTTAGTCCCTAAGCTCAGTAAGTGACAGCAGTACAGAGCATGTGCAGTAGAAATGTAGGGTTTCGGTGCCATGCCAGTACACCTGGAGCCACTGGATTAAACCATAGCAGAAAAAAATTGAATAGGCACTCGAAAATTCCAACATAACCGTATACATGTCCATAAAAATCCATAAAAGTCCATAAATAGCCCGATGTGTTTCCTGCTGTGGGGCACTTAATCACAGCCTTAATTTTGCTCTTATGGTTTAATCAGCAAAGCAATGCTTTTTTTTTATAAAGTATGGAGTATGAACTAAGAATGTCCAGTGTTTTACTTTCATTTTAATGAGCCAACAATGACAAAAATATTAATCCTTTATTTGAATTGTCATAATGTTTATTTCAGTTCAATAATTAAATTATTTACACCACTTAATCCACATTCATGCATATATGCCCTGATGCATCCTTGTCTGTTTTGTATGGTGGAGCCTTATGGTGCCATATTAAATGAACTACTTAGGTGTTATAATTTGATTATTGATAATAAAGGCTTGAAAACACATGACACATTACTCTTTGTGTATGTTTCTTTGGCCTGAAAAGGGGGGCATTCAAACCTGCAGGTAGCTTCTTTAAAATGGGTATATTTATTATGCTGTGTGTGACACTCATTGCCATCTCTTCTTATTTAAGGAAGAAGTTAGATCTTTTGGTTAACCAATAGAGCTACTCAAAGCTTTCTGGAAACCTTGCATATTTGTTAAATCATTGACCAGATTTAGTAATACATCTCTCTTCAGTTTCAGGAAAGGATGCAAATATTGGACTTCGTCAACATGTTAAGCTATTCTGATGCAATATTTCTAATGCATAAGGCTTAGCATATAATGTGTAAAAAAACCAGAATCCATTTACATTAATTATTTTACACAGTCTTGCATAATTTTGTTTTAACTCCTGGCTGGAACATGTGTTAATTGATTTCATTCTGCAGTGTGGGTTTGGTACCACAGGACAGAGATGAAAGTCATATTTTTCTGCATTCAGTGTTGGTAGCTGTCCCTGTTGGCAAATTCATTTAGGGCAGAATGAGATCAATGTACAGGTACGGGACCTGTTATCCAGAATGCCCAGGACCTAGGATTTTTCCCGGATAAGTGATCTTTCCATAATTTGGAACTTCATACCTTAAGTCTGCTAAAGTTCATTGAAACAATTATAGAAACAATATACTTATGTGCCTGGTTATTTTCGTCCCCTCGTGTAGTGGTTCAATCATCGGTGTATATAAGAATGTGTGTATACCACTCATTGGTTAATACCAAGAGTAAACCAGTTCCACAGGGTGCCAGAGGAAGCTTATTCACATGTCATGTCACATTTTTACCCTAGACTAGATTTTGAACCATTTTTGTAAATTGCCATTAATTCACTTGTCAATGATTTATATGATGAAAGTGATTAGAAATATTATTTGAATGTCGCTGTCTGGCATCTTATTGTGGAATATTAGAGTAAATAGTATTTAGTGGTTGTCTCTGTTCTGACCAGTCTGGTTTTAGCAGGAATTTAAACCAGAGGCTCAATATAGAATAATACCTTTAATGTATAAAATTCATGACGAGAAGAAAGCAAAAGCTTAACTTGTCGTCATGTTAAAGATTTGGCACCTTGCAATATGAAAATCCTTGCGTAAAGGATGACAACCAGACAAGGAGAAATTGACAAGAAGTCAGTTGTGGAACATAAAATATAATTAGAATATGTAAAGAGCGGTTTCTCTGGGCTGCAAAGAGTTGGCTGGATTCCGCAGTATTTTCTTTTTCTCTGCAATGAAAACAATAGTAGTATTTAGAATAACAAATAAGCCGGACTAAGTCAGTGTAGTGATTGCATATTTCCGTTTTCACATGAATGTCTTTTCATTATGAACTAATCAGTCATTTACCAAATGCTTTTGTCTCCTACAGGTGCAAAGGTCCAGAAATAAGCAGCTAAGAGAGTTGTTTCCAGATGGATTTAGTATTCATCACGCAGGCATGCTGCGGCAAGATAGGAGTTTGGTGGAAAACCTTTTTTCACAGGGACATATCAAAGTCCTGGTTTGTACAGCCACATTAGCCTGGGGTGTCAATCTCCCTGCTCATGCTGTTATCATTAAGGTAAGAGATTATCCTGCTGCTCACAATAAAATTGTCTGCTGCTTATTCCCTTATAAACCATTTGAACAATCTGCACCATGGTACATTTTGTACAAATGTTTTTTTAACAGCAATTATCTACTAGATGTAATTATAATTGCAAGTTCCTCTCTCTGGCTAGAGTCTAATACAGTTAAATGCTGAAACATTGGGAGACATAATATGTCAGTACCCAGAATCCTCCTATTCACTTGCCATAGGTATGACCTGTTCTCATACGATGTACTTATGTAAATGTAAATATTTGTGTTAATCAACCGAAACAATGCCCATCTTGTTGCAGTCTATCATACTTGAATATAACATTTTACAGCATTCCTAAAATGTAAATGAGAATTTTGTAAATGTGCATTTTTCATGTACTGAAACACCTTGTGAAATGTGTTGGATTCCACTAGACATCAGTTACATTTCTGCCCAGAATTATGAAACCGCCTACCAGATCTGGACACTTGAAAATTGTATATAATTTATTAAGTATGGCATGTCTTCAGTATTATTTTCATTAAGAACCAGAATGTAGTCGGGGAGGTGATGGTGCACATAAAATAATAATTCTCTGCTGGCCACATTTGCAAAACTGGAAGCTAGATGTAAAAATAAATAAAACTACTACTACGCATTTTTTTGTTTTGTTTTAGTTACATCTTGCCCATCATGTTGTTTCTATATGCTTAGCTCTTTGTGCTCCTAGAATGGAAGGTGAAAAGCTTTCCCTTGCTCAGAATACAAAATTGACTGCCTTTTTTTTTTTTTTAAACCCTCCATAACAAAACTCAAATTTCCAGTCCCTGCAAAACATTATACCAGTGCCACCATAAGGCTAGTGTTGGCAACTGTTGCTTATATATGTTATTATAACATAAATAATCACTCATAATTTGAAAAACAGGCCCCTGATGCACAAGAATAGACAGCAGTCGTAAAATTAAATATTCGGTTTGCAGTCCTTGTTTACTGAATCAACTGAGAATATGTCGGAAGTTACCAAATAGCTCTTACTGAAAATTTGATTATGTTTTCAGCATTGACTGTCTGAGGCTTCATTAAAAGCAGGGATTAAACACAATTTTTCCAGGGAATTACTAGTGTCACACTTAAGTGTGCCCATATGCATTGTTTTTTGTGATTATATTTGACAAATTGTCTCTTATCTACTCTTACTACTTTCATATAAACAGGGAACACAGATCTATGATGCCAAAAGAGGCTCATTTGTTGACCTTGGAATCCTGGATGTCATGCAGATCTTCGGCCGAGCTGGTCGACCTCAGTTTGATAAGTTTGGAGAAGGAACTATCATTACCACTCACGATAAGCTTAGCCACTACCTGACTCTTCTTACACAGCAAAATCCTATAGAAAGTCAGTTTCTTCAAAGCCTTGCTGACAATCTCAATGCGGAGGTAAGCTTAAAGGGGACCCGTCACCCAAAAAAATGATTCCTATTTTATCATGTTAGTCAAGCAAAATTTACTTTAATTACACTGTATAAATTATTTAAAGCTTGTTTCCATTAGCCTGGAAACTCATAATTATAACAAACAGGCAGGAGCCATTTTTATTAAGGCAAGCCTTGCATCATCTCAGAATCTTGTTTGTGCACCAGAATGGGGGACCTGATGTCCATCCCCATGCACTGGCTACACAATTAATGGTTAAGAGAAATGGGGGAATGTGGGTGTGAGGGAGAGCAGTGACATCTAGGAAGTGCTGAATGGAAAGTGAAAGTAATTGCTTGCCCCGCCTCTATGCCTAAGGCATTGAGGAGGGGCAGGCAATATTTGATTGACAGCTGCCATTTTTAAATGAGTTTACAACAGCTATGAACACTTTAATAAAAAAAAGAATGTGGATTTCATGTTTAACTTATAATTTATTATAAATTTTGTCATGTCTGGGTGAAAGGTCCACTTTAAAAAATAACTTTTTCAGATTTGTTTACCCCAGTGTTTGAAAAATAAAGTTGCACAAAACCAAAATGCGCTGAACTGTTCACAAGAGAAATAAGACTGGGCAGAAATAGAAATCTAAAACAAGTAAAGTGTGTATTTAAACAAAATGGAGGCAGTTAACCATAGCAACGGCCTGTTTTTTTTTTCTCACCCTTTTAACTGGTAGTTGACCGATCAAAACTGGCTGCTGATTGATGGCCCCTGGCACTGTTTTAGCTGCTGTGTTAGTAAATCAGCTCCACAATGCCTTGTGCAATTTTGATGTAATACTTAAAAAATTGTCTTGAAGGGGTACTATAGCCCAGAATAAAAATGGTTATTTTTATTAATTTTATGCCATATGGTTACTGTTCTGCTTTTGCACCCAGCAGCCCAATGCCACATAAGGCAGAACCCCGTGCAAAACTGCAACTACCATGTCCTGTCCATTTTTGTTCTCCGTCGATGGGTGCATGTATAGTGCACAACTTCTAACACTGGGTATCATTGTCAGTTGTTGAAACATCATTTTCCTGTCTATAAATTATACAAACAGCTTTGTCATTTTACATAGAAGTGGAGTTAAAGCATTTTACATAGAAATGAAGTAGGGCTTATTGAAGCAGTCTGCAGTGCTTGTGATGTTTCAACCACCCACCTCTATTGTAAAATGGTGTAATACAGAGCACAGCAGCAAATGCAGGCATGGCCATTTGCTAAGTGTGGGGTCCACTTTTTAACATTTGTATTAAAAGTTTGTTGAAATATATTAGTTTACCACTTATTGGCAGTTCTGTCATAAGACTGCACAAGACACAAACGGGGCCATATTTCACAAGTAATGTAAGCTTTTATAATGATTGCAATTGCCAACTTTCCTTTCCTGGTGTAACACACCAGTCAAATAACCAGCACTGCACTTAACAGGTCAGAACAAACACAAAACAACAACAAAAATGTTTTTATTTTAAAAAATGCTGTTCATTGCAAATTATATATAGGTTGTTAAAATGTCAGTATTGCATTAATCTGGCCCTGCTAATACCCTAGAGAGCATTTTGGACAAGTTATGTCTCCAGAATGTAAAATATATGCAAAAATGTCAGCACTGGGCAATGGTTCTGAGCTATTTATTAACCTTATAACTAGCTAAACTCCCAATCTTAAAGGAGAAGTAAATGCTGGTGCACTTGGGGGTGCCAAATGTTAGGCACCCCCAAGTGATTGTATTGACTTACCTGAAACACCGGGCTGGTACTCCCATCAGCAGAAAATTGCACCTGACCTGCGTTATACCAGTGAGCACCATGGAGCGATCCTCTTCCGGTTTCTTCTAGCTTGGCAGGTGGATAAAGCAACCAAAATACTAAGTGTTCTAAACACTGTTGTCCTCTAGAGGGCAGTCAAAACACACTGCCTGTCACCATGCCTGATAGAAATGAATGAAAAGAATAGAAATGATAGAAAAGAATCACCACAGTTTTTTGTTCATTTCTGTCAGGAGCAGTGGCAGCTGGACCTGGGAGTTTGTTGTTTAGCTGAGTTTGTAAAACACCACCAGGTACCATAGCCTTTAGAGCACTTGAACATGGTTGTTTGAACAAATATGTGTTAGAATGCACGCTATATGCAAGACTGTTTTGTTTTTTTTAAATTAACTTTGTATTTCTTTTTTGGCGTAATATCATATTATCAACTTATGTGTGAGCTTTTTAGCACAGCTTATTAAATTGTACATTTCATTGTCACAACTACTACACACAACCTCACCAAATATAACTCATTTGTTATGCTGAATTGCTCAAACAGAATTATAAAGTGAAAATTGCATATGCAAGTGTTCAGTATCCTTGTCAGAATCATTTGTAAATCCTCCTGTGGGGTGCAGATGAAAACGTTAAAGCATGTAACTAGCTAATTTATTGGATGTACAATATTTTCTCTGAAGTAATCTAGTGTAGTAGAAATATTCAATTTCTCCACCAGATGGCAGTCTAGGACTAATTTACAATTATGTTTGGTAATGTAAGAATTTATCATCTTGCCGGATTACGTGAAAATAAATGGCAAAAAAAAAAGATATTTAAACACTTAGATCAGCAGCAATTTACCTGGAGTGTATGGTGACTGGTGACATCTATAGAACCAGTAAGGTTATTATTTACAAAGCACCAAGCTGTTCCCTTTGGACATTGTGGTATGGAAATATAAAGCAGAACACAAATGAGTTAATGTATGCTTGCAGCTAGTTTAAAGGAGAACTAACGCTTAACTAAAGCAGTAGGGCAGAAATATTGTTCATTACGTTTTTTGACTTCTGTACCAGCTCAAGGTAACCACTGCCTCCATCCGCCTCCACAGATCTGTGCCTCTGAAGATGCCCCAGTAGCTCCCCATTTTCTCCTGATTCACTGCACATGCTCTTTGCTGCTGTCACTTACTGAGTTTAGGGACCAACTCCCAATATACTCAATATCATATAAATGTCACTATATAAAGCGTATTAGTGTAATAATTTAGATTATTGGTACATGGCAGCTAAGAATCAGCATCAGAATTTAATAAGGAGCCTTGTAGCATCAGCTTATATGATGGGCAAACATAATTGTTTGCTTGAAGATTTGCGGCAACCCCTTAGCTGAGCATGTGCGCGTCACACACACTCCTAACAAAATTCAAGTTGGGAAACTCCTTTAAAGGTCTGGATTGTTACTGCTATAGAGATGATAGTAAAGTAAAGTATATAAAATATGGCATTTCTAGCCGTATTCATTATTTACGGTTTCATTCTCCTTTAATAGAAGGCATTGCGATTGATACTGGAAACTGGAATAAACCATAGCAACAAGACGCATGCACTTATATATTACAACAGTTCATTTGTCATCAACAGTTCATTTATGGGCATCTGCACTGGAGTAAATTTGTACCACATAAGTTAATGTACCAACGGTATAACTTTATTGTGAAGTTCACAGCAAAATGCTTGAACCTTGTGGGTGAAATTTGTGGTATTGGCAATTTCCCCTACTCTTCCAGCATAAGAACTATTAAATTGTCTGCTGCTCTCTCAAATCTCATGGATGATTCCATTATTTTTATAGATAACAGCCATACAACATGTTGGCAGCTATAGAAAGTATTCTGCACAAATAAAGACGTCTAGTTCTTGATATACGATGCTGGCTATTTATAAGTTGGTGTTCTAAAAGATTAAATGGGAGACATACTGTTTGCATTGGAGCATTTTTATATTTTGGATTTTCACCACAAATATGCAACATCAAACTACATTTCAGTGTGTTTCCCACAATAGATGCTGTTGGAAATGCACAGCTTTGATGAATGAACACTGCTGCCACCCCTTTGAAATAAAACACATGCCCCACTGCCTGTCTGCACTGTTAAATGCTTTACGCAATTGCAGTCTAAATATTACTGCTTTCATTGAATGAGAAATGCAAAAGGGTGATGTAAACGGCCTACTTAGAAATGGCTCATGTGCAGGTGAGGGGCCAGTGATGTTCAAATTTTTATATTTAAAAATAAAAAGTGGTAAGTTCTGACCACATGTTAATGATTCAAAATATGAAGTATTCATTTGCTCTGCTGTGAAAAATAAAAATAATTCTGATCCATAATACATTTGGTACAAATTATTGGGAAGCTGTCGGCTATTAATTGGGGCAATTTCTTTTAACAAATGCACCAGTCTGTCAGTGAAATTGAACAGATGCATACATATAGTGTCAGAAATGCAAAGGTTTAGAGCTACACGCTTTATATTTTAAGTAATGTTGTGGAGCCTGTTATAATGGCAAGTTGACTGTCTTTGCCAGACCATTATTTTTATTTCACTGCATATTTCCATCTGGAGACATGAGCAAAGCATTGCTGAGAATGAATCTGGGCACACATAATGGCAACTTGCAAAAATCTAAGCAAACCATTGACGCTCATTTACAGCTGTCCAAGAACCATACAGGTTTGTGCAGTGATACCAAATGGTACGATTTTTATAAGAGCTGGCTTTGTATTTCCAGTTATAAAGTGATCCTCAACACACTACAGTGCTACATGTACTGTTTTTTTTTTTAAAATAGAAAAGGCATAGCCTGTATGTGATGTGCTGACTCACATTGCAAAGTTGAATATGGTTACATCTTTATGTGTGCGACTGCATTTGAGAGCTTTTCTGTTCTACTTCTATAAAATTGGACTCGTACAAATAAAACAAGCAATGTCTAATATAAAGGACTTTTTTTTTTAAATTTCTTCCCAGTGGTTTTGGTAAACAAAATGAATGTGGTGAAATTAATAAGTTCATAATCTTCATGATCCTGCATTATGGAACTCCTGTAGTCAGAACTACAGCTGAGTTTCTCGTCCAGACACTGCCTAGATTAGGCAGGCTGCAATGGTGATACGCCAACAGAGCTACACATTCAACTGAAATGAAAGTAGATAGCTACAAGTCAAATGAATGGTGGTTATTGTGCAGAGATGACTGGTTAGACAGTTTTTAACAACTACAAAGCAAAAAAAAAATTCAAGTTAATATGTATTTCACAACACTGATAAAAGATCCAAAACTTTGGCTGATGTGAAAGAAGGACCATATACACTATAACAATGTGTACACACACACACTCTCTTCCCCCCCCCCCCCAATACTTGAAGAATATCTAAGCTTTTACTTTATTAATGCGAATGTGGGCACCTATTGTTTTTCTTTTGCCTGTTAAAAAGTCACCAGCAACAACCACTTTGATGCAGTGTGTGAAGAAGTGAGAAAGGAAGAGAGATAATGTGCCGTTTCTTACTTTTTAAATGTTATGGTATCTTTTCTAACTCTTAATGTAACAAACTGGATCTCACCTGTAGAGTTTTACATGTGGAGTCTTCCCTTATACAGTGTACTTATTAATTAATTCTGTTCTGTTATCCTGCAGACTTTTAGGAACCTACACAAACCACAATTACAATGTTATGTAATTGACTAATAAAAAAAACATAATACCAAGCAATTTTGCAATACACATTAATCACTAATTTTCTATGGTATTTAATTTATTTGTATATGTATCGCTATTGAAAACAGTGTTTGTCCCTTTCTATTCTCTGCACTGGTGGCTCAGACTTGAGTCCTGCGCAGGTCCATTTTTTGGAACCTGTGCCCGACCCGCAACTTGCAATTTGCAATCCGGACCCGCAAACCCGCATTCTTACCAGCTTGGACCCGATACCCGACCCGATACCCGACCCGCAAGTACCTTATCCACAACCCGGACCCGCGACCCGCTAACCATCAAGAATCAGGAAGTGCTGTCATTGTAAACTGGAAGTGACATCATCTGAAGTTGACGTGATTGGAAAAAAATAGTAAAAATCGCTATTGAGAAGATCCACTGCCCGACCGGCAAACCCGGAGAACCGATGATCCGCGTCTGTACCCGCACTTTGAACTTCTACCCAGAACCCGCAGGGTACTGCAGGTTTTTGTGGGTAACCCGCGGGGTACCCGACCCGCTGCAGGACTCTAGCTTACACTGTTGATACAATGTAAGACAATCAGCTGATTAAAAGACCTGTCTTTTGCAAGTAACAACCAGGAGTTAAGCAAATGCTGCTTTCAATAACAATTGTGTTTACAAAAAACTTTAAGAGCACTGAAAATAGGGTACGCAGTAAATATGGGAAAGTTTCATAGAATCATGGTTTCTTTTATTAGCCAATTTTTATTTTGGGGTTGACTTGCCCTTTAAACTGTGTAAAGTCATTTACAGTAGGAAAAACTAGATATTTTTTTTTACATGTGATTTTGCACTGTGCATTGCAGTCCCTGAAACTGTTCATTGCAAAGAATTAGTTGCAGTATTTTTTTTTTCAAGTCAAAAGAAAAAATTTACTGGGCAAGAAAATCCCAGTGTCAGAAGTGGTGGAAAAGATTGCATATAGCTTGGCTTCTCCTTCACTTGAATTCAATACGCAATTGTTTTTACACAGCTTTATGAACTGAAATACAGAGAATGTTTAAACATTTTGCCATTGCAGAAGCATAGTGGGAGGGCTGCCTGTTGGACATGCATGTCCAAATATCGACAAATATGTAACAACTGTTAATCTAATGTTACCTCTACTTTAATTTTATCTGATGCTAAGGCCACGGGGCAGATGCCTTTCTGCCCTAACCTAAATCCAGCACTATAGGGTAACTCGCACCTAATTCCATGCATTTTGTTGCAAATATATGGATAAAAAGTCACGTTCTCCTGTTTGGGACACAATTCAAGGCATGTTGTGGTTCTGTTTTCCTTATTATGTTTACAATTGTAGTGGCACGTAACATACAGTACGTTTCACATTATTATTTGCCCAAGGAAATTAGATGAAGAAGGAATCGAGTAAAAATCTCTTGCTCTTTTTTCCTATATTTTGAAGGATTAAAAGTTATTTGCAGGTTTGATATTGGTGATAACGATTTCATTGTATTTTTATCTGTTATGAGACATGCAGAACTGTTGGACAAAATAGATTCATAATGCAGCTTTCAGTCACTTGTTACTTTAAATAATAATAGGTGCGTTACACAGTTTAATGTATTGCTGAAAAAGCAATTGGCATTGATCATAAGCATACCTTCATAAATTCCCGCATAGTAAACGGACTGTTTTTGGAACAATGGAATTCTGTAACTGTATGCCATACTTTTAACTGTAATATATGGCTTTTATTATTCTTGCAGATTGCGCTTGGAACAGTTACTAACGTAGAAGAAGCAGTGAAGTGGCTAAGTTACACATACCTGTATGTAAGGATGAGAGCAAATCCTTTAGTTTATGGCATCAGCCACAAGGTTTACCAGGTACAAGATATAATTAAGTAGAAATATCATGTCTTCAGATTGTAATCTAAGAAGAAATATTTGGGTTTTTGCTATGATAACGGCTTTACTTTCAGTTTTTAAAATAATAATTTCAATGTGAGACATCTGTTTTGTTTTACCTTACTGTTTTTTATCTATTTTAAAAAGTTCTTTATCTTATTTCCATACTATACAAACAATAGTCATATTGGTTCTATTTTTGTTATACTGTGCTCCATCTGCATCTTGTCTCATTCTCTCCGTGTTTTGACTTTTTTCTTCTTTAGTGTCTCTCAAACCCATCTCTCCTTATTTAAAATATTTTACCAGTGATATTCGAAGAGGTTATTTGGCCCCCAGCAAAATACTTTTAATGGAGAAATAAACCCCTAACTATGTCCCTTCTGGCCCCCCTCCCTGCCTCCCCCCTGCACAGTCTTACCCCAGAATTCTGTCGCCTCTTGAAATAGTGTCCGCACATGCAGAGTGAGCACAGCGGAGCTCAAAGGCACCATCTTCTTCTCTTTGGTTATCTTTGTGAAGTGAGCAGTGTAATGGCGCATGCACAGTTGGGGCAATCTTTCGGTTCGCAACAACTGCACATGTGCCGAAAGAGACAGAAATTACCAAGGGGTTTAGTTCTCCTTTAAGATCCCTAAATAAGAGTTTTAATAAAAAATATTTAAAATCTGTGTGGCGGTATTCCAACATCCCTGTACTTTAATATTTTGCTTTCTTTTTTAACTACAGCACACTGATAACCCTTCCAATTCTTTCTATTTTTTATTGCTTTGGTAACCAGATGGATCCTGCTTTGGAGAAGCACAGGGAACAGCTTGTAATTGAAGCGGGACGTAAGTTGGACAAAGCTCGTATGATTCGCTTTGAAGAGAGAACTGGATTCTTTTCCTCAACGGACTTGGGTAGAACTTCAAGTCACTTCTACATTAAATACAACACAATTGAGGTAATTGGTATCCCACATCAAATGAGCAATAAAATATAATATAATTTTAAAAGGAAGGTCTTCTGAGAATTAGATATTTTCCTTAAACAACAGTGTTTCTTCCTTGAAGATTGTCACACTTTGGGGCAGATTTATTAACGTTTCAATGGTAAATTCAAATTTTCTAATTTTTTAGAATGGCAGAGGTCCGTTGAACCATTTGAATATGTTAATTGCCTTCCTGACAGTCTAGTTTTTTCTCCGATGTAAACTCTATTCGAATTCGATTCGAATCTTCACTTCGGGACTATATGATCATTCGAGTACATTCGAATTTATTGGAGTTAAAAAAAATGAAATTCGACCTTTGATAAATAACTCCTTTATATTGTATGCAATTAATTAGACTCATTTAGCTGTCATAGTAGTTTTAGGTATTTTTCAGGTTAATATCACTTCATCAGCTGCATTTTTTTACAGCTAAAAGGAAAAGACGGTGATACAATGTACAGATTATGCGGACAAATATAAACAGATAAATAGTTTGCTTGCTCATGCTTCTAGAGATGTCCTGTGTGAGAAAATCTGATAACAATTTGGCACTTACAAGAATCATAAAGGACTATGGAGTTGAGCAGTGGTGTAAGTGTGCTGCCAGCTTCACTGGCACTAGTCCTAATGTGCCCTGAGAAGTGGAGCTTGGAGGTGCGGATTCAAACAAGGCCTTTGAAGGGCCTTGGCTTCTGGTTAGTAATACAGTGCCAGAAGTGCACTGTGGACTTAAGCCAAGCAATGCTTCATTTTAGATACAAAGTTGAAGACTTGTTCTTTTATGCGGTAGATTATTTTTAAATCATTTGCTTTTTCACACATTAGGCATTTAAAAACAATATTTCCTTTCGTGTGATTTAATAGCTGGTAGAGCCTCATCCACCAGCAGAAAAAAATTGCTTGCTTGATAAATTGAGGTAGTGCATATGCAGGATTTAAGATTCATGCAGGAATAAGAATTTATAATCTATCTGTCCAATGGAGGATGTTACACAGCAAAATACTATTTACTAATTTATGCTGGTTATACCCATTAAAGGCTTTTAATAAATTCAATAATGTAACCAGTCCTGTCTGGGAAGGGGGCAGGTTGTGCATGCGGGCCCCCTTGCCTTCTCCTGGTACACATACCATCTCCAAAAGAAGTGCAAAATCACTCATGATGTGGCCACAGGCAAGCCACAATGGGGTGCAGGCCCTGGTGTAATCTTACCCCCTGTGTCCCCAGTAGTTAAGCCACTAAATTTGTTCCCCAAAACAATTATTACATTTCCACAGTTGACTGAAACAAGCAACATTGCCTACTCCTCTAGTGACCGAAGGATTCCCTAAGGTTATAGACCTGTGTAAAGAATTTTAAACAGATGCTATATTACAGAGCTTTATTCATCCTGTCAGACATTGAATATTACAATAACATAGATGCAGTGCCAGACCAAGGGGTACTTGCGTCCAAGACAAGCTCTTGTCCCGTCTCCCACTCACCTATCACCTGCCTATCCGTAGTTGTGGTGGTTTACCTCTGCAATCCACTCCCACTCATTTTCTGAACTAAGAGCAAGCCAGGGTGGGCGCGAGTGGAATGTATTCTAGCGTAATTTTTTTCTCTCCTTTTAGCTGTGTCTTTAGCAACTTCATATTTTGCCTACCCCTAGTTACGGCCCTGTATAGTTGTTGGTATAGGTATGGTATCCCTCATTTAGAAGCCTGATATACAGAAACTCTAAATAACAGGCCATCTCCCATTGAGGCTATTTAAAGCAAATGATTGTTTTTAATTGTTTCCCTGGTATGTAATATGTAATACTGGTATGGGATCTTTTATCCGCAAACCCTTTATCCAAGAAGCCCCAAATTACAGAAAGCTTATCTCCTATAGAGTCCATTTTAAACAAATCATTTTAATTTTTAATTTTTTTTTTTATTTTTCTCTGTAATAATAAAACACTACCCTGCACTTTACTGATGGTAGCTAGGCTGCTTTAATCTATATTTGTGTTTAATTTTTAAGTCCCAAGCTTTCCACAAAATACATCCTACACGTGTTACTTATGTTCAGTTTGTGTTCTTGTTATCATATAAAAATGCATTTAAAATGCATAGTCCAGCAGGGCTGTAAAAATATGTACACCCAATACTCATAATTTTACTATTTTTTTCTATTTCTTAATGTGCAGACATTTAATGAATTATTTGATGCCCACAAAACAGAAGGAGACATAGTGGCTATTGTGTCAAAAGCTGAGGAATTTGAGCAAATAAAGGTAAGATAACTATTTCTGCCCAAAATCAGCTGATCTGCCATGTAGTTGACGATAAAATTAAAGTGATATGTAAGCATCGTTCCCTATAATTTTATTATAGGGCACAACAATGTGGGAACGCTGGGCAGGTACCTGTTAAAAGATCTTCTGCCTAACCCTAGTCCAGGTTCTCTCCCCTGCTGCTCTGGCCTCCCTCCTCTCCCCCCTCTCTCACTCTCCCCTGCCGCCCTCCCTCTGTCACTCCCCCCTACCTCTGCCACTCTACCTGCTTCCCTCTCTCCCTCCCCTGCCCTTACCCTTCGTTGGTCTTCCTTCCTTCCCTCCCTTTATTTCTTTTATTACGCATGCATGCAATCATGTGCACGCACAAGCACGGGGGTGGGGGTTACCAACCGGGGTGCCTAGGGCGCCCTGTCGGCTTGGCCCAGACTTGCTGGGAACAGCGGATAAGGAGGCAGCCCCCCATGTGTGGATGTCTGGACCATTCATTTCTTGATTGATGACATGGACAATTTTTGATACATTTTGGATAAAATCCTATTTCCTTTTAATTGCCTTTTAACTTTAACCTTTATTCATGATAACCTTTGTGTCAACCTTTATTCATAATGTAATTCACAACTTATATACCCACAAAACAACACCCAATAAAAACATTAACTCCCAATAGGCAGGTACCAATTTAAAAACAAGCCACAACAACATCAGCATACCTGTATTAATCCATATACGTATTGTATAAATACATACTGTAATTTAAAAAATGCTTAAACACAAATTCAGAGTTTATTAATAAAAAATAAAGCATCTTAAAGCCTGAGACTTCCCATTCTCTATACATACTACCAACCAGATCAATAATCTTTAAATCATGAATGCAGAAGAATTATTTGCTAGATAGCATCTCATTATGTCCACCCCTCCGATTTGAAAATTGGATTCTCGCCTATTCATATGACATCTCACAGCTCTTTCATAAGCCCTTTGAACATCTGTGAAACTATATCCCCTCTCTATAAATCCACCCCCTCAAACAAGTCTTGGGGTGTCCTCTGTCAGCATTAAATGTAGTTGTTACAGCAATGTTTTCATGCATCCGTTACCTTTTTATAAGCTAAGGTGTAACCAGGCCAATTGTTGAAACTTAAAGAACTAAAAAAAAAAAACACTGGCCTAGAGGGTAAAAGAGGTAAAGGGATCTGCCACTGAGACTCTGAGACTAGATCTAAAACTCGACACCCTGCTTCAAATTGGTATGGCAACTCCTGGACAAGTTACTTGCCGGTGTCCTGGCATATATAGTGAGCCTATGAACATTTTATGAAAGTAAATTCCTGAAAATATGCTTCACTTCTGTTATAAATGTTTGCATGTTTGTGTTTAAATGGCCACATATGGTTAAAATATAATTTTTATATTGCAATGTTGTGATTTTTAGGCAAATGTAAATAAAATATTTCTAGGCAGCATGTCTAATATGGTAGAGTTTCCTCCTATAAGTGTGTACAGAACTTTAAATTCTATTTTGACCCTCATTTGTCTCCAATAAGCGCTGAAACCTTTTATTCTGAAACTATTTTCATGCCCATGTCACCTACTATGATAATGAGGGTCCTACAGTTCTTTTGGAAAAGCAGTAGCAGCCCACACTATGTTAAAACTAATTTACATAAACTACATTAGAGCTACATTACAGCTTCAGAAGCAGCCACACACTTTTTACTAGTGCGGCAAAAACACATAAATTACACAAATACAATAAATTATCCTTAAATGTAAAAAATACCTTCTATTTTGTTTTATTAGACCTTTAAACTTGTTTGCTATCCAAATTGAAATGTCTGTATTCTAGTTATGTAGAATACCATTTTTTTCTGAAACATGAGAATCCAGCACAATTTAAAAACATGAACAAATCATTACAGTAACCCCAATGAGTAGTGTATGCGGCATTATTTATCAGTCAGTACAGGGGTTGTGTTTTTTTATGTTTCAGCCAAATATGCCAAAGAATGGTAAAATAGAATAGATCACCCATTTTATGTTCATTTATTTCAGTATTGGGAACATACATCTAGTGACATATTCCACATTGTAAAAACATTTTTGAAAAAATTTGATGAGTGCTATGAAGCTATATAGGGCACAATGGAGTCTACTGTGATGTAAAGGGTTGTGATGTCTTTAATTAATATCACTGTTGGCAGGTTTTATGGGGAATTATTATGCAGTTTGTGTCTGCTACATACAATGCTGTTCTAACATCTGTACCCCGGCAGATTCAGAACACTTCACACATCCATTCATGCAACTCTCACAAGTAACAGCTGTATCTAGGAGTTGTATGACACATTGGATAATCCTATCACAACTACACAGAATCAACACCTCTGTGAGTTTCTTCAGATGTCACCTCTTTGAAGAGTTACAATGTGCCATTGTAAATGGATTAGTGGAAGAGTTTATATACCGAGAACTTCCCACACCAGTCAGTTGAACTGAAGAAGCTGCTCGGATGAGTAGTGAAACGTATTCATTGATTACTCAGCAAGTCCAGTTGTTTTTAGATTGACCTATACTAGATATACTATGAACTGGATGAATGAAAATCTTCATAGTCAAACACAATGAACCTTTCTGTGTCTATTCAGCAAATGGCACAGTGACGTATAGATTGACAACCATTTGATTTCTTTGTTTTTCAACTAGATATGTTCACTAAAATATTACTGAGTGATTTTCTGTTAAATGCCCACCATGAATAATGAAACACTGAAATCTCTCTTTGCTCATTCTGCTGTGTACTGGAGCAGTTTTGATTATAAAAGATGAACATGAGAGACAGAATAGCATCACATTTATAGTTAGTGCTTTGTTGTGCTTTTGTGGTGTTCCATTTTGGATCAGTTGTGGTTTAAGAGATTACATTTAAATGCATCTTGCACAATTACATTAATGTCTAACCCTTGTTTAAATTGGATCTATGGGAGCCATTAGAGTGTTTTGAGTAGAGCAGAGTATTTTGTTTTATTTGTGGTATTTGTGCTTTTGATTGAGTAGCAGCTCGGCTATAAACACATACCTAATACAATTTTAACTTCACTGTTCAACAACTTACACAAACAGTGTTACCCTGGCTTTGCTACAGGAACAATATTTGTCATGATAATTTGTTACAACATTCATATAACCTGTATGTAACTGTATAGCAAATGCTTTAACCAGTGTGGATGCAAGTAGGTATGGTAAAACTGTTAGGTTATTAATCTATTTGTTGATTTTTTGTTAACTCTAGAACTCAATTCCTGATGTATGCCTGTGATGCAGAAAAGTGAGAAAATGGCCAGTATACTAATGGAAATATTTCCATGGAAATCATATTCTGATAGAGCAAATATTATCTAGCTCCTTTGTCCCGAAAGCTCCGCATGTGTCACCTTATCTATCAACCCCGAATTCTGATGCTGGTTGTTCTGTGGTGCTTGGTCCAAAAAAAACCGAATGTTCTTTTAAAACTAGAGTGTGGAGAATAAGCAGAACAATGTTTCAATTGCAACTAGCCATTACAGAAGAACATTTTTCTTAGCAGTCTATTAAAGGAGAAGGAAAGGTTAAAACTAAGTAAGCCTTATCAGAAAGGTCCATCTAAATATACCAGTAAACCCAGTAATGTTGCTCTGAGCCCCCTGTCCCCTGTCAAAAGAAACACTGCATTTCTTTCCTTCTATTGTGTACACATGGGCTTCTGTATCAGACTTCCTGTCTTCATCTTAAACCTCATTGCCCTGGGCAAGAGCATGCTCAGTTTGCTCCTCTCCCCCCCCCCCTTCTCTACTGTAATCTGAGCCCAGAGCAGGGAGAGACTCAGGCAGGAAGTGATGTCACTTAATACTGCAGCTCCTATCCTAAACAAACAGAGAGTTTCTAGAGCTTTTTACTCGGGTATGGTAAAACATTCTACAGTATAAATATAGCATTCTAGCTTGCACTATTGCAGCTAATCTATTGGCAATAAAATGCCTCCGTAGCTTTCCTTCTCCTTTAAGTAAAATTGCTATAAAGTTTTAAAACAACTTGCAATATGTGATTCTCTTTTGATAAGGATGTCAAAATGGGCCATTTGCCTCTGTACATACTCCACTATCTGCATACTGTTAATATGCGTGTGTTCTGATAACAGAGCTGTCTGATGGAGGACCCTGAAATCTACAGCTAGTAACCTAGAGAACCTTAAAAAGTGCCATTATCCATCTTTTCTTTGTGTTTTTTCTTTCCCTGGAACCAAGGTGCGTGATGAGGAAATTGAAGAACTAGAACACTTAATTGACAATTACTGTGAACTCCATGTGGCTGGTGGAGTAGAAAACAGTTATGGAAAGATAAACATTCTTCTTCAGACTTATATTGGCAGAGGAGAAATTGACAATTTCTCACTCATCTCTGATTCTGCGTATGTTGCTCAGGTAACAAAATAACACTTAAATGCTGTACCTATGTATGCATCATTGTTTTTCTATAGCTATAGTTACTTTATTACCTTTCCAGTGTTTTGAGCCCACGACTCTATAGCTTTTCTTCAACCTATTTGAATATTGTTAATGTATATTAGAAGTTGCTTAGGATCACATTAAGTAATTTGATTTAGTATTGCGTACACTGGACAATAACTGAATTAACCTCTTGACATTCTTTTTTATTTTTACTCATTTCTTTATGTTTGAACAAACCAACAATTGTTTTACATCTCTTCATTTTCTTCTACAGAATGCTGCTCGAATAGTCCGTGCTCTGTTTGAGGTTGCCTTAAGAAAAAGATGGCCTGCAATGACATATAGGCTTCTGAAACTTAGCAAAATCATTGATAAGCGACTGTGGGATTGGGCAAGCCCCCTAAGGCAGTTCTCTATTCTTCCACCTTCTGTTCTGTCAAAACTAGAGGAGAGGAAATTAACCATAGATAAACTGAAAGACATGAGAAAAGATGAAATTGGTAACCATTTGTTTGTTATAATAAAAGATTATATATTTAAAAAAATCAAAGGAAGAAAAATATACGTGTGTGTATATATGTGTATATATATATATATGTATATATATATATATATATATATATATATATATATATATATATATATATATATACACACAGTTCAAACATGGACCAGCACTCCAGTACTCTTCAAGCAAAATGTGTTTATTGAGTCATCACTCGTGAAACGAAAATGAGGGCCGAAACGTTGGTTTCACGAGTGATGACTCAATAAACACATTTTGTTTAAAGATTACTGGAGTGCTGGTCCATGTTTGAATTGTCACCTCCTCGCATCGGTATTGGTGCATGATCTATTATCATACAACGGAAACTTGCCAGAGAATGTTTGTTCTTCAGAAAATGTGAGGCCACCGGGGTATCAGCCTTGCCGGTCTCCAGTGCCTGATATATAGAGCTCCTATGGTTTGCCATTCGATCTCTTAAGTTGGTAATAGTCTTTCCCACATAAAATAGCCCACAGGGACATTTGATAAAGTAAATCAAAAATTTGGATGTACAGTTTAACCTAAATATATATATATATATATATATATATATATATATATATATATATATATATATATATATAGATATAGATATATATATATATATATATATGTCCATGTGGCACTCCGCTCTTTGTGTTTCGACTTGGGTGCAAGGTAAGGAAATCAGATATGAAGACAAATGACCAGCAACACCGAGATGCTTCGTGAATAGTCAAAGTGTATTAGAAAATCACATGTAAAGCCGACGTGACGTTTCGGTCGGAGACAATTACAAGAGTCCTCAGCACTCAACCCATTATCAATATATTTAAGAGACATTTTGTGCATACTGCTACTGAAAAATGCCTTACCCTTTAAACAAAACAGGGATAGTTTATCCATATATTGCAATATATTTAAGCTGGCCAACTACGTCAAAGTCATCCCATATCTGGCCAGTCCTACACTCAATTTTCAACTGCTTCATTAAGAATTGTATTGCTTCATTATACATTTTACAAAGGGACGTTTTACCTGCAACTTACTAGCTGCTTTCAAAGTAAAACTCCCAGACTTGGCTGCCCTTTTATTAGACACAAGTGGGATCACCTGACCTGTAGGACTGGCCAGATATGGGATGACTTTGATGTAGTTGGCCGGCTTAAATATATTGCAATATATGGACAAACAATCCCTGTTTTGTTTAAAGGGTAAGGCATTTTTAAGTAGCAGTATGCACAAAATGTCTCTGTCTTAAATATATTGATAATGGGTTGAGTGCTGAGGACTCTTGTAATTGTCTATATGTATTTTGTGGTCACAGCCTCATTGCACCCCCGCCTAATGGTTTTAAAAACTAGTGGTGAGCACAACTTTCCCTTGTTTGAGATATATATATATATATATATATATATATTCAATAATCACTAGCAATAATAGATCCTTTAACCGTACATTAAAAAAGTGTTAGGCATACTATGTTTTAGTTATATAAACATATCGTTTGCATGAAGAGAGAGCATTTTTCTTAGAGTATTCTAACCAGGAAACATTTCATTCAGGATCGGATATATGTGTACAAAGAAGAATTTCCTAGTTTACCTTGTCATTTGCTTCGCACTTGAAGACTCATAGCCAGTGAAGTAGTTATATTAAAACCATCTAATCACTCATCTCTTTTCATTTAAATTCCCAATTGGTTGCATATTATATAAATAGAGAATAATGTGGATTGTGTACGCTTGGAAATATATTTTCAATCTGCATATAGCACAGATGTAGAAATAATTCAATAGTAGTAGTTATTTTTAACCTTGACGTGTCAAAATCAATGTGTGGGTGAACACTTATTATGCGTAGCTGCTAATGCAAAAACTTTGCTGTACTAATTCAAGTTAAGTATTACAAAACATTCAAACATGAGAGGTCGAGAGAGTCAATCATTTATACACAACACTGCAAAACAAGCAAGCTGTAATACGCTCATCTAAAAGCTGCTTTACAAGTCTGATTGCATTATTGTTCCTGTATATGCAAACGTTTTTTAACCTAATGTACCTTTTTAGGTCACATGCTGCATCATGTGAACATCGGGCTAAAGGTCAAACAATGCGTCCATCAAATTCCATCCATTACAATGGAAGCCACAATCCAACCAATTACCCGAACAGTCCTCCGAGTTCGATTGAACATCAATCCTGACTTTAAATGGAGCGATCAGGTATCATGTCTTGGACTTGTCCTGCAATGCAAATAATTTATGAACAGTGTTTGTCAGATTGTAGACAGTGGAATGGCAGTATTGTGCATAATGGCTTGAGCAGGCACTGCAAGATAAGCCACTGCCTAATAATGCGATGTCTGTATGTGATATGTTGCACATAATTCAACTAGCTCTGCTATAGGTTATTTTCGAAAACCTGCACATTTTATTCCTCAAACACTGTTATGGGTTTCATTTTCAATCATATATAAAGTATTTTAACTGAAAATAAGCCATACCATTTTTCTTGCGTTGCTTTTCATATTTTGTCATTTTAATGCATTACTTGAAGATATTGCTATTCATAGCGAAACAACATTTATATAATAAAAGGATAAGATTTATAACTTAAGGATTTACATTCTGTATGCTACACTTAAGCCATTTTCAGGCTATTTACAATATTTGTCTTGTAGATATGACACTATTCTTAAAGAGCAAGTATGACTGTGAGAAAATTAACCAAATTATATGTATGTTTAATAATTATTTGATGAATTATTTCTATTATCATTCTAAATTAGTGTGCTGTGACAACCTTATGCTGCTGTAAACAGCTCATTTTGTCCTAAACTTGATACCAACTGATAACACCTTGTGTGATTGAACTTTCTATCAGGGTCTAAATCAGGCTGCTGCCTGGCCAAATATAGGCATGTATGGCCAGATATAGACAATAGAAATGAATCAGTCTGACAAAAGGAAGTGAAGATGGGTATATTGTTTACAACCCAGATTCAGACTAAAAGCCCCTACATTTTTCAAACCTCAGATTTAAACTGCAAGTCTCTATTGTTTATGCCTCATTTAGACTGCAAGCGCCTGTATTGTTCAAACATCTCAGATGATTCAGACTATAAGCCCCTGCATTTTTCAAACCTCAGATTTAAACAGTAATTCCCTGTATTATTCACACCTCAGATTCATATATAAACTCCTACATTTTTTATACCTCATATTTAGACTTTAAACCCCTGTATTGTTCAAACTTCATATTAAGACTGTAAACCCCTGCACTGTGCACCTGTTCGCACCTCAAAGAGACAGGCAGGTGTTTTGTCACTTTACAATGCGGGTTGGTCTTAGTGTTGACCCTATGTTGTTTGGTATGCTTCTACCATTAATGTAGATGTGCTCTAGTTCTAGTAAGAACATAGGTTTGCTTAAAGTAAGTGTGGTTTAAAAAACTAGGAATGGCTTCCATTATTGGCTCCCTACCATGTAGTCCTGAAAAATATTGTACCTCTGTACCACAGAAATTGGATAGCATTGATCCAGGTGGTCGACCTGAATGAAAGTGTGGTTTAAAGGTTGCCATGAGCATTCAGGTTGGTCAGATAATGTAGGGGTACGGCTTGTGTACCAACAATAGATATTTTGCACCAGATCATCCAGCTGCAGGTAAAATGCTGAAAATTAAAATTTGATTTGTTGACATAGGCTATAGCACTAGTGCAAATGTGTTGTTAGTAAATCAGTAGGGATGGGCGAATGTTTTCGCCTTGTTTTGCCGGAAAAATTACGCCCATAGTCTTGTATGGTGGCGTGCGTCAAAATAAGAAGACGCACGTCAAAAAAAAATATTTTTAACAAAACATGTCAAATTCGCCCATCCCTATAAATGAGCCCCACCAATTCCAGCAAGAGGGAGTGATTTGAAATGCTGAAGTACTTAAGCATGACTGAGTGGTTTGCGGGAGCAAACTGAGCATGCTCAAGCCAAGCCCTGAAGGTATAAGATGAAAACAGGAAGTTTGACACAGAAGCCCATGTGTACACAATAGAAGGAAAGAAATGCTGTGTTTCTTTTGACAGAGTACTCAGAGCAGCTGATAAAGCTTACTTAATTTTCGCCTTTCCTTTTAGTGAATACCATGTACAGTACATTCAGCATCCAGTAAATTTAGAGGGGGGCATGCATGGTTATTATAACTGGATTTACTCTTTTTTGTTAAAACAAAGATATCAATAAATAACAGTAGACCTGAATATGGCATTGCAATCCATTTTACGTTTGCCATGGGTGAATCTTTCTGAAGATATTTTTTTAAGTTGGTTTTTAGATGGGACCTGATTACTGTGAGGATCTGTGTTGGCAGTTTGTGGTGGCTTTGTATCTCTGAAGAGTACATTTATAAAACTGTTTGGAATTACCTTAAGTGCTCCAATGAAAAACCTGGTAGAGCTCCTCTTCCACCGTCTCCCAAAAACCATTAGGCAAGTTTACCAAATGTGGATAAAGTAGTCTCCCTCCCTACAGTCTTGGAAGCAATTAATTGAGACCACCTGTCTATTATCTTGTATGTATGACTATGAAGATTTTTATTCAACCAGGTCATGGCATATCTAGTACAGGTAAATCTAAAAACAACTGGACTTGCTCAGTAATCAATGAAGACGTTTCACTACTCATCCAAGCAGCTTCTTCAGTTCAACTAACTGGTGTGGGAAGTTCTCGGCATATCCCTGTGTTTTTAAAACCTAGCAACACACTGAGACAAAACTTGGTACACCCAAAGGATCCAACACCAAAGGAAAAACAAAGCAATGTGGTATACAGAGTCCAGTGTGGCGAGGAGTGCACAGATCTATACAATGGGGAGACAAAACAACTGATCACCAATGAATGGCTCAGCATAGGAGGGCGAACTCTACAGGGCAAAACTCAGCTGTCTTTCTACACCTAAAAGACAAGGGACACTCCTTTGAAGATAGCAAGGTCCAAATCTTGGATAAAGAAGACCGCTGGTTTGAACGAGGCGTGAAAGAGGCAACTCATGTCAAGGTGGAGAAACCATCCCTGAACAGAGGCGGGGGCCTTTGACACCACCTGTCTGCTACATACAATGCTGTTCTAACATCTGTACCCCGGCGGTTTCAGAACACTTCACACGTCCATTCATGCATCTCTCACAAGTAACACCTGTATCTAGGAGTTGCATGACTCATTGGATAATCCTATCACAGTAACTACACAGAATCAACACCTCTGTGAATGTCTTCAGATGTCACCTCTTTGAAGAGTTACAATGTGCCATTGTGATTGGATTAGTGGAAGAGTTTATATGCTGAGAAATTCCCACACCAGTTCAGTTGAACTGAAGAAGCTGCCCGGATGAGCAGTGAAATGTCTTTATTGATTACTCAGCAAGTCCAGTTGTTTTTAGATTTACCTATACTAGATCTATACTAGATGCATACATCTTGTAGGTACTATATTTGGTGGTTGCACATATAGATGTTCTCTGTCCTCTCCCAAATAAACTTTTACCATTAATAGACTTATCTATGTCTTCATCCCAATTACTTTTTTAAGTGTACCACAACTGTGTTGTATATCAAAAAGGCAAACATACGTGCCAGGGAGTTTGCCTAATTATCCAAGAGAGCATCTCCTAGTCTTTCCTTACCCCCTCCATATCTTGGAATTCTCAAAGTTCTTAATCTGCAGTAGATGTCCCTGATTTTTCACATGGTCTCATTACATTACCATATGTGGACAGCCAGCCAAATATGTAAATTGTTGAGATGGTGACAGATTAAAATCGGTATAAATCTTTAAATTAGCCAGGAATGCTACGATACTTCTAAGGCTCTGATGCAGAGCATATATTCTATATCCTTTTTATACACAGAACAGCATAAGCGTATTTTATCGTACATATCTAGTGAATGAATTGCACTAACCAACAGGAAGAGTGTAGTTTACATCATAAAAAAATATGTATATATCGTGTTAGGGGAGTATTGAAAAAATAACCATCTTTAATGCCTGCTGCTGAATTTAACCTCAGGGTCACAACACAGACTTGACAATCTGGCGAATAGTGTAGACCGAACAAGATGATTTCATTCAGTCATCCACTAGGTAATGACCTCATATTGTCCATAGGGTCATCACTTTGCTGTGTGATCACCCCCAGCAGTTCTTTTATGCTACATTTCCTTCCCTTCCCTTTAATTGGATTGCCAACCACAAGGCAAACATTTGTGTTCTTCTCTGTTTATTCGAAAGCACTTGTTTTACATTTATAAAACAGTGCTTAATATAGATGAATCTGTTTTACACAGCTTACATTATTTCATCAGTATCTGTATGCTTGTATGCTACTTTGGTTACACTGGTGTCACTGTTGCTAAGAAATGCTAGAAACCATGATTTATGTTTTCTGAAATAATCTTCATTTATCGTAACATAGGCCACGCAATAAATGACTGAAATGAAATGTTGTTGAATAGGAACTAGCTGCCAATGAATCTAATTTCTATATCAGATCATGCTTGTACATTTATTTTTCATTTGTAGTACAAAGAATTACCATTACTGATACTATGTAATATATCTTTATTTCACTTTCTATTGTTTTTTTTTTATATATTTTAACTGTAACGTAATGTTCAAGGCTAAGAAATTAAGTGTGCATTACAAGTAATTGTGTAAGAATCAACTGTGCAACAGGTCTGCTCATCCTTCTGCTCTCTGATGGTGCACAATACATATTTTCTAACAGAGTCATAAAATAAGTACTGCTTGTAAAAGATTGGTTAGGATGAATTTAAAGGATTTTGTCTTGGGAAAACACATTTTTATCAAAACGCATCCATTAATAGTGCTGCTTTAGCAGAATTCTGAACTGAAATCCATTTTTCAAATGAGCAGATTCTTCTATATTTAATATTGAAATCTGCCATGGGACTAAACATATTGTCAGTTTTCAAGGTGCCCCCAGTCATGTGGCTTGTGCTCAGATAAACTTCAGTCACGCTTTACTGCTGCACTGCAAGTCAGAGTGAAATCACCTCCTCCCCCCCAGCAATCCATCAGCAGAACAATCGGTAATCACAGCTCCCCAACATAAAATAACAGGTAATTCGTACATGAGAATATCACTCAGTAGTACAAATCCAATTCCCACTGTGACTCCTGCAGTTACATTGATTTGGGGAAACAATAGCTTAATTGAAAGCAGTGCCGTCATGAAGTGCTGGCTCTTTCTGAAAGCACAGGATCAAGCACAATTACCTGAGATGGCTGCCTACACACCAATATTACGACTAAAAAAAATACACCTTGATTCAGGAATAAAATGTTATATGATAGAGTTAAATGTTTGCAGTGTGAACAGTGTAATTTAGAAATACAAACTATGGCAAAAAAAATCATGACAGAATCCCTTTAATTATGAATTTATTTTGTTGTTAGGTACATGGAACTGTTGGGGAGCCTTGGTGGATTTGGGTTGAAGATCCAACTAATGATCACATCTATCATTCAGAATATTTTCTCCTCCAAAAGAAACAGGTATATCTGCCACAAAAATGTGTTTGCAAAGTACAGTATATCCTTAAAAGTGTTGTTTTCATTTTGAAATTTTATGTTGTATTGCACTGAATTTTTTTAAAAATGAACACTCTGTCTAAGGCCAAATGATAGAACTTGTTTTTTTCAGGTGTTATTTCAGACCCAAAGTATATGATACACTGACTGTGTTAGTGTATTTTCTGTGCTAAGTGGGTACATGAATAGGAGTCTTTAATTCACTTGCTCATAGAAACGATTTTCAAACTGAGAAATTGCCATCCACAATAAAGCATGTGAATTTATTTGTTTTAAACCTGGGTAGATGAGTGTTCTATCTACATACTCTATATATTGTGTTTACATGTATATGTGTTACATTTTTTTACCAGGTTGTCACCAAAGAACCCCAATTGTTGGTGTTTACAATTCCAATCTTTGAGCCCTTACCTTCTCAATATTATATTCGAGCGGTTTCAGACAGATGGTTAGGAGCTGAAGCAGTCTGCATCATTAATTTTCAACATTTAATTTTGCCGGAGAGACATCCTCCACACACTGGTAAACCTTTGTTTTTTGCTGCAACAGATTGCTTGGTATATAACTGTCCTGTGTAAAAGATTTCCCAGCATATGTAGAGAGATGCCAACATAAAGAGCTCTGTATCTCAATTCAGCCTTAAACATTGTCTGTTGGTAACCGAAAATTTGAATAAATATTGGTAATGGATTTAGAACTTCCTCTGGTTCCTTGCTGTATTCTTATATTGGATAGAGATAACAACATGCATACAACACAGCAACAGTACAATACATTTGTTATTTTTTTTTTTTCTTAGTGGACACTTTGAACAGGCATATGTAGGATTTGGCATTGTTTAAGTCTAACCCGGCTTAATAGTTTTGCAAAAGCTGGAGAATGTGTATGCACAGTATTGTAAATCTATGCTAAGATATCTATCAGTAAGTTTACCCGAAGATTTCCGAGGTTTCCCTTCTTTTGCCGGCTCCCAATAAAACTCGCTCCCCTCCGAGTGTAATACCAGACTTCCTTTAATTTGTGTGGAGTCAGCGCTGCTTATTTCCCTAAAGCTATTGCAGCACTGACTCCACACAATTTAAAGGAAGTCTAGTATTTTTATAAATACCTACAGTTATCTTGTATGTAGGTGTTTGTGTTATGTGAAGTGGCAAATACTGTATGTCATTTTAGTGAGTAATAGATCTGTTCAGTAACAGTAAGTTTCATTGTAGCACTTGCCCACCTCAAGTGCCCTACTGTAATTCATGATCTTGTAAGGTATTAATAAAGTATAACAATGTTGCAAGGTTTCTCAAAAGCTTTTTTATTTCTATTTTAGAATTGCTGGACCTTCAGCCTTTGCCGACCACAGCCCTGGGTCATGGTCATTATGAAGCTCTCTACAAATTTACACACTTTAACCCAGTTCAGACTCAGATCTTTCACACACTCTATCACACAGACTCCAATGTTCTTCTTGGGGCACCCACAGGCTCTGGGAAGACTGTAGCTGCTGAGCTGGCCATTTTCCGGGTCTTCAATAAGTATCCAACATCCAAGGTGTGCAATTGTGTTAATCCATGAAAATATTTATTGTTCTCTCCATGAAAAAGCTATATTACGGTTATTATTACTATTATAGGGAAATGTTAATGCTATATACTTGTAAATCCAATGCACATATGCGCAGAAAGAAAGACAGGACAGCATGTTCTAGTTATATTACAGCTTCTTAAAAGAAAATATCTGTACATGGTAGGGATGCACCGAATCCAGGATTCGGTTCGGGATTCGGCCATTTTCAGCAGGATCCGAATCCTAATTTGCATATGTAAATTAGAGGCGGGGAGGGAAATCTGTGACTTTTTGTCACAAAACAAGGAAGTAAAAAATGTTTTCCCCTTACCACCCCTAATTTGTATAGACCTGATTCGGTTCGGTATTCGGTCGAATCTTTTGCAAAGGATTCGGATGTTCGGCCGAATCCAAAAAAGTGGATTCGGTGCATCCCTAGTACATGGTAAAAGTGCATAATAGTGTGTAAATTATATAAAGGGATCGAAGAAAATGGAAAGTGAATTTATTTTTGTCTAACAAAGATTTTAATATATGGATTCTGCAAAACTTGAGTGAGGTTGACAATAAAGATTCATATCAGTGGCTTAACTATAGATTAAGCAGACCCTGCAGTCACCGGGGAACTGGATTGTGGGGTCTGCTTTCTCTATAGCGAATTAGAAAACCCCCTCCTCTCTAGCCACTCTCTTACCGGCGAGGAAGGGGACACAATACGGGGCGAGTTATGGGGGGAGTTGAGGTGGGCCTAGGGTGCAGTCGGGGCAGGCCTTGAGGGGAGTCGGGATGGGAAGTGAGTAGAAGGATGGGGAAAGGAGTGCGCTGGGGCCCCTCTGAAGGTTATATTTGCAGGTGGCCTGGCACACTTTAGTTACACCATTGATTCATATAATTTGTTGGATGCAAAATTGTGTATCTCTAAAACTTGCTTTATTTATGATATGAATATGATAGGGTTTCTTTAGCTCAGGGTGCAATTCTGGTTGAATATTTTAACGAAAGCATATATAATGTATAATTTTAGAGAAAAATAGAGCAATTTCACATAATGTAGTTATGAATGACTTGTGCACCTAAAATGAAAGAAAACATGTGTAGCATGCTGTTGATCTGTTACAGGCTGTATACATTGCTCCTCTCAAGGCCTTGGTACGAGAGAGAATAGAAGACTGGAAAGTAAGAATTGAAGAAAAACTTGGTAAAAAGTAAGTCCCTTTGTAATTAAATAGAACTGTTAACCTATGTTGTTATGATACTACAAAGTTAGGAACTATGGGAAGAAATTAAATTCCATGATGTACTATGCTGTACAGAGTACTGAACTCTCCTGACCTTAAATAAAACAGTATGAATGATTTTTCCCATAATCAGGGTTGTGGAGCTGACTGGTGATGTTACCCCTGATATGAGAGCCATTGCTGAAGCTGACTTAATTGTTACTACCCCAGAGAAGTGGGACGGAGTCAGTAGAAGTTGGCAAAACAGAAGCTACGTTCAGAAAGTATCCATCCTCATTATTGATGAAATCCATTTGCTTGGTTAGTCTACCTGATTTGCCAGTGACACGCATTATTTATTGGGTTTTTCTGACTGTAACTGATATTTTTTTATGATTATTCCATTAGGGGATGAGAGAGGACCTGTGCTAGAGGTGATAGTATCTCGTACAAACTTCATTTCATCACATACTGAGAAAACTGTGCGGGTAGTTGGTTTGTCAACTGCTCTAGCTAATGCTCGAGACCTAGCAGATTGGCTGGGAATTAGTCAGGTAAGACATTTCTTGTCAAATAATAGAAGTTCAGGGTGCCTGCAACTTTCTTGGTTTTGTTGAATACACAGCACCTATTGAAAGTTTGCTACTCTGTGGCATGCTGGTAACTATTTGTGCAGATCTATTTCTATATGTGTGTGTGTGCACTGGTTTATTTTTACAGAGAAAAAAAAGTATATGTATAATAAAATTTTGAATTACTTGGAAAATACTTTTGCATTAACAATAATGGTAAATGAGCTGACCCTGCCGTATACCATAAAATCCAGCAGCACTCCGATAAGTGATTCAAATATTTATTCGTGCCACTAGCCAAGCGACATTTCGGGCTATTCCAGCCCTTTATCAAGCTGGACCCTGCCGGTACTACTGGTCAGGTGAATACCGATCAGATATGCTCTCTGATAACCATTGACCCGTGAGTGGACCTGCAACGTATAATACTCATTATTTTTAAGTAAAAGGTATCATCCAGCATTTTGCCATTCACGCATGAGCTAGACATTTTGCAGCCGGCAAAATGCTGCTGTACAATTACACTTAAATTAAGTTGATGTTGTTACTGGTCCTTTTACCTCGCTATAACTTGTCTGTAAAGTTCTGCTACACAAGTGACTTATGTCTCACAATATAGTTTTTGGGGAAAGCCATAAGGCTGGTATTTTGAAGTGGTCTGCTTCTGTTTCTCATTTTGCATGCCATTTCACTTTTTATTGATTTAAATGTGCTAAAAATATATTGGCGGCTTCCCAGCTAGAGGAATTAGGTTGAAACATGGATACCATACAGTGTGTCATAGCCCAGCAACCACGAAAACATGATTACATGTCATTGCCATATTTTTCCATCGCAGTTGAGACTCCACATCTACCAAATTTTAATGAATAATTATAAGGATCCTTTCTTTAAGGATAGTTTAGCATAATTTTGTTAAAATGCAGGTATATGGTATTGTTCCTAGCTCTCTGCCTCAGTGTTCATGTCTAAAATGCTTATCTTAGTTATTATGTGGAGTGTTTCATTTTCAAATATCGGTTTACAAATAGAGAGATGCACAGATGTATGATTGATGTCATTTGCTATTTATTGGTTTTAGATGGGACTGTTTAATTTCCGTCCTTCGGTTCGGCCAGTTCCTTTGGAAGTTCACATTCAGGGTTTCCCTGGCCAACATTACTGCCCACGAATGGCTAGTATGAACAAACCTTCATTTCAAGGTAAGCACAAACTTGTTACAAAAAATGGATATGGTACATACCAGTTCAAGCTGCATTACATCCTTGACAGGAGAGTTAAACCCAGTTATAAAAATGTGCATAATGAAAATACATTTCATTCAGCTTCATGGTCCAATGATTTAATCACTAATGATTCATAGAAACATGACAGCTAGCACACCGTGCCACATATTAATAGAGGTGCTTGAATGGCTAGGTGGAACATTTTTTCTTTCTAGTTTTTGCATTGTTTGCCTTCTTCTTCTGACCCTTTCCAGATTTCACATGGGGATCACTGACCCCATCAAAAAACAAATGCTCTATAAGCCTACAAATGTATTGCTATTATTTATTAGTCCTTTTTTTATTCAGTCACTTTCCTATTAATATTCCAGCATCTCAATCAAATAAAGGCATGTTGCTAGGGTAATTTGGGCCCTAGCAACCAGATTGCTGAATTGCACACTGAAGAGCTAATGAATAACAAGCTAAATAACGTATAATTTATAATTATATTGTTTATGTAGAGTGTATTTATGACATCATACAGAGCGATTTCCAAAAGCTGAATTTACATCATCTGCAATTCTTTTTTAAATTACTTTTCAGCTCTTCTAATTATCTCTGATGGAGAACAAAAGTATTGATGGGAGTGCTAAGACAATCTTGACAATTGAAATGACTGATGACTGCTACTGAAATGCTATGTAATAATCTCTAATGACCAATAAATCAGGATTTTGCTTTATAATCACACCTGTTACTGAGGGAACAGGAATCCATTAGGTTGTCTGTTTTCAGTGCAGTTCTGTGTGTGTATATAATGGTGATATATTTCAGCTGATTTGCAGCAGAAAATTGCAATATCCCATTATTCAAACACTGCTACAGGAGTGTTAATCTTTTGTCTCAATATAGCACTTTCTCAGTAGGGCTAATGTAAGTGAGTTGCTAAATATTATGCCTTATTTATTTAAACTAAATAACAACATTTGTATTTCCATGTAACAATGATTATATTTCAAGAAATATGTTTATGTTATAGAGAGCATAATAAAAGCATAGGGGTACACAGTTTAGCTTTGCTTATTCCATTAATAGTGTCCGTGTTGGTTCTGACCTGGTTAGTATCTGCATGGCATTTGTGTTCTCCCATATTACATGTTTCCTCCTGGTGTTATGAGTTTTATTCCACAGTCCCAAAGCATACATACATCATTGAACTGGGGATGAGGACATTTATGCACATGTTACTGGCCTTTACTGAAAGCATAAGGTGACTTGACCCTGCATATATAAATCTCTATTGGCAGCAATTTCTATTGGGTTTTAAATCTTTTTATTTTTTTTTGTCTTAAAGTATATGCTGCAAGTAGGGAATCCAAAGGGTTAATTCCCTCCCTCCCCCCCCCCATTTCATGGGAAGTTCCATTGTCAACTATGCCATGTGGGAGAGGGGTTTTACCCGATTCATAGTTTAATGGGAAAGATCATGTGGCTCTCCCACTTTGGTCTCTACCTAGTACCAGGGTTGGATTTGCTTGGAGCTGGAAGCAATGATAAGGGCTCTGTATAAAGATTACTACCCTAAGGAGTTATGCAACTTAGGTAAACACAGTACATAGCACAGTAAGGAATTGTGGGTCAGACAGTCCAGATTATCAAGAGCAGCATCCATTGCAGCAAGGAGAATTAGGGTGAATTTAGCACCTATATCACAGTCAGCTATATTTATACGTGGGATCCTTCCACTGGAGGGGATCTAATTCACTAAGGTAGATCTCTTACAAGGTATTCCTTCACACCCTTACAGTAATGGTGATTTGTTGTTCTTCAGAAGCATCATTGCTACTGTTAATAAATCGTAAGTATGTTTAAGAATCACTTGCACCCAATCAATTTTGCCACTAACTTGCGTGGGCCCAGCTGAGGAAGGCAGTCACAATGGAACACTGATCTACTGTCAGCAGCTGAGGTTTTGAAGGAAAGCCATTTGACCAGTGCTTGGTAATGCTAGTTAAATTACAAGAAGCTATATATTTTCAGAATAAATTATTTATGAACTAACTGCATTTATGGTTTATTATGGTGGAACTGTTGAAATGTGTTCAAATTTAAGAAAACGATTGTCTTCTCTCTGCAGCCATTAGAAGCCATTCACCTGCAAAGCCAGTCCTTATCTTTGTGTCATCCAGGCGTCAGACTCGACTAACTGCCTTAGATCTGATTGCATTTTTGGCAACTGAAAATGACCCTAAGCAGTGGTTAAATATGGATGAAAGAGAGGTAAAATCACTCATTATGACTCCTTATACTTTGCAATATGCACAAGTTGGCACACTGTTAACTCATGAGAGGGCATTGTGGGTGGTGGAAGTTTGGGAAGGGATCACTGTGACTGATTTGTGCCGAGTGTGTTTGGTAGAAATTTTTTGTAGGTTACTACAATGGATTAGGCCAGTGCTGTCCAACTTCTATGGAATTTTTCTGGTCTACATGGTGGAGGGACAATAATGGAAGCCAGTGTTAGCCACTCCCCTTTTAGACCACACCCACTTTAAACCACATCCTTGTTACCACAAGACCATGTCCACATTAATAGCACACCAAAAAAACAAATGGTTGGTGCTTACTGCAGGGGTGTCACTCATATGTGAAAAAGTTAAGTTAATATCAAAGAAGTACTGACACCAGAAATTAAACCATTTTTACATCTTTCATAGTATTGACTTTGTTTGCTGCTTATAATTTTGCCATAAAATATTTGCTCAAAGCTTTTACATTGCCCATCTAACTCCCCATGCTCATCTATGAGGGGGCTGCCATATTTGTGCAGCAGGAGTCCATTAGCATTAGAAACTTTAACGGACAGGCTCAGATGGGACAGTCAGGTTGGCAAAACAGTCTGGTTTAGGAACTTCAACAAACAATTATTTACACAAACAAACCTCTCAGCAAAAAAATTATCAACATGACCTATTGGTAACTTTCAATGTACATTCATATTTTAAAAAGCAGTTTTTTATCATTAGTATCACTTTAAGATATACCCTTAAATCCATATGCCTCATCTGCCCTGTGGCTATTCCAAATGCTAACAAACCCCCTGAACAAATATCAGGCTTATGCTTCACAGGCAGAGAAGGGCACACACAAGCAGAGTATGGCACACACAGGGAGCATAAGGAAGGCAGTGTATGGCACACACAGAGTATGGCACACCCAAGGACAATAGGGCAGGCAAACATTGGCACACCCAGGGAGCATAGGACATGCAGAGTATGGCACACAGGGAGCATATGGCAGGCAGTGTATGGCACATACAGGGAACATAGGGAAGGCAAAGTATGGCATACCAGGGAGCATGGGGCAGACAGAGTATGGCACATACAATGAGAATGGAGCAGGTAAAGTAGGGCACACACATGGAGCATAGGGAAGGCAGAGTAAGGCACACACAGGGTTCAAAGAACGGCAAAGTATGGCACACACAGCATGCAAAGAGCAGGCAAAGTATGGTGCACACAGGTAGCATAGGGCAGGCAGAGTATGGCACACACAGGGAGCATATGGAAGGCAGAGTATGGCGCACACACAGGGAGCATATGGAAGGCAGAAGAGATCAGGAGACAGGGAACCCTATCATGACCACTCTAAGATGTACTACATACAGTGACACAGTGCTGGTGCCCCATTAGCATTTTGAATAAGGTGTGAACAGTGTGGGCAGTTTCAGTCTGAGTCTCAGGTGTGAACAGTACAGGGCGTTAGGCTGTGAACAGTAGAGGAGTCACAAGTGTGAACAATGCAGGGGGGATTATGTGTGTGAACAATACAGGGGATTACAGTGTAAATGTGAGGTTTAAACAATGCAGGGGCCAGTTAATCTCTGTACTGATACCTTTTAAAGTTTACACATTGTAAGTAGACACAACAGGCAGACTGTCATGTGGAGGGCCACACAACGGGGGCTGCAGTTGGACAGCCCTAGATTAGGCTTTTCAGTTTTGTCCCTTCTACTTTACCGTTGTTTGAACAGCTATTTGTCCACAAAATAATCAGTTTCTTTTGAATATATGTATGCGTTGTATTGATTGTAAACATAGTCACAATGTAATTGGTGACGGGTGCTTTGCAGAACACGGAATTTTATCTTTCACTTACTAAGATGGTTTCTAACAATAAATTTGGCAAAGACCAAGTCATTCCCCATTAGTTAATAACAAGCTATTTGTGAAGAAATCTTTCTTGTTACTCCCATAAGTGTTGTTGCTTTTAAGTCTTTTGTAATAAGCTTGGCACAAATGCAGTTCCTATAATGTTTGTTTCCTTTTTAACTTATGCTTCAACTTTATTATTAGGCTTTTAGAGTAGCTTATTCTGGCACTAGCATATCAGCAGGGAGAAAAAATAATGCAATCGGTAGGTGATGTGCTGAATGTTTTATCTTGCCAGTTATTGCATGTTTCATTTGTCTTATAACTAAATAAAGAAAGCAGCAAGAAATCCTCAGTTAGGAGTCTTAAAAATTTGCTGCAAATGAGACACCAAATGTAGCAATGCACTTTTAAAATAAACTTGCCGCTATTCAAATATAGTTCTTGATTGTGTTGGCTATAAAGACCCTGCATAATTATATTTTTAAGCATTGCCATTAACCATACAAATCACTGTATGTCACTGTTCCCTCTAATGATGTATTCGGGCAGCTTGCTTAACATATTAGTTTGCTTTTACTGCCGCGTTTGTTTTAAACAGATAGCATAGCGCACCATTATGTCTTTTCTCAAGGGATGTCTCATTTTATGGCACAAAAGTGCGTCATAAACAAATGAACACTTAATTATCAGAGAGAAGTTTTTACTTCATTTAACATCTGTAGCAGATGTGCTGGCTGTAAATCTCTGTCTAATAGACTTCATAATTTTAACGCTAATGTTTCTTGGCTCACCCTCTTTTCACTGGGCATTTGCAGGGGCATTATTCAGTAGCATATGGTCCGAGTCTGATGTGCCTTAAAATGCAAACAATAATAATTAGGGCGTGTAAGCCAGAGTTTCTAGAAAGAAACACAAGAATAAAACATGGAATTTTGGCATCTTGAATCAATATATCACACTCAAAGGGACATAATTGGGCAGCACAATCTGTTAGCTCATTCTTGTCCAATCTGGTCTTGTCTTTTATTTTGGAGCCAGCATTGTCATCATCTTTCTGAATTATACCCTGGCTAGAATGTTTTTCAGATGGAAGGTAATGTATCTCTTCAAATTGAATCCCATCTTTCTACAAAAGCTTTTTAACACCCATAAATTTAACTTGCCAAAACGTAGGTACCATAACCTTGCTTAAACGGTTCAACACTTTACCAAGGCTCAAAGAACAAGGATTTCTCTTCCATCGTCCTTTGAAGAAGATTAGGTTTGTCATGAAAGAGATTTTATTTCTTCGTATCATGAGAAGAAAGGGAAATCCCTTTGTAGTGTTTTTTTTCCCTTCCAGCCAGCATACAATAAAATATGCATTTGACGTCCATCACAAATGTGTGTTCAGTTATGAAAGTTTTGATAACAGATTAATGAAAGTTAAAAAAGAAAAATACTGTAAAGTAGAAGATAACAGCTATTTATTATACCAAACCACATAATGATTGTGATCTCTTTGATGGAGTCTTAAAATGTTTCACTCAAAATACAGAAATGATTTGAATTATCTCTGTTTTAGCACACGCGATAATATAGTGGAAAATGTACCCCTGACTGTAATTTAGAAAGATATAAGTCACCAAGGAGGAAAAGGGACCTTTTACAGGTCTTATAACTCTGAGGTGACGTCTAATATCTTTATAAATTTAGTCGGGAGTACATTATTCATTATAATCTACATTTCTGAGGGTCTGTCAAGAACCTGTAATTTCCATCTCTCGCACAATGCACAACTATTAATTCCTTATTTTGGATCCCCACATTTACGTATTGCATGTTGAGTTGCAGGATAGTGCCCTGTGGATGAGGGGGCAAGGGACATGGGAGAGAGTGTTCTGGGATCCCTGCAGGTGTGGATGTGTTTCTGTATGGATCTGTGTAACACGGTGGGGATAGTTACTCCATACTCTTCTGTTTTCTTCTTTAGGGTGTGAATGTGGAGTCTTATGTTTTGGTGGCTTTGTGGTTCCTGTTACTATAAGTGCTATACTTCTATTGGTTCCCCTCCTCTCCCCTTGTCAACTGTTCCCTCTTATGCTGGTTAATGTTTGGGTGGATGGGGTCATGCTATTGATTCTGGTGTGCAGGATTGCACAGAAAGCTCCTTAAGTTTTGCACTGTAGACAGTAAGTCTAGAGGCAGAAGCAAGCATGCAGCCAACATGTTTAGTTGAGCATGGGATAAGCATTAGATTGAGAGGTTCTTGAAGAGGTGGCCAGTCCCGTGGCACAAGTTAAAGTAGAGGAAGGCTGTGGTAGTGGACAGAAAAAGCTTGGCTGATGACACTAGGTAAGACACACAAAATAATATGCATATCTGTTTTAGTTATAAACAGCACGTTCTAACGTAGGAACATGCCATTCAAACATATAATTTACAGTTTGTGCCATAGGGAAACGGCCAAACTGTAGAACATATATCTACTGGCGTATTTGATAACATGAACATAGTTACAAGGGTTGAATTCGAACATTGTATTTTACATCTCATTTCATTTGTAAAATACCAAACTAAAAGAAGTATTAAAGGACTACATTATAGCCTGTTTTTGGTTCAGGTTTTTAGCCATATACATTTAAAGCAATGCTAATACCATATGTAAACTTTTTTTTTCATCAAAACAAAGCACTTTTGGCAATACAATTACAAGCTTGCAGAAACCTTAGTCTAAATTTAGGTGGGTAATAAAACTATATTTATATTCGATAAAGCATTTATACTATTTTTGCTGCTGCTTTGGCCAGTGCAAGAGAGAGTCCCTCTCCCCCCAGTGATTAAGGCTTACTTTTTCATTCCATTTTCTATTCTGTCCAAACCATCCTAGATAGTGAAATTGGTTTAATTTTGTTGTTAAGTGCAGGCAATAGCAAAAACCATATTTCTAAATAAAAACAATACGCAAAAAAAAACACATGTCATAAGGCCTCTTTATTTATATACTTTATATCAATTTGTGCATTTTTTTCATTACAATCAGTTATGTGTGGTTTCTGTCCAATTTAATTGAAGACGTGCCCTTAAGGTACAAAACACGTAGGCCTATGGAGATGTGTAATAAATAGAGTTTTTTACTTTTTCTTTGAGTGCTGGTTGACTCTGTTTTTTTTCTATTTGCTTAAGGCCTCTTTAATCACTCATGTTGATAAAGCATGTATACATGCATAAAAGATGCATATATAAACCATAAAGGATACTGAATTAACTTTAACAGTTTTCTGCTCAATGTATAGTCTTTGTGCTGAATCAAAATATTTCAGCATTTTATTGGATTACAGGTGTTTTTTCATATGGTAGTACACTGAATATAAATATCGGAAACTGTCTTTTATTTTTATATTGTATGCAGAGTTCTGTATATATTGTGAGTGAAAACATTTATTAGGTGTATTGCAATAATATAATAGAAGGTAGAGGGAGTTACCATTTTACAGCATAAAAAAGACATCAGACAATGGAGAAAATTCTACTGAAACTCTAGAGAGCTGTAAGCTTTGAAATTTGTGCCAACTGGTAAAGCAGTGTTGTTTGCTGAAGTGATTTATGTGAAAGTCAGCAAGGGAGGTCAGCAAGAAGTGACCAGAGCTTCCTGCTGCTAGCTTGTCAGAATATTAGTGCACACTTCTGCTAAAGGTCCTCTCCTTTTTCTCAGCTAAATTACTTTGCTTAGCAGGATATGACTAACTGAACCACAGGCCACTGCACTTATACTGGGTTGCAGAACAAGAAAAACATTGTAATCACTAATTTGTTAGTAGCAACATCAATTCAGTGCGACAAGGTTTTACTTTTCCAAAAATATAGAATGTGCAAAACTGGATAATGAAAAATAAATAGCATTTTGAAAGTAGGAAATTCCCATAAAAAGGCAAAGCAATGCAATAAAATTAAGGCAAAATAAACAAATGTATGTCATTTTATCCTCTGAATTTGCAGTTGCGGATTTAGATCCTTTAAGCAGGGGTAAGGCATAACTACAGCTCGCATCAAAAAGTATAAATAAAGCGGTTGTACTTATTTCTCATGCAATTTCAAAGAAGAGGTCTGCACTTCGATTGCATTTTAAGGGCAAGATTTATTAACGGTCGAATAGTAAATTAAAATTTGAATTTTCAAATGTTTATTTTTTTTTGGTGTCAAAATTCACACATTTTAATTTTAATCTCCCAATTTGAATGTAAATTTGAATGTGAGATTTATTACACCTCAACATGGAAACAGTTCTAATTTGAATATTTGCCACCTAAAACCTGCCGAGTTCATTTACAAGTCTATGGCAGAGGTCCATTGAACTATTTGAATATATTAATTGCCTTCCTGACATTCAAGTTTTTTTTTCGGATGGACAATTCAATTTGATTTCAATTATCTGGTCTGGAATATTAGACATTTAATTTTTTTTGTAAATAACCTTCCATTCGAGTTGTGAATATATTCAAATTTATTAGAGTAAAAAAATTCACATACATTCGAAATTCAACCTTTGATAAATCTGGCCAATACTGTTGATAATTAGCAGAAATTTAGCATGATTTTATTTTTATTATGAAGCCACAAGTGGTCGATAGATCACTGGAAAAAATTCTAGGAAATATTAATTTCTATTTCTGTCTAACGCTATGTGATATATTTATGAAATAGTAAATACAAAATTCACCAAATTTCACTGCAAACACATATAAATAGGGCTGTGGCATTTCGTAGCACAGGCTTTTTTATATTGCTAATGGCATAAAAAACTGGTTTCTCGAATGCCAGCTTATTTAAGAAAAAAAATATTTGCAGGAACAAGTCACCATCGACTAAAATCACTTTTTGACTTCTATTAAACCTAGCTTTAACTTGAAAAGTATTTTCTGGCAACTTTTCTCAGCATTTTGCTTAATACAGACTATTAAAACTTTCAAAGAACTTTCTCAAGTAAATTTGTGGGGTTTTTTTCTCCATGTTTTTTTGAAACATATGTAAAAACGCAAACTTGATTTTTGATAACTATGCCCCTTCGTAAATGTTCTTTCTTTTTAAAAAGGATTTCTGGTTTCTCAGTACTTGATCCCAACTAAGACACAATTAATCCATGGAGGCAATACAATCCTATTGGGGATATTTAATGCTTAAATTATTTTTAAGTAGACTTGGGAATGGAGATCCAAGTAAAGGTCCCTTATTTGAAATACCCCAGTTCTCGAGCATTCTGGATAACAGGTTCCTTATCTGTACTAAATATTCCACTCATTCAGTCAATACATATGTAGGCAGGTAAATAAGTAATCCCACAATACCCCTCATATTGTACATCGATTATTTTTTGGGCCCTTTTCAAACAAAAACCTTACGCAGTGCTTTACATTTATTTATAATGCACTTAAAGGTCTCTTGAAAGACTAATAGGTCTTTCACTTCATTCAGCATATGTTTTAAAGATCTCTATTACACTCATTACGTTTTAATTTCTGAATCATTGACCCTAAAGCTGGTAATGCAGGTTTTCCACCCACTATCCTCTATAGAATATTTGTAGAGTTTTCATTATGCCAAATATTAATACAAATATATGCCTCTCTATACATAACTGGTATATGTGGTGGCCAATTGAGGGTGGATGGTACAGTCTTCTAGTAACAACTCTCAAACTATTTTTCTCTTCTTTTATAGATGAATGATATTATTGGAACATTAAAGGATTCCAATCTGAAACTGACTCTTGCATTTGGCATTGGAATGCATCATGCAGGCTTACATGAACGGGATCGACGGACAGTGGAAGAGTTGTTTGTCAACTGCAAAATACAAGTAAGCTTGCTAAGGTTGAGAGTCCTGGTAAATTCTAGTTATGTCAGTGCTCCTGCTAAAATAACTGTGGATGCCACCATCTTTCCTGCCATTCCTATAAGACATTTGTTTACATATATATTTAAATGTTTTATATATTTAAATGTGTACATATATATTTTTTGTTTTCCTTACTTAAGTTTCTGCATATTTTCTAGGTCCTTATTGCCACTAGCACACTGGCATGGGGTGTGAATTTTCCAGCCCATTTAGTAATTGTGAAAGGAACTGAATTTTACGATGGAAAGACAAGACGATATGTGGATTATCCCATTACAGGTATGCTTCTTAAATGAAAATCAGTTTAATACTTTTCGTTTTACCCGCAACATGAGTTATTTGACACTATTTGTAAAACATAAAAAATGTATCTTTAAACCAACAAAATGGTATTATTTAAATACATTTGGCAATTAGTATACCTGTGCATCTCTATGCAGCAGTATGCACTTTCATTCATTTGCTTGATTACTCAGTGATGTCTTTCCCTCAGCATCATCTTAGCCACTAATTTCTGCAATAAATTATTCTCTCATTCTCTCTCATAATGGACAAATAGGAAAGCCCTGCATTTATATATATTGTGCCTTAAACATAATTAGATGGTAATTGCTCAACAAGTGTGACTGGGTCAATATCCGTTATGTTTATTAGCTAACTATTCTTTGTTGCTTAAACTTAATTTAAAAGAGATACATTTAAATATTTACACAACTGATTAAAGTATTGTGGACTTGTTTGCCTCCCATATTAGATGTGCTTCAAATGATGGGCCGTGCTGGTAGACCTCAGTTTGATGACCAGGGAAAAGCTGTGATCTTAGTCCATGATATAAAAAAAGATTTTTACAAGAAATTCCTGTATGAACCATTTCCAGTTGAGTCAAGGTCAGTTAAAAAAGCATATTTGTGCAAAGAAAATAATATTTTCTTTTTACTTATTTTTCAGTTTTTTTATCTTTCCCATCCCCTGCTATAATTTGACATGTAAGTCACTGTCTGGTTTCATAAACTCTATAGAAAGAAAAGAACAGAATTGAAGGTATACATTTTTTTAGTTTTTTTTTTTTTTTTTAAATCAAGGTATGAATGCAATGAATCCAGGATTCGGTTTGGCATTTGGCCAGGGTTCTGTCTTTTTCAGCAGGATTCGGCCGAATCTTTGTGCCCGGCTGAACCGAATCCTTAAAATCATGTGACTTGTCTTCACAAAACAAGTACATGAAAAGATTTTTAGGCGTGCAGCGCAAATTCTTTCATGGAGCATTCGGGGGTTAAGCTGAATACAAAATAGTGGCTTTGGTGCATCATCTTAATGATGTTTTCTCATGAATATAGGTTATTTGTGTAGTTACTGCAACTAAATAGTTGTTAGGACAGCAAAAAAGTCCAGCATGTTACTGATTAGGGGAAGGGGAAATTAAAAGAATTAAAGCAAATTTTATAGATAATTCTGGGAATTATCTTAGATCTTTTGGCATAGTTTTTGTGAATATGCGCTGTAGGAATTTGTCTCTTTCTGTAGATATCTAGTAAATGTAGTTAAAGTGTGCTTCAAAAGCGGATTAGGCTCCTTGCAGCCCCGGGTGCAAGCCGTACCCCCTGCCAGGGCAAAGTATACATGTAGCAAATAAAGCAGCAGCACTCCGGTATCTTTGAAAATTTGCAAAACTTTACTCAAATGCCATTGGTTGCATCTTTAAAATTAAATGCTACTTGCAGAACGTTTTTCTGTGTCTTAACATCGTTCTGATCTTTTAGCTTAGCACAGCATACGTTTTACCTGATTAATTCCCACATTCAATTTATGTATCACTCAAAGTTTCCAAGACCCCAAGCTATGCTAATGACAGCTTCTAGATGTAAATCATTATCATCATCATCATTTATTTATATAGCACTGTCAAGATACGCAGTGCTTAGATGTAAATCCATGTAGGTATGGATACCAACTAATGTTATATGTTTTATACATGCAAACTTGTTTAAACATACTTCATACACATCTGGTTATAAACTGAACTGATATCCTTCAATCTGATTGTGTAGTTTGTTGGAAGTATTGTCCGACCATCTAAATGCAGAGATTGCAGCCGGAACCATTACATCAAAGCAAGACGCAATGGACTATATTACATGGACATACTTCTTCCGTCGACTCATGATGAACCCAAGGTGAGACAGCTAATAATATATTATTATAGCTATTCATAACATTAATCAGTAATAAAACATGAATTATTGCATGTTTTGTACACAGTATGTACTTTTGGGGTTTCTTGTTCTGTCTCCTCTCTATCGGTTTACTAGAATATCATTATCTTTGAAGGATAATGAAGACTGTTTTGCTACTAAAGTAGTACAGCTTTGCCAAGGTCATCCACATTGCAATTGCATGAACTGTTTTGATTATATAAAGGGATAGGGTTATGTGATATATTATCCAGAATGCTGGGAACCTGGGGTTTACCAAATAAGTGATCTTTCTGTAATATGGATCTCCATACTTTGTCTGATAAAAAATCACATAAATATTAAAGGGGTTGTTCACCATTGAGATAACTTTTAGTATGATGTAGAGAGTGGTATTCTGGTTAAGGTTTTTGAGTTTAGCTTTTTCTTCAGCAGCTCAATTTGCATCTTAACCAATCTCATAATTAGGGTCCAAATTACCCTAGCAACCATGCATTGATTTGAATAAGAGACTGGAATATGAATAGGAGAGGGCCAGAATAGTAGGGTCAGTAATAAAAAGTAACAATACATTTGTAGCCTTACAGAGCATTTGTTTTTTAGAAGGGAGTCAGTGACGCCCATTTGAAAGTTGCAAAGAGTCAGAAGAAAAATGCAAATAACAATAAAAATATAAAAAATAGAATTGGCCGCTATATAACATAATAAAAGTTACCTTAAAGGTGAACCACCCTTTTAAGTAAACCCAATAGGATTGTTTTAGCTCCAATAAGGATTATTTCCTAGCAGGTATCATGTATGTGGTACTGTTTTATTATTACAGAGAAAAAAAATATTATTTGATTAAAATAGACTATACGTAATTGGGAGCTTTTTGGATAACTGGTTTGCGCATAACGGATCTTATACCTGTATAAGAATCTTAAAAACTATAGGAAATTAACATACAATTAGGAAAGTGTGGTCTTTGGCCTAATGCATACATAGCGGCAAGTAATATTTTGTAGATTGTAAAATGCAAAAATAAACTTTTTTTACAATTTCCCTTTTGCAGCCTTTTCCCCCATTTTTTTTAAAACTAAGTACAGTACATAATGTGCAGTGTAAAATCAGTCTGCATGAAAAGTCGAAACAATTTTACGGCGGAGAATATTCCTGTGCATGTGATAAAAGCACATGTTAAAGCTTTACTATGCGTAAAAAACTGAAACTGGATTGTAATTGGATTTATTTTGTTGAGGTTGCTAAAAGCCTTGGAGGGTTAGTATCCTGTCATTGCATTGCCTTGACTATAATAAGGGGATTTAAGTGACATTGTTCAGAATCTGTAAGTGCCATATCCCTATTTGTTTTAACTGCTTTGCTGATCATTTCCCAACTATGTTGAATCATGGTGTGCTTTTGTCAGTGAAATGGATTCTTAACTGCTATGGTTAAACCAGCAATTGAGCTCCTAAATTGGAGGGTGGAGTTGCTGGCAGGTGGTATTATCCACAGGAATGTTAAAGCCCTTTACATGAATAGGCAGCTAATGATCCCTGATGCACAGACAGGGAAAAAATCAACAGTGGTCCCATTAGTTCACCCCGATATCTTAATCTGAAAATCCTAAGGCACCTGGAAATTATATAATAAAAATCCATTTTAACTGGTGTAGTTATTGCAATTTCTTCAATTCCCAAGGAGTTTCTTATATGGGGAATGTTATTGTGAGTTGACAGTAAATAATTTGTCTGAATAAATGCACTTTCCAGCAATACAGTAAAATGCTACCTTATGCCCAGAATAATACCAGCAGTAGGGACAAGTATAATATTTATACCATACAATAGGTTTGCACTCTCAGAAATAAGATTCAATCTTAAACTCAGGTGGTAGCAAAAAAATCTATGTAAAAAAACAATTTGGCACTTTACAATAGTATTGACAAAAATTCAATTTACATAGCAATGATATATATACCACCCAGAGGTTTGTATGAGGCAAAAAAAAGTTTTAAAGTTAATTTTCTTACTTTTACTATGTTGAAAACAAATATAGACCTTGAATTCTCTACAATCTGCTGATAGCTTTTACATATACACGTTATGGGATCAGTTATCCGGAAACACGTTATCCAAAAAGCTCTGAATTCAATTTTATCAAAATTATCCAAATTTTTAAAAATGATTTCCTTTGTCTCTGTAATAATAAAACAGTACCTTGTACCTGATCCAAACTAAGATATAATCCTTTTTGGACGCAGAACAAGCCTATTGGTTTTATTTAATGTTTACATGATTTTATAGTAGACTTAAGGTATGAAATTACTGAAAAATCCATTTTCCCAAAATACCCAAGGTCCAGAGCATTATGGATAATAGGTGCCATACCTTTAATTGTAGGTCACATTACATGTAGCTTTATGTATTAGGAGGTCAAGTGGAATTGTTTTTTTACTTTGCATTAGAAAAAAATAATAATTTGATCTGTTTTTTATCCTTGACAATTGATAGTACTATAACAAATACAGAAACTGCAGATTCTCCCAAAATATGTATGAATCAAAAAACTGTGCATTGCTGTGGATTTTGTCACTATATTTATTAAAATTGCATTCGGGATTTTGTGCAGAATCAGGTTTTTGCAAAAAAAAATCATGCTGGGCAGTCTGAACTGAACAAGAAAGATCATTTTCTATGTATGAATATGCACGTGCTCAAGATGATATACACACATATTTTGATCATATATATTTAACACCACTGGATACCTACCCAAGACTAACTTCCTTCAGATCTTGAAAAATTTGTGAAGAGGATTTTTAAAGGCAAAAGTATATATAGTTTTTACTATTTTACATTAAATATAAAACTAGGAAATAATTGCTTTTTAAATGCAAAGTTTTATCCCTTCTCTGTATATTTGTATGTTTAGATAGGAGTAACAATACTAAATAACTCTGCTGAGCATGCCACAAATAATAATAACACAATAACAAAGACAATTAGGGGCAGATTTATCAAAGGTCGAATTTCAAATTTATTTAAATATACTTTATTTAATATACTCACAAACTGGAATGGGAGGTTATTTAAGAAAAAACTGAAACGTCTAAAATTGAAATTAATTTTCCCGACCCGAAAACTCAAATTGAATCAAATTTGACTAAATGCGAATCGAGGTTGGATTATTTGCAACTTGAATTTGTGAGTTTTGACCAAAAATCCAACTCGAACATTTGAAATTTGAATTTACAAATCAAACTTTAATAAATCTATCCTTTATTGTCTTATTTATCATGCTGTGTAAAAAGTAGAATGAAGCATTACTGGTGATGTTGTCCATAGCAACATAAGTAATTAGATTTCAACAGAAAACAAAAGCTAAGATCTGATTGGTTGCTATGAGCAACAACACTGATAATCTGGTAATGTTTCACTCCACTTTTTACACAGCATGATAAATAGACCCCTAAGACTTAGCCCATAATGCCCTTGCATGTTGTATTCTATTTGAATACACAAAGTGAACACATGTGAATAGTCTTTTATTTTTTAGAAAGACTGTTTAAAATGTAATCAGTCTGTACAATTTAATGGGAGTCTTTACATTTGCTTACACATGGAAATTTTTTATAAATTGTTGGGACCACAAAAAAGTGTAAAATGCAGGAAAACATGGTTTCACTGAATCCGTGCTCTGGAATGCATTTGTTGTGTTGTATTACAGGCTTACTGCCCACTGAATCCTTGCACAATAAAAGTTGGAGTTATGATAAAATGTAAAGAAAAAAAAAATCACAATTTTGAATTATTTGTAGAATTAATTTGAATTTAAAAGGTCCACCCATCACTATTTCATTGTATATGCACTACCGTTTGAGATGGTTGTGTGATTGTTTTCCTTCAGCATTTTCTTCTCTCCCTCGCTGCATGAAGCAGACTGGGAAATCTACACAAGGAGCACTGGGCATGCATCATTATCTGCTTCACAGACAGCTAGATCCCTGTGACTGGAAGCGGAATGAAATGTATTCTTTTCCGAACTAGCAAATTGTAAAAAACAAAACTTTTAATAGTAATGTAATTGGACTATATACATTTTGGGTTTTTTTTATTCTGAATAAATAAATATTCTTGTAGTATTATGATTAAAATTGAATAGCTTTGCTTTTGCAGGTCTGAGCACAATAGGAATAGAGTTCTTATACCAACAGTGGTAAATACTGTATACCATTTCTGTTTGGGCATTACTGAATGCACTACCTATAATTATAATCTCCAAACCCATTCTTGTTGAAAGTCATCTGAGAAAAATGGATCCCTGCCTTGAATGTGAATAAAGTAGTTAATGTATTATCAGATCTCCCAAAGAGCCAAAGTGCAGTTCTGAGCTTACAGCTGATATTTTATTCAGACTTTTTCATACTTTTTTTTTTTTTTTTTTAAATAAAAACCATTTTATAACTTAGGAAGCATGTTACTCATGTGCTTGATATTTAATTTTACTGAATTTTAGATGTCATTAAAAAAAAAAAAAAAAGATTATTCAACTTTTTCAGAAACGATTTTTTTCAAAAGAGCAAGGAATATATCTGCTCTACACTCTTAATACTGAACTTCATTTATAATATGAAAATTGAATTTATGGTGCTGACTAGACATTCACATCCCAGTGTGCATATGGCCTTTCATTTAATGTGCAGTTGCTATCGCTAGTCAGTATGGAGCCTGCCAAATACATTTATTTTCTTATTTTTTGGTGGCAGAAAGGAAAACGGTTTCCTGTACTTTAGTAGACCCCTTGTCACGTGCAGTTTTAATGAATGCGAACTTGACATTGGCTCAGTGCTATCATATAGATACATCATGAAACAAAGCTGGGCAGAATTTAATGTGGTGTATCCAATCAGTGTCAGATTCCTTAGGTAACCATACATGTTGTTTAGGTAAATGAGATGTTTCTAATAGAGCTGGTTGTAGCTATTACTTTGAGTATCTTCATAGGGTAGGGAATTTAGCAATGTGTCCAAAGAGATCATTCCTTTGCGGCTGATGAAACATTCTTTCACAATTCACTCATTCAATTGCAGGCTGTTTATTGTGTTTCGGGCATCTGTACCAGCCCAAGGCAAATACAGCACTTTAGCAGGGAAGATCTGTGCCACCAAAGATGTCCCAGTATCTCCCCATCTTTTTTTCACTGCACATGCTCTTGGACATTATAGGCCAACTTTATTTTCTGCTTGATGATTTGCAACGACCCCTAAGCTTATCTTCTAAACAGCTGCTCAGAGCCCACTGAGTATGTGAGTGTCGCAGACACTTTCCAAGATGGTGACAAGTTTGAAGTCCTGGATCATTGATGCTATTGAGATGCTACAACTTTACGCTGGCACAATAAGTTCATTGTATAAAATATGCCATTTTTTAGCCATATTCATGTTTAGGGTTTAGTTCTCTTTAACTTATTTGATTATTGAATTAAAAGGACCCTGCCTTTCCCAGTTTTTGTTTTGTTAGTGGTTTTCCAAGATAGGGTACTGATCCCTTAAAGGAGTAGTTCACCTTTATATTAACTTTTAGTGTGATGAAGAGACTTGTATTTTGAGAGAGTTTGCATTAGGTTTTCGTTCTTTTATGATTTTTCAGGTATTTAGCCTTTTATTCAGCAGTTCTCCAGTTGCTATTTCAGCAGCTATCTGGTTGTTAGGGTCTTGTTTTCCTTAGCACTTAGCCAGTGGTTTGAATAAGAGACTGGAATAAGTATAGAATGGGGACTGAATAGGGTGAGAAGTAATAAAAGGTAAAACAATAAACTTGTAGCCTCACAGAGCAATACTTTTTTGCCTGCCGAGGTCAGTGACCCCCAATTGTAAGATGGAAAGAAATAGAAAATTAAGATACTATGGGGGAAATTTACTAAAGGGTTAATTCACCAGCGTGACGTAATTTCCGCATTTCGCCGATTTACTAACGGTAGTGGCGTAAATTTGGTGGCGTAATTTCGCCAAGGAGACTCTGGTGCAACTTCGCATTCTAACGCCAGGCGGATTTTCGGTCTGGTGAAAGAGCGTTACTACGCAAATTCACTAAGTTTTTGATTTTGTTGACCGTTTCCTCTATCGCCAGACTTGCCTTCTCCACCTCAGCCCAGACGAAGTACTAATTAGCCAACGCTAGCGTAACTTCAAACTGCTGAGAGTAATTTCGCTGGCATAATATCGCCAGCGTTCGGTACCCTGGGAACAACTTCGGATCTTCATGAGTTAGCGTTGTCCAGGCAAATTTACGCCTGGTGCAGTGTTGCGATGTGCTCGACGCCAGCGATGGCGACTTTTCGGCAGTTAGTGAATTTGCCCCTTAATACTAAAAACAATAAAGAATATATAATGAAGACCAATATATAACAGTTAACTTAAGGTGAACTACCCCTTTAAGCTGGCCATATACTGCAAGATCTGTTTATATGGTGAGGTCAACAAATAAGCACTTGGTCAAATTGAGATGATACTATCAATTTGGCCCTCATACCAATGAATAGGTCATTGAGGCCTAGGAAGACCAACTTTCTGATGCAGTCCTTGTCCAGTGGTATTTTCTAATTTGTAGAATATCTGAACAGTTTTCAATCAGATTTTGGTTTGGCAAGCCTTTGGGAATGCCTCATGCATGGCCATTAAGCTATCGACTTGGTCTAGGTGAGCCAAGTCGGCAGCTTTTATTGGCTGGTGTTTAGTCACCTTTAGATACTATGTGAAGCAGAAGCCATAGGAGTCTGTTTTTTTTTTTTTTTTTATTTTGCAATGGCAATTTTCCAGTGTTAAGGAAGAACTCCAGCAGGTTTATTGTAGTGAATTTGATGACACTTGATAAAGTGCATTGACCCGAAACATGTTTCCTAACTACTACCCTGAATAAATTCACTGTAGTAAACCTGATGAAGTTCTTCTTCCTTAACACTGAAAATTTGCTGAATTTCTTGGGCCCATCACAAAGCACTTACATTTTTGTAGTGGGTTTATTGTAAGTTTCTGATGGTTCCTCATACTTTTGGAGGAATGGAGTGATTGGGCTATTTTTTGTGAATGGTTTTGTTCCGTAGCATGTCCTCTGCAGGGGCCCTATGATTTATAAACCACTTCATTCCTCTTTCAGAATGTTTACTATGCTAGATTTTATAACTGTTGAAATGAGCTGATTGTCTTGTTGAATTATTACAAACTATATTTAGATTGAATAATACAAAACAAAGGGTGGTCTTGTGAGTCGATTAAGTATAAACCAGTCGTGAGTTTTATGTTTGTATAGGCTGACCTGTACCAATCACTCAGTCTATGTATCAAAGTTCAAATCCCAAAAAGGTTTAATCAAAATACACAATATGTGGTTACAGTATTTATTATGTCTCCAGAAAGTTGTGGTAATAAATTGGATTGAACTTGCATTTAGTAGAAGCTTCCTCATAAGAACACAACCTAGAAATTGTAATCCAAATAAAAGTTTCCTTGAGGTAAAAACAGAATACTTTCACACCCATTCTGAACAAAGTTGAAAACTGATGCTACTCTGTAGGGAAGTAAGGGCTGTCCTCACTGTGATCACATTATTCAGTTGTAATCAGTGACATGAGTTGGGTGTCCACTAGCAAGTTCCTTCAATAAGGAGTGTAAAACTAGATGGCTCTATACTGAGTGAAGTAAATAAAATAGAAAATGTAAGACTTTGTTATCAATAGTATATTTGAAAAGCAAAATACGTGCAATAGGCGGCACAGTCTTAGTCGCTAAAAATCATTAGACGCAGCCAATTAACAGGTTGGTCAAACCGTTTAAAATCTGTAAAGAACAAGGATGTACTCCCAATATAGTACATTAACATAAATGTACTAAGTACTAAAATTGCACTTACAGAATTACAGTGACAAATGCGCTCCTCAAACATCAATCTAGCAATGCCCAACACATTTCATCATGGACAGAGCTCATCTTGGCAAACAATTTTTCCAAGCTTGCATTCTTTTTCTTGCAAGCTTGGAGTAATTGTTTGGCCCTTGAGGTACTTTGTCCATGATAAAATGTGTTGGGCATTGCTTCATTGATGTTTGATGAGCAAGGTCAGTCTGGAGCATTGGGGGCCCACCAGGACTGCAACCCAAAGGGCCCTCCTGGCAGTCACCAGAGGCCACCTCCCAACTTTTAAACTATGGCCCGCAGGTCTCGCGCACATGGGCAAACTATGGTGCCCCACAATCATACGTGATCAGTGTCATACCATGTGCAAACAGCACATCGCTAATCAGGGGAGCAGGTCTGGGCCGGGCCCACCGGGTTTTTCTCTAAGTGCAATTATTTTACTTAATAAAGTTATGCAAAGGTACTATGCCAGGGAGTGCACCCTTCTCTTTATTTACTTAGTATATTTAGACTGAACTATATATATATATATATATATATATATATATATATATATATATATATATATATATATATATATATATATATACAGTATATATATATATATCTATAATGTCCAACGTGATCACACACCATGATAAAAAAGTTTTAAACATAGTGTTTACTTTGTAAGTATAAAAACAGCGTAGGTTAGCTTAAGTATATATATGGAGATCTATGCAAAGTTTCAAGCGCATTGTTTGTGCGCAGGCGACAACGTCAGAGTTGCGTCATGCCGGCATAAATTCCCTAACCATGGACATTTCAACATTGGCCACCATTTTAGAAATGGGCTAAGTATGTAAATCATTATTGTTTCAATACACCCAAATAGAAGAATAGCCAAAATGCATACATTGATAATTGTGGCATGATTATTAAGGAATAGAAATAGTTTACACAAAATGCATGAAAAAACAAATGCCATAAGTATCTCAGAGGGATAAAACTAATTGATGAATAGATGAAGGTCAAACTCCTTATTCAAGCCCAATGGGCTATGGTTTTTTAACCTATGTATCCATTGAACTTCTGTCTTTTTCAATAGGAGTACCCTGTCACCTCCCCTACGAGGCTGGGGCACCTGCTGAATAACCCTAAATTGTATATCCTCCATTGTGTGTCCCTTTTCTATACAATGTTTAGAGACACTGTTGCGAGTATTGACCGTGGATCTATGTTGTGAAAATCTATCCCTTACTTTTTGAGTGGTTTCGCCCACATATACAAGATTACAAGGGCAGACTAACATGTACACTGCAAAACTAGTATCACAGCTATAATGACCCCAAATTTTATATTCCCTGTTCGCTGTTGGATTGGTAAAGGTAGCTCCAGTTAGAACAAACAGGCATTGTGCACATCCCCTACATCGAAACATACCCACCTTTGGGGGCCCCATAAAGTTGTATTGTCTGGGTGAAGGTGTTATTTTGCCTGTGTAACTGTTGTGCCTATATTACAACCCTTTCTGAACGACATCATAGGCTTTTGTTCAAATTTTGAAATTGTGGGATAAGCATCCCTCAGCAAATGCCAATGCTTACATAAAATGTGTCAAAAATTATCAGTTTGTGAATGATATTGCCCAACAAAAACCAAGCGCTACCTGTCTCCAGTAGTATTTCTATAAGTTGTTCTCCTCAAATTTTCTCTGCCTTTAGTTAGGCTAGTATCCAAAATTTCTTATGGGTAACCTCTATCTGATAATTTGCCTCTCATTTTATCTAGATCCTGTCCTAATTGGGCTGGCTCATTTGTAATCTGATGTACCCTAGTAAATTGGCTAGTGGGAATGGATTTCTTCACCGCTGCTGGATGAAAACTTTTGTATGATATTAACTGGTTACGATCTGTTCGTTTTTTGAAAATTTTAGTTGCAAACCTATCTTGTGTCCATATCACTGTGACATCTAGAAAAGCAATTTCCTGGATACAAGCATTCATGGTAAATTTTGTATCGTCATGGGCTTCATTGATAGCATTCCGGAAGGTGTGCAAAGAATTACTTATATTATAATATATATATATATATATATATATATATATATATATATATATATATATATATATATATATATATATAAATAATAAAATAATATATAAATAATAAGTAATAATATATGTAATTCTAAAACAGCTGGGCTTGCTGAGTGATCATTGAAGACATTTCACTACTCACCCGAGCAGCTTCTTCAGTTCAACTGGTGCGGGAAGTCCTCGGCATATAAACATATAAACTCTTCCATCTTCCTCTTTCCTTTGTGGGGCTGGGCATGCGCAGTAGAAGGAAAAGCCAAACTTTAACTAAAAAGTCAGCTATTTCATTCAACTGCGTATGTGTCTGCCCTGGGAAACTTGAAGAAAGAAGATGCCAGAAGAGGATGGCTCCATGGTGCTCACTGGTATAACCCAGGACCGGTGCAGTTTTCTACTGATAGCAGCCCGCTGGCCCGGGATTTCAAGTAAGTCAGTACAATAACTTGGGGGGTGCCTAACATTTGGCATTTAATGCCCACAATCCACACAGATAAACAAATGAGATGTGCTCCGAAAACCAAATGAGATTAGTGCATGAAACACACACACACAAACTCCATTACGCATGCAGAGTTTTCATAGTCTTTGAGGAGGGGCGGTAATACTTACACATTGATACTTATTGGATCGCCTGCAAACTTATATAAAACAAGTTGCATTGAAGTAAGTGTAGGAAAAAAACAAAAACTCTTTCATTCCATTAAACATCATACAAAATGTTTTTAGGGTTTAAATAACTTGTATTCTGTAAATGAATAACAATTTCCATTAAGTCTCTAATATGGTGCCACAGTTGAGTATAAGTACAATGTGTAGTCAGAGGCATTCTTGACAGAAGAGGACAGGCTTGCACATAGATTGACATTGGTTAGTGATGTTCGGACCAACTTCCACACCAGTTTGTCGGCTTCTTCTTCCCAGCATTGTTAAACAGCTTTCCTAAACATGATTCACTCTGCATTGAGGCACCATAAATTGTCGTGCAAGTATGTTTTGAAAACTGATGTGTTTATAGAAAATAGAATTTTTTCAGTCATTTCAAGAATTAGGGGTAAAAGAAACCTTTGCAAGCATGTATTTGTCTGTACATCTCCTACCGCTATGTGGGATAATTAATGCCAATTTGTTGTAGTAATACAAAATACTTGAAATTTAAATCCCAAGAGTCACGTATTCTTATTGCAGATTTGGACTATTTGGGTTGTTTTTTTTTATATTCCTATGCAGTTACTGAATCCTTTTTTCTTAAACTGTCCTATTAAAAATCAAAATATTCCCTTTGTAGAATCCATGACAGTACTGTCTTTGGCAAAAGGCTAAAGCTCACATACTTTGTACCACATTCTTCCTAACCATGTGAAAAAGCAGGGATATTTATTTGTCATTCAATGATCAGCAATTTACGTTCTCTCCCTTGATTTTATCACTCTCTCATTCTTCATGCCCAGTTTTTATAGCAATACCAATTTATAAAACTAGCGAATAAGAGCACTAAATGTGTTATGTACTGAGTGGGTAATGGTAGCACAGCATTAATATATCCTCTTTAACAACTTTTGGTTACCTTTCTTATGTCTTTTTTTTAGCAGAGAAATCATAATGTTTATTTCCATATACTATTTCCACAGCCTTAAAAAAAATATTGGAAAAGTAATATGATTGCTTGCAAAACATTTTCTGTATTCTTTGTCTACATAATCATCTTATATTGTGTACCAAAAAGTTTACAAAGAAGTCAGCAGTATACATAGATACAGGGAAGCCACGATCAGTTTCATAGTTTGGATGTTTAAGCTTAAAGTATCAACATCGACATTTCCAGGCACTGTGTATTGAAGAGTCTCTTTGAGAAATGCCAACAAATGCCCAATCTGTTGTATTGTATTTGTATTTTTCTGTATTTTAGTATTGTATCTACTTGCAAATACTGCAGCCAAAATCTGCTGATATGTTATTGTTTTTTGAACAAGCATAGTTTCCAAGTCTATTATCTACAGTTAGTATAGGTATATATAATTGATATATGTGAAGGTATAGATAACTCTGTATACATGTGTGTGTATGTATATATGTATATATATATATATATATATATATATATATATATATATATATATATATATATATATATATATATATATATATATACACAGATGCAGACGCCACATAGAGTTTGTATTACCTGTATAAAAGCACCTGTCCATTTGCCTCATTTATTTGCTTGTGGAACTCCTTGGTGGCTTATAATATCCTTATATTCTGCAATATGATATACAGTACATTATTCCCTGCCTAACCACTAAACTTTGACAGAGACAGCAGTTTATACATGTATCCCACACATCTAGGCAAATAATGGGCAGCCTTTTTCTTTAGCCTATGTCTCCACTTCCATCCTCTGCCTTTGTATATTTTATTTGTTTTCCAGAACAGGAATGTTTTATAACAAATAAAGTTCCCCATGTTTAAATGTATGATTTTAGTTATCTTGGTTGATGATTATGGATTTCCCTAGTTAAAGCTTAAATCCTTACAGTAGAGAATAGGCTAAATGTAATCATTCGGAGCAGTGGGATGTATATATACATTATGTACTGTTAATATTTTGAGGAGATGTCTTTAATGCTATAGAACTAATAGAAGGGAAAAGCCCAATATACAAAGTTATGTGTTAAAACTGGTAACCTTGCATCTGTAGTCTGAGAAACTGGCAGAACAAGAAATGAAAACATATGTTTGTTTGAAAGGATGCTACTCGATGCTACATTTTTATCCATAAAAATCACTTTCTATACCATATGTTTTCTTTTTCTCTGCAAAAAATTAGATACACATTGTTGTAATATAAAACAATTATGTCATACAAAGATTTCCATGAGATCATAGGCAGACTAGGAGCCAAAAATTGCTTTGGAGGCCTGCATTTTGCCCACAGGCTACGTACACCATTTTCATTTTTACAATGCACAAAATTGGTTTCTATGTTCTAAAATAACTATTTTTTTGCTTTTCATATCTGATATTGATTTTAGTTCTCCTTGAAATGCTATGTGCAACCCAAACATTGTTTTACCATGATTAAGCTAAATACCCCTCTTTAGATTATCCACATTCCCTTTTCTTCAAACTTGTTGTTTTTGAAGTTGTTTCCTTTTTATATACTTCTGTAAATTTTTATGATGCAGACACTCTTGTTATTCCCTTTTCACCACTGGACATAGAAGTCTTCCTGTCTATCTTGTGTGCTAACTGCTGTTCATATGAAACTGCCTTTGACTTTCACACCTCTCAGGGGACGAGTAATTGTTGTGTTCAAACAGCCTGTAATTGTGATCCTGCTGGCTTTCACAGTACGCTTCTGGCTATTAGAATCATTAAACAACTCAGCACCTGTTAACAGCATTGTAAATATTCAACCCTGCTTGTATGCTAGTTGAGACCAATATAGTGAAGGCTGGCAGAGCCCAGCTTCATAAATTAGAGCCTCTGACAAGTCAATTATTGTGAAACTGGGTTTCACTGTGAATTAAATGAAATAACATGCTGATAAAAATGGTAGGCTGTCTGTTTACAGCATGGACAAAATAATCACTGGATGATTCAATGTAGTGAGCATGAAACTGCATTGTGTTCATTCTTTAGATGTAATTAAACAGTTTTACAGTTTAACTTTCCTACCAAAAAAAACCTGAGATCTGGGGCTGATGTTATTCTGCCAGCATTAAAGGTAACAGCTACATTCCTGTGTTTTTTAAACATTTCACTATACAATGCTGCTTAGTTTAATGTTTCAAGTACGTAAGTATTGGTAGCATATCAGAATGCATTTTATCTCCATTTATTTTTAAATATGGAAAATTCGCACAGATCAGCATGGTTTGCACAGTAGACATATTTGCCCTGCCCATGGTTATATTTATAAAGTTGGATTGGAGTTGTATATTTAATGTGCCAAAAGAATTGAGAATTTTGTCCATAAGAGCTTTTTAAATATGGCATCATTCGCAAATTGGGAATATTTCTGTTTTTGCGTTATGCCACTTTGACTTTGGTGGTAGAGAAAATGCTCTGAAAAAACACTTTTGCAAATTATGAATTTAATTTACTGTTACCGCTATTTTCGTGCACAACAGCCTTGCACAGTGGCTGCACTCACGCAAACACCTGTCATTTGTGAATATTTGTGCACAATACGAATTCGCAAAACCCAGAAAGATGGGCACAGCAGTAAAATATTTCAGCGTTCAGGACAAAACATGGCCAATAAAACCATTTGCGAATAAATGACCCCCCAGTGACCGTAAATATAGTAACTGCCATAAATTACTTGAACGCTTCTTTTGTATATCTAAAAATGTAGCACTCTGTTTAGTTAAACTGCGTTAAAAAGCATTTATCAGCTTTGAGCCCCCTCTTTCTTGTTGCAGTGTTTTTTCAATTGTGACATTACAAAACTTAAAGGTATGAGACTACTTATCCAGAATGCTCGAGACCAGAGGTTTTCCGGATAAGGGATCTTTCTGTACTGTGGCTCACTATACCTTAAGTCTGCTAAAAATCATTTAAACATGAAATAAATCCACTAGGATTGTTTTTCCACCAATATGGATTCATGTGCCTCAGTTGGGATGCTAAACCTGTACTAACAGATAGCTGTTTAAAAAATGTAATATTTGTGTTTTTGTAAATTTTATGCAGTGTTATTTGAAGTGGGGGAAGTCATCATTTTAATATAAATATTTGAGGAGAGGATTTGGAAAGCATTGGTTGAGCACCTCTCCTTGAAAGGTTTGCCAGGGTTTCAGTTTATCTACAAACAAGATTGATTATGGTTTCCAGTTTTGTGTTATTCATACTGATGTATTTTTTTCCCTTAGTTATTACAATTTGGAAGATATTGGACATGAAACAATAAACAAATTCCTTTCAAATCTTGTAGAAAAGTCACTGATCGATTTGGAGTGTTCCTACTGCATAGAGATAGCAGAGGTATGTAAAGAAGCCATCTAAGATTACCTTTGCAAACAGATTTTAATGATTTTGCTTTCTATTCTTGCTTTCTGTGAAATAATCTATTGTGATTTTTTTTGCTTTAAATGGCGCCTATCAAAAAAACACCTCCCCCCACCAGTGGAGAGGGTTAATAGCGGTCCCACTCTGGTTGGTAGAACCAATGGTATAGTGTCAAGAAAACCCTTCTTGCGAAAGCTATGTTTGGTGCACGTGTCTCATATGCATAATTATTGAGTGCCACAGCTCACTCTTTATGCGAATGAATCTGAAATAGGATGAGACGTTGTGGATATTTATAGGAGCAGGCTGCACACATCATATGAAAAGTGCTCTCGTTTTAACGAGAGAGCTTGTGCTGTGGTGTAATTTTACACTTAATCAGTTATTAAAGAGCATATTAGCTGAACTTTAACTAATGATACTATCTCCTAACTCTGTTTCACTTTGTAAAAACATTTTGTAATACCTTTTTGTAAACCATATTTTAAAGTCCTTAGAAGACGAAGAAAAGGGGATGTACCAGGCTGGTATCAATATGTTAGGCACCCTCCAGCTGATGGCAGCAATTTTATTTCCCTGGGTTGTAGTTTTTTTCTTAAAGGAGCACTAGCCCCTCAAAAAATTATAGCAATTCACATGGGGGGGCCTAACGTCGGTAGCAAAGAAAACTCACATTTTCTGGAGGCTGTGGGTGTATTGCACCATACTCTCTAGATTTTTTTAATCCATCAGTTCCATGTACATTATGGGGCAGATGTATCAAGGGTCGAAATTCGACTGGGGAATAGAATCGAATAGGCAATTCGGGCGAATTTACGCGCCCGGCGAATAGTCGCACAATCGAATATACGATCGAAGGATTTTCATTCGATCGAAAGATCGATCGAATGCCTTTTAATTCGATCAAAAAATTCGAAAACAAGCCTATGGGACTTTCCCATAGGCTTTTAAAGCAATTCGGTAGGTTTTAGGTGGCGAACTAGGCAGTCGAAGTATTTTTAAAAGAGACAGTACTTCGACTATCGAATGGGCAAATAGTCGCAGCGTTTTTGTGCTCGATCTATTCGAATCATTCTACTCAGGCAAGTTTAGGCCAATTCGATAGTCGAGGAGCACAAAAAACGACTCGAAATTCGAGTATTTTTCCCTCTATTCCTTCACTTGAACTTAGTGAATGAGCCCCTATATGTTGTTTTTCTCTGTTAGTAGTTTCCATTGGCAAATGTTACAAATCTTTTTAAAGAAAAAAGAGCAAAACACACCTATTTTACACGATTGCACAAGCAGACCTCTTCTTGGGCCAGATATCTTATCCATTAGGTGCATTTAGAAATAAATTATTTAATACATTTAGAAATAAATTAATTAATAAATTAAATATGCTTGATGCTTTACCCCAATTATGCCACCATAGATTTTGACTATGTATTTTTTGTATAATGTTTCTGGCCATGTGACTGTATAGAAGCCATAAAAAAATTGCTTTTATGCTAGAAAGACCATTTTTATGTTTTAATTTAATCTTTAAAACAGATATGCCTTTTTATGTGTGTATTTCCGATCATATCTGATTTTTCAAACAATTTTGCGGCACACATTTTTTCTTTATGCATTTTTAATTGAAGCCTCATTGCTGTCACCTATCTTTTCAGGATAATCGAAGTATTGAGCCACAAACCTATGGACGTATTGCTTCCTATTACTATTTAAAACACCAGACTGTACGGATGTTCAAGGACCATTTAAAATCGGATTGCAGTGTAGAAGACCTGCTCTCCGTACTTTGTGTGAGTAGATATTTCTTAAATTGTTGTTCATTTATTTTGTAAGTCAAATTTTGATTTATTTGCGTTTTCCAAAGCGAACTGAATTGGAAGGAGGATGTATACACTGGCCATCCAGAATGGTCCCTTGGCCAATGTCATTCCTGTATTCATGCCAGGAATTTTCTGCTATCACCCTTGTTTAAGTTAAAAGATGCAGTCTAACAATAGCTGGTGGATTAGATGTTGAAGAATGCTTTCAACATTTGCTTTCCCATATTGTCCAAGGTCTTCTCTAGTTTTCTACACTAGTCCACATACATGCCTTGGTATATGTTTCTATTTTCAGATATGTGTAGAAAAATTCCCCCAACATTTCTTTATATAATTGATTTTTTAGATTCAGAAGGTTCTTTATGTATTTTGTAGCTAAAATGGCAATTTTATATTGCCATAAAGGGCTCTAGAATGCCAGTAGTTTTAATACCCACTGCACATATTGGCTACTGAAACTTTCATTATTGTTGTGGGTTACTTTTCACTGATGTAATGGAAAGAGTTTCAAGTAACCCTCATCAGATTTTATCCCCCAAGTTTATGCTGACAAAATAGAATGGTCCTTATTTCAGATCCAGCCAGGGCACAATCCTCAAGGAGATTGTATGTTTTTTCAAAGTCTGCATGGGTTTTCTTCCAAATTTCAAAAACATATAAGCATTGCATCAGTTCTAAATAAAAAATGCCCTAGTATGTGTGAATGTGATAGGGACTGTGTAAACTCCCCTAATGTCAGGGACTGATGTGAATGATGTATAATCTCTGTAAAGCACTTTATAAATGTGTTGTGCTATGTAAATAACAGCTAACAAATAAACTAACAGCTGAGGCTTATCAAGTTGCATATATTTTGTATACTATCTCCAGCCATCTTTGCTTATATTGTAAGGAATTAAAATTCATCATATTCCCAGCAAAGGAGATGCATATATTTCTAGCATCTATTTTATTGCATTTTTTACCCTCCTTTTTCAAATCTCTATTAGTGTTAATAGTGATTTAATAACCAATAAAAAACATTGTGCACTATACTTAGTTTCAATTAAATATGGGCCTTTTCTAAAATGCATCAATATGAAATAATAAACCTTAACCAAATAATTTACATGTTTCCAAATACAGTTAACTCTGACATAATTAGTTGTATAAATCTGTGTACAGCTTGACTGTATAAGGTAAATGCAAACTTCCATCTTCTCATTTCATTGGTTAGTGACCTCTTAACACACGAGTGGATATTATGCAGATTTTAATTAAGTTTGAATTACTAATTAAGTTGCTTTTCTGTCTATCGCTGTCAAAGGTGTGAATTGTAGGTTTTTTGTTACTCCTAGCATCTTGGGACAGATGTAATATGTTACGAGAATGATGTCCAGAGTTTACCCCATCCCAATCCATCTCTGAACACTGAATTAATGAGATGACTAATTAAGGCTATTGCTTCACACCCCTATTGTTAAATGGTGACATTACATCTGTCTTGTATTGATGCTTCCCTCCCACCTATTGAAGCATTTAGCAGTTTTGGCAACAGGGAATAACATGGCAAAGGGTTAGTTGTCTAATTAGGTTTAAGTGATATCAGCAGGGGAAAAGCCTTTAATAAGTAAAATAGTTTTTTATTTAGGCGTCTGTGCAGAAAAAAAAAGTTTAATGGTTTCATTGTAAATGAACAGAAAATGTTAAATGCTAAAAAATCAGCTGTAATGCAATATTAGAAATATGTTAAAACATATTATTTTATATAAATTATATTATAATTATATATACATTAAAATTAGAAAATCAAATATATTGGTGTGATTGGAAAGCTAGACTTATACTTGGTAGTTCTAAAATTACTCCAAGATGGCCATTCATGTTTGTATCTGGTTGGATACTTTTGGTAATTTAACCTACTGCCCAATCATCTGCAAATATATTTTATTTAGGAGAGGAAATTATGATCGACCATTTGGTCATATTCAATAGCAGTCTATTAATCTAAACTGAAAATTGTATCCACCAGTAACTGTAATGTGGGTACTGACTGAAACCCTTTCACCAATGGTGATAGGCTGTTTGCTATGTTCCTAATGCAGGTATGTTTTCCAGAATGCTCGGGAACCTGGGGTTTTTCCAGATAATGGATCTTTCAATAATTTGGGTCTTCATACCTTAAGTCTACTATAAAATCATATAAACATTAAATAAACCCATAGGCTGGTTTTGCTTCCAATAAGGATTAATTATATCTTAGTTTGGGTCAGTATTTAAATGCCTTATTAGGTTGTATGTTAAAAAGTAGGTATTCCATCTGTTGGCAATGATTAATTAAAACTGTGGAAACAATTGGCTTATATGTCTAGATTTTCTTTTTTAGACCGGTCATACCTGTTGTATAATATTTACATGGCTCAGAGGGCCCGTACAGGTCCATATGCTCTGAACAACAGCTGTGAATCATGGGAGGGTGGATTAAACTGGGCTACCGTGCTGTTAAAAAATACTTTTTATTTTTAATATCTGAAATGTTTCCAGTTCCTGCTACCTTTAATAAACAAAATGTTACTTGTTAAGTGGGGGGGGGGTTGTTTTTTTAAAAGCCTGTAAGTAAACTTGTTTTTTTTTCCCTCATTATTGAACCAAATCAAAAAGGATATAGGTTTAATATCCATGATTCGAAACGATTCACGTTCAAACACTGTCAGTTCTTCCTTCTGTACTAAATTTTATTTTTGATCATGTTGTTGGTAGTGAAGTACCTGTATACATCAAATGTGTTTTTCTTTGAACAAATGCTTTTCTTTAATTCTGTTTTCCTTTTTTTTTTTTTTTTAATAAATACTAAGCCACTTCTATATTTCCAGAAAAGTTTACTGTATTTTTACTATGGAATACGACAAACATTTCCTTGTAATATCCTTTAAATGCCACTAGAGGGTATAATTATCCCTAGGTAGTCTTTAAAGGGCAAATGTAATATCGGTTCAACTACTAAGCAAATCTGAAGTGATTTCCTTATGAATATGGGCATAAACCCCAAAATAATGAATTTGCCCTTATTATTTTTCTTTGCAACTAGATATGCAGATAATTTAAGATTAGTATTTCATTGTTTAACATTAATTGCTGTTTAAGTGCAAAACTTGGACATCGTTGCTGATAAGTGTGATCTACAGATGGCCTTATTGAATCATCTGGTGCGATCAGCTATTTTACAAAAATAAAATTAGTTGAAGACAGAGGTAGGATACAATTTAACCAAGAACATCAATGTGATAAAACATGGGCTGTATCTCCACTATGGAAGGGGCTGATGAGAATGATGAATCATTTTTGTAAAGCGATATTTCATGTGTGATGCATGGTTCACACATGAGGAAATTCAAAAGAGACTAGAACATGTTAAGATTAACAAAGGTCCAGGGCCAGATGGTATTCATCCCAGGGTACTTAGCCAGCTTAGCTCTGTGATTGCCAAACCTCTTTAATTTTTCAGGATTCATTGAGATCTGGCATAGTGCCGAGAGACTGGCGAATTGCTAATGTGGTGCCTCTATTCAAAAAAAGGATTGCGTTCTCAGCCTCAAAACTATAGGCCAGTTAGTCTGACGTCAGTGGTAGGAAAGCTTTTTGAAGGGTTAATAAAGGATAAGATACTGGACTTCATAGCAAATCATAATACTATGAGTTTGTGCCAGCATGGTTTTATGCGTAATAGATCTTGCCAGACTAACTTAATTTCTTTTTATGAGAAGGTAAGTAGGGACCTCGATTCTGGGATGGCAGTGGATGTGATTTACTTAGACTTTGTTAAAGCATTTGAAACAGTACCACACAGAAGGTTACTGGTTAAATAAAGGAATGTTGGCCTGGAACATAGTATTTGTACCTGGATAGAGAACTGGCTAAAAGATAGACTACAAAGAGTGGTGGTAAATGGAACATTTTCTAATTGGACCAGTGTTGTTAGTGGAGTACCGCAGGGCTCTTTACTAGGTCCCTTGCTTTTCAAATTGTCTATTAATGACCTGGAGGTGGGCATTGAAAGTACTGTTTCTATTTGGGGTCTGTGCTCTGACTGCACTCTGCAACTCACTCCGGATAAGTAAGTACAGCGCTTTGTTGCACCCTGATTAAGTGGCAGGAGGGGAAACACCTACATAACCCCTCCAACCCACCCCTCATGAATACAGTGTTGCCGAATGCAGGCAGTGCTATATTCATCAGGGGTACACTGTGCTCTGTTTTGGAGCTTGGTTTTATTAAAGTGAGGGGCAGTGCATCCTGCCCTGCCTTACCCTTCATATACTTACCACCGTGTATATGAAACTTAAAAAATAAAATAAATAAGTACTTCTAAATCAGTAATTAATCAGTGTGTGAATGCTTGGCAAATAATTTTGCTGCAGATGAGCCCAAGACAGCTGATACTATCATGTAAATTTACTGTGAGGGCAGGAATTGCAGCACTCTAGAGTTTACAGGACAAATTCCTGCAACAGGGTGCCTTGAAAGCAACTTTTTTTGGAAGCAGACGCTTTATCATGAAACATGGTATGAAGGTACAGGCCTCTTAATAGAGTAGTATTCTATGAATAGGACTGTGTGCCTGACATTTTACAAAGAAACGTTTTACTAGTTTTTGATGCTACCGATCCATGTCATGACTTTATTACACTAAGTGCAACCTAACATACTTGTAAAGGTTGTGGATGAGTAAGGCAGTGTGTCTGTTCTAACAGTTACTTAAGTAAGTTGGGTTGAAAAATGATCCAATGTCCATCAAGTATAACCCCTCCAGTGCACATACCGACATACACACACACACTCACACCGACCGCACCATACACTCACAAACTATATATACCAATATCTATACTAGCTGATCCAGGGACTAGTCCGATTGCCATTTTGGAGTCAGGTAGAAATTGTATTCCCCTCTCTGAGGCAAATTGGAGAGGCTTCAGATATATATTTTTTTTTTTTTGCCTTCTTCTGGATCAACTAGTAGGCAGGTTAAAATAAAGATTATGTTTTAGGCTTCTGTACCAGCCCAAGGCAGATCTGTGTCTCCAAAGATGACCCAGTAGCCCCCCATCTTCTTTTCTGCTGATTTAATGCACATGCTCTGTGCTGCTGTCACTTACTGAGGATAGTGACCAACTCACAATATATAGTACACATAGAATATAAATGTCACAATATAAGGCTGATTAGTAATTAATAATGATAATTACTAAATGACTACATGGCAGCACAGAAATTAGTATCAGAATTTAATAATCAGCCCTGTAGCATCAGCTGATATTACCGACAAACATCATTTTCTGCTTGATAATTTGTGATGTCACTTTCCAAGATGGTTGACCCCTTGTGACATGTTTGAAGTCCTGGATCATTGTTGCCATTGAGAAGCTGAAACTTTAGACTGGTGCAATAAGTTCAGTAAATAAAAAATGGCATTTTTATTTTTAACCCTATTAATTTTTAGGGTTTATTTCTCCTTTAAGTATCACTGTAGTCTGTGATATTATGCTTGTCCAAGAAATCATCCAAGCCCCTCTTACAGGTATTAACAGAATCAGCCATCACAACATCATTCCACAGTGCATTCCACAACCTCACTGTGCTCACTGTGAAGAACCACCTACGTCGCTTCAAATGAAAGTTCTTTTCCTCTAATCTAAAGGAATGTCCTCTGGTGCATTGATGGTTTTTATGGGAAAAAGGTCCATCGATATCTGTCTTTAATGTACTTGTAATGTATTGTCGCCTTCTTTGTGCATAGTTCTGCCTGTAACAGCACCATTTTTTACCACGCCAAATGACCAGTAGCAAAATGTAGCACAGAAGCAGAGCAGTTGCTTGCTATCTATATGATATTTCAGCCAGAGTTTGTAACAGATGCACTTCTCAACCACAAACAGCAAGGACAACTGGCAAAATGCTAGCAAAAGAATGTTTAATAGCACCTACGCATATATATCGTTGAATAAACTGAATGTGAGCTAAGCACAAATTAGCTGGAATAGTGGGCACAGATACTCACAGTTTGGAGAATTCAATAGTACTGTATAATGAGAAAAATCAAGATTGGAAGTTATATTAGCGCAGTACCTGGTGGAAGAGACTTGCTTATTTATGGGTAGAGTTACATTTTGTAAAGAAACTATTTTAAAAGGAAAAAAGTTGGAATTACCATATCACAAAAAACATTATTCAAAACAAATTATGAATTGTAAAATGATTAGCTTGCTTTGTTAAACCTTGTTTCATAGTTGGAATTGTTGAAAAGTTGCAAGCATACTCTGTCTGGCTCTAGCAAACACGCAGTCTTGATACAGAAGTATAATTTGAAACAGGCAGCAGGCAGAAAAGGCTTACTGGCGTGAAGTATAGCCACATGATAGTTAATCACTCTGTTCCGTAATTGCAGATCAGTAGAAAGCTGTAAGGTTGCCATACCTCGCTTTATAAAACCACATAAAAGATTTACATTGCTTTGGAGCACTCCCTGCGGACGGAACAGCTCGGTGCCTAATTCTTTCACTTGGATTGGCACATGCTGCAGTTGTTGTTGAATGCTATTGTGAATTCTTAATTGCAGGCATGCCACAGTTGTTTTTGTCCTCTCTCAGACCTTTCCATAATGCTGGCAAAGGCAGCCTTTGTGTAACGTTCAGCTGCAAAGTCATGTTTAAATGAACACCACCTGATGCTAGTCAGTGTTCCCAGCCACCATTCTGAGGCACTAACTACTCCTCATGTCAGCTGAGAAAATAGAGAGAATATAAAGTTGTTGACAACTCAAAGCACTGATCTATGTCTAATTTGAAAATGTATTAAGCCTATATTTATATTTAGCCTACTAAAGGATATACAGTGCCTTACAAATTTATTCACACTCTTAGCTGACTCATTCTTTTTACTGAATAACAAATCGTATGCTGATATTTTGTTCTCTGTGTTATTGCAAAGCACCGAAACAGGTTCTTGTGCAGCATTGGCTTGGATTTGCACCATCAATGCAATCTATTTTGTTTTGTGGCCAGTTGTGCCACTAATATTGCTTTTTAGAAGCCTTTTTAGCCAAGTTCAAATATTTGTGGCACAAATATAACACTGTTCTGACTCCATACTGAACACAAAATGTATTGTGGGTAATATGCTCTGTGGCTGTTTTTTATTAATAAAAATAATAGATAATCTATGCTGTGAATATAGAGAATTTACACAGGAGAATGTTTGTCTGCTAAAAAAATGAATGGAGAAAGTACATTGTTTAGCAGCACTATTCTCCATAATACAAGGCCTAAATGACACTGCAGTTGCTTAAAGGGATTGTATCCCAGAAAAACATTTTTTTTTTTCAAATGGCATCAGTTATAAATGCTGCTGCAGCAAAATTTTTCACTGAAATCCATTTTACAAAACAGCAAACAGATTTTGTTATATTTAAGTTTGAAATCTGACATAGGGCTATACGTGTTTTTAGTTTCCCAGGTACCCTCAGTCATGTGACTTGTGCACTGCAAGTTGAATTGATGTCACCCACCTCCCTTCCCCCCCCGCCACCAGCAATCCATCAACAGAACAATGAGCAGGTAACGGCTCCCTGACACCTGTCTTGCTAGGTGTAGATATGAGGATAAAACTCAATAAAAAATCCAAGTCCCATCACAACTCCTCCAGTTACATTGAGTAGGAAAAACAATAGCTTTTCTGTGCAGTGCTGGCTTTTTCTGAAAAGCACAGGGGCCAGTCCAATGGCCCAAGATGGCTGCCTTCACACCAATATTATAACTACAAAATTCAATTGTTTGTTCAGGAATCAAATTTTATATGGTAGAGTGAATTATTTGTAATGTAAATGGTGTAATTTAGAAATAAAAACTACATCATAAAAATCATTGCAGAATCCCTTTAAAGGAAAACTATACCCCCCAAACAATGTAGGTCTCTATTAAAAGATACTGAGTAAAACAGCTCATGTGTAAAACCCTGCTTCATGTAAATGAACCATTATCATAATAATATACTTTGTTAGTAGTATGTGCCATTGGGTAATCATAAATAGAAAATTGCCATTTTAAAAAATAAGGGCCGCCCCCTGAGATCGTAAGATTCACTGTGCACACATACAAACCACATGTAAGGTCACATGAGCCAATTAACAGACAGAGTTCTGCCTTTTTCTTCCTCACTTCTTCCTGTTACAGTTAGTGTTGTAGTATTTCTGGTCAGGTGATCTCTGAGGCAGCACAGATAGAGTCACGAAATGGTGGTTCAAGGCAAGAGATGTAAAAGGGCAATATTTATGTAAATATATATTCCAGTTTGGTAAGATTCTTTAATATGTCATTCAATTTGATATAAACTATCTGTTGCTTAAGTATTCATTTTGGGGGTATAGTTTTCCTTTAAGGACATAATGCTGAATGTTCTGTCAAAGCCTTGAGCTCAATCCAAATGAGAATCTGTGGCACTCTTTGAGGTGCATAATGGATGTATAGTTATAAATAAATTTTGCTAGACACTATATTACTTAATAATGCTGGTTCCTGGTTCTGGGGCAGTTTTTCTGTACAGAATTGAGGTACATGATGGCTGTTATTATTAATAGAGCAATCAACACTACATTGTTTGCTTATGAAATGATGTGTAACTCTTTCACGTGAACTGACTTTTGATTGGCCTCTAAACCAGCTATTTTCTGGATATTTATACTGTATACGTAGAATGAATTGATGTTGATTATCAGCATTAATGTTTTCTGATATATTGGTGTATTATTTTCTGTACAAATATATGTCCTCTTTTTGTGCACATGAAGAGCAGATGGATGCTTGACTGACTGCTAATCCACAGCTGCAATGGTTTCGGCAGCCCCAGCATTTCTAGGTTAGAGTGGCTTTTCTGTCAGAGTGAGAGGGCAGCTAGAGAGGGATATCATTATTCATTAGGATCCCAGTGGGACTGCTGCCAACTGAGATTAATTTTTTCTGTTATGCTTGTAAAACAAGCTCAGGTGGAATCTCTAATCCTTGGGGCACGGGTGGCAGATCAAGGAAGATGCTACAAAGCTAGTTAATTTTCTGATTCTAGAGGAAACAGAAGCTGTCTTAGATGTATAAAAACATGATTGCAAATCTAAGTAGCTAAAATCCAAATGGGAATCTTGGAAAACATCTGGCACCAGTTTTTTTCTTTTTAGGTTTTTTTTGTTAAGTGCTTGAAAGTTTGTATATGAGCCAACTGGTTTGCAGACCAAGTTGGGCTTGGGTACACAAAAGAGAGTTCTTATATTCCTTTATAACATTTATTTATATTTATAGCTTGGCTGGTTTGCTTTTTTAGATTTATTCATGTAATAATGGAATATAGTTCAGCTTTATTAATGAGGAAATGTTTCATTATTAACTGGAAAAAAAACTTGGATGAAGTAACTTCCTTATGAAAGCAAAACCTATATTAGAAAATAAAAGGTAAGGATTTGATACCTTGATTATCTACTTTAATAAAGGTCAAGGCAGGGATATAACTTGATTAAATATAAAACCTATATTAGCCCATCTTTATAAATGTTATTATGCAAAAAATATAATTTTTCTCTCTATAAAAATGGATAAAATTGCTGCAAACGACTGCAAGAAATATGGCATATATATTCTAAAGTAATATTTTACATATGCTCGATAACAACCCATTAACAGTTATTTTAAACCCTCCAAAACATGTGTTTTCTGCATTCCTAAATTGTGCAAATGATTATTATTTTATCTTTAATAATGTTACATGATCTGTTTGCTTTTCTTTTGCTAGGTTATCCTGATCAAAATGTTAGTGCACCTTAATTAGTGTAAGCATATTTATTAAATTCTCGTTTATCTAACATTTTTATTTATTATCCAGGTATTGTCACCCTTTAACTATTGAATGCATTGTCATTTCTAAAATTATTGGTCAGATATTTTATCTAAAATCCCTAATCCAGTACAAGTATGGGACCTATTATACAGAATGCTTGGGACTTGGGGTTTTCCAGATAAGGGGTCTTTACGTAATTAGTAGGCATGTACGAATAGATGAACAAAAAAAAATGCCCTTGTGCAAGAACTCTTAAAAGCACAAGTGAACTTTCCCAAACCCATGTAAAATAATACATTTTGTATTAACCAATTCCTGCTTTAAAGTCAAACTATACACAGGTATGGAATCTATTATACAGCATGCTTCGGACCTAGGGTGTTCCAGATAAGAGTTCTTTCCATAATTTGGATCTCCGTAAGTCTACTAAAATAAAATCAATTAAACATTAAATAAACCCAATAGGATTTTTTTTTGCCTTCAATAAGGATTCATTTTATCTTAGGATCAATACAAGGTAATGTTCTGTTATTACAGAGAAAAAGGTAATAATTTTTAAATTTTAGAATGATTTGGTTACAATCAAGTTTATGGGAGATGGCCTTCCTGTGATTCAGAGCTTTCTGGATAATTCGTTTCTGGGTAATGGATCCTATACCTGTACATTATGGTACTTGTAAGTTCTGTGTGGATTATCTATTCTAAAGTATCAAAGCATAGTCTAATTTTCTCTAATATATTTGATTTTTACTTTTTATTTTCATGGTATTGCTTACTTGATATCTTGTCACTGAGACTGGTGATGCAATAACTGGTTGTTATATCACTGATCAAATATGTAATAGAGATATATTCTCTGCAGCATCATTGATGTGATCTAATAAGTAACTTAATACTTCGGGCTGTGGGAAGTTAGGACTTTGTGCAACCATAACTGACATGTTCCTTGATATTTGATTTATTTGATATATTGTTTTGAATGAACATACAGGCAGGAAGGGATTTTAGGCTGTTTGCAAAGAAGAACTCCCAAATCAATTTAGAATTCATTAACTCCACTGCAATATTTACCCAGCCCTTATATTTGCTCTTCAAATTTGTTTTGTATAGGGAAAATGAGAGAAACAATATTGTGGCTTACAGTTCTTTCTCTGTAGTAATATTCTCTGACTTGAGCTCAGTTTACTGAAGGATGGTATTTACAAAATTGTAACTAATATTAGCAGATTCAATAGGAGTCATCTGCATTTTTTCACCAATAGTATATATTCAATGGAAATAATGCCTATTGTAAAAGGTTATTACAACCCCTTTTTATTTTTTAAAGTTTGGACAGTGTAAATTGGAGATAAGAGAATAATATGATGTGCACATCGTTTAAAGCAGTGATCCCCAACCAGTAGCTCGTGAGCAACATGTTGCTCTCCAATCTCTTGGATGTTGCTCCCAGTGGCCTCAAAGCAGGTGCTTATTTTTGAATTCCAGGCTTGGAGGCAAGTTCTGGTTGTATAAATACCAGGTGCACTGCCAAACAGAGCCTCAATGTAGGTTGCCATTCCACATACAGGCTACCAAATAGCCAATCACAGCCCTTATATGGCACCCCAAAAACATTTTTCATGCTTGTGTTGCTCCCCAACTCCTTTTACTTCTGAATGTTGCTCACGGGATCAAAAGGTTGGGGATCCCTGGTTTAAAGACTATGTTTTTATTTACTTTGAACGTTTAGCAGACATTATTGAAACAAAGGCTTATTAAAACTAGTTGTTATCTCAGAAATGATCACTCCCAATTATGTGCGATGAATAAGTGGTAATTGTCACTGGGAATCTGACTCTATATGGTACTTAATGTATTAAGGCAATAGAGTGTTTCATGTGTGTTAATTTTTTTTATTGTTGCTGTAATTATTTACAGTATACATTTAGCCAAAGTGTTTCCCAGGAATACTTTTTTATGTGATTGCATATATGAATGTATTTTTGGAGACAGAAGTGATAAGCATTTGATTTAGCAGCTGGAAAAAAACAGCAATGATGTCCAATAAATTGTATATTAAGTTGAAAAGTATAATACTGTGGCTTTATTCCTTAACCACAATATGTCTGTAATAATCAGCTGCTAGCTAAAAAAAAAAAATAGGAAATGATTCTACTTGCAACAGCTCTCCAGTTTAGTTTCAGTAATCTGGTTGCTAGGGTTCAAATTGCCCTAGCAACCATGCACTGATTTAAATAAGAGACTGGAATATGAATAGGAGAAGGCCTGAATAGAAAGACGAGTAATAAAAAGTAGCAATAGCAATCCATTTATAGACTTACAGAGTGCTTGCTTTTTAAATGGGGTCATTGATTCCCATGAAAGCTTAAAAGAGTCAGAAGAAGGCGGCAAATAATTCAAAAACTGTAATAAACAAATAATGAAGTCCAATTGAAAAATTTGCTTAAAATTTGCCATTCTACACAGACTAAAATTTTACTTAAAGGTGAACCACCCCTTTAATAAAAGTGCTTTTATGCTCTACCCACTGTGGGGAAAAGCACCAGTTGCCTACTACACTTGCGATCACTTGCCCTATAGTCTGTTTTGTTTCTACCAACAGTCTGTAGCTATATCTTGTTTGGAGCTTCTCAGTGCAAGAGTGTGATTAAGTTCAGCGTGTGATGGGAACAGCCCATTATTTTACACATCAGTTAGGCAGAGAACAGAGACCAACGCTACATACTTTAATATTTTTAAGATTTACAGATAAAATGTATACTGTACCTTGTTACTACTCTGTATTTGATGGACACTTAATATAGACTGTGCCCCCTGCTATTTTGCATGAAGAGTAGCTTCCTGAATAAATTTGAATATTTGTTTCTACCTCAAATCTAATGCTACACTTAAGTTCATTTTACTATATTTCTTACAGAGTAGATTACACGGACATTACCAGTCATGGAAATAGTATATTCTTGCCATCACATTCATGAAAGAGACAAACCAATTCCTGAATTCCTGCCAGAGATTTTTAGTTTTGCTGACCAAAGCCATTCCATGCCTGGCATCTCTGAGACACATGCCAGAACACAAGGCAATTTGCAGTACAGTAGAACCCCCATTTTAAATTTTTCAAGGGACCAGAATAAAATCAGGGAAATGTATTATGCATAATATATAGGTGGGACCACAAAAAAACTATGTAAAGTGAGGGAAAACTTAAAATCATGGGGTGTAACATTGAGGTTTTGCGGTATCTTGCCCATTGTAAAGTACTTTTGTTGCTTAATTGTAATAAAAAAATATCTGTTTTGCCATATGTTTTTCTGAAGGAAATCACTTTTGACATCTAAACTGAGTCAGGAGTTTCCTTCACTTCCAGCTAGTGACCCCATATTGCTCTGAAGAGAGTGGCAAAGGTCTCCAGGCTCTTGACCCTTGATCATCAGGAATGCCATGTGCTGACTGTACCTTAGTGATTTAAGTATAAAGGTGAATTGGTGAAACTCACGCCCTTCAGGCTTTCTAAGTGATCACTGACCTGTTTGACTGCCTCTGACCTGTGTTTCACATGTGTTATCAAGTATTGTTTTTGCACATCAGATCTCCTTCCAAAATAATGGTTGTCTACGTTTGAACTGAAGCTTGATTTTCTAGATTTTAATGGACTTCTCATTATACTACCTTATACTAAATTACTCTTATATTTTCTTTAAGCTTTGTAAATGAGCATTGTCCATGTCTTCCATCCAGTCTGCAATATTTGTACACTGTGAAATATTTTTTTATGAATAGGACTCTTACATAGGTGTGCTTTTTTGTGAGATGCAGGATTGAGTACAACTAAATGCATTATACCCATTCAGATTTGCATTTTACTAGAATTCCATTGCCGTTTTTTAAAAACGACATATAGCTTCTTTATTGTAGACACATGCACATAGTGCAGTTATTACACACACAAATGCAGATACAGTAAATACATTATGTGGGTTATTTATTAAAGGTCAAGTTGTGTTTTCCTGAATTTTCCGAGGTTAGTTTCACTAAAAACACTAATTTTTGAGATTAAAAAAAAAACTTTTTTCAAAATGTATTATCCTCCAAAGCTGCAAAAAGTCTGAATCCAAAAATATTCCAGCTAAATGGTCATGTAGAAGTCTATGGCAGAGGTTCCTTGAACTATTTGAAGATGTTTTTTGCCATCATAATTTTCAGGGAATGTTTTGGTGGTTTGCATGCAAAAACTAGATCAATTTGACGTATTTGAGTTTATTTTTTTTTAGACAATAACTCGATCAATTCGAGTATTCAAGTTTTTTTAACATTTGGGTTTTTTCATAAATAAGCAAACATTCGAGTTGTGAGTTTATTCGAGGTAGATAAAAAACCTCACAAGCTTGACCTTTGATAAATAGCCCCTATATGTGTTTGGATGTGCTCAACATTGATGAACAAAAAAATGCCCATGTGCAAGAACCCTTAAAATGCACAAGTGAACATTCCCAAACCCATGTAAAGAGCCTTTAAAATAATTCCTTTTGTATTAACCAATTCCTCCTGTAAAGTGAAACTATATACAGGTATACGATCTATTATCCAGAATGCTCAGGACCTGGAGCTTTACGGATAAGGGGTCTTGTCATCGGAAAACATGTTTTTTTCAAAACACATCAGTTAATAGTGCTACTCCAGCAGAATTCTGCACTGAAATCCATTTCTCAAAAGAGCAAACAGATTTTTTTATATTCAATTTTGAAATCTGACATGGGGCTAGACATTTTGTCAATTTCCCAGCTGTTCCCAGTCATGTGACTTGTGCCTGCACTTTAGGAGAGAAATGCTTTCTGGCAGGCTGCTGTTTTTCCTTCTCAATGTAACTGAATGTGTCTCAGTGGGACATGTGTTTTTACTATTGAGTGTTGTTCTTAGATCTACCAGGCAGCTGTTATCTTGTGTTAGGTTACCTTCCCATTGTTCTTTTGTTTGGCTGCTGGGGGGAAAAGGGAGGGGGGTGATATCACTCCAACTTGCAGTACAGCAGTAAAGAGTTATTGAGGTTAATCAGAGCACAAGTCACATGACTTGGGGCAGCTGGGAAATAGACAATATGTCTAGCCCCATGTCAGATTTCAGGAGCTCTATTAACTGATTCATTTTGAAAAAAAATTATATCCCCATGACAGTATCCCTTTAAGTCTACTAAATAAATAATTTAAACACTAAACTCAACAGAATTGCTTTGCCTCCAATAAGGATTAATTATATCTTGGGTAGGATCAAGTACAAGGTACAGTTTTATTATTACAGAGAAAAGGGACGTCATTTTTAAAAATTTGAATTATTTGATTAAAATTGAGTCTATGGGAGATGGCCTTCTTTTAATTTGGAGCTTTCTGGGTAACGTATCCCATACCTGTAAAACAGTAATTTTTCAAAAGGAAATGTTTCCTAAATATGTTCAGCTTTCTACCTTAACATACCATGGCTCATTTCTTCTTATATAAAATATTACTGACATATTGCTAGAGTAATAAATGATAGACAGATAGATATATTATATATATATAGATGTATTAAATATATGGCATATATATATTATATTTTCATGGATTAACCAAACCACAGAAAGTATAATAATATATTTAATTAATTTTAGCTCAGCAGCACAGAAACTGTTCTGACATAAACTTTTCCAAACTCCACAAGATGTTACTTTAAGAAGCTAAAAGGTTGTTGTGCAAAAAAATGTAGTTATGAGCCATTTGCCGCTAACAACTGGATATCAGATTTGTTTCTTAGTTCTATGTATTTCAAGCAAAGGTCTTTAGTATGAAGCCTTCCATTAACTGAGAATTCATATATGCTGTGCTGGAAATAGCACTTTTTGAGAATGTGCATAATGTGGTTAGGCGATGGCTAGTAGGTGGCAACATTACATTTCCACATGTCTGTCTATAAAATGTGCTCTTGGAGGTCTTTCGCATATTTGATATCATTATGGAGCAATTTGGATTTTGTTTTGCTGTTTGTAAAGTACATTCAGAGAAAGTAATACTTTGCTGCATTTCTTTGATAATAAATTGAGGCTGGGAAACGCGAATGTGAAACCCAAATGCAACATTTATGCTGATGGTTATGTTCAGACAGTGCTCGCTAATTATTAGAGTGCTTTAAGAAAAACGAATGAATAGATCTAGTGTAAATGTCCATATGCTAAAGCATTTGCAGAATTTGCTGAAAGGCTTACTTTTATTAATAAGAGGGCGTATATAAAAAATCCTACTTCATCCTATTCTTTTTCCCATGTCACTGGATGTTATGCAAGGCCAGCATTCAATAAGGGTTTGCCTGTATGGATATGGCAGCATGCATAATCTCTCTAACTAGCGATGAAGTTGCTGGCCAAGAGAACTTGTTGATACATTTATGTAGGCAGCTTTTTCTTTTCTATTGTATATCACTATGCTGCCAGCATATATCCCATAGCTGCTGGAAATGACTTTACTTTTCTATTCGCTGTGAAGCCCAGCAGACCTTCTCAGTTGCAAATGTTTAACCATTTGCCTGCCGTAGAATGCAGAATATATAGGGGGTGGGAACTCGAGGACTGGAACTCCACACCGTGTAGATCGTAAATTTGCACATATCTTTGCCAGCTATGAGAAAAACATGTTGCCTAGAAACTAATGGTGCCGGCTGTAGCCTGTCACTGGCACCCAAAAAGTTAAATATGTCAGAATATTTCAAACTGTCTTTACCCTAAGTCTGCTAGAAATAATTAAAACATTAATAAACACAATAGTATTATTTTCCCACCAAAAAGATTAGTATCTTAGTTGGAATCAAGTACAAGGAAATATGTTTTAAAATTTTGAATTATTTAATTGAAATGGAGTCTATGGGAGACGACCTTCCCGTAATTAAGATCTTTCTGAATAACGAGTTTTTGGATCCTATACTTGTAGTACATTATTAATCACATTCCAACTACCTGCATCACAGTCTGTTGACAAATGCAGCTGAACTATGTCATTATGCTATAGTTTCATTGTTCATTAATTTATTGTACAACCACTGTTTTTTAAATATTTTTGCAAAGATGTGTGTAACTTGCTGGCACTATAACTATATATCTAGATAATATAGTGAATAAAGTACCTCCTCTTGTAAAATAAACGGATATTATAAGTCACCGAGGAGTTTCATGGTTTTTATACAGGTCATCGATCTCCGAGGTAACTTCTAATAACCTCATATTTTACAACTGGGGGGTTCTTTATTTATTATAATACACAAATTTCAATTAGTCATGTGACAGAAATGACATCAGAACTCACCGTTTATAACTGATGACATCAGAACTCACCATTTCTAAGGATATAATTTACAAGATATTCATTATTTATATATTTTTTTTTATCCATAGTTTTATGGAAATACAAAGATATGCATTTATGCACGATTGATATGTATACGATAGATGTGAAATTGTTGATTTTTTGTATATATATGGATATTCAGGGGCACGCCGCCAATGAGTTTCTCAACTCGCCTCAGGCGGCAACGCAGGAGAGGTTTCCAGGGGCGGCAAAAAGCAGCTCCTGGTACCTTTTAAGGGCCGAATTTTTGGGTTTTTAAACCGGAAATTCGGCTTTACTATTGCGAGAGAGCGCAATTGCGCACTTCGCATTAGTGTTCCTGCCGGCGAGGGAGGGGCAGCATTGAAGGAACCGCCTCAGGCGGCGCTGTAATTAGAATCGGCGCTGTGGATATTCACTATATATGACAGACACTTAATTGAAACACATGATTCACATTGAAATGCTGATTGAATGAGGGCACTGATTGGTTTGTAATGGAGCACTTCGTTATTTAATGTGGTTTTTAGAAAGTTTGGTATCATCCTTGAAAAAGGTCCAAATGTGGACCGAAACGTCTGGCATTTGATACTACGAAATAAAATTATTACGTTTTTAAATGGAGTGCTGGTCTATTGATAAATATATATATATATATATATATATATATATATATATATATATATATATATATATATATATATATATATATATATATAAATTTAACTGAAAATACCATACTCTATCCAGTTAACCACAATATTGTATGTGTTGTATTATCTCTGCCGTCCTATTGGGCATTGCCTAACCTAGTATTCAAAATAGTGTTTCTTTACCAGATTCTTTACCAATAGACTTGTAGGGGGGAATTCACAAAAGTGGTGATACTGAGACAAAATAAAAGTGTAGATAAGTGTCAGATTTGCCACTAAATTCACAGATTGGCTGAACCAAAGCAGAGCAAGTTATCTTAGAATTGATCTGACACACGGGGAATAGTTATACTGAGCTTTACTCCTTTTTAAAATGTCGGGAGGAAATGTCATTTGAAATGCTGTTTCTGCACTATGTTTATGTTTGAAAGACAAATTCATAAAAATGTCTGTAAAGTGTCATTCTTTCACTAAAATATGAAAAGTGGCGGTGGAGTAGGCGGGTTTCTGTTTGTGAATCTGGAGAAAGTATTTTACTCCAGTTTGCCAAAACTTTTATTCCAGAAATGGGCTATCTCCACTGTTGTGAATTCCCACCGTAGTGGCAAATTAATCAGGTTATCGGTCCTGTTCAGTATTACTAGAATTAGTTTTAATTCTGTATACAGTATAAGCATTTTTAAAAGAACATTTAGTTTTTTCCTCTTTAGAACCTCCCCAATTCTGTTACACAAATGATACACAAAGCCATGAACACTGCCAGCACCTTCCGTGCTACTGTTTTATTACTGCTGAAGAAATGTAGCAAAGTACGGTCACTAAAATCCAGCTGCTCACCATGTGGCCTGTGCATGTGTGTGGGGGGAGTAATCTTTCCCAATGCCCTTATTTGTTTTCCCCACATAAATCTGAGCTTGCGTAAACCCTGTGCACATGCCATGTAGCCATCTGTGAAAGTGTTGGCTTCCTTTTGATTTGTACTCGAGCGGAAATCTAAGCTAATTGTATTCTTGTTAAGAGTTTTCCAGCGTCGCCCACCAATAGCCTGCTGAGAAGTGTGTAACAAGTTGTGTTCATTAGCTAAAGTTTAGGATTAAGTACATGTACTCTTTACAAATGGATGCCGCCATCTATTTTATATCAAAAATATAGATGTAATATTTACAACCTGTTTACCTCTGATAATTGAGTGGTCATTAGCTAAATATTTGCATATATTAAACAAGAATTTACTTTTTTGTGTGTCATTTTCTAATGCATTACAGGGAATACAATATGTCAGTAGTTTGCTTAAGATAAATGTTGTTTTGTGGTTTTAGATGCTCTTGCATAGTTTGTTCTGTGTTTTGTGCACCTGATGCCTAGCCCCCCCACCGCAAGAAGCTGCGCAGCATTTGGGTCACCCGTATTGGAGAGAGTTTATCTGGGTTGTAAGTGCAATGGGAATGAGTTATTTAATTGGTCTTCCATTGGGGACAAAATAATTATAGATGAATGCTTTGCATCTTTTATCTGTGCATTGCTCTAAAAAAATACACTAATGTTACGTGACTTTTATGTACTGCAATGAAACAATTGTACACTGTGATGTGCTTCATATTAGGACTGTCCAAGAAAGGCCAGGGCTACTAAATTAACATTCACAGAATTATCCTGTCAAATTAGAAAATTTATTAATAAAACTTAATTAATCAATATTAATATACTACTGCAAATGATGATTAGAAACAATAAAGCAGTATGTAAATAAGGTATATTATATACAACAGTACAACAATACAATAACATAGAATATTCAGTGATCCACTACATAAGTAGAGTACTGCTTACACGATTTCTTATAAATACTAAACTCTCTAAAGGTTTATAAATAATGATGCAACAAATCCTCCAAGATTCACTTTGAATCGTTAAGTTGTGTCAATATTTAAATTTTATTAAGTCCACATTTGAGATTTTTGCATTTTTGGAATTCCAAAAAGAACCCCAAAAAATGTACCAGAAAAAAACTAGAAACGCAATCACTTAAAAAACATGAAAAAACAACTGGTGCGCAGTGAAATCGACATTCTTTTCTTATTTTATTCTATTCTTCTTATGCTATTTTCAGTTAGCCTGCCACAATTTGAAGAAATCTTGAAAATCCAAATTGAAAAATAGCTTGAAATATAAAAATACAACTCCAATTGACATCTGCAAGAAGTTGCCAGCTTTTAAATGGCACATTTTTCTTTCAAGTTGTTTCACTCTTGAGAATTCAAGTTTTGGAAAATCAAATTTGCCATTTTTGCCACAATTGTAAATTGCTAAAATTTTGTAAACTGCAAACAAATCTGCAGAGAAATCTGCCAATTCAGAACCATAGGGAACTTTTTATCATATGATTAACGCTGACATTTTTTTAAAAATCAGTGTAAAATAGCCAAATGTATTAATGTCTGTGTTTGATTTTACTTTACATTTGATAAAAATAAAAAACTTAAAATACCGTGATGGATAAACACCATTTTTTTTATAGGATTTTCAAGTGGCTGCTTAGTTTTATGCCAGATTTTTACACATAAATACATGGTTGCTGAAAATCAATATGCAACATGATAAATACCCGCTTGAAAGCTTCAGTGCCTGATGTGTGGTGTATATGGTCACTTTTTTTCACAGTTTTAGTTAAATAGGATTATTAGGGGGTTATTTGTTAAGGTTCAAGCTGTGTTTTCCATGAAAATGTTCCTACCAAAAGCTTGATCAATTTGAGTTTTTATGTATCGCAACTCACAGAATCAAGCTTTTTTTCCCCATTCAAGTTTTTTTCTTAAATATGATTCCATTCGAGTTGTGAGTTTATTCGAGGTATAAAAAAACTCTAACATTCAACCTTTGATAAATAACCCTCCTTAATGTAATGTGAATTTTAACGCTAGACAGTTGATACAGAGTTCATTTTTTCCTCAAATTTGGATAAGCATATTGTGATTCAAATGTTAATATATATTTGCCAAATCCAAACATTTTAAATAAAGTACAGGTATGGGACCTGTTAGCCAGAATGCTCGGGACCTGGGATTTTCCGGATAACGGATCTTTCCGTAATTTGGGTCTTCATGCCTACTAGAAATCATTAAACATTAAATAAACCCAATAGGCTGGTTTTGGTTCCAATAAGGGTTAACTATATCTTAGTTTGGCACAAGTACAAGCAACTGTTTTATTATGACAGAGAAAAAGGATATCATTTTAAAAAATTTGGATTATTTGGATAAAATGGAGTCTATGGGAGACGGCCATTCCTTAATTCGGAGCTTTCTGGATATCGGGTTTCCGGATAAGGGATCCTATACCTGTATATTGATTTTAACTGATCTTGCTGTAATGCTACTACTTTTGCATTGTGTACTTGCTGTGGGCAGTTATTTATCATCATTGTATTTGTATTGTTTTGTATTTATTACTAAAGCACCACAATTGAGAAAACACATTTCCTTTAGTTCCATGGACCCTTACTGTGTAAGTGCAAAAAGGAGTTATGTCATTAGTCATTAGTTTATAGCCCTCTTAAGTCGTTTTAGTAGAGAATATAGTTGCAATCATTAGATTGTCTTTGATACAGGAGAAAGTAAAAATAAATACAGCTATGACAATTTGAGCTGCTCTAGTCATATGATCAGCACTATAAAACAAGAACACAGGTTCCATGCTCATGTGAATCCACTCTCCTTTTGTTGCTGCTGCTGAATCCATGGCATTTGCAGAACAGATTGTGGCTTGTAATGAAAAGGGAAACGAAAATGAAAAATATTGACTGAACAGCAGGGCCCATTTGATGTGATTATGAAGAATGTTTCTTTATTCTGTCTTTTCTGCTGCAATCTGAAAACAGTAGCAGGGGGTTACAAGCAGACTCCATCGCATGATTGTCAATCACTGTCATTTAACATTTGCAATGGGGAGGCATCTCTATTGTGCGCTGGCTGGTCAAATCAGAGGAACAGATTCGCAGTTAGTAGTCTGTCCTGCCTCCACTAAACAAACAAGGACAGGGCAGTCTCGTCGGCATCTCGCTTAAGAATATAATGGACTCTGCTGACCCTGCTGACCTCCATTCATCTCCGCTACTAGCTGAATCAAAGCTTCACTTGCCATTCTCAATTTCCTTTAATTACTGCCTAGCTGCAGATAAGAAAATTAACAATCTCGACTTAAGAGTCTTAAACAGGAAATTAGGTCAACAAGTTTTTCTATTTTGTTGTTGCATACTCTCATGGAATAGAAGCTCGAGATCAGTGAATACAAATGTGTGAGGCTCTGCTTTGTCAACCATAGTGGCTCCTACTTATTCTTTCATTTAACTTAGGTTACAAAATTTTTTTTTAGAAACGCTTAATTGTGATTGAGTTGAGTTAACACTTGTGTAAAGGATAAAATGCCTTTATACAGCAGGGAAAATAAGTATTGAACATGTCAACAGTTGTTTTTCAATAAATATGTTTCTAATGGGGCTATTGACATGAAATTTACACCAAAAAAATCCACACAAATAAATCCATAAATTAAGTTATGTGTAATAAAGTGGAATGACAGAGGGAATTATTGAACACGCTTACTGAAATTTATTAGTAGTAATACTCAATAGAAAAGCCTTTGTTGGTAATGACAGCCTCAAGACACCTCTTGTATGGATAAACTAGTTGCATGCATTGCTCAGGTGTGATTTTGTTGAAGGTTCTGGGGTTCTCCTTTGTGAACCCTGATCTTCAGTTCTTTGCATAGATTTTCAATTGGACTCAAGTCAGGTGATTGATTTGGCTGTTCTAGAAGCTTTATTGTTTTTCTCTGAAACCAATTGAGAGTTTCCTTGGCCATGGCTGGATTTACATAGCGGGCACCCCTAGGCCCGCTGTTGTTAGTCTCCCCCCAGTCCTCTCCCTTTTATTCATGCAAATTTTCATCATCAGATCCGGAGCAATGTGGATTGGTGCACAGGAAATTATGAAGAATATTTTATCTTCTGCGAATCGCCAGTGTTTCTGAACCATTGTGGGTGTGGTTGGCCAGCATGCTGCCCCCTAAAATCCTGAGAAAAAATCAACTGAGAAAAACCTTGATGTGTTCAATAGTTATTTTCACTGCTGTGTATGTATGTGTGTGTGTATCATACACAAGCTCAATTAATTTTCAATTTCTATTACTGAATATCTGTTCTAAATGGAAATATAAAAACCTGCAGCCCCATAGTTCCCCAAGAGCTTCCACTGATAAGTAAATCATTTTACTTCCTGAAACACTAATCCATGCATGCCGAGTGCACAACTGTTCCCATCTGTTTAACCTCTGAAATTGTTCACTTTGGTTTATTGCATCCAGAAAGAACCCAAAAACTAGTTACTGAAGAATAAATGGTACAAAATAAAACTCAAATAAACAGTGCTTAGTGATACCACCCGTTATAATTGGTGCTTAGTGAGGTCACTTGCGAAGTTACTCATTATAACTTGTGTATTATAAAAAATAGTAGTAATGTAGACCCCTGATGTAAAATATGAGATACCACCTCATGATGTTTATAAAAGCACTTAGCCTGCAGCTTGTGGCCCTTATGTGGTCATGCATATTTTACAATATGGGTATATATTCCACATATATTATATATAATTATTATTGCAAAATATAGAGGGTTTTTTTCAGATGCAAATCCAAAAGCCTGCTTCAAAAACTTGCCTAACACCATCCTAGCCTGTATTGAGCTGCAGCTATTATATCTGATCTGCAACTATTAATAAAAGTATAGCAATTGCAGTGATCATTAGCTAAAATTAAAAAATCGTTAAAATCATACATTAAGCCCACTTATAATACCGGGAATAAGACAAACGGCTTAACACATTGTCATTTCTTTGCAATTAGTGTGTCATATGTGAGTTTAAACCATAAAGCCAATGAGTAGGATTTCAGTTACTGCTGGATGCCATGTCACCTCTATCTGTGCATAGAGTGGGATTCTCAGGAAATAATTCAAGCTGCATTAATTCAGCATTCATGCATAGTCTGTGTGCTGGCCATTCTTTTGTTCTGTGCTCCTAAAATCTTCTTATCCCTTGCACAGTGAGGACATGTAGAGTCTTCCATTGTAATAAAAAGGTGTGAACACACAGGGGGATGGGGGTCATATCAATTGAAGAATAAATGTCTCATTTGTGACTTAATTGCTTATAAATAATTACTCTTGTGAGCTCTTTGCTTTGTAGCAGTGTCTGCCTGATGATGCTCGCACTATCTGGTAGTTAGAGCAGGATAACCATAATGTTTACGCAAATATCCTGCATCTCTAAACTGAACTAAAAAATAGTCAATGTAAAAAAAAAAAATTACCTTCTATTGGATATATTTGTGATTGTTTAAATAAGATTAGTTTTGGTACACTGAAGCATGCAGCTTGTAGACTCTATGCTAAAATAAAAATAAATCACGTTGCAAGTACATGTGCTTCACAAAATATGTCAGCCTTTGAATAGTCATTATAATATTGCATGAGACTTAACTCACTCTTATTTACAGCTGTACAGCTTTTTGTAGGTCCTTTATATAAATGCCAGTCCCACAGCCCTATTGGCTGCTATATCAGTATCATCATCATTTATTTATGTAGCACGAATAAAATATGCAGAGCTTTACAATTTTTAAGTATGTTGATGCACAGCATCTACAAAAATCAACCATTAGCTGTGGTCCACGTCATATTTTTGATTGGGTCATGCAAGGATTCCTAATGCAGTAAAATATTATTTTCCTCACTGTTGTCATTTACAGATTTGAATTTGTATTTCCCTTAAAAAACAGCCCTTAGCCCGCCCCCAATCCGCTTAGTACTTACCTTTCGTGCGACGTGGCCCCACCCCTTTTGTGACACTCTACATGGCTCTGCCCCCTTTTGTGTCACGGAATGCCCCTTTTGTTCCCGGCCCCCACTGGCCGGTAAAAACTTTGAGTAAAGGTGACAACCCTATTTACAGACCTCCAGTTATAGGCATGGGTATCCAAGAAAACTATGCAAGTACAAAGTAGTAGTTTTCTTTATTTCCATAAATGTTGCTATGGTAAATCCATAACCGTCACTTCTGTATTTTATTTATCTACCGGTGGAGTCCTGAAGACAGTTGTTACTCAATTTCCTTTTTTTGCTAGTACACTGATCTTTCTGTATACACAACTGTCTCTAAATTGTACATGTACATCTATTCCCTCTGAACAGTAAAGTGCTCAATTGTTAGTATGTGATGAATCCAAGACTTTCCTTGTAGCCAGTAGCTCCAACCTCTACAACTGCTGATGTTCTTTGTAGGACTGAAGCTGGCCAAAGACGCAAAGATAAAGTCGCTTGAAAATTTGCTTTGTACGATTTTCGGATCATGTGTGGATCGCTCCGACATTTTTGTACCATGGTGATGGTCGTTTATTCGATTGGACAGGTTAGAATATTTTTGTCGGTGAACAATATAATATCTATGCATGTATTGCGATATCAATGGGTGACTGTCACTAGTATGTGACGGACACAACATCCGTGCAATTGCTGTCATGGCCAGAACATTGTCTGATTTGATTTTACTACTCTATTTAATCTGAATGGTTATTGTCTTGCACCATATGTATGATCGTTTGTACAATATGAGGCTAAAATCTGCACCTCTATGGCCAGCAATGAGGTTACTAGATGATTTCTCTGGGCACTGCAGAGAATCTCTCATTGGGCCCCTGCCAAGCACAATTTTCATTACTCCCTTTCTTATTTCCACCATACCTCTATAAAACGCCTGATTTATCTCAGACTGTCTACCTTGTATATAAACAGTCATACTGCATTTTGTACGTTGTTACTTCCTGATTCTTTTTTCTTTTTATTTCCTTTTGAAATAAGCTATTCGAGCTTACGACAAGTCAATGTCTCTGCCACCTGCAGGTTAGGATACATATATCAAACAATAATTACAAATGAAGTACTACAGAGTGAGATATAATGTTGCATTTGCATCCTCCCTGTCTGCACTCCCAGTTAACCAGTTCAGGTGCCAGACATGCGATTATGTTAAAACTTAACTTTTAAAAGTGATGCTATAAAACCACTCTGCCAAGTACAATAGACACACTACTTAAATTAACCCATAAATAGTGCTGAACTGTGTCCATAAAACCACAATTAATATAACCAACAAATGGTGGAACGGCGGTGTAGTTTAATAATTATAACCACATGTAATTATCATTATTAATTCCAAAATTAGTTAATTAGTTAGGTAATGATGGTGTAGATCAGTAATGAATCCCTTTTCTAGATCCCCAAGCAGGACTGCCGCCTTTTTTAGTTCGGAATCATTGGAGAGCTTTTGTAATAACTTACCCCGGTAGGGGTGGTGGGGCCCACCGCACTCCAAGCTGGGACGCCCGCAAGGATCTTTTGCGCCTAGACGTGCGCACCGCGTCTGTCTGCGTCTTAAAGGCGCAGGCGCGCTGACATATGACGCGCAATGGCGCGAATTTTGAATGTATTTAAAGGGACAGTTTTGATTTGTTCATTGCCCGTGAAAGGATTAGTTTTCCTGGTGCCTTTGAGCTTTTGTGAATCTGTTCCTGTTTGTTATTGATCTCCTGTTGTGACCTTGCCTGTTTTTGACCATCCTGATATCCTTACTCCGACCCAGCCTGTACTTTGACTACTCCTTCTGCCTGATCCTATTCTGATTGATTACCCGGTTTGACCCTTTGCCTTCCTGACGATCCTAGTTATCTGCCTGCCTCGACCCAGCCTGCCTGACTACAATTCTGCCTTATCCCGTTGTACTGCAACCTTCGGCCCAAAAAGACTCTGCTAACAGCCGTGCCCCTTTGCCAGCCAGGACATCTCACCTTGTACCCCTCGTTAAGTCCAGGTGGCACCCAAGTAAGCTGAGGGCTCCTCCCGAAGCCCAACGGTGGTCACACTACTGGTGAAGCCGAGACCAAGGTACTTGGCACTTGTTCTGGTATTGGGTGCCGGCCGTGACAGCTTTACTCTCACAGTAAATAGGTTAGCAAATAGTAGGACTAAGCAAATATCAAGAGTCTAAAGGAAAAGGAAATAAGGAAAAGGAAATAATCAACACCTCTCTTCCCTCCCTTCTATTCGTCCTGTTTTTTCTACCTGACTACGTAGCGAGCGAATCCGAGCTAGTCACCCACTGTCCACCTATCTTTTTGATTTTGGAAAAACTCCATAAACATAATTGTTAAAAAAACAAAACACCTGATTTAGCAATGTCTGCATCCAATTGTTTTGAGAGTGGGCACTGCATGTCAGGTTCTCTGGTGGACTTTAGGAGATCCAGCCAGACACTGGATGATTTGATGGGAGTACTAGGTGATTGTGCCTGAGCCTCGCCACGATTACAATTTACATTTTGTTAATTCATGTTAAAACTGCTGTTTTTATGGTAAGCGTCACTACAGTGGAATACATCTTAATGCCTCCTGAACATGTGTTGGTTTAGGAATATCACTAGGGTTGCCTCCAGTCAGTCTTTTACTGTCCCAGTAAGTAAAAATTATACTTGATGTAAAAGATTTTAGTAGGGTGGTTGACAGCCCTAAATAGCTTCCAAATGCTGTCTGATGCTGGGACATATGTCCAGGCCAAAGTGAGAATTTGCATAAAATGGCATCAGCTCTCAAATTGTTATTATATTACTAAAATATTTTGTTTTTCTACTTTAAGGAATCCGAGGAATATGCTGATCTCCCAGTAAGACACAATGAGGACCAAATGAACAGTGAGTTAGCAAGACACCTTCCTATTGAAGTCAATCCTCATTCGATGGATAGTGCCCACACCAAGACACATCTGCTTCTACAAGCCCATTTTAGTAGGGCTGTGTTACCCTGCCCTGATTATGCCACTGACACCAAAACCGTTTTGGATAATGCAATCAGAATTTGCCAGGTATACTTTTATCTCTTATCTTCAAATTCAAAGAAATCATTTATTGACTACATTTGTTAATTGTTGTATTACAGTCCTAAACATTTCCTGCTTTGTAAAGTTGATTTGTAAGGTTTGTTGAATAATATTTTCTTCCATATAGTGCAATGGCTGTTACAACTGTATTATTGTAAATGTTTGTGAAGCTGATTATAAACAGCATAGTATAAATGTGTATTGTCTTGTTTCAAAACATGGTTCTTTTTTACTTTCTGTCTATTATTACGATTTTACTAAAACAAAAAGCACAACTGATGCAAAAATACCCAAGTCATCATGGCCTAGACATGGAGTACATAAGATACTACTTGGAAGACCAATCTTCCACTAGTATGTGCAAATTGAACAGCTCTTCATGCCTTAGAATGACGTGAAAGCAAAGCGAAAAGTCATATCAGTTTTGGTATACATAACTAAATACAAACACCAAAACTGAGTGTATAGTATGCAGTATGGTAGACAGTCCAAATTGTATGGAAAATAATTGTTTTTTTAGAATGCTGCGACATATTCCTCTAGTCCATTTCTGAACTACCGACATTAATACTTAAGGGTCTGTGCAACAAAGCAGTGGGCCTTTTCCCTTCAACTGCAATATATAGAGCAGGACTGGTTAAATTGATTAGTGCTTAACCGATTTGGTGTTATCAATTCACTTAAGCCTTACCTATGAAATGTTAATCGCAGCTTTAATTTGTACAGAATTAGCATTTTGATTAGCTTGTGGCTAGCTGGCATACTTGAACCTCTTTGTCACAGAAATGACATTTCCATTAATTATGTTTGTTAGACAGCATTTCATCTATGAACTGTTGCTGGTGACATTATTATTTATAATTCTTTTATTCATAGTAACAGTAACACTAAATAACATGCAAGTGATGGAGTGATAAGGGTCAAGGTGAAAGGGGGATTTCAACCGCAAACATTTCAGGCAGAGGTAATACATCATTAAGAATCAAGTATGCAAAACGTGCCCTGTCTGTTAATGGGATTCTACACTTAACCAAAGTGTTAAGTAAGACGTTTGTTTTCTTGGATTGGTTAAATTATCCATAAACAAAAAAACATGCATTTGTGAAATGACCACCTGAAAAACTGGCCATATACTAATATACGCTTAATGTTGCCAAACATTTGCCCGGTGAGGCAAACTATAGATGGTGGCCTAAATTGGGATGATGTGATCATTAAGATCCTGACTGATGATTAACTTCTGGGGCCTTATCAGTTCTTTCTTGCATCCAATGTAGCAATGCACTTTTTATAAACTACAGATCATTTTTTTGGGTCAGAGTTGGAAGTTCTGGCCCAAAACCTTCAAAGGTTTGGATATTGCCAGCAAATATGTCTCTAGCAGGCCATGTCCTTTAATACCTGAGAAACAGAACAAAACTGAAAGAAAAAAAATGCTCATTGGTTTGGCAGTACTTATCATTAAATCAAACCTTGGGGGGGCGGGGCAGTTCTTGGGTTAACATTTTGGTAGAGCGTTTTGTAAAATCCGGCACAACTGTTACCATTCTTTCTGTTTTATGCATCTGTCCAGTATTCATCTGTATTCTATAGAAAAGCCAAGCATACATTTGTAGGATAACTTGGAAAGGCTTATTTTTCAAATTCAAATAAAACTCAAAATTTCACCAAATTCTGTTTATTCTTTTAACGGGATTGTTCACCTTCCAACAGTTTTTCAGTTCCTTGATTTCAGAAATAGACTTTTTTCAACTACTTTCTATTTGCAACTGTTTTTATTATACTGAAGTTTAAAGGTTCACAGTTCTGGGAGTCATCGACTCTTTAAACTGTTGTAAATTCATACATTTAGTTGATACATTTTTTATCTTTGTCCCTGCTGAGCAGAATCCCTGAGTTTCATTACAGGCAGCTGTTAGAATTGATACAATAGTTGCTAATACTCCAGAGATTTGCTGAAAAATACATCATGTAGCAAATTGTGACAACTGTAACAATGCAGAATCTGCACCAGGATCACTGAGCTGCCTTACTGAAATACCATGGTCCCGAACAATAAAAATGAACAGTAATTTAAGTTTTAATTTCTGGGGAACAATCTGAAACCAACTGAACTGAAAAAAGTGTTTGGAAGGTGAACAACCCTTTTTTAAAAAAATTACAATATCTAAAACTCAAATTGAACCATTGGGAAAATGCTTTGAATTCATATTGAACCCATCATTTTCAATGGGCCTACAATATCAACAAAATAAAAATAAAAAAACTTGTAAGACACAAATTGAAAAACTGCATAAGTTTTGCCTGGACAACTCCTATTGACTTCTGCATGATATTGCAATATTTTAGATGCAGTAGATTCCATTGTTTATATTCATTTACAAGTTTTATTTGCTTAATAAATATCGAACATTTGAGTTGAACTTGGGATAAATTGAACTTGGGATTTTTTGAGCAAAAATAGCAGAAAAAATTCAAATTTGAATGTTGATAAATCACCCCCATAGTTTTATATAGTGTCTGATTTTACATATTTAAATATCTCACTGACATCTGATATGTTTCTCTAAATAACCTTAAAGATTGTTAGGGTGGATACAGTACTTTAACTTACCCTCTGCATACCAACTTGTATATTTTGATTATGAAATTCCCTAGTTTGGCATCTTCTAGTCCATTTGCATTCTAATGTTGTGGGCACTATTTTTCTTGCTTATCATAGATTTGTATTAAAATACAATACACTTGTAGGTTATATTTGTTTCTGTGCTATGAGCCTGGTTATGCTATAGTCATAAGTTGTTATAGGTCTTAAGGGTTATTGGCCTAAAGATACCACTACCTCACTACTTCTTAGTGCATCTAGAAAGAGTATGTACTGGTATATATCAAATTTGAATTGAAAGTTCCAATGTAAACATTGACATATATTCTGAGAAGTATTATTATAGTAATATAGTAATTATAGTATGTATCCAGGGCTAATTTTCTCAGCTGGTCAAAATGTGACCACTTAGGTTTAATGGGACACAGTACATGATCATGTGTCCATTGAAACACTAAAATTATAATTGAAGCTATGTAGATGCTTAAATAATGTTAGTTGGGCGCCAAGAACCGAGAGGCATGCTCCCATAGTGTCAAACAATTAAAACAATGTATTTAATTACAAGATTAAGTATATAATCCATTATGAGACATAATGGTCAGTATAGGCTTAATTTGTTTTATCATGTGATGTGACTAACTCAGGGGCAAAAGTAAATACTTACAATAACTACCAATTCGGTATACTGTAAATGGCGTCATACTGTAAATGCTGAAATAAATAAACTTCTGCTCTATCACCCGCACTTGATTAAAAAAATCCACATTTCGCACATGATGAAATGGATATGATGATAATTTGACAAGGGACTGGTGGAATGAAATTTAAGGTAGTGATGTACAGTAGTATGCATACCAATATAGTACATGCATGAGCAGTAGTATCAAAGTAGTATCCCCACACAACAAATTGCTGTCACTGGTGGTGCTGGAGCCCCTGGATACCTGGTGTGGTATCACAATCAATATTCAAAGCAGAATAATTCTGGACTGAACCCAGATTACGTGTAGCGTGACTAAAATGGCAACCAAGATGGTGTCATTTGGAGTTCTCCATAATTATAAAATATGCATACAAGATAAAATTACATTGAAAACATCTAAAAACATCTCTATCATATAAGCCAAAAATTTACCAATATCAGAATACATAATTCATATAACGCAAATAATTACAAAATTGGACATTTCTTTCAAATTTTTCTTTCTTCTTTCGGTGAAATGAAATATAATTTGTTTTATACCAGCAGCCTGCAAACCATTTGTCCATATTTAGCATCATCTTTCAGAATTTTAAGACTATGTTCTCTAAATCTGTCTTTCCATTTTCAGTTTACTGTAGATGCCTAATCTGTATACACCAATATTCATCATGATTTGGGAGTTAAGACTTTTGACTTTTTTTTTTTGTACATATCATCAAATGCCACACAACCAAAGTCAGTTAATATTGGATTCTACTATGTTTATACACATAAATATTTTAATTTATTTTATACTGTATGCCTCCAGGTTTGTGTAACTGAAACAGGTTCACACCCAGCTATGCCAATTTGTTTCTGAGCCATTGTTATCACATATGAAATTCTCATGACTGGGTTGTGAACTGGTCCTGTAGAAATGTTTCTTGGACGATAGACTTGTTATTTTGTAAGGGTGTTGGGACATCTTGGATGACTTTCATGCCTATATAAATTCAAACAACATTGGTAATTCTATTTCATCTGTTAGCCTATTGAAATTCATTTTCTAAACTTAACATTGAGGGGAGAGGGTGAATGGCACCAGTGAGACTCATGCACATTTTAAGGGTGTCTTTGTTAATGGTTATTTGCAAAAAAGCTGTAATCATCACCCCAGATGGCTCGTGAACATCCACTGTAGTCAATTGTTGAAGCTTAGCTGGAATTGCTCAAATTTTGTAGCATATGAGAGGGAGACTCTGAGGTCCTTACCCATAGGTTTGTTGAGCAGGGTTGTGAATAATAGCTACTAGATAAGGCCAAACAACAAGCTGCAGGGAAGAATAGGAACTCAATAATAGGATTACGTTTGGATACCAGAGAGAGGTCTAAATTTGGTGGAAACCTTGTTAAGCTTACCAATTCTGAAAGGGGGAGTAATAACCTCATTTTTTGTACATCATTTCATCAGTGGTATAAGGATATTATTTCTTTCTTGGATAGACATTGGAATATACACCAGGTTGATGCACATCTCCATTTATGTATGGACACTGTTACAGGTTACCTTTAAGGGAATTGTTCAGTATAAAAATAAAAACTGTGTAAATAGGCTGCGCAAAATAAATAATGTTTCTAATATACTTAGTTAGTCAAAAATGTAATGTATAAAGGCTGGAGTGACCTGGTATCTATTTACCAGGGGTGTAACTACAGAAGAAGCAGATCCTGCAGCTGCAGGGGGCCCAGGAGGTATAGGAGCCCAAGGAGGCCCTAATTCATATACAATTTCAATAAATATTGGTAAAACAGTTCAACCTGTAGACATTTTGGTGGCCTGAAAAATAATTTGCTGTAGGGCCCAGTGTTATCTAAGTATGCCACTGCTATTTATCCAGTTTTTATTTTTACAACGAACTGTTCCTTAAAGGAAGCCAAAAATCTCTCAAATATGCTAGCTTCAAACTGCTACACTCCATATATAGTGATTTTTCTAATCCCTCATATTCCATTTGTGGTATGTTCAATTGTCCGAAAAGTACCGTATATACTCGAGTATAAGCCGTCCCGAGTATAAGCCGAGGTACCTAATTTTACCTCCAAAAACTGGGAAAGCTTATTGACTCGAGTATAAGCCGAGGGTGAGAAATGTAGCAGCTTCTGGTAAGTTTCAATCTCATTTTTGGATGGCTATTCTTAGGCGCCGGCTACTATTCTAAGGCGCCGGCTACTATTCTAAGGCGCCGGCGAATATTCTAAGGCGCCGGCGCTTGACCCGAGTATAAGCCGGCATATTTTGGGGGCTGAAAAACTCGGCTTATACTCGAGTATATACGGTAGGTGTTATTACATGTAAATATATTCCCCCCAAAAAAATCATTTGACTATTAAGATAACATTAGAGACCTAGATGTGAGATACCTATAATCATGTAGATGTGGGTTGCAGTATAGGTCTGATGAAGTAAAAACTAATAAATATATATAAGAACCTCGTTTTAAGGTTCTGAAAGTCGATACATACAGATTGTTGAGGCACATCAGTGAGGTACATAATGGGGTTTAACAGGTTTATAGGTTATTGGTATAGAACAAATTACATCTCACCTCATTGAATATACTTTGGTTGATGATCTACATGGATTTATTAGATTTATAAACTTCAGACATTTTTCTATAGTTTTTTTATCTATAGTTTGAATCCAATACTGTGTTTTGTTACTATTTGAGCTATATCCATTATGTATACTGATACTGGAATATGTTTTCTATTTATGTTTTTTTTTCTTTTTTATGGATACTGTGCGTGTTGAGGATAAGTGCCCTGCTCATGCGCTCTTCACCATATTGGTGTGCAGATATCACCATCTTTAATTTGGTTTGGCCAATACCTTATCAGATGGGCATCTGTTCGTTCATGCAAAACGTGTACTTTTTTGCATGTGTGATTGAGCAGAAGTAATTTCCTCTGCTGTTTACACTATGGGGGTTATTTTTCAAAGGTTCAGTTTGTGAGTTTTTTTCTACCTTGAATAAACTCACAATTGGAATGTTTGCTTATTTTTGAAAAAACGTGAATGTAAAAAACTCCCTATATATATACACAATTGGTAGTTATTGTAAGCGTACTTTTGCCCTTGTGGAGTCACATTTATCAAAGAGTGAAGTTAGAGATAACCACAGTCCACTAGCGTGAAATACCGCCACTCTCCATTAATTTCTATGGGATTTTTAAAGGCATATATATCAAAGGGTGAAAGTTCACCCTTTGATAAATACGCCTTTAAAAATCCCATAGAAATGAATGGAGAGAGGCGGTATTTCACTCTAGCATCTCTAACTTCACTTTTTGATAACTGTTATCCATATACCTACATCAAAGTCACACAATCAAACACCACCTATACTGTTGCAACAGATAAATTAAGTTGCCAGGGATCATTTCTTCCATAGACATTGTATTGTGATAGGAGACCTATTATTAAAAGGAAAACTATACCCCCCAAACAATGTAGGTCTCTATAGAAAGATATTGCATAAAACAGTTCATATGTAAAATCCTGCTTCATATAAATAAACCATTTTCATAATAATATACTTTTCTAGTAGTATGTGCCATTGGGTAATCATAAATAGAAAATTGACATTTTAAAAAATAAGGGCCGCCCCCTGGGATCGTAGGATTCACTGTACTCACAAACATACCAACAAACCATACATGTTAGGTCACATGAGCCAATTAACAGACAGAGTTGTGTCTTTTGCTTCCACACTTCTTCCTGTTACAGTTAGAGTTGTAGTATTTCTGGTCAGGTGATCTCTGAGGCAGCACACAGACCATCACGAAATGGTGGTTCAAGGCAAGAGATGTAAAAGGGCAATATTTATGTAAATATATATTCCAGTTTGGTAAGATTCTTTAATATGCCACTTAAAATGATATGAACTATCTGTTGCTTAAGTGTTCATTTTGGGGGTATAGTTTTCCTTTAACTTCCCTTGGGGAATCATAAGTGCAATGCATCACCTAAATACTGTCATTTCCAAATGTGTTAGGTGTATGCTAAAGTCATTTGCATTCATTGCCATTTCTCAGCAAATGCTGCATTTGTTTTTGTATTACTCTAATTTAATTAAAACTGTTCTGCGTTTGTAAACAGGTCCATTGTTGGAAGAAGCTTTTGCTGTTTATTTTATCTAACAGCAGCCTTGTGTTTGTCTGGAAAACATTAGGTGTATTGCTGAGATTAGTAACTACTGCTATAACATGTTTAATATGCAGCTTTAAACTAGAGATTCCTAATATTTCCAGACTCGTGTTGCAGCTAAGTTGTATGGATCATTTATAGCAGAAGTTAGAATTCTTCAATAGACCGAATAATATATTTTTAAACTGAAAATTATTTGTTCCCAGTACTTCCTTTTTTAATTTTTTAAATTTGAGTTTGTTAAAACCTCCAAAAAGTTTAATGATGTCAAAATAAAATTTGCTTTTGTGAGTAATATTCAGCCAGGACAATTCTGTGAAGGCGGCAGTCAATGTTTTCTTCTTGTAAATATTTACTGGCACACAATGGCACAGGGAGATTTATTCTGGTAACATATTTCAGCTGGTGAAGAATCACCTGATATCTCCTGTCAGTGGAAGCTGTCTTTCCTTCTGATATCACTGACAGGGGGTATCTGGCAGAGGAACATGTGCTATTCATTTTAGCCGTCCTACATAATTACTCTAAAGAAATCTGTTTAGGTATTCATTTTTAACAGGCATATTAAAGTGGATCTGTTCACACCTAAACTAAGTGATAAGCATTTTCCTATGGAGTCCTACTTAATATATGTTCATATACTGCCAAAATATAATATGTAAGAAGCGGACTTGTTCAGTACTACCGTTTTAAGGCCAAAAGTACCTGCAGGCACACACATTACCACACTTGCTACATCACCAAAAAAGCCCCACCAAACATAAGCAATCACTTCCAAGCTATGCATGATAATGGAAAGCTCAACAAACCTTAAAGGAAAACTATACCCCCAAACAATGTAGGTCTCTATAAAAAGATAAATAAACCATTTTCATAATAATATACTTTTCTAGTAGTATGTGCCATTGGGTAATCATAAATAGAAAATTGCCATTTTAAAAAATAAGGGCAGCCCCCTGGGATCGTAGGATTCACTGTACTCACAAACATACCAAAAAAAAAATACATGTTAGGTCACATGAGCCAATTAACAGACAAAGTTGTGTCTTTTGCTTCCACACTTCTTCCTGTTACAGTTAGTGTTGTAGTATTTCTGGTCAGGTGATCTCTGAGGCAGCACAGATAGAGTCACGAAATGGTGGTTCAAGGCAAGAGATGTAAAAGGGCAATATTTATGTAAATATATATTCCCATTTGGTAAGATTCTTTAATATGTCATTCAATTTGATATAAACTATCTGATGCTTAAGTATTCATTTTGGGGGTATAGTTTTCCTTTAAGGCATACACTTTTAGGGTCAGGGCACACAGGCAGATTCAGGGAAATTAGTCGTCTGGCGAGAAATCTCCTCTTCTTTGGGGCGACTAATCTCCCCCAACTGCCTTCTGCCGTAAAATGTAAATCTCCAGCAGGATGACACTCGGCGCGATTCGGTTTCCAAAGTTGCACGAACTTTCCTCGTGAGGCGACTTCAGAAAACGAATTGCTCCGAGTGTCTTCCCACCGCCAATTTTTTAGAAGGCAGTTTGGGGAGATTAGTCGCCCTGAAGAAGAGGAGATTTGTCATCGACTAATCTCCCTGAATGTGCCCTGACCCTTACAAGTGCTTTACCAGAAGACACCTCCCTTGCACGAGGTCAATATATAATTGCAGAAAAATCCAGAAGCACGCCAATTATTTGAGCTGGGTCAACAGTGATTTATGTAGCCCATAAACATATGCAAAATGGGCAAAGTTTTGGGCCCCTCCTTGCCCTTTATCTAGCCTAAAATGTTCAATGCAGGTATTAATACAGATATCGGATCTATCTGGAAATCTATTATCAAGAATGTTATCAAATATTGCATCGCCATTTTCCCTAGAGTCATGATCCCAATTATGGTAAATCCCAGGTCAACCTATTCAGATAATAGATCCCAATGTAGTAAAACAGTTAGTTAAATGATCAATACAATATGTTTTAAAGCCAAAAAACATACAGTATACTGGATATGGAAAAGCTATAATTGTTAGGAATCCCAAAATTAGGCAAAATACTTGTGTCAGGAGTTCATAAGCAGTTTGTCATGTTACAGCTTCCTACCTCTGTAATGTGTGCGTGTAATTTGTGTTCATTAGATATATTCTTATATAGTCTCAAACACGTCTTTCTGTACAATAGGCAATGTTGGATGTTGCAGCTCACCACGGTTGGCTCGTGACGGCTTTAAATATTACTCATTTGGTGCAAATGGTGGTTCAGGCTCGATGGATGCATGATTCTTGCCTGCTAACTGTGCCAAACTTAGAGAAGAACCATCTTCATCTATTTACGTATGTATATGAGCTTTGCTGTTGTTTATATTTATTAGTATATTTTATCTGTATTACAGTAACAAATGCCTTCATATGCTGATAGTTAAACATTTTTTTCAATTCTGTCTGAAGTGTACAATGATTTGTGTGTCCAATTATGTTAGTAAGTGATTCTTTTTTTTTAATAAAGCTTCTCTTGTCATCCTCACTCACAACTTGCTGTCTTCGCCATATGCTGCTTGCTATTTTCAAACACTGTGCTTCTGAGCTTACTCCAGCTCTTACTCACATATTCAGTTTGTTTCTGGCTTCTGGGACTTTCCCCTCTTTATTCAAACAGGCCTGTGTCAATCCTGACTCACTGATAACCATCTTCTCTCACTTCTACCTCTTGCCTCTTAAATCCTAACATGTATTGTGTTCTCCAATATTATTATTATTAACTCTCTGAGCACCCATAATCTATTGGACCCTCTGCAAGCTGGTTTCTGGCTTGCATACTCTACTGCAGGGATCCCCAACCTTTTTTTACCCGTGAGCCACATTCAAATGTAAAAAAGTTGGGAAGCATGAAAAAGGTCCCTGGGGTGCCAAATAAGGGATGTGATTGGCTATTTGTGTATAATGTGTACTGTTCTATATGGCAGTACACCTGTTTTTTATGGAACCAAAACTTGCCTCCAAGTCTGGAATTCAAAAATTAGCACCTGCTTTGAGGTAACTGAGAGCAACATACAAGGTTGTTAAGCGACATGTTGCTCACAAGGTACTGGTTGAGGATCATTGCTCTACTGAGAAGGCCTTGTACAGAGTTACACATGATCTTCAGGTTGCCAAAATCAAAGGCCACTATTCTAATCCTCTTTATGTATCATCTGGGCTGATATGGGTAGACTACTCTCTCCTGATGCAACTTGTGTAGTCATTGGGTATACATAATCAGACTGAATCTTGGTTCTCTTCTTGCATTTCTGAACTGATTATTCACTGTCTCTCTTGCTAACAGAACCTCAGCACCAGTTCCACTTGATATATGGAGGCCGCAACGCTCTGTATTTGGTCTGTTGTTATTCTCCCTTTAGGCTATGGGCACACAGGCTGTTGTCAGTGGCTGTTGCCATTCTACATATTTTTGCAGACTGAGAGAAGCAGATCTGCTCAGTGCCCCTGCTCCATTGATTTCAATTTGATCAGCCTGTGTGCAGTCACACACTGACTTCAGCTTTGCCGTTTTTTTACTGCACACAGACTGATCAAATGGAAATCAATCTGCCTGCAAAAATATGCAAACTGACAACAGCCACTGACAACAACCTGTGTGCCCATCCACTCTGTCTTTGTGAATCTAATCCACTCATTTTACATTTCAGTACCATCTCTATGCTGATGATGCCCAAATATATTTATCAACCCGTTCATTAACATCTGAAATTGATACTCAAATTTCTGTCTCCTAGCAATCTCCAACTGGATGAACCAACACCACCCTAAACTACACCTTACAAAAACTGACCTAATAATCTTTCTACCTAAGCCTACTCCCCCCTTTATTCCATTGATGAAGGTCTCATTAACCCTGTCAGCATGTAGAGTTTGGCCTCCACTCTGTCCTTATCTGACTATATTAACACCATTGTCAAAACCTATCACTTTTTCTTATGCAATATTGTCAATGTGTCCCTTTCTTTACATGCTACAACTAAGAAACTCATGCATGCTCTCATTCTATCCCGCCTAGATTATTGTAAAATTCTACTAACTGGCATTCTCAACTCCCATCTCTCTCCACTACAATCTCCATTTAATCTGTATTAAATACTGCAACCAAAATTCCCCTCCTCGTCCAAGAGAGTACTCTCCAACGCCCACTGCTGAAGTCCTTATCATGGCTAATATCCTTCTATTTGTGTCTGTAAATTACTCTTCCACTTAGATTGTAATCTTTAATGTAATTATACTTTGTATTGTGTATTTATTATTGTATTGACCCGTGTTTGTTCTATTCATTTATTGTTCTACTGTGCTATGTACATAAGTAGTGGTATATAAATAAAAACTTACATGCATACATCTGCTTGTCATATTGTTCGGAAATTAATTTGCTTTTCTTCTTTAAATGGCAGCAAATGGAACCAAGGAAAGCGGAAAGCTATATCAAGAGATTTCACCGGCCCCATTGAGTGTCTCCCGGAACTGATTGCCGTATGTGATGGAAGGGAAGATATATTCACCAACATTCTAGAACATGATCTGCAAGTGACACACATTTGCCAGGTAATGGACTTTGCAGCTAGCTCATTTTATAGCTCCTATAGATAAACTTAATTGAAAGTGAAATTAAGGTTCTGTCTAATGAGCCTACATTGTTTGAACAGTTGACTAAATTTAAACTCTATTGACGTGTGAATATGTGGTAAAAGCTTAAGAATATTTGTTCAGTTGTTGTCTGACGATAGTTTTGGAGAAGTGAATAATAATGATTACATCTCTGACAAATAATCTGACATAATCTACTATAATTACCTGCTAGTAGCCTGACGTATTTGCTTCTGATCAATCATTTCAGGGCAAAGTAAGTTTTATTTTATCCCAGTCTTGCCATTATCTTTAGAAGTTACAAACTGCTCCATTCTGTGATATCATTTTGGTTATTGGGGCATTGCTGAGGCCCACAGCACAAACGTTTTGGGACTTTTCTAAAAGGGATTATGCCAAGATTTTTTGGTGTCGTTTTTATTACTAAATTGTAAGTTTAAAATGTTATTCTTGAACCAATGAATGTAATTGAATTAGCTGTGTGTAGACAGCCATCTGTTTATTGCACCTGTTACTTTGCTCTTGACAATGGACCAGCTCTAAATTACTTAAAACACTTTTATGTTTGGTGCTACCGATCTTTTAATAAGGTACCAGAAAATTGTTCTAATACTGTTATCTTGGTAACACTATAAACGAATGCACAGATAAAGAACAGTTGCTGTATGTACATGTTATGAGTAATAGGCATACACCACTGCTAGTAAAACACTCTAGTTATATTCTGTCTCCTATAGGACTGTCAGACTAATGACTGCAACTTATTTTATACAGCTCATATAATCTCAGTATCCATTAAGTGCAGCTGAAATTGTACAGTTTGGCAGATTGTTGTTCATTTCTTCTGTTTACACTAAGACTCGAAGAAGTAAAAGTACAATTGTAATCAAAACTTGCAGCTAGAAAACAATGGCTTGGCTCCCATTGGCTTATTTATTTAGGTGGGCTAGTTCCAAACTAGAGATCTTACTATGTGCCAGATTTAAGCACCAAGTAATTGGACTCATAAGAGAATTTTTTTTTTTTTGTACTTTTTTTTTTTTCTTAAACAACTATTGCCAGGATGTCAGAATTAATAGTCCCACAGCTGCCCTCTAGCCATTGGACACCACTCACTGGCACTTATAGTTACATAATTAGAAAAGACAGCTGCTGATCTCATTCCAACCATTCGACTCATTGCAGCATTACCGAACCGCATTAGGCAACAAACTTCACCTTTGCCAAATGTGGTTTCTGTATTTAAATAAATGTGTGTATATTGGTATGTATGATTTATGGAAAAGGAACACGCACTCCAGGAGTCAGACAGTGCCGATAAAAATTGACTTTATTCCAAAAAGCTAAAACAAAGGTGTGTATATTGGTATATAAACAGTTTAGGCTCAATCATTCACATCCCACTGTAAAGGGGAGCTACCGCGAAAATGTAGTATTTAATATAAGTTGCATCTCATGGAAATAAGAAACTTTCTAAATATAATCAAAATCTTCAATATCTCCCTGTCAGTAAGGGTCAAATTTTAAATGACATCTAATATATCTTTTAGGCAGGGGCTCCCATTCCTACGAGATGTATTGGATGCTCACTATAATAAATGACTCACCACAAATAAAATGTAACAAAATAACTGACTTTGGCACAAATCCTGCATGTAGAGAGACAGGATTTCTTTCCGAGTTGGTTATTTTGAAAGTGTGAGCTCTAATACTAGGTAGAGAGGGAACCTCCCCGAATGACGTATTAGATCTATCTGTTATGAGTCCTGAATGAAGAGAGACAGATGCTGATAGGGAGATAGTAAAGAGTAACTTTATTATTTCAGAAATGATTATATTTAGAAGGTTTCTTAATTCAGCATGATGCAGCTTATATGAATTTTTTTTTTTCTTAGCACAGTGTGATATGTGATCTTGTGATCTTCCCCATGTGACGTTGTTATATTGTTGTAGAAGGAAACACAGTGGATTTAATTTTATTTTACATACCATAATTATATTTATTTAACGTATATATCAGTGACCATGTTTTAAAAAAAGTGCTGGCTGCACTGTCTCTGCTCTTCATTAGGTAGATAATAGAATACTATAGAAAGCCAGTATTATATTACATACATTAATTTATTGTAAGGTGCAAAAAAAGGAAATATATACACTAAAGTATATACATTAATTTATTGCCACAGAGTTAAAAATGTTTTATTTACAGAAATGTTATGTGTTATTATTTGCTTAGAAAACGCTTGTTGGAAGCATTGAGACTATTTTTAAATGTTAATATCTAATTGAGAAAATGCTGAGTTTTGTTATTTAAGAGAACATACTTTAGGACATATAATAACTTTTTTATGAATCTCATGTTTTATGAATCTTATTCACCCAACAAAGCCCCCCTTTCTGTACCTATTGTGTCTGCAAGAAGAAACCTAAAAAATGAATGTATATAGTAGTGCCTACTCATTTTCTAGTTTGTGTGCAGAATCAATCAAAAAGGTAAAAATACCATTCAGGATCTGGTCATTTCAACAACGAGCCAACAAATAATTTAATACAAATCTGTATTTCTCACTCATTCCTTATTTTTTTTTTTTAAAAAAAAACCCAGAATACATATGATTTGAATAAATTGAAAGAAGGATTCGCTTACCACACTTCTGTCATAATTAAAAAAAAACTGCGTTCCAACCAAGTTTCAGTTGTAATGAAAAATGATCAGAACATTGTTATAATTAGTCCAGGGAAAACTCAAAAGTAAAGTTGCCTAATTTATTTGCATAAATTGTCATTCTGTTATCTTTAACACCAAATGCAAATTGGCTCTGTCTCATACGACGATGGTTATTTGGCTCCAAAGTACTTCAATTTGCGTAGCAATCTGGTGGCGTCTCTACTGTGAGGCAATCCCAGGTAACATAAAAATTCTGAATTATTCCAGAAATTAGCAGGTTTAAAGCATCAATTTAAGTGCTAATTGCGGTAGTAATGAGAAAAAGCAGTACCACTGTGAGATTTGCATCTCCGGCCCCATCAGTATGCCTGCAACGCCTGCTAACCAGGAGAGGATTTGGCTGCTAATTAAATAATTGTATGCATGGCAGTGTTCTTGTCTGATTCAATAGATGAAGATTAATCCTCAGATAAATATGTTTGGCTGGTGTTCACAGTACCTGCAATAATAGCTGGCGTGTGAGCATATATGTGGACTCTGTAAGTATGCATTTAGGAAATATTTCATAATTTAACAGGTGTATATATACATCAATTCATATATTTTCTCACCACAGTCGTCGTGATTTTGTCTTAAACAATGTCCTAAACAAAGTTATCAGTATGCCCAGCACATGCCATTTTTCCAGCCGAAATTACGATGATCTAGCATCACTTCAGTTGAGTTAATATAAACCAAATAGAAGCATTTTTACATGCGCTACTTATGTCCTTTTATCGCTCATATGAAGTGTCCTAGTAATAAATACAAATGATTTTACGATTTAATGCATTCTTGTAAAATTATAGTCTCGTCCCATACACATAAGGATAGTATTAACCTCAAATAAAGCATTTTATTTTACCGTCTAATAAAAAGATGTCATTACCTTTTTTTTCTCTTTTTTTTTGTGGGCCAGTGGTTATTCTAGTGAAGTCATATGTGCTGAAAAACACTGTAAATGTTTTCCATAGACAGCAGACCATCTATTTATAACTGATATGATCCTCTCATATTGGTAAATGTGAAGAATCCAGCAGCTAAAGTGATTTAATTGATTTGTAAATATGCAGAGATGGGCACCTTGTTCTCTGTTTAGGGTTGGGGCAGATTCGGGGAGATTTATTTGCCTGGCGGCTAATCACCTCTTCTTCGGGGCGACAATCTCCCTGAACTGCCTTCCGTCTGCCTTCCACCTGCTCGATTTCCGAATTCGCCCCATGAGGAAACTTCAGGCGACTTTGGAAATCGAAGCGCCGCGAGTGCTTTAGTGCAGGCGATTCTTTATTCTAACAGACAGAGGGAAGGCAGTTTGGGGAGATTGTTGCCCCGCAGAAGAGGCGATTAGTCGGAAACTTCAGGCGACTTTGGAAAATCGAAGCGCTGCGAGTGCATTAGTGCAGGTGATTCTTCATTCAAGGAGGCGGAAGGGAGTTCGGAGAGATTGTTGCCCCGCAGAAGAGGCGATAAGTCGCCAGGCGACTAAATCTCCCCAAATCTGCCCGTCTGCCCCAACCCTTCGAGTAGACACACAACAACAAATCCATAGATCTCAACTGAATCTGAACGCTCATTTTCATATGGCTTCTGGTTGTCCAGTGCTTTAAAGTCGCATTGGTATTAGGGGGTTCAGATTTTTTTTGGACCTGGCCTTTATTTGTTACGTTCCTAGTTGAAAGGGGTGGTTCACTTTAAAGCTAAGTTTTAGAGGCCCATTCATCAAAGGTCGAGTTTCTAATTCATGTGAATTTTTTTTTAATTCGGCTATACTCACAATTCAACTGGGAGGTTATTTAGGAAATAATTTGCATGTCTAATATTCAATTGAATGGTTCTGACCTGAATATTCAAATTGTATTCCATTCATATTCGAGTCAGTAAGGTTATTAACATCTCCAAATAGCTCAACAGACCTCTGCCATTGATTTGCACATGAACTTGGCATGTTTTAGGTGGTGAATTTTTGAATTAGGACTGTTTCCATATGTGAATTTTTAAACTCGAAAATTCAAATTTACGATTCACCCCTTTATAAAAAAAAAAAAAAAAAAGGAAATACAAAAGAATTGGAAAAAGTCTTTATTTATGGAGAACAATCTGAAACAGCCCCTTTAAGCATTGACACATTACAGAGAAATGATTTACTCCAGCATTTTAAGACGTTTGTTGTTTAGCACTAGCCGTAGTTATTTCAGACCATTTTCACTGCTGCACCTCTACTTAATATCAATTGGTGATACAAAGCTGTTTGGAAAATATGCAGTGTATCATCCAAAAGACATGGGTAACATACATGACAGCATAGGGCAATTAGCATCCGTATACATTTTATTTTACAACACGACAAAACACAATTATTTTTTTGTACCTTTTAGGCATGGAATTTTGTATCAAATCTTCCAGTGATAGATGTTACTCTCAATATCAAAGGGTGGTGGGAGAATGAAAACCAGACGTTGCCTGTTCATACCGTACCCCCAGGAAAACAAGACAAAAAATGGATGATGCTTCATGCCGATCAAGAATATGTTCTTCAAGTAAACTTGCAGAGAATTCGTGCAGGATATAAAAAGGTACATGATTTGTTGACCGTGAAACCCTTGAGTTTTATTCATATTGTGTCTAGTTTATATTGCTCTTTCCTTCTTGTATTATGTATGGAATACTAAAATTAATATTACGTTATCAAGTGTTTACAAAATAAGTAATAATTAAAGTTTTGCACCAAAGTAACCTGTGCCCATAATTTACTCTTTTGAACTTGTAAATGTAATCTAAGGAACTTTCTTGATTCTAATCATTTTCATTTCTTTCTCATCATTACTTATACCCATTATTTTCATCTTAACTAGATCAATGCTTAGTGCTTCACCATCGCACATCTTTCCTATTCTATTTCTCTCTAGCTTGCTACTACACTGTCTTTACTTCTGCAGCTAGGTGTGAGGAAGAATTACAGTGAGCCATAATTGTGAATAACACAAGTGATTACAGAATACCCTCTGAAGAAGCCGTGTTGCCCTTCCCAGTTATCATTAAGGTTATTCCTAGAGGATAGTTGCTTGAGATGTGCACAAATTGTTTTTCATTGTACGCTAATTCTAGGCCATTGTTTCTCTCTTACTACAGGGCAGACAAGACAGCAAAGCAATTGCTCCTAAATTTCCAAAAGCCAAAGATGAAGGATGGTTTTTAATTCTGGGTGAAGTGGACAAGAAAGAACTTATTGCACTGAAAAGAATTGGATATGTTCGGAATAGGAATTCTGTATCAGTGGCATTTTACACTCCAGAAAACACGGGAAGGTAAGGCAGCTACTTACATATGCAACTCATATTTCGGGAATAGGATTGGTCATGAAACAAGATCAGGAAGACATTCGGCGCAAGATATTAATCTGCCTTACCTTGTACACACAGGAACCGCCTTCTTGTACAGTTTATGCAATATTTACTTACCAATCACTGTTATATATGAAAACTGTAGGTATTGGCAATATAACATGCACTGCCAATGGTGCACTAAAGCCCTCCTCATCTAGCACCTATAGAATAAAAAATAACATAATATAAACCATCAGACATGGCGGTAGATTCTCACATTACTGGTTCTTGTTATAATGGTGTTGGGAAAAAAGGACGTTGTCCATTTGTAAACATCACTTTATTATTAACACGTATTTTTAGAGCACCAACATATTGTGCAGCGCTGTAAAATAAATGTGTTTATACAAAGAAATCACATGAATTACATACATAGAATATACAGAGCTTCATACATAGTGACCAGTGCCAGTACAAAAGGTGAGGAAGGCCCTGTGCAAAAGAGCTTACAATCTAAGGGGAAGGGAATGAGATACAAGGTGTAGGAGTGGGCAAGATCAGAAATAAGCAGGGGAGAGATGTAGCATATGCCATTGCATTTGGTAGCAGAGTGAGGGTAGGCTTCTCTAAAGCTGGCCATAGACGCAAAGATCTGATCGTACGAATCGAGAATTCGTACGATTTTCGGACCGTGTGTGGAGAGTCCCGACATTTTTCGTCCGGCGGAGATCGGTCGTTTGGTTGATCGGACAGGTTAGAAAATTTCTGTCGGCTGCCGATAATATCTCTGCGTGTATTGCCGATCGTACGATTTTCAGTGGGAGACTGTCACTAGCTTTGGTTGGATATAGATATCGTACGATTGCTGTCAGGGGCAGAATATTGCTGATCTGTTCTTTAACTAATCTGACTGGTAAGACTTTGATCTGAATGGTTAGTGGCGGGTCGGGAGATGGGAAAGTCCGATCGTACGGTGATTCGTACGATCGGATCTTTGCATCTATGGCCAGCTTAAATAAGTGAATTTTAAGAGATCTTTTGAAAGCAGAAAGATTAGAAGAAAGTCGAACAGACCGTGGGAGAGAATTCCAGAGGAGGGGTGCAGCCCTTACACTTGATGCTATGGCATGTTGTAATGATGCTTGAACAATGTTGTAAATATTCACCATAAACAAAATGTGTCTTTTTTTCCCTCAGGTATATTTATACATTATATCTGATGAGTGATAGCTATCTTGGCATGGACCAACAATATGACATATATCTAAACGTTGTTCCAGCTAGTATATCAGCACAAGTCAACTCTGAGGTCACTGGGGCTCTCGGCGAACTAGCTCTGAAGTAACCTGATATTACAATGCTACTGCAAGAACTGTTTTTTTTCTGTAAAAACAGCTGTTAATTCATTCTGGACTGCAAGAAACTGCTTCATGCCTCCCTAGGGAAATCAACTTTCAACCTCAGTGCACTTAAGAATTTGGATGGGTTTGCTGGATCACCTTGGAAATTTCAAAACACAATTTTTTTCAACACAATGCCAAATGGGCCTTACAGATAGCTGCCATTTTTCAGAATGAGTGGACCATGTATTTCTGTGTAAAAAAAATACTATTAGCCGCATTGATTAGCAAAGTAACGTTCAGTTGATGGGATCAATCAAGGACTTGGCGCCTGCTTCTATTGTTTCTTTTTCAATGGATGATTAGTGGGAATTATTTCCGATTCCACTTGCACATATTATATAAAAGGAACAATAACCTGAAGACAGAATATATGTTCACGCATCATTTTTGACGTTATTGTTGATTACGGTTTACCTGTAAGACAGAAATGACTGTAACTGCCTCAAACAATGTTTTGTTATAAGTTATGTCAACCTGGTATTTTGTATTTTCTTAACAGTAATATTTCTGGAGATCGCAGGAATGTTTATTCTGCTTAGAAAATCAATACCAGCGGCTAGTACTTATTTAGGTTTCTTAGCCAATGCAAAGAATATATACATATATATACATATATATATATATATATATATATATATATATATATATGTGTATATATATATATGTATGTAATGTATGTATATAAAATACGGGTACATACATACCGACATCCATGCTCATTCATTTTAGGTCTGGCAGAGAATAAACAAGCTGGGCCTTCCTGCCAATAGTAACTCAGTTGGTCTGACAAACTTGATGGGTTACTCCCAATACTTTTGAACAAAAATCACAAGCTGCATGATTCTAGCACAATTTTAGTGCAATTTAAATGTGATGCCATTGAGATGAATAGAAATATCAGGCTCATCAGGTCTCATTGAACGCGCTGCATGCTACGACTTTGGTTGGCCGTTCAGTTGGCATCACTGGTGGTGTTTGCTGTATTTCATTTAACTTGCTCAGTTAATAGCTAGTTTAAATTAGGTCTAAAATTGGCAGTTTTGGTACGATATACTGTAGCTGGTAGAGACTAAGATAAGCCGTACTTTCGCTTCATTTATTTCTAGTTTTGTTTTTTTCACTTTCTGTTCTACCCGTCTCCAGCTTGGCAGTGTGTCCTCACCAACCATAAATAGGTTATTCCCAAAGCTAGATTTGCACTGTTTAAATACCTGAAAAGCTTCAGAAAAAGTTACACTCAAATAAAAACGAAGACCAGTTAAAACTGTCTTGTAGTATCACTATTTACATCACACTGAGAGTTGATTCCATAGTGGACTAATCATCTTAAGACACACACAGGACCTTTAGTCTATGGAGGGACCATTGTGAATTCTTTTCCTCCCTCTTATGAGTTTCTAAAGTACCCGGACTGGATGTAGTAGTTGTAAGTGTTCTATTTCTGGAAACAAAATAATATCATTGATAATGATCATTATTGCTGGTATGTTTCTTCCAACATTCTTTTCTTAATTCAAAAACCCATGAAAATGGATTTATATATATTCTGTTTTCTTATGGTCATTTATATTCATCTGACTTTGCCTTAATTATTTTTAGTATTTTTTTTTTTTTTTAAATGTTCTTAGATCTTGAATTGGAAAGGATACTGCACATTTCTGAAAGTCATGACAGAGTATGTTTTCTGGTATCCACAGCCAGTCTGAAACCATCAGATGTCATGCCCTGGGCCTCACAGTGACATTCCTTTTGATGCCATTGGTAAAACTGTCAGATTGTTTCTCTATGGAAAGGATGTAGATTCTGTTTTGCTTTTGTTGAAGTAGAAATGTCCACCAGGCGTCCTCTGTGTAGCAACTAGGCTTTTATGATGTTTTATCGGCTTTCCTCTCAGTCTGGTGTTGCTAGGATTTCTGCGTTGCCTTCAGACTCTATGGGGGTTGTTTATCAAATGTCGAGTTTTAGAGGTTTGTGAGGTTTTTTTATACCTCGAGTTAATTCACAACTCGTATATTTTCTGATTTAAGAAAAAACTTGAATGGATAAAACTCGAATCAGTGAATTCAGTGAAAGTTGAATCGCTCGATTTAATCGAGTTTTCGATCGAAACCCATCGATAAAAACAAACATCATAAAGGCTATTAACATCTTCAAAAGGTTCACGGGACCTCTGCCATTGGCTTCTAGATGACCTCCACAGGTTTTACTTGGAGTATTTTCATATTCAAGAAATTTCCAGGTTTTGGGTATAATAAATCTTTAAAATTTTAGGACTGAAAAATACGCTCAAAAAACTCAAATTTTTCAGGTAAAAATCGACTCGACTTTTGATAAATAACCCTCGAAATGTCTGTCTTCAGCCCTTGAAATTGCATTTATTGCCTTTAGGGTTATGTGGCTCATGTCAATACTGACATCATTGATTACGAAGGTTTTCTAACATTCACCTATTCCTTCTCATGCGTGTAACCCAGGGTGTTGCTCATTTTAAAACCTGCAACATCTTAATTGCAAGTAATTGGGGGTGCCCTTTAATTTGTCCCTCAAATACAGTTTCTACAACCCAGCAACGTCACATTGATTTCTGATGGTACAAGTTAAACCTTTAACTTGAGGAGCTGTAAAATCTCTCCATAAGACATATATATCAGAATAGTTTATTGGCTTGCTGGAATCTTTCTTCAAATAATTACAACTGAACCAAAAAATTCTATACAGTTGCCATGTATTATTCTCTGTGGGCCAGTTCAAATGAGAGATATTTTATTGGAGCTGCTGGTGGTTGCTACTCTGTAGCCACGCTAAAGCCAGTAATATAAGCTGCTAGAAGCTTTGCAAAGCAAAGTCTCATCACAACTGAATTTCTCATTAGACAAGGTTTTTGTGTATCGGATTAGAAATGAACATGTTAATTAATATTAATGTATGGTTGAAAACACAACTTTGCCTTTGTTGTTCTGGATACAAATAAATGGAATGAATCATCAAATGTTCCTGTGTGCTTTTCTTGTAGAACCAGTTCCAAGAATTCAGTTGCTGTAAGAACGTCCATCATTTATAGTCACAGATCGTGATAGGCGACATTCGCATGTCACGAATTTGCAGCGAATTTATGCATTTTGCCACCAGCGAATAATTTCGCGAATCTCCCACGAAAATTTGCCTGCGTCAAAAAATTTTGGACACCCGTCCGAAAAGTCACTCGCATCAAAATCGCTGCACGTCAACACTATTCGGACGCCCATTGACTTTAACACCAGCATCAAGATTGACGCAATCAACTTTTCAGACGTGCATCCAAAATTTTCATATATTCGCAATTTTTTTGCCATTTTGCAGGAAATTCACACATATGTACATACAGCATGTTCCATAAAAGAAATTGCATCCCAGTGTTCAGTACATTGCAACAAATAGCCAGGAACTGCGCATTGTTTTACACTTGAAATGAAGATACATGATATGGCAGAGAGGAATGAAACATATAAAACTATTAATTGAGAAAGAGGAAGCAGCAATTATGAGCAGAATGGATCTTGTTTAAACAAGGAATATTATTCCTGTAGATGAAAGAAAGCAGTTGTAAAGTGTCCATGTCAAACTAGAAATGGTAACGGAAAGGTTACAAAGGCCGCAGCCCTTCATCAGGTCATGGAAGCCATGCTGGGATCACTGATGCCCTACACGATAGCTCCTTCACTGGAGTGCAATGAAAGCTTTAAAAATCTGTCAAAGCTTGAAGTTTACTTAATTGCTGTATCTTTGTCTTCTTTTACACAGAGTCCCTGGGTAATAGTATTTCTTTATCTGCAGTATTTTAGCCAACTCCTCTGGTGGTGGTGGGAGAGTGGCTGTCCACTCGACATCCAATAAATGTCTTTTTGTTTGTGAAGAATTATATTTTATTATTTTTTTCAAGGGGTGTGACTATATTTTATTTTATGCTTAGTTGTTTCTGGAGAAAACACAGACTCCTGTACTGGGACTGTATATATGACCCATTTCATAGACGTACAAAGGTGCATGACCACTGTCCCCTTCAATGAAAACACAGGGAACTATGGCTTATGTGCTTAGTAAGATCACAGCCACACCCATTAAGTCTATGAGATGAAGACAATCTGGTTGTGTCCTGCAATGACAACTTATCTAACTGAGGAGTTGCAACAGGAGGCAACATTGGTCTGATCAGGACAGTCATATTGACCAACACATTCCCATTTATCCCTAATGCATGGAAATTGGATGTACAGCTAGTAGGATGAGACTCACAGTGACACCATTGGCTTTTTGCTTTTATTTTCTTTCTTTGCAATAAAAGCACATCTCATGTCATAATTTGCAGTCAGATTGATTTTCATGCAGCCAGAATTGAACTGACAAAATAAAATCATGTTCTATAGTGTGAATGAGACCTCACATTTATCTGGGGAGGATTACAGATGTCAGGTAATCCGTATGTATTTTTCTACCAGTTTTAAACCATAAAGCCCATTTTAGTTTCTGGTCTTATAGTTCCTTATTGTGTATTATTATCAGATCAGTCAGAAGAAATCCTACTTTTCAGTTCTACTTGTCATGTGTTTCATCCCCTTTCTTCTGTTCCCAGTATATATATATATATATATTTCATTCAATTTCATAGCCACTTAATTTGCTTACCTAATGTGTTTTGCGAATTTTCACCATTTCATAATTTTTTCAAAAAAACATATTTGCCCATCACTAGACATGATTACACTTTACAAGTACATTAGAGGACATTAGAGACAAATAGCAGGGGACCTTTTTACCCATAAAGTGGATCACCGTACCAGAGGCCACCCCTTTAGACTAGAAGAAAAGAACTTTCATTTGAAGCAACGTAGGGGGTTCTTCACAGTCAGGACAGTGAGGTTGAGGAATGCACTGCCGGGTGATGTTGTGATGGCTGATTCAGTTAATGCATTGGTTGATTTCTTGGATAAGCATTTTATGAAATGCTATAGTTATACTAAAATCTACAATTAGTATAGATATTGGTATACAGTATATACCCACAAAAACAAAGTAGTGCTGCACTATTACCTAAGGGTGCTCCTTACAGATTCTTTAGAAAACATTTGCTGCTTTTGCTGCCAGTGTCCTACATTAATTATGAGGCAGCAGCCAAGACTAAACCGACTGCCTGAAACTCCTGATAACTTGATACCCACAACCAACCTTTCTTTTCCCATCAGTCCATAGATTGAATACGTATTTCTCTTTCTCTGGTCTATGAGAGATGCATAACATCCTAAGATCTCATCCAAGAAAGGTTTCAGGAAAGTGGTGACAAGACAATGTCTGTGCCCCTGACCTCATTAACCTTTTCCAGATCAAAATTGATAATGTAATGCTAGAAACTTGGAAAAGCACGTCCATGGTGAAAATCATTTCCTTTTTACTTAGTTCACTAATTTTGTACCAATGGGATATACTGTACACACAACAGCAAATACAGTATATTCTACCTTAGGGGGTGTTCGAATTTTTACCACAATTTGAATTTTTTTTAGTTAAAACTTAAACATCAAACTCTCGAGTTTTTGATTCATATTAGGCTTAAAAAATGTGAAAAAAGCGAAATGTGAAACTTTGGCATATTAAAGGGATTTTATGATGTCGTTTTTACACTGTTTACACTGCAAATAACTCACTCTACTATATAAAATTCCATTCCTGAACAAACAAGTGTATTTTTTTTTAGTTGTAATATTGGTGTGTAGGCAGCCATCTCCAGTCATTTTGCCAGGTCATGTGCTTTCAGAAAGAGCCAGCACTTTAGGATGGAACTGCTTTCTGGCAGGCTGTTGTTTCTCCTACTCAATTTAACTGAATGTGTCGCAGTGGGACCTGGTTTTTACTATTGAGTGTTGTTCTTAGATCTACCGGGGAGCTGTTATCTTGTGTTAAGGAGCTCTTATCTGGTTACCTTCCCATTGTTCTTTTTTTTAGGGGGAAAGGGAGGGGATGATATCACTCCAACTTGCAGTACAGCAGTAAAGAGTGACTGAAGTTTATCAGAGCACAAGTCACATGATTGGGGGCACCTGGGAAACTGATAATATGTCTAGCCTAGGGTTGCCACATTTTCTGGAAAAAAATACCGGCCTCCCGGGTGACACGACTTGCCTGCCCCAGACCACATCGCCTCTACGCCCCATAGGTCTGAAACCCAGCAACTACGAGCTTGTCAATACAATCAAAGGTATTCATGCCTCAGAAGCATGGAGGAAAGGCTTGGAATGGCAGCATTATCTCTCTCTATCCCGACTATTTGCCTGCCATTGAGGAACAGTGTGCCTCCTTTCAAGCATTCAAGAGGAGACTTCATGATGCTAGGATCAGCTACTCCATGATATATTCTGCAAAACTACGAACTGTAGATGAGAACTCAATGCACTTTTTCCTAACCCCTGCTTGAGGTGGACCTGTGGCTAGTCCAAACCCGCACTGAAGTTCCATATTTGACTTTGTGAGTATGTGCACCCAATTTGACCATGCACCACCTACCATTAGCTTGGTCCACTTCATGCTTTTTGGGAATGGGGACTTTATAACAAATCTGTGCATTTACATGGGGACTATTCTGTTAAAACTTTAGGTCCTAGCTGTGCCTTTATATGGAATCCCAGTGGCAGCCCCCCTACATAGCCACGCTATAGTTCCTGTAGCTTTGAGACAATGCTGCTTGCTCTAAATCCTTTCTTATTCACCATCATACCCTGACATGTGGTTGTCAGCAGGCCCTTCCCATATAATTGTTTATATCATTCTGCCTTTGGATGAGGTGGGCGTACCTACTGATTGAGACAACTCTCTTCCTCTACTCTGATACTTCGATACCTACCTTCTTATAGTATTGGTCTACTTGGTACTATTACCTTATGCTCCACTACTGTTTGACTCGCTGTAATATTGTGAAGCTGTATTATTTTAATATCATAGCAATGCCTGTCTATGCTTTGTGTGTTGTTGTTATAAAAATGCACAAATAAAAACCTTTAAAAATAAACAAGTGAACAATTATGTTTTGTAAAATTTTGAGTTTATTTGTATTTTGATAAATAGGTCTCTTATTGTTTCTGCTGCAAAATATAAGAGATAAAGTGGCACTTTTTTCATTGCCCTTAATACAATAAACAATTCTGAACTGTGTGTGTGTTAATGTGGTATATACAGAATGACCTACATTTTATTGTTCAGAAAGTCCTGCACAATTTTAAAAAACTATTTTGCTTTTTTTTGCCATTGTTGCAACACAGACTTCCTTATGCCATTGAAGCGTTTAAACTCCATTTTCATTAATCTACTTGATGCGGCTGTAGAACATATAGATCAAAATGAAAACAATAATGAAAAAAAACTAAATAAAATTCAATTTGGCTAAAGTAAAACTAATCTCCCCGTGTGACATAAGGATTGAGTTTTGTACCATTTGGTTTGAACATGCTTTATATTAGGGATGCACCAAATCCAGGATTCCGTTTGGGATTCGCCCAGGATTTGGCCTTTTTCAGCAGGATTTGATGTTGAAAATGTTTTTATTGTTTTCCACGTTAAACAAGCAGGAATTTCAACAAAAGATCAAAGCAGAATAATGAGGCACACCAATACAACTTGTAGCAAAAATGCCTAATAGGAAAATGAAGAGTAAATATGATTGGTGAAGCCATCTAAGTTGTTCCACAGATTAAAATAAGTAAATTAAAATCTAATCATATAACCAAAGCAACCAAACCACCAAACAATGCTCAGCGAATGTTTCCTTTCCTGCCCTTAATTTGCATATGCAAATTCAGATTCAGTTTGGTATTTGGCCGAATCTTTAACCGAGGATTTGGGGATTTGACCGAATCCCAAATAGTGGATTTCCCTACTTTATATTGAATTCTATTGCATTGTCTGGGAAAAGCCAGCAGCAAATGTTTCTTCTTTTGTATAACACTATGGAATAAACCTAAGTTTGAAAATAATTCTGTCTTGCCCTGAGCTGATACTTGCTACATTGTAGAATTAAATGCAGGATTCCCATTCATATATATGTATGTGTGTCAGTTTAACAGAGAGCAGTCATCATTTTATCCTAAAACTCTACACAATGACTTTACTAGTCCCATATGACAATTAGATTAGGTTTCTGCTCTAATGGAGCAACTTTGCTAAAATTGGGGCTTCTGGTGCTCACACAACTGCATAGAACCAGCTGTCAATTCTGGCCTCACTGGCCCAGTTGTTGGACTGTGTCTGCCTGTGTATTGGCTGTTCAAAAAAAAACCCTCACTGAGTTAGGTAGGACATGCCTACTCATACATGAGTTTAATGCAAAGAGCAGCGGTTCTCCATGTAAAAACAAGTTTATGGTGCATACAGGTCCATATGAATAAAGTTCAAATGTGTTTATAATTACTTTATGCACTTATTAAATGTGTTTATATGTGGAACTGCTACTGTGATATATTCAGGGATTTAGCAGTGGGCTACACATAAAATGTGTGGCTCTTTTTCTATCTATAAATTTGCCATGTATGAGTTTCCAGCAGGCACAGGAATCTAATGGAGATGGCAAAGCAAGTGTCAGAGCAGTGTGTGATTCAGAAAGCTGGATACACTCAGGAACTCAGACTGAATTGCATTTCTGTTTCACAGAGTTTGCTGAGTGGATAATAGATATTTACTTGTATGTTATATTCCACTAATTACTGTCCATTTAATCAATGAAAGCCCCATCCCCTTAAAAATAATCAAAACCACTAATAATTTACATGAACACATATAAGGCACCCCACTGATTAAGATCTAAGAGCAGGGTCAGTTAATATTAAATCAGAAGGTATGTGTAATAAAAGACAATCTGGGAAATATCTATCCCTGCAGTCTGATAAGTCTGTATGCCTGAAGTTCCCTGTGTGAGGAAGCAGCGCACTTATAGTAGTCAATGTCTGGGAGATGTTACTTTCATTTCCACAAATTGGTACATTCTACCCAGTCAGTCATTTGAATAGAAACTGGCAGGGGGCGTAATGGGTTTCTGATGCACAACCCATATAACAAGCCAGACAGACAAAAGAGATAGATAGATAGATAGATAGATAGATAGATAGATAGATAGATAGATAGATAGATAGATAGATAGATAGATAGATAGATAGATAGATAGATAGATAGATAGATAGATAGATAGATAGATGGATAATAGATAGATAATGATAGATAGATGATATATAGTTAGATAGATAGATAATAGATAGATGATGATAGATAAATATATAGATAATGGATAGATGATATATAGTTAGATTGATAAACAGATAGATAATGATAGATAAATAGATAGATAATGATAGATAGATGATACATAGATAGATAATGATAGATCAATAAATATATAGATAATAGATAGATAGATAGATAGATAGATAGATAGATAGATAATGATAGATAGATAGATAATGATAGATAGATAAATAGATATTGATACATAGATGATAGATAGATAGATAGATAGATAGATAGATAGATAGATAGATAGATAGATAGATAGATAGATAGATAGATAGATAGATAGATAGATAGATAGATAGATAATGATAGATAGATAATGATAGATAGATAATGATAGATAGATAATGATAGATAGATAGATAGATAGATAGATAGATAGATAGATAATGATAGATAGATAATGATAGATAGATAGATAGATAGATAGATAGATAGATAGATAGATAGATAGATAGATAGATAATGATAGATAGATAGATAGATAATGATAGATAGATAGATAATGATAGATAGATAGATAATGATAGATAGTTTGATAGATGATATATAGTTAGATTGATAAACAGATAGATAATGATAGATAAATAGATAGATAATGATAGATAAATATATAGATAATAGATAGATGATTTATAGATAGATAATAGATGATATATAGATAGATAGATAGATAGATAGATAGATGATTTATAGATAGATAATAGATGATATATAGATAGATGATATATAGATAGATAGATAGATAGATAGATAATAGTTGATATATAGATTGATGGATGGATAATAGATAGATAAATAGATAGATAGATAATGATAGATAAATATATAGATAATAGATAGATAGATGATTTATAGATTGATAGATAGATAGATAGATAGATAGATAGATAGATAGATAGATAGATAGATAGATAGATAGATAGATAGATAATAGATGATATATAGATAGATAGATGAAATATAGTTAGATAGATAGATAGATAATAGATAGATGATATATAGTTAGATAGATAATAGATAGATAATAGATAGATAGATGATATATAGTTAGATAGATAGATAATGATAGATAAATAGATAGAAGATGGATCGATAGACAGACAGACAGATACATAGAGATAGAAAGATAGATAGATAGATAGATAATAGATAGATAATGATAGAAAGATGACTGATGATATATATAGCTATAGACAGCTAATAAATAAATAGTAACAATGAAGCAGGCTGTTGTGGAGAAGGAAAAGTGAGCAGTTACTGTGTTTCCATGGGGTTGTGCAGTTGTTGTCCATGGCTTCTCTATACAGTTACACCCTCAGCACAATCTCACCAAGAAGTCACCTTTAATTCGTTTATTCATTCGCTAATACCTTCCCCCTGTAATTGTTTTCTTGGTGGCAACGCTATTGAATGGCAATTAAAGAACGAGAATTAGAGTTCAGTGTAGGGACGTTGCTGCTATTTCCTTTAGACTGATACAAATTATCATTAGAAAGCTGCTCTACCGCCAGGTAACACTTAACTCCTTCCATTTCGTGCGTATAACTCTCCCAGACTAATTAAGTCTAGCTGCACATCCATCAATTGCGCCTAATATCCATTAATCATTTATTATCCCTCACATCTCTGCAACCTCATACACCTGCCTGTGTATATTTACATCAGATACATTATATATGTGTATATACATAAATATACTATATTGTATTAATTATATGAACATATATATGTGTGTGTGTGTGTGACATTCGTGCGCCTATAATCTTAATTATAAATCTGAATATTTATTGGGGTCCCTGACGCGTTTCCTAGTTCACGAATTCGGAAACGAAACATTTTTGTGTCGTTTTTTTTTTTTTTACATATTTTAAAAAAATTGTATTCAATTTGTAGTATTGACTATTTTTATAAGATGATAAATGATTGGGCTAAATCTGATAAGGCATGCTGATAGCATTTTCTACTATGCTTGAGGATATCACTGTTTTAGCAGAAAATGACTGCAAAAATGTTTTTTTTTTTTTGTTTTTACTTTAATATTCTATTAGAACATACGGAAACATTTGAGAATGAAAGCAAGACATGAATTAATGCAGAGACAGTGGATTTTGGGAGCGCAGTGTGATGTGTGTGAGTAAATGGTGAGTAATTATATTAGACAGTTATGTGAAAGCTTTGCTGGTGGGGCAATTTGGGCGCTAAACAGTACGTAGGGACAGTGATACAGTGAGTTGTAGCAAACCTGCCAGTGCTGCTGCTGCTGCTGCATACCTCTCTTTCCCGCATTTCCAATAGGAATAAAATGTGAATGGATGTGCTTAAAGTATTTATAGCTGCAGAGCAGTATTTGTGCCAATCATAATTCCAGATGTAATAACTGGAGAGCCGGGCAGCTCACTGTATGCAGGGAGGGGGGCAGTGTGCTCAAAAGCAGATCAGATACAGAAATGGGATCTCCATATATCTCATTGGATTTTAGGAATCTCGTTTTATGTCATTCATAGAAACTCATGTGCGATTTAATTAAAAGACGTGGAATACGCATCCGTTGCGCCGATACATTGATGATGGATGGGACTGTAGATACAGGATGACTGATGTATAGATATGATGATACGCTAAAAATGGTGATGGTTAGAGAGGCAGAGCCGAGACACAGCCCTATAGGTGATTATCCTTTGGTAACACTGTTTTATGGGAACAATTTGCTCAGTAATGGACCGAGCTGACCTGTTATTAACTCCTCACAAACTCTGCATTCCTCAGTGGGTGGGTGCTGGGTGGTTTATAGAATGGTGGCACACAGTATTTATTCACCAGGGCCCGCCCCAATCAACTCTGGATGGCTGATTGACTCATAGGAAAATTTAAATGTCTATCCCTCCCTATAGGACTGATGTATATGTTATCCCTCCCTATAGGACTGATGTATATGTTTATCCCTCCCTATAGGACTGATGTATAGGTTTATTCCTCCCTATAGGACTGATGTATAGGTTTATCCCTCCCTATAGGACTGATGTATAGGTTTATCCCTCTCTATAGGACTGATGTATATGTTTATCCCTCCCTATAGGTCTGCTGGATATCAACAGAGAGAAATGTCCCACAACTGCTGCTGACCCTTTCATCCATGGAGCACAAGTAGCACAGAAGTGATGGTTATGGACAGAGATACGGACAGCTCTTAACAAAAACTGCAACTTCCAATCAAATATATATATATTTATTTAGGGCAGCATTGTTTGCAACTCCGAATATGTCCAGCTAAGAATGATGGGAGATGAAGTGTAGAACAGATAGGCCAGTATTCAGACGTTCATTGCAGTATTTTAATAAATTAAGTCATTAGTGTAAATTTGAGTGCCACATAAGCCAGTGCAAAGTGACAGTTGCACAGTACTTACCCCTTTGCAGAGGGCTGGCACCACATAGTGAGTAGCCTCATGCCTTTCCTCTAACACTAGAACTGAGCTAAAGTGAATGTGGCGCACTTTAGGGAATGTAGGCTTCTCTTTGGCGCAAATATAGTCTCGTGCTTCCAGTATATCACTATCAGAATAAATACATGAAGGGAAAAACAAAACAGTATTTAATGGAAACAAACAAAACACAGGACGAGCAAGAGAAGCCCGTAGGCATATGTCAAGAATCCGTTTATAAGAAAAAGCTAACGGTTCATTCATCAGTCCCACTCCCTGCCAATTCCGCAGCACTTTCCTCTGCCTGACAGTTGCTCAGTACTCAGGCCTGTACCAATGATTGTGCCTCCATACAATGTGATAGAGAGGGAGAGGGGCATTCTTCTTATTATTATTGTACTGCAGGTCCGCCAGTGTGTGTGAGTCGGACAAGAGAACAGAGTGCAACTATAAATGTCCCTTTGCCCAGCAATAAGTCTCTGAGAATGAGTGAATGTAACGCAGATAACTAGCTGTTCCTTTCCTGGGCACCTGTACTGAGTGGCACTCCTCACACCTGACTGGCACATGCCCACTGCCCTCACATCACTGCCTGCTCTCCACCGCTGTGCCCCCCAAAAGCTTTATATGGAACGCTCCAGATGGAGAGCAGCAGCCAGGGAGCCGGCCGGTCGCATTTGGCATTAATGTGGTGCCAGTTGAGAGTCAGGAGCAGGTCAGCCAATGAGGGGGCGTGGAGAGGAGGGAGCTGCCCAATGGCGCTCAGCATGGCGAATGACTGGCAGTAAGGGAGGGTAAGGGGGAGCCGGGCGGGAATGAAGTTGCAATGAGTGAGGCTGCAAAGAGAAGTTAATGGGCGCTCTCGGCGGACAATTGGCCCCTGTCAGCTAACTGCCACCCGCTCCTGACTGCTGCCTACTGGGACACCGCACAGCCCGGGGGATCGGAGAGGTGAGTGGCTCCTTATTCGTCTATGACACAAGTACAGTGGGGCTGATGCAGGGGGTCATGCGCTACAACCTGGGGACACTGCGCTTCTTATGTCCTGGGCCTGCTTGGCATGTTGGGATGGGACAGCAGCACCTTAGTCCTGCTTCTACTTCCTCCGCATTGGCCCCCCAAATCTTCATATTTGTCTTTACTTGCAAACTCCTTAGTAAATACGGTCAGATACAGGTGCTATGCGATAATGCGACTCATTTCTGTCACAGCTTTCCGCACACTCGCCTTCACTACTTTGCCCCATACTTCCAGTCGCTGCGTTGGGTCGGTGTGTCTTTTCGTTTGTTTAAAAGTTTTATTGTGGATTAGGCACTAGTGTGTATGTCACAGGTGAGCGGCTTTAACCAAGTCTTATAAAGATTGAATGAATTAAACAATTATATTCACCAGGTAAGATGAGTGTTTTTGTTTTTCAAATGAACTGAATTATATTGTTATAGGCTTACTAAGAAATGCTGTAAATAGATCTATATCTATCTATTATCTATCTATCTATCTATTTATTATCTATCATCTATCTGTCATCTATTTATCTATTATATATTTATCGATCTATCTATCTATCTATCTATCTATCTATCTATCTATCTATCTATCTATCTATCTATCTATCTATCTATCTATCTATCTATTTATCCATTCTCTCTCTCTCTCTCTCTCTCTCTCTCTCTCTCTCTCTCTCTCAATTATCTATCTATATAATATCTATATATATATATATATATATATATATATATATATATATATATATCGATCTATCACTCAATTATCTATCTATTTATCTATCAATTATGTATCTATTTATTTCTCTCCCTCTCTATATCTATCTATCTATCTATCTATCTATCTATCTATCTATCTATCTATCTATCTATCTATCTATCTATCTATCTATTCTATCCATATAGTTAATTATTGTGAATGCTGCACACATACAGATATATAATAAAGAAACTCCTCCAAATAATTGCCTGGCACTGTGACTTTGTGTCTTTGTCAGGGAGCCCAGTTGCTGTAAGGCCTGAGAGTCTGACAGAGGGGTGACTATGCCACTGGGAGAAGGACACGAGTGGATTTTGTGACTTGCCGAGACACATTAACTACGATCGAATTCGTGTAGTCAAAGTTCACATGTTGCAGCAATGTCTGGATACCACTTGATTCTGGAAAATAGTTAATGTTCATATTTTTTATTACTCTTTTACTCTTGAAGAAGTGGTTCTACCATTTTTTTTTGTAACTCCCAGTTAAATAAAAAAAAAATCCTATTTTGAAACTGGTTTTTATATTTTTTGATGAGTCTGTGGATTCCCGTTTGGAAAAACAAAGGGTTGACAGAAAGCCATGAAAGAAAAATCCAAAAATGCTGCTCGGACTAGACGGGAGAAGGAGAACAGCGAATTTTATGAACTGGCAAAGTTATTGCCCTTGCCCTCTGCCATCACCTCCCAGCTGGACAAAGCCTCCATCATCCGCCTCACCACCAGCTATTTAAAGATGAGAGTGGTCTTCCCTGAAGGTAGGTCCCACCTGTACCTTGTTTTTTCTTCCTCTCAGCCCAAACTCATTGTTAAACCTTTTACAAATGTCTCTGCATTTTTCTGAGCTTGATTAAGAATAAAACCTTTGTCCTACATGCTCACTGTGAGCCCCATGATCTCTGGTAGAGCTACTGCCCCCAAATACCTTTGTCTGGAGCTCCAAGCACAAGCCACCATTCCACTTAAACAAACAGCACTGTATTTGTACAAACAAACTGTAGTTACCCTCAGCTAAACCTTTATTCCCCTTTTGTCCACACTACACTGCACATTGTAGGATTCGTGGTCTCTGCGTCTTCTCTCTCGCTCTCTTGCAAATCTCTTCACATACTAAAACCATATTATTATAATATATATTATATATTATTATATATCACCATAGAAATAATTTTTTTAAAAAATGCATTATCAAAAGTATACGACATTTATTCTTTCTTGGCTTGTATTCTGTGGTCAATGGTTGGTTTTATCACAGCGATTTCTCCCAGAATCCGAATTTCTGTCGATTCATACTTATTACTTTGGAATTTCGCCTGGGCAGAAAGCAGACTGAGTGGCGATTTAATGAGGCCGGCAATATAATGTTCCTCGAGAGAAGTGAAGCTATTGTGCTGGGGTTGGGTGAGGGATAGGCGCTGACTTTGTGAGTGATTAAGACAACAATTCAGGGGATAACATGAGGGATCTGGGTTGTTCTTCATCCTGTCAGCGCTCAGTTGATAAAAATAAAACTATTGGAAACTGCAAAGGCAGCGATGCTCCTAAAAGGATTATTAGCAATGATTTGCCAGCTCTCCCAGTCTCAGTAGGCTGCCTGTCTGCGTGATTTCCAGCAGCTCTCGTCAATTATCGGTGCCTATGTAGCTGCTGCTTGATCAGGGGAAGCATATGGCGCTGCTGGGAAGGCTGGGAGTAATGAGGGGAGCCACTAACTGGGTCTGGGTGGGAGAAAGAAAGAATGACTGAGTGCACCTGGGAACTGCATGGCACAGATCCTGCAAACCAAGGGACAGGCTCCTATTCCACCAAGCACAGACATCTCACTGTAAGCTGAAATGTCACTTTTTCTAGGCTGTTTCTTATTCCAACCTGGTGCCAACGTTTCTACCTGAACATATATTATTCTGCAACAACCCATGGGGCATGAGGGTTACAAGGAAATATTCTTTCTAAAACGCATATAAACCTATTCCCTTTCCCTTATCCCTTATCAATTCCATATTCACACAATTCCATATTCAGAGCAGAAGTTGCTCATTATGAATATATTATAAGGAAACAAAGTTATTCCTACTTAATTCTAGGAATGGTTTGAAAAACAGATTCACTTTCTTTCTTTCTTTCTTTCTTTCTTTCTTTCTTTCTTTCTTTCTTTCTTTCTTTCTTTCTTTCTTTCTTTCTTTCTTATTCTTTTCTTACCCTTATCTATCTACCCAATACAAGACAAATTGTAATAATATTGTAAAAACAAAAGTGTATGAAGCACTATCTATATTTAGGCACTTGTAGATTGCAATTGGAGAATTTTTAATAAACTGAGTAATATTGGCCAATTACCATACTGCGCTTCATTTGACACCCGTATTATATCAGGTCTTTTCGTGAATCTTGTTGTATAGATATTCAATTCATATTCGATCTGAGATTACTTGATTATTATACTAGAAAAAGCACATTAAGGTTTCATAGAATTATGGAAATAAACACGCTATTTAGTAAGAAATATTTCAAAACATTTTTAAAAATCACATTATTACCAACAACGAAATGATTCGTAACCACAGTGCATCGTGGGTAAATGCGATGTGTAGCAGGTGGCTACAAAAATCTAAACGAAACACTATACTATAATATCATTAATGATTTCATTTTGGGAGTCGCTTTACTTGGAAACTATTTTATATTTTACATCCCATATTAATAAAACGGATATCTGATTTGCACAGCTCCCAGGTACACCAGAAACAGCAGTGCCAACAAATAAGCTAAACAAATAAATAGAAAACAGAAGATTCTGACTGTGTGATTGTCATATAATCTAGGATCATTAAATTCACAATTTCAGAAACAGGAGTTAGAACACTGTAGAAAACGCACATGGGACTGTTTACATAGACTTAAATTTGAACATATAAACAAAGAACTAAAAACCCTAGGAAACGAACCTAAAAATAAATAAGGGGATCAAAATGTAGCTAGACAAACCAAGTTAAATTCGGGTGTCACTGTGGTCGGCTCCCTTGTTCTTTACAAGAAGCAAGTGAATTAGTGTTGGGTTACAATGTTTATTTTCTTACACAATTCACCCGCCTCAATTCAGTCCCTTTCTGTTCCAGGTGTTTGCGCCCCTTTGAGTGTAAATCCTGCATTTTTTTGATGTAGGTTTAAAGATTTAATGTGCAGAACTAAACTTCTCAGCATCCGAGATTTATGTGCCACGGAGCTGATCTCAGATGAAAAATGTGTAATGTATATTTACCTCGAATTAATTTGCTGTAAATTAAATTTATAGCTTGTGGGTGCTGCCCGACCCCCATAAAATGTAACCTGAATTCGTCCATAGGGCGCAATATGCTACGAAAGCGCGTGGAACTGTTAACTATTAAAAGTCCTGCTAGTTAGCCAATCAGGGCTTTCCGACCTATAACTTTTAAGGAAATTCAGAAACCTGATTTAAATACAGGTAAGACAATAAAAAGAGTATACATACGGGCAGTAACACTGAGAAGAAGAGAATGCGGGTTCCGATTGAACTGCGTTTTTGCGCACAAGTCAGAATACTGTGTTGGGCACCTCTATAGGTAGTGCAGAAATGGAAAGCAGTGTCAACAAAGGTATATGGAATAAAATTCTCGTGAAATATGTATTAATAAATGATCATTTTTGGGGGGTGATGTTTATTCTTCAACAAATACATGCGAGGTCATTCTAATGAGGAAAGATTTCTATTTTGTTATATTTAAGATATAACGCGAATAATCTTTGTTACCTTTGTTATTATATGGTGTAAGTTGTGGAGGCTGAAGTTGACATATATGTTGCTAATTGATTTTATTTGTTGAATAGTGCCAAGCCACAATTATAAATATTTCTCCTGGCTCTCCTGTTCTGTCACATAGTATTTTATTGATGTTGAATGGAAACTCTAGTGATCTGGAGCCTTTCTACTGTTTGGGCCTCCACTCGCCTGTTTATCTTTACTGATATTTCCCCGAAAATTTTACTGCAGCATTGGAAACGATAGGAAAAAAAAAATGACAAACGGGTTCCTATCGAAATTTATTTTGGAAAGAAAAGATTTATTGTGTCTGATTCTATCATAGATTCTGTTTGAACTGCAACGAGTAGGCATGGAAAACAAACGAAACTGATTGGTTGCTCAATGAAAAAAGAGACGTACTCTCCGGAATGACTTGGGAATATATAGAAATCCCATTATCCACCCATATAGATGCCCAGTTTGCCCGGTTGAATGCGTAAAAGTACATTTATTTTGTGCTCACCTTCAGTTCCGAGGAATAGCTCTGGCAACTCCCTTTATTGGATTAATTGACGACTAGAAAAGGCCATACTAATTACATGAATAGATCTCTGTAACATCCCGACCAGATAATTAGCAGCTCTTGATTATTTATTGTGATTCGTAGCTACTGGATACATCAGATTTTCCCCACCATTTCCTGCACTCTGCCTGTGCTTCTTCTTATAAATACGAACCCCTGTTTTTTTTTTGTTTTTTTTAAACAATTACATCAGATGTCTGCCCTACCTTACCATAACAGAGTGCTATATCGGGAGTCTCCAATGCATTATTTGTATGAGAGACCCAATATGTTTTTTAACTGGAGGGAATTTCAGGTGGATGAAATGTTTGCGCCATTTATGATGTCATGCTGACTGCTAGCGGCCACCAACATGGGAATTTGTAACGTGTGTAATAGCAAGACAGAGTTCTTGAACTTTCACAACAAGACAATGAAAGAAGATCCCATGGGTTAGTAGCCTGTAAATATAACAGTAATCAGATGTGGCCAGTGAAAATTCAGGGCTTAATTTGTTCTTGTGTTTGCACTGGAATTTTTCTTCTACCAAAAGAAATTGTGTCATTGTGTCAACTATATTTAATTTTTTTTTCACTATTTTCACCAGTGCTTAGTTAGTGGAAACAAAACCTATAGTTACATCTATAACAAACACAAAGAATGGGTGAAGAAATGGCATATGTATATATAATCAACATTTTTTTAGTAAACCATGCAAAAGTAAAATGTGACCTGTACTTCATATAATTGTACATTTTTCTTAATATTATTACACTGGTTGTTGCACACATGCATTTTTATAAATATGTGTGCGCCTAAGTCATCAAGTATGTGTGTGTGTTTTAAAGGGGGAGTTCACCTTCAGGTTTTTCGTATGTTATAGAATTGCCAATTCTAAGCAACTTTTCAATTGGTCTTCATTAAGTTTTTTTAAATTATTTGCCTTCTCCTGACGGTTTCTAACTTTCAAAAGGGGGTCACTGACCCCCTCTAAAAGTAAAAACAAATCCTCTATAAATTTACACATTTATTGTTATCGCTACTTTTTATTACTAATCTTTCTGTTCCGTCCCTCCCCTATTAATATATAACATATTCTCATTCAAATCAATGTATGTTGCTAGGGTAATTTGGACCATAGCACCCAGATTGCTGACACTGCAAACTGGAGAGCTGCTGAATAAAAAGCTAAATAACTCAAAAAACAAAATAATAAAAATTGCAAATTGTCTCAGATTATCACTCTCTACATCATACTAAAAGTTAACTCAAAGGTGAACCCATTTAACTTGTAGTATCCACAGTAAATTGCAGGAACACATCGTTTTTAATTCCAGTGAATTGTTTGATATGTAGTTTTCACCTGGGGCATTGTGCATTAATAATAATAATAATAATATCAATGATAGTCTAAGGTCAGATGGTGCTAGAGTGAAAAGCTCTAATTCTCCAGTGCAGTAACAAATAGCCACCAATAAGATATTTGCTATTAAAAAGTCAAATTCCTTTTTTTTTTGTTAGACTTATAGTTAATGCTAGAAGTATATGAAGGTACAATATAGGTATTTGTTGGAAAACACAATAAATAAAGAGAAAAAAAAGTTGAATTCCAAAAAGTTCCAGGTAGTTATTGTACATTATAATTGGTACTAGACACAACATAATGCTAAACTATTTCCTGAGCTATTCTCTATTCAGCGTCATCAGTGGTATATTTATCCAAATAGTGCATTATAACGCCATAATGTGCTTGCCTTATGGTAGAAGTGGAGGCCTATTTATCAATAGGGATGTAGCGAACGTCGGAAAAAAAGTTCGCGAACATATTCGCGAACTTGCGCAAAATTGCGAGCGGTTCGCGAACGGTTCGCGAACCCCATAGACTTCAATGGGAAGGCGAACTTTAACATCTACAAAAGACATTTCTGGCCAGAAAAATGATTTTAAAGTTGTTTAAAGGGTGCAACGACCTGGACAGTGGCATGCCAGAGGGGGATCAAGGGCAAAAATGTATCTGAAAAATCTGCCTGTGTGTGCTTGGAAGAGATAGTGTAGGGCGAGAGCTGTTAGTGATTTCAGGGACAGATGATAGTAAGTTTGCTGGCTAGTAATCTGCGTGATACTGCTCTGTATTGGAGGGACAGAAGTCTGCAGGGATTTGAGGGACATTTTAGCTTAGGTAGCTTTGCTGGCTAGTAATCTACTGTTCTCTTTAAACAACTGCCATACGTTGACCTTGTAGGCATTGTTTGCCCAGTTTTTTTGGACGCAGCCACTGAAGCACAGTTGCCAGAAAAAATATGCCATATAAATGCTGAAAATAGTCATTTTTCGCCATACGTTGACCTTGTAGACATTGTTTGCCCAGTTTTTTTGGACGCAGCCACTGAAGCACAGTTGCCAGAAAAAATATGCCATATAAATGCTGAAAATATAAATTTTTTTGGTTGCAGCCACTGAAGCACAGAGGCCAGAAAAATTATGCCATATAAATGCTGAAAATAGTCATTTTTCGCCATACGTTGACCTTGTAGACATTGTTTGCCCAGTTTTTTTGGACGCAGCCACTGAAGCACAGTTGCCAGAAAAAATATGCCATATAAATGCTGAAAATATAAATTTTTTTGGTTGCAGCCACTGAAGCACAGAGGCCAGAAAAATTATGCCATATAAATGCTGAAAATATAAATTTTTTTGGTTGCAGCCACTGAAGCACAGAGGCCAGAAAAAATATGCCATATAAATGCTGAAAATAGTCATTTTTTGCCATACGTTGACCTTGTAGGCATTGTTTGCCCAGTTTTCTTGGTCGCAGCCACTGAAGCACAGTTGCCAGAAAAAATATGCCATATAAATGCTGAAAATAGTCATTTTTTGCCATATACGTTGAGTCAAGGTATGGCAAAAAATGACTATTTTCAGCATTTCTATGGCATATTTTTTCTGGCCTCTGTGCTTGAGTGGCTGCGGCCAAAAAAACTGGGCAAACAATGCCTACAAGGTCAACGACGTTGACCTTGTAGGCATTGTTTGCCCAGTTTTTTTGGCCGCAGCCACTCAAGCACAGAGGCCAGAAAAAATATGCCATAGAAATGCTGAAAATAGTCATTTTTTTGGTCGCAGCCACTGAAGCACAGTTGCCAGAAAAATTATGCCATATAAATGCTGAAAATATAAATTTTTTTGGTTGCAGCCACTGAAGCACAGAGGCCAGAAAAATTATGCCATATAAATGCAGAAAATATGCATTTTTTTGGTTGCAGCCACTGAAGCACAGAGGCCAGAAAAATTATGCCATATAAATGCAGAAAATATGCATTTTTTTGGTTGCAGCCACTGAAGCACAGAGGCCAGAAAAATTATGCCATATAAATGCAGAAAATATGCATTTTTTTGGACGCAGCCACTGAAGCACAGTTGCCAGAAAAAATATGCCATATAAATGCTGAAAATAGTCATTTTTCGCCATACGTTGACCTTGTAGACATTGTTTGCCCAGTTTTTTTGGTTGCAGCCACTGAAGCACAGAGGCCAGAAAAAATTAAACCAGTAGGGTTTGCACCCTAGTTTGTAACGGTGGCGGAGGGAGGAGGACGCTAAAGGACAGCTGTGTGTGGAGTCATGAGGCTTGAAGAGAAGGACAGCTGCATAGAAGTCAGAACAAGTCTTCCGGCGTGCAGTAACCCTCCGAGATCCACCCCTCATTCATTTTAATAAAGGTCAGGTAATCGACACTTTTGTGACCTAGGCGAGTTCTCTTCTCAGTTACAATCCCTCCTGCTGCACTGAAGGTCCTTTCTGAGAGCACACTTGAGGCTGGGCAAGACAAGAGGTTCATGGCAAATTGTGACAGCTCTGGCCACAGATCAAGCCTGCGCACCCAGTAGTCCAGGGGTTCATCGCTCCTCAGAGTGTCGATATCTGCAGTTAATGCCAGGTAGTCCGCTACCTGCCGGTCGAGGCGTTCTTTGAGGGTGGATCCCGAAGGGTTGTGGCGCTGCCTTGGACAGAAAAACATTTGCATGTCTGACGTTACAGACCGGCCAAAGGGCTTTGTCCTTGCAGGTGTGCTCGTGGCAGGATTACTGGCACCTCTGCCCCTGGAATGTTGATGAGTTCCTGAAGTGACATCACCCTTAAAAGCATTGTACAACATGTTTTGCAGGCTGGTTTGTAAATGCCGCATCTTTTCGGACTTGTGGTATGTTGGTAACATTTCTGACACTTTATGCTTGTACCGAGGGTCTAGTAGCGTTGCGACCCAGTACAGGTCCTTCTCCTTAAGCCTCTTGATACGGGGGTCCTTCAACAGGCATGCCAGCATGAAAGACCCCATTCTCACAAGGTTGGATGCAGAGCTATCCATCTCCGCTTCCTCATTATCAAGGACTGCATCATCCACGGTCTCCTCCCCCCAGCCACGTACAAGACCAGGGGTCCCCAAAAGGTCACCACTAGCCCCCTGGGAAGCCTGCTCCTGTTGGTCCTCCTCCTCCTCCTCCACAAAGCCACCTTCCTCCTCTGACTCCACTTCTGGCACCTCTCCCTGCGTTGCAGCAGGTGCCTGGGTTCGTTCTGGTGATTGCGACCATAAATCGTGCGCTTCCAGCTCCTCGTCACGCTGGTCTACAGCCTCATCTGTCACTCGTCGCACGGCACGCTCCAGGAAGAAAGCGAAGGGTATTAGGTCGCTGATGGTGCCTTCGGTGCGACTGACCATATTTGTCACCTCTTCAAAAGGTCGCATGAGCCTGCAGGCATCGCGCATAAGCACCCAGTAACGGGGGAAAAAAATCCCCAGCTCTGCAGATCCAGTCCTACCACCCAGTTCAAAAAGGTACTCGTTGACGGCCCTTTGTTGTTGCAGCAGACGTTCCAACATAAGGAGCGTTGAATTCCAGCGAGTCTGGCTGTCAGAAATCAAACGCCTGACTGGCATGTTGTAGCGCTGCTGAATGTCAGCAAGGCGTGCCATGGCTGTGTAGGAACGTCTGAAATGGGCCGACACCTTTCTGGACTGGGTGAGAACGTCCTGGAATCCTGGGTACTTGGAGACAAAACGTTGGACTATTAAATTTAACACATGTGCCATGCAGGGCACATGTGTTAAATTTCCCAGTCTCAACGCTGCCAACAGATTGCTTCCATTGTCACACACCACTTTTCCGATCTGCAGTTGGTGTGGGGTCAGCCACCGATCGGCCTGTGACTGCAGAGATGACAGGAGTACAGATCCGGTATGGTTTTTGCTTTCCAGGCACGTCATCCCCAAGACAGCGTGACAACGGCGTACCTGGCACGTCGAATAGCCTAGGGGGAGCTGGGGGTGCACAGGTGTGGAGGAGGAGAAGGAGGACCCAGCAGCAGAGTAAGAAGAAGAAGAGGAAGAAGACGAGGTAGAGAGCGATGGAGGAGTAGAGGTGGTGGCAGAACCGCGTGCAATCCGTGGCGGTGACACCAACTCCACTGTTGTTGTTGTTGTTGAGCTACCCATTCCCTGCTTCCCATTCCCAGCCATTACCAAGTTCACCCAGTGGGCAGTGTAGGTGACATACCTGCCCTGACCATGCTTGGAGGACCATGCGTCAGTAGTCATATGGACCTTTGGCCCAACACTAAGTGACAGAGATGCGGTAACTTGGCTCTGCACATGTTGGTACAGGTGTGGTATTCCCTTTTTAGAAAAAAAATTGCGGCTGGGTACCTTCCACTGCGGTGTCCCAATTGCTACAAATTTGCGGAAGGCCTCAGAGTCCACCAGCTGGTATGGTAAAAGCTGGCGGGCTAAGAGTGCAGACAAGCCAGCTGTCAGACGCCGGGCAAGGGGGTGACAGTCAGACATTGGCTTCTTACGCTCAAACATGGCCTTCACAGAAACTTGGCTGGTGGCAGATGACTGGGAATGGGAACAGGTGGTCAAGGTGGAAGGCGGAGTGGAGGGTGGTTCAGATGGGTCAAGGAGAGCAGAGGTAGAGCAGTAAGATGCTGGACCAGAAGGAGTGTGACTTTTAGTTTGCCTGTTGCCTTTGAGGTGTTGCTCCCAAAGTGCTTTGTGCTTGCCGCTCATGTGCCTTCGCATAGAAGTTGTACCTATGTGGCTGTTGGGCTTACCAAGGCTCAGTTTCTGACTGCACTCATTGCAAATTACAATGCTTTTGTCAGAGGCACACACATTAAAAAAATGCCACACTGCTGACTTTTTGGAAGTCTGCGATCTGGCGGTAACAGTAGAAGTTGGCGGCATTGGCGGCAATGGCGGGTGCGTTGGCCGGCTGAACACAGGTGCCGATACATGTTGTTGCCCTACTGATCCCTGCGGGCTGGCCTCCCTGCTTCTTCTAAGTCTTATTCTCCTACTGCCTCTCTGACTCTCCGTCTCTCCATCTGAACTACCCTCCTCTTGCTCTCTTCTACTAGGCACCCACAAAACATCAATCTCCTCATCATCATTCTCCTCAGATGCATCAATTTCTTCTGACACATCACAGAAGGAAGCAGCAGCGGGGACCTCCTCCTCCTCCTCATCACTCATCATTATGTCCATCTCTGTCGTGTTCTCTGCCAGAATTAAATCTGGTGTAACGTCCTCATCTCCTTCATCTTCTTCTGCCAATAATGGTTGCGCATTACTCAGTTCAAGAAACTCATGGGAAAATAACTCCTCTGACTCCAGTGAAGATGGGGCACCGGTGGTGGAGGAAGTGTTACGTGGGGTGGCCATAGCAGTGGAGGATGAGGAGGATGTTGTGGTAAAGTTAGAAACGGTAGAGGATGGGGTGTGCTGTGTAAGCCAGTCAACTACCTCTTCAGCATTTTGGGAGTTCAGGGTCATTGGCTTTTTAAAACTGGGCAATTTGCTAGGGCCACAGGATTGCATAGCAGCACGGCCCCTAGCACGGCCTCTGCGTGGCGGCCTGCCTTTGCCTGGCATTATTTTTAAAAAAACAACAACAACAAAAACTCAGTTGGTTTTTCTGGAAACGATAATACACACAGCTAGATGGCAGTTTGAAGAAAACAGTGTGCAAATAATGCCTACAAGATCAACGTATACACTACTACAGCGGTGGATACGGATTACGTAAAATATATGAATGCTGCTTGAAAAAAAGTAACTCAAGTGGTTTTTCTAGAGACGATAATATTATCAATATTTAGACAAAATGTGAACAAGCTCACACAGCTAGATGGCGGTTTGAAGAAAACACTGTGCAAATAATGCCTACAAGGTCAACGTATACACAGCGGTGGATACGGATTACGTAAAATATAAGAATGCTGCTTGAAAAAAAGTCACTCCGGTGTTTTTTCTGGAGACGGTAATATTATGGATATTTAGACAGAATGTGAACACGGTCACACAGCTAGATAGCAGTTGGTTGAATAACACACTGGGCAAAAAATGCCTACAGGGCAAATAATGCCTACAAGGTCAACGTATACACAGCGGTGGATACGGATTACGTAAAATATAAGAATGCTGCTTGAAAAAAAGTCACTCCGGTGTTTTTTCTGGAGACGGTAATATTATGGATATTTAGACAGAATGTGAACACGGGCACACAGCTAGATAGCAGTTGGTTGAATAACACACTGGGCAAAAAATGCCTACAGGGCCAATAATGCCTACAAGGTCAACTTATACACTACTACAGCGAGGGATACGGATTACGTAAAATTTATTATGGCTGCTTGAAAAAAGTCACTCCGGTGTTTTTTCTGGAGACGGTAATATTATGGATATTTAGACAGAATGTGAACACGGGCACACAGCTAGATAGCAGTTGGTTGAATAACACACTGGGCAAAAAATGCCTACAGGGCAAATAATGCCTAAAAGGTCAACTTATACACTACTACAGCGATGGATACGGATTACGTAAAATTTATTATGGCTGCTTGAAAAAAGTCACTCCGGTGTTTTTTCTGGAGACGGTAATATTATGGATATTTAGACAGAATGTGAACACGGGCACACAGCTAGATAGCAGTTGGTTGAATAACACACTGGGCAAAAAATGCCTACAGGGCAAATAATGCCTAAAAGGTCAACTTATACACTACTACAGCGATGGATACGGATTACGTAAAATTTATTATGGCTGCTTGAAAAAAGTCACTCCGGTGTTTTTTCTGGAGACGGTAATATTATGGATATTTAGACAGAATGTGAACACGGGCACACAGCTAGATAGCAGTTGGTTGAATAACACACTGGGCAAAAAATGCCTACAGGGCAAATAATGCCTAAAAGGTCAACTTATACACTACTACAGCGATGGATACGGATTACGTAAAATTTATTATGGCTGCTTGAAAAAAGTCACTCCGGTGTTTTTTCTGGAGACGGTAATATTATGGATATTTAGACAGAATGTGAACACGGGCACACAGCTAGATAGCAGTTGGTTGAATAACACACTGGGCAAAAAATGCCTACAGGGCAAATAATGCCTAAAAGGTCAACTTATACACTACTACAGCGGTAGTAAAATAAAAAAAAAGTTAAATAAAAAAAGAATGAATATTAAAAAAAAAAAATTAAAGTTGGTGCTGCTGAACTACTAGGAGCAGCAGATTAGCACACCAGTCCCACTCCCCAACACTGCTAGACTAATAGCACTGGGCTCTTATAGTAGTAGTAGTAGTAGTAGTAGTAGTAGTAGTAGTAGTAGTAGTAAAACAACAAAAAAATAAATAAAAGCAGTCCTTACAAGGACTATTGCTATTGCAGCAGTCAGCAGATGAGATCAGAAGCAGGACAGCTGCCCACTGCAGCTACATACAGAGCACTGCAGTAGAAGGTAGATTACTAGCCAGCAAAGCTACCTAAGCTTAAATGTCCCTCAAACCCCTGCAGACTTCTGTCCCTCCAATAACAGAGCAGTATCAAAACGATTACTAGCCAGCAAACTTTCAACTGTCCCTGAAATCACTAACAGGCAGCAGCTCTCTCCCTACACTATCTCTTCAGCACACACAGGCAGAGTGAAAAAAAGCTGCAGGGCTTCGGTTTTTATAGGGAAGGGGAGTGGTCCAAGGGAGAGCTTCCGGATTGGCTGCCATGTACCTGCTGGTCTGGGGTGAGAGGGCAAAAAAAAGCGCCAACAATGGCGAACCCAAAATGGCGAACGTCGCGCGACGTTCGCGAACTTCCGGCGAGCGCGAACACCCGATGTTCGCGCGAACAAGTTCGCCGGCGAACAGTTCGCGACATCTCTATTTATCAAAGGTCGGAGTTTAGAGATTTTTGAAACCATAGCTAAACTCAGAGGTGGTTATGTAATAAAAGGCACTCCGTTTGCCCAGGAGCTGTAACCAATAGCAACCAATCAGCAGGTAGCATTTACTGGTCACCTGTTTAAAAGCAAACATCTTATTGGTTGCTATGAGTTACTGCTCCTGGGCAAACTTAGCACCTTTTATTACATATGGGGGAATAACTCTAAAGGGGTTATTTACTAAACCTCAAATTTATCTGCTCTGGCTTTGTGGGGCAAAAACTTGAATTTTTAATGGAAAAAAACATCAAATGTCTGCAATATTTATTATACCTAGATGCTGCAAAAAGCCAGAATAAATCCGCCATCTCAGATCCATCGAGGTCATGTATAAGTCAATGGGAGATATCTCTATCCCAATTGGAATATATCGTGGTCTGCGCTTGGTTTAGCCCGATAATCCGATAACTTCGGGGTTTTCGGGCAAAATTATTTTATTAATAAATAAGGCACATTCCAGGATGGGAGTTTGGTCGAGCTTTTTTTATTTAAATTATGAGCTAAATTTGGATTTTAGTAAATAACCCCCTTAAATTACTAATGCCATGGAATTTATTAAATTTATTTGTATAAAAAAAATACAAACAGAAAATAATGCGAAAACCAAAAAAAATACCTAGAAAATTTGAGTTTTTTGGCCAATTCCTAGTTTAAAAAAAATCTGAAATCCGCTAAAATTCAGAATTGATTTAAAACTGTCCAATAGGATCAGGGAAGCTCCCATTGACTTCTATAGGACCTCAACAACTTTTACCTGCCAAAGTTTTGAATTAGTGGTTTCAGTGGATCCAGTTGTATCTTTTTCTATTTTCCTACCCATCACCTCACACTGCTATAGTTGCATTTATATTAAGGAATTCTTTGTAGTTAAACAATAGTTGGAGATCTTCAGGTAGAGAGATTCTGGTTTAATAGATCAGGTTGTGTAAGAAAGTTTTTCAGGTGTTTGTTGCAGCATCTGTGTTATTATTTGGCTTTGAGTCTCATACAAAGCAAGATATATTTAAAGTGACACAATAAAAATTGGCTTATTTCCTATCTAATCATGGTTTTTGTTTTAATTGTTCTTCCTGCAGGTAACTGAACAAAGCTAATCAATGATTGGCTGGTTTAGGTTACTGAGACCACAAACTTGCACAGCACCCCAAAAAAGAGGGTAATACCAGTAAATACTTACAATCAAACTATCTACACATTTTTGCAAACATTTTTACCTTTTCCAAACAACACTTTTCACCAGTTTTGTGTGAATTGCAACTCTCCTATTTTTTCTTAATGCTGAGGCCATTCCCTTCATACCCCAAATACTACACCACAAGGCCCCTAGTCACTGAAGATTTATAATATAGCTGTTAATAGTTATCACTAGAACTAATGCTGCCTCCATATCTATAGTAAAGTCAAGTGGTGAATCGGTGGTGCTTTATTTACCATTCCCACACTCTGCAGGACCCCACTCTGTAAATGGGCCTGGCTAGTTACCATTTATTGTACCCATTATAGGCTGTATGCCAGTCTTATACAATCTTATGATATGTGATGTTGGGCCTAATGCTAAAGGTTCTAAGGGTGAACGTGGTTTCTACCTAACAATGAAATGAACATATTCATTATTCATTCATTCATGATGCCTGGGAAATACGGCTTGTGGACTGTCACATAGGAAAATATCCTTTGCCCTGATATATTGTGGACACAAAACCCAATATCAGGCAAATATTTCAAGGACCACCCACCCCCACACACAGAAATGATTTCTGGAACAACACAGAGCTAATGTTCTATTAAGATAGAGAAGTGTTTCGATATATCCCTGTGTATTCTTGGATAAGCACTCTAATATAATACCAATATATGTGACCAGTATCCCTTCTCTGTAGCTGCTCAGTGACGATTCTACAGCTATTTTTCAGGTAGAGGCAGAATTCACATTAAATTATGATTTATTTATACAGAATCCCAGAAAACAATCCAGCTTGAATATAATTTACTGTAAAAATTCAGTACAACTCTAACATCATAAGGGTGGTTTTTCCACCAGTGCATTTCAGCAATACATTGGTTGTAATGGAGACTGTGTGACATGACTAATACAAGGGGCTCTTGGTCTAAAAAATGCCCAATTATAGAGTTTTATGGCTTATAACTGCCTGTGCTTGCAGTGTTATGTGGTTTCCATTAAAGGCAGTGCGTGGCTACATGCACATTTTGGGCGGTTTTTCAAAGGCTGAAATATGCTGGTGAAAAAAACAGCCTAAATGGACAATAAACCACTTGGGTACCATGTTATATTTGATATTTATGGTATCCCTCTGTAAAGATCATGAAATAAAACTGCCAATGCTCTCTGAGATCAACTTATTTGTCAAGGTTCCTATATGAGTAGGCCTTTGCCTGGTAACTAAAATGGTGGAGACAAATTAGGCTGATCCAGTTTTGTTGTGCCCAGGCATATGTGAAGTGGACTGTTCAATGAGGTCCTTCCCTGACATGATTTTCCAGTCATCCCAATAAATATTAGCCTACATGATACAGATCATGTGTTGTATTGGCCCCATACCTGTCAACTCTAGGCCTACCTGGCCTAGAGTTGACATGCAGCATCAGTTGGTGTGTGACCAGTTCAACTTATGGAGTTTCCCTGCTGCCTTAATGTTTGGTTTTTCCCAATTTCCCAATGACCTCTAGTTGTTGCCATACCCACATACAGACTTATTATGGTAAGTTGAGAATGCCTAACAAAGATATAATGCAAGACAAATTGAACCAGTGGAATTGTAATATAAACTATGGGATGCTTTACAACAGAGATATTAACCTTATTGCACATTATTTCCTAATAATTCTAGTAAAGGAAAAGAGAGGCAGAAACAAGCAAACTTCATTATTCCTTTTATGTTTATCAAGGAAAACATTAGCAACAACAACTAGCATTGTCTGAAAGTAGGAAATAGTGTTTTGCCTATTGACCTCATGGAGCGTAGTGAAACAAACTTTGTTTTGTTGCAACAAGCCAGGCAGTGGAACAATTAGCTGCAGTAACTAGATATATTGGCAAGGTAGAAAAAGGAAACTGCTGTAGTAACTGTATGCAGGGCTTTGAATAAATATGATGTTCTATGTATAATGAAGCAAACAAAATGAAGGTGAAACCATGATCATACTGTAATGATGACGGGTGTAGTTTATTGTTTCCAGTATAAAAAGCTCTACAATGAAATCAGTCTTATGAGCAAATGATTTCTGAAACAGGAATTCTGGAACAAGTAATCTATTTTCCACGGGCCATGATGTAATTTGGCCTGACCCAGGGGGAAGTACACAAATAAACAAAAATATTATTACGATCACATTGATTGTTTAAGTTACTTGGTAGAGAATAAATATGCTTATGAGTACAAGAACCTTTTTTTTTTTCCAATTTTAGGATTTCATGGGGTTATTATTATTAACATGAATTCATAAACTGCCAACATATACCACAGTGCTTTACAACAGATGGGTGGATACAGCAAACCCATACAGGTTAGGATACTTGTCCATTTGGTATGGCATGTAAATTTGCCTGATGAGAGGCTGGAACATTGAGCCTCAACCATAATCCCTATGAAATGTTCCTCTATTGTTAAATGGGAGGCACACTTTTCGCTGAATTATTTCTTAGGGCACCTGCTCATCACTCAAGGAATTATAGACCAATGTAGTCTGCCAGCCTGTGGTCAGCACTATTCATCAGACAGTGCACCATGATAGTTGGAGTGGAGCCAGGCAGAGGCCCCTCCCCTGATGTCACTGCTGATGTCACAGGACCTTGTTTCCATTTATGGTTATAGCACCTACACCTAAGGGTCAGGGCACACAGGCAGATTCAGGGAGATTAGTCGCCCGGCAACCAATCTCCTCTTCTTCGGGGCGACTAATCTCCCCGAACTGCCTTCCGCTGAAGTTGCCTCACGAGGAAACTTCAGACGACTTCGGAAAACGAATCAGAGCTGAGTGCCATCCCGCTGGCGATTTAAATTTTGGCCGGCGGGGAGGCAGTTTGGGGAGATCTCCCTGAATCTGCCTGTGTGCCCTGACCCTAAGGGGCTATTTATCATGCTGTGCAAAATCAGCAATTAGAGATCTGATTAGTTGCTTTGAGCAACATAGACCCCCTTAGGAAAGCTTGTGCTTAATCCAAGCTAAAAAAATTTTTTTACTACTCAACTGCTGCAGTCTATACAGGCCTGTCAAAAAGGGCCAAAAAGTGCTGGAATATAGCCCCCAACTCCAAAGGGCACTCAAATCAAAAATTCAAAAATATATTCCCAGTCCATTCTCAAAGTTAAAAAATCACTTTTTATTCATCATAAATATTAAAAAAGGCATACAGACCAATTGATGCTTCGCCTTATGTGTTTCGCACCCACAGGCCTATGAATAAGTGCCTGTGGGTGCGAAACGCGTAAGGCGGAGCATCAATTGGTCTGTATGCCTTTTTTAATATTTATGATGAATAAAAAGTGATTTTTTAACTTTGAGAATGGACTGGGAATATATTTTTGAATTTTTGACTTAATCCAAGCTAATCACATCAGGGAACTTTCCTAGACTATGGGGGGAATTCACAAAAGTGTCGGGAACGAAAAAATTTCTTTAAAATGTCGTAGAAAGTGTCGTAGCAACAGCCGACAAATTCAGAGAGCATTTCTCCGCCAATTTTCCGACATGTGCGACACTTTTGAATTAGTGTCGTTAAAAGTGGCCGTGTTTTTTCGGCACCACTTTTTCCGACATTTTTATGAATTACTCGTAAACTAATTTTTTTTACCGACAATTTTTCAGACACTTTAGGCTCTCCAAAATGAAAATGTCAGACAAATTGTTGTTTGAAAAGTCTTGGTAAATGTCGTTTGTACGATGAAAAGATATACGACATTTTAGAAAATTGCCAGACTTACGAGACATTCAGAGATGGTAACATCTGCCTTTGTGAATTTGCCGTTCATACGACATTTTACAAATTTTTCTAATGCCACTTCTGGGTTACTTTTTTTACCTACACTTTTGTGAATTCCCCCCTATGTGTTTTCAAGATTTTTTTTCTTGTATTACTTTTATATGTAAAAAACATTGCTACATATTTGTGTTATCCCTGTATTATGCAATGCAAAGATGGCAACTTGGAGATTTTATATTTTAAATTTAAGAAGGCCACAACCCATTATGCATTATTTCCCTGGCTACACTCCCTATCACACTCCCTATCACACTCCCTGCTCTGCCCAACACTGCCATTCTCTGAGGGATATTGAAATGTTTTTTCAGTGTTTACAATGGTGGGTTTAACTTAAATTTGGGTGCAAACTACCAGGAGCAGGAGACTGAGCTGTTACTGCAGGTCACTGGGTAAGGGGGACCAAATTTGGTTGACTCCCATAGAACTGTGTAAGTGGACATGTATGGTAAAACGGCAGAGAATACATAGTGCTTTGTAAATAAATAGTAATTTTATCAGGGGTACGGAGGGGAATCCTTAAAATATATTTTCCCAGTTGCAATATTTTCAGCTCAGAACTAGCGAAAGTCCATATATGGGCTTTGATCCATTTCTCAGCTTGATCCAAAATTCAGTATGAACCAGCTGCCAACTTACTGAAAATCATTAATGGCTATTTACCAACTGTAGTTATTCATCTTTTAATTTTCAAAAGTGCTTCTACTGTCTAATAAAAGTTAAATATTCTTTCTTCTGAAAGACAAATTGAGCTAAACAGAATATTCATGTTTTTTTTTAGTATGACAGGTGCAAGTGGATTAAGGGTTAAAAGTGCAAATATAAAAAACATAAAGGTTGAATAACTGAATATGGCAGTTGCTGCTCATTAGCATACATGTCCCCTGGTGAGTTTCTTGGATAACCTCTGAGTTCTGAGGCCTTCAGCCTTGTGCCTTTTTATGGTCATGAAACTCCTCTGTGACTTATAATATCCTTTTAATTTATAACAGAGAGTACATTAATCACTATGTAATATCCTTTCCAGTAAGGTAGAAATTATCCTCTACGATGAGCATTGTTTCAGGTATAGAATCATTTTTGATCCACACTGCATTAGGCCAGATACATAAGACCCTGTGAATATACTGCCCAAATGGTATTTCTGTTTTGGGATTGAAGTGTCATGCCTGGGGTTCTAGTGTCACTTTTCCAAACTCCACAGCTGCAATTCTAAGCACAAACGTTGCCAAAAATGTTATGGTGTATTATGAAGACTTTCTTTTCTATTTAATTTATATATCATCTATCTATCTATCTATCTATCTATCTATCTATCTATCTATCTATCTATCTATCTATCTATCAATCTATCATCTATTTATATACATATCTATCTATCTATCTATCTATCTATCTATCTATCTATCTATCTATCTATCTATCTATCTATCTATCTATCTATCTATCTATCTATCAATTCTAGCAATTCTAAGCACAAACGTTGCCAAAAATGTTATGGTGTATTATGAAGACCTTCTTTTCTATTTAATTTATATATCATCTATCTATCTATCTATCTATCTATCTATCTATCTATCTATCTATCTATCTATCTATCTATCTATCTATCTATCTATCTATCTATCTATCTATCTATCTATCATCTATTTATATACATAAACATATGCCAAAAATGTTATGGTGTATTATGAAGATCTATCTATCTATCTATCTATCTATCTATCTATCTATCTATCTATCTATCTATCTATCTATCTATCTATCTATTTATCTATCTATCTATCTACTAGATGTACCTTTATTTCTGTTCCCATATTCTATGCCATATTAACCTATCTGTATCTACTGACAATTCCTTCTTCTTCAGTCATCTTTTATGTACTTATCTATCTATGGATATACCTGTCTGTCTAATAGTTACTGTAAACCAACTTGTTTGTTGCTATTGTTCATGGTTTTAATCTCATTTGATATCCAACAAAAATACACATGTAACCCAGGTCCCATGAGGGCTGTACCTGCAACACTGCACAGAAGAGACTATGTTTCACATTCACTGTAAACTGAATTTTTCCCCTATCTGATTTATTATTGCTTAGATCCTTTTCAGTCCAACCAGGTCTGAGCCCTAAACTGCTTGTGCAAATAAAGCATAAGTGACATTACAGAGGAAAGAAAAACAAGAGAAAGGAGGTCGACAAGGGTCAGAAAAGTGTTAACCCTTCTCTCTGAAGCCCCTAGCTCAGTAAATCCGTACATTTCTGAGAGGCCTAGCACCTGCATACTTACCAAGTTGTTATTATTAGCACATATATATAGCATATTCCACACATGACAGTGACATATAGATTACACAGGTAAAGGGGTCCTAACCAAAAGAGCTTACAAATAGAAAGCCAGAACTTAAAAAAGCAACAACAAAACAATAACACCAGCAACTGCAAAAAAAAAAAAAACAGCAGTGCATGAAAAGAGTTGTGAAAAATATTTGACACCCAAAAATGGTGTAACATTTGTTGTGAAGTGAAAGGCATGTTAATTAAGCATCATTATGCGTTAATCAGTGCTATATATGCACTTGAATGAATAATTTATTTTAAAAAAAACTTAGCATATTTACAAAGGTGTGTTTTTTATGATAAACTGAAGATGAAAAATATATTTGACCTGGGCAAAGGAAAAGAAACTGTCCGCCATCAACAACAGGCATTCTGGTAGCATTTATCAAGATAACAACCCTTTTTTTAACCGAATTTTAAACTATCCTACACATTCCCATAATATAATTACATGGCGTATTTAAATATACTTGTTACACACTATACCAAGGTATTCAACTGTATTCTAATAACGCACTTTTACACAGCTTTATAAATAGGCACCTTTGGAAGGTGAATGTTTAACAAGGCAGTATGTATGAGAAGAAGTCTGAAGAAACAAAACCTTTTTATTGAATGACGTTTTTTTCTTTTTTTTAAATAGGAATAAAATGTGTTTCCAACCCCCTACACCAAAACGCAATAGGCAAAGTGAATGTTTGCACAGCACCGGCTGCTCCATGGTCACTCGGATAAAAGTGCATAGTGAAAAGTCCATATAAATGACGAAGAAAAGAAATTAAAACCTTCCCTGAATTGTAATAATTTCAGTGGGGGGTAGTGGGGAAGAGGGAGTGAGAGTAAAGAATCTGTACTGTTCTGATGTTTATGTTAGCCCTCTGCGGATTAAGTGCATAGTAATCTCCTTTGCATCCATTGCTTTCCCCTGAACAAGTAATTATTATGGTATAATTAGACAAACAGCCCAGAATGGGATTCAGATGCTATTCGCAAACTGTGCCCATTGTTCCAGAGGAAAGAGCAGTAGCTTGACCCTGTGAGTAGACGTATAAATAAGCCCCTGATCTGCAGGGAGACTGCTGTCTTCTGTTTAGATTTATTCGCTCTGCCACTGAGTTCTGATTAGATGGAACTATTGTTTAATAATGGGGCATGAGCTATCAGTGTGTTGTACAATAGTCTATGCCACAGGCCAGGTTTGGACTGAGATTCAAATTAGGCCCTAACATTTCAGGTACACAGAGGCCCAGACAGGCCACACAGCAGCCCAAACAGCCCCCCACCAGCCCAATATATAGTGACTGTATATGGCAATTTACAGCAGCCCCTCTGGTATTTGCCAGAACCCACAGATTGCCAGTCCGGGCCTGCCACAGGCATAAGTAAATATGGCGCTTTGCCATTATCGTTTACAAAGGCGATGCAAAACAAAGTCCTAAACAACCTGTTACAGTACTTTGTTTCATGGAAGCAGTGTATTGGTTTGTTTCCAAAAGCATTAGGATTTTTTAAAAACAATTTTGGTGGGCAGTTGTAAGGAATGTATTGCATAATCTCATTATATTCCTGCAGAGTGTTTTCCCCCCTTCTTCCTATAATGTATTGTAATCCTGTAAGAGACATATGGCTTTATTGACTGGGGTGTTTCTGAGCAGGGAGATTAGCATACATCACTCCCAGGGTGCTCTTTAGTGTGGAAAAAAAGGACCTCACACCTATAAGTGCAATTTAGCTCCAACACACGGGTTCTAACTTAGAATATGCGATAAAGCCGATATCACACGGATTGTGTTCATTTGTGTGGTGGTGGTGATATGTTACTTTATAACAGCACAAGAGAGTAGCTATAATTCTGCTTATAGATACAAATAACTGAGGTAGCAATGGTAGAGAGATTGATTATATTTTAACGAGGGATATTTGATTGATATAGTGGTAGGCAAACTGTATGCACATATTCTCCACACAATTTCTCAGCACATATTGGATGTAGGATTCCTGTTTCCTGGTACCATGGCGCTGACGGGTGCGGAGGGTCCACTAATGAATTACTTTCAGCAAAGGGTGTCTCCACTGAGGGGATAGGGGGAGGGGTGACCAGGCCTGAGTGGGAAGACATTCATTCTGAAGTAGTGGATCAATTTCCATTGGAGCAGGGTCCCTGCTCAGCATTCATTCGAAAGCCACTGGCCTAAATGCTGCCTCTGGGATTAGGGCAATTTGGGCGAATCTCCTCCGCCTCATTTGGTTACTAATTGGTTTCTTGTTTTAGAAATCGAAATCTCATTTTGAGGAAATTACAGAGAGAGCACAGTGAGTCCATTGAGGTAAATCTGCAGGTCTGGGTGTATTGAAATGGAAATGGATTTGTGGGGCGCAGCGAATGGAAACGCTCGGTTGTGTACATGCCGCATATGCCTCTGACAAGTGTATACACTCAGCCTCAGCTGCTCCTACATCACTTGTGCCCCCTCCAGCACACATCCATAGAACAAGGGTTTATCTCCATTGCACAATGGAATTCTATTGAATGGGGCGGGGACTTTGCTTTAAACCTAAATAACCTAATTAAAGTAATCTCACACTTTGCTGTGCTAGGTCAAGTGCAACAATCACTGTATTGACAAAAGGTACAATGTGTCCATATGTACTATGTATAGGTGTATAAAGTGTGCGCACAACATATAGGAATCATGGTAGGGTGCTAATAATCGTTGATGGAAAGCCTTTTGGATTAGAAAAAAAAAAGCAAAAAAAAGTTGCGCGAGGACTGTTCTGCTCGAAGAAGCCGGAGTTGTATAGTTAACCTGTTATGTATTAACCTCAGACTGCTGGACTTTTATTTCCTCTCTAGGTTTGCTAATTAGACTGTTCACTTAAGTTTAATAAACAACTATAAACCCCTATGCAATTCGGATGTCTGCTGTCTCCATTCAAGAATGGAACAATATTCACATTGTTTGTGTTGCCTTTGTATTTATATATATATATATATATATATAACTAGCTGGAGAAGCCATACTAGAGTGCATTGGAGTGCGGATACTCATTGGAACGTTATATATATATATACATTATAAAGGAGTAAAACAGCAGAGGAATTGTTAATGTCTGTGTTTGACCCGGAACGTAATACGAAGTCAATCATTAATAAAGTCCATTTTTATTTCACATTGTTTCTTTTTCACGTTGGTTTCCGCTGGAGCCACATTCACTGAGGATTTAGGAGACGTGTTTTTTTTTTTTTTATTCTTTGTGACCAAGCAAGATGGTATTATTACATTAGGTACCGGGCCGTCAGTGCCCATTTGTAATCCCCTGAGAAACACTCTCTATGTGCTCCGCTGTTGCTGAGCGAATTCACTGCGCGCCAAACTCTGAGGTGGCAGAAGTGCGTGTATAACTTATATGGTAATTGTTTGGGCAAAATAGTTCCATTCAGACAGATTGGAAAAGAGATTAATAGAGAAAAAAATGAGAGGGGAGAACAGGTTCTGTGAAAGAGTCGGGGGATAAAAAAGACTTAAGATAGAGAAACAAAGTGTGAGACAGATGGCTCAATGAAAAGGAAAGTGTTTGCATAGCGCCATTGGGATGTGTGCGGGCTAAGCCTCGCTGTGAGACCGGCCAAATGCAGGTCAATAGGCTTGAGATACCCTTTCCTTTCCATTGCTTAGCATTTCTATGGCACTCTCAATTTTCAGTATTCTGAATTCTAAGCATTTAAAATCTATCTATCTATCATCTATCTATCCATCTATCTATCTATTATCTATCTATCTATCTATCTATCTATCTATCTATCTATCTATCTATCATCTATTGTCTATCTATCTATTGTCTATCTATCTATTGTCTGTCTATCTATCTGTCTGTCTATCTATCTATCTATCTATCTATCTATCTATCTATCTATCTATCTATCTATCTATCTATCTATCTATCATCTATCTACACCAATAACAGACCAGCAGCAACTCCTTCTTTATCTAGTCCCACCTTCCAGTGCCATAATTACTGCCACTTAAAGTTAAGCAACAGAAGTAAATGGAACAGATTTTACAAAGACTACAGATATTATTAAACAAGTAGTTAGACTGTTAACACACCCAGATGAGAGAGAGATGGTCATATAGCTATATACCGTAGCCATTTTACAATACTAAATGACCATATGAAGAAATATGGTTACAAAGGCTACAGCAGGGAATCCAGTCTTTGTTTTTATGCAGTTTTTTTCTTTCTTGGTATGAGCACATAGAAGCAGAGGAATGTGCCCATGGCATAATAAGAAATGAAAGTATATTCACTTTGCACAAGGTTATATAATATTCTGGCCTTGGAGCTAAAGATCTAAATTATTTTACATCTTCTGATTTATATGGTGATACCAGACTTTGGGAGATAACTACTTGCTTATTCGTCTTTAATAGTTTTTTCTATTTATTTCCTTCTGCAGTGCTTTACAGAGAATACACATCATTCCCTGCCCCAGTGGAGCTTACAATATAAGGTCCCTATCACATTCACTAAAATCAGTTTAACCAGAGACTAATTAACTTGCCTGTATGTTTTTGGGGTGTGAGAGTAAACCGGAGTACAGCTATGTAGACATAGAAAGTATCTACAAACTCATTGCAGATAATGCCCTGGCTGGAATCAAATGTAGGACCCCAGCGCTGTCAAGCAGAATGGCAACCCATTGAGCCACCCTGCTGCCCAATTAGTGTACGAAACAAATGTGTGAAATTTCTGGGATCATTAGCTGTCAACAGTTTTTACCAAGAGAAAGCACAGAGAGGGCTTATCTCCTGCTATAGATCCTATCACCCAAGGCAAGCTTACATCAACAAAGGAAAGCAAACAAGTACTTTGCTGAGTGGGGATGTTGTTTCTGACACATGCATCAGAAATACCACCACAGAGACTTGGAGCACAGATCGTTTAAAAATCTGCAACTTAGTTTACACTTTTTTAGCTTTTGCTTTTAAAATGCTTTTTTAGGATATTTCTTGCAATATGGTCACAACTCCAGGCAAAATTGGCATTTTCCCAAGTTCCCCCATCATCAACCACGTCATCTAAAACAACTTTTGAAATAAACAAAATTGGTATACCCTGTATTTTTTTATTTTGTTAATATTTTTATATTTCTTGCCTTTATTTTTCTTTCTTTAACTTTTTTATGGAAAAATATTTATAAGAGGGCCTGCACATCAGTTAATATATTCTTAGTGCTAGAAATCATGCACAAGGCACAATAAAATATCATTTCTTATGAGAAAGCCTTCCGAACACCTTTCTCATGGTGTTTACTTATCACTTTAAAATAGAGATATAACTGTGGTTGTTGTGACTGCCACTGCCCCACAGACCTTAGTGGGGGCCCATGGTAATTTATACTGCAGGAGTAAAGCAAAACATGTTGTTTGATGTGGCTGATGTATTTGGGTAAGTAGAGCAGATGAGATGGGCTAGTCCACACGGGAAGATTTCAGGGAGATTAGTCGCCTGGCGACTAATCGCCGCGTCTAATCTTCCTGAATGGCTTGCTTGGTATCTTGCACCCGCTAGCACTAAAGTTGCCTGCGCCTACTCACACGCGGCGAAACGTTTTTCAAAGTCGAAATTGCCTCATGAGTTTAATGTCCCTGTCTCTGGTGTTTGAGTCTGACAGCTCCGTAGTTCAGGTGCAGACTCTGAAATGTTATAATTTTGCAACATTTAGTTAATACATTTTTCAGCAGCATCTCTGGAGTATTAGCAACTATTGTATCAATTCTAACAGCTGCCTGTAATGAAACCCAGAGATTCTGCTCAGCAAGGACACAGATAAGAAATGTATCAACTAAATGGATTCATTTAGAACAGTTTAGAGAGTCGGTGACCCCCCTCCCAGAGCTGCTTTAGAAGTTGAAAAATTAAACTTTACACTTCAATGTTCTATGTGTGACAAAACAGTCACACATAGAACAATCTGAAACCAACTGAACTGAAAAAAGTGTTGGAAGGTGAACAACCCCTTTAAGATTTGATTGGACAGTAGGGCTGACTGATCACATTACCCGAACCTTTGGGCAGCACACAGTCTACCAGGATGGCCAAATGTATAATTTTTGCCTGTTCAGGACAGTGGCGTATCTGCAAGTGGCTGCCGTGCAAAACATTTTTGGAAGGGACCCGGTGCATACACAGATGCCTGCACTAAACAAGTGAGCAGGCAGCAACGTTTGTAGTTTGCAGCAGCTGGGGAGACAGAACTTCCATACAACAGATCCTGAGGTCTGTCCCCCTTGTAACCCAGGCCCCCAGCAATCATGGAGTCTGCTGTATGGCAGTTACACCACTGGTTCAAGACACAGGCTGATTGGCTGTATAAAAATCAGGTTATCTAGTGTATGACCAGCATTGCTGAACTCTTTATATAAAAGACTTCACTTTTATATATGTACCCAAGGGTCTTATTGCGATTTGGGCAGCCATATACAGGCTGATCTGGTATGCTTTCCAATTGATTAGGCTACATGCTGAATGTGATGAGAGCATATGAGGGGCTCACTTATAATATGGCTACCTTCCGTTTGGTCTTTAGTTTGTATAAATGATTGTAACATTAGGATATGCATTGTAAAGCTGGCCACAGACGCAAAGATCCGATTGTACGAATAAAGGTACGATCGGACTTTCCCATCTCCCGACCTGCCACTAACCATTCAAATCAAATAAAGTAGTAAAAGAACAGATCAACCGATGTTCTGCCCCTGACAGCAATCGTACGAAAGTTATGTCTGACCAAAGCTAGTAACAGTCTCCCTCTGAAAATCGTACGATCGACAAAACACGTAGAGATATTACCCGCAGCTGTCAGAATCTTTTAACCTGTCCAATCGACCAAACAACTGATTTCCACCGGACGAAAAATGTCGGGACTCTCCATACACGGTCCAAAAAGATCAGATCTTTGCGTCTATGGCCAGCTTAACTGTGAAACTGTTAGCTTTCATGTCTTCTCTTGTTATTGCTCACACTTATTATTTGGGCAGCTAAACAATTTTGGTTTTAATTTATATTGATCTATGTGGATTTCCTTACATTAAGGGGGTGATTTATCAAAGTTTGAATTTACATTTTTGCCACAATTTGATTTCTTTTGCACAAAAATTCACAAATTCGAGTTATATTTTAAAAAAACAAAACTCGAATGTCTGGTATTTATTAAGCACAAAAAACTCGATTGGAAAACTTCAGCATCTAAATGCTGGCGGGTCCATATAGAAGTCAATGGGAGTTGTACTAGGCAAAATTCCAACCATTTTTTAATTAGAAATGTTTGAGATTTTTTGAGCTTGTAAACTTACAAATTCACATTTTTTAAGCCTGTAAACTCGACAAATTTGAGTTTTCGGATTTTTTGATAAATGAACAAACATTCGAGTTTTAAAATTACGAGTTTATTCAAAGTATAAAAAAACTCATACATTTGAATTTTGATAAATAGGCCGCTAAGTTTTCACAAGTGGTTTTAAGCTTTGACCTTGAACTTGTAGATTTCACAATAAAGAGATGGTTCACCTTTAGTTAAGTTAACTTCTAGTATGTTATAGAATCGCTAAAATTCTAAGCAACGTTTCAATTGGTTGTCATCACTTTTTATAGATTTAAATAATTTGCTCTCCAGCTTTCAAATGGGGGGATCACTGACATCAGCTAAAAAAATGCCCCTTCTAGCTACAAATTTATTGTTGTTGCTATTTATTATTACTAATTTTTTCATCTTTCCATTGACTGCTGTTTTACACGAAGAACAGCAACTTAATTTTGTAAGGGCAAAACTTGTACCTATGGGGCTTTCAAAGGTTCTGAGCATCTGTTTACTCCAGAACTGTTGACCTGCCATCTGACCAATGACATTGCACTACTCAATTGTAATGGAGAATTACCCAGCAGTGCATTGCAGTAAAAGGAGGAAACATATAAATTTAAGACGATGATTAATGTAATTTCAGAATTTCGGTATATTAGAGAAATATTCAGTAGTGCATTTTGGGGCAAAAACAATAGAATAATAGAGTGCAACTTCAGTATGAATAGTAGAATGATGTGTCAACGATCTTGACAGACTGTTCCAAAGGAGAAACTGTATTATTACAATTGATACCCATGATTCCATACGCTTTTTTAGTTAAAAAGTTTACAATTTCCAGTGCTCCTTGCTTTTGTGATGTCTATTTCCCGAGCTGTGGGTTAGTCTTTTAAGGTTGGTGGCATTAACCTTGCTTTTCCCACGGTTAACTTTATGTGGTATGTTTATGACTTTGAACTGGAAATGATGTGTAAATAATTACCTGTTATTCCAAAACTAAAAATAGTATCAGTCTGCTTGACAGAAAGGAGTTTGTTTTTAAATATTCCGTCATATTTCTGAAATCCTCCTTGGTTTTAAGCGATCTAGATTCTTATTCTATATGTTACGTCAGGAAGGACTTGTTTTATATTCAGCTTGCCTCCTGTGTTGATCTGTCTGTTTCTTTTTTATCATTCCATATGCCTCAAGAGCCCTTTTCTGTCTAAGGTTTTTTCTTATTATTGTACATTTGCTTTATGCCTCTGAACACGCGGTCTTACAAAGAGCTGACATGATTATGCCCTAGTTACAATACATAATGCCATTATAATGCAACAATAGTATTATAATTTTCAAAGGTATGCTGTCTGTAAAATATAGGGGGCAATTTATGCCCAAGTGCAAGGATGCTAAAAAGAGCAACACTTTTAGTGCACACAACTTTTGAGGAGCATGACTCTTCATCAGGTGTACAATACCTGAGCTCCAATATTGCACAGTTACATGTGGCGAAGGAGAGTTGTAGTTCAATATTTGACAAAACAAGAGTTATTCAACAAGATTAAGTTTTATTTACAGTGCGATGTTATTGTTTCAACATATAGTCCATCAACAATCCCATAACGTCTCTAGAACAGTCTCTTGAAGCTCCAATTGTATTAAAAAAGTAGATGGAGTGAGATTTACACAGATCGAGTGAAGTTCTTTATTCTTATTATATTGTCTTGCACAGTGGATAGTGCGATAGTGGAACATTTTCATTTAAAGGACCCAAAAAAAATGATTGGTGTAAACATATTTAGTATAGTAATCTGAGCACTTTTGCAATTCTGAACCTCCATTCATTTTCTATTTTATTTAGCTTTATTTTATTTAGCTTTATACTGCTAGACAGGCTTCAAACCAGGAGCTAGACTTTGCATGAAAGGGATGTTTTTTTCATCAGGGCCCCATTTTACTTTTTGTTAGGGCTGTCTGTCCAGGGGCCCAGGTGACCAATATGCAATTAGGGCAATTAGGTCTCTCGTGGTGGGCAGACCTGTTAACTTAGTAGTATGGGGCCTTATGATTCGTGATTCTGGGCCTATGTGGGTTACTGACTGTCCAAACTGTTACATTTTACATTATTTGGTACATTTCAGCAGTAGTTTCAGCCCTACTGAGCATGCGTGGTGCATTTTGCAAAACTCAGCTGGTACAATCGATATCTCATTTGCTGAGATTCTCCGAAAAAGCAGCTGAGAAATGTATCAACTAATATTTGTAAATGTAACAATGTAAAGAATGGGCAACCTGGTTTACTGAATGGCTATTGGGAAACACCAGAGGAAGGAAACTAAAGCAAATTCATTTTTCTTAAAATATAAAACTGTATATATTTAAAATAAATAATAGAAAATAGAATGCAGCTAAGATAAAGAAGTCATTTATCCTCATGAAAAACCCTTTAAATACAAAATTAGATTTGTTTTCTAGAGTTTATTTAAGCTAACATAGTTCGTAGTAATAAAAATAAAATTTTTTTTTGTATTATTGACATGTTTTTTAGCAGCCTTAGGATATTGTACATCATATTACCTAGAGGTCCTTTATACCTCTAAGTAGAGGTATACATCAGGGAGAGCATCAGGATCCTTGTTCTGCATTTCTCTAAAATATTATTACCCTCTGTATATCTATAAGCTACAAATGTGCAATTTACAGTATATGACAACCAACTTTTTACTAACCTGACTAGCCTACATTTGATAATTCCATACAGAAGAAAATTGCTTAAAATGCTTGCTACATGATGTTGTTGCCTATACAGCAGAATGTTTTCCTACACTGCTTAGGCTAGTCCCCGAGACATGAAACAGATGACTCTGCTGCCTGTGTTTCTGGACTCAACCTTCTTACCCCCTTTTCTGTTTGTGTCTCTGCACAGGACTTGGAGAAGCCTGGGGGCACACTACTAGGCCTAGCACGTTGGATAATGTTGGCCGGGAATTGGGATCCCACCTTTTACAGGTAAAGTTATAGCCTTTCATTAATGATTGAGGAATTCAAACCTTTCCTTGAACTTTTAATTATCCATCTGTGTAATCTTTAACCCTTCACCTTTTTTTAATGACACACTCTGTTGGAAAGTGGAAATAGAGTTTCCAATGAATTGTATACAAGTGTTTCAATTTTCTCACACACAAATAAGAATCTAAATGTAAAATAGTCTTCACTTCATATATCAATAGTATATCTAAAATATCTTGTATAAAACAGCATTCTGGGGAAGACAGACCTTTTTTTTTTCAATCTTATTCCCATTTCTATAGATAACTCTTTTGTCTTATGCTTTCCTACTGGGTTTTTGATGCACAGCTAGTGTCACAATTTATACTCCTGAAGGATAAAAAAACATTTTGTTTGAAGTGCTCAATGAGAATCACGGCCACTGATCAGAAACCCCACATCTACTCTGTAAGGAAGCATTTTGGTTGCTGCTGTGCTTTTAGGGAAAATTGCAACCATTGTATGAGACCCACATTTTTCTGATTGTAATGTAGGCTGAACCACTAATTAGGGTTTGAAATGTTTGTTTAGATTTCTGGAATATGGTGATTCTGTATTTTTTATAAGTGAGGGCTTGCCTTACTGTGGCAGATTTAATCTGCCATGTGTGGGCCATTCCCATCGTCCACACTCAGTACCGCCATCAGAAATCACAGGGCCCCATACAACAACATTTCCTGGGCCCCCTGGGCTGCGCCCACTGCAAGCCCCAGCTACATGTCCGCCCTCCCCACCCCACAGGTCCGCCCCCCCACCATACAGTAAAAAAAATATTGGTGGCTAAGATTCTGACATGTTAATAAAAAATAAATAGATATTGGTGGTCAGGGCCCCCCATAAAAAAACATTTGTGGCCAGGGCCCCCCCATTAAAAAATATTGGTGGTTAGGACCCCACATGAGAAAAAAAATTAGTGGCCAGGGCCCCCCCTCAAATTATAAGACAATTGGTGGCCAGGGCCCCTTAAACGTCCATGCCTTCCCGAAGTCAGCAGCTCTCACAAAGATGGGGTGCACAGCTAATCAAGTAAGTGTGGCATGGCCGGGCCCCCCCTTACCCTCGGGCCCCTTACAACTCTCCCCCCCCCAGGGTTGGACTGGGGGGCCCAGGGCCCACCGGGACTGCTGGTCCAGGGCCCCCCGCCCCCCTTCTGTGCCGCTCGAACACCGCCATGCGCATGCGCGAGTGGCGCTTCTCGGTGCGCAAGCGGCGATGCGCATCGCTGGAAACTTTTTCAACATTTTTATACTATTAGAGGGGGTTCTGGCTCGGCGGGGGCCCTCGAGGGTCGGGGCCCACCGGGTTTTTTCCCGGTGTCCCGCCGGGCCAGTCCGACACTGCTCCCCCCTGTAGCCCCCTAATGGCTGCCCTGTCCACACTAATGGATGTCTGGTTAAAAATCAAACAACTATCTATCTGGTAGGTTTGAAAATCTGGTGGGGTGAGGCCTACAGAGCATTGATGTTGTCCACTCCCAATGGCCCTGCATTGGCCTCAATTATGAATTAATCATTGCCCATGGTCTAAACAATTGGATCAGCCCAATTTGTCAATTATAAATACCTTGTTAAATGACTGTACTGAATAAAAGAGAGGCTTTACTTTGCTTCGGTTTGAGTTAAATAATTAGGGTATATAAACCTTTAATAGCAATGTTAGCTGACCAATGCCCACCTGCTCTAATTTCTTCTAGAGGCATTAAGTGCATTTTCTCTAGTACAGTACTAGACTTTGAAGCAGTGCTATGTAATGCCTATTTTGGAGACACACAGGAGTAACATTTTTCACTGGGAGTTTTATGTCTACTTTCAGTTTTGTCTAGCGTTTCAATGTCATTAGCCACTAAAGCGTTTTTCACTGGACTAATGTGGTCTCTTTAATGGGGCCCATATACTGAAATGTTAAGTAAATTAAAATTATATGATTTTGACAGTGTTTAAGCACAAGTTGATTGTAATTTAATACTCCTGTAATTCCTTGTGCAGATGTTATCCCTGTGCAGAAAATCCATTCTTCCACATTGCCTTCCATACGTATATGTGCACATTCAGGCACAGCACACAGAGAGGATATTGGCATAGCAATACTAAAGTGTGTATTTTCTGTATTTTCACACAAAAATCTGTTCTTTGTGTGTGCTTATAAGCTGATCCCATACCTGTCAGTGAGCACACATACAAGGCGTAGACAGCAGCTTCTACATATATAAATATATATATATATATATATATACTATATATACAGTATATATATATATATATATATATATATATATAACAGTGGTGAAAAATTACTTAGGGTAAAATACTTATGCATTTCTGTTTCTGTCACCGTTTGTTTTTAATTTGTATGTTTGATGAGCACAGCCTTCCATTGTACGCTCTACACAGTAATAAACATGCATAACGATGAAAGCTTGGGATTTTGATGTTTGAATTGTGTATTTTTATCATTTTTAAAATAATATTGATGAATTTGCTTTTTATCTGGATCCTACATATATATGCATTTACAGTACCAATGATTTTTAATTATCTATTTATTTTTGGGAATAATTTTGGGATATACATATAAAATAGTATACTGTACAAACAACAGTTGCTGAGATGAAGATTAGCAGCTAAAGAGGCAGAGTAATTTCTATGGTAATTGTGCCTCACTCCAAGGGAGTTATTTATCAAGGTATCAAGTATTTCAAAGTTAGAAATCCAAGCAACTCTGATTGCCCGAATGGACCTTATTGATGAAGAAAAAAGCCTGAAAAAATAGGGTTGGGCAAACTTTAGAGCTTTCCCTGAAAACTCCGAATTATTTGTGGTTTCTGCGCAAAAAACTCACAAAGTCATCGGATATCAGTACGGACATCAGTGCAGACACGGGACCTTCCCCATTGACTTATACAGGACCTCGAGTGCTTTTAGATGCTGGGGTTTCGGATTCGGAGTTTTGAGACCATCGGACTTTAATAAATCTTGAAAAAATTATAGTTTTTTTTCCCTCCAAAAACCATGAATTATTCGAGGTTTGGATATTTGGACCATGATAAATAACTAGGAATGGGTGAATTTTTGCCTTGTTTTGCTGCGTCACAAAAAAGATGCGCGTCAAAATTTTTTTGATGCCCATAGACTTTAATAGGCGTCAGTGATTTTTTGGTGAAATGAAACTGATCAAATTGGCCCATCCTGATAAATAACCCCCAAATGTCAGATGCTGATGTGGTAAAAATATTGTTCAGTAGATCCCCCCTAGTTTTTTTCTGCACTTTTTGCCTCACTCAAAATGCTGTGTACCTAGTATTGGCCTTTCAGTAATGGCTATTGTTGAATCAAAAATACAGCTTATTTATGTAGTATGAGGTCTTTGCTCACATGGGGTAGCAACCAGAACTTGAGAATGAGCCATGCATTGATCTTTTTATTGCTTCAAAATGTAGGTTGCCATCTCAAGATCCTGTTCTCTTTTTAAAGAGGACAAAACACTGTAATGCAGTGTTAGGCTTTCAGTCGCTTGAAGGCAACAAAAACAACAGTTGCATGAGGCTGCCTCACTAAACACACTCTTCTACAAGTTTTCAGTCTCTTCCCACTGGTGTGTGTGTGCAAAGCAACAAATCTAATTCTATGGTGTATTGTCTTGACTTAGCAGTATTATTTGCTACTAGTAAAGGTCACGCAGAGAAGGACATTTATAATGTTTTTGATGTTCACAAATTTTTACATATATATATACGATTGATAGAATTTTACACTATCTTGATCCTTTTTATGTGTGTATATATATATATATATATATATATATATATATATGCATGTATTTGGCTATGATCCCTTTGGTTGTACAACACTGCAAAATATGTTAATTATAATAATAATATAGGCAAGATTTGTAGTTGAATGTGTGATATATATATATATATATATATATATATATATATATATATATATATATATATATACCGTATGTAGGTAAATAGACTATAAGAGCTCCTGCTCGAAACACGTCATGTAATTAAAAGCACTACAACTTTTTGCAGTTAAATTCTGTGTCTGACCTTTTTATTACCACATTTTAATCTATTGATACTGGGCTTCGTTGGACGGAAGTGGTGGTAAGAGGTCTTGAAAATTGGAATCCTTGATTTTCCTGTTTTAAGTTTATCCAGTAGTTGTTTTGGTTTTGTTCTTAGGCAAATCTGTACCAAATCCCCTGTTGTTAGTTATATGAGCTATTTATCAAACATCACCTTGGTAAGAAACCATAAAATTTGTGTAATGTAGAATTGTGCATTGCAGAAAAGTAGAGGCCCTGTCCCTGCTGGGAGAGACATGGACCATCCCAGTACAGCAAGTGCTAAGCTGCAATATATAAAACAATAAGAGATTAAACACACACCCCATGCAGCTCCTCCTGCTTCAGTCATGTTTGATTGGAAAACTAGAAGTATAAAGCAGTGGAAAATGGATATGCGGCCACCTAAGCACATTCACAATGTAAATCTTATTTAAATGGCCTCACTGTGGGAATACAGATAAATAAACCCGATTTCAGCTTATTTCTCATTTCAACCTGTTCTTCCTCTTTTTTACTTAGACCCTAGATGGATTCATCTTTGTGGTGGCCCCCGATGGGAAAATCATGTACATCTCAGAAACAGCTTCTGTCCATCTGGGCTTATCACAGGTATGTGAAAGAGGTTATTAGTGCACAGACAATTACTCGCACTAGCAGGTGTGACTGAGGAAATACATTACTACCAGCCAGATAAACAGACGAATCAACTGATGACATTCATCCTGTGCTGTGCTTTATCTTTCTTTCTTATCCTTTGATACCTCAGTGTCAACATTCCCAGAGAACAAGTAGGATACTCTGAAAGCACTAGCCAGTGTATTTGTTTAGTTTGTTGTGCAATTACTCAGGTTACATGTTTATATAGATGTCATAGAATGTGGTATTGACACTGATAAATCATTTGGTGCTTCTTTTCTTGCACATAAATGATTTGTTTCAATTTTATGTCATGCAGAACATGATATGCTGAAACAAAAGCCTCTCCATTCCATTCCATCTTGCTTTATTTTAGGTAGAGCTGACTGGGAACAGTATTTATGAATATATTCACCCTGCTGATCATGATGAGATGACTGCAGTTCTGACAGCTCACCAGCCTTACCACTCACACTTTGTTCAGGGTAAGAGCAAGGATGTTGGTACTTAGAGTGGTGTAATATTGTGAAGTTCGTGGTGTGTGTAATGTACTAAAGGTAACTGCCACTTTTCTTGCAGAATATGAGATTGAGCGCTCCTTCTTCCTACGGATGAAATGTGTTTTAGCAAAGCGGAATGCAGGGTTGACATGTGGTGGCTATAAGGTGGGTCTTGGTTAAAGAAGAACTGGATAGATAAGTTTGCTGTTTAATATGTGCACATATCTATTATTATCTATAGCCTTTATTTGTATATCACCATGACATTTACATAGTGCTTTACAGAGATAATCAATCATTCACATAAAGTCCTGCCCCAGTGGAGCTTACAGTCCAGGTCCCCTATCAATTTCATACACACTAGGGTCAATTTTGTCAGGAGACAATTAACCTGCCTGTTGAGTGTGAGCAGAAACCCACAGATACAAAAAGTGAGCATGCAGATGCCACAGATAGTGCCCATGTGGGCTGCAAGGCATCACTGCTAACCAACAAGCCACCATGTGGATATTTATATATATAATAGAGTTAGCATGAATAAAACAAATGTATATGCACATTGATTAAACATGTTACCTCAAGCGTTAACTGATCTTATGGTATACTGCAGGTGATACATTGCAGTGGGTACCTGAAGATTCGCCAGTACAGTCTGGACATGTCGCCATTTGATGGCTGCTATCAAAATGTGGGCCTGGTGGCTGTTGGCCATTCTCTTCCTCCCAGTGCAGTCACAGAGATTAAACTTCACAGCAATATGTTTATGTTCAGAGCCAGCCTAGATATGAAGCTCATATTTTTAGATTCCAGGTAAGTTGTAAAACACAATAAAAAAAAGTGTTGGGGGCTTACCATTTCTTTTCTTTGCCTGAAGTTGGAACCAGATTCTATGGTTCAGCCTGGTACAGTGTGTTAAGCCTAGTTGGATGTCAGCTTGCTTTCTGACGATAACCTGCACAGAAAATACTGTACAGACACGGTGTGACCATGAGTTCAGAGACTTCATTGGGGTCCCTGACTAATGTGCAATAATATTTTTCCCATGGGCACTAAATAATGTTGGTTATTATTCAGTAGTTTAATTAAGCAATCCAACCAGCTAAAAGGATACTTTCTATAGTTATGAACCACGTTACTTTATGAAGGATTAAAACATTTGATGATAAAGCAGGGGGATCTGAGAATGCGATATATTAACAACTATTTACTACCAAATGTTTCTTTTTTGTAGGGTAGCTGAATTAACTGGCTATGAGCCTCAAGATCTGATTGAAAAGACGTTATATCATCATGTCCATGGCTGTGACACGTTTCATCTCCGCTGTGCACATCACTTGTGTAAGAATTTTATTGGTAGACAGTTCTTTATACAATTTTCAGCAGTGGCTAAAAAATATGATTAAGTAGATCTATATCCACAGTATTTTATAACCAGTGACCTAATCTATGTCCATTACTTTTGTAAATGATTTATTCAAGGGGATATGAACAAGCAGTCTATCCATAGTCTACTTTAGTTATTAACAGCATAGTTAGAAAGAGAGAGAGGGACTGACTTACAAACATAGGTACTAAATTAAACAATTGCAGTTACCTATTCAAACAAATTAGATCTTTCTCTTTCATTTTAAACTTTTAGTAGGCTGTTCTAAGATACACTGCAATTTAGCACCTATGTTAGTACAGCCCTAAGCAGGAAATTAAGAAAGATTTTCTGCCTCTGAAATTAACAACCCAGTGCATGCACCATATGACATAGTGCTAACAAAAAAATTGTTACAAAAATGATAATAAAAACGAATTAGCATATCCATGTGATTTCTTGTATAAGCACATTTATTTTACAGCGATGCGAAATAATAATAATAATAATTATAATAATAAAAACATTGGATGCAACTGTCAAGAACACAACTGAACACTCGCCCACAATGACACCGCAATTTTGGGACAAAAGTGATTTAAATCTGAATTTTTTTTTTATTGTAAATGACCCTTATAGACATTTCTAGAAAGCTATTCTAACAGGCAATACTATTTTTTTAATTTAACTTTTGAAATCCGACTCTTTTTTTTTTCAAGTACAATATATCATAAACGTTTGAATCCTACTAAAGCCCTAAAGAGATTTCAAATAAATTGAACAGTAAAGTTTAATTATAGGATATTAAGTACAGTATTAGATAACTAGATAGTAGTGGGGCAAGGGAGAGACAAGGGATACATACTGATTAGTATTCTAATGTACCTTTCTGTGCTTCTCTTGGCAGTGCTTGTGAAAGGACAGGTCACCACCAAGTACTACAGGTTCCTGGCTAAGCACGGTGGCTGGGTGTGGGTACAGAGTTATGCTACCATTGTGCACAACAGCAGGTCCTCCAGACCCCACTGCATTGTCAGTGTGAATTATGTTCTAACGTAAGTAACCCTTGAACATCAACACTATCAGGTATATCCAGAATTCTATCCTCCTTAGCCAGTTAAGCTGAACTCTCAGACCTGATTCCAGTCTGTCACTGCACTAAGGAAAGCAAGTAAATTTATGTCCTTTTCTTGATGGTTCACGCATTAAAGTAGGGAGGTTTTTATTCCAGCACTTATCATATAGGACATCTGGTTTTCTTCTCTGTATCCATGTTCAGCTGCCTTAATTTCAACCAGATTGGCCAATAAATCTCCTTTTTTAATCTTTTACTTATTTATTATAAAACTGTGGTTAGAAGTCATTGATGTGCACACAGCTGACAGAAATCTGGCTCATGACTGCATAGCACCACTCTGACAGAGATTATTTACCATGGGAATCTTTATGCTGTAACAAGACCACTCTGTACAGGAAAGAACCCCCATCCATTATGTGCTGAGTGAGCCTACACAACATGCAACCTAAAGTAGCTCCTATCGTCATAATTGCATTTTTGAAGACTTACATTGCCAAAGTCATTTAAGCAGCATTCAGCATTCTAACTGTTTCACCCCTCGCCCTCCCGCAAACTTCTGTCCACTAACATTTGGGGATCCTGGAAGCTGTAGTTCAGCAAAAGTAGCATCACTGCAGACTGACGTCCCTTCACATTTTTTTTCAAAGCTGGTTAACCACCCTAAACTGGTGTTTAGCAAATCCCACTTGAATAAACTCATTTGCTTTTGAAAGATACATGCCACCTCTGTTCACACCACACAGCATGTCAGAAAACTGCAGGCATATCTTAAGTTTTCTGGTTAGCTCATATAACTTTGACCCACACAATGTTCTACTTGCTCTTTAATAAAGGATATTGTGTGATTTGTACTGGTCAGAAAGTCATCACAGTAGGGAACTACATTAATGAAAGCATTAAAAGTCATTTTCCTTCAGCATTATGTAGTTCTCCTGTTGAAACTTTGGACCTTTGATTTACTTGCAGTAAAGTTGCAGCTAATGAGCAATCTCAGTAATGCTAAATTTGTTTACAGATTATAGGGAAGGCAAAAAAAAGATATCATTTGTGAAAACTATTTGATTAATAGTATATTTAACATGTAGCATACACACTGGTATATTTATGAAATGTTGTTGTCAGATTTTTTTAGTAGAAGAAACATAGTAAGATGTATACATATGAATGCTAAATCAATAGAGAAATGCGCAATACTCTGCGGGAAAAAAATGTATAGATTTGCTGAATGTACTGAGAGACATCACCACTCTTAGGAACAGCTCATATTCTTCATTTTCTACTACAGACGAAGGTACAAATGCAATCACATATTACTCATCATTTTCTCAACTACATTATTTTTAGTTTTTTTTTTAATTAATTGTTGGTAAAACTTTGCCGAGTGTATGGATTTTCAACACTTCTGTAAAGGTTTTCTTGATTAAGAGATCCTTTGAATAAGCCTCCATGTATCCTTTGAAATATATTGTGTTTTATATATATATATATATATATATATATATATATATATATATATATATATATATATATATATATATATACACTTCTTGTACAGTAAATAGTTTTTAGTATTGAGGGAATGGTCTGTCATTAATAAAGGCATGGCCAGAACCAACACTGCTGGAAATGACAGGCAGAGCAGACAACAGGAAAACAAAAGCAATTCTTTGCTACTTCACTGTGAAAACTAGGCAGAACTTGTCTTTGTCAATGAAGATGCTTTTGGTTAGTGGGTCTTTACAGACAAATGGACACAGTTCTAGATAGAAATTATTGAGGATTGAATTAAAAAGGTAAGGAGAAGTGAGAAAGAGATTGAAGAATTGAGAGTGAGTGCAGGATTTGTTAAAAACTTTCATTTTTAAAACCATTCCATAGACAAACAATGACAATCTGAATTACAAAAAAACTCTTTTTCATAGAGAGAGTATTTTGGCCTTTGTCTAAAAATTTTTTTTATAGCTTAATGGACAAGTTAAGATACTAATGACCATTTACATGTTTTTTCTGCAAAGTCATGACATGGTTTCTTTGTCTGCATATGTCCTGCATCAAATATCCCATGTAATCCTTTCAGTTACCTGAAGCTTATTCAACAAAAGCTTATACCCTAGTTTATGCCATTCACAGCCATTAAGTGATGATAAGTCAATATTGGAAATAGGTCTTAGCAACAATTGCTAGAAAATTATAGGACTTTGTATCTCTGTTAGAGTAAGGTTCTACAGTATACTATACCACAGATCAGAGGTTTTACAGACTTTTTAGAATCCCAAGATTCCATTTCTGCCTGTATTTGTCTTATATAGTCCAATTTGCTGCTGCACACTGACAAAGGGATTCAACTTTTTAGTTGTGCAATTTTATTGGCTCAAACAAAATAGACAAGACAACTTTTTGGACCTCACAGGGCAGGTTGTGTAATACGCTGTTTGGCACCTGATCCGGAGGGGTTGAGCACTTCAACATTTAGTGGAATTCTGTATTTGTCTAAGGCTATCAGAACTCACCGAATGGAAGAGGTTTTGATGAAAACTGACCCCACCTACACCTCCCTCCGAGAGTAACAGTCACCGGCAATGGGAACAGGACTGTACCTCAGTAGCGGAGTGGGCAGGAGTGCCAAAATCCAAAAACGTCAAAGCAGGCAGGGATGATCAAGAGAATGGTCAAGACGGGTCCGAGGTCAATGCAGGCAGCTAACAGGCAGAAGTCAAAAACAGGCCGAGTCAAATCACAGGAATCAAGTTTGAAGAAAATAGCTTAGGAATCAACACAGGAGCGATGATCACTTCGCAATGCAGCAAAGTTCAAGGTGACCTTTTAACCTATAGCGCCAGCGTCGAAAAGGGCGCGAAAAAGGCGTCAGCGTCATGACGTCGACGTGATGCCCACAGAGCGACCGCGACGCACGCGACCGCGTCGAAACTGAGCGTCCGCGAGGCGCCCGCGACGGACGCAACCGCGACGAAAACCGGGCGCCTGCGCACGACGTGGCGCTGGTCACGAAACCGGAGGCACCATCTTGACAAGGGGCAGAAATATCCTTACATTGCCCCCCCTCGACGGGCGGCCTCTGGACGACCTGAAGATTAGGTTTACTTGGAAATCTAAGGTGAAAAGTCTTGATCAACCGAGGAGCATGGATATTGTTAATCGGTTCCCAGGAGTTATCTTCAGGTGGATATCCTTTCCATTGGATCAGATATTGGAGTTGGCCTTTACAGATTCTAGAGTCCAAAATCTTTTGGACCACAAATTCTTGAACCCCTTGGACAATTGAAGGTTTCGGTGGTTGTCTCACACGATTAGGAAACACGTTCTTAACAAATTTCTTCAGTAAAGAAACATGGAATACAGGATGGATCTTATATTTGGCAGGTAATTGTAACTTAAAAGCAACTGGATTAATCTGTTTAATAACAGAAAAAGGACCCAGGAACTTCTGTCCAAATTTTTTAGACGGACAAGATAATTTCAAGTTACGTGTAGAGAGCCACACCAAGTCACCGACCTGAAAATTAGGATTCTTCAAGCGCCTTCTGTCCGAAAATTTCTTAAAAGACCTTTGCGCATCTTGAATAGTTTGTTGAAGAATTTCAAAATTGTGTTTCAGGAACAAAAGTCTCTCTTGAGAAGCTGGGACCGGAACTTCAGTAATACCAGGAAGAGACGTAGGATGAAACCCAAAGTTCGCAAAGTATGGAGACTGTTTAGTTGAATCATGAACTGCATTGTTATATGAGAACTCAGCTAACGGTAATAATGAAACCCAATCATCCTGAGAGAAGGAAGTAAAACATCGAATATACTGTTCTAAGGTTTGATTGGTTCTTTCAGTCTGCCCATTGGTTTGGGGATGAAAAGCAGAAGATAAAGAAAGCTGGATATGAAGACCTTGACAAAGAGATTTCCAGAATTTGGAAGTAAATTGTGACCCTCGGTCAGAAATTATTTCATTTGGTAACCCATGTAGACGAAAAATTTCCTTCACAAAAACACTTGCTGTAGTAGCTGCAGACGGAAGGCCTCTTAAAGGTATAAAATGTGCCATTTTTGTCAACCTGTCTACCACCACAAAGATGGTATTGAACCCTTCAGATATAGGCAATTCCACAATGAAGTCCATAGAAATACTATCCCAGGGTCTCTTAGGAACAGGGAGTGGATGTAGTAGTCCCATGGGTCGGGAACGAGGTTCTTTAAATCGAGCACATACTTCACAGGACAGGACATAAAGTTTACAGTCTTTAGACATCCCAGGCCAATAAAATTTCCTTTGAGCCAATTGCTGCATCTTCCTAACACCAAGATGACCGGATAAAGGATGATCGTGAACAAACTGAAGAGTCTCCAGACGGAGATCTTTGGGAACGAACACCTTATTGTTGACTAAGACAAGACCATCCTGGACAACAGCATCTTTAGGGCAGCAGTCTTTCGAGTTGGCAGTTTCCCGAATCTTGGTTATTAACTCCGCTTGGAGAAGAAAAAAGTTCGCTGGAGACAATATATTTTCGACTGAAGTATCTTGTTCGTCCATCGAATATAAACGAGACAGAGCATCAGCTTTCCCGTTCTTGGACCCAGGTCTGAAAGTAACATGGAAGTTGAACCTAGAAAAAAAAAGGGCCCATCTCGCTTGTCGTGGACGAAGTCTTTTGGCAGAACGCAAGTACTCCAGGTTCTTATGATCAGAAAAAACCAGTGTAGGATGATTAGCTCCCTCTAATAGTTGTCTCCATTCCTGAAAAGCAGCTTTGATGGCGAGTAATTCTCGATCCCCGACATCATAGTTTTGTTCAGATCTAGACAGTTTCTTAGAAAAGAAAGCAATGGGGTGGAGTTGTTCCTGAATGTCGGCTCTTTGAGAAAGAACAGCACCTATAGCTGACTCGGAGGCATCAACTTCGAGAATAAAGGGCAAAGCTGGGTCCGGATGTACTAAGATGGGTGCAGAAGTAAAAAGATTCTTCAAGTCCTCAAAAGAAGACTGTGCTTCCATTGACCAATGAAATTTCTTAAGGGAACTGGTAAGAGAGGTGATGGGAGCAATAATTTTTGAAAAATCTTTAATAAATTTGCGATAAAAATTGGCAAACCCAACAAATCTTTGCACCTCTTTTCGGCTGGAAGGAGTAGGCCAGTTCAGCACAGCAGAAATCTTACGGGTATCCATTGCCGTCCCACCAGCAGAGATTATAAAACCGAGGAACTCAATAGTGGTCTTCTCGAACTCGCACTTTTCTAGTTTGGCATAAAGTCTGTGAGTTCGTAACCGTGAAAAAACCTTCTTAACATGAGTTCTATGTTCTTCCAAAGACGAAGAAAAAATGAGAATGTCATCTAGGTAAACAATAACAAATAAATCAAGAAAGTCTCTGAAAATGTCATTGACAAAGTGCTGAAAAGTTGCGGGGGCGTTGCACAATCCGAAAGGCATAACAAGATATTCGAAGTGCCCATAGCGTGTCCGGAAGGCTGTCTTCCATTCATCACCTTGTCGAATACGTACCAAATTGTAGGCTCCTCGAAGGTCTAATTTGGTAAAAATACATGCTGAACGAAGCCTTTGAAAGAGTTCTGGAATTAGGGGCAGAGGATATCGATTTTTGATTGTGACTTTATTCAAGTCCCTGTAATCAATACAAGGTCGTAAAGAACGATCCTTCTTTTCCACGAAGAATATGCCAGCCCCGGCAGGTGAAGTGGAAGAACGAATGAATCCCTTTTTTAAGTTCTCATCAATGTAATCTTTAAGAACTTTGAGCTCCGGCTCAGATAAGGGGTAGATTCTTCCGAAAGGAATAGCTGCTCCAGGTAATAAGTCAATTGGGCAGTCGTAGATCCGATGGGGCGGAAGAATATCCGCTGCCTTTGCATCAAACACGTCAAGGAATTCATGATAAGGTTCAGGAACCAATGACGATCTAGCATCCTGAGATACCATATGTAAGGAAGTTTTACACGGAAGATGCTGTGAACAGAAATTGGAAGAAAACTTGACTTGCTTAGTGTGCCAATCAATAATTGGGTTGTGAACGCGAAGCCATGGGTATCCTAGAATCACAGGATATAATGGGGAAGAAACAACATCAAAGGACAGGGACTCAGTATGCTGCTGAATCTTTATTGACAGGAGAACAGTTTCATGCAACACAGGACCAGAAGAAATATTCGAGCCATCAGCCAATCTCACCACCAATGGGTTAGTCTTAGGTAACAAAGGAATGCGATGTCGAACAACCAGGTCTTGGTCAATGAAACATCCGCACGCTCCGGAATCAATTAGAGCTGGAATCTGGAGACTTCCCTTTGACCACTGTAAAACAACATTAATGGAGATAAGAGATTGACCATTATTAGCACCAGTCTTTATAAGAACAGGTTTAACCATCTTACTGGCAGGCTTGAGTGGGCAGGTAAGCAGGAGATGACCCGCAGCTCCACAATACATGCACAGGTTTAGGCGCCGTCTTCGGAGTCTCTCCTCAGCGGATAGGGGAGGACGAATGAGACTGATCTGCATTGGCTCTGGGTCCGTGGAAGTTGCAAAAGATGTAGGTACAGACTTGACGGGAGGTAAGGCCTTAGGGACTAGCCAACTGGGGGAAAAGGCTCCAGCCCTCTTCAGACGTCTCTCCTTGAGACGACGATCAATCTGGATAACAAGTCTAATGAAGGGCTCCAATTCATCAGGTGGCTCCACACGAGATAGTTCATCTTTTATGGCCTCTGAGAGACCAATGCGGAACTGGTGTTTGAGAGCAATGGGACCCCAACGGGTATCAGCAGCATAATTACGAAAGTCCGTAATATAGTCTTCCACTGGTCTTTTCCCTTGGGTTAGACCTCTCAAACCGGCCTCTGCGGTTACCTCTCTCTTGGGATCATCATAGAGCTGGGCCATGGCTGATGCGAAGTCGTTGAAGTTCCCCAACAACGGACTATGTTGCTCAAGCAGGCGGTGTGCCCAGGTCTGAGGTTCATCAGAGAGGAAGGAGATGAGGAATCCCACCTTGGATTGTTCAGCGGAATAGATATGTGGGTTCAACAGGAACTCCAATTTGCAGCTGTTCACAAAGGACCGAAATTTCTTACGATTTCCAGAGAATCGTTCAGGTGTAGCCAATTTAATCTTGACAGGCGAAGAAGCAGGAGGAGGTGCAGCTATGACAGGAGCAGCCGCCGCGGCTCCAAAAAACTCAGGAGGAGCAACTGCAACAGCAGGTGCAACAGAAGGACCAGGCAAATTCTGGAGTTGGGTTTGGATTTGCTGATAACCCCCTTGGAGATCTTGAACCACCTGGGTAAGGGCTGCCAATTGCTGAGTAAGGCGATCCATGGCGGAATCAGTTTCGGACTCTTCCATCTGTCTGGCGAAGTGATACTATCAGAACTCACCGAATGGAAGAGGTTTTGATGAAAACTGACCCCACCTACACCTCCCTCCGAGAGTAACAGTCACCGGCAATGGGAACAGGACTGTACCTCAGTAGCGGAGTGGGCAGGAGTGCCGAAATCCAAAAACGTCAAAGCAGGCAGGGATGATCAAGAGAATGGTCAAGACGGGTCCGAGGTCAATGCAGGCAGCTAACAGGCAGAAGTCAAAAACAGGCCGAGTCAAATCACAGGAATCAAGTTTGAAGAAAATAGCTTAGGAATCAACACAGGAGCGATGATCACTTCGCAATGCAGCAAAGTTCAAGGTGACCTTTTAACCTATAGCGCCAGCGTCGAAAAGGGCGCGAAAAAGGCGTCAGCGTCATGACGTCGACGTGATGCCTACAGAGCGACCGCGACGCACGCGACGCACGCGACCGCGTCAAAACTGAGCGTCCGCGAGGCGCCCGCGACGGACGCAACCGCGACGAAAACCGGGCGCCTGCGCACGACGTGGCGCTGGTCACGAAACCGGAGGCACCATCTTGACAAGGGGCAGAAATATCCTTACAAAGGCTCTTGGTCTACAGATGTACTATATTAATATGTTGTATCAGACAGCCATCTTGCTATAGTTTAAAGAATATTCTGGAGCGATAAAAAAAAATCACCTTTAAATCTCATGCTGGCTTTGCATCTGGTTCCTCCATCCATTTCATGTACACCATTAAAGGCCCTCCGCATAATGCAAGAATCTCTTTGAGACCTTCCAGGCATATCAACATAAGCTTGCATTTGTATATAGTTGCAATCTGTTTTTTCTATCTCTGCATTAAAGTCCCTATATTATGTTTTGATTTTCTTATCTGATTGTACGACTGTAAATACATTTGGTGTATTTGAAAGCTTAGAGATTAGCTGTCTGTCTATGAGAGTACATAAATGTTAAACTTTCAGGCAGTTTAAGATGTAAATGAAATCCATGTCATGTCTGATAAGGGGAAGTTTAACTTTTGATTAACTTTTAGTATTCTATATCACCTCTACTAAGCAAATTTTCAATCAGTCTCTTGATTACTTATTGTGTAAAGTTTTGAATTAAAGGAAAACTATACCCCCCAAACAATGTAGGTCTCTATTAAAAGATACTGAGTAAAACAGCTCATGTGTAAAATCCTGCTTCATGTAAATGAACCATTATCATAATAATATACTTTTTTAGTAGTATGTGCCATTGGGTAATCATAAATAGAAAATTGCCATTTTAAAAAAATAAGGGCCGCCCCCTGAGATCGTAAGATTCACTGTGCACACATACAAACCACATGTAAGGTCACATGAGCCAATTAACAGACAGAGTTCTGCCTTTTGCTTCCTCACTTCTTCCTGTTACAGTTAGTGTTGTAGTATTTCTGGTCAGGTGATCTCTGAGGCAGCACAGATAGAGTCACAAAATGGTGGTTCAAGGCAAGAGATGTAAAAGGGCAATATTTATGTAAATATATATTCCAGTTTGGTAAGATTCTTTAATATGTCATTCAATTTGATATAAACTATCTGTTGCTTAAGTATTCATTTTGGGGGTATAGTTTTCCTTTAATAGCCCTACTATTCTGCCTATTTACAGGTTGCTATTTAAAAGGTTCCTATTGAATAGTGGATGTAAAGGCAAAAAAATAAAATCCCATTTTTACTTTCTTTAATGAAAAATCTCCAATATACTTTAATTAAAAAATGTGTACCGTTTGTATAAGAAACCTACTATATGCAGTGAAATTCACCCTTCGTTTTACTTGAATTGACTGCAGCAGATAGGAAACTTCAGACAGTCCCTAACTGCTCTGCAGGGAAATGATCATACTTTCAAACTGCAGGGGGGAGGCCCCCACCTTACTTCCCAGAACTCGAGCAGCTTTGTTTGTTTCCCTATAAAGCAGCCAGCGACTGTGTAGAGATTTGTATCCACAGACCCAGTGCAGTCTGTATGTTCTGATTATTAATCAGTCTTGCTGTATGTCATCTATGGCTAAAATTATTTGACTTGTGCTGTTTTGATAATTTATGACCATCCCTAAGCTTAACCTCCCAACTGAAGCCCAGACCACACTGAGCATGTGCATAGTCTTGCAAAGATGGTTTAACAAAGTAACAAGATGATGACCCCCTGCAGCCAACTTTGAAAGCATAAATCATTTGTTTAATTAGACTTCTGGTGCAGTAAGTTCATGTTTATATTTAGTATTTCTAGCATTAATCTATTTTAGACTTTAGTTCCCCTTTAATATTATCTCTGGTTGTCTAGTGATCACTGACTGCACCAACCCAAAACAAATCGACTGTGAGGACTATATTTTATTATTTTGGTTATTTTTTATTGGTTATGTTACTTGTGAGGACATGTACTATGCACCTTACATTCTGACTTCCAAACTGATGTCTGAATGCTATGGTAATTATGTCCTAGCAACCATATTACAGTTGAATTACAAACACATATGTTACATTTCACAAGTGCATATGCCAATATAAACCAATTAGCAGTTAGTTCTAAAAAGTCTACTACAAGTTGGTAATGAAAACAAAGACCTGCCAAAGACAAAAACCAAGGTTTTCTTAAGTGTGCTAGTGGGAAATAAAACTGCAAGTTTTGTCTCCGTTTTTTCCTGCAATTTTGTTTCCCTTGAACTTGAATATTTAGAAATCTGCCTCTGATTATTAATATTATCTTATATCACAGGGATAGATATAGATGATTATGCAAGCAGTACAGCAAAGAATAATGTACTATTTTCAAACAGACATGTTAAGTTCGGACCTATTTATCTACTGGGTATAATATTAAAGATTTCCTTAGAAAACTAGTCTGTGGGCCCACGTTGCACTAATCAGTGTTAAATTGGTAAGTAAACATACATCCCCTGTGTGTCTATTTGAATCATTCCCGTAAGACATCCTGACTCTAGTTCCTATGGAAGGACTATGAAAGCAACTGTAATATAGTTCTACAGAAAATAACAGCAGAATGTATCTCCTTACTTGATAAAATGCTACTCTAAGAAAAACCCTCTGGGTATCCGGAAAGCGACGTGAGAAAATGCTATAAGCCACTTGAATGATTTATACAAAACAATACATATTTGCTTTCATAGGGAAATTCAGGAGATTGGAGATGCTTCTTAAACTAGAAGGAATGTATGAGAGCCTGCTGCTTGGAAACATGTGTATGCATTCTATAGGGTTGTATAGCAAGTAGGCCTCTTTGGACTGCTGTCAGTAATCCAGATGTAAACATTGAGTCTGTATTGATAAGTTTATCCATATTAATGGGTAGATGAACTACATGGTGGCTCAACCTAAATGCTACATTCACCATAATTTGTCCTCTGTGTTTTAAGGCTATTGACACATATTCTGTATTCCCATGTCACATTTCACATTGCAATGTCATCAATGGAAAATGTGAGACAGTGCTGATTCTGGCACATTTCAGCTCATAAAAATGTTCTATTGAGTGTTTTAGGGCTGAAAAGTGCCAGTTCCAGGGTTGGCATTGGCATTTCTGGTGTGGAAGACATGCCTCTTGTGCCCTAAGGAGTAAAAAATACAGCTGAATCTTGGTATATTTTGGTGTTCTTTATAGACTGTAAAAATGTACATTCCCCAATTCCCACTGATGTAATAAATCACACCAACAACACAAGCAGAAAAAGGATAGTGTACTTATGCAAGTGACCTCACACATGCACACGAAAACACATTGATTTTTTCCTTAAATCCTTAATCCTTGGGTTATGTTAAGGCTGTTAAGGCTGTTCAAAGCAAGGGTTCTGATATCAGTCTTGGTTCCTATGCAGTGACAATGTAAGACAATGAAGGCAGCTGAGAGGCTGATAAAATGCTCTCTGTGGGGCCATCTGTCAAATTCTCCCAGCTGTAAAAACAAGAAAAAGCCAAAAGAGAGAAATCACTATATTCATCAAGGGAATATCTTTTTCTTGCATAGTTTTCCTTTGTAAATCTCAATCTAAATGCATTATTAGCACTAATCAAGCACCAGAAATAGAACATTAAATTTATAATGATATTTTATATTTATTCTTGTAGTAAATTAAAGTGAATTCCATTTAGGTTTCTGCATATTTAAAATGGACAAATACGGTAATTCAAACACATTCCTGTAAGATGGCTTGCAAGGCAACAGATTTGCCAATGGAAGTTTGTGATATGTTTTTGAAAGACCTAAGGGTATATTTCAAACATAAAAGACGTGAACTATGACACCATAGCCAGTGAACTAAAGATACTAAATTTTCATTAGAAAGTTGAATTAGAAACATTTGATTTAAATAGAAAGGTAAAAATAAAAATGTAAATGTATTGCTCATCAGTTGATGAGAGGGTCTGCCATTTATGGAGGATTTATTTAAAAGTTATTGCAAATTAAATATCTGAACAAGGGCCATATTTGTTGCCACTGTAGGTAAAATGGAAATGTAGTATAAGATTCATCATACTGAAATAAGAAACTTTCTACATATAATCAGTTAAACATTCTGTACCACTTCTGAAATAACCATGTTACTCTCCACTATCGCACTCTCAGCTTCTGTCTATCTTTAGTCTTTCTGCATGCAGGAGTCATATTCTGACTGACAGAGCTAATACCTCTTTTGGGGGTCCTCTTTAGCTAGGAGATGTATTGGAACTCATGCGTTCAAAACAGCCAACTCTGACAAAATCTTGTCTCTCTACATGCAGGATTTATGCCAAAGTCAGCTATTTTGTTGGATTTTGGTTGTGCTGTTTGAGTGAGCTCCAATACATTTTCTAGAAAAGGGAACACCCACAAAAAATATAACAGGCCTCACTGGCAATGACAATTTGACCCTGAATCCTGCTTCAAGTGAGAATGACAGATGATGAGAAAGGGATTCATGTTATATTACATTTTTATTTTCACACTAGATTCCCTTTATTCTACTGTTAAGCCAATTTAAAAATCTATCATGAAAAAAGGACTACAAATCCCATAATGTGCTATAAGGCCTTCAGACAGGTTAATGAAGCAGAGACAGCTAGAACAAGCACATTTTTCAAGGGTAATGCAATCTATGCCTCAAAATACTTCACTTCCTAGAAGTAACCCCATATGTTATAAAAGCCACAATGTTTAGCCAGGTGGCGTAAGCCATAACAACCAATATTTACTTTTATATGCTACCTACAGATTGGTTGGTTATAGTTAATCGGACCTGTGGTAAACCTTTTATTACATAACCCCTTAGTCTTTTCAAACAGGCTTGTGCAGAAAGACTGTAAACATATGTTGGAACTAAACTCAAAGGAACACCACAATAAAAAGTGGATGAGATGACAATGAGGATAGATACTTCTAATGCTTTATCATGGCTCACAGAAATTAGTAATAAGATAATAGTACCTTGGTTTTTTGGAAATAGCATTTGTAAGGTAATAAATGGCAATATGTTAATTTATGAGTTTACAAATGATACGAGATACGGCTTTACTGTATCATATACAGTACATTAACTGTTTACCAATATTAATGTTTGTTTGAGAAGGGTATTTATAACCTTTTATAATACATAAGCTTTTAACCTGGAAGTGTATGGTAAGCACCTTGTGAGGTGGAGCAGAGTTACCCTATTTGTACTGTATGTCTGGGAAGAGTTCACAAACTAATTCATATCAGTGACAAGATAACTGTTCTGAAGCAGTCTGTTTATATGTTCAAATGTAAATAGTCAACAGCTTGTGTTTTCATCACCTACACTATTCATTGGTCAACCTAACCTGAATTACACCTCCCTTCGCCCCCTAGGGGTTTCACTGGAATTCACAGCCCAAGAAGATGTATTTGTGTGTGTGTGTGTGTGTGTGTATATATATATATATATATATATATATATATATATATATATATATATATATATATATATATATATTCACACATAGAAAGCACTCACGGCACAATATCCATAAATAGTTAATAGACTTTTATTCCTCCAACCACATGTCTACGCGTTTCGGTCCACACAGGACCGAACTATAAATTTTGGTAAGGACCCGGCCTTTATTGATTTGAGTGGTGTGTGCTGATTTATGGAAATATATACCGGTATATATATTATAATAATTTCTTGGAATAAATGATTCCTAGACCAGCACTCCATTTGTGAGGTGGTGTTTTGTATTATACACACAAGGATAATTAATAATTTCAAGGTGGAGTTCTGTAATATGTGTGGATAATAAAAAACACCACATCACAAAGGGAGTGCTAGTCCAGGAATTGTTTATTCCAAGTCATGATTATATGCTGAGAATTTTACCGTGCACTCAGCATTTATTGAACAGGAGTGTATATAAGTATAGTCTCATCAAGTATCGGCACTCACCTAATATCATACCAAATTCCGGGTGCATCTCCCAGAACGTTTCTCAATAATTGTAGAAATTGGAGTCACTCATGGACATAAGTACTGGTGAATTTATTAAACTTCTCACATGTTCCCCCACATCAACACATTTCAGTTCCTCCTGATGACGGTTCAAAAATGCATTGATGTGGGGGAACATGTGAGAAGTTCAATAAGTTCACCAATATGTCCTTGAGTGCCTCCAATTCCTACAATTATTGAGAAACGTTCTGGGAGATGCACCCAGAATTTGGTATGATATTGGGTGAGTGCCGATACTTGATGAGTGCCTCCAATTTCTACAAATAAATATATATATATCACTTATGAACTCTTACATATGCCATGTTTGATAATCCCTTTACATATACATTTATAGATAGTTTACACACACATAAAATAATCTGGAAAAAAACAATAGACAATTAGGTTTCTTTAGAAACCACTTTCAATACTGTTGTGGATAAATGACAAGAACACTGCTTAATAGGCCTGGAGGGAGCTAAATAGATTAGTAAGCAGCAGTAGGAAGATCAATGATTTTGTTCATCAGAATAAACAGATTGGTGAAGTAATTATAGTAATTGATTTGTTTAAAGATTACTTGAAAAAAATGATAATTTAAGTAGATTATTGCATGCTTTTTCTTGTGCATCATAAGCAATTACACATGATCCTGTGAGAATAGACTTTAAATAGACTTTAATTAGGGCATATTAGAGAAGAACTGAATTATAGTACTTCTAGGAAACTGACATTGGGTGCTTAAATCTTTAAGAAAATGACTTTTGCCATTTAAAGGTGTCGTAACCAGAAGAAAAAGTTTAAGCAGGGAGTGCATCTTTTTTCAACACCACAAAACAAAAACGTATGCCAAAAATCTGAGTGATCATTAGTCACAAAACAGTTCACTGAATGCAATTAAACACATTCTGACAGATCCTTTTGTGTCAGTATAGAAAAACCTCACGGCACTCAGGTCTGCGTGAAAATTTCAATAATTTATTGAAGCGGAGTGCCGTGAGGTTTTTCTATACTTTTGCATCGGGAGGTTGCCGAGCCTCCACCCACATGCACCAGGCATATCTATATCCATTGGAAAGGAGGGTGTGCGAATCCACACTACACTGTTTAGATCCTTTTGTGTGCCATTGATAAAGAAAATGATATCAAAAACTTCATAAAAATGTCAAAAAAGTTTCATAAAGTACTTTCTTCTTCAACTTGCTATATGTAATCTTAATTTTAAAATGTTCTGTTATTTTTGGTTTTTGCTGTAATCACAGTTCCCTTTACCTGATATACCCCAATATGTAATGAAAGACACTAAGTTTGCCCAGGAACAGTAAACCATAGCAACCAATCAGCAGGCAGCATTTACTGGTCACCAGTCTAAAAGTAAACATCTCATTGGTTGCTATTGGTTACTGCTCCTTGGCAAACATAGTGACTTTTATTACATGGGGGGTAGTGTTTTCATTATTTAAAATTTTGAATCCATTGTTACATTAAATTATTTTATCCTGTTTTTCAACCAACTCCTCTGCACCTTTAACATTAGCTGTTCGTGAGAATTTTAGGCTTCTTATGCTGCCTGAAGACTCTCATAATAAAATACTGAATTTTCTTCTTTTTTCTTTTTTAGTTATTAACCAGTTTATGTATACTTTTTTTTTTTTTTAAAAAAAAAATATTGTTATTAAACAGTTTCTTCGGTATACAATTTATCTGAACTTCGCTTCAGATAGTAAACAAAGTTACCATACGTATCATAGTATACCACAGAGAAACAGAATACCCTATATCCTATAATAAACATTGGTTTATAGGTAATCAGCAAACATGAGTAAGATAGACACTTTATTTGTATTAAAAACATTGAGTATACAGTATAGAAGAAATAACTGTGGGTGGCATAGCGCAGTATTAGTTTATAAGGTTGCGGAGTGAAGGATGGTAGTGGATAGGCAATAATATGTTTTGAGGTCAAACTGGTACACTAAGGAGAGACTTAATAAGAAATGGCATTTTAATTGGAAATAACCTCTTGGTTTTCGTCTCAATTGTTCCAAATTGGAACAAGTATTCAACAGTATCGTTGTGTAAGGCTGTCAGAAAGTCCATCCGTCTTGTGTTTCGGATTCCGTCCAAGAGTTCCTGTTTTGTTGGTGGGATTGTCTCTTTCCATCTGCTTTCTATACAGCATCTTGCTGATGATAAGATGGAGCTGGTCAGTCTCTGTGCTGGGTTTTTAAGCTTTGGAATTTTATTCCCTAGCATAAATATTTTTACTGTCTTTCTTTATAGAGCTGAATGTATAGGCAGGAACAAGTGTTTTCATAATGTTGTATTTGTTGTATCTTGCTGTTTTTCTGCATAAAGAGAAACATAGTTTCCTTGCCAGAGGTCATAAAAGATGGATAGCTCTCAGTCGAGCAGTAGTCTGTTGATTTAATTTTTGGAGGAAATTTGGTTTCCATTAGTCATTCTAATTTAAATACCATGAAACCTGTTGTAGAAATATTTGAAAATGCTGATTTAAATGAAAATTTAAGAAATCACAGACATCTGCACTGTTATACATAAAACAGCGACTCAGTGTGTGGATAAGAATTATTTGCATTTGGCAAATCAGAAGATTGTTTTAGGAGTTTAAATAAAAGAGCATAATGCATATTTGGTCAAGCATTACTATACTAAGGCATTAAATAGATTAGAAATAAATGAAAGCAATTACGGGACCTGTCTAAGAAATGTAATATATCAGAGACATGAATCGACTGTTTGCACAAAACATTATAACTGGCTGCAGATGAGATTTAATCAAGTATGTGTGTTCTACATCATTTGTGTTAAGAAAAATGATTAATGAGCAAAGACTCGGAGAAACTCCAGTTTGAAGGAATCCATAATATGCAAAAATCTTTTGTTTTGTGAATAGCGTTTGCCAACAGCATCTAGTGAAAGAAGAGAAAGTAAATGACGATAGCAGATTAAAACTGGCATCAATGCTTCTTATATAAAGCATGTTTCTAATTCATGGATATATTTTAAAAATGTCTTTTTTCTTTATGGAAGTCCAAGGGAACTAGGTTGCATTTATAGCTACAGATATCTTTAATTTATTGATTCTATTACAGAGGTAGTCAGTAGTATACATATAAAATGCTAGCCTTATATACAGGACAAACTCAATCATCTTTAAAAATACAGCATACTACAAAAAGATGATCATTTTTTACAACTTCTGTGAATTAGACAGGTAGGTAGACAGATACCATGTTCCAATCTCATAATCAAATAATATACTTATTTGTCCAGGTGAAAAATGAGTGTTAATACACAATCAATTTACAGCAATAATACTATGTTTGACAGCTTCCTTAGACCTTATGCACATGTGGGGAGGGTCCTGGAACTTTGTTTGGACGTTCTGAAATCTGATCAGATGGGCCATGTTACATATCTACGAATAAAGATCTGGTACTGTTTTGTTGAATTCTCTTGGTTAGGTGTCGGTTGAAACTAGTGAGAAAGCACTACTGCAATTTATAATCACAAAGCATGTTTTTCATTGATTTTGGAAAAAGCTCTCCCCTTTAGAGGTTGCGCTTCACGTACAGGGCTGATCCTATCAAATGTGGGGCCTAATTGGGACCATGTTGGCGGGGCCCCTAGACAAAGTGTTGCTGGCTACTGACACAGCAAGTATTTAGGAAAATAAGGGCATACAGGCACAAAATAGAAAGGAAAGGGGCAGACAAGGTAAGAGAGTGAGAGGGATGAAATAGGGGCACATAATAGGGGCACACAGGGTAAGAGAGAGAGGGAGGAAATAGGAGAGTGGACTGGGCCAATTAGTGGGGCAGGCTGGGCCAATTCAGCTTGGGAGCAGGCTTGGTTGGATTGGGGGCAGGCAGGGCCTATCAAGGTTGGAGGAAAGCTGGGCCTATTAGAGTTGGGGGCAGGCTAGAGCTATGGAGTTGGGGGATAGACTGGCTTATCGGAGTTGAGGGTGGGCTGGACCTATGGATTTGGGGATGGGCTGGACTCTCAAAGTTGGGGGCAGGCCAGGCAGCATCATGTGCTGAGGGAAATATTATCTGTGCTGCCCTGTGGTGCGGGGCCCCCAGAGGTGCGGGGCCCAATTGGGCCCAATTGGTCCAATTGGCCTAAGGCCGGCCCTGTTCATGTACATACATTTGGGGTAAATATAACCCATTTAAGACAAAATACAAATTTAGACAAATTTAGACAAAATAAATCCCCATTCACCATATCAAGATTATTTATTGTATTGTATAAGTGGTCATTTTTTTATATCTATATACAGACACACTATATGGTTAATTAATTTTTTAATTTCCATCTTTAACAGGGATACAGAATACAAAGGATTACAACTGTCTTTGGATCAAGTTACAACAAAACCACCATTCTCTTATGCAAGCTCAAATTCAACCATAAATGACAACAGAAAATGCAGTAAATCTCGACTCTCCGGCACAAAATCGAAATCCAGAACCTCACCCTACCCACAGGTACATATTTAAATTTCATATTTTTTTTTTGCCATGCATTTGCTTGAATTTTGTGCAAAAACCATACCTTTTATATGCAATTTAATATAAAATACATCAGGTTAATATTTAAGCAGTCACTAGCAGAGTTTTCCCTTATCTTTTATTATAATGAATAGGGGCATAAAGGTGATTTTCTTTCCTTTGTCTAAACGTGGCAAATTCACTTACATACACATATGTATCTATAATAATAAGTCAAATCAAATGGACTTGGTTTATTTTCTTTTTCCTTGAAGACGTTTTGCTAGTCATCCAACTGGCTTTCTCAATTTTGAATTGATAAAGCCAGTTGATTTGACTTATACTATAGGATTCGGGGGTTTGGCCGAATCCAAAATAGTTGACTTGGTGCATCCCTAGTTTAAGGGCATGGAAATACAAATGGAGCTTAGCTGGTTAGCAGTTTAAGCCTAAGGCAACAGCACATTATGCTACCATATAAGCGGTGAGGAGCTTTTTTAAAAACTGTGGCGCGAACAGTGACTAAAACACATGGCTAACATCCGCATGTGTGTCCATGCCCTGAAAAGCAAAAGTCTGGAGCTGTTCTTGTTGTATGCAAGTCATTTGGTATTTTAGAAAAATATAACAGATTTGTTATAGTTTGAAGGCTTTCGTTTATATCACAGTGGAAACCATAAAGCACAATAATACAGCTCTAGTCATCTTGTTGGTTCATAAGCCTTTATCAAAAACTGTTGTCTTGATCTATGCGAGTGATTTCCAACATGTGGGGTTGGCCACTTTAGAGGCCCCATACTAAAGGATAGTTTAGGTGAGATTAGGAAGAGATCTTTCCAAGAAAGATCATTCACCTCAACACACACGTGTAGAGCTGAATTGTCAGATATACAGGTAGAAACAATAGAATTCTACCTGTATCTGACGATTCAGCACAAAACAGTGGCCGATGTTCAGGTGCCTTCAAAGGCACCCAATCAAAATTTTCCAACCGATCAACAAGACTGATAGCCAAGCCTTCTGCCGAAATGCCGAGAGCTGGCTTCTACTAAATTGTTTCCATGTCAGAGTTACAACTTGCAGTGTAACAGTGCAGAAAGGGTAGTATTCATACGATCTTCTTTTGGTGATAGATTATCCAAGAGAGACATCCAACAGAGGATTTAATCACTATCTCTTCCCAATGTTATCACTGAGATCCTTTTGGAAATCTTTAGTAATACTAATGTATCGGAACTACAACTTACAATATCCATACCCATCTGAACCGATGAAGGCTGCTTATCACAAGGGTTTATCACTGCATATCTTGGTGGTACATCTATTACATCTAGCAGTGCTTTGTGTTGTGGGGAAACAACAAAACAATCTTAAAAAGACTTGAGGATTTGAGGTCCAAAATGTGATAACAGCTGTTACTGGTATAACACATTAGCCAAGCATTTTTTCTTGTTTTTATTTTTAAATAGATTCACCCTATATTTGCCAGTGCCAGTGAGAATACAGAAGCTATTCCGTTTTACATTTTAGAGTATTGATTTCCATTTGTGGTCCAATTAGGACTATACTATTATTCCATGTATTTTATGTAATCTTTTGCGTTTGTTTAACCTTCAAGTTATCAAATTACACAAAGCTGATAAGAGGTAACATATTATTTTAACGAAAAGCTAGTGCAGGGCATAATGTCATTACTGAAAGTGATATTCCTCATGTGCAAGAAGGTATCATTCTGATCTCAGCAAATTGGTATTTGGTTACTCTGTATTAAGATTCTACAAATAAAAACTTAAAAGTTTTTAAATTGAAATGACACCAGAGAGGCAATATGCAGTGTGCATCCTTCAGCTCAAAAGAAAGATTAAAGCTGAGCACATTTCAAAATATATATGTAATTCCTACATTCATTAAAAGGGCCTTCTGCACTGAGCATGCAGTACATTTTTATAAAGCAGATCTCTGGACTACTGCAATTTTCTACAATATTGTATTTCTAAAGGCCATTAAATATAAAATGCAATAAGAGATGAGACACACAATTGCTCAGACTCTTAAAATATAAAAACCTTATAGGCAACCCATGCACATTTTGATCCAGTCATAGATCCGCTCAATAGGCCCAATGTCTGGAACTGATTCAGTCTATCTGCTCTCCAATATCATATACAGGCCACCTCAGTAGTGATGGGCGAATTTGCGCCCGTCTCTCGGCGCCGGCGTCTCGTTTTTTACGTGGGCGCCCGTTTATGAAAATTTTTTTGACGCCGGCGAGAATAGTCAAACCGGATCCAAAGTCAAATGGCAGGAAGCAATTCAGCAGGAACAAAAGATAAGCAGAAGTCTGGGCAGGCAGCGAAGTCTCAGAAGTCAAAAACACATCAAGGTCATACACAGGAGTCAATCAGAAGTAGTTTAAATCTGTAAGCTAGGTCTCAGGACAAACCACGATAACCAGGCACAGTTTAAATACAAAAGTCAGTTTAAATACCTTTAAACTTGGCGCCAATTCTGCAGCGTCAGAACGCCTGTGACGAGGAGCCAGCGTGAACACGCTCTGCGCCGCAACGAGCCTGCGCCTGGGTGCGCACTGACGTGCACACTTTTGCGCGCACACATGACCCGACGCCCGTGACGTCAGGAACGCTGGACGGAGGCGCATAGAGGGATCCGCTCGGTAAGTATTTCTTACATTGCCCCCTACTGAGATGCGACCTCTGGACGCAGACAGTTGAAGGCTTGCCAGGATGAGTCTTATGAAACTGAGTCAAGAGTCTAGGAGCATGTATATTTGAAGAAGGTTCCCAAGAATTTTCCTCTGGACCATAGCCCTTCCACTTAATTAAATATTGTAGTCGTTTCCCTCTCCTACGAACATCCAGGATCTGTTCAACCACAAATTCTTCTGGATTGTTGACAATAACTGGAGGAGGCGGAGGAAAACTTCGTCCCGGAAAATGGTGATGTACCACAGGTTTAAGCAATGCTGCATGAAATACCGGATGGATGCGATAGGACTTAGGTAACTTCAACTGGAAAGAGACAGAATTGATTTGACGACAGATAGTAAAGGGCCCCAAAAACCGCTGACCCAACTTCTTACTGGGACAAGATAATTTGAGGTTAGCCGTGGATAGCCAGACTTGGTCCCCAACCTTGAATTCAGGATCTTTCCTTCGTTTGCGATTCGCATAAACCTTGAAGTTTTGTTGAGCTCTAGCCATTGTCTGTTGCAACAATTTTAATTTTTTTGTTAGAAAGGTGAGTCGGTCTTGGACTGCTGGAACCGTAATCCCAAAAAATGCTAGAGCTGAAAAAATTGCCGGATTCAACCCATAATTAGCAAAAAACGGAGATTGTTTGGTCGAGGAGTGGCAAGAATTATTGTAAGCAAATTCTGCTAGAGGAAGTAAGCTTACCCAGTCACCCTGAAGATGAGAAGAGTAACATCTTAAGTATTGCTCAAGAGTTTGGTTTGTTCTTTCTGTTTGACCATTAGATTGGGGGTGGAATGCAGAAGAGAGAGATACTTTAATCTGTAATGCTGCACAAAAAGTTTTCCAGAATTGTGAGATAAATTGAGGGCCGCGATCAGAAACCACTTCATCAGGTACTCCATGAAGTCTCACTACTTCTCGAATAAACACCTCGGCAGTCTCACAGGCAGAAGGTAATTTTGGTAATGAAACAAAGTGAGCCATCTTAGTAAGACGATCCACAAATACCAAGATAACGGTGTGCTCTTGAGAAGGTGGAAGTTCAGAAATAAAGTCCATAGATACGGAGCCCCAAGGACGAGAGGGTATGGGAAGTGGTTGAAGAAGCCCAAGTGGTTTACTATGAGAGGCTTTTGATCGGGCACAAGTCTCGCAGGAGACCACATAATTAGTACAATCCTTGATCAATCCGGGCCACCAAAACAATCTTTTTGCAAGCAAAGAGGTTTCCGGATTCCAGGGTGACCTGCTAGTTTAGCATCATGAATAATTTTGAGTGCTTCAAGGCGAAGATCTTTAGGAACAAAAAGCTTATCATTAAGAAAATAAATCCCATTTTTGCAGATTATTTCTTGAGGAAGAGAAGAGCGAGGTATATTTTCAGAAATACTTTTAATCTGATCCAAGAAAGAGGTTTGGAGGAGAAGAAAATGGTTGGGTCCAAGAATCGTTTGAGAGGATTCTTGTAAGTCTGGCTGCGGTGAAAACATTCTGGATAAAGCATCAGCTTTAGTGTTCTTGGTACCAGGACGATAGGTGAGATGAAAATTGAACCGCATAAAAAATAATGCCCATCTGGCTTGTCTGGGCCTAAATCTTTTAGCTGAATGGAGATATTCCAGATTACGGTGATCTGTAAAGATAAGAATAGGGTGTCTGGCGCCTTCAAGAAGATACCTCCATTCCTCCAACGCAAGTTTAATCGCCAACAGCTCCCTGTCAGCGACGTCGTAGTTACACTCGGATCTTGACATTTTACGTGAAAAAAAAGCGACTGGGTGAAGTTCTTCTTTAACACCTGACCTTTGGGAAAGTATGGCTCCTACTGCGGTTTCCGATGCATCAACTTCTAGGACAAAAGGCAGTGAAGGTTCTGGGTGATGAAGAATGGGAACAGAGACGAAGAGACTCTTAAGATAATCAAAAGCTTCTTGAGCTTCAGATGTCCAGATGAATTTTACATTGTCACGGGTGAGACTGGTGATAGGCGTAATTATATGAGAGAAATTTTTAACAAATTTCCTATAGAAGTTAGCAAAGCCAATGAATCGCTGAACAGCCTTTTTAGATGTGGGTATAGGCCAATCTAGGATCGCGAAACCTTCCAAGAATCCATCTGGATGCCTAGAGGAGAAATAAAGAACCCTAGGAACTCCACAGAATCTTGTTCAAAAATGCATTTTTCTAGCTTAGCATACAGTTGATGGGTACGAAGACGAGAGAGGACTCTTTTCATGTGAATTCTGTGATCTTCAAGGGAATTGGAAAAAACAAGGATATCATCCAAGTAAATAATGACAAATACGTCTAGAAAATCACGAAACACATTGTTTACAAAGTGTTGGAACGTTGCTGGAGCGTTGCATAAACCAAATTGCATAACGAGATATTCAAAGTGTCCATATCTCCATAAGTATGTCCGTTCTCTTCTTGCAGAAGACATTGTGAAACTCCTGTAGGCCATCGGAAGTTTATTAAGAACTTCTTGCGGAGGTGCAAGCACACAGAGTTTAGCAGGTCCAAAAAGTAAAATGGGTCTACAATTAGAGAGGCAGAAATTAGAAGAAAAAACAATCTCCCCAGAATCCCAATTAATGGACGGATTGTCCTTCCGGAGCCAAAATAACTGGAAATGAAGGTGACGCCACAATATCAAAGTTCAAGATTTCAGCGTGAACTTTATTAAATGACATAAACAGAGGACAAGTCTCTTGGGTAACTGGTCCAGATAATATGGGCGAGCCACCTGCAACTTGAAGTAGTATGGGATTCTTCTTCTGGTGCAGGGGAAAACAATGAGCTTCAGCGGTTACAGAGTACAGAAAACACCCACTAGCCCCAGAGTCAATGATTGCTTGTAGACTCACTGGGGGTCATTTATCAACACTGGGCAAATCTGCCCATGGGCAGTAACCTATGGCAACCAATCAGATTGCTGCATCCATTGTTCTACTTGCAGCTGACTTTTAAAAGCTAATCGCTGATTGGTTGCTATAGGTAACTGCCCATGGGCAAATTTGCCCAGTGTTGATAAATGAGCCCCACTGTCTTGCCTTCCCACTGTAAAGAAAGCGGAACAATAAGTAGGGAGTAAAAGGAGACGTAAATACCGGTGACTTCTTAAGAAGAGTTTTACCCCGAAGAGAAGGTCGTGTGGGACAGTCACGGAGCAGATGGCCAGCTTGTCCACAGTACAGTCATAAATTGAGCCTTCGATGTCTCAGGCGTTCCTCTGGGGTTAGAGCTGATCTAATGGCACCGATCTGCATAGGTTCAGGGTCCACAGTAGCAGATGGAGCAACAGGCAACCGGACTGGTGGAGGAGCATGAGGAAGAACCCACATTTGAGAGCCTTGGCCCGATCTCTCAGCTCTTCGTTCGCGGAGTCTCCGATCAATCTGTATAGTAAGTAAGATGAGGTCGTCAAGGGTCTCTGGAATTCCTGTACGTGCTAGTTCATCCTTCAAGGCTTCTGACAACCCCAAACGATACTGATGTTTAAGTGCAGATTGATTCCAATCCACATCTGCTGCAAGTCTGCGGAATTCAACAGTATAGTCTTCAGCTGGACCTCGCCCTTGACTCAAAGCCCGTAGCGAAGCTTCTGCCGCAGAAGATCTGTGTGGATCTTCGTATAATACAGCCATTGCTTTAAAGAAGGACTCCACTGTGGCCAGTTCCGGACTTTGCATATCCATCAAATGGAAGGCCCAAACCTGAGGGTCCCCCGCCAAGAAGGAAATAATAGTGCCTACACGGGCCTGTTCAGTAGGATAAGTGCGTGGTTTTTTAATGTAAACAGGAGTTTGCAGTTATTTTTGAATAGATGAAAAGTCTTTCGATCTCCCGAGAATCGCTCAGGAAGGTGAACCTTGGGCTCTGGTTGGTCAGAAGGAGGTGCAGAGCTGCTAGAGGAAGATTGTTCGGCCAATGGAACTGTGGCTGAACCACCAGGAGGTGGCTGCAGGGTCCTCATCTGATCCTGCATTTGAGCATAGCCCCCTTGAAGCTCACGGACTGCTTGCGTAAGCGTAGATAACTGTTGTGTGAGGACTGAAAACGGAGATGGCCCTTCAGCTTGATCCATCTTTTGGCCTGGTTATACTGTCAGGCTTACTGGATAGTTTATAAAGCGTTGGACCGCTTCTAGATGATAAGGACCCACAAGTGGCTCACACAACACAGAACCCACCCGGGGATGAGACAGGAGGAAGCCGTGAGTGGAGAGAAGCCAGTGAGGCTAGGCCGAAGCGAGGTCCCAGGGATTGCAGAGAAGAGAATAGTCAAACCGGATCCGAAGTCAAATGGCAGGCAGCAATTCAGCAGGAACGAATGATAAGCAGAAGTCTGGGCAGGCAGCGAAGTCTCAGAAGTCAAAAACACATCAAGGTCATACACAGGAGTCAATCAGAAGTAGTTTAAATCTGTAAGCTAGGTCTCAGGACAAACCACGATAACCAGGCACAGTTTAAATACAAAAGTCAGTTTAAATACCTTTAAACTTGGAGCCAATTCTGCAGCGTCAGAACGCCTGCGACGAGGAGCCAGCATGAACATGCTCTGCGCCGCCACGAGCCTGCGCCTGGATGCGCGCTGACGTGCACGCTTCTGCGCGCACACGTGACCCGACGCCCGTGACGTCAGGAATGCTGGACGGAGGCGCATAGAGGAATCCGCTCGGTAAGTATTTCTTACAGTCACCTGAAAATATCAAATTGTTCGGATTATTGTACGAAACCCAGTACAGACCACAATATCTTCAAATTGGAAAGGGACATCTGTAATTGACTTCTATAGGACCTCAAGAGGTTTCATATGGAGTACTTTTGGATTCGGACATTTAGCAGCTTTGGGGTATAGTAAATCTAAAAAAAAAGAGTTTTAATAAATAACCCCTTAAAAGTTTATACACTCACTAAGCAGGAACAGTGGCCCAGGTGCACCAGCCCCAGACCCTCAGCTCGGGGGCGGAATAACCAACAGCAACACCAATGAAAGGGGCTTCGGCAACACTGGAAAAACCACAGGGCCACAAATATAAAGAAAAACATCTCAGTTTATTGGTTTACATTAAAAAAGAACATCTCCTACTGGCACTACACGTTTTGTACCTCTAGGACCGGAACACAATTGCCCCATGCATGTTCCATTCAGTATACTGTGATTGTATTGGAATAAAGTTGATATGTTAGACTTCCAACCTATAAATGTCAAGTATTTTATTGCTATTATATTTATGCAACATAAAATCAACACCAATATCGATGAAAGCAAAATATATTATGATTTCCTCAAAAATTGTAAGTATATCACAAACCACTAAGGAATTGATTTATGTGAATGCACACAGCTGCAGGCTGGAAGCTTTTTTTACAGAAAAAGTATTTAATCTCTTTATGCCTTTTTTTGTCCTCCACTATGGCTTCACTGTCCCTTTTAAGATTTAATCAGCACTGTTTGCCATTATAAAGTTATATTATTTCATATAGATAGTCTAAAAAATGATAAGCTGTACTGTACTATAATAAAAGTATACTTTATGCTTTTTTGTCCACACTATAGAGGCTTCACTGTCCCCTGTATGTTATAATCAACACCATTTGCCATTATATAGTGAATAAAGTACCCCGTCTTGTAAAATATAAGCGTATTATAAGTTACTGAGGAGTTCCATGACCATATAAAAACACGAGGCTGAAGGCTAAGTATTTTTGTACAGTTTACAGAACTCTGAGGTGACTTCTAATATCCTCATATTTTGCACCAGGGTGTACTTTATTATAATACACCAGTCTCAGTGAGTCATGTGACAGAAATTACATTACTAATCTTTGATTATAACTGATGACATCACTAAGCACCTTTTATAAGGATATAATTGTCAAGATATTCATGGTCCTTGTGTATCATAAAGTTATATTATAGCATATAGGTAGTCTACAAAATGACAAGCTTCACTATAATTAAAGTATTTTTTCTTGTACAGTACTACTTTAAAATATGCAGAATTTCTAGACAGTTCTTTAAAATGCAGCCATGGAATGTTTACTTTTACTGGATACCATTTTTTCCAACAAGTTCCCAAAGAGAGACGTTCTAAGCCCCTGTAATGGACTTAAAAAAATCCACCACTAACACATATCACATGATCCCAAAGTTAATTCTTTCTTCAGTTGTCACATTTGTGTTGAAAGATTTATATCAATAAGCTATTCATAATATTTTAGAATCTCTACAGAAGTCTTTGAGGGGTATTAAGCATATATTTCATGGAATATAAATTCCAAAAGGTTTGACTTGTTAAGACTTTCTATATGTTATATAGACCTTTTTGTAATATTTCTTTTCAAAATGTCATAAAATGTTAATACATCGCTTTTATATTTACATTGTAAGAATATTTGTCCCCTGTTTGCCTTTAGTTCAACAAATACGTCTTTTGATATAAAGACCAGGTGTTGGCAAAGGAATTCTTTGTTTGCATTTAGTGAAAACTTTAATTATATAGTCTATTACACTAAAATATACAGGTTGGGTGACTGTAAGATCAAGCCAAATCAATTCTATTAAACAGAGTGTACACTGCTTTCAGATGCTAGCATCTTTTCTTTTTGTACTGTTTTATTACATAGTAAGGTGCTTTAATGTGCTGGCCGTCTCATTAGCAGTATCCTATCCAGCATTTGAATCCAAATGTCTATTTCCAATTTTTCTCTTCTTTAAACCAAAAAAACGTAAACATAAATTTAGAAAAAAATACCCTGAACTCAAAAAAAAGTCATAATCTCATATCTGTAGCACCCTTGATTACTTTCCCCCTAGTTTCCCCAAAATGTCTGCTATCCCAAAAAACCCAGGGTTTCAACTTTTATATATCATTAATCAAATTGGTTTTAAAAATATTATTATTCATTTATAGTTTTCCTTTTCCATTTTCTATGCTACATCACCTCTCAAACTGTTCATCGTGATGAGCTCTTACCATTTTTTTCAAAATAACATAAATACTCAAAATTCTGTGTGGTAAAAAGTCATTATTAAAATCAGCATTGACCTTATGTAAAATTATCTGCATTTCTCAGTTCTGCTGAACGTCTGTTCAGCGTTGAGATTTTTTCATGTAATTCCTTTTTTGAAACGTTTTGCAAATTTACATTGTTTTCTTTTACGACTCATTCATTTGGTGGGTGACTTGAAAAACAAAACAAAAGCATATGACAAAATGGGAAATGTCTGTAAGGTTAAGGTGTACAGTAATGGGCCTATTTACGAGCATTCAGATTTCTTTTTTTCCCGCAAATTACATTTTTTCTCTAAAAAACAATTCCATTTCAAAACCTCACCAATTAAAAGCAGTGAAGGTCCCATTGAAGTCAATAGAAGCTGCACTGATCCTGAACCTTTTTTTTTTTAGCCATTCAGACTTTTAGAGGTTTTTGGATTTTTTTTCACTTGTAATTGTCAACAAAAACTGCGATAACATACTGCTGGAATAGCCATACTGGGGGGAAATTAGTTAGGCACCCCAGTACCCCAGTATGAATGTAGTCACTAACCTTGGACTCTAGGCTAGTGCTCCTCTTCTCTGAAATAGGTACAGGCCTGGGGTTTCTCTAATGTGAAGCACCCCCTATTTTCTAGGGTTTACCTTCTGGCAGTCTGCAACTGTTTACCTACATTGTATAACACTGTATACCAATTCCTGCTTTTCCTATGTTACTATACTGTGCATGCAAACTTCATCTACAGCCTTCTTCACTGTTATTTGTAGCTAATTTTGTGAACCTCATTTCTGTTGGTTTATGACTTACTCAGTATGTGCCAGTGTTAAAAACTACATAGTTTTCTTCCTACAAAAAGTCTCTGACACAATTCACTCTGAATGCGGCTAAAATCTTGACCCCCCGCAAATGGAGGAGTGATATCTCTCCCATGCTAACCTATTGGATAAGGGAAATGGAAGAGATACGCAAATTCGAAGAAACACATGCGGAATCTCGCAAAGCAATGCTAAGTCATTGGGCCTCTTGGCGCCCCTGGTTACAGTACTTAGACTTCACACCATAGAGATTAAACGAGAATTACTTCTGCCAAACCAATCAACTACTTGAGTTAGTATAAGACCATGAAATAGAAACTGAGTAAATGGCTCTACACTACCACCCTTGTGGTTTTGAAGTCTGTATAATGCAACTAATATACATGTGTGTAAATTGTATCTCTCATTAATCGCTAGGTTACCTGTATTCAATGCACTACCTCTACGAAGCCTGAGACCCTCTGTCTCTCCCCACCTCTTTCTTCCCCCCCTCTTTTCTTTCTCTGTATTTCTATTTTTTCTTTATGACGGATTCCTATCCAGACCTGACGCGCAGACAGACAACGAACAGCGAGCTTTGCAGAATTGCAGAATCTATATTTTCTCCTATGATTTGTCATGACGAGGTTAATTTGCCAGAAAAAGTATTACTCAAATATTATACTAATGCAATATTATATTTCGCGCCACTGATGTTTTTGCTTACCTTTGGAAGGAATAATGTTCTATGTTATTTCTGTAAGAATTGTCATTACAAAATAAAAAAAAAAAAACTACATAATTCAAACATATAGGGGGTTATTTATCAAAGTCCAAATTTATCTCAATATTTTCTGCTTCAAACTCCGATCAAATCCGCTCGAGTTTTTTACGCTTATTTATTATTACATTTTCCTGAAAATTTGCTTTGCTGGTAAAAAATTATTTTCATGATTTTTTTTTGGATTTTTTCATCCAATTTTAACGAATTTCACAATTTTTTCAGAATTTTCACCCGAATACTCCGAAAACTTTGAGGTATTGCATGAAACCAAGTGCACATCAAAAAATCATTGGAACGTCTCCCATTGACTTATATGTAACCTGGACAGGTCTGAAATGCCTGATTTTCAGATTCAGACTTTTCCATCCTCAGGGTTTAAAAGTCTGATTTTTTGCATTCAGACTTTAGTAAATAACCCCCTTAAGCTCGCCCATTGATTGGATCAGCCTATGTGCGATTCTGCTTATGTTCAGGTAATTTAATCTCCAGCCTCATGTTGAAAACATATATATTCGATATAGTCTAATATATTTATGGACATTTTGCATCTCTTTGATGTAGACATCCGCCATCTGTGCAACCATGTTATAGTCAATGCAAAAAAACACATTTTAATTTTCAGGTTTATGTTAGTATACCATAAGATAAAAGTGATTTAGTGGCAGCCATCTGGCTCGAGTATAAGACATCTGTGGCATTTTTCTCCGTGGTTATGTTATGATTTAGCAATGGAAACTGAAGTGCAGTTATCCTAATTATAGATAAATAAAACATGTTAGTGTATACTTTGTCTTTAAAATAAAACTTTGTGATTGAAGACCTTATGCAACAAAACAAAAGGCATGAGATACAGTTTTCCTTAAGGTTTTATTGCAAACCGATTATTATGTTAAGCAATGTATTTAAAAAACACTGTCTAATAAATTGTAGACAGAGCAGAAGAACGGAATACTGTTCCCACAAATTGTTTGCTTCATCATTTTTTATTCAGAGGATTATTGTTGCCATGAGCAATGATAGTTTCTCAAACTGACCAGAATTCTAATGAGACTGTCAGTAATCAGAATGTTACATGTCATATAAGCATTTTTCATGTTGACTGGCTCTGGTAATGATTATTTTTCCTGCTTGTTTGAAGAGCAAGAAATACAATCTGAGCAGTTAAACAAAAGCTTAATTTTTGTTTTATATATATTCAGTAATTTATTCTATTTATCACAGCAGTTGAGATTTTTTTTTCATTTTCTTTTCTTTTTTTATCATATTAACTGATTTTAAGCGCCAACTTTACTTTTATATTCTAGGATGCAATAAATCCATGTTATTTTTAGTTATGCAAAGTAAAAAAGATATATAGACTGTTTTACACCTATTCCTATTAATATTTCAGAAACTATGTCATTTTAAGAACCATGAATGACCTGCTTGGTCATCATGTATACTAGTTGGAAAGAGTTGCTGTTTTTCTCATATGACTCATATTTTTTAAAAATCAAAAAACAAAACAAGCAGGCCCAAGAATACTTGGCCTGTGTCCTGTTGCATTTTTAGGTAATGTCTTCTATGGGGTTAGTGTCTTTTTTATTATAGAGGGCACATTATTCTGCCTTAAATAAGATATTTGTCTTTTAATGCACATTTTAATATCAACTAATTTAAACCTCAATTTTAATTTAAAAATCATATTTTGCAGTATTCTGGATTCCATACTGAACGATCTGAATCTGACCATGAAAGTCAATGGGGTGGTAGCCCCCTTACTGACACAGCTTCACCACAACTTCTTGATCCAATTGAAAGACCATGCTCCCACCAACACGATGTATCTTGTGCATATAGACAGTATCCTGACCGAAGTAGCCTTTGCTTTGGATTTGCCCTTGACCATTCAAGGTTAAGTGATGATAGACACCACCATAGCCAGTCTTGTGAAGAAGGCAGATGTGAGGCTGGCAGATACTTTCTTGGAAGTCCTCAGACTGAAAGAGGGACTTGGTGGGGATCTCGATCAATGTTGCCTGTACCAAAGACATCTCCAGATGGCAAAGATATATATGAAGCCACCATGCCACATATTGCATCAGTTCACAGAGCACATGGTAAGAAAACAAATTACTATAAAGGTATACAACTAGGGGGTTATTTATCAAAATCTAAAATATACTCCAACCAAATTTGCACTGGTTATTTCCCCTTATTTATCAATACATTTAAAAAAAATTGTGAAATTGTACAAAAATTCGAATGATACGAATTTTATAGATTATCCACCCGAAAACTCAGATTTTTTTTCAGATTTTTGCCTAAAAACCACAAGGTCTTCAGAATTTTGCACGAAACCCAGCACATATCAGGATATCTTTGCGACTTCTCCTATTGACTTATAAACAACCTTGCAGGTCTGAAATGCTGGATTTTTGTATTCTGACTTTTTCCATCCTCGGGGTATAATAAATCATGAAAAGTTAGAGTTTTTTTTCACTAAAAATTCAGATTTTACAGTCCAAAAAAACCTCACATTTTTCGAGTTTTTGCCATTCAGACTTTAGTAAATAACCCCTTTAATGTGGACAACACATGGGGAGAAAATTATCAAAATTTTCTTTTCTCTTAAGCCTAAGTCTGACAAATTTCAATCAATTTTGAAGTGCAGATTCACAATTTAAATGTTGATAAATCTGTCCCTAACAGAGTAATATAGAAAGTGGCAATAATTCTGCTTCTGTTAATTTGCTGCTATAGAGTACCTATAGAACTTTGCTTGTGTTATAAACCACGTAGCTCTTTTATTACGATATGGGGCACATTTACTTAGCTCAAGTGAAGGATTAGAATGAAAAATACTTCGAATTTCGAAGTATTTTTTTGGCTACTTCGACCATTGAATTGTCTACTTAAACCTTCCACTACGACTTCAACTTTGAATCGAACGTTTCGAACTAAAAATCATTCGTAAAGTACTGTCAGCTACTTTGCCAGCTAAAACCTACCGAGCACCAATGTTAGCCTATGGGGACCTTCCCCATAGGCTTTCTAAGTAATTTTTGATAGAAGGAAAATCGTTCAATCTATGGATTAAAATCCTTTGAATCGTTCGATTCGAAGGATTTAATCGATGTTTCCTTCGATTTTCCACTAAATGATATAAATCCTTCGACTTCAATATTTGAAGTCGACGGATTTTACTTCGATGGTCGAATATTGAAGGTTAATTAACCCTCGATATTCGACCCATAGTAAATGTGCCCCTTCCAGTTACCATGCTCTCAGCCATACTTCAGCTTGAAGTCAGCTTAGTGATGAACTCATTTTGTCAGCAGGCATGGATTTATTCCCATTGACTTTAATTCATTTGGATATACTGTTAGTATATTTGTCTCTGTCTAAAGATATATCAGAAGCAGTAATATGATTTTTGTGTTTCAGTTATACATCCTAGCATATTTAATGCATGATTAATTTGTTCTACTTTTTAGGAAGAAGTCATTGGGAAGAAGATAGTGTTGTCAGCTCTCCTGATCCAGGCTCTACAAGTGAATCAGGGGATCGTTACCGCACAGAACAATATCAAAATAGTCATCATGAACCAAGCAAAATTGAAACTCTCATACGTGCTACCCAGCAAATGATTAAAGAGGAAGAAAGTAGATTACAGTTGCGTAAATCTAGTCCAGATCAACTAACTACCATTAATGGAGCTGGCAAAAGAAACTCTGTTTGCTTTGCAAATTATCACCAGCCACAGATAACTGGGGTTGTGTGCCGTGGCCCACCTCTATCTAACACTTCTCCTTGTGACCATGTCCAGCAACGAGATGGAAAAATCCTAAGTCCTCGTGACAATGAATATGAGACCAGCCCAACTGCGTTATCACGAATGAGTAGTCCAAATTCCGACAGAGTTTCAAAATCGAGTGTAACCCTAGCAAAAGATTATTTACATGCAAATGTGTCCCCATCACCAGCAATGGACCATTCTGCATCCCCAAATTGCTACAGTTCTCACAGACAATATTTTGACAAGCATACTTACACTTTTACTGGTTATGCTCTTGAACATCTTTATGACAGTGAATCTATTAGGAACTATTCATTGGGATGTAATGGAACACATTTTGACGTGACTTCTCATTTAAGGATGCAACAAGATTCTGCTCAAGTGCACAAGGGCACATCCGTAATTATTAGTAATGGGAGTTGATGATTCTTGTCTGACCTGTATCAGGGTGTGTATTGAAAGGAAATGTGTATTTTTTGTTTTATTATTCATTATTGAATGAAAATGAAATGGGAATTAAGAATTGGTATGACAAAAGAAAAATTAAATGGAGGTAATGAATTGACTGGGTTTTCACTAAACCATATACGTCATTTATCTGCACCAGCCAGCTTTGCAGTTCATTCAGAAATGTAACAATTGTGTTTTAAAGATATTATGTTATTGGTAACTGTGAATTGCATGTGTGCAACAAATAATTTTTGCAAACAAATGACCTATGCACCCAACACTTGCAGAAATGTGGAATGTATTCACACACCAAAATATTTCCTTTTTATACGGTAATTTCTTCGCCTAACTCTTCCTCTGAAACAAATCAAACATAAAATAACAAAAAGTGCACTTGACATTTTTTTCTCACAACTCCTACCTATATTGCTAAACATATATTTACATTCTACTAAGTATTTGTACTTGATTTGGTAACATGGCTATACCCTGATCAAATAAAACCATGTTAACAGTCACATAAAGAACCATCATAATATTGTTGTTAGCAGAGCTTGCATGATGATGCCACCAATGGCTGATAATAGGACTTAAAAACTGAACACCAATCTCCACATGTTGGATAACAACTAGATGGCTGACATAATTCTGGTAAGCAGGATTCTCAATGATCAGTCCTCTTGCAACTGTAATTATATTTAAACTTGAGCTTTAGACAGTTGGGGGCTGAGTGGGACAAGAATTTTTTACTGCTTAGTCAAGTGACTCCTATAAACAATAGAATGTAGGGTAAGGTATGCGATCCGTTATTCAGAAATTATTGGAGATGGAGGGAAGGCCATGTTAAAAAAAACCCAATTTTTATGAAATTATATATATGCTTACTGGAGGCAAAACAATCCTATTGGGTTTGTTTATTGTTTAAATGATTTTTAGCAGACTTAAGGTATGAAGATCCAAATTATAGAAAAACTCCTTATCCGGAAGGCTTCAGGTCCTGAGGATTATGGATAATAGATCCCATACCTGTACTAGTTTTCGCTGAAACCTATAAAAAAAAAGGTCATCTGAACAATCTCACTTTTAAGCCATTAGTTCAGCAAGACTTAACAACCACATTTACATGCAAAAAGTATTATTACATACTATTTTGCATGCAATACAAGAAAATCATTCTTGAGGTAATGCTAAAAATGAAATATTTCAGATGAAATGTATTTATTAATGCTAACAAAAATCAGGAAAAGCTTGCACTGTAATAATTTGACAACCAGTACCACTTACCATGGAGTGGTATATACTGTACATGTCTAATCATTCAACTTAGTCAGCAGGAGTCATTTGAGAAAATGCCTTTAGCATAATACAGAACAACTAGACGTGTTACTTGATTACTTGTTATGAAAGAGTGCATTATAATAAAAACAATTTTCAATGAAAGATACATGACAGATCATTTGATATAGGCAACCCATGTCATTTTTTTCTGATCACTCCTGGAGCTTTTATTTTTGCCTTTTAACTGTTAGAAAAAAGTGATAAGGAAATATGCTTAACACAGCTAGAAGCACGTCTCATTTTAATTTATAGGGTGTCAGAAATGATTTCCTTGTGGTTAGGCTCCAGTTAGATCATGGCCCTGTTTTTTTTCTACAGAACAATGGCATTTAAAGATGTGATCCTACAGTCTGACACACAATATGCAATTTACACAATACTTAGCTGTATAATATATATATACATATATATCTGCTATGTTAAGCTTTATGGGCTTAATGCCTTTCTCAGCAAGAAGCCATAAGTTACAGAAACAAATGTTAAAATGTCATATTAAAAGTGATTTGAGTGGTATGAAAAGAGACTGATTGAAAAGAGATTTTCCCACAGAATTATGTATAGGTCAGAGACCTACTTATCTGCCATAGATTCATGGTGTGTCTCTGCAAAGTTCATAATAAGACATAGGAAGTAGTTCCTGCTATGACTATGTCTGTGGAAAACCAGTGTTTATCCCACACCACTCAGCAGATTGACTGGTCAAGAATAGCCCATTTGTGAAAAACATTTTCAGTGGATTTGATCAATATTCATAGTAACAATACCTGCTTCTCACGAAAATTCCACCGATATTTAAACCAATTCATTATGGATCTATTGTAGCAGTAATAAATACTAATGATTGTTATGGATCTATCAAAATCAGTTGTACCATAGCATATTTTTACTGTTTATTGGAAAGAGCACCAATTTATTCACGTAACCTATTGCCATATACCACTAATAATTAGACCTTTTTTTGTTGCTACTTTGCCCAGCATGGCTAGCTGATGCATAATTTAAGGTAAAGCAAACCTTTCATTTAATATGTTGTGAAATTTCATGGCAGTTGAGCAAAGTGGAAAATACAAGCTACATAAATGTAAAGTAGTAAAAGGAATAGTGGTCTCAGTGCCAAGAACAGGTGCAGACATTGGGGCTCATTTATTAAAGCAGCACAGCGCATAAGTGGACGCAAAAGATTGTCTGCGCCATCACGAGTGTGATCGCTAATATATTTGCGTGATATTGCGCATAACGCAGAGCTTTTGCGATGGTTTTGTTTATACGCATTGCGCAAAAGATTGGGCACTTATGTCGCAAACAATGCCGTGGTTGTTAGGGGCGTGGCTGTGGGCGTGGCTACAATGCGCTTGCACTGCGGCCGTCGCAGATTTGCGTCTGTATATGTGCAAAACTGCACCCGGGCAACAGCACCACAATTTTTACGACTGCCTCTTCGTGGCGTAATAGTAACGCTCTTCAAAATGCGCATTCCTGCCCAGCTGCTCTAGTATATTCACATTTTTGCGTTTCATGTTGCTTAAAAGAGAATTTTATATATGTGTGCAGAGCCACACTGCTAAACTGGGTTCTGGCAAATACAATGGTGCTGCTGTTGGTGGGGATGTTTGTTAACTCAAAGTTTACTCAAAGATGAACAACCCCTGTAAAGTGCATATTAACCACGCCTTCCACCCAACATGTTTATATTGACCAAGGTTCCTTTAAGGGTATCAGGTAGGCTAAACACCTTTGCAACCAAACAAATATTAGCACAGAAACAAATGCAGATGCGTCTAAGTGAACGCAATATGCGCAATATGTGATGCAACTAATTAAAGCAGCGCATTCATACATGAGCACAACTAATCCTTACCTTTGCGGTATCTTCCTGTGCGCACAATTTATTATAAGCACTGCGACAGCTGATACACAGTTTCACACGTCGCACCTGTCTGTGTCTACATTAGCGCACAAATCGCACTGTTAAGGTATCGTGCGCTACATTATTAAATACTCGCATGCGCTGGGCAAATGTCAGGCCACTGCGTTCTTTTTAGCGCTGCGCTGTGTTAATAAATGAGCCCCACTGTTTGTAGTATAGTTATCCAGGCCAATCGGCAGATGGAATGCTGTTTATAAGCAGGCATCTGATTGGTTGTTATGGGGTTCTAGACCGGGAACAAACTGCCCTTGTGTTTACATTGCCCCAAATAAGCGTTATAAAAAATTGTGACCCACATTAGCTATAAATGGTAATGCTGTAAAACTTATAAAACAGAGTGAAAAAGAGTGAAAATGGTTCCATTTTATGAAATGATCAATATACTAATACTGTATGTATATATCTGAGAAAGTCATAACATGCTCTTACCAACATAGCAACTGGCTTCTAACTTGTTCATTATTTCAAGCTACACGTGATTGTACAAGATAGATCTTTCATGGAAATTATTTAGGAAGGTGTATTTAATAGAATACAATGGATTCTCTGCCTGAAAAGTGTTCTTGCTGGCAATGCATTCTCCCTAATTTGATTGACAACTCTTCTTTACATACAGACATCTATAAACCACAGAGCAAATACAATAGAAAACACACATTGGATTCATTTATGAGAACTGGGCAAACTTGCTCCTGGGCAGTAACCCATAGAAACGAATCACTTATTAGCTTTCTTTCAGTCAGCTGAAGGTAAGAAGTTAAACATTTGATTTGGGCAACATTGTTGGGCAAATGGTAAAATGTAAATAATAAAAACCAGTTGGGAGAACTTACTTCTTTTAACCTCCTTGTTTCTTTTAATTGGGTACATTTATTTAAATAGAGAAACAAGGAATACAAAAACAAATTATGAAACAGTATCTAGAGATTAACATCAGGTAATGTGTGGTCCTAAAGTATGGCCATTTGAGCCAAACGTACACATTGTCTACAATACAGAACATATGTAACAATACTTCCCAGTCAATCTTAATCAATCTAAGGAGCCATTGCAAAATACAGTACATACTGGGGGACCACCAATTTACACCAGGCCACATGCCCCACTCTGCCCCATGCAGGCAGCTTTCTGCTTCACCTCTGCAGGTCCTATCAGGGACAGGCCCAGGGAGTTATGTCATTGTGTTGAATCTTTCTGACCTTCAAATTGTGACTTTCTGATATATGTAGAAGTGCAAAGACAACTTACATTTTGCATTTTACATTAATTTTGCATTTTACATTAATTGTCCATTGTCCTTCCAGCTTTCTGTACAACGCGAATGTCATTTGGGAGACAGTTTCCAAGATTTCCTACCCTCTTATTAATGACAAAAAAGGAAAATGTCACAATCTGCATGTTGAAATACCCCATTTGAATTTTTATAGACTGCACCTTCAGAATATGTTTTTAGAAAAAAAAATCAATCTGTATTTCTTTTATGTTGGGTAATCTTGAAATATATCCGTATATCTTATGTTGTTAATCTTGAAACACATTCAGTGGAATTAAGTTTTGATCTTTAAGGACCAGTAACACCATAAAGTGAAACAAACAATACATTTGTATCTTTGCTCTGACTGTTTCTTGGCAGCAAATATCTTCTTTTAAATGAGAGATGTTTTCATCCTATATTGATTTTATATTCCATAAATGTTATTTAACACTCCAATGAGTAGAAATGAAGATGGCTACCCCTTGTCTTCTCCACATCATATTTATATGAACTGTAGTAGTGTTATTCTTATGTAGTCACACAGTTTTAACCAGTGGTGAGTAATAGTGCATTCATTAAATACCTTTACATATTTGGTATTACTGGTCCTTTAACGAGACAAAACTAAACTAAGGACATGGCTAGGGCTCTGGTTGGTGCCAACTGTCATCCAAGTGGTACAGGATGAACCTGCCAGGATAAAATAACTGAACCCAAATAGCTCTATACTGCACTAACAACATGAAAGGCATGTTTACACTGAGATTATACTGATAGTAACAGATGAAGATTTTTTTGGATTGTTTGCTTTTGTGGTTGGCCCCCTAGAGTGACACTGACATTCTTCTCAGATCAGTTACACTAATGTCTCAACTGCCATACCTTGCAATGTGTATTACTAGTGGCATTGTAGCATATTATCTGTAACTTGAAGTTTTCCTTTGGAATGTAATGTAGGAAACCGGACTAAGTTATGTCAAAAGTGTTCTCATTTATAATTATTTATATTGTAAATAGCTTTCTGAAGTCAATTTCAAGTTAATTGTGCCTAAAATGTATTTATTATGTGAAGATTCTTCTTTGGGTTTAAAAATATAGTTAACAAAACCAAGTGCATTTGTGTCTGGATTTCTGTGTCACCGAAATGTTGATAAAATCAGATCATTTTCCATTTACCCTGACTTCCATGTAACCTGTTGTTTGGACAGCCCTGCTGAACCAGTTAATAGTGCTGCTCCAGCAGAATTCTGCACTGAAATCCATTTCTTAAAAGAGCAAACAGATTTTTTTATATTCAATTTTGAAATCTGACATGGGGCTAGACATGTTGTCAATTTCCCAGCTGCCCCAAGTCATGAGACTTGTGCTCTGATAAACTTAAATCGCTCTTTACTGCTGTACTGCAAGTTGGAGTGATATCACCCCCCTCCCTCCCCCCCCAGCAGCCAAACAAAAGAACAATGGGAAGGTAACGAGATAGCAGCTCCCTAACACAAGATAACAGCTGCCTGGTAGATCTAAGAACAACACTCAATCGTAAAAACCCATGTCCCACTGAGACACATTCAGTTACATTGAGAAGGAAAAACAGCAGTCTGCCAGAAAGCATTTCCCTCCTAAAGTGCAGGCACAAGTCACATGACTGGGGGCAGCTGGGAAATTGACAAAATATATAGACCCATGTCAGATTTCAAAATTGAATATAAAAAAATCTGTTTGCTCTTTTGAGAAATGGATTTCAGCGCAGAGTTCTGCTGGAGTAGCACTATTAACTGATTCATTTCGAAAAAAACATGTTTTCCCTTTAAGACTTTTGCATTGAACTGCTTTAGAAACTCCCATTCAAGTACTGAATTTCACAGCACAGTAATTAAGTTGAAAAACATTGAATCCATTTTCATTGTAATTTTGTTCCTAACTAATCATTAGTACAGTTTCGTAGTTATACTTAAACGAGATAACATTAATGTACATACAGAGGATTGTATAGGAGTTGGAAAGGATTGATGGTACAGCTGTCATAGATCACTTCCTGATCTTCTTAATATGCATCTGCACGGATAACAGACCATTTTAATGAGATTTCTTTCCTTCATTTGATTACACATTTACAACGAGTTCCCATTTTAATATAAAAGAGAAGTATTGTGTTCATTTTAGATACCATTTGTAACAGTTTTTAAAAAAAATGTATTTAACATGTTAAAATGCTCTAGATGTCCCCCTTTCTCTCATGTGATTTTGTAGCTTTCAACAATATCAACTGCTTCCCTTTTTCTCTATGTTAATACTTCAGTGTTACTTCATTATCTACTGGCATATATTGTTTAATTACCCCACCAAAATGGTAATAAAATAATAAATGACTGCCAATTGTGCTAAAATAGAACAACAGTTCATCTTCTGAAAACAAGAAGTCATGTTAAAGTACAACAAAAGGCCAAAAACATGGGTGTGCCAATTTGGTAATAATATGGTACCCTATGTGACCTATGTGACCCATGTGGCTAACCTGGAATCCTAAACCAGTGCTCCTTCTTTTATGAGGCCTATTAAACTATACCTAACGGTGTACCAGATATGAAATGGATGTAGAAATGCCTCTTTGTTCAGATGTGATACAAAATAACAGCAAAATACGAACTGCAGGAGGCCTAAAAGATAGATGACAAATTCTTACCTACGGAAGCTAGATAACTGTATATATAGTTTGCATCAGCTTAATGCACAATGCATCAAGGCATCATCAAGGAGACAAAAATAAAAGTCAGTCAAATGTAACAAGCAAAAGGTGACAGGATTTTAGAATAAGAAGAAAACAATGTATTATGCCAACCTCCATTTGTTTTTCCCTGTAGCTGTGCCTACACATAACATGAAAACAATTCTGCCATAAAATCTCACACTCAACACGGGTGAAGGGGCTTCATTTAAGATTGATTGTGCTTTTTGGCACAAGCAATCTTTAATGGACCCCCTCATGAGTCTACTAATCTAAAAAGCAAGCACCACAATCTTCATAAATTTGCCCAAATGGACGTTTGTAACAAAGAAAAACTTCAGCAGCTTTTAGCTTTGTTAAAAAGCCATTTCTGGCATTTTGTGAACCCCTTGTGATTAGTAAATTCACACTGGTTTTCATTAAAGATTGCTTGGGCTGAATTCAATCTTAAATTGACCCCTTACAGTTTAACTTGCAACCAGGGCCGCCATCAGGGGGGTACAGAGGGTACTCCTGTACCGGGCCTAAAGGGGGGCCCCGGCTGTGCTGCACTTTTGGAAATAGTCGGGCCCCCTTGACAGCGCATTAACCTTGAATGCTCACATATACCTGTACACACATTCCTGAATGATATACTGTAAACAATAACAGTTAATCCAAATAGTTGCAAAAAACAATACATATAATATGCAGGTATACATAAAGCTTTAAATAGGGCTTGTGGCGAACATTCATTTTGCCTATTGTTTTAATCACAAAAAAAATATGTTTTTTGTTATTTCTTGCTTTTAACAGGGCAAACAGACAAACTGAAGCTACTCCATGTTTGGTTCTTGCGAGGCAGATAATTAGATATATATAATAAATAACCCTCTTGTGTTACTCTTGTTGTGACTGTTATTAACAGGAGTTCATTATGCAGGTGAATTATCTTTGCCCTGAAATCTAATTATCTACCTGCTATCACAATAATATCCAGCAATGCTTGTACAAAAAAGGCAAATACAGTATTTTATATTTTTAGTCTCATATACTACTCAGAACTTTAGTTGTGTTGCATTTTTATACAGTGTCCAGGAAGTTCACTAGAAATTGAAACGCCTCCTTACCTTTTCCTTATAGATATTTCACTCTTCAAAAAACAGTATTGCAAATCAATAATAGAGACATTATGGAACAGTTGGCAGCAGAGAAAGAAAACAACCTGGACCAATATCTGGGACACTTGGGGGCAGATTCATCAAGGGTCGAATGTACTGTCCCTTTAAGAATTTGACTATTTGCCATCTAAAACCTGCCGAATTGGTGTTTTAGCCTGGGGGGGGGTGTACCTATGAAAATCTAGATTTTTTTAAAATTCAATTCGATTCGTGTTTACAGGTCTATACTATTTACCCGAATGTAAAAAAAATCTAATTTTTTTCAGAATTTCGTGTTTATGAGAGTTTTTAGAAACTCTCATAAACTCGAAATTAGACCCTTGATTCTGTAAATCTGCTCCTTAGTATAGTTTAAAAAAGATACACAGAGAGTACTGGCCTTGATAGGAATACCTACGTAGCATTCTGTTATTACATGATAGCTACTTAGTTTTTCTTTTTATCTCATTTTAGTTATTAAACTTTCTGTTTATTTTTCCTTTTGTGAGAAAATTGTGACCCACCTCTTATTTTTTTTTTGTTTAATTGACATTCTATGAATTTCTTAAGACTTTATTGCTTATATAAAACTGCTTCTTGTATTTAATCAAATGTCATATTATAAAAAATTGCATTCCGTGTTCGGTATCATCCAGATGCTTTGTATTTGTTAGTGGAAGGATCGAACAAAGATCAGATACAGTACATCTGGGAGCAGATAAGCATCTTTTCAATTTCTGACCATAAAAATGACCAGCAAACATAATGTAACTTGTACCATATATTTTATTTGTTTTTCATTAATGGTACTGAATAAAAGTCTGAAGCTATTTTGAAATAAATTAGTTCATTAGCACTCACCAATTTTCCTTTTAGGCACCAGCCAACTATGTAAATAAATTGACACAGTAATAATAAGTAGTTAGCATACAGAGATCACTGGACAATTTTGCCTCATTGCTTTTGTCTTGAAGGGTATCATATATATCTAATGCTTCCAGCTCCAATCACAGGAGTCCCCTTTTTTATACAGGGTGAAAAGAAAAAGAAATGATGCCATCATTTTGTCTTGCATTAAATTGGTTTGTGTGAAAAAAATCTCCAATTGTGCTGTCTTTCTCATCCTGCTGGAAAGTTCCCTACACAATCGCTGATCCTGGCTTGTGTCAAACAGCAATAGAGAGGTAGAGCAGAACTCAGACTTGAATTTATAATATGGTAATGGTTATTCTGGAACAAAAACAGGAATTGATAGTGATACACAGTAAGTAGGCATAGTAATTGTGGGTCACCCCACACTGTTTTATATTCATGTGGGCACCTTTGCAACAAAAGAATAAACTATCTTACAAATTGTCCATTTTATAAAAGAAGGATTTTCATTTGCTATGCAATCTGTTTTGCACGCAAGGAAGCAAATTCCCCTTGAGATAAAATGCTTGTTATTTTACATGAATCAAAAAAAAAAAAAAACATATGCACTATATATGATTAATTTAAGAAACACTGTATTTCAGATATAGAGGTAAATATAGAAACACTAATTTAAATAGACTCAGGATCCAAGATAGACAATATGCACTACACCATATGGTAACAGAAGAATTATAGCACAAAAATAGACGGCAGTAAGAACTAGGAAAAAAAAGCTAGTGCATCCATACTAATATGTGATCTTCACTGGAATCAGACTGTAATTAAACAAGGTACCAGTCATTTTGATGATTATTCCATTCCCCTCAATTTCCAGTAGAGATGGTAGTATCACTTGGGGTTCTTTAGCCAAACCAGCAATAATTTATAGTATCTTGGTCAGTCAGAAAGTAAATGATGCTCTGCCTTTCAGCCAATCTTTTATTCCATATCATATGGCTGCTGCTATGTTACATATAAGTAAGCAAATTGACAGATTGTCATTTTGTTTGCTCTGAACCATGCCTACCACTGAACATTATACATTGGCACTGGCCAATTCTGTTATTACACCTATGGGTAAAGTAGACAAAGTATCACAATGCTCATGCACATTTGTACAAAGCTTCATCAGGGTTCTCAAATGCTATACTTATATCCTAGTTATGTTTACAGGTCAAGTTCCTTGTCTTAATAAATATTTTTTTAAGCTTGTGACTAATAGTCCATCAGCAGTCTTTCTACTTTTTGTCAAAGATTAGGTAGGGGCGCTTTGGAGACTGATGGCGGAAGGGAGTCCTCGAGGCAGGAGTTGAATGTGCCTAGGGAACACGTAAAGGCACTGCAGGAACAGGTTGAAGAGGGCGATGATTCCGACTGGAACAGATGAAGGGGGAACAGGACGGAGAGGGCGAAGGTCAGGACTGGAACAGACTGGATAGGACAGTACAATGAGGACGTAGATTGGGGGCAGACTGAAAGAATGAGACAGGACGGTGTTGGCGTAGATCTGGGGGACAGGATAGCAGGAGGACAAGATAGCGGGAGGACAGGAAACTGAAGGAGACTGGAGCAAAAAGGGACTGAAGCAAAAGGAGACTGGAGCAAAAGGAGACAGGACTGGATAGCAGGAAAGGGATGAAAAGGCAGGGCAAGATACAGAGTGAGATGAGGGGTTACAAGGTACAAGGCATGGACAGGAAGCAAGAATCCGGAACAGGCAAGGCAAGGTCAGTACAAGGTCAAGGCAGGGAAAGGTTTGGAGTGAGAAGCAGATTAAGATACAGAATAGCAAGGAAAGCAGGGCAAGGTTACAAGTCAGAACAGGAAGACCTAGCCTGAATGTTAGTAAGGGTGACAGTTTCAGAGAAAAGCCTTTTACTGTCCTAGATACAGTATTCTTGGAACCATGTCTGAATGACTGATATTTTCTTCTATCTGTACTCACTTCATAAGCAAAAGGTGGTCCTGAACAAGGATTAGACTTTAGTCCATGACCAAAGGTTGGACCTTCAAGTGAAATTTAAACTGTTCGACAATCACTGCCCCAGAGTTTTAATTTTTATTTTTTTTACCATAGGAACAAAAGTTACATATTAAATTATGGGCTGATGTATTTCCACATGTATTCTAGTACTATATAATAGGTACTATATAGACCTATGGAAGCCTCATAGCAATTGTCCTTGGTTGGAGCTAACAAGCAGGTGCTCAAAATATACAGTGGCTCTATAAAAAAACATTGATGAGGTTTTTTTTTTAGACCGAATACAATGTCAACTGTCCAGAGAAAATAAAATAAATAATTTATGCATTAGCATTACCTTTTGCCTTCTTTACTGAACACATATCAATGTTTGTCAGATGAAGTTAGTTGCATTTACATTACCAAAAATGTGTCACCAATCTAGCTGTAGAACATAAAGGTTTCTAGAGAGCAACTACATAAACATAATATCCTAGTTATGTTTACAGGTATGTATACTCCCCCCATTGCTAGCATTCTCAGTATAATGGGGGCTGAAGCCCAACAATAACTTTTATTTGTTTATTTTGCATTATTTCATAGGAGACTTCTTTCTAATTTACCTTATGCTGTTTTGACAACTATAGTCAGCAGTTCTTCTACTGATAATGTCCTGATCTTAGTCTTGGGCCCCTGTAGACAACAATAAGACACAAGATGACTTCACCCAGTCCAATGGATATTCTTTGCTAAACATTACAATAAAACCCTGCATTCACTTCATCTTTTAAGAAGGGATTCTTCTTTAATAAATGTTGCCTTATTTTAAATAAATAAATAAATATGCCACTTACAGATTTGGCAATGTTATGATAGAACAATTTACTATGCAACTGAAATGTGTTATTGTGACACCTCAATCATATGAAATGCTGTAAATTTCCTTTAATGAAAGGTAGTTCAGATTAGAAAGCCGATTAAAAATATTTTGCCTAGTAGAGAAATAGCTATTTCATGTTATATTGATTTTTAGCCTCAAGAGAAATATATAGTAAACACCAATTTGTCAAAGAGGGGAAAAAATCCAAGATAGTATTCTTCTGAAGGTATAAATAAAGTCATAAACAAGAAAGTATGGGATAATGATAAATGTCATTCTCTAAATGTAATGAAATATATTTGAAACATAAATTGCAAAAACCATAAGATGACTGTGATTCGAGTGTAAATAACATTCTATATTTTGCAAGGTAATAACGGTTAGATTTGTAAAATTGTTGCAGAAGGAACACTTTGTGATGCTGAACAACAATTTTATAATGTTAATATAAATCATACAGTCTCAGTACCAAGGATTTGGTACAACAGGGAAAGTACATTTTCATTTCAGAAGCTTAATTTTTAAGATGTTTTCCTCTAGTAATTAAGGTTCTTTGTATTTTTATTTGCAGCAGTGGGATGACTTGACTCATCCATGAAAGCCCATAAATTCTACTGTTGTATATCTACCCACATAAATCTTCCATGTGTGCCCTTTGGTGGAACAACTCAAATCTAGTCTTTCCTTAGCTGCATTGAAAGGGTGTGTAAGCAGTGTTGCCTAGCCATATGTTGCCCAAATGTTGCTGGACTACAGAGCAAATAATACTGAATGTTATTATCCAAGGGTAAAGTATATTTTGAGCTGTAGTCCTGAAACGTTTTTCAAAGCAATATTGCTCAATAAAGCATTTCTACACTTCATCAGGGCTAGAGGTCCAATGGTCTCAAGCTGGAAACACATTTTGTAAATGAAGCACAACTAAAAACTGTATCTGCTCTTCTGGTGATTGATTATTGGGAAGCAACATTACACAGCAATCTCCACTGTTAGAGTAAGACTGATTTACTGCAGGTAAGTAGTATTCTTACTGGTAAATACTTTGCATGAGCTTAATTCACCTACTTTTGAGAGTTAGAAGGCACAGTATAACAAGTACTTGTCCTTTAATGCCCAATTGCTTTGCTCGTCTATCACATCAGGATTTAAGTTTATTGCTGCATATGACCAAAGTCCAGGACCTTATATTTAAGGAAGAACAGGTTTGCATATTATTAAAAAAACCTTTTAAAAGCTCTCATTGTAGAAGTATCCAATAAATGAACTACACAATCCTCACACAGTGGTTCTACACTCCCTCCAAGCTAAAACTTACATATAAACACCAATGGATGAGGTTGGAGATGCATTCAAGATCAGGGAACCATTCTTCAAATCTTCTGGGACTGCCCATTAATCAAACCTCTCTGGGGATACTTATGTAATATGACAAACTAAATAAGGGGATCAGACATCCCCAGAGATCCCGCATATATTTTGCGCTTGCACTGAGACACTTCGGTGTCCTGCTTCATACACAGTACCAAACCATACTTGCTTAATGCAGCTAAGCTATTGATACTGGCAAGATGGAAATCCTCACAACCTCCTTGTGAAGGTCAATGAGATACATAACTTTAAGTAGCACTCTGCTATTGCGCTGGAACAATGCAAACAAAAAACACTAGCATGCTTGAGATGGATCCCTTCCCTGCAATCCCCAACAACTCCACCATCTCATTGTCTTCAACTTAATGATATCTTCTTGATAAGATGTTATAAAAGCATGCTTCCTTTTCCTAGTTGCTGTTCCTGTTGATATCATGATTTGAGGACTGTACCTTTCATTCAGTTAAGCTGTTGTTTGTTTTCCACCTATCTTATCAATAAAATTATATTTAAAAAAATGAATGTTATATAGGAATATGGAGTACACTCTACAAAACAGTGAGTTGGTATAGTGGTAATAGTAATAGTACCCACAGAAGTTAGTTTATTTTTTATGTTTAAAACGTATATTTGTTTCAGTTGTTCAAATTATGAACTAGTTAGAATCAGTTGTGTTTGTAGTATATTCATCTGTACTCAGAGGAACTTCAGTTGTGATGCTTACTTTGTACAGAAAAGATCAAATATGGCAGAAGGAGAGCACAGCACAGAATTAATTTCTCTCTTTGCTTTATGGTACAAATATTAAGACATATACAAATATCATCTTGAAAGGTTCTTAATTATTACAGGCTCTATGACCTTTTAACCATAGAACATGATATCAATAAGCCTTCCTGAGTAAAAATACAGATCATAATAATTTTTACACTTCAGACTAGTTTCATATAAATGCCAAAATGATACTACTTGTGCATATATAAAGGTTTTATTTCATCTACTAACTTTGCTGTAATAATGCAGAAAGAGGGTCAACACATGTATTACAAAAGTATACAGCGTGTCTGAAATTTTTAAAAATGTGCAAATTGTATAAAAGGGAAATTATTTTTTTAAAAGAAGAAACTAGTAACCTGTGATATTCCTTTATTGTTTTGCATTCAGGTATATAAAGGATTATTACAAAAACTCCTCTAATATCTTCTCAACAACAGAACATTAAAAGACCGAGATCTGTAACAGAATTGAAAAATATTGTTAGTCATGATGAGAAAAATGATGAGCAAAACGGGTCGATTTCACTTTGCTCAAAAATTAGCAAAATCAAGAAATTGCAGTGAATGCACTGGGGTCAATAAGAAGGCAAAATTACATTGCAGTAAGGCATTTTTGTTGGGGCTGGTTCAGATGATGTGCTAGGTTTTACACAGTCTCCTGCCAACTGACACTTGTCAAGTACAACAACAAAATGCCTCTGATGCATCCATCTTGACATGGGTATGTTGGATGGGCCACTTTTTTATGCAAAATAGACCACATGGTGAAATTGTGTCTTGGATTCATTAAAAAACAAAATCACTGTTGGGAAAACTGAAAATGTCCCCACAAATCAGTTCCCTCATTCCAAATCATTATTCAAAATACACATGAATGAACACCTGAATGCAAACTTTCTGTAGGAAAAACAAGTTAAATGGGACAAAGTCCACAACTTCTTCAGCTACACTGACTGTGTCAGCAGAATTAAACTTTGAAAGGATCTTGAGAATATTTATCACATATGCCGGGTTTTTTTTCTAAATAATTTGAAATGACTACAGTGATGTTCAGTGCTTGCTTCAAAGTCGATTTGGTGTAGTTTGTGGAATAATTTATGAATCATCTAAAGCTGAATTACAGTATTTCATATTGTATTCTCCTATATCAAGCAAGGCAAAATAATATATTGTATTATATAAATTCAGCAACACAAGTGTGGGATAACTTATTCGGAAACCTGTTATCCGCAAAACTCGAATTACAAAAAGGCCAGCTCCCATAGAGTAAATTTTAAGCAAATAATTCTAACTTTAAAAAAATCATTTTTCTCTGTAGCAATACAACAGTACCTTGTACTTGATCCTAACTCAGCAGCATGAATCCATATTGGTTGCAAAACAATCCTATTGGCATTGTAACGTTTAAATGTTTTTTGCAGAAGGTATGGAGATCCAAATTACAGATCCATTATCTGTAAAAACACAGGTCCCAAGCATTCTGGGAAACAGGTCCTACACTTGTACTAAAAAGTATCTATTCACAGTTATCATGGTAAAGGAAAAAAATACTTTTTGTTTATATTCAAATTATCAACTACTATCATAATATTCTTACTCCAAAAAATAGAATTTAAAGCCTAGTTTATTATTAAAAAAAATCAGGAGTAAGCAACTTAAGATACAAAAGCTATTCAAACCTACTCCTGTTATAATAAAAAATAACTTATTGCTCTTACCATATGTCTTTCTTATTATTATAAAATTTGTTGATTAATGTAAGGGCATCCTTCCTATCTGTTTGCAGTGATCTCATGTAAATCTGCTCTATGTGTCTCCAGTTCTGCTAACTGAAAAAAATGTATTTAATGAGTTTTTGACTTCTGTAAAAATTTATGAGAATAAAGGAGGGGAATAAAATTGGTATAAGGTCAACGGTAATTGTGATTCACTATATATATATATATATATATATATATATATATATATATATATATATATATATATATATGTATATATATCACGTTCCAATCCTTGAGAAAGGTCCCAACAGGGACTGAAACGTTGGAATGCAACAGAAATAAAAATTTATATTTTTACATATGGGAGTGCTGGTTCTTTACATAATACAAATATATATATATGTGTGTGTGTGTGTGTGTGAATCAGTTTCAAATCACACAATGGATCCCTTGCAACAATAATAAATAGGGTTGTGGTGGGATGCACCCAAGTAGTGACACCTATATCTTGCTTAGTAGCTACCTACTCAAATGTTATTTTATCACCATCCTTAAGGCAGGGTTCAGACAAAGACCTTTAGGTGGTAATTAAGTGCAACATCAAAAAAAGTGCCCATGGGTGTACTGTGACTTTCACAGTACAGAAAACAGACATGTCAGAAACATTAAATACTACAGGGGCATTACCCATATGATACCACAATGCTGCATGGAAGTACTTGGCTACACAGTCAGTCTCAGGGACTCCCCTGCCAACTCCCAGTACCCTGCTATAAGAGAGAAGAATGGATGACCTAGTTGTCCATTTAGCCATAGACTCAATGTCCACATACTTGTTATGTAAAGGGATTGGGGTCAAAGGCATGGTTCCAAGAAATCTTTAGGGATCATTAACATCCTTCTGAAGAAAATGAGATTAATTTGAGTTTTAGTAAGTACCCCCTTACACTGATAGATCCGCTCGTTTGGCGATGTCGCCAAACGAGCGGATCTCCCTCCGATATGCCCACCTTGAGGTGGGCAATATCGGGCCGATCCGATCGTGGGCCCTAGGGCCCAACGATCGGATCCTAACGAGGCCTTAACGGGCGGTCGGATCGCGGGACCGCATCAACGAATAGATGTGGCCGCGATCCGACGGGATTTTCTGTCCCATCCGATCGAGATCTGGCCGACTTTCGGCCAGATCTCGATCGGTGAAGCCCGTCGGGGGGCCCCATACACGGGCCAATAAGCTGCCGACACGGTCTGTCGGCAGCTTTTATCGGCCCGTGTATGGCCACCTTTAGTGTTTCTTGAATATGTGACACAAATGAGGCATTGACTAGGACTTGTACACTATTGGTTTAATGTCCTATCCTATCGAGCAATGTCTTTCTGTTAGGAGGTCAAATTTTATCATTTTGTGCTTCCTGCTCCCAAGAAGGATTGATATATTGTAAAAACAAGTTTTAGCTGTGTTTTGTAGAAAAGAAAAATACTAGATGCTTGTCATTTCATAAGGATGTAAATTGTTTGTCAAATAATAGAAGAGATAAATCTGGCCTTTTTCTAAGCTGTAGTGATCTATGTTGACTTCTCTTTCTATTGCTATTGTTACATTTACTCTCCTTTTTGAAAAGTGTGGGAAGAGGGGTATTTGGGCATTTAAATGTAAAGAACAAAATCCCCTTTTGGCTGCTCCACTTAGGAACACACATACATTCTTTTGAGTAAGTAGCATTTTGGGCTTTTGCAGTTCTATTTGCTCTAAGCAATTTGCTTGTGGCTCCCTTTTTTCCAGTCATCGATTCCCATATTAGATAACAAGAACTAAGCCAGAGGTTCACTTTCTCTGAAAGATTGTATGTTCAGATCAGTAAAAAGGAAGGGATTAAGATGTTATTTTGTTTTCTGCTTTGCTGCTGTGTCTTTTAAATGTGCAGCAACCCCTTGTTAAAATGATGATGAATCCAGATGGACACATTTCTGTTAAATATGGAAATGACAACCTAGTGAAATGTTGTATTGATGGCTAAGAGGTAAACCATGTGTATATTAATCTTGTTTCCCCTTACTCTATACGAAGTCATCTGCTAATAACAAGCTTACCTCTGTGGCTGTCTGGAACATCTGCATCTGGTGAATTCAAGGCTATTAGGTAGAAATATTGGGAAAACATGTGGTTTGATGAGAAGTGTAGTTAGGGTCATACCCCCTATAGCATAGAACACTTGCTTCTTCCAGTGATCAATGTAGGCAGCTTGTAATATGTAACAACAGCTGTGCTTGATTACCTTATCCCAACTCATTTTCAAGTTGTCAGGCTTGTCAAATTGAAAGTAAGTTATTTGATTCATTTGGAATTTCATCTTTTATAGTCAGACTCTTAACAACAGAATCTCCTAAATAAATATAGTATGCAGCCTCTGGTACTAGCCACAAATTACTATTGCACCTTTAGGGAATGAAACAGTTAAAAGGATTTTTTTTAGAAAAGGCTCATTCCAGTATGTAACAAATTTAAGAAACATTATTATCCATACCAACAATAAGGGAGTAAGCAGTGCAAAAAGCCTCAATTAAAGAAAAGTGAGGACACCATACCAAATATATCCGTAAGTTCAATGAAAAGAATGTAAAGATAAGGGAAAAATCACACAAACTACCCCAGTCTGAGGGAGCATGCAATAGGCTGAAAATTGAAAATGTAATGTGAGATTTTCCAAAAAAAAGCAAAAAAAAACCAAGGATAGTAAAAAACACATGAAATGCTTGTTGGGGCACTTATTCATAGATTGTGAGTGCCAACAGGCATGAAATGCGTTAGGCCTTTTTCATGTCCTAATAATTTTTTTTTTTAATTTTTACTATTCTTGTTTTTGACTTTTTTGGGAAATCTCAAATGCCATTTTCAATGTTCAGCCCAAACCAACATAGCCTTGTGTTTCATTCATTTCGGTGATCAGTTTGTGTAAAAATGGGAGGTTAATTGGAGGTTCATTTTTATTTTAAGACTGTAGATGCTTTTAAACTGAAATTACTAAGAAACTGGACAACTTTTTAGTCTTTCTTTGTTATGCTTAGTAGACTATTCTGCAAATAATCAGCATCCTTCTAAATTATAAGCAACCCTATTTTACTTGAAAAGAGATGCATTTTGTGTATATGAAGGGGAATTTAGAGTTTTTTACATAAGTATAAGAGGGTAAAGGTGAGGCCTTCAGCTGTCAGAGGAGGCTGTAGTTAGACAACAAATGCTACAAGTGCTACAGATTGCCCTTCCCTGGAATGCATGGCGAATTAGCTGTCACATATACTTCTCTGTTTAGCAGTTTAAAGTTTGCCTTGCCTGTCTGCATCGCTTTTCCACTGTTAATTTTTTAAACACTATCTTATCACAACACTATGGAAGTAGACTTGCAGCTTGGACCCCCTATTATGTTTTTTAAAAAGGCAAATTATCAGTATTCATTTCAAATTTCTGTTCTGACTGCAACATAATGCGTAGATAATGGAATCTCTGGATAATCTTATCATCTCCCTGGGAGACTGCACAAAGAACACTTATGTCGTAAGGAATAATGCAGGTCAGAAAAGTTATTTTCTAAATTGTCTTCCATAAGTCTAGAGCAGAGTTTTATAAAGCTATTAATTCCTTCCTGTAGATCTCTTGTCTTTGTTACAAAAACCGTGGAATCAAAAATCTCTTAATAGGAGCAGCAGATGGGTATGTTACACAAAATACCCACTTTTATTTAAACAGTTGAGTTCTTAACGTTACATGCACCTATGCTGAAAATGTTCAAACCCTAATTTTCACAGCTTCGCTCTTATCATGTTACAATTCATTGACATTGTTAAGTTTAATAGGGTGTCCACTTTATTGTTGCATGAGGTCATTGAAAAGTAATATTTACACCGATTTATTTTAGCTTTTCTTTACCATATCGATTTCCTGTGGGTCAAAAGTTTACATACAATTTGCTTGTTTTTCATGACATTACCTTTTAATTGCTTGATTTGATGACATGCTTAGCCTGCCACAAACCTCTCATAATGTGTTTCTGGAATTTTGCCCATTCTTACGGACAGAAATGGTGTTAATCTGATTTGTGGACCTCCTTGCTTTGACATGCCTTTTCAGCTACATATTCAGCTAGAATTTTGTAAGTATCTTTGAACATTCCAAACGTTTCCAAAATTTTCACTTGGGCTATGAAAATTGGGGTAAACTTCAATGGTACCGCTCTGGAGCGCCGATCAAGGCAATTACGGAGTCAGGCGTTTGAATATCAAAAGGTTGGCTTTATTAAGCGCATTAAAATTACAATAGAGGGGGATAACAACTAACGCGTTTCGTGTCAGCAAACCTGACACTTCATCAGAGTAAATTAGTGCATACCTGTGTAGGTGCTTAAATAGTGACACATATGCATATCATTAATGAATTAAAGGGAAAGAACATTCTCACAAAATATACACATGTTTAAATATTTAAAATTATACATATAAAGTAAAACACATAAATCCCTGTATCATAGTAGCAATCAATCATTTCAAAGAAATTTCCTGGTGAATGTATGTGTTGTGTATATTAATTTCTTAATGCAATATTCTCATATGTGTGAATAAAAATATTAAATAGATAATTGATAATTACATTTTTTGATTTTTTGTTTTTTTAAATTCGAAAAGTATATCCATATGTGAGTGATTCATTATTCATAATAATTTGTTTTCAAACATGTCTGAGTGATAAAGTGATGTACTTCTATTAGTGAGAAGAAAAGGAAATGTATTTTCGTTCATTTATATGGCTTAGCATTTCTGATTATGTTTAAAAATACCCATATAGTACCAAAAAACCTAATTAGTATGTCACTATATTTATCATAGACTTTTTTTTAAAAAACATTTCCTTTGTTTCTATTTATTACTTAATTTCCACCCACTTGTTAGAACAGTATAATAGATAGGGAATTTTTTCCATAGCCAAGTTTAGTTTATACTAAATTATTATTTACCAAAAAACCTGTATTGGAAAGATTGGCATTACTCTGTTCAAAAATAAATTATTCAAATTATTCCAAAATTATATTATATTTGATGAAATAAGTTCTCTTAATATATTTTTAATAATTCAATCCCATAAAATAAATTGTATTATTTGGTGAATTCTAGAATATATGATAACAGAATATATAATAACAATCTATCCAATAAAGGTTTTTATCTCACACTCTCGGTTCAGCCCATATGGTGTGACTGTATCCAATAGGGTCATCCATTTAACCTCCTTCTTAGACAACAATGTTTCTATATCGCCTTTTCTCTTTCCCAGTTTAACTGTTTCAATTGCCTGGAAAGATACAAAGTATTCATTAGCTTCATGTTCTTGTATTACATGTTCTGCTACAGCTGAGGATATATCTAACCTATTTATGCATGCTAGATGTTCAAGTACCCTATCTTTTAACCATCTCTTGGTTTTACCAACGTATTGTTTACCACAGCGACATGTTGCTAGATATATAACGTTTGATGTCCTGCAGTTTACATATGTTCTACAATTATATATTTTTTTAGTTATACTACTCTGAAATTCCTTAGACACATTTATAAATCTACAACATTTGCAGATATTCGCACCACATCTATAAGTTCCAAAAACATTCAACCAATTTGTCTTATCCTTTTTATTTGGTAGCATGCTCGGGGACACCATATCTCATAAATTATTTGCCCTTCTATAAATAAATTGTGGTTTTTTTAAATCAAGTGATGTCAAAATTGGATCTGATCTTAGAATGCCCCAATGCTTTAAAATTATACTCTGGATTTTCCTTGCTTCCATGCTATATGTAGTGATGAATTTCATTCTACTCTTATCAAACGTCGTCCTCCTGTCTCTGTGTCCACCTTTTTTATTTTTCAAGAGATCTGATCTATTACTGAGTACTGCTGTTTCATAAGCTTTCTTGATACATTCTGTGCTGTAACCCCTGAATATCAATCTGTCCCACAATTCCATGGACCTGTCGTGGAAGGAAGCCCATGTGGAGCAGTTACGTCTAAGACGTATAAACTGGCCCACTGGGATACCTTCCAAGAGAGGTCCAGGGTGATTGCTTTCCCGTCTCAACAAAGAGTTTCTGCTGATAGATTTTCTATATATATCAGTATCTATCTGTGTACCTTTAGTGATGAATTGTATATCTAAATACTCTATTGTATTCTTATCACATTTATACGTAAAACTTATGTTTTTGTCATTGTTGTTACAGTAGTCAATAAATTGTTTCAACTCTAATTCTGTACCTTCCCAAATAATTATTAAATCATCAATGAAGCGGTAATAACCTTTTATATTGGCACTATGCATAGATCGTTCACAAAAGATATGATGTTTTTCGAACCAGCCCATAAATAAATTAGCATATGAGGGCGCAAACCGCGCCCCCATTGTTGTCCCACATCTCTGTAAGTAAAATTCGTTGTTAAACACGAAGTAATTATGTGTCAATAGATACTCAACTGCTTCTATTATAAATTCATTCTGTTCATTTGTATAAAGACCTTTTTCTCTCAACCAATATTGCAATGCGAAAATCCCATCACTATGCCTAATAGAGGAATATAGGGCCGTGACATCCATCGTCACCCACATATATCCTTGTTTCCACTCAATATTCGTTAATTTATTGATAGCATCCCCACTATCTCGTAGAAAAGAGGGCAGTTGCACTACCATCGGTTGGATCAATTTATCTATATATTCACTTAACCCCTCGTTTAAGGACCCTATCCCAGCTATTATAGGACGTCCCTTAGGTTGTTCAACGTTCTTATGAATTTTGGGGAAGGTATGAAAAACTGGTATTTTTGGAAACTGACGCCATATATATTCCATCTCATTCTCACTTAGGATATTTTCAAATTTACCATATTCCAATAGTCTCCTAAGTTTATTTTGGAAACAAGACGTCGGATCATTATCCAACTTTATATATTTAGTTTGATCTGTTAACTGTATTATAATATCCTGCTCATAATAGTCTCTGTCGAGAATGACTATGGCTCCACCCTTATCTGAGTTTCTGACCACTATGTCTCGATTCCCTTTGAGAGATTCTATCGCCTGGTATTCCTGCTTTGTTAAGTTGTATTTGTCTTTTTTGTTATTTTGAATTTTATTTCGATTTTGTTCTCTTTTTTCCTTTTGTTCCTCCAACATTTTTAAGTCACGAACTACCAGGTCATAGAATCTCTCAATAAAGGGACCCCTGTGGTTCATAGGATTGAAATTTGATTTAGACTTCAGATCGGTATGGACCACAGTTTTGATAATATCCTGTTCACGGTTCACTCTGGGATAAGTACTGTATCTAATATCTCCTCTTTATTAAATTGATCTATGACTTCCAATATATCCTGTGTAAGGAAATTTGGTTCTTGTTCCATTAATACCTCATTTTGAATTGTATTTTTTGGATGAAAAAATCTCTTAAGTGATAAGGCCCTAGTGAATCTATTAATATCAATAATCGTATCAACCAGAGAAAAGTGTGAGGAAGGGGAAAAAGTTAAGCCCTTATTTAGTAAAAGTCTCTCTCCATCATTTAGAGTATGTTTAGATAGATTAATTACCAAGTCCTCAGTCTCTTTTTCTTCTATTGCCGGTTGTTCTTTATGTTGTTCTTGTTGACCTTTCCGTTCTTCGATCTTGTATTCTTTCCTCCACTTTCTTGTTCCTCCCCGTGTACCTCTCTTTCTTCTTTTGCTGTTTTCTTTTTCTTTCTTGTGTCCCGCTCCATCTCGCGTTCTTCGTCCTGGCTCATCTCCAAACCGCTTCCGGATGTCACTAAAAAAGACACACTGGGAGAAGTGCTATCAGAATCTATATGTGAAACATTAGACATAGTATTTGAGGGTTTTCGTTTCTTGTCTGATTTTAATGCAGGTTTTAGGCGTTCCCATCTGCCTATAATTTTAAATATTTAAACATGTGTATATTTTGTGAGAATGTTCTTTCCCTTTAATTCATTAATGATATGCATATGTGTCACTATTTAAGCACCTACACAGGTATGCACTAATTTACTCTGATGAAGTGTCAGGTTTGCTGACACGAAACGCGTTAGTTGTTATCCCCCTCCATTGTAATTTTAATGCGCTTAATAAAGCCAACCTTTTGATATTCAAACGCCTGACTCCGTAATTGCCTTGATCGGCGCTCCAGAGCGGTACCATTGAAGTTTATGTGAAGCCGGCTAGAAGGAGCCGTTGTATCGCGAGAGCTGCGACTCAGCAGGAGCCGGCGTCTTACGGGTGAGCTCCGCCATTAGCCGCATCGTCCTTTTGTTTGTCTATGAAAATTGGGGTGTCCACAAAAAAACATTTACGATATATGAACAAAAATTTGGGACTTAACCCCCAACTATAAGCCCATAGGCAACATAAATACTTAGATAATCAGAAAGTAAGTAAAAAGGCAATATTTATTAACAACCATGCCCTTATGCACTATGCACATTTAAATACAATTAAAAACATGGGGTTTTGCATGTGGGAGAAGGGATCCCTCTCAAGTAGGGGCAGATTTTTCAAAAGTTGAGGTGAATTTTCGAATGAAAAAAATTCAAATTCCAAGCTATTTTTTTGTGTACTTCGACTAGGGAATAGTCCAAATTCAATTTGAATTTGAAAAAAATGGGAAAATTCGAATACCGAAATTTATCATGTACTGTCTCTTTAAAAATTCGAGTTTGACCAGTCACCATCTAAAACCTGCCAAATTGCTGTATTAGCCTATGGGGGACCTCCTAGAACCTATTTGGAGTCAATTGGTGGACTTTGAAAAATCAAAGTTTTTTTTTGGCGAAAAACTTCAAATTGAATTCGATCAAATGCGTTATTCCTTCGATTGGTATGATACGAATTCGGCCAAATACAGACCTATTTGATTGAAAACGGACCTATTCAACCAAAAAAAAAACTTTGACTTAATTTCAGTTGGTCTTTTTGAATTCGAATTTCGAAGTTTTTTCAATTCGAAATTCGACCCTTGATAAACATGCCACTTAATCTTACAATCCGATATTGGTGAATCAGATCTGAGAGAAATACATACAAAGTTATATATGCAGGCTAACCACCTTATCCATACTATTCCTGCATATATATCAAAGTATGACATATGCAATAATGTTAGGCATAAATGTGTAACATGTCCCAGGACTCAGAGGCCTTGTACTGAACAGAAGTGATATGAAGGCGTGATGACAATAAGTTATTCAATTTAACTGTTATTCCAGTGGTGGAATGTAATTGTATGAATTCAGGCCTGATGGGGCTAACAACCCAAGTGCGTGTTATAAAGGTTTAATAAAACCTATCCTAACGTTCCAGAAATAAATTCCAGTATGATAGTTCAGTTGGTGCTCTGGTGGTGATACTGATCGTTACAGTTCAAGCTCAGTTAAATTAAGTAACTGTAGGCAATGTTCCATCCACATCCGATATGTAATTCAATTGTTTATTCGTGCCATTAGCAAAGCAACGTTTCGGGCTATTCCAGCCCTTTATCAAGCTAGGCAATGTAGGCAATGTTCCATCCAACAATTAAATAAGCGGACTTGAAATCACAGTGTTACATAATATCACTGAGGGTGCTGAAATTTCCTGCTTGAGCACGAAAGTAAAAAAGAAGAACTTTACCGACCATGTATTAGGTCCTACTGCCACAGAGCTACGTCACATCTATTGGGTCGGCCCGTTGTCCATCCAGCCTCAGACCATCTTTAACCTAGCAGGTGTACTGTATGTAGCACTGCTTATTTAATTGTTGTAAGGAACACAAACAAATTGACTATGGGTACTTAATTTAACTGAGCTTGAACTGTAACAATCAGACTTCACCACCAGAGCACCAACTGAACTATTATACCGGAATTTATTTCTGGAACGTTGGGCTAGGTTTTATGAAACCTTTATAACACGCACTTGGGTTGTTAGCTCGACCAGGCCTGAATTCATGCAATTACATTCCACCACTGGAATAACAGTTATATTCAATAACTTATTGTCATCACGCCATTGTATCACCGTCTGTTTACTGCACATTTCTGCTAACAGATGCCTAACATTATTCCATATGTCATACTTTGACTTGCTTTTTACCATGCATGAATAGTATGGATAAGGTGGTTAGCCCGCATCAGTGCTGGGCCAATTCGACCAGGCGCCCTAAGTGACCCAGCCGGCTACCACGCTCCCCTCCATGCTCGCGTGCATGCTCCCCTCCATGTGCGTGCCTGAATGCAGTGTGCGCAAACATGCACAAAGCACCAGGAGGGGAGAGCAGGGGACAGCGCCGGAGCTAAAATGGAGGGGAAAGTGCCAGAGGGTAAGGGAGAGAGAGGGAAAAAATCGCCGGAGGAGAGGAGAAAGAGCTGGAGAGCCGGAGGGGAGGAGAAAGAGCTGGAGGGGAGGGAGAGCAGCGAACATTGACTAGGGGTAGGCAGAAGACATTTCATTGCGCCCTAGGCAGGTCCCTCTTCTGTCTACACCTAGTTCCAGCCCTGGCCTGCATATATAACTTTGTGTATATTTCTCTCACATCTGATTCACTGACATCAGATTGTGAGATTAAGCATCTACTTGAAAGGGATCACTTCTCCCACATACAATACCCCATATTTTTATTTGTTTTTAAATGTGCATAGTGCATAAGGGCATGGTTGTGAATAAATATTACCTTTTTACTTACTTTCTGATTATCTAAGAATTTATGTTACCTATGGGCTTATAGTTGGGGGTTAAGTCCCAAACATTTGTACATATTTTTAACTTTGAAAGTATGCTTTGTATCCCTGTCCTGCTAGAAGATAATGTATCAACAAAGTTTCTTGTTGATGTCTTACGTTTCTACATAAAGTTCCTTTCTTATGTCCCTTTTCCAATAACCCCCCAGCAACATGTTGTCACACCCATGCACAGAGTTTGGATGGTGTTTTCATCTTAAAAGCCACAGCCTTCTTCTTCATACATAATGTTTGTCATATGACTAATTAGTTCTATTTTCTTTTATCTCACCAGAGAACCCTAAGACTGGGTATTTGTCATCAGCTGCAAACTTCAGTCTGGCTTTTTTTGTGCTGGGCTAGGAGTAGGGGCTTGTTCCTTGCCCAACAGACTTTTAGGCCATGGTGATGAAGGAATCTCTTAATGGTGGTTGTTGATACTCTGGTACCTAAGGTTATGAGCACACAGACTGGAGGCCTTCACCTTTTTGGAAATTGTTCCTAAGGAGAAACCTGACACATGTTTGGGTCTGAGGGCTCAAGTGAGTTGCTTGTATTTTCCAATGGTATCAAGGGCAAACACGAAGTGGCTCTAAGGTAGATCCTTAAATACAGCCACAGGTGCTCTCCCGTTGAACTAATAATTAAGACAAAGAAGTTACAGCTCATTAAATCCAATTGTGGAATCTTCAAGACAGGGACAGGGAAAGTCAGCTTGACCCACAGGAAATCAGATACATATTATAAATAAAAACTTAAATTGGTCTCCAAGCTATTGCTCTGAAATACCTACATAGTAGAATATATTGCACAGGTAATGTATGGTAACATGATAAAAGTGTAATTGTAAAAAAGTAAATTCCAAATTGTTTTAACATATCGATGTAAACTATATATAATATATAAATATATTCAGTCCATCTCTGTTGACAATAGAACAAGCATTTGCCTTTTTTAATGTCCATTTCTATTATCAAATAATAAGATCTTATAATCAGTATCATGTTTTGTTTCCCACAGCATTATAGCATGAGCACAAAATGCATGGAAGCATTACAGATAATACATGCAAGGTGCAAAATAAAGGTGGTGATTTTTAAGCCATAAAAATATACACGAACAGTCTGTAGTTAGATTTGTCCTTTGGCTATTATTGTCTTTTCCTCCCGTTGCTAGTAAACTTGAGCTTTATCTTATATTTGGAATGTAGCCCAGATTCTGGATTTGAAAGCACTGAAAGCCACTTAAATAGAATTATTAAGACAGTATTACCTAAAATCCTTGTACAAATAGTTTTAGCTCAGTGCAAAACACAGTCGCTCCCTTAGTGAGTTCTTGGTTGCTACATACTTAGATATTCTGTTTAGTATTATGTTTTGTCTTTGGTTGCTATTAGTTTCCCTGAATCCATAAAAATATATCTCTTTTATGATGGCAAACTTCCCCAGTTCTTAGAGGGGAAAAGGCATTCTTTAAATTCAGTCCTTTTCTAAATCTCTGATTGTTTCTAGGAGAGAAGAGATAGCTCAGCCAACTCAAAAGAGATATTCTTTCAGTCAGCTATTGATCTCTGTCGCTTCTCAAAATCCTTCAGTATTGGCTGTTAGGATTACTATAATGCTGTAATCATTCCTGTTTAAGATTCAGATTTGTGGAGGACTTTAAGCAGCTAACATCAAAGGAAAAGAAATGCCCTTGAAACGATCAATTTTGTTCATTAAATATGAATGCTTTGGGGTACTTCTGGTTCCTCAGTTCTATTAATTAAAATAATTAAAAATGCTCAACAATGCTAAGTGACATTAACAGAATAGCTTTTATTGTCCTAGGATTGTAGATACATTTTCTTTTTTAACTTTTTGTTTAGATTTAATTCCCTATACAGAAGGTGTCTTTAATAAGTACCTTATTTCATAGCAGTGGTTCCAAAACTATTGTGATGCACCTCCATGGGGGCTTGGAGCAGTAGTCGGAGGGCAAGTTAGAATTAGAAGAAAATGGCTATGTGTTGTACCGAATACACATGAAAGCCCAGGGCAGTTAGCGTTAGCTTTGGGGGGGGGGGGGGGGGGAAATGTATTTGCTCACCTAGATATTCTTGAAACTATGACCAAATGACTGATTTACTGATTTTTTCTCATATTTCTATGAGCTCAGGGGTTGGGGCTTTAACTAAAATAGTGCAGGGACATAGAATTATCCTCAAGCTCAACCTCACACTTTGGATGCTGGAGGCTCTAGCTCTGATCAGTTACTCCACAGTGTAATTAGTATTTCTGGCTCTGATCAGTTACTTCACAGTGTAATTAGTATTTCTGTCTTCTGCTCCCTTTCTTTTCATGTATTATTTGTCAAAGCCTACCTCTGGCAATTGTTGCTTGGTCATTAAGGACAGGCTAAAGGGAAGATTTGTCACCCGCAATTATTTATGCATGATTGCGGGCAACAAATCTCTCAAAAAGACGTCTCCATTGAAAATAACTGAAATTGCTAACAGTAAAACCAACATATCTAAAGTCAGAAGAATGAAGCGCAGCGTTGGTTTTACCGCCGGCGATTTTAATTTTTTACAATGGAGAGGCATTTTTGTTAGAGCCTAGGGTAGTGGCCGATGTGATCTAGCCCTCCTGCAGGCCAAATTCTTTTGCATCACTATGATAGTTAATCATCTATCTTGCTCTGTTCTGGCATGTGGCTTGTTTGACCCAGGGTACTTTGCCCGCTCAAAGTAAATGACATGCAAGCAATTACCATTTTGACTCATCAGGTACAGTTACGACTATCTCAGCAGCTTAGTAGACAGTTGGAATTATGCTGGAATTATTGAAAACATATGGGTAAAACATGTGAATTAGCATCTGAAATTGTACTCTGAACACTGTACTTGACTTCATAATTGACCCCTAATATCTCTTTTACCAGAGAAGCTGATGATCCAATCTCCTTGATCTGTTAAATTGCCATACTGGAATAACGGATGATGCAATACCATCCAATACAATAAATTCAATTCAGTGTCAAACCACCTTTACTTACAAAGCTCCATTTAGCAATTCTCTACCTTACAATTTAGCCCTTATCACCAGATAAGATCTAAACCACCCACTTCATTCCTTCAGTGACCTTACACTTCCTTCTTCCTTGTAACTTCATCAGATACATGCCTACAGACTAACAAGTTAACCTCTAGCTGCTCCCTAGAAGCTCTGAAGAATATTGACACTTTATAAATAATGTAATATAAATATGGCATCTACGTTTGCTAAAAAAAATATCATCCTTAGATAAACTCAATAGCAATTTTTAGCCATCAATATATATTTATGGAGCACAGTTACCATCAAGTACAAGGTGCTGTTTGTTATTACAGGAAAAAAGGAAATCATTTAAAAATTAGAACATTTTGCTTATAATGAACACTATGGCTGATGGCATACCAGTAATTGAGCTTTGTGGATATTGGTTTTCTGAAAAAGAGATCTTACACATGTAATAACTAAAATAATAACTATGTTGCCATGATGAGTAAAGAGTGAGTGGGCCCGCTATACCCAACATTCAACACTTGGCTAGCATCAGTTCATTGAGATTTACCTTTCAGTAGTCTGAATTTCAAAGCTAAAAAGGATTGCATGCAAACATTGAAAGAATCTAGAATATTTGGTGGCTCGATGGACTAGAGAGGATATATATATATATATATATATATATATATATACATATATATTTATATATATATATATATATATATATATATATATATATAAATATACCATATATGAAAATGTAGATATTATAATATAGATTCTTCAGTTTTGAAATTACAAAAAAGTATGTACATTTATTTTTATTATCTTCTGTATTCCGGTAATGTGAACATTGTATTTCTCACTGCTTTCATTTATCTATGTGTCTATGTGTTTATAATTTGAATATATTTGTATAGGTTTTATATGTGCAATTAGTCTAGTCTTTTTTATTTTGCAATATTACAGAATTAATTGCACTATTTTGTAGCTTATGTAGGGTTTTGCATAGTTTAAAGTTAAAATTGTTATCCATACATATAGTTTAAATATATACTGTATATATATATATGTATTATATTATTAAATATAATAATACATATAATATTATATTATTAAATATAATATTATTAAATATTATTAAACATACCGCTATAGGATCCCTTATCTGGAAACCTGATATCCAGAAAGCTCAGAATTACAGAATGGCTGTCTCTCATAGACTCCATTTTATCCAAACAATCCAAATTTTTAAAAATGATTTCCTTTTTCTCTGTAATAATAAATCAGTACCTTGTACTTGATCAACTAATATATAATTAATCCTTATTGGAAGCAAAACCAGCCTATTGGGTTTATTTAATGTTTAAATGAATTTCTAATAGACTTAAGGCATGAAGATCCAAATTACAGAAAGATCCGTTATCCGGAAAAACCCAGGTCCCGAGCATTCTGGTCCCATACCTGTAATAATAAACAATGTTCAAAAATTTTCTAATACAAAAAAATCTAAATTGAATTACTGAGGTCGTAGCACCAACAAGATCATGAGTAAACAGACTTACGTGGAATGATTCATTTCAAATACTCACCATCGAAGCATTCAGTGGAATGTCAACTAGTTCCAATTAGATAGTCCATTGAATTCTGACCAAGACAAAGAAGAAGGCGTTTTTGAAATTTAATTAGGCATAACATTTTGCTTTTTGTGGTAAACATACAATGAAAATATTTGCTTTTTAAATTGTGTATATTGTCTATATATTATTTTGTTCATGTTCAACTCTTCCAATCCAAGAAAGCTAATTGTCTTCCTTCTGAAAAGTGATGACAGAGTTGGTTTTATTGATTTGTAAATAGAGCATTAATCATGGTAACTGTCAGAAAGAACAATGTAAGTATCTGAACAATGTGTGTGTGGTTCAAGAGGGAAAATTAACTGGATGCCTCACTCTCAATGTTCAATGCCTTTGAAAAGAAGTTAGTAGCACTTAGATAATAGACTATTAAAATTTTTAGATATATATATATATATATATATAAATGTTATAAAGATAAGAAAGAAAGATGTCCATAAAAGTAGGTACAGATAAATGGCATAGGAGGTTTAGTTTATCAGAATGTAAAATGATATCACTAGTCTATAGTAACATCATTATAGCAAATAAATCATAATTTAAAATTAAAAAAACAAATTGGACTGTAGCATTCACGGCCAGAGACTATAACTCAAAGCCTTTGGCTATTGTCACGCAAGGTGACATCTCTGACAGCGGAATACTTGCAAGGTTTATATTGTTATCTATTAAATAATCCCACAACTCACAGACTAAAAAGACCAACAACAGTGGGTCACATTTTTCCATTAAGGCAGAAAAAAAACCGTTGAATATATTAAAGTTTGTGTTTTTCCAAAGAGGAATTTTTGAGATTCAACAAGCTACAAACATAGTAAAAATGAAGCATTCAAGCAGGTTGATGTCCAAGGTTTTTTTTAGAGATTTGTTTTAAAATCTTGATTTTAGAGCCATAAAAAAGTGCATGTTTAATTTGTAATAAACCTATTTTACTGTAATTAAATGTGCTTGTACCATTTAAGTGTTTTCTTTAATATGCTATTTACTGAGGCTGCAGAAAAAAAGCTGTGTGAGTTTTTTTTTTGGCTGCAAAATTAATAAATTGGCATCTAAGGGACAGATTTACTGTCAGGTATAGCTTTGGGTTCATGGTATTGTTGTAATAATATGCGAATGAGATTCTAATCTGAAAGAAACATTTATGTACAGATGAAAACTTGGGGACTAAGGACTGGAAATAAAAAAAATGTAGTCATCCCAATTTACTCCCCTTTTTCAGTGTTATATTTGATTAGAATAGAATACTACTGATTTGAAACATGCCTTTTAAATATGAATTGCAATAAAATGAACACAAAGCTCCTTCTTAACAAGTTGGTAGAGTCTGAGGTTCTTATACCCCTTAGACTACACATGATTTTTTCTCAATTTGTATGGAAGCATTGGCGGTTTAATCTGTTTGTGGGTGGATCACTGGAATTTTGTTCTCAAACCTATTATAATTTGGTCACAAAGCAGTGGCGTAACTAGATATTACTGGGCCCCACAGCAAATTATTTTTCAGGCCCCCAAAATTTTTAGCAGTTGACTTGTTTTACCAATATTTATTGAAACTGTATATGAATTAGGGCCTCTTTGGGCCCCTATACCTCCTGGGCCCCCCTGCAGGCGCAGGGTCTGCTTCCTCTATAGTTACGCCCCTGTCACAAAGTATTCTTATTTTCTGTAATGTATATTTCTTTCTATGCCCACCCATCAGCAGATGGTCTTTGGAAATGCAGTGCCCATAATGCCAATGCAGAATGAGTTAAGAAACTCGGCAGCCCTTCACAAGTTACCAGGTTCTGTTAAAAGCCGCTCCTGGAAATTTAAAGAGCCGAATTTCAGTTTTTAAACCAACAAAAAGAATCCTGGGAATGAATTCCAAACAAGCTCCAAGAAAATCCCATTTACATGGGTTTATCCTGTAGGCTAAAGCTCACCCACTGGGTTTTTAAAGCAGAAGCCAGGATAATAGCTGATCAGATTCCCAACTACAGACTGGTTTCGCCTTTCTTGAGGCTCATCAGTGTAGTGCAGGGTTATCTGATCAGCTTAAAAGAGCTGCGCTCTCTACACTACCATTATGGAGCCCCTGGATCCCACCGGACACCCCTGAAAAGGTGAGCATGGGGGGAAGGGGCCGGCAGCACGGAAGCTGCCTCAAGAGGCAGGGCAGTGAGAATCACCCCCGAGTCTAGGGGTAAGTCTTTTGGTAAGTGAGGTGTTAGAAAACAGTGCATAAATCAGCAATCGAGTTTTGGTTTGTCATCATGTTAAGCAACTCTCAGGGCTGTTCTGGCTCACTGGGCAAAGGGAGAAAACCCAGTGGGCCCTGGTCCTGTTGATCCCAACTGCATGGTACATTGTTGGGTGGTGAGGGGGGGCTGGTGGAGGGTGGGTTGGAGGCAGATGGGGCTAGTACAGCAATGGCAGAGTAGTGCACGGATGGAAATGGGCCCTTGACACGGGTCTTTCAGTGGGCTCTGGGTAAGCCAGTCCAACTTTGATGACTGTATATGCCAAACACAAATAGTGTGTATAAATATTTTTTAATTTTCAATGGCTCACACATTGTTCCTCCTGCACATTTTTTACATGTTTTCATAATCTCATTGTTTAACAAACATTCACTAAAGTCTTTGGAGTGCAAATCATCTAAAATTAATTATGAATTAGGTTTTCTGCACAGAAAACAAGCAAACCTATAAAAAAACTTCTACAAAATATTCACATAATCTGCTGATACAGTAGCCACTTCAGGTTCTCTTGTAAGCGATAGTGAGATGTAAAAACATCACAAATAAAATTGCCAAAAATATGTACAACAATTTTTACTCAGATGTCACTTAAAATTTAAGCACGACTATAAAACTAATGTAAAAAAAAGAGTCATGGCTAGAATGGAATGTTCTGCATTTTAAATCTAAGTTTTCTCTGGAGGAACAGGAGGTTTAATGCAAGCAAAGACTAAAATGTCTGTACATGTTGAAACAGTAATCCTTCTTGGTATTTAGCAAAGTTTTTTGCAGATGGAATGTGTTAGCCATCAATGTTAAATAGGTCTCAGATGGGGAAAATGCCTATATTATTTGAAAACCATATTCAATCTGAAATTTTCTGAAATTTTCTGTTCAATGAAGACAGATATTTGTTGTTAAAGGAGAACTAAAGCTTAACTAAAGTAAAGGCAACCACAGTCCAGCAGTAAAGATCTGTGTCTCCAAAGATGCCCCAGTAGCTCCCCGTCTTCTTTTCTGCTGATTTACTGCACATGCTATGTGCTGCTGTCACTTACTGAGCTTAGGGACTAACTCACAATATACAGTAAGGAACAGTAACACCAAAATATAAACGTATTTTAAAGTAAAGAAAATATTATGTAAGGTTGCCCTGCACTAATAAAACTGACCTGTTTGCTTCAGAAACACGACTATACTTCATATAAACAAGCTGCTGTGTAACAATGGAGGAAATTGAAAAAGGCTAAATAACACAGGTTAAATAGTTTATAACAGGTAACACCAGATATGTTGTACAGAGCTTATCTTCTATCTGCTGTGTAACCTGAGCCTTTTCTCCTTTGAATCACTGTCCCCATTGCTACACAGCAGCTTATTTAAATAAACAATAGTAGTGTTTCTGAAGCAAACACACCAGTTTTACCAGTGCAGGGCAACAGTGCATTATATTTTTTATTACTTTAAAACACTGTTATTTTTTGATGTTACTGATCCTTTTAAGTGTGGCTAGAGACATTCAATTTTACCACAAAATTAAAATAAAACGAGTGTACTTGCTGACTCTTGAGAAGGTTGATGTTAAGCAAAAGCAAAGTTTAAAATGAAATAGCTTTTTTATCTCATGCATTCAATATACAAAAACTAAGCAGATACGTATCAAAAACAAATATGTAGTTAAATTAAACATATGGCTCTATATATAAAGCATCAAATTAGTTTGATTTATTGCTTCAAGACAATTCTCCCCTTTCCATCGGAGTTGGAATTACCAATCTATGATGTTTTAAAATATTTCTAAGAATTCATTGGATGGCAAAGGGTAGTTGAAGGGGTATGTAGCTGTAATGGAATGAAACTCTACTGTCAAAAAAGATGTTTTTTTAAATAGGTGAATTTGGAAAATGTTTTCACTGCATTGATCCCGTTTATTTAAATAGTGTTTGTTTTAGCAATTATATTAATGAATTAACATATGGGTGTGTGTATATATATATATATATATATATATATATATATATATATATATATATATATATATATATATATATATATATATAGTCTTGTTTGTTTCTTTAATGGAAATATTTAGTGGTAAATGCTTTTGTTCCTAGTTTCTGTATTAGCATTACTGAATTACAGTTATTGCTTTGATTTGATTTGCCTGTGCTAACATTGCCCACAAAAAAGAGGCATAAGCTAGTAGCCCAGGGGTTATGATCTGACAACAATGGCAGGTGGCCTATTAAACAAGACCGAGTTCCCTGTACTCGCCACTCCTATTTTCACATTATCAAAGCACATACAGCAAGCTTTTCCCCAACACCTATATTTTCCTCTGACCAGTTCAACTTATGGGAAGATTTATCAAAGGTTGAATTTCGAATTTAAGTGAATTTTTTTTTTTACTCGAATAAATTCGAATGTACTCACAATGGGAGGTTACTTAAGATAAAAATCGAATATTTGATCGAATAGTCCCAACCTGAATATGTGAATCAAATTCGAATCAAGTTTTCCCTCCGAAAAAAACTTCAATGCCAGGAAGGCAATTAACATATTCAAATGGTTCAACAGACTTATGCCATTGACTTTGCATAACTCGCCAGGTTTTAGGTGGTGAATATTTTATATTAGAATATGGTCGAGGTGTGATAAATCTCATATGAATTTACATTCGAATTGGGGGATAAAAATTCAAATGTGTGGATTTTGACATAAAAAAACAAGAAAATTCAAATCCGAACTTAAATTTACTATTCGACCCTTAATAAATCCACCCCCTAATGTGAAAATCACAAAACTATGAGATATTGGGCCAGATATTGGGTCAGTTAAGTGAGAAAAAATCACATGAAAAACATGTACAAGATTCAATTTGAGATGCAATTCAATCCAGAAAATCTTGTCTCACTGTTTACCATGTAAAAACTAAATTAAAGTCTAATGTAATCTCATCCATGACTTTCATGGGATTAACCACATAAAACATTTTTCTTACTGAATTGTGCCTGGCCTTATGTGAAAAAACATACTTTAAGGGGCAGATTTATCAAGGGTCGAAGTGAATTTGAGGGAATTTTCGAAGTAAAAAAATTTAAATTCAAAGTCATTTTTTGGATACTTCGACCATCGAATAGGATACTACGACCTCGATTTTACTTCGAATTCGATTCGAAGTACTGTCTCTTTAAAAAAACTTTGACTTCAATAGTTCGCTGAATTAAACCTGCCAAAGTGGTATGTTAGCCTATGGGGACCTTCTAATACATTTTTCTAAGTCTTTACACATCGAAGTAAAATCGTTTGATCGTACGCTAAAATTGTTCAATTTGAACGATTTAATCATTCGATCGAACGATTTTAGCGTACGATCGTTTAATGACCAAATTCTGTGAAAAATCCTTCGACTTCAATAATCGAAGTCAAAGTATTTTAATTTGATGGTCGAATTTCGAACTATTTTTTACTTCGAAATTCGACCCTTGATAAATCTGCCCCTAAGTGCCAACTTATTTTAAACCATGTATTTGAATAGCTAACTATTGGTATTGCACACCAACCATTATTTACAGTGATATGAACTATTATGATTAAACCAAATGGTGACTTGAAGCTCACTTGATTTTTGACCAATCTTTGTGATACAGGAATTCCTTGGGTGAAAATTTTATATGAATGGCAAATAAAAATGTTAAGGCAAATCTGCCCCCTAATTGGTGTACATGCACCCTGTGGGTATGGTGGTAGCTATAAGTACCTATGTAGGTGTGTAGCCATGGCATTTAGTGCACTTAGTAACATAACATTTATGTTGATTGCAGGTTTAGTAACCAGGGTGAAGTCGTAATTAGAATGAATCCTGTTTATTTAAAAAACATTTTTCATAGTTTTTTTTAAATTATATGTCATAATATAGGTTTGGCTGTTTGGCACAGTACTGGGGTGTTGTAAATGTTTAATATGATGAGTGGACATCATGGAGCCAATTTATTAAGAATCTAATTTTGATTTTTTTCTACGAATCTCTAAAAATATGTGGCTTTCCTATTTTTTCTTTAAAAATCTCAAAACATTTGAGATTTATTAAGTGTAAAAACCATGAAAACCTCTAAAATAAAACATTCGCCAGTTGAAAGTTGTTGAGGTCCTGTAGAAGTCAATAGGGGCTGCGCTGATCGTATTGGACCATTTTAAATCAACTTTTTTTGGATTTTTTTCTGCTAGGAAAAATGCACATTTTTAAGTATTCGTTCAGCTTAACATAAATAGTAATTAAATACACGCCCAAGTAGGATTTTATGGCATAAAAATAGTCTGATATGTAATTAAATTTCCCATGTCTGCAGGTTTATAGCTTCCTTCTATGGTTCTAGAATTAGGAAGGGCCCACAAGGATTTTTGATATTTGGGGCTATTGGATTTTTCACCAATAGCTAATCAGGTGATCAGACTTGTGACTGATAGCTCAACAGTCAACAGCAGAATGAGAGGCTATTTACTGCAAACATCCACTCATGAGATAATCCCCTTATTATGAAGCCTAATACAAATTAATTTCTTTCAATAGATTTTTATAAAGCAACATTCCTTTTTGATGCAGCCCCAGGTAAATGTGGAGCCAGGTCTGTTATGTCATTAGTGGTCAATGGTATTGGCCCATGTATTAATTGCATTACCTTTAGTCAATATGGTCAAAATACAAATCATTTCTCTATAATGAAAGACACAAACAATGGATATTTTATTGGATATTATATTGCCCATCATAGTGCAGGTAACAAGGAAATTTATGTGCATTTATATTGTCATTTTTCTGCTTTTTTATTTGTCACTGTCATTCACCATATAAAGCTGGAAACCAGTACATTTGCTGTTTAACTCCACAATGCATTTTTCATGAGCCTCCCTGAATGGAATTGTGATCTGGTCACCCTAAATTAGACAGATGATGTACTTTCAAATAAAAATTCAATGTGAACATAATGGCGCGTTGAGAAATGAATGTTGCAAGCAGAGCATGACAGATTGTCCCTTTATTGGTGTGTGACCTTTAACCACAGGGGGTTGTACATTGCAATTCAACACTGTCTCTTTTATTTTAGATTTGCTTCTACCATTACACAGCTTTGATTTATGGGTGGGCAAGACACATGACCTGTTAAAATAGCTCACAGTCTGTGCACTTAATGGTATAAGCAACTCTGTGCAGACTGCAGTACTGAAAGAAAAAACTGTAGAAGCCCTCCCAGAGCTTTACATATGATTTTGCTTATTGTAGTCTCAGTTCAACTATTTATATATCTATTAAACACTAATATTTGCTTGGACTAGACTGTTTTTCCTCTGTGCTTCTAAATAATCATTTCATTGTGAATTTTATTCCCCTACAACTGTAAACTGCATGTTAGATTGTTCCATTCCAAATCGCTGATTCTGTAAATAAAGACTTAAGTAAAGAAGCAAAGCTGCAGAGCAGAACCAAATGCTTTGAGCAGTGTTTGACTAAGAATTTGCTGGCAGAGAGAAACCCAAGCAAAAGAGCAGCAAGGAGAAGGTAGCATTTGTAGTTTCGATTAGTAGTGTCTTTGAGCACAAGGAGGAGTAGCTGGTGCAGAGGTTTGTAGAGCAGAAGCCAATGCAACATCAACAACTGAATAGGTGATGCAATAAGACATCTCAGCAAGAGCATAAAACAATCCTGTGAAACTAAGGGGCCTATTAACTAACATTCAAATTCCTTTTTTTTTTCAAAAATCTAATTTTTTCTCTAAAAATTCATTTAATTTTTCTAAAACACTGAAAATTTGAGATTTGGAAAATGTAAAAACCACAAAAAAATAGAATACAAAACTTCAGCAAGTAGTAGCATTTGAGGTCACTTAGAAGTCAATGGGATCTGATCCTTCTGGACCTTTTTGTTAGCCATTCAGACTTTTAGAGGTGCTAAAGTAATTGACTGAAAAATGCAAATTTGTATTTGGATCATTCAGCATTTTTATATTCAGATCTTTTAATCAATTAGATGGCATTCATGGTTTAAGAGAAAACGAGCTTATTAGTGGTTTCAAAAACCTCTATAACCACTAAAATGAGAATGTTTATAAATGGGCCTCTTAGTAAATAGGCGATTCGAAACCCCGATTAATGCCTTCTTCTATGTAAAATACATTGAGGGGCACATTTACTATTGGTCGAATATGGAGGGTTAATTAACCCTCGATATTCGACCCTTGAAGTTAAATCCTTCGACTTCGAATATCAAAGTCAAAGGATTTATCGCAATTCCGCAATCGCCACAATCCACGATTCGAAGGATTTTAATCCATCGATCGAATGATTTTCCTTCGATCAAAAAAAGCAAGGAAAGCTTATGGGGACCTTCCCCATAGGCTAACATTGGTGCTCAGTAGGTTTTAGGTGGCGAAGTAGGTGGTCGAAGTTTTTTTTAAAGAGACAGTACTTCGACTATCGAATGGTCGAATAGTTGAACGATTGTTAGTCGAAGGTCGAAGTAGCCAATTCGATGGTCGAAGTAGCCAAAAAAATACTTCGAAATTCAAAGTATTTTTTATTCTAATCCTTCACTCGAGCTAAGTAAATGTGCCCCTGAATGTCTATGTGCATTTTGTGGGGGATACGTTTTTTTGAGGTTTTTAGGTGTTTTGTCGCCACATTTTTTCACTGCAGAAAGACAACTTTGCAAAAATATTCACCGATGGTGAATTGCAGAACTTTCCAATGAATCCATACCCAGCGAAAAATTCAACTTGTTGCTATTGATGAGGATTGTCCAAGCAGAGACTTTAAGACCAACCTTCACTAAATTTCAACATGCACTATTGCAAATGTCTTCTTATGCTGTTAATTGTGACACTTTTAGATAATTCTTTATTAAATAATTTAAAGGCTCTTTAGATTTGACTCCCTGGAGCTCTATTCATCCCCACCAAAATACACAGTGCAATTTTAATGTGCAAATTATGCGCTGGATAAAACTTTTGGGGGCATTTTTTAAATATTTATTTAATATTATATTTATAATAAGGCATCACTGAGCATACACACGGGGCTATGCATAGGCAAAATGAAGAAACAATATGACAACAGAGGTGTTAACAAATTCAATGCAATTAAATAAAGTAGCCATGCATGGGTTTGAAAAATTGTAAAAATTGAAGTGAAGATTGTTGATTTGACTTCTTCTCTGGAGAAACAGGTATAATGAATATTACTTTACTATCATTTGTTGGGGTGGATTATGAGCCAAAAACACATCAGGTTGCATGTCAGTAAGATGTGCTTTGAGTCTCAGAATTGCATAATCGTAAATGCATCACAAACGCCATTGCCCATGATGCCTTACACAAAACCCATTTTTCTTACTGAACTGATCCAAGTAATCTGTGGGAGATAACTACGTGTAATGTTCCAAACACAAACTACAATAACAAATGGTGCTTGAAATTGAAAAAACATCTGCTCATCTCTGGTTTTAATGTTTAAAGGGAAAAGTAAATGATCTGCATTGAATTGAGTACATATTGTCTCATAACGGGTCATAACAGTTAATTATAAAATGTTAATTTCTTTATCCTGTTTAGGATTTTCTAACAAGGTCAAAGTTGTTTCATATTTTATTTTTTCATTTTTTTAATGTCTGATGCCAATCCCCATGTTTTCTTTATTAAAAATGTGAGATGTTGTTCAAATCCCTCATACTGAACTGTTTTTTATTTCCCACCCTTTGTAATGTGTGAATAAAATAGCTCTTAATACTTGCACAAACATGTGGGTTCTATAATGCATAAAGAATGACACCAAGTGATTTATATATAGCTTGCTATATGGCAGTATTTCAAACCGTGGTAGATTAGATCCATTTGGAGGCATTAAAGCATTTGTCTACTGTAACATTATGCTGTCCATTTAAAACATGAGAAACCCATTTTAATAAAATAATTATGGCAGTTTATTCACAGACTTACACAACCGTCACTGTCTCATGAATAAAATAGCTGAATGTGTTCTGGATTTTATCTCTAGGCATTGTAATTATTATAACAATACTCCCACCCCCAGCCTCAAATGTGTAAACATGTAATTTATTTATAACTGTATGTTGTAGGATAATAAGTAGAAATAATACATATTGTTTCATTGTCTGGAAACTGGACAAGCAAAGGGATCTCATATGGAGATTCTTTGTTTAATGTTAGAAATCTGATCATGGGCTAAGTGAAATTCCAACTAAGAAATAAATCCAACTTAGATAAACCTCAAAGGTTTAAATAACTGTCCAACATATGGATGTAATTCTTCAAACCTGTTGCATTTTCTATATTTTAAATGCATGGCTTCCTTCCTATTTAATGCTGATTTCCCATACAGTGGGATCAATCACAGAGACCAATCCTGTAACTGCGATGGAATGGAAAAATAATGTATGATTAAAAGCCGCTTAAATATATTAAATGATATTTGTGTTTAGAAAAGCAAAATCTGCATCTGGCTACCAAAATGTACCAAAGGATCATTTTTGCAGAAAATAAAACTGCTTGATAAAGGAAAGATGTATAATAGCTATCTAGATACTTGCAAATATACAATATTTGTATAGTGACCACAAGCTTAGAAAATATTTTCTGAGCAGTACTCTCTTAATAGGGGTGCTAAGTTATGCTTTGGTGAATATAAACTAGCACTGGACATTGGCTAAATTATTGTACAGCCTATTGCACAGAATCTTGCTAAAATTAGAGGCCTATTTATCAAAATTCTAAATTTTAGAGTGTAATTTTGGATGAACTTGAAAACTTACCAAACTTAAATGTGTGCTTATTTATAAAAAAAAAACTTGATCACATAAAATTGTGAAAAATAAATTTGAATCATTATAAATGGGTCCACCAAATCTCAAAAAATTGCTTGAATACTGCATAGGATCATTACCATTGCCTTCTATATGAACTCGCAAGCTTTTAGATACCAAATTTTTACATCTGAGTTTATCAAGTTTTTTGAGCTTAAGAAATCTCTAAAATTCAAGTTTTTGAAACTTTACTTCGAATTCATATAGTGTCACTGAAACACACTGTGTTCAGTCCTAGCTACCTGAATTCTGTGTTTACTGATATAAAAGACAACATGATGTCTACTGATGTGGTCAGCACCTAAAGCGATTGCTGTAATGAAATATTGTTCCCAGCAACTAGAGCCAAGAGACATATTATATCAGGAGAATACTATCTTTAAAAACAAAGGGGCAGATTTATCATAGTGTAAATTTAGAGCTCACCGGCGCAGAATTCTCCCACCTTCCATTCATTCTTAAGGGATTTTTAGAAGCATATCAATGGGTAAAAGTTCACCATTTGATAAATATTTACCATTTGATAAATATTCACACATTGGGTTACTCTGTGACAGAGTGGCTGCCATTGTAGACTCTGAGGAGCAGGAATTTGGTTTTGGTTTCAACCAGATTGCTTCAAACCATGGTGCTATATGTGCCAAATTCCAATAGCAGCATATTAACAGCTGAATGTTTAACATGTTCCATAATTGGGTTGTACAGTATTTAGTTAGTTTTTTTAGTTGTATATCAAATATTTTCCCTGAACATTCCTCAAGTTTTCATAAATATTAAATTAATGGAATATTTGATAAATTAATGTATTGCCTATGTTTGTATTTACATATTGTAATTTAATTAAGGTGTAAAATCCAGACCTAACGCATATATTTATATTATAGATATATAGAAAATGAAATATGTTGTTTTTCAGAAATGGAACTCACTAATTTTTAATGTTAAAACATATTCCCAATACTACTGTATGTGCAATGCATATTTTCCTTTTTATTTTTACTTTACATACATTTAATGCGACACCTGTTTAAATATATTTTGATTAATTATACATGAAAGCTAATTGCCTTATAAGCTTAATTACATATTTACAGATTTATATTACCAACAATAAAGGTATATTCTCACACGTTAATAAATTATTTACTTTTCTGCTACACACAATAATGCTTTGTGTAAAGACCCTAGTTAGGGACACTAAGATCTTTGGTAAGTATCTAATATATAAACATTCCTATTATGGGTCCAGACCCTTAACTTATATGAAGGAGCCATTAGATATAATGGAGTGCACTACAATATATTTAAAGCCCATATGTTTCAAGTCACTTGCAACAATTATTCTATATTTTTTCTTAAATAATAAGTAAACCTTTTTTTCTAACTCTAATATCTAAAATGCAGGATGAAATACCTTTCTGCTTGCATTCACTGCGGCTCCTTCAGATACTTTATTGTCTAGCATGAAGCTCCACCCCTTCTATTTTTGAGCTCTCCTTCTCTCTTTGGCTTTGAAGATGTCAAAGAGGTGTCTACTGTGCATACTCACTGCCTCTGCTCCAATGGAAATCAATGAGGCAGGTGCATTTAAGGGATTTGTAGCTCTGCAATAGCATGCACGAACGTTGGGTGCACCACGCCATACATATTTTTGTTTCTGTTCGGGTTAATCAGGGCCGGCGGGGGCCCACTGGGTTTTTTCCCAGTTTCCCACCGGTCTAGTCCGAACCTGTCTGTAAGAATACAAATGCATTGTAATTGCTGTTTATATTCCAGTCTCTTATACAAATCAATGCATGGTTACTTGAGTAATTTGGACCCTAGCATTGCTGGAATTGCAGACTGGAGCTGCTGAATAAAAAGCTAAATAAGTTACAAACCATAAATAATTAAAAATTAAAAACAGGTGCAAACCGTTTCAGAATATCATTCCCTGCATCATACTAAAAACGAACTCAAAGGTGAACAACCCCTTTAACCAGTAAGTTCTATTGGCTGGGGATATAAAAGTAAAAAGGATTCTATAATCAAGTGAAAACAAAGGGGATTCATACCACTGAGTTTTGTATGGGAGTCATGCTTGGGTCTGGTTTGTCAATATTCAAATTCTAAATTTTACTGCTATTCAATTTTCTTTTTTTGCTAAAACACAGCATCTTATTGATTGCAAATTCATGTCAAAGTCAATGGGGCTATCCTAGGCAAAATTGAAGCTTTTTTTTTTTTTCTAAGTCGCCTTTTTGAGTATTTCAAATTTGTTGAGAATTTGTAGACCCATTGAAAATGATGAGCAGAAGAATATGACGTTTTTTTCAAGGTTTTATTTGATTGATGGTGAACATACAGTACATTTGAGTTTGGTAAAATTTCGAGTTCAAATTGAAAAAAAATCCACAATTCACAAATCTGGAAAAATAGGGCGCTAAGTAAGAAATATAGCACTCTATAGCTATACTTTTTTTTCAAAAATGAAAGTAGCCATTTTCCATTTCTGAACTCAATCAGTTACATTTACGTTTTATTGCACCACTATGTCAGATGTGCACGGTTTGGGTACAAGTGTATATTAGTAAGATATAAGGATATTGTGAGAATTGTATTTTGTAATGAGGAAATAACTTAATTTTTAATATTTTTATTTAATATTTTTGAATATTATATTTTGGATATGTACATAATTATACACAAAGAAGTATCTGAATGCAAATATAAACTGAATACAAATATAAATATTTTTATTTCACCTGCAGTTTGGGCGGATTTTTCTTCAAACTAGCAACATTGGACAATGAACAGCGCTTTGTTATGGCACAGCAGGCAGAGTGACTCTCCATATGGCTTTTATTAAAACTACTGTATATGAACTGTTTTGTACAGCTTGATTTCACATTGCCTACCTTGCCTTAGGGCAGGGATTTTTTAAACAAATCTCTTCTAGCACTGGATTTAAGATTGCTATGCAAGTATGTGTGACATAACCTGTTTTCTGCAATAATTACGTAAGTAATGATGAACGTTAGAAACAGGACTTCATGTACCATTTAGTCTTGATCCAGGGATACTTTTGTTGTTTGGATTAATCAGTCTCACGGCTGCATCTGTTTACCCATTCATTGTTCAGCAAGGAAATCGTTCTTTTTGAATACTGTAAGCAAAAAATAACATAATGAAGGCATCTAAGTTAAAAGGCACTTACATTACTTTTATACACTTTTTTTAACCAAAGCTATTTTTTATTTCATAATTTCTTCAAGATATATTATTATCCATACAGTTATGGATTTAGAAATTACTGCTTTTATGTTTTTTTTTTGTACTAAGAAAAACAAGGATATCCCATATCCAAGGACCGTTATTAGGTATTAAATAATTTTACAGTTTACAGTTACTTTCATTACTTTCATTAATTTTTTTAAACAAAATTATTTTTTATTTCACAGTTTCTTCAAGGTATGTTATTATGCAAACAGTTATGGATTTAGAAAACAATTACTACTTTTATTTTTTTTTTGTACTAAGAAAAACAAGGATACCCCATATCCCAGAACCGACAACAGGTATTTAATAATTTTACAATTTTTGACCACAGGAGAACATTATTTAAGACTATAACTGGGATTCTATGTGATATAGCCATCAGGGCAATCAGTAAAGAAACTCCCAACATTTGAATAATGTAGATACAAAGCCATCCTATACAAGAAATGTGAAAGCAATATGTTTTTATTGGCCAGGTCCAGAAAATCCAGCTTCATACATCAATATGGTTTCTCTTACACAGGAAACATATTGTACTAAGGTCAGGAGTGCCCATACTTTACTAATTCGGGGTCTACTTTTAGTGTTGTTGTCCCATTATGATCTAAATCCGTAATAGGATTGTTAGCATTCTGTTCCATGGAAAATATTACTTAAATACTGATTTATGAGAAAATGAATAATGTTATATTTAACACCCATTTCTTATGTAACCTTATCGAAATAAATATCTGAATGAAAAGAACTAAATAGGAGGATGATTTAGACGAGCTGTTTGTTGACAATGTCTTGTGGTTTACTGATCACCACTGTCTTGAGATTTATTGATCTACTGGTAGATCTCAATCTTCCTTTTGGGCACCCCCTGATCTAAGTTATGGCAGTGGTTACTGGGGGAATTAACCAATGTGTTATCAGAATTTATATAAAAACGAGTAACATAGCTGAGGATTATAGGTAAGGAATAATCATAAAGAGAGAGCAATACCTGGAAAATACAAATGAAATATAATAGATTTAAATGAGGAATTCATGTCATGATAATTGTCACTGGTTACTTTAAGGGCAATGGCACATGGGACACTTCAGCATTATGCTGCCCTTATGATTTTCGGCAAAGCACTTGGAATGTCCCCTCTATTGACTTGAATGGTTATCATCAGAACCTTGACTGTGTAGTCGTGGTTTGTGAAAGAATTACATAATAAATAATTGTGATGATTTGCTGCATGCCCACTGAGTTTGAAATTGCTTAAGTGGCAAAATACGATGAGTTTCCGCATGAGCTATTGTTTTTAGATAGTCTCCCACTTAGTCACTTGATTTACCTGCTTTTACTGTAGCATTTTGAAGGCATTAATATAATGTGTTCTTATAAATGTTGTTTATGATGATTTCTACACTTTAATTTTTCCCTCTGTTATCTTGTCTCATCCATGCTTCTCTGTTGGCATTTTATTTGTTAGAACTGCTTTAAATTAGGGCCCATCATTATATTGCTCTGAAACTTCTGGTCTTTGTTATTGAAGTTGAAACTCTGAATTTCTCATTATACTAAAGCTAATCTTCAAAAGACTTAAATAAATTAAAGCAGTGCCGGGGGGGGGGGGGTTTCACCACGTATAGGGGCAGATTTATCAAGGGTCAAATTTCAAAGTGGAAAAAAACGTCGAAAATCGGCCATTGAATTGCATACTTCGAAGTAGAATCCAAAGGGTTTTTAGCATCCTATGATCGTACTCTGATCGTAGTACGATTGTACGATTGTACTACGATCGTACTTCGAATCGAACGATTTAATCGTACAATTATACTTGGACTTCTAAAAACTTAGCCAAATGTTGGCTATATGTTCTAGGACGTCCCCATAGGCTAACATTGCAATTCGCCAGGTTTAAGGTGGCAAAGTGTCGAAGTCAAAGTTTTTTAAAGAGACAGTACTACGATTATCAAATGGTCGAATAGTCAAAGTATTTTCACTTCGAATGGAAGTCGAATTTAGGTCTATTCAATGGTCGAAGTACTTTGAAAATTCACTTCGACCCTTAGTAAATCTGCCCCATAGTGTGATGATTTTGCAGACAGGTGTATGATACCTCAGTGTTTCTGGGGGTGCAGTTTGTCACTGGACATTCCTATTGTTTATCCCCCTAGTCAATCTACTGGTTAAATGTTTGATTGGTTGCCATTCTCGCTAATTCTGATTTTTCCCACATCTCCCTGCCCAAGCTGCTTCTGATTACTCAGATCCTGCCCAAACTTGTTATTATTTATATATAGGGGACACGATGGGGTACTATAAGGCAAGAAATATATATGGCTTTAGCAATGAGCTACACCCACTGATTAATGCAGTGCAGCTGATCCCAGTTAGGGCAGGCTAGGGCAGGCAATAATTCATAAAATGTCAGGGAAGCCTTATCTCTTATTCTCTCTATATTCTGCTTGGTACATCTCATTTGGCATTACACATCATCTTAATGCTGATGATATCCAAATATATTTATCAGCCCCTCCATTACCAGCTGAAACTGAGAATCAAAAGGAACTCCTAGCAAACTCCATCTACAGTACATCTTTCCACCTAAAGCTGGTCCTTCTTGAATGGAATATTTAACTCTATCAAATCAGCATGTTGTCTGGGACTCTTTGACTCCTCTCCTTCCTTCTCTGATTATAATAACATCACTTGTTCTTCACAATATGGCCAAAATCCAGCCCTATATCTTAAGAGAAAACAGGCCATCCACTGCTGACATCATTGTTCCCATTAAGCAGCACCCATCAATACTGCTGTTTCCTGCCTTAAACCTTTCAAACTCTAACATTTGTTTTTGTTTTTTTTAAAGATTTTCTTTTTTTTTTTTAAATATTTTCTTTTTTTTAATTATTATTATTAACTTTTTCCAATTAAATTTAGATTGAAAGTTGGAAGAAAGAAATATAGACAAGAGGAGTAGAAAGATGGGTGTTCCCATTCCACAGTCTCATATACCACATATCCTTTGCAATAAAATAATGTCTCTTAATCTTGGATTCCTGTACCAGTCTAACTAGTGGTCCCAAACTTCACCGAATTTCTCTGGGCAACCCCGGGCTAGGTGTTAGTTTTTGTCGTGGAAGGGTGTCATTTATTAGCTTTATCCAGTAGCTCAGAGTAGACGGTTCCATGGCTTTCCATGTCAGGAGTATTACTTTCTTGACATAATGAAGAAGCTGATAGAGGCAGGGAAGGGAGACTTAAAGGAACAGTAACACCAAAAAATGTAAGTGTTTTAAACTAATGAAAATATTATGTAGTGTTGCCCCACACTGGTAAATCTGATCTGGTTGCTTCAGAAACACTACTATAGTTCATATAAATAAGCTGCTGTGGAGCAATGGCGGAAATTGAAAAACGGCTATATGGCACAGGTTAACGAATGGATAACAGATAACACCATTAGACAGACAGAGCTTATCTGCTATCTGCTGTGTAACTTGAGCTTTTTCTCCTTTGAATGGCTGCCCCCATTGCTACACAGCAGCTTATTTATATAAACAATAGTAGTGTTTCTTAAGCAAACACATCAGTTTTACTAGTGCAGGGCAACAATGCATTATATTTTCATTACTTTAAACCACTTTTATTTTTTGACATTACTGTTCCTTTAACTCACCAATGTGCCTCAATAAACAAAATTCCGGAGTCCGGATATAGGGCAGTCCTAAGGAAAAGTCCAGAAACGTTGTATTTTTGGACACTCCCAGAACACATGCAAGTAATTACCTTGTTCTACATTACTCTTTATACTTACATCTGGAAACCCTTGCTATATTTGTGTCAGCCTGTGTGGTGTATAATAAACCCTATTTAGAAATTTTGTGTGGATGTATCTTTTATTGCAATGTTAAAGGGATCCTGTCATCGGAAAACATGTTTTTTTTCAAAACGCATCAGTTAATAGTGCTACTCCAGCAGAATGCTGCACTGAAATCCATTTCCCAAAAGAGCAAACAGATTGTTTTATATTCAATTTTGAAATCTGACATGGGGCTAGACATTTTGTCATTTTCCCAGCTGTCCCTGGTCATGTGACTTGTGCCTGCACTTTAGGAGAGAAATCCTTTCTGGCAGGCTGCTGTTTTTCCTTCTCAATGTAACTGAATGTGTCTCAGTGGGACATGGGTTTTTACTATTGAGTGTTGTTCTTAGATCTACCAGGCAGCTGTTATCTTGTGTTAGGGAGCTGTTATCTGGTTACCTTCCCATTGTTCTTTGGTTTGGCTGCTGGGGGGGGGGAAGGGAGGGGGTGATATCACTCCAACTTGCAGTACAGCAGTAAAGAGTGATTGAAGTTTATCAGAGTACAAGTCACATGACTTGGGGCATCTGGGAAATTGACAATATGTCTAGCCCCATGTCAGATTTCAAAATTGAATATAAAAAAACCTGTTTGCTCTTTTGAGAAATGGATTTCAGCGCAAATTTCTGCTGGAGCAGCACTATTAACTGATTCATTTTGAAAAAAATGTTTTTTCCCACTTGGTTATTGGGATCTGGATTCAACTACCACCAGGCATATACCAATTCGAAGTAATTTTTTGGATACTTAGACCATCGCATAGGATACTACGACTTCGTATTTACTTCAAATTCGAATCGAAGTAAAATAGTTTGAATATTCAATAATCGAAGTACCGTCTGTTTAAAAAAACTTCGACTTCAATAGTTCGCGAATTATACCTGCCGAAGTGATTTGTTAGGCTATGAGGACCTTCTAATGCATTTTTCTAAGTCTTTACACATCAAACTAAAATCGTTAGATCATACGCTAAAACCGTTCGAATCGTTCGATTCAAACGATTTAACCGTTCGATTGATTGATGGCCAAAGTCGGTGAAAAATACTTCGAAGTATTTTAATTCGATGGTCGAATTTTGAAGTATTTTTTACTTCGAAATTCGACCCTGGATAAATCTGCCCCTTAGTGTTTACTGTAACTGTCTTTTATTGTAACTGTCTTTAAAAAAACTTCAACTTCAATAGTTCGCCAAATTAAACCTGCCGAAGTGCTATGTTAGCCTATGGGGACCTTCTAATGCATTTTTCTAAGTCTTTACACATTGAAGTAAAATCGTTCGATCGTATGCCAAAATCATTCGAATCATTTGATCGACCGATTTTACTTCGATCGTTCGATGGCCAAATTCAGTGAAAAATACTTTGACTTCGATATTCGAAGTCGAAGTATTTTAATTCGATGGTCGAATTTCAAAGTATTTTTTACTTCGATATTCAACCCTTGATAAATCTGCCCCTTAGTGTTTATTGTAACTGTCTTTTGTGCTGATTTGTATTTATTATTGTATTGACCTATTATTGTATTGTTTTGCTGTGCAGCACTACATACATAAATATTACTCACATGAATACATGAATAACACACATGCATGCACACATGAATACATGAATAAATAAAACTACAGGTATGGGATTGTTATGCGGAAACCTGTTACCTAGAAAGCACGACTCCCATACACTCCAATTTATCTGAATCAAAAATATTCAAAATATTTTAAAAATTTTAAATATGGTATTCCTTTTCTCGGAAATAATAAAATAGTACTTGTACTTTATGCAAACTAGCATAAAAGTAAATATTATTACAAACAAAATCAGCCTATTGGGTTTATTTAATGTTTAAATGATTTTTTAGTAGTCTTCTGGAAATCCCCAGGTCATAAGCATTCTGGATAACAAGTCCTATACCTACACCAAAACATGTATTGTATCAGTGTTTTGTATCATTAAAATATAATATTATTGGGAAAAATATAGTTTGCTTTGGAGACACTACTATAGTTTATATAAATAAGGCCAAAAAAGGCTTGTTGATACAGCAGATAACAGATAAACTATGAATAATACAAAGGGTTTACATCTTTAGCAGGAAATAAACATGGTAAAATGTCATTCATGGCTCTCTACAGACCTATAGAAGAGTCTTTTGCAAAAAAACAGACCATTTGATGACAAGAAATAGTTTATTTGTAGGTGTCACAGGAACAGATACAAACGTTTAAATGTAAAAAAAAATTCACTTTAACTTTAATATTGGTTCTTTAATGTAAGTAAGAAAATGTCAGCACAGTTTTTCCATAATTCTCCAGACCTCAGTAATGTAGACCAAGGAGCACTGTGATGATATTTTGTCAATATCTACAATATATTACTTATGCAAATCATAGCTGCTAATTCTCAGTAAAAGAAAAACTGGTCAATAAATATTGACCTGATGTCTAATAGCTTTAATTGTGATTCTAGAAATTTGAATGCCAACAATTGGGTCGTGAGGTTTTCTTCTTTTGCACACTTTACATTAATAATCATGGTATTGTTTAAACGGCAGTACAGCCTATAACAAGAAGTTTGGGGAAAAATTACTGTTAAAAGCTAATTAATAAAAAGGAAACTGCTACAAAAAAAGATGCTCCAATTTCACAAGGAATGCTAATCAGAAATTTGCATTAAGAAGTAGAGAAATGCATTCTGTTTCTCAGAGAATGATGGCAAGCAATGTATTATAGGTTTGTCAGTGGTTTGGCATATTTTAACCTTTCACCTTCAGTGATCATTATACCTCAGTAGTTATTGTGATCTCACTCTTTGAAATAGGATGCTGCTTTAGCATGTAGTTGTTGCTATTTCCTGTTTCAGCTTGAGACTGATTTTGAAATGTATCTCCATTCATGTCTTAGGTCAATCTGAACTTAAAGGCGTTGTTTAAATTAATATTTAGAATGATTCAGAGCGTAATTTGCAATTGGTTTTCATTTTTTATTATTTGTGGGTTTGAGTTATTTAGCTTTTTATTCAGCAGCTCTTCAGTTTGTAATTTCAGCAATAGTTGCTAGGGTCTAAATTACCCTCACAACCATGCATTGATTTGAATAAGAGACTGAAATGTGAATAAGAGAGGGACTGAATAGAAAGAAGAGTAATAAAAACTAGCATTAACTAAACAGTTGTTTAGAATTAGCCATTCTATAACATACTAGATAGTTAATGTAAAGGTGAACCACCCATTTAATAATTTCCCTCATGATTTGAGATGTTCTGAACACTTGCTATGATTCTCCACTTTTGTATGTATTATTTGATGTATATATTTGTATATATTTACCTACTGTTTTTCTGGACAATGAAAGACACCTACAGTCCTTTCTGGAGTAGACAAGTTGGCAGCTTGACTAAAGCATAATCTAAGCCTAAGGGCAGTGTCAGACCGGGGGGCCCGGGGATACCGGGGCTGCTGTCCCAGGGCCACCCTCCTGGCAGTCCAAGGGGCCCCCTCCTGAACTCCACCTCCACTAATACACAAAAGACACACATGCACAGAAGACACGCCGCCCCTCAACGTTTCTTTCTTTTCTGTGGCAGCCTCTACGAATGTGCCATGCATGTGCAGAAGACAACCCACAGCATTTACTCTTCTTTTCGGGGGCAGCTGGGGAGCAGGTCTGGGCCGGCTCAGTCTGGCCCTGCCTAAGGGCATAGGCATCAGAACTGGGGTGGGCCAAGGATTGATTGTAAAGTTGTGCCAATGCAATTAAAATGTAATAAAATGCACATACATGCATGTCTGTCTGAAAAAAAGACCAATTTCCATTAAGTTTAGACCCTCCAAATGAACCCCAGTGCACATACTGTATATACACATACTTATACAGATCTATCTATACACTCACATATATAACTATATAAACCAATACCTATATTAATTAAATGTAGATCTTCAGATCACAATAATGATCATATTATCCTTATTGAAGAAAACATCCAAGCCATTCTTAAAGGAGAAGGAAATAATAAATAAATATAATAAATAAATAATAATAAAATTGTGGCCTTGGGTCTTGTCTCCCAATCCGCCACAATGTTTTTGTTAAGAAAGAGGTACTTACCAAGATCCAAGGAGGTAGAATGCAGTGGCCTAACTGCCGGGGGAGCAGATGGTGCGATTGGGCCAGGGCCCGCACCCTCTCAGGCTCGCGCCACTGTTCTAATGCGGCCGTTTCTGGCCGTACGGAGGGGGGCACGTCCCGCGCCAGGGCCCGTCCCCCTCTAGTTACGGCTCTGGTAGAATGTATTGCTCATATTGCAGGTGCCATCTTGGTTTTCACAATGTGACTTGCTTTTGTTAAAGTGGTTTCTGTCTGTATGTTAGCTATTCATGTCAAACCACTGCTGGAGAAAACACAGTGCATGCTCATGGCTCAAATTTAGCAGGGACCAGTGGTGTAAGTTGGTGAAACGGAAGTCTGGTTACCAGTTCTACTAGAGGAAATACAAGCAGAGATTCTGAACATAGAGAGCACCTAGTAGCAACACAGTGGGGTCATGTATAAAGTTTGGGCAGCTCATATTTATTCACAAATAGTTGCATTGACAGTGTTTTTTCCTGAATGCTGAAATATTGCTCTGCTCTCTGTTTCTGTTTTTTGCGAATTCGCAAAAATATTCGCAAATGGTTTGCAAATGAGATGGGTATTTGCGACTGTGCAAAGTCATTGTGCATGAATATAGCGTTGACAGTCATTTAAATTCGCAATTTGCGAAAACCATTTTGCAAATATTTTCTCACCCGCCAAAATTCTGGCTTAACTCAATATGTGCATAGTATGTGCATAAATATTCGCAATTTGCAATTATACCATATTTAAAAAGCCCTAATGGACATTTGCAGTGCGAATAAAAATGTGTAATTCTGTTTGCAGATTAAATAGACTACTATTAACCATGCGCAGGGCAAATATTTTAATTGTGCGAATCATTCTGCGCTGGGCGAAGTTTATAAATGAGTACGTTTTTAATGAGACCTTGTAAATGCAGTTCACATTTTTTGCCTTTCCTTCTTTTTTAACAATATTTACAGAATCAGGTCTCACAACCTCACTGTGAAAAACCACCTACACTGCTCAAATGAAAGTTCTATTCCTCTAGTCTAAAGGGATGGCCTCTGGTTAATTGATCTTTTCTATTGGAAAAAGATCCTCTGCTATCTGTCTATAATGTATTGTAATGCCATTGTAAAACTAATCATGTCCCCTTATAGGTATTTTTTCTCCAGAGAAAACAAGTCCAACTTTGACAGTCTACCCTCATAGTTTAAATCATCCATCCCTTTTACCAGTTTCGTTGCACTTGAGTATGCAAGACAGTATTTTACTTGCATTAGCAGCCTCTGAAATACACTGCCTAGAATTACACAGCTCGTTATCAAATAAGGATATACCTAACACACTACCATTTCTTGTATAACTAGCATTTATGTTATTTCTAGCAAAGTGCATAACCTTGCATTTATCTACATTGAACTTTGTTTGACAATTTGCAGCCCAGTTTTCCAATTTAGTAAAATCACTCTGCAAGGTAGCACAGAAATAATAATAGACTGAAAGAAGAAAATTAGTTAGTTTAAATAGCTTTTTACAGTCATTTGAATACCCTTGTATCCCTGGCACACTGTAAGCAAATTGAGTAGAATATGATTATACATTAAAAGAAATGGAAGTAAAAACTTTTTTGAAAGAAATACAACAAAGGTGCCATGCATTTGATTATTTTAGTGTCTTTATAGCATATAGAACTATACAAATGCAAACTTTCTGGATTCTTGGGTCTCCTCTTCATGCTGAAATTATGAAAGAAAGGTAAAATGAAAAAAAAAACCCGAACATTTAGGGGGTTATTTATCAAAATTAGAATTTTTCTGATCTTTTAAATAAAAAAGTCTGACCAAACTAGAATCCATGATTTACCCTTATTTAGCAATAAAAACTCGACTTTTCAGATTGTCGTGCAAAAAAATCTGAATTTTTTCGGATTTGACATCTGATTTTTTTGTGAAATCGTTGTAAAAGCCCAAAATGTTTGAATTATTATACAAAACCCAGCACAGACAATAATATCTTTAGGTTGAAAATAGGACATCTGCCATTGACTTCTACAGGACCTTGACAGGTTGAAGATGGAGTATTTTCAGATTCAAACTTTTTGCAGCCTCGGGTCTTGAAAAATGTTAGTTTTTTTTCAACAAAAAATTTGGATTTCATTAGTAAAAAAATCTCAGAAAATGCCTACTCTAGACCTTGAAAATGCTGTGCATGAGTGGATCGGCCTTTTTGAAAAATAAGAAGGTGATGGGGAGGATACCATGAGTTTGGCAGGAGGAGAAGGCAATTGTTACTTCAGTAAACTAGCTCATAACAGAACCCCTGCATAATGGACTTTTGTTTATCTGTGCACTGGTAATCTATTCATCTACCTTGCAAGGACCAAACATGCTGTAATGTCAGTCTCCTGGTTTTCCCTGCTTAGCTCAAGAAATAAGAAAGATTTTTGTAATTTAAACAATAGGCCAAAAGTATATTCAGCACAAGTCCTATTCATTGTACTCAGGTTTAACTATGTCATGCACAGCAAGCTGACAGGTTACACCAAAATCATTTCTCGTTGTCTGCTTCTGTGAGTTTATTTCAACAAATAGAAATGTAGAAAACTCCCTGTAACTGCAATCCAAATAGCATGGGCAATGCTGTGTTTCATGAAAGGTTTTTCCTGTATTTACCGTTATGCTTGTTTTCTAATCCATGTTTGAACTGGGGTCATTTCTGAGCTTTAGAATTGTACTGTAAAAGTACTGCCAAAAATTAAACACAACTAGGGATGTAGCGAACGTCGGGAAAAAAGTTCGCGAACATATTCGCGAACTTGCGTCAAAAATGCGAACGGTTCGCGAACGTCGCGAACCCCATAGACTTCAATGGGAAGGCGAATTTTAAAAGCTAGAAAAAACATTTCTGGCCAGAAAAATGATTTTAAAGTTGTTTAAAGGGTGCAACGACCTGGACAGTGCCATGCCAGAGGGGGATCAAGGGCAAAAATGTTTCTAAAAAATCCATTGTTGACACAGCGCTGCGTTTTGTGCTGTAAAGGGCAGAAATCACACTACATTTCTAAACCTGTGTAATAAAATGCTTTAAAACATCCGGCGTCTACATGCCAATCAAGTCGTGTAAAGGTTACAGCCTGTTCACACGCAAAGACGAAACGCGGTGCTTACTGCAACGCAAAAAGACGCAAAGAGCTTTAATGAATGATACCGTCAAGTGAGCAAATAATAGTTTTTAATTACTAGTTGCTTGTCACCTCCAGGATGTTCGTCCTGTTGGTGGCAATATTTCTGTAGTGGTGTGTTTAGCAGTCACCGTGCTTGTGCGCACGTGCACGGTCAGGCAGAGGTAATTCAATGTACAGTGAAGTGAACCAAAAAACACTGATTCTGCAGTGTGGGCCCAGTTTTGGTCTACTTTATTGATCACCTGCGGTGACCATAAAAGATGCGATTTTGCCACTGTTGCAGAACCCTGAAAAATTAGGCATGTGTACTTTCCTGAAAAATTATCTTTTTTTTGTCGCAGCCACTGAAGCACAGAGGCCAGAAAAAATATGCCATATAAATGCTGAAAATATTTTTTTTTTTTTGTCGCAGCCACTGCAGCACAGAGGCCAGAAAAAATATGCCATATAAATGCAAACAATATTAATTTTTTTTGTCGCAGCCACTGCAGCACAGAGGCCAGAAAAAATATGCCATATAAATGCAAACAATATTAATTTTTTTTGGTCGCAGCCACTGCAGCACAGAGGCCAGGAAAAATATGCCATATAAATGCTAACAATATAATTTTTTTTTGTCGCAGACACTGAAGCACAGAGGCCAGAAAAAATATGCCATATAAATGCTGAAAATATTCAATTTTTTTGGTCGCAGCCACTGAAGCACAGAGGCCAGAAAAAATATGCCATATAAATGCTGAAAATATTCATTTTTTTGTCACAGCCACTGAAGCACAGAGGCCATAAAAAATATGCCATATAAATCCTGAAAATATTCTGTTTTTTTTGGTCGCAGCCACTGAAGCACAGAGGCCAGAAAAAATATGCCATATAAATGCTGAAAATATTCATTTTTTTGTCACAGCCACTGAAGCACAGAGGCCAGAAAAAATATGCCATATAAATGCTGAAAATATTCTGGTTTTTTTGGTCGCAGCCACTGAAGCACAGAGGCCAGAAAAAATATGCCATATAAATGCTGAAAATATTCATTTTTTTGTCACAGCCACTGAAGCACAGAGGCCAGAAAAACTCAGGATTTACCTGGATTCAAATTAAACCAGTAGGGTTTGCACCCTAGTTTGTAACGGTGGTGGAGGGAGGAGGACGCTAAAGGACAGCTGTATGTGGAGTCATGAGGCGTGCAGAGAAGGACAGCTGCATGGGGAGTCAGAATCAGAAACTCAGCACAAGTCTTCCGGCGTGCAGTAACCCTCCGAGATCCACCCCTCATTCATTTTAATAAAGGTCAGGTAATCCACACTTTTGTGACCTAGGCGAGTTCTCTTCTCAGTTACAATCCCTCCTGCTGCACTGAAGGTCCTTTCTGAGAGGACACTTGAGGCAGGGCAAGACAAGAGGTTCATGGCAAATTGTGACAGCTCTGGCCACAGATCAAGCCTGCGCACCCAGTAGTCCAGGGGTTCATCGCTCCTCAGAGTGTCGATATCTGCAGTTAATGCCAGGTAGTCCGCTACCTGCCGGTCGAGGCGTTCTTTGAGGGTGGATCCCGAAGGGTTCTGCCGCTGCCTTGGACTGAAAAACATTTGCATGTCTGACGTTACAGAGTGGCCAAAGTGCTTTGTCCTTGCAGGTGCGCTCGTGGCAGGATTACTGGCACCTCTGCCCCTGGAATGTTGATGAGTTCCTGAAGTGACATCACCCTTAAAAGCATTGTACAACATGTTTTGCAGGCTGGTTTCTAAATGCAGCATCCTTTCAGACTTGTGGTATGTTGATAACATTTCTGCCACTTTATGCTTGTACCGAGGGTCTAGTAGAGTCGCGACCCAGTACAGGTCCTTCTCCTTAAGCCTCTTGATACGGGGGTCCTTCAACAGGCATGACAGCATGAAAGACCCCATTCTCACAAGGTTGGATGCAGAGGTATCCATCTCCGCTTCCTCGTTATCAAGGACTGCATCATCCACGGTCTCCTCCCCCCAGCCACGTACAAGACCAGGGGTCCCCAAAAGGTCACCACTAGCCCCCTGGGAAGCCTGCTCCTGTTGGTCCTCCTCCTCCACAAAGCCACCTTCCTCCTCTGACTCCACTTCTGACACCTCTCCCTGCGTTGCAGCAGGTGCCTGGGTTCGTTCTGGTGATTCCGACCAGAAATCGTGCGCTTCCTGCTCCTCGTCACGCTGGTCTACAGCCTCATCTGTCACTCGTCGCACGGCACGCTCCAGGAAGAAAGCAAAGGGTATTAGGTCGCTGATGGTGCCTTCGGTGCGACTGACCATATTTGTAACCTCTTCAAAAGGGCGCATGAGCCTGCAGGCATCGCGCATAAGCACCCAGTAACGGGGTAAAAAAATCCCCAGCTCTGCAGATCCAGTCCTACCACCCAGTTCAAACAGGTATTCATTGACGGCTCTTTGTTGTTGTAGCAGACGTTCCAACATGAGGAGCGTTGAATTCCAGCGAGTCTGGCTGTCGCAAATCAAACGCCTGACTGGCATGTTGTACCGCTGCTGAATGTCAGCAAGGCGTGCCATGGCTGTGTAGGACCGTCTGAAATGGGCCGACACCTTCCTGGACTGCCTGAGAACGTCCTGGAATCCTGGGTACTTTGAGACAAAACGTTGTACTATTAAATTCAGAACATGTGCCATGCAGGGCACATGTGTTAAATTGCCCAGTCTCAGTGCTGCCAACAGATTGCTTCCATTGTCACACACCACTTTTCCGATCTTCAGTTGGTGTGGGGTCAGCCACCGATCGGCCTGTGACTGCAGAGATGACAGGAGTACAGATCCGGTATGGTTTTTGCTTTCCAGGCACGTCATCCCCAAGACAGCATGACAACGGCGTACCTGGCACGTCGAATAGCCTAGGGGGAGCTGGGGGTGCACAGGTGTGGAGGAGGAGGACCCAGCAGCAGAGGACGAAGAAGAGGAAGAAGACGAGGTAGAGAGCGAAGGAGGAGTAGAGGTGGTGGCAGAACCGCGTGCAATCCGTGGCGGTGACACCAACTCCACTGTCGTTGTTGAGCTACACATTCCCTGCTTCCCAGCCATTACCAAGTTCACCCAGTGGGCAGTGTAGGTGACATACCTGCCCTGACCATGCTTGGCGGACCATGCGTCAGTAGTCATATGGACCTTTGGCCCAACACTAAGTGACAGAGATGCGGTGACTTGGCTCTGCACATGGTACAGGTGTGGTATTCCCTTTTTTGAAAAAAAATTGCGGCTGGGTACCTTCCACTGCGGTGTCCCAATTGCTACAAATTTGCGGAAGGCCTCAGAGTCCACCAGCTGGTATGGTAAAAGCTGGCGGGCTAAGAGTGCGGACAAGCCAGCTGTCAGACGCCGGGCAAGGGGGTGACTCGCAGACATTGGCTTCTTACGCTCAAACATGGCCCTCACAGAAACTTGGCTGGGGGCAGATGACTGGGAATGGGAACTGGTGGTCAAGGTGGAAGGCGGAGTGGAGGGTGGTTCAGACGGGTGAAGGACAGCAGAGGTAGAGCAGTAAGATGCTGGACCAGAAGGAGGGTGGCTTTTAGTTTGCCTGTTGCCTTTGAGGTGTTGCTCCCAAAGTGCTTTGTGCTTGCCGTTCATGTGCCTTCGCATAGAAGTTGTACCTATGTGGCTGTTGGGCTTCCCAAGACTCAGTTTCTGACTGCACTCATTGCAAATGACAACGCTTTTGTCAGAGGCACACACATTAAAAAAATCCCACACTGCTGACCTTTTTGAGGCTGGCAATCTGGCGGTAACAGTAGAAGTCGGCGGCGTTGGCGGCAATGGCGGGTGCGTTGGCCGGCTGACCACAGGTGCCGATACATGTTGTTGCCCTACTGTTCCCTGCGAGCTGTCCTCCCTGCTTCTTCTAAGTCTTATTCTCCTCCTGCCTCTCTGACTCTCCGTCTCTCCATCTGAACTATCCTCCTCTTGCTCTCTTCTACTGGGCACCCATAAAACATCAATCTCCTCATCCTCATTCTCCTCAGATGCATCAATTTCTTCTAACAGCTCACAGAAGGAAGCAGCAGCGGGGACCTCCTCGTCATCACTCATTATGTCCATCTCTGTTGTGTTCTCTGCCAGAATTAAATCTGGTGTAACGTCCTCATCTCCTTCATCTTCTTCTGCCAATAATGGTTGCGCATCACTCAGTTCAAGAAACTCATGTGAAAATAACTCCTCTGACTCCAGTGAAGAAGGGGCGCCGATGGTGGAGGAAGTGTTACGTGGGGTGCCCATAGCAGTGGAGGATGAGGATGTTGTGGTAAAGTTAGAAACGGTAGAGGATGGGGTGTGCTGTGTAAGCCAGTCAACTACCTCTTCAGCATTTTGGGAGTTCAGGGTCATTGCCTTTTTAAAACTGGGCAATTTCCTAGGGCCACAGGATAGCATAGCAGCACGGCCCCTAGTGCCTCTGCGTGGCGGCCTGCCTTTGCCTGACATTATTTTTAAAACAACAACAACAACAACAACTCAGGTGGTGTTTCTAGAGACGGTATTATTATTGATATTTAGACAGAATGTGAACAAGCTCACACAGCTAAGTGGCAGTGGTTTGAAAATGAAGAACACACTGAGCAAATAATGCCTACAAGGTTAACGTATACACTACTACAGCAGTGGATACGGAATATATTATTGCTGCCTGAAAAACGTCACTCGGGTGGTGTTTCTAGAGACGGTATTATTATTGATATTTAGACAGAATGTGAACAAGCTCACACAGCTAAGTGGCAGTGGTTTGAAAATGAAGAACACACTGAGCAAATAATGCCTACAAGGTTAACGTATACACTACTACTAGTGATGTAGCGAACTGCCGATTTGATGTTCGCGAACGCCGTTCGCGAACACCGGCAAAAAAGCGAACAGTTCGCGAACAGTTCGCGAACTTCGAACGCTCGATAAAATCGTTCGATCGAACGATCGAAGGATTTTATTCGTACGATCGAACGATTTTCGTTCGAATCGAACGATCGAAGCTATTCGATCGAATGATTTTAATTCAATCGAATGCTTATAATCGTTCGAACGAATGGAAATCGTTCGATTTTAGCGATCGAACGGTCGAATGGTCGAATGGTCGAACGAAATTTTACTTCGAATCGAACGCGAACACCAATTGGCGAACGTCGCGCGACGTTCGCGAACATTCGGCGGACGCGAACAGTCGAAGTTCGCGCGAACTAGTTCGCCGGCGAACAGTTCGCTACATCCCTAACTACTACAGCAGTGGATACGGAATATATTATTGCTGCCTGAAAAACGTCACTCGGGTGGTGTTTCTAGAGACGGTACTATTATTGATATTTAGACAGAATGTGAACAAGCTCACACAGCTAGATGGTTGTTGTTTGAAAATGAAGAACACACTGAGCAAATAATGCCTACAAGGTTAACGTATACACTACTACAGCAGTGGATACGGAATATATTATTGCTGCCTGAAAAACGTCACTCGGGTGGTGTTTCTAGAGACGGTATTATTATTGATATTTAGACAGAATGTGAACAAGCTCACACAGCTAGATGGTTGTTGTTTGAAAATGAAGAACACACTGAGCAAATAATGCCTACAAGGTTAACGTATACACTACTACAGCAGTGGATAGGGATGGCGCGAACTGTTCGCCGGCGAACTTGTTCGCGCGAACATCGGGTGTTCGCGCTCGCCGGAAGTTCGCGAACGTCGCGCGACGTTCGCCATTTTGGGTTCGCCATTGTTGGCGCTTTTTTTTGCCCTCTCACCCCAGACCAGCAGGTACATGGCAGCCAATCAGGAAGCTCTCCCCTGGACCACTCCCCTTCCCTATAAAAACCGAAGCCCTGCAGCGTTTATTTCACTCTGCCTGTGTGTGCTGAAGAGATAGTGTAGGGAGAGAGCTGCTGCCTGTTAGTGATTTCAGGGACAGTTGAAAGTTTGCTGGCTAGTAATCGTTTTGATACTGCTCTGTTATTGGAGGGACAGAAGTCTGCAGGGGTTTGAGGGACATTTAAGCTTAGGTAGCTTTGCTGGCTAGTAATCTACCTTCTACTGCAGTGCTCTGTATGTAGCTGCAGTGGGCAGCTGTCCTGCTTCTGATCTCATCTGCTGACTGCTGCAATAACAGTAGTCCTTGTAAGGACTGCTTTTATTTATTTTTTTGTTGTTTTACTACTACTACTACTACTACTACTACTACTACTACTATAAGAGCCCAGTGCTATTAGTCTAGCAGTGTTGGGGAGTGGGACTGGTGTGCTAATCTGCTGCTCCTAGTAGTTCAGCAGCACCAACTTTAATTTTTTTTTTTTTAATATTCATTTTTTTTTAATTTAATTTTTTTTATTTTACTACCGCTGTAGTAGTGTATAAGTTGACCTTTTAGGCATTATTTGCCCTGTAGGCATTTTTTGCCCAGTGTGTTATTCAACCAACTGCCATCTAGCTGTGTGACCTTGTTCACATTCTGTCTAAATATCCATAATATTACCGTCTCCAGAAAAAACACCGGAGTGACTTTTTTCAAGCAGCCATAATATATTTTACGTAATCCGTATCCATCGCTGTAGTAGTGTATAAGTTGACCTTTTAGGCATTATTTGCCCTGTAGGCATTTTTTGCCCAGTGTGTTATTCAACCAACTGCCATCTAGCTGTGTGACCTTGTTCACATTCTGTCTAAATATCCATAATATTACCGTCTCCAGAAAAAACACCGGAGTGACTTTTTTCAAGCAGCCATAATAAATTTTACGAGATCCGTATCCATCGCTGTAGTAGTGTATAAGTTGACCTTTTAGGCATTATTTGCCCTGTAGGCATTTTTTGCCCAGTGTGTTATTCAACCAACTGCCATCTAGCTGTGTGACCTTGTTCACATTCTGTCTAAATATCCATAATATTACCGTCTCCAGAAAAAACACCGGAGTGACTTTTTTCAAGCAGCCATAATAAATTTTACGAGATCCGTATCCACCGCTGTAGTAGTGTATACGTTGATCTTGTGGGCAGTATTTGCACAGTGTTTTCTTCAAACCGCCATCTAGCTGTGTGAGCTTGTTCACATTTTGTCTAAATATTGATAATATTATCGTCTCTAGAAAAACCACTTGAGTTACTTTTTTTCAAGCAGCATTCATATATTTTACGTAATCCGTATCCACCGCTGTGTATACGTTGACCTTGTGGGCATTATTTGCACACTGTTTTCTTCAAACCGCCATCTAGCTGTGTGAGCTTGTTCACATTTTGTCTAAATATTGATAATATTATCGTCTCTAGAAAAACCACTTGAGTTACTTTTTTTCAAGCAGCATTCATATATTTTACGTAATCCGTATCCACCGCTGTGTATACGTTGACCTTGTGGGCATTATTTGCACACTGTTTTCTTCAAATCGCCATCTAGCTGTGTGAGCTTGTTCACATTTTGTCTAAATATTGATAATATTATCGTCTCTAGAAAAACCACTTGAGTTACTTTTTTTCAAGCAGCATTCATATATTTTACGTAATCCGTATCCACCGCTGTGTATACGTTGACCTTGTAGGCATTATTTGCACACTGTTTTCTTCAAACCGCCATCTAGCTGTGTGAGCTTGTTCACATTTTGTCTAAATATTGATAATATTATCGTCTCTAGAAAAACCACTTGAGTTACTTTTTTTCAAGCAGCATTCATATATTTTACGTAATCCGTATCCACCGCTGTGTATACGTTGACCTTGTGGGCATTATTTGCACACTGTTTTCTTCAAACCGCCATCTAGCTGTGTGAGCTTGTTCACATTTTGTCTAAATATTGATAATATTATCGTCTCTAGAAAAACCACTTGAGTTATTTTTTTTCAAGCAGCATTCATATATTTTACGTAATCCGTATCCACCGCTGTGTATACGTTGACCTTGTAGGCATTATTTGCACACTGTTTTCTTCAAACCGCCATCTAGCTGTGTGTATTATCGTTTCCAGAAAAACCAACTGAGTTTTTGTTGTTGTTGTTTTTTTAAAAATAATGCCAGGCAAAGGCAGGCCGCCACGCAGAGGCCGTGCTAGGGGCCGTGCTGCTATGCAATCCTGTGGCCCTAGCAAATTGCCCAGTTTTAAAAAGCCAATGACCCTGAACTCCCAAAATGCTGAAGAGGTAGTTGACTGGCTTACACAGCACACCCCATCCTCTACCGTTTCTAACTTTACCACAACATCCTCCTCATCCTCCACTGCTATGGCCACCCCACGTAACACTTCCTCCACCACCGGTGCCCCTTCTTCACTGGAGTCAGAGGAGTTATTTTCCCATGAGTTTCTTGAACTGAGTAATGCGCAACCATTATTGCCAGAAGAAGATGAAGGAGATGAGGACGTTACACCAGATTTAATTCTGGCAGAGAACACGACAGAGATGGACATAATGATGAGTGATGAGGAGGAGGTCCCCGCTGCTGCTTCCTTCTGTGATGTGTCAGAAGAAATTGATGCATCTGAGGAGAATGATGATGAGGAGATTGATGTTTTGTGGGTGCCTAGTAGAAGAGAGCAAGAGGAGGGTAGTTCAGATGGAGAGACGGAGAGTCAGAGAGGCAGTAGGAGAATAAGACTTAGAAGAAGCAGGGAGGACAGCCCGCAGGGATCAGTAGGGCAACAACATGTATCGGCACCTGTGTTCAGCCGGCCAACGCACCCGCCATTGCCGCCAATGCCGCCAACTTCTACTGTTACCGCCAGATCGCACACTTCCAAAAAGTCAGCAGTGTGGGATTTTTTTAATGTGTGTGCCTCTGACAAAAGCATTGTAATTTGCAATGAGTGCAGTCAGAAACTGAGCCTTGGTAAGCCCAACAGCCACATAGGTACAACTTCTATGCGAAGGCACATGAGCGGCAAGCACAAAGCACTTTGGGAGCAACACCTCAAAGGCAACAGGCAAACTAAAAGCCACACTCCTTCTGGTCCAGCATCTTACTGCTCTACCTCTGCTCTCCTTGACCCGTCTGAACCACCCTCCACTCCGCCTTCCACCTTGACCACCTGTTCCCATTCCCAGTCATCTGCCACCAGCCAAGTTTCTGTGAAGGCCATGTTTGAGCGTAAGAAGCCAATGTCTGACTGTCACCCCCTTGCCCCGGCGTCTGACAGCTGGCTTGTCTGCACTCTTAGCCCGCCAGCTTTTACCATACCAGCTGGTGGACTCTGAGGCCTTCCGCAAATTTGTAGCAATTGGGACACCGCAGTGGAAGGTACCCAGCCGCAATTTTTTTTCTAAAAAGGGAATACCACACCTGTACCAACATGTGCAGAGCCAAGTTACCTCTGTCACTTAGTGTTGGGCCAAAGGTCCATATGACTACTGACGCATGGTCCTCCAAGCATGGTCAGGGCAGGTATGTCACCTACACTGCCCACTGGGTGAACTTGGTAATGGCTGGGAAGCAGGGAATGGGTAGCTCAACAACAACAACAGTGGAGTTGGTGTCACCGCCACGGATTGCACGCGGTTCTGCCACCACCTCTACTCCTCCATCGCTCTCTACCTCGTCTTCTTCCTCTTCTTCTTCTTACTCTGCTGCTGGGTCCTCCTTCTCCTCCTCCACACCTGTGCACCCCCAGCTCCCCCTAGGCTATTCGACGTGCCAGGTACGCCGTTGTCACGCTGTCTTGGGGATGACGTGCCTGGAAAGCAAAAACCATACCGGATCTGTACTCCTGTCATCTCTGCAGTCACAGGCCGATCGGTGGCTGACCCCACACCAACTGCAGATCGGAAAAGTGGTGTGTGACAATGGAAGCAATCTGTTGGCAGCGTTGAGACTGGGCAATTTAACACATGTGCCCTGCATGGCACATGTGTTAAATTTAATAGTCCAACGTTTTGTCTCCAAGTACCCAGGATTCCAGGACGTTCTCACCCAGTCCAGAAAGGTGTCGGCCCATTTCAGACGTTCCTACACAGCCATGGCACGCCTTGCTGACATTCAGCAGCGCTACAACATGCCAGTCAGGCGTTTGATTTCTGACAGCCAGACTCGCTGGAATTCAACGCTCCTTATGTTGGAACGTCTGCTGCAACAACAAAGGGCCGTCAACGAGTACCTTTTTGAACTGGGTGGTAGGACTGGATCTGCAGAGCTGGGGATTTTTTCCCCCCGTTACTGGGTGCTTATGCGCGATGCCTGTAGGCTCATGCGACCTTTTGAAGAGGTGACAAATATGGTCAGTCGCACCGAAGGCACCATCAGCGACCTAATACCCTTCGCTTTCTTCCTGGAGCGTGCCGTGCGACGAGTGACAGATGAGGCTGTAGACCAGCGTGACGAGGAGCTGGAAGCGCACGATTTATGGTCGGAATCACCAGAACGAACCCAGGCACCTGCTGCAACGCAGGGAGAGGTGCCAGAAGTGGAGTCAGAGGAGGAAGGTGGCTTTGTGGAGGAGGAGGAGGAGGACCAACAGGAGCAGGCTTCCCAGGGGGCTAGTGGTGACCTTTTGGGGACCCCTGGTCTTGTACGTGGCTGGGGGGAGGAGACCGTGGATGATGCAGTCCTTGATAATGAGGAAGCGGAGATGGATAGCTCTGCATCCAACCTTGTGAGAATGGGGTCTTTCATGCTGTCATGCCTGTTGAAGGACCCCCGTATCAAGAGGCTTAAGGAGAAGGACCTGTACTGGGTCGCAACGCTACTAGACCCTCGGTACAAGCATAAAGTGTCAGAAATGTTACCAACATACCACAAGTCCGAAAAGATGCGGCATTTACAAACCAGCCTGCAAAACATGTTGTACAATGCTTTTAAGGGTGATGTCACTTCAGGAACTCATCAACATTCCAGGGGCAGAGGTGCCAGTAATCCTGCCACGAGCACACCTGCAAGGACAAAGCCCTTTGGCCAGTCTGTAACATCAGACATGCAAATGTTTTTCTGTCCAAGGCAGCGCCACAACCCTTCTGGATCCACCCTCAAAGAACGCCTCGACCGGCAGGTAGCGGACTACCTGGCATTAACTGCAGATATCGACACTCTGAGGAGCGATGAACCCCTGGACTACTGGGTGCGCAGGCTTGATCTGTGGCCAGAGCTGTCACAATTTGCCATGAACCTCTTGTCTTGCCCAGCCTCAAGTGTGCTCTCAGAAAGGACCTTCAGTGCAGCAGGAGGGATTGTAACTGAGAAGAGAACTCGCCTAGGTCACAAAAGTGTCGATTACCTGACCTTTATTAAAATGAATGAGGGGTGGATCTCGGAGGGTTACTGCACGCCGGAAGACTTGTTCTGACTTCTATGCAGCTGTCCTTCTCTTCAAGCCTCATGACTCCACACACAGCTGTCCTTTAGCGTCCTCCTCCCTCCGCCAACGTTACAAACTAGGGTGCAAACCGTACTGGTTTAATTTTTTCTGGCCTCTGTGCTTCAGTGGCTGCAACCAAAAAAACGGGGCAAACAATGTCTACAAGGTCAACGTATGGCGAAAAATGACTATTTTCAGCATTTATATGGCATATTTTTTCTGGCAACTGTGCTTCAGTGGCTGCGACCAAAAAAATGCATATTTTCTGCATTTATATGGCATAATTTTTCTGGCCTCTGTGCTTCAGTGGCTGCAACCAAAAAAATTTATATTTTCAGCATTTATATGGCATAATTTTTCTGTCAACTGTGCTTCAGTGGCTGCGACCAAAAAAATGCATATTTTCTGCATTTATATGGCATAATTTTTCTGGCCTCTGTGCTTCAGTGGCTGCAACCAAAAAAATTTATATTTTCAGCATTTATATGGCATAATTTTTCTGTCAACTGTGCTTCAGTGGCTGCGACCAAAAAAATGCATATTTTCTGCATTTATATGGCATAATTTTTCTGGCCTCTGTGCTTCAGTGGCTGCAACCAAAAAAATTTATATTTTCAGCATTTATATGGCATAATTTTTCTGTCAACTGTGCTTCAGTGGCTGCGACCAAAAAAATGCATATTTTCTGCATTTATATGGCATAATTTTTCTGGCCTCTGTGCTTCAGTGGCTGCAACCAAAAAAATTTATATTTTCAGCATTTATATGGCATAATTTTTCTGGCAACTGTGCTTCAGTGGCTGCGACCAAAAAAATGACTATTTTCAGCATTTATATGGCATATTTTTTCTGGCCTCTGTGCTTCAGTGGCTGCGGCCAAAAAAACGTTGTTGACCTTGTAGGCATTGTTTGCCCAGTTTTTTTGGCCGCAGCCACTGAAGCACAGAGGCCAGAAAAAATATGCCATATAAATGCTGAAAATAGTCATTTTTTGCCATACGTTGACTCAACGTATATGGCAAAAAATGACTATTTTCAGCATTTATATGGCATATTTTCTCTGGCAACTGTGCTTCAGTGGCTGCGACCAAAAAAACTGGGCAAACAATGCCTACAAGGTCAACGTGTGGCAAAAAATGACTATTTTCAGCATTTATATGGCATATTTTTTCTGGCAACTGTGCTTCAGTGGCTGCGTCCAAAAAAACTGGGCAAACAATGTCTACAAGGTCAACGTATGGCGAAAAATGACTATTTTCAGCATTTATATGGCATATTTTTTCTGGCAACTGTGCTTCAGTGGCTGCGTCCAAAATAAACTGGGCAAACAATGTCTACAAGGTCAACGTATGGCGAAAAATTACTATTTTCAGCATTTATATGGCATATTTTTTCTGGCAACTGTGCTTCAGTGGCTGCGTCCAAAAAAACTGGGCAAACAATGCCTACAAGGTCAACGTATGGCAGTTGTTTAAAGAGAACAGTAGATTACTAGCCAGCAAAGCTACCTAAGCTAAAATGTCCCTCAAATCCCTGCAGACTTCTGTCCCTCCAATACAGAGCAGTATCAAGCAGATTACTAGCCAGCAAACTTACTATCATCTGTCCCTGAAATCACTAACAGCTCTCCCCCTACACTATCTCTTCCAAGCACACACAGGCAGATTTTTCAGATACATTTTTGCCCTTGATCCCCCTCTGGCATGCCACTGTCCAGGTCGTTGCACCCTTTAAACAACTTTAAAATCATTTTTCTGGCCAGAAATGTCTTTTTTAGATGTTAAAGTTCGCCTTCCCATTGAAGTCTATGGGGTTCGCGAACCGTTCGCGAACCGCTCGCATTTTTGCGCAAGTTCGCGAATATGTTCGCGAACTTTTTTTCCGACGTTCGCTACATCCCTAGCAGTGGATACGGAATATATTATTGCTGCCTGAAAAACGTCACTCGGGTGGTGTTTCTAGAGACGGTATTATTATTGATATTTAGACAGAATGTGAACAAGCTCACACAGCTAAGTGGCAGTGGTTTGAAAATGAAGAACACACTGAGCAAATAATGCCTACAAGGTTAACGTATACACTACTACAGCAGTGGATACGGAATATATTATTGCTGCCTGAAAAACGTCACTCGGGTGGTGTTTCTAGAGACGGTATTATTATTGATATTTAGACAGAATGTGAACAAGCTCACACAGCTAGATGGTTGTTGTTTGAAAATGAAGAACACACTGAGCAAATAATGCCTACAAGGTTAACGTATACACTACTACAGCAGTGGATACGGAATATATTATTGCTGCCTGAAAAACGTCACTCGGGTGGTGTTTCTAGAGACGGTATTATTATTGATATTTAGACAGAATGTGAACAAGCTCACACAGCTAAGTGGCAGTGGTTTGAAAATGAAGAACACACTGAGCAAATAATGCCTACAAGGTTAACGTATACACTACTACAGCAGTGGATACGGAATATATTATTGCTGCCTGAAAAACGTCACTCGGGTGGTGTTTCTAGAGACGGTATTATTATTGATATTTAGACAGAATGTAAACAAGCTCACACAGCTAGATGGTTGTTGTTTGAAAATGAAGAACACACTGAGCAAATAATGCCTGCAAGTGCACTACTATTGGTGCACTACTATGAAGAACAGCAACAGCACTGTACACGTTAAAGAACAGTAAGATAAGTAAAAGAAAAAAAATATATATGTATATTAAAAAAAATATTTTTCTCGGGTTGGTGCTGCTGAACTACTAGGAGCAGCACAGTAGCACACCAGTCCCACTCCCCAACACTGCTAGACTAATAGCACTGGGCTTATAGTAGCAACTAGCAAAGTAAAAAAACAAAAAAGAAAATAAAAGCAGTCCTTACAAGGACTATTGGGTTATTACAGCAGTCAGCAGATGAGATCAGAAGAGATCAGTGCCCACAGCAGGCAGCTACATACAGAGCACTGCAGTAGAAGGTAGATTACTAGCCAGCAAAGCTACCCTAAAATGTCCCTCAAATCCCTGCAGACTTCTGTCCCTCCAATACAGAGCAGTATCAAGTAGATTACTAGCCAGCAAACTTACTATCAACTGTCCCTCAAAGAAATCAGTGAAATCAGTAACAGCTCTCTCCCTACACTAGCTCTTGCAAGCACACACAGGCAGAATGAAAAAACGCTGCAGGGCTTCAGTTTATATATGGAAGGGGAGTGGTCCAGAGGGTTTGGGGGTGGTCCAGGAGGGAGAGCTTCCTGATTGGCTGCCATGTATCTGCTGGTCTGGGGTGAGAGGTAAAAAAAAAGCGCCAGGTAAGGCGAACCCAAAATGGCGAACGTCGCGCGACGTTCGCGAACATTCGGCGAGCGCGAACAGCCGATGTTCGCGCGAACAAGTTCGCCGGCGAACAGTCCGCGACATCCCTAAACACAACAAACATTGTGAAATAACCCAGTTATACTGAATTTGAAAACATGACAGAACATTTTGCTCAACTGCAAAATAAGTGTTACATTTATTAGAAATTGTTGTGGACACTAGTTCTTGAGAAATCTTAGAATGGATTTAAATGTTTTGTACATTTTATTTAATACATTTTAAATTCAGTTTTTTTAATGTATCCTGTTCACTAATTAAACACTTGTATTGGTTGTCATGATCCGTGATCCAAGTGACTTTTAAGTAAGGCCAGAGAACTTTTTTTTAATTATAATCCTGTTTGTCATTCAAGCCAATAGCCTGTTTGCCAATGTCAATAACCTTAGTGACCAGATAACAGACATTCCTTCTACTTTCATACTACTACTATAACACTAACTGTTGGATAATACTTTTTAATGGGTTAATGTAATACATTACATTAACATTATACATTTCATTAACAGGAAAAAAATCTCAATGCAAAGTTCTGAAAGTTCTGCATGGCCAATTGTATCCTTAGAGCATAGTTAAAGGGGAACTCCACAAAAATATAACTTAAGCTTTTTGAAAAGTAAACATAATTTCAAGCAACTTTGTAATATATATCAGTGAAAAAATATGCAGACTTTTCATGTTTTTTAAAGGTTTAGAACAGTTCCCTAAGCCTAGCCCTCTGCTCTCCTTCTGATCTGTCTGACTACTTTGCTGAGCTGGCTGACTACTTTTACTTTGTATCAGCAGCCATCTGTCCTCAGCCTGCATCCTCTAAACCCCACAATTCCTTGCACACACTCTTATTTCAATAAGGAAAGAAACATCACAGTACAATGCATTGTGGGTTATGTAGTTCCTGCATGCTGTCTGTAAGCTGTGGAGAAGTTGTTTAAATTTGTAACATCAGTGTTTAGTCCCTCCTTCCCTGCCAGGATTTCAAATGATTCAGAAAGAGAAGAACTGTTAAACAGCTGAATTGCAGCATATAAAATGCCATTTATTCATACTTTTTGAAGAAACAGGTAACTGTGATGGGTATATTAGAAGGTTGATGCGCACTTTGTGGGTAATGCCTAGAAATGTTACCATCTTCTAGAGAAGGAAACTGGTGCTCCAGATTCCAGAGATGCTTCAGAGTATGTGCTTTCCATTTCTGTTGGAATTGCAGGGGTTTTTTACCTCTGGTGATGCCACCAGAGGTAAAAAACCTCTGGTGATGCCACAATCTGCGGCTCAAGGGGTACCCCTTTGGTATAGAGAAGTCCAACAATGCTTTATGTCTTGTTTTGCTCAGTGGTATCTGTAGGATTATGTAGCTGGTGGTCAATATAACAACGCCAATATAGATTGCCTGCCACTTTTACTGTGTAACTGCATGGACCTCTTTGAACAGTGACAATTGCTGGTAGCCATTTATTAGGCCATCTGTAGTTCCTTGCCAAGATGGTTTTGCCCAACACTAAGCTGCTGCAAGGTTCTCCTCTCTCCTCACCTGATTTTAAAATGGTGGTTTCTCAGATGTGGTTTCTCTGCAAGTCTAACCGAGACCTAAGATTGCAGCCCATAAATAACATTGCAGGCGTGGAGCTTGTAGTTGTATGAATTGAATTCCGTTAGGATGACAGTTTATGCTGCAGGGATCAACTGTCATGTGCCATTGCAGTGACGGTTTCATAGTTTGTAGAAATCTTTCAGCTAAACCATTAGTTACAGGATGGTATGGATTTGAAGTAGTATGTTTAATTCCATTGTGTTTCATAAACAATTGAAATTCCTCAGAAATTAATTGAGGACCATTATCACTGACAATCTGTTTAGGTATTCCAATTCTTGCAACCAAGGTTCTCAATGTATCAAAAGTATATGAGGTACTGGTAGACTTCATGCAGAAAACCTCTGGCCATTTAGAATGGGCATCCTCAATAATGAAAAACATCAGTCCCAGAAATGGTCCAGCAAAATCAATGTGTATACGTTGAAAAGGAGCCAAGGTCCATTCCCACAGATGAACTGGAGCTGGTTGTGGCATAGACTGCACCTTTTGATATCAATGGCACTTGTTTGCCAGTTGCTCTATTTGTTGATCAATTCCTGGCCACCACACAAAACTCCTAGCAAATGACTTCATTTTTACTATGCCCAGATGGCCTTCATGCAGCTCATCTAGTACTCTTGATTGCAACTTTGTGGGAATAATAACACAAACTCCCCACATTACACATCCTTTATGTTTGGTCAATTCATGTCTGCGTGAGTAGTAAGGCGTTAGTGGGGCCTTGTCTGTATACTTCCAGCCTTTAAGAGTTGCCTCATAGACACATGCTAGAATGGGATCTCTTTTGGTTTCAATCTCAATCATTTTACAGGTTAGAGGAAGATAATATGATGTATATTAACATATTCAGAATTTTCCTTAGAAGTGTCTTGACCTGGTAATGGCAGATGTGACAGTCCATCTGCATTTGCGTGTGCCGCTGTCTGCTTGAACTCAATATCAAAGTCATAACCAGCAAGAAACAAAGCCCAGCACTGCATACGTGCAGCAGCTGTTGCAGAAACTCCTTTCTTTGGGTAAGGTATTGCAACCAATGGTTGATGGTCTGTTACTTCCGGCCATATAAGAGTTGATTAAATGTTTTCACTCCCCAGTTGAGGCTAAGTGCTTCCTTGTCTATCTGTGCATAGTTACGTTCTGCACTTGTGGATGACCTTGAAGCAAATGCTATCGGCCTTTCACTTTTGTCTGGCAGAACATGAGATATCACAGCTCCAACGCCATATGGGAAAGCACCACAGCTTTGATAGCAAGGAAGTATTGAAAGGACATCATCAGACTTGACCAATGATCTTTGCTTCCTTAAAGGCTTTGTCACACTGTACACTCCATACCCATTTTTGACCTTTCTGCAGCAATTGATTTAATGGGTATAGCACAGTTGCAAGATTTGGCACAAACCGGCTGTAATAATTAATAGACCCCAAAAACACTCTGAGCTGTGTTACATCCTTGGGCAGTGGTGCTTGTAACACTGCTTGGATTTTCTCTGGAGACTTGTCCAAGCCCCTGTCATCTATGATATTTCCCAATATTGTATAGCGTCCTTGAAGAAGGCACATTTTTCTTTGTTGGCTCTTTCATATTCTTTCAGCCGTGTTAGAACCCTCTTTAGGTTTTCCAAATGTTCTGTACCATCCGTGCCTGTCACAATTATGTCATCCAGATAACATTTAGTATGTGGAATGCCTTGTAGAACTTGATCCATGACTCTTTGCTATATGGCAGGTGCATAGGCCACGCCAAATATTAATCTGTTGTATCGGTATAGTCCTTTTGGCGTGTTGATTGTAAGATAGTGTTTGGTATTTTCCTTTACCTCCATTTGTAAGTTGGCTCGTGTAAGATCAATTTTGCTGAATTTTAGTCCACCCGCAAGAGAGGCAAAAATATCCTCAATCAAAGGTAAGAACTGTAAAACTGGGTTAATGGAAACTTTAAAATCTCCACATATTCTAACTGAACCATCCATTTTTATAATAAGCACAATAGGTGTGCCCCAGTCACTGCAAGTGAATTTTGAAATTACTCAATCTTGTTCTAGACGATCCAATTCCGCTTCTACTTTTGGACAAATACTATAAGGCACTAGATGAGCTTTGTGAAATTTGGGCTGTGCCTTTTCCTCAAGGTATATATTAGCCTTGATGTGTTTTAAAGTACCCATGCCTTTCTTTAAATACTTCTGAGGCCTTAGCTAAAATGGCCTTTAAATGTTCCACTGGGTTGGTGTTATCAGCAGACACGGAATGTAGCATTTTAATGGATTTCCAGTCAATGTGTATTTTGTGTAACCACTCCTGGCCCCATAATGCAGGACCACCTGTCTCCACCACATATAAGTCCAGCTGGCATTTTAAATTGTTGTACCTCAGCATTTAAAACTCCGAGTGTCACTATCTTCTGTCCAGTGTATGTTTTTAGTAGCAGTTTTGTTTTCTGAAGAGGTGTGTCTTTAAACAACTTTTTATATTCTGGATGTGTTATTATTGAAACAGCAGACCCTGTGTCTAATGTCATCTTAACTGGAATACCAGCTATTTTTGGTGTTAGCAAGATGACAGATCGGTCACCGGTATCTGCATGATAAACATCAATACTTCCAAGTTCTGAATCAGTGCTATCAGCTAAACAAGCATTATCAACATTACGTATATTTGTATAAGGTTGTTTTGAAACAGGGAAGCTCCTTTTGTCACTAAGGCATACTGCTTGGATATAGTCCTTTATATTACATTTTCTGCAGTAAGCACTCTTGAATTTGCAGGTTGCTGCATTATGGAATCCTTTCCCACACCTGTAGCAGGTTCCGGAATTCTCATTAGAATATCTTTTATTTTGACCTGCCACCACCAGTGTCAGACTGGGACGCCAGGGGCCCACCCAAAAACCTTAGACCAGGGGCCACTCTCAGTACTATTATTCTTCATCTCCTCAATCAATCTCTATTCTCCTAGTCTGTTTTCTTTACATACTATAATCAATTATTCTATTCTATCTATTTAGCCTCTTTGTTCTCATAGAAAAAGGGAATGGCCATGAAATTGGCCAAAAACTTAGCAGCATGAGGGCCCGCTGACACCTTGGCCCACCGGGAGTTTTCCTGGTATCCCGGTGGGCCAGTCCGACACTGGCCACCACTCTATGCACATCAGTTGCTGCTTTCTCTAGTTTTTTTGCTTTGCTTCTGTTCTGTAATTCTAATGTGTCCTTAGCAGCGGTCTCCATTGCTACTGCAATTTCTATTGCTCGTTTAAACGTAATGTTATCCTCTGTTAGCAGCTTTTTCTGTATATTTTCACTGTATAATCCACATAAAAATCTGTCCCTTAGTGCATCATTCAGTCCATCCTTAAAATCACAGTGTTCTGCCAATTTCCTTAACTCTGCTGCAAACCCAGAAACTGTCTCACCCTCCTGCTGGTTCCTTTTGTGAAATCTAAATCTTTCTGCTGTAACCAGGGACGTAGGTGACATGTGTTCCTGAATAATTTGCACTATTTCTTTAAAGCTTTTAGAAGATGTTTTTTCTGGTGCTGTTAAGTTGCGCACAAGGCTATATGTTTTCCTCCCTATTACACTGAGTAATGCTGCCACATGTTTCTCTAGTGGTATGTCATTTACTTAAAAATACTGTTCCAGTCTCTCTATATATGTATAACAAACAAGGGAAAGTTGTGCTCATGGGATGACTTTGACGTAGTTGGCCATCTTAAATATATTGCAATATATGGACAAACAATCCCTGTTTTGTTTAAAGGGTAAGGCATTTTTCAGTAGCAGTATGCACAAAATGTCTTACCACCTTACCATTAATATTGCCCCACGTACCTGTTCCAGCAGCCATAATGTTACCTCATTTACCTCTGCCAGCACCTCATATTGCCCCCATTTGTACCTGTGCCAGCAGCAGCCAAAAAAAATCCATCATATTGCTCCTAATTTGTACCTTTGCCAACAGAAGCCAAAAATCCATCATATTGCCCCAAATATCCATGTACTTGCGCCAGCAGCCACCATATTGCCCCATGTACCTGAGCCAGCAGCAGCCAATTCCTCATATTGCCCCCAATCTGTACTTGAGCCAGCAGCAGCCAATCCCTCTTATTTCCCCCTATCTGTACTTGAGCCAGCAGCAGACAACCCCTCATATTACCAGCAGCAGCCAAAAAAATCCACAATATTGCTCCCAAATATGTACCTGAGCCAGCAGGAGCCAAAAATCCATCATATTTCCCCCAAATATGTATCTGTGCCAGCAGCAGCCAAAAATCCATCATATTTCCCCTAATCATCTGTTTACCTGAGCTAGGAGCTGCCAAGAGGGAGGTGGGGAGTGCAAAAGGGGGCAAAAGGAGTTTGAAACAGGCAGTTTATAAAATTGAAAACTATTAAAGGCCAAGCAAACCAGGTTTAAAAAAAAAAAAAAAAGATTAAAATTCCCTTTAAAAGTGTACCCCCCCCATGATTGAGCCCTAGGCGGATGCCTACTCTGCGTACATGTTGCATGGCACATTGCTCTGTAGTTATGTAGGAACTCTGTACTTTCCAAGATTTCCCAGTAAAATTTGCTGTCTGTAGTGCTTCTTTCAGACTTCTGTTGAATCGCTCGATTTCTCCATTTGCTTTTGGGTAATACACTGAAGATTTCCTATGCACAATATTCCTCTCTCTCAGAAAGATTTCAAACTCATATGAGACAAACTGTGGTCCGCTGTCTGATATTGACTCCTTCGGATTACCTTCTCTGCTGAAGACTGTAGACAGAAATGTTATTACTGTAGCTGATGTTGTATGAGAAACAAATGCAATTTCAGGCCATTTACTGTTATAGTCTATCAAGGTTATTGCAAATCTGCAGTCTGTAGGAGCATCTGTAAAAGAACCGGCAAGTTTTTTCCCATGCTGAATCAGGGAATGGTACTGGCTGAAGTGGTGGTATATGTATGATAGCTGTTTTGTCATGATTCTGACAAGTAACACAAGAATGAATGGCAGTTACCACATCGACATCCATTGCTGGCCACCAGTATTTAGTATGTAGTCTTTGTTTTGTACGTACAATTCCTTGTTGACTCTCATGCGCAAGTTGTATGAGCTTTTCTCGCAAGGTCTCTGGTACTAGTAAGTGATGAGCTCTACGGACAACATAGCCATCTACTAAGGACAGTTCGTGTCTAATCCTGTAGTAAGGTTGAAGATCAGGACTGAAGATCAGCATTTGGCCATTTGCTTTACTTGAATTGGACATGTGAGGCAAGCTTGCTTAAAATCAGCAGCTGTAACTGTGATAGTAAGTCAGTCAATGCTACAACTTCTATGTCCTCATCCAGTGTATCAGAAGCTGCAGGTAAAGGTAAACATGACAAACAATCAGCAGTAACATTTTTCAAACCTGGTTTGTATTGCATTTTGTAGTTGAAATTCAGTAGCCTTGCTGACCATCTAGCTATACGCATTCCAGCTCTTCCTAGTCCCTTTGTTGTAAACAGTGTAGTTAAAGGGCTATGATCACTGCATAAGGTAAATTCTCTACCCCATAGGTAGGTTCTCCATTTTTCTGTTGCCCAAACACACACTAGAGCTTCTTTTTGAACAGTGACATACTTAAACTCTGTCTCTGTAAGTGTTCTGGATGCAAATGCAACAGTTTTCTCTGTATGATCAGCATGGATCTGCGTGAGAACTGCACCAATGCCATAGTCTGAAGCATCTGTAACCATAGTGGGTAGTGCAGGATCAAATAAGGCTAGCGCTGGACTGTTCACAATAAGCTGTTTCACTATTTCAAAGCTATGTTGAGCAGACTCTGACCACACCAGACTTAAAGTTCCATGTAGTAGTGCTCTAAGTGGCTCTACAACTGAAGCATAGTTGGGAATAAACTAAGAATACCATGAAGTAAAACCTAAGGTCTGTAAGGTCTGGAAATCAGATGGAGTAGGTGCTTGTGTAACAGCGTTGACATGGTCAGGGTCAGGCAGTAATCCATCTTGTGAAATTATATGACCCAGAAATGACAGCTGAGTTTGTTCAGTTTCAGTCCTGCAGAAACTTTTCTAGGTACTTGTCATGGAGATCCATAGTTGGAGCGAAAACAATTATATCATCCAAGTAGCATTCTACACCAGGTATGCCATGGAGTATAGAAGACATTTCGGTGCTGAAGCCAGTTCATAAGATACACGCTTGAACCGAAGCAAACCATCATGGGTGATACATGCAGTGAGATCTCTGCTTTCCTCATTCAGTAATACTTGATGATAAGCACTCTGAAGATCAAGAGTAGAAAAGAATTTTGCTCCTCGAAATTCTGAAAATATTTCCTCTATGTGTTGCAAGGGATGATTATCCATAACAACTGCTTTATTAGGTTCACGGAGATCAACACACAAACCTTCAGTATTCTTCATTGTTACAACAATTGGTAAAACCCATTCAGAGTATTCTGATTTTTCAATTACATCTTGCTCTACCAGTTTATTTAGTTCCTGTGAGACAATCTCCATTATAGAGTAGGGCAATCGCCACAATTTCTGGCATACTGGTTTTACATCTCGTCTCAACTTAACTTTGTGTACAAAGTTTTTTGCACAACCCAGTGAAGTGTTGCTTTGTGGTGCTGTAGTAATGAGACCATCAACAATGTAAAAGTCACATTTGCAGTATTTGATTGAAATTGTTCAGTCACTGGCAAGCAACCAAGCACAGGGATTGGATCCTTTAGGGCTATTCCACACGGGGAGATAGCGACGCGTTTGCGGTCGCAGCGACAAAGCGCCGCGACAGTCGCCGCGACCGGCGCAGGCGACAGTTTTGTATGGGCGCCTATGTAAAAACGCCTGTGCTAACCACACGAGGCGATGCGCTTTTCAACAGTCGCCTGAAAAAGCCTGGCGAGGCATTTTCAGGCGACTGTTGAAAAGCGCATCGCCTTGTGTGGTTAGCACAGGCGTTTTTACATAGGCGCCCATACAAAACTGTCGCCTGCGCCGGTCGCGGCGACCGCAAACGCGTCGCTATCTCCCTGTGGGGACTAGCCCTTAAGTAACTAACCAGTTTCAGGGAAGGTGCAACAAGTGGATCTTTTACAAAGTATTTCAAGAAAATATCTTTGGTATTATAGAAACAGCTGAACCTGTATCAAGCATCAGGTTAATGGAGTGTCCCTTGTCAGCAGAAGCAGTACTGACACTGACAGTGCATATAAACTTGTCTGGAATAAATGTACCGGCTTTATCCACACTTAATACTGTGACATTTGTAGTAGTGACTTCATGAACATCTTTAGCAGAACTATGGCAGATCTTAGCAAAATGTCCTGCTTTTGTGCAGTTGCGGCACCGTTTAGCTTTTGCAGGACATGAAACATAATTTGCAGTGTGTTATGTTGAACCACAGCAAAAGCAATATTTTCTGTTTGTATTTGCTGCATGGTTTTGCAGTGTAGGTGAATCCCTTTCTTTAGCTCTGTATTTTGCCTGTGACTATGCATTATTAGGCCACAGTGCTGAATTCACAGTCTGTACATTCCCAACAGTTCCCTGACTGAGAGTTTTAGCCTCTGCCACTGCTTTTTCAATTTGGCTAGCAACTGTAATAGCCTTTGCAAGGGTTAAATCCTGCTCTAGGAGCAGTCTCTCTCTAATGCGAGTTGAGTTTGTTTTCTCCACTATTTGGTCTCTTAGCATTTCATCTGTTAGAGTCCCAAACTCACAGGTAACAACCAGCTCTCTCAAAGCTGCTACATATTGTCCTGTGGATTCGCCATTATGTTGTCCACGTTGGCAGAATTTATATCTTTCAACAACCACATTTACTCGAAAAAGTTCTTTATAGCAGTAAGAGCAGTTTCATAAGTCTCATCAGGTAATGGTAATGTATAGTCAAGAAAGTTTGGTTAACCACACACCAACACCACCCTTCAAGTATTAATCACCTGGTGCACAACAATAGAGGCTTCGGCCACCTCAAAATTCCATAGAAAAGATTTTCACTGGCACACAGGATTTTTAGCTGCAGGGCAAGCCCTTGCAATTTTTTAATGCAGTGCAGGTGCAACGTTTCGGGGCCACGCCCCTTTGTCAAGCATAGTACAGACGTGAAGCAAAGTGGTTTATAAAGGCAATCAATTAATTAGCATAAAGTGCATAGAGTAATAATTTACATATAAACCGTATTTAAACAGTGAAAAACAATTTATAAAAATTTATGTAACCGATTGCGGTCAAAAACATTTTATCATAAGTGCAATAATGTCCATTGTATTAAGTCCATGGATGTGTATGGGTGAGTAGAAAAAACACAGATACCTAAAAAGATTAAAAGGTTAAAAAGTATCAAGTTAAAATGTATCCAGTACTGTGATTAAGTAACAAATAGCCCTATCCTCAGTCATTAGGGAAACATAATAAATTACCTGTCCCTGTGGGGCAATCACTTAAATCTTAAATTTTTGGGTTATCTCAACAAGGTGCATCCAACTATTAAGTTTAGTTTAGAGATGAGTCGTACTGAATTACATTTTTTGGATGTTAACATTCTGTATGCACTGCATTAAAAAATTGCAAGGGCTTGCCCAGCAGCTAAAAATCCTGTGTGCCAGTGAAAATCTTTTCAATGGTAATGTATAGAACATACGCTGAAAGATTTATATCAAAAGATATCTGTCCCAAGGCTTTTTTCTTCAGTAAAAAAATATTTTATTTAAATTCACATTAAAATATAGATACATACTGACCTCACATGGCCCACCTATAGCAGTAAGAGCAGTTTCATAAGTCTCATCAGGTAATAGTAATGTATAGAATATAGGCTGTCCCTCTGCTCCCAGGCAGTGAATAAGTAAAGCACGCTTTCTAGCAGCAGAAATCTCCCCTTGGTCAGCAGCAATAATGTAATTTTCAAACATACGAATCCAAGCAGTAAAAGGTATGGTAGGCTCACCAGGGTTTGGAAGAAAAGGCTGCTGCAGAGGTAGAAGAGCCATCCTTGTCGCCATTTGTTATGTTTTGGGTAGCCGAGGATGATGAGAGTATAACAGTGCTTTATTAGCAGAGTCATGCAGGCATTACACAATAGTAAGCTTTCACTTTCACTTTTAAGCTAACAGGAAGTATGCACAGTATAAGTATGAGCACAATGACATCAACAGACCCTTTGCATAAACACCACAGCTCCCATTTAAAATATAAATTTTCAAGCACAAAGTGACTCAGTGGCAACAGAAAAAATATTGCACATTTTGTTGTTTGTGATATTGAGCAGTATAACGAATACTGTATATAAAGTTTTACTAAAAAAGCATGTTTTAAAAAAAATACCACCACCTTACAGAAGATCTTTAAGAATTTCCATTGTAATAAATTGTTTAATGATTTTAATATGGACAAAATGGTATTTTGCTTTTTTATTTTTTCTGAGAAAATGCTTCATCTCCCATAAGCGTAACTTCTTGGAAAGTATAGTAGAAAGTTGTTTTGATAAAGAAAAAAAATGAAGCAAACACTGGATGTATACAATTAGCCCTGCGCTGTTAGATAAACATGTCTGTGGAATCCACTTATTTGCAAATGTTGAGGTGTGAAAGTTGCTTTTGTCAGTGCTACACCTCACAGAAAGCCCACAAGGAAAGTGGGGAGGAATAATCACAGCTCATTGTGAACAAACAACATCAGTGTAGTCAAAGCTGAAAGCACTTAATTTGCTATAGTTTTGGCAAGTACCACATTGTTTGGAAATGTTTTCAGTTCATTTCGCTTTGTAACAGCAGTACGCTTGGACAATCATTTACAAAAGGCACGATGGTTATTTTGCTTGGTGTAGATCTCTTAACAAAGCGATTCAGCTGCAAAATTGTCTCTGGAATTCTTCTTATAATATTGGGGGACATGTTTAAAATGTTTCAAAATATAAAATGCTTTCAAATGTTAGTAAAAATGTTATACATCTAATTGTTTAAATGTCTATAATATTGATAGTTCTACTTGACATTTCAACTTTAAAGGAGTTGTTTACCTTCCAAACACATTTTCTCAGTTAAGATGGTATCGAATAGTATATCCACTTAGACTCTTTTCTGTTGTTTTGTATTTATTATTTTTGACTGTTGTTCTAAGATGTAAGTTTAATTGCTGCTGTTTCCCACTCGCCACTGTTTCAGTATATCCTTTTTTATATTATGGTTTCATCCCTAGAACTAATTCCCTTTTTTATACAAGAAATACTTTATTTGCTTTAGTAGCCAGTGACACTGCCTAAAGTTACGTAGCTTGTTATGCACAAAAATGAGTGATGAGCAAAAAATTTTGCCATGTACAGATTTGCTGCAAACTTCCGTATTTCGCCGGTGGTGTAAATTTTCTCGAATTTGCGTAAAAAATTCACCCAGTGGCTCGTTTAGCTTTGTGCAACAAAACAAAACTGACTTGTGACAAAAAAGAAAGATGCACAACAAATGCTAAATGTCATTTTATCCTTCCCCTCTCCTTCCACATCAACCAAAGGGATCTGAACTGTCCCACTGCCTATATAAGAACATACATATAAGTATATAGTTTATTCATTTTAATATGGGAAACAAAGCACCCAGATATTGTCTGTTGGTGGTCAGATTTATTATTAGTTGTTAGTTATAGTGTACAGGTATGGGATCCGTTATCCGGAAACCCTTTATCCAGAATGCTCTGAATTACAGAATGGCTATCTCGAGTAGACCCCATTTTATCCAAATATTTAAAAACTATTTCCCTATTTCCTTTTTCTCTGTAATAATAAAAAAGTACCTTGTATTGATCCAACATAAGATATAATTAATCCTTATTGGAAGCAACATCAGCCTATAGGGATTATCTAGTATTTAAATGATTTCCTAGGAGATTTAAAATATGAAGATCCAAATTATAATAATCCGCTATCCTTGGCCTCTCTATGGTACACAAATATATTGGTGAATGAAGGGGCTACTGCATAATTAATTCACATACCTTGCACTTGCTAGTAGAATTTTTCACCAAATATAAAGTCATTTTTCTTGAGGACAATCAATCAAAAAGTATACCAGGTTATTTGGTAAAGGTGCATTCAATAAAGCTTCCTCAAAAGAAGACTCTATTAGCTGGATTCCTGAGTTCTGTAGATGGATTAAAAAAAACTGTTCTGAATCTCTGCTTTTTCCCTGCTCTCATCAGATAATTGACCTCCTTCTGATACTAAGGATCCCACCCATTCTTGCTTTATTTTTTTTACTTTTATATATTTAAAAAATATTTTTGCATTAATTTTACTCCTAAATCTAGTGTCCATTTCATCCTCTATTTTACCTGTTTAATTTTGCATGTTTATTGGCCGTTTTGTACCTAATAAAAGTTTCAGCTGTCCCGGCTAACTTAAATGCCTCAACCTCAATGCTTCTATCATACCATAAACGTTTCACTTTGCAACATCTTTCTTTGCTGACAAGGGAAATATTATGACATGTATATTTGTTAAGCAGACATTCCAGTATTTAGACATAATACATCTCGAAAAACATGAGTTTTTTTTCCCTCTAAAAATTCAAGTTTTCTAGTAAAAAAAAAAATATAATTTTTGGAGATTTCACAACTCAACCTTTAATAAATAACCCCCTTAGTGTCTTAGTTATTTTCTTACAGAGTTGTCAACATACTCTCTAAGAAAACCATTGTATGATCACCATTGCCTTAATGCTCACTCACACAAATTCTAGAGATGAATTTGGTATTATTAGTTATTGCTGGGTCTAAACAAGACTCTTTCCTAGAAGGTTCTTGAGCTACCTGAAAGTAAAGAAAAAAAGTCATTATTTAACATATTTACAGGACTGTTAGCTTTTGGTGACTTGGCTACCATATTACCCCAGTCAGTGTCTGGATAATTAAACTCACCCATAATAACAACTTGATCTAGTTGTGAAGCCGTTCTCATTTGTAAAAGTAACTTGGCTTCATTTTCTTAACTTAAACTGGACATAGTTGAATAGACCTTAGAGAAACCTGTTTCACCTAAGGGTACTTTTTGTGATTGCAATTTGGATACGAATTATATTTGCCCTATCTGTTAAAATATTATGGGCCCATTTATAAAAGTATTGAAAAAGGTTGTGATTGAATATTGGTTTTACAAACAATTTTGCTGGGAAGGCTAAAACCATCTTCATCAATTCTTACTTTATCATAGTTACTAAACACTTTCCGGTCAGGAATTTTTTTCTGACAGTAAGGAAAGCAGACCCAATAGAACACTGTTCTGTAGGGATGTAGCGAACTGTTCGCCGGCGAACTAGTTCGCGCGAACTTCGACTGTTCGCGTCCGCCGAATGTTCGCGAACGTCGCGCGACGTTCGCCAATTGGTGTTCGCGTTCGATTCGAAGTAAAATTTCGTTCGACCATTCGACCATTCGACCGTTCGATCGCTAAAATCGAACGATTTCCATTAGTTCGAACGATTATAAGCATTCGATTGAATTAAAATCATTCGATCGAATAGCTTCGATCGTTCGATTCGAACGAAAATCCTTCGATCGTACGAATAAAATCCTTCGATCGTTCGATCGAACGATTTTATCGAGCGTTCGAAGTTCGCGAACTGTTCGCGAACTGTTCGCTTTTTTGCCGGTGTTCGCGAACGGCGTTCGCGAACATCAAATCGGCAGTTCGCTACATCACTACTGTTCTGTCATAAGGTTGTTAAAGCTCAGCAACAACAGTAAACTCTAACAGCTCTCAGAGAGTCTAACAATGCAAATTAATATGTGGAGTTAAAACTTTGGACAAGCCCTTTTCTACACTAGAATAAATTGTTCCAGTGTGTAAAAGAACTTGAATCTAAACAACATTACCACTGAAAAAAAAAAAACTGCGCCTAGACCACAATTTACATTTCAGTATTACAGCTGCTAAGCATGTTAGAACGTTGTGAACTGCTGTGCAAAACTGAAAACTGCCATAAAAACTCAGATATTTGCAAATTCCTGCATTAAAACCTGCATTTTTGCAAAATGCATGAATGATTTGCATTAGTACTACTAGTATGGGATCCCTTGACCAGAAACCCAATATCTGGACAGCTTCAGTAATGCCATTACCCATAGAGTCCACTTTAAGCAAATCATTTTTTTTTTTTAAATTATTTATTTTTCCTCTGTTTTAAAAAAGTACCTTGGTAAATGGGTTTATTATTTTCATGTTTTTAGCAAGCTTAAGGTATAGTGATCCAAATGAAGGAAAAACAATTATTTGGAAAACCCCAGGTCCCAAGCATTCCAGGTAACAGGTCCCATACCCGCTTTGTGCCTAACCGATTTGTTATGAATAGGTCTCATTAATATCAAGTCTTCAATTGTAAAATTAAAATATTGATTACTAGTGTTTAGAGATTGAAAATATTGACTTAAAGGAAAATGAAAGTTGGCTTGCACTTAGGGGTACCAAATGTTAGGCACCCCAAAGTGATTTTATTTACTTTCCTAAAACCCCAGGCTGGTGCTCCTATCAGCAGAAAACTGATCCGGCCCAGGGTGCTCCTGTCCTGTCTTCCTCTTTCTTTGTGCAGCTGTACATGCGCAGTAGAGCGGAAAGCCAAACGTAAACTAAAAAGTCGGTTATTTCGTTCAACTGCGCATGCGTTTGCCCTGGGAAATTTGAAGAAAGAAGAAGTCGGAAGAGGATTGCTCCGTGGTGCTCGCTGGAATAACCCCGGGCCGGTGCAGTTTTCTGCTGATAGGAGCACGGGGGTTTCAGGTAAGTAAATACAACCACTTGGGGGTGCCTAACATTTGGCACCCCCAAGTGCAAGACAACTTTCCTTCTCCTTCAAACATTAGTATCATGGAACAGTGTTGAATGGCAAACACAGATGTAGAAATAACTCATCCCCTGCTTTATAGTCTTCACTATTGATATTCATGACTAAACTGATTGCTGATGTTTTACAGATTATCTAAGATCCGTTTCTCTCCCTCAGGAATCATGGCAAATTTGGCTTAGTAAATATTGACACCCGTAAACCGAGCTCACTGATGACTTTGGCCACTCAGCTATCTCCCCATCTGTTGTCTCAGAATTTTTGTAAAACTGTTAAAAAAATGTTAACCAAAAGCTAATCTGCCAACCACATTGCTCTGTTAAAGACAGAACTCACTGGAGAAAACACAGTGTGATATGTAAAGTATACATATATAGCCCAGCTTGTATAAAATGAAGACAAAAGGAACACCAAGAGCCCCAATAGTGTAATATGTTTTTACAAGGAGTAATGGTAGAGTAAACAAGTTAATACTCACAAACCAGGGTTACCGATAGGCAACCACTGTATAGGCAGGTGGGGAGATTATCCTGACCCCACTCAGAAATAAGACGTCGCTCTCTGTAGAAGAAGAAAAAGGGGATGATACCCCTCCACTCGGGGTGGACTCGATATAGTAGTAAGACAAAACAGAGGCGCCAAAAGGATAAAATTAGCTAAAAACACTTAAAACCCCGATGGGTAATTCAGAGGAGGTAGTAGTGGACTTACCTCCTCCAAGCAGACACCAACGAAAGTGGTAATTTTCAGTAATATTTTATTGACAAAACAGTATTGCAACGCGTTTCGCAGGCATTTCCTGCTTCATCAGGCAATGTGGAACGGGAGCAAAAACAATAAACACGCCAGGCGCCCCTATATAGCCCAGCGGTCGATGCTGCTTGCTCTTCCTTGGTTAAAGCAAGCCAGTATAATCTTCTTAGTAACAAAGTTGAGCTTTCTTTCCTTTACCCCCATGAGATTGCTCTGACCACGATCAAAGACCAAACACATTCTTGGCAAAATCTATTGTTCCCAAGAGTGGGATTAATGACTAATTATGTCAGGTCATTCATCCAGATGGCCTCTCAGATGTTCCTTTGTCATTGTCCGTCCTTCCATAAACCCCTTTGACCTTGAGGTTTATTTCTATGACAACATGAAGCCTTAGCTTTGTTACTGAGATTACCAAGAAGTGGCAAAAAGGGGAAAACAGTCTAATCTGTCTACATTTTGTATTCTGCTTCTATCTCATGTCTTCTTAAATCCTATGAATAGATAAAAATGCTATCTGATCCCAGCTGAGTGAGGAATATGATTCTATGTTACATGCAGACAGCTTGGTATGTTAAAACATGCATTTTATTTAAAGAACATAACTCGTCAAAATGTGATCTTTTTATCTCATTAATGTTTAGCAAAGGTAATAGAACAGAATTACAAAATATCACTGTGAAAGGAATTGTGGATATGTGCTTTTAAAGCCCTGGAGATGTTTGTATAAGTCCCCTTGTTCAGTTTTCTAAATTAAAGATTCTTTAGTTCTTTTTTTGTAGCTGTAAATTGCAGCTTCAGATGTTGATCTTATTCTAAAGATGGGCTGAAAAGCGGGGAATTCAATTCAATTTCCTGATGTAGCAACTAAATAAGTCAATACATATATACACTCTGAGCAACCTGCACTCTTACTGAAGAGTTAAGCTTGTGTATTGAAATGATAAATTGTGTTTTCCTTTGTAACGTCTATCATGGCATTTAATGTGAACTCACATTCTGCTATTGCAATGTTATGGGAAATAGCAAAAATATAATCTAATGTAAATACCCCCCAAAAACATATATATATATATAGAGAGAGAGAGAGAGAGAGAGAGAGAGAGAGAGAGAGAGAGAGAGAGAGAGAGAGAGAGAGAGAGAGAGAGAGAGTGAGCATGTATATAGAATATATTATGTGTGTTATTGTTTAATTTCAATTTTTTGTTATAACATGTGTATATATATATAGATAGATAGATATATATATATAGATATATATATATAATTTTCAGCAATCCTTTAAATCATGTGACTTTTAATAAAAGTAACAATGAAATTGTGAAGTTCAATTTAACCCTTTCTTGCCCTGTGCATATGCAAATTAGAGTTTGGAATCAGTTTAGAATTTGGCTGAATACTTGATGAGCCATAGCTCCAAAAGTATTAAAGGGGACCTGTCACTCACAAATGGAAATCTGTATAATAAGTAGTCCTTTTACAACTTATCATGAAACCCAAATTCTTTTTTTTTATTAAAACAACCACACTGGATAAAACTCTCAGCTGTCAATCATATTTTGCTTACCCCTCTTTACCTTAGGCATAGAGGTGGGGCAGGGAATTACTTTCACTTTCCATTTTGCAATTCCCCCGCCATCTTCAACATTTAATTTTGTTGCCAGTGCACCGGCATGGGCATCAGGTGCCCCATTTTGGTGCATAGACAAGATGTTGCATAAACAAGAGTTTAACTTGCCTTAATAACAGTGTCCACAAAATTGCTCCTGTCAGTTTGATTTGATGGTAGGGTGACAGGTGCCCTTTAAGAACAGCAAATAAATGTTCATTCCTAAATTACAATCTAACATATTTTCAAGCTGAACTTCCAGAAGTATTAAGGAGAGCAAACAGACATCCTTCTCAAATATCATCTGTAATGTGTTTCTTGCTATCTATTTAAAAGCTTCTGATTCTACCTGGGGGTGGTAGAAGCCCCACCGTTTGGGAACCACCTCTTTAGGACCTCTGATCTTTATATTAAAAAAAACACAGATAGGCTGTTAGGAGGTTATTTATCAAACATCGACTTTTTTTCTACAAAAGAAACAGGTGTGCTCCAGAACATCAATGTACATGTAAATGTGAATTGCTCACGAGTAGATCAAGTGGTCCAGGTGCACCAGCCTCAGACCCTCTGCTTCAGGGAGATAAAAAAAGGCTGTCCGGCACTCAAAGGAATCCACAGGAATCACTAGGTTCACCTCCCACAGGCAGATTATGGCACACACAGACTGCGTATGACACACACAGGGAGCATAGGACAGGCAGAGTATGGCACACACAGGAAACATAGGGCGGGCAGAGTATGGCGCACACTGGGAGGTGTAAACAATGCAGGGGCCAGTTGTTACCACTGGTACCTTTTTAAATTTACACAAGGTAAGCAATCACAGCAGGCATACTTTCATGTGGGGGTCACACAAGGGGGATTTGCTGGCCGGATGTGGCTCGCGGGCTGCCAGTTGGGCAGCACTGGTCTAAAGAAAAGACAATGGGGCTCATTTGTCAACACTGGGCAAATTTGTTAAATAGCAACCAATCAGTGATCAGCTTTTTAAAGCCAGCTGCAAGTAGAACAAAGATTTGGTTGCCATGGGGTACATTTGACATTATAGTCCTTTCTTGAAAACGGATTTGTACCTGTTACCTGTTACTGTTAATGACTTTCTGGAACTTACATGTGCTTTATGGCTGTAGCATAGAAATATAGTTTTTAGTAAAATAACTGTAGCACAGAGGAGAGGAGAACAGAAATAAGACAGTTTACTCGCTATAGACAAAGCCATCTAATTTCTCTATAAAGAATAATGTACCCCCTACTGTAATTTAGATTCACAGAGTAGCTATGCTATCACATAACTCTGAGTTGACTTTTAGGGGGTTATTTATTAAACCTCAGATTTTTCTGGTCTGGCTTTTTGGGGCAAACATTAATTTTCCAGGGAAAAAAATAGAATTTTTCAAGATTTGTTATACCCCAATGTTGCAAAAAGCCAGAATCCGAAAATCCACCATCTCAGACCTGTCAAGTTCCTGTATAAGTCAATGGGAGAGGCACCTATCGTAATTTAAAGTTATTGTGGTCTTCCGTGGTCCGAAAATTCAAACTTTTTAGGGTTTTCGGGCAAAAATTAGAGTGATTCGGGTTTCCCCTCCATTTGATCGAGTTTTTCCAAGATCCAATTAATATGGGTTATTTTATTAATAAATAAGGTCAAATTAAGCATGAGCTTTTTTTTTAAATAAAATATTAGATAAATTTGGATTCATTTTTTGAGCATATCACTATAAACTTTAGGAGGGGTTACATCATTCAACCCCAACTCATAGTGTACCCCCATTCTGACACCCAAATTTACAATTATAATACCCATGTTGTATGTTGCAGGGGGCATTGGTTAGAGTGGCATAGGTATGGGTGACATGGAGAGCATAGCTACCCCTGCCACTGTTCTGTTGCTTTCCACATTGTGTGTGATTGGGGGGGGTCAAAGTTGAAGGTGGCTTAGAGGACCTGTGTGTGATGTTGGTTGAACAGTTGTGCCCCTGTTTTTATTTTGTTCTGTCACCATTCCCTTCCTATTTCCTCTTCTGTATCCATTCCCTTCACCTGTGTCAGCTCACCACACTTACTATACAAAATATTGATAGGCAATTAAGGATTGTGTATCATTAAAAGGGTGTTTGTTTTTTTGACCATAAATTCACAACAAACACTAACCATATATGTAACATAATCAGTGACATGTCATTGATCCAATTAGAATCAAATGCCAAAGAGCAGATTTTATTTGTTTTTAATCAATTACAAGTATTGCTTCGTACACCTAAACTTCTTATACAAATATCTGTATTTCCTTAATCTCACTTTGGGCCAGAAGTTATCTCACAGTTTATCAGGTGAAAACTCATGGACCTGATAAGTGAAGACAAAAAACTTCAGTAGACTGAAGAGTTTTCATGTGATAAACGGTGAAATAAGTTTTTCTGAACTGACTTGCATCTCAAATTGAATCTTGTCCATGAGATAAAGTGAGAAACTTTTTTCATACTGAATTGAACCTGGCTTTTTGTATGTGAACTTTTTTTTCTATTGAAAGAAACTGAAAACATTCAATCTGGTTTAAAAAAATGCCCAAAGGTAGAATAATCTGACACTGCGCTGTGCACCTTATGCCAAATTTTTAATCAGAATGCATCTTATGGTAAACAATAATACAATATTAAGATGGAGAGACCGATTTATCAGATTTGGATATTGAGAGGAAAAACACCACAAACATGCTCAACTTTTTTATGCAATAACATTTTTATTATACTCGAGCACTAGATTATTTAGAAAAAAAATGGATAAGTTGCACAAATCACAATCACATTCATTCATCCATTCATCTTCATTAAGGTTAAGAATGTCAAATATTTTAACAAACTATGGATAATCTTGTTACAGATAATTTCCATTGACTTCTATAGGTATGGGATACATTACCTGGAAACCTGAGATCCAAATAGATCCAAATTACTGAAAGGCCGTTTTCCATAGACTTTATTTGAATGAATTAAGTACATTTTCTTAAAATTAAAATTTTTACCTTGTATTTGTTTTCAACTTAGATATAATTAATTCTTATTGGAGGTAAAGCAATCATATTGGGGTTATTTGTTTGCTAAACAAAGTAAAACAATTGAAAAAATTATCAAGAGGTTTTGGCCAATACTACATAATGATAAAGACATGGGTAAGATTTGCACACATGTACCATTACCGGTATTTAGCTATAAAAAAAGGCTCTACATTACTAGATATTCTCTGCCCTACAGAAGCTAGGGAACCTAAAAGAATGGAATGAATATTTAAAAGCAAACCAAATATAGGAACTTTCTTAGTTGTGTCTGCTGTTCATCAATTATTAAAGGGGAAGTTGTGCAACATCCTACTAAGGGTAATAGAATCCATCTTAAACACTATGCTACTTGTAATATGTAGGGGGTGGTGTACATGTTAAAATGCCCCTGCGGGAAAGTCTATGGCGCAAATTCACTAAGCGCCGAAGCGCCGAACGCTAGCGTTAATTCACTAGCGTTTGGCATTTTTCGCTAGTGCGCAAATTCACTAACGAACGCTGGCGTAATTTCGCTAGTGTTACTTCGCACCCTTACGCCAGATGAATTTTCGCTAGCGACGTAACTACGCAAATTCACTAACTTGCGCAGTGTACTGAACGCTACCTTTTATGCTAGACGTCCTTCGCCACCTCAGACCTGGTGAAGCGCAATAGAGTAGATAGGGATTGTTTCAAAAAAAGTCAAAATTTTTTCTAAGTCCCAAAAAACGCTGGCATGTTTTCTACATGATGGGTGATAGGCTGAAAAAGATCGAAAATATTTTTGGGGCTCCCCTCCTTCCCCCCTACATTTCCTGACTCATGGCAACTTACCTAGACAGTGGGCACATGTGTAGGGCAAAATACAATTTTTATTTGCTGATTTGAAGGTTTTCTAGGCATTTGAAGTGGTGATACGTGTTCCTCCATTGAAATTTGAATTTCGCGCCGTATGTAAATGAACCATCGCTAGCGAAACTTCGCTTCGCTTGGCGAATTAACCCTAGCGCGACTTCAAAAACTTACGCTACCCCGGTACGCAACTTCGGATTTTACTGAATTTGCAGAGCGCTGGCGAAAATACGGCTGGCGAAGTGTGGCGAACAGTGGCGAAGTTGCGCCTGGCGCAACTTCGCATCTTAGTGAATTTGCCCCTATGTCGGCCAAACAGCAAGACAAATAAAAGTCAGGATAAAGGAACATAGAGGGGACACACAGGGAGAATGTGGCAGACTGGCAGAGTATGGCACATCCAAGGACATTAGGGCAGTCAGAGATTGGCACACCCAGGGAGCATGAGGCAGGCAGAGTATGGCACACACAGGGAGCATAGGGCAGGCAGAGTATAGCACAAGCAAACATAGGGCAGGCAGAGCATGGCACACACAGGGAGCATAGGGCAGAACAGAGCAGGAAACAGGGAACCCCATCAGGACCACTCTTAGATGTGCTACATACAGTGACACAGTGCTGGTGCCCCATTAGCAGTTTGCATGAAGTGTGAACAGGTGAACAATGTGGGCAGTCTGGGTCTCAGGTGTGAACGCTACAGTGCTTTAGGATATGAACAATAGAGGTGTTACACGTGTGAACAATTCAAGGGATTACAGTCTGAATTTGAGGTTTAAACAATGCAGGGGCCAGTTAATCTCTGTAGTAATACCTATTAAATCTTACACATGATAAACAGACTTTTATGTGGAGGGCCACACAAGGGGGGCTGCCAGTTGCACCTCCCTGTTCTAGGCAAAAGGAGCCCCCTATAACGGGAGTGCCCATACTTTACTAATGCTAGGTCTACTTTTAGTGACAATGTCCCATTATGATCTACATCCATAAAATCATTGTTAGCATTCTGTTCCATGGAAAATATTACTTAAATACTAATTTATGGAAAATGTATATTGTTATATTTAACAAACAACTGTTTCTTATGTGACCTTAATTTAATACACATCTGAATGAAAAGCATAAAATAGGAGAGTGATTTAGAGAAGCTGTTTGTTGACAGTATCTTGTGATCTACTGATCCCCAGCTAAAGGTCTACTGGTAGATCCCAATCTACCTTTTGGGCACCCCTGCCATATAAGATATATTGGATCTAACTGTCAATTAATATCTGACACCCAACTGCTGCATGAAGACAGAATGAAGAGAAACAGATGCTGAGAGAGGAATAATGAAGATAAATTTGACTATCTCAGAAACGGTACAGAATTTTTAAATGATTGTGTTTAGAAAGTTATTCTTATTTCAGTATATTGAAGCTTATATTGAATTTTAATTTGCACGATAGTTCCCCTTTAAGGACAGGGGTTGCCTGCACTCCCTTATGCTGCACTGTGGACCTTGCGTTGGATTGTTTAACCAATGCAAGGTGCACATTGAAGTGTCTGTTCATGAGCACCGAGGGGTTTGCTCTGGCACATCTGAGAAAAGTAACTGACCCCTATGGTCATAGTAACTGCGCTCTTCTTCTACAAAAAAATGCACCAGCCCAAGGAATGGAGTTTAGGAGTGCTGCCATTCTTTCCTTGGGTATCACTTGTGCTGCCTCCAGTCAAGCATACAGTATGTGCAAAGCAGAGCTTCTTCACAGATTTCTGTACCATGCAAACTTCAGTAACAGATGATACTTAGGACACCATTATAACACACTATTTTATTTATTACAAAAATATTTTTTATAATTTTTTTTGTTGTTGTCCATTGTGTCTTTTTTTTTACTTGAGCGTTAAGATTGGAGGGAGGTTTAGAAATAGCTATACTGTATTGCCACCGATTTTTTTTTCCATGTACATTAGTCATAAGCATCAAGCTTATGTTGCAAACAGGTTTACCGTCATGTAAAAGTTTTCTTTTGTCTGTAAATAGTCTACATTTTACAGCCCTACAATAAATGCCATTTTCACTGCAGAAGAAAACCTCCAAGGCAGTTCTTTTTTTTTTTTCAGCCTTGTGAATTTACCAAAAAGACTTTTGCGGGTTGGTTTTACTTATTAAAATAGGTTCAATTTCATGCTGGATTCAGCTTAACACCTCTGGAATTCCATTGACATTCCATTAAAATGTCTAAGAATTCGAGGCTCTGGTAAAGACTACTGGAATTTTATGTGGTGTATTATGTTTCAGCTTTCACCAGCTATGGTAAATGCAAACAGTTGTTACATTTTGCACTTGTTCTAAGCAGATTAAGGAAGTTCCCACTATATGCAGTTGTAAAATAACAACAATAACATACTGTACACTGGTTTCATGGAAATAGCAGTGCTGTTTATATTTAATCACAATACCAAGATATAGAAGCAACAATTTTTGTATATCACCACAAATGCACACATTCATAGTCTTGAGCTTCTTATACAAATAGCTCACCTGCTTCAATAATAAGGGCACCTCTCTTTTGGTGTAGCTTGATTCTTTTGATGGCTGGCAAATCTGAAAATGTTTTGTAAAGTACTGGTGATGGGCAAATTTGTCCCGTTTACCGCAAAATTCGTGAAAAGGTGAAAAATAATTTTGAGGCCCGTGACACTTTTTATGAACACATTAAAGTCAATAGACGTCCGAATAATTTTGATGCACAACAAATTTTAATGTGCACAACTATTTTTTTGACAAAGTGAATTTTTCTAAGCCTAATTTGCGACTAGCGAATTTATTCGCCCATCACTAGTGCTTAAAGCTTTTGTTCTTAATCTAAATGCATTAAAGGGGTGGCTTCTCTTTCAGTTTACTTTTAGTTTGTTATAGACTGGCTAATTCTAAGCAACTTTTCAATTGGACTGATTTTTTTTCTTATAGCTTTTTAATTATTTGCCATTTTCTTCTTAGAGAGGTGCCAAAACTGCATTGTATACGGTACCTTTCCCTGGAAAGTTTAACAACACCTCAAAGCTCCAATTCATGAGATCCTTCATGATTATGATAAATAGATTATGCTGATTGGATCAACATTCCAGGGTATTTATTCCAGGTAGATCTTTTTTACAAGTCATTCTGAATTTAGAAAGCCATTCAAATGTCTGGTGAAACGTCTTCAAGAAAAAACACAGCCAGTCCAGTTGATTTGGCTTATTTCTATAGATGTACCATGACCTGGATGAATGAGAATCTTCACAAACATTATTTGTTTTATTTTTTCAAGGTATTTCTTTACTTCTTTTACATTGTTACCTGTAAAAGAAAATGATAAAACAGTAAACAGATACTGGCAGGTATAGGTATAGATTTACTCTAAAAATCCATTTCATGACTCCACTCAATGCACTCTTGGTAATGTCCCTACTAAGCAATTCTTTCTTGGCCAATCACATGTCTCTGCAGGCAACCCAGACAGCTGAGAACTGACAGCTGACAGAGGAGCAGGGCTTTCTTGGAGAAAGGGTGATGTAATGAAATATACAGAGGAGCGTATCATAATACAAATACAGGTACGGGATACATTATCAGGGAACCCATTATCCAAAAAGCTCTGAATTATTGAAAGGCTGTCTCCCATAGACTCCATTGTAATAAAATAATTCAGATTTTTTAAAAAAAATAATTTCCTTTTTCTATGTAATGATAAAATATCTTAACTAAGATATTATTAATCCTCATTGGAAACAAAACAATCCTGTCCTAATGTTTAAATGATTTTTAGTAGACTGAAACAGAAAGATTCCTTATCTGGAAAACCCCAGGTCAAGCATTCCAGATTACAGGTCTCATTACTGCACTAATAAAAGTGATATGAAGAATGGTTTACAATTACTTTTTAAATATGAAATAAAAAAATCTCCTGTATATGTCGATATTTGCACATATTCTGCAAGTTTAATGTATATAACCTTCTGTTGTACAGCACTGCAGGATATGTCTGCCCTTTTTTAATGCGTGTTAATATTTATAATACTAATATATGAGCTAGTGACATTTGAACATAAAATATGAATTTACAAAAAAAAAATGTTTATTTCTATTCAATTTTTTTATTGAATGTAACACTGTAACATATTGACAGGTAGTGACTTCTGTGATTTTATTTTCTAGGGTGCTTATCATTTTAAATGTTGCACGAATGTCCTGCTCCCTGTGAATTCTGGCAATTTTTTTTTTCTACCGTGCTGTCCAATTGGATAAAAAAACTCTTTCTGATGGACTGAAGCAGTATGAGTGAACGCCTGAGCGCACAACCAATTAGGCTCATTTGTAGTAGCAGAATTGCCTTCTTTGGTGTTAAAACCCCATGTCAAACAGTGGGCCTAAGCTCATTTGTACTACAAAATGAGATTGACAGAGCAGCTGCAACAGGGGGCATGCTAGCTGGACAACTTAATTGTGGAGACTGAAGGGCCATCATGAACTGGCATGTGAAGATTGTATCACCATGGCTGCATTACAAATGCTCCTTATTAACAGTGATCTGTAATCAATGAGCTCAGGCAGCCTGACCTGTTCACAAGAAAAAAAAAACCCATAGTCACAAGACCTGTTAAAGATATGAAATAATAATGTGCATACCTGACACGTTCCTGTCTTTTTGTTTCCATCATGTAATAACCATACCTTCTTCTGTTTGGATTTAATTAAATACAAATCTGGGTGGATGTAAGCCAAATATTTATGAGGCAATCACGAGTTCTTGTTGTTGTTGTTTTTTTAACCTTTATTTTGGATTAGCTTTCATGAACAGAAAATGCATTATATAAACAAATAGTAGAACATAAGCATCAGTTGTGGTACAACTGCTAAAATGAGACATAACCATTCTGTACAATACTAATAAAGTGTATCAACTGAAATATTCTCTATTGCTTTGTGTTCTATTGCACATGTATTTAATACTTTGGAGACCTGTAAAATAGAGTTTTTATGTTGGTTACAGGCTTCATTGAACACTGAGAAGTTATTCAAAATATTCTAAAGAAAGGAGAAATTCCTACCACACTTGATTTTCCTTACCGTGATTTTCCTTTCCTGGCATAAACCTCCATTAAAGGATCAAAGGTTTATGCTGACCAGGTATTGCTAGGGAAAAGGGTTTGACAGTTTTCAGAACACCTGACTTATGGCCATACTTCTAATGAATATCTATTATCCACTAAAATGTCCTTCCGAAGACAATCATATTTGTGTGTACACATATACATGTATGGGTCCACCAGTTACAATTGTAGCAATGGACCCTTTGGTTATGGTTATAGCTTGTATATGAGATATAGACCTTTCATAAAATTGTAAAACTGTTTGGTGGGTAATACCATACTCCCGCTGCTCAGGGTAGAACAAAATTACATTGTGACTCCTCATCTCAGGTGTGCCCTACCATAGTTCGTGGAGGAAGGGTCTTCAAACTGAACTATAACTCCCAACACAATCACTATCACAAAGAGACTTGGCAACAGTGGTTCATAACCAGAAACAGTAGATTAATTCAACAGAAAGGTACTTTCTTTGTAGACCAACTGATTAAAGAATGGTTAAAGGGGACCAGTCACCCATAAAAAATATTCTTAATCCTATTTTATCATATTAGTCAAGCAAAATGAACTTTAATTACACTATATAAATTATTTGAATCTTGTTTCCTTCAGTCTGGGAACTCTAGCAAGCAGGCAGGAGCCATTTTGTGGACACTGTTATTAAGGCAAGGCTTGCATCATCTCAGAATCTTGTTTGTGCACCAGAATGGGGGACCTGCTGTCCATCCCCATGCACTGGCTACACAATTAAATGGTGAGGAGAACTGGGGGAATGTGGGGAGAGCAGTGACATCTAGGAAGCACTGAATGGAAAGTGAAAGTAATTGCTTGCCCTACCTTTATGCCTTAGGCATAGAGGAAAGAGACAATATTTGATTGACAACTGAGATGTTTAAATGAGTGTACAACAGCTATGAACCCTTTAATAAAAATAAAAGAATTTGGATCTCATGTTTAATTTGAAAATTACTTTTATTATACAGCTTTTTATGTCTGGGTGACAGGTCCACTTTAAGGAATACTATAACTGGTGGTAGCATAGGGGATAAAAAGTGAAGTGTGACTATATTGCAATACAATTAACTTTAATTATAGATCATAGCTCTAATAACAGTTACATGTGGTATTTAAATTTTTTTTTCTATTGATCTTTTTTCCTGTCTCTCCACCATTCTTAAATTGAACATCTGGATGGAAGGGTCAGAGACCACAAAAATAAATATAATAATAATTATTAATAATTAATAATAATAATAATAATAATAACAACATATTTACAGTATAGCACTTTTCTCTCATGGGACTCTAAATCATTAATACATTACGGATCAAGAAGGTGCTACTTTCCAACAATCCAAAAGATCCAAAAGGGATGGACAGATACATGAGGAAACAGAAGCTCTTCCAGATAAATAGGACTTGTTTACTTGTTTAGAGACATAGGGGTATATTTATCAAAAAGTGAAGTTAATAGTGAAGTTCCGCCACTATAGTTAAATTCTGCTTCTCTTCATTCATTATAGGCGTATTTATCAAAGGGTGAACTTTCACTTTCACCCATTGATAAATACACCTTTCAAAATCCCATAGAAATGAATTGAGAGCTACGGAATTTCACTCTAGTGCCGGAACTTCACTTCATCCCAATAATCCAAGAAGGCCAATTTTGAAGTAAATCCACAATTTAAATGGAAGCAAGTGTAGGGAGTGTAAAACTGGTGTTATGTGGCATTGGCAGTGTTGATGGGTAAGTAGCCTGACTGCTGCATTTTGTGCCAACTGTAATGGCACACTGGTGGTACCTGTGCAGGTTTTTTTTAGATAGACCATAATACAAGGCATTGCAGTATTGCAGTCTTGATCACAGTCTAGAATCACATCCAGGCTATGCACTTGGTCTGACAAATACAGTTTTACACCCCCAAGTTTTAAAGGGGTGGTTCATCTGTAAGGTAACTTTTAGTATGCTATAAAATGGCCAATTATAAGAAACTTTTCAATTGGTTTTGATTATTTATTTTTTATAGTTTTATAATTATTTGACTTTTTCGTCTGACTCTTTGCAGCTTTCAAATGTGTTCGCTAACTCCTTATAAAAAGCAAATGCTCTGTAAGGCTATTGCTAATTTTTATTACTGATCTTTCTATTCAGGCCAGCTCCTATTCATATTCCAGTCTCTTATTCAAATCAATGCATGCTTGCTTGGGAACTTTGAATTTATTTATTAAATGGGTGGTTCACCTTTATGTTAACTTTTTAGTATGTTATAGAATGTCTAATTCTAAACTGTTTAGTTAATGCTACTTTTTATTACTCTTCTTTCTATTCAGTCCCTCTCTTATTCACATTCCAGTCTCTTATTCAAATGAATGCATGGTTACTAGCAACTATATTGCTGAGATTGCAGACTGGAGAGCTGCTGAATAAAAAGCTAAATAACTCAAAACCACAAATAATAAAAAATGAAAACCAATTGCTAATTGTCTCAGAATATCTCTCTCTACATCATACTAAAAGTTATTTCAAAGGTGAATCACCCCTTTAAATCCACTGCATGCTCTCCCTGCCATTTTATTATCAGCCTCTGCTCTCCAATTACAAGTACCTCTCTTTAGTCCAGGTTTAGTTTAAGCCAGTTCAGGTTCAACACTTACAGATCATCTAAGCATCTCTATTGTCCATTTTAAAGGACAGTTATAGCTGGGTATCATCTGCATAGCAATGGTGACTCAGAAAACAGTTTAACTATGGCACGAGATGTGTTTTATGAATTTTTTAAATATATTTTTTTATTAAAGAGATTCGTAATGCACACAGGTAGCAGTGTTACATGCATAGTCTAGTCATTAAAAAAAATGTCCCTGGATGTTATGCTGAACAATTGATGCAGAGTAGCATAGTGAAGTTCTCAGGTTCCAGATCTTCGGATATTTATGCTGACAATGAGTTTTTTGTGCATGAGCAGTTGGAGCCAGTCTGGTAATAGTGACAACTGCACATGAAACAGAAAAATCCACAAATCACCAAAGGAAAAGAACAGGAATTTGAAGATACAGAAAATGGCAGATAATGAAAATGAGCTCAACTCTGGTGCTCTGCATGTATAGGTCAGCATTACATCCGGGGACATAATAAGGGGCAGATTTATCAAAGGTCAAAGTGAAAATTAGAATTAAAAAAGGTATAGGTCAGCGTTACATCCGGGGACACAATAAGGGGCAGATTTATCAAAGGTCAAAGTGAAAATTAGAATTAAAAAAATTTGAATTTCGAGCGAATTTTTGTGTACTCCGACTAGGGAATAGTTCAAATTCAAAAATTCGAATTTCGAAATTTATCTTGTACTGTCTCTTTAAAAATTCAACTTCGACCAGTCACCATCTAAAACCTGCTGAATTGTTGTTTAAGCCTATGGGGGACCTCCTAGAACCTATTTGGAGTCAATTGGTGGACTTTGAAATCAAAGGATTTTTTGGGAACCCATTACTTACATTCGTACGGTTTGAAATTCAATCGAAAAATGACCTATTCGGCCAAAAAAAAACCCTTCAATTTAATTTTGGTTGGTCTTTTTGAATTTGAATTTCAAAGTTTTTCAAATTTGAAATTCGAACCTTGATAAATCTGCCCCACAGTGTGAATAAAGTATGGAGTAACCACAGAGGTAAATTTGATAATTTCCATCTTGAGGGGCTCAGCAGCTTAGTTGCATTAAACAAGTGTGGTTCAGTGGAGTTGGTGTTTATCCCTTAGTACAATAGAACATAAGTGGGATCTTCTGGAACATCAAACCCTAAAATTTTGCTAGTGATATTACATACCTCATTCCTTATTAATGGACAGTCCCAAAAAAGCTGAGTTTCCAGATCATTGCCACACCTCTAGCAACATTCAATGGTATTTTATAATTTATATCGAATTCCATTTCACTTGATTTCATGTGTTTGGCCCTGCTGTGCAGAATCATTAAAGCCAGCTGTAATTGATACAATAGTTGCTAATATTCCAAAGATACTGCTAAGAAATGTATCAACTAATGTAGCATATTGTAACAGTTCAGAATCTTCACCTGGATCACTGAGCTGTCAGATTGAAACAGCAGAAACAAGGACAATAAACTTCAACTTTGTAAAAACGGTAGAAAATAAAAAATGTAAAGCAATTCAAAAATGTCTTAATTTCTGATGAACTGTAATGATCTCGTTATCAGAGCCTTGTGCAGTAATGAGTACACTCGGTTGCACAGGATAACCCTGCGGTCCCCTTTAGGGGCCCTGGGCTTTCTGCTGCGGAAAACCAACAAGGAAGTGCAGATTTTTAGCAAATAGTCCATAAACGAGGTACCGGCAAGGACAAGAGTCAGGCAGAAGTCAAAAAAACAATTAATCAGATAGAAAATATGCTTGAGCAGGAACAGTAAACTGAAGCCTAGCTTTGCCGTTAGCAAAATGGTGGATCAAGCTTTTAAAGGGACTTTGGCGCCAAAACATTTGAATTTGGTGCTGGATAGTGACATCAGGACGCCCAGCGTCAGACACAAGCAGGCAGTGCGCGCCTGTGCACACGAGGAAGGAGAGTTGGACGCAGAGAGGTAAGCGATGGATTAGATCTCCCGGCGCGTCTAACATGAACAATCTGAAAACAACTAGCTGGAAAAAGTGTTTGGAAGGTGAACAACCTTTAAATTTAGGCAAAAGATCCTTTACATTTATATTGGTCCATTTGGAGATATATTTTGTAATTTTTATTTTAAGTACGTTACATAGTTAGAAGCCCATTTAAATAACTTAATTTCATTGTTTCTCTTAAGGTCCTCTTCTATTCATGTGATTAAAATCTCTAGTTACCAGGGTCAATACTCAGTAGGACGTTTTAACAACAAAATGCAAAGCATATCATTAAAGGGCATCTAAACTTGGAAAAAACCTTAGTTACACATGCAAAATCTACCAATGAGAATTCTGACCACAAAGCTTAAATATAAACCCAAAAAACAATATATATGTTTTAGCTTGCTGCTCCCCAACACTATTTTACATTTGAATGTAAACATTTTTTTAAAAAAATGAAAATCCCTATGCAAGAAAATTTACCAAAGAGAATGCATTAGCCATTGTTAGTCTCCTTTCTGTTATTATACATAGATGCAGCCAGATTTACACAAATCGAGTACTAATCTCATTGGAGGATTATTTTGTATTTAAAAGCAACATCTGGTCCTGAAAAGCTAGGGGAACATTTTATTGAGCAATATTGTCCATGACTACATCTTCCAACATGCCCTAATATATTAAAGTGTCCTGGAATTTGTATTGCAACAAAGAGTAAAGTGTAAACAATAAAGTATGGTTTAGTCGCAAGGTGCATTATAGTTGTGCTATATAATAAACCATATGGATGGGATTGATATTGTTGAGTGCAATTAGACATTGCTGATACATGTTTTGTTTTGGAAGTGCCCCTTAGAGCATATCCAACAAATTGACCTCCCAGCTTTCTTCTTTAAAGGGCATTACTAAGCAATTTTGTATCAAAAATGTACAGGTATGGGACCTGTTATCCAGAATGCTTGGAACTTGGTGTTTGCTGGACAAGGGGCTTTTCCCTAATTTGGATCTTCATAACTTATGTCTACTAAAAATCATTTAAACATTAAATAAGGATTCATTATAATCTTAGTTTGGAACAAGTGCAAGGTACTGTTATATTATTACAGACAAAAAGGAAATCATTGCCTTCCCATTGCTGGCTAATGGGATTCTGGATCACGGATCCCATACCTGTTCTCTCAAGAAGTTTGTTTTCTTCTTTTTTCTCACTTTATATCTCTGGAGGTCACTTTATATTCTACAATTATGGCTGCTCCCACTGATAAACTCATAGAAACATTAATTGGATTCAATATGTTTTGCCTTCAATAAAAATGACATATTTTAATTGGCATCCAGCACAAAGTATTGTTTTATTATTACAGAGAAAAAGAAATAAGAAAAAATCGGAATAATTTGATTAAAATGGCATCTATAATATAATTTGGAGCTTTATGGATAACAGGTTTCCGGATAACGCATCCCATACCTGTCACATTAATGCTAATTCATTGCTGCATTTTAAGAAAAATATCTCAATGCCACATCTAAAGATACCAAAAAACAGTCTAAATTAGACAATCCATTGTAAAATATAGTAAAATATTCTAATTCTAATACTTTTCTCCTCTGCCATTTGTCATGATTTATGAGGAATCTAAGGATAATAACTTTAGCACATCCCTATAGACTCAAGGTTTTCTACTATGTACCGAAGTCTCAGCTAGTGTTTTTTAACCCTCCCTAGTGTATGGAAACATACAAGGGATTCCTAAAGAAACAATCATTGAACAAGACTAATGAAACTTTGCATGCCTATTATCATTCTGAGACATGAGGAAGGGACTTTAAAAATGTAGTATCACATTCTTCCCTTGATGTTTTTATGATCTATTACACCATTATGTGGCAGCTAAATAAATCATGAAAAGCTTAGTGAAGACTTTACAAATAATAACCAGGTGTAATTTCATTATCTTTGATCTCTATGCTAAAATATATCTCTGACTCTAAATATAAGAGAAAAATGGCAATTTACATCCCCTTACGATTGAAGGCCAGTGAACGTTTAAGTTAAAAGTGATTTCCTTCACTTCCCCTTGTTCCACATTAGTGGGGTTTGTGCTAAATATACTTTTTGCCTAATGTTTGAATTAAGACAAATTAGGTTTTTTGTTAGCTAACCAGGGAAATTGAAGTTACTCAGTGTTTGGTTCTTGCAAGGTAGATAATTAGTACACCCCTGCTTAATGGAATTCTGCTTATCTGTAAGCCAAAACAGGCACAACATTCACAATAAAGGGAGGGGTTGTTTATACAGAGCTCAGTATCTGAAGTTGAATTAACAGCTTTTAAAGTCCCACTGCATTACCTAGGTCTCTTTAGATCTTAATGAAATACTCAATTACACACCATTGCTGCCAGGAAACAGAGGTATAGATTGAGGAGTGCTAGGCCAACTCTCTCATAGGGGGCTATTAGCTTCACCCATGCTAGTCTGGGTGCTCTATTATTCCACAAAAAGAGTATGAGGGCTTTCTGTACTTTCTTAAAGAAATGTTTTGGGACCTAGGTTGGGGTATAATGGAGGAGGTACAGGAATTTTGGTAGGGTTTGATTTTATCTTAAATAGATTGATCCTGCCCAAGAGTGTGAGCCATAGTTTTGTAAAGTCCAAGTCTGCCATGATCACCTGAAGCACTGAGTCTATGTTTAGGAATACGAATTCTTTCCAGGTGGTTTATTAGGTTAGTATATAGCCTTGAAAGGTTCAGGTCTGTTGATCTAGCTGGTCATGATGGATCAGATCAGGCATGACCCTTTAAAGTCTGGTCACTATTATTTATGAGGATTTTGACACATTGTTTATAAGAGATATTGGACGGTATGAAAAGCAGTTAGTAGGGTCCTTGCCCAGTTTAGGAGTCACTATTATCAGGGCTTTGGAAAAGGAAGGTGAGAGAGTGACTTTGTCATATGCATGTTGCAGTGTTTCCAGTAGTTTACTGGAGATTTGGTCTATGAGGCTCTTATACCAATCTGGGGGAAGGCCATCAAGTCAAGGGTTTTGTTGGTTGGGAGTGCTATTATTGCTTCCTGCACCTCCTCCACAGATATTTTGTAGTTCAAGAATACTCTGACACCCAGCAAAGTGTAGAAATGGGAATGGTGTCTAGGTAGTGCAGTAGTTGTTCAGTAGAATGGGTGGTAGTTGCTTCGTAGAGATGTTTGTAATATTGAGCAAACCACTGTGCTATTTGTTGTGGGTCTGTTAATTCTGTGCCTCTTTCTCTGAGCAGATGTGGAATTACTATGGTGGCAGACTGGGTAGTTAGTAGCCTCCCATTCTTGAACATTTGTGCGTTAGGATTGTTTCCTCTCTAGTGAGTAGTGAGCATGGGTTAACAATTCATAGGTGTCTGGATTAGGGTTAGTAGCGTGGGTTTGAACTGCCTGTTTGACCGTTGCTTCTTCTTGTTACCTTAGCTTTAACTGCTTTCCTTGCTTTTGCGATGGTCTCTGATATGGCATCCCGCATATATGCCATTTAAGGCTTCCCACTAAGTGGGTTTCTTGGAGAAGGAGTATGGCTGGATGCCTTCTTCTGATGTAATTGAACATGAGGCTACTTTGGAATTTAGAGTTGAGGCCTCTAATGTTCCTTGATATTATTGATATACAGTGCTACGAAATATGTTGGTGCTATATAAATACATGTTAGTAATAATAATAATATTGGGGATTTAGAGGAGTGAGCAGGCATTTCAGCAAGTCTAGTTGATATAGCAGTGGTCCTTATCATGATTACTCATAGTAAGTAAGGTTGAAAAAAGACACATGTCCATCGAGTTCAACCTTTTTTTTTTTTTTTTTATTAACTACCTATTTGCCAGCTGATCCAGAGGAAGGCAAAAAAACCCATCTGAAGCCTCTCCAATTTGCCTTAGAGGGGAAAAATTCCTTCCTGACTCCAAAATGGCAATCGGACTAGTCCCTGGATCAACTTGGACTATGAGCTATTTCCCATAACCCTGTATTCCCTTACTTGCTAAAAAGCCATCCAACCCCTTCTTAAAGCTATCTAATGTATCAGCCTGTACAACTGATTCAGGGAGAGAATTCCACATCTTCACAGCTCTCACTGTAAAAAACCCCTTCCGAATATTTAGGCGGAACCTCTTTTCTTCTAATCGGAATGGGTGACCTCGTGTCAGCTGGAAAGACCTACTGGTAAATAAAGCATTAGAGAGATTATTATATGATCCCCTTATATATTTATACATAGTCATCATATCACCCCTTAAGCGCCTCTTCTCCAGCGTGAACATCCCCAATTTGGCCAGTCTTTCCTTATAGCTAAGATTTTCAATACCTTTTACCAGCTTAGTTGCCCTTCTCTGTACCCTCTCTAATACAATAGTGTCCTGTTTGAGTGATGGAGACCAAAACTGTACCGCATATTCTAGATGGGGCCTTACAAGTGCTCTATACAGTGGAAGAATGACCCTCTCCTCCCTTGACTCTATGCCCCTTTTAATACAGCTCAAGACCTTATTTGCCCTTGATGCTGCTGACTGGCATTGCTTGCTACAGCCAAGTTTATCATCTACAAGGACTCCAAGGCCCTTTTCCATAATGGATTTGCCTAGTGCAGTCCCATTAAGGGTATAAGTGGCTTGGATATTTTTACATTCCAGGTGCATGACCTTACATTTATCAACATTGAATGTCATTTGCCACTTAGCTGCCCAGATTGCCAGTTTGTCAAGATCCTGTTGCAAGGATGCCACATCCTGGATGGAATTAATTAGGCTGGATAATTTTGTGTCATCTGCAAACACTGATACATTACTTACAACACCCTCCCCTAAGTCATTAATGAACAAGTTAAATAAAAGTGGACCCAATACTGAGCCCTGGGGGACCCCACTAAGAACCTTACTCCAAGTAGAGAATGTTCCATTAACAACCACCCTCTGTACCCGATCCTGTAGCCAGTTTCCTATCCACGTGCAAACAACTTCATTAAGCCCAACAGACCTTAGTTTAGAAAGCAGTCATTTGTGGGGCACAGTATCAAACGCTTTGGCAAAATCCAAATAGATCACATCTACTGTCCCCCTACTGTCCAGAATCTTACTTACCACATCATAAAATGCAATCAAATTCGTCTGACATGACCTATCCTTCATAAAGCCATGCTGATTGTTGCTCATAATGCCATTCATTAGGACAAAATTTTGAATGTGATCCCTTAACAAGCCTTCAAATAATTTGCCCACCACAGATGTCAAGCTTACTGGCCTATAATTGCCAGGCTGAGATCGTAATCCCTTTTTAAATATTGGAATAACATCACCTTTTCTCCAATCCATAGGCACCATACCAGATGACAGTGAATCTGAGAAAATCAGAAATAAGGGCTGGTCTAAAACGGAACTAAGCTCTCTTAGAACCCGGGGGTGTATGCCATCAGGCCCTGGAGCCTTGTTTACATTAATTTGTATTAAAGCTTTTTGAATCATATCCTGAGTCAGCCACTGACTAGATTGAGCTGAACCATTCGTGCAGTTATAAAGTGAGCCTGTGAACCCAGATTCCTCTATTGTATACACTGAGGAAAAGAACTGATTTAACACATTTGCCTTATCTGTATATGTTACAACCACACTGGTACCATTATTTAATGGAGCAACACTCCTTCCGGATTTCTGATTTACAACATTTATTACAGTGTTTATATTCATTAAATGCAACTTCTGTCCCTACAGATTTGTAGTTTTTAAATGCCTTTCTCTTCTTTCCCATTAACTTCTTTACTTCTGTATTAAGCCACACAGGATGATTCTTAGAGCTTCTACGTTTAGTCCTTAAGGGAATAAATTGAGAACAGTAATGATTTAATATCATTTTAAAGGACAACCATTTCTGTTCTGTGTTTTTAGCTGAAAACCTAATGCCCCAATCAATGCTCTGTAGGGCAGCCCTCAAGGCACTAAAATTAGCTTTTACAAAATTCATGGTTTTTGTTGCCCCAGTATATTTTTGTTTTTTGCACCAGACATTAAAAGATATAACATTATGGTCACTATTACCCAGGAGTTCAATGACTTGCACATTTGCTATAAGTTCTGGGTCATTTGAGATCACTAAACCAAGAATAGCATTTTTTCTGGTAGGCTCCTCAACAACCTGTGCTAAAAAATTGTCGTGCAATAAGTTTATAAACTTGTTCCCATTAACTGATCTAGCAGTACCGTTGCTCCAGTCAATATCTGGGTAATTAAAATCCCCCATTATCATTACTTTACCTAAACTAGCAGCCTTTTCTATTTGCATTAGGAGCTTTGTCTCTTCCTCCTCACTTAAATTAGGGGGTCTATAACATACTCCTACAATTAATTTGCTGGATTCTTTACAATTGGTGAAGAACTCCACCCATACGACTTCTGCCTCCTCATTTTCTAACATAACCTCCTCCTTTATATAAGCTTTTAAATCCTGCCTAACATACAGACATACCCCTCCTCCTTTTCTATTGCCTCTGTCCCTTCGAAACAAAGTATAGCCACTGATATTTACTGCCCAGTCATGCGACTCATTCAGCCATGTTTCGGCCACACCAATCACATCATATTTTCCTTCCAACACCAGCAGCTCCAGCTCTCCCATTTTACCAGTCAGACTTCTTGCATTTGTAAACATACATTTAATACTGGTACCATATTGAACTTATGACACGTGGTCCTCCCTATCCTTAACAGTATCCCCAGCCAAATCTCCTCCCCCATTTTCCCTTTCTTTGCCCACTATCTCATCTAACCTGTCTTCCACTGAATCTTTTACTGAACCCTCCCCCCCACACCTAGTTTAAAATCTCCTCCAACCCTCTAGCCATCTTCTCTCCCAAAACAGCTGCCCCATCATCATTGAGGTGCAGCCCATCCCTAGCAAAGAGCCTGTAGCCGACTGAAAAATCAGCCCAGTTCTCCAAAAACCCAAAACCCTCCTCCCTACACCAATCTTTCAGCCACACATTAATCTCCCTACGCTCCTGCTGTCTCCTTAGGGTAGGAGAGAGTGAAGAAAGAGGGATCACCTAAGCTGGTTTACCAGCCAGTGTGATGCTTGGGGCCACCTAGAAAGTGTGGTGGTAGTTTGACCAGTCTGTGGCAGAAGGGCTTTACTGGGTGGTGCTCTCTAGTGCAGAGTAACAGGGCATAAGAGTAAAGTTACCTTAAGCTCTGGGAGGTGACTGCCTGTGGATTGTGTGGTTTAACCAGTTGCCATGTTGGTCTCTCAGTTTTGCTGGATAGATCATGCTGTATGGGACACGTGTAGCCCTGGAGACACTTCTTGACAACTGTAAAAGTGGTTCTGTTTCTGGATTGTTGGAGTGTAGTCTTGGTAAAGGGATATTGTTGCTCTGTTATATATATTGGTCAAAAACTTAAAAGGCAAGAGAATTCATTCAGTGAGCATGCTGATTATCTGTACTATATCAGCCACCTTTCTGCTATCTTACATATGGAGAATATTATGTCATTTTTCCTTTAATATATTACACTGTAATCAAACATGGAGATAAGTCCTGTTCAGCTCTAGTCAACCTGTGCGTAAAACTTCCAACTCCAATTGTAGGAACAAAGAACATGGAGCCAGAATTACACAGATCAAATGGGAAACTCACTGGATGATCAGTCGATATTTTAATGCAACCATGGGCCCTGGAGACCTGGGGAAAATTTTTATTGAGCAATATTGCTTTAAGAATACATTAATGATGTTGCTGGACTACAGCTCTCGGTAAGCCTTAAACTTGATAATATGTTAAAATTTGCGGGAATGTAGTCCAGTTAAGTGTGGTTGCTTTAGTGTCCCTTTGGATTTAAACCTCTATGTAGCATGCTTAAAAAGATAATTATATGAAAATTGTTTTTACTAGCATAAGGCACAAAACACAGCCGTAACCAGTCTTATATTTCACTAGAACCATTCCTTTATATTTGTGAAAAGCATCCTTAAATCACATGCTATTGGCTAATGTAAGTAATAAATAAAAACACAGGCATAAAAGGATCAAACTAACATACACTGATACCTTTGAATTTAAAAAGCATGCAAAAAAGTGCCTCCAGCTTTTATGTCAAAGGTTTTGCATTTAGGACCCATTTTGCAGACTGACTTCATATGGAACTCATATACTGTATGTAGTCAAAGGAGAGCAGACAAAGCATTTCACAAGAAAGGGAATTAGTATAATAAATTGTGCATAAAACAAAATGAAATCAATATGAAGGCTAGTGGTTCCTTCTTTTCTGCAAATGCCTAACATTTCTCATTTATATCAGTTAAAGCAAATGCTATGTAAACACAATTTGGTATTATGAAAGGCTTTCTGGCTGGCTACTGGTGGAAGGAGGGCAGTCACCCTGATATGTAGACACAAGGCACTACTACAACTAGACATTAGTAGGAATATTCAAGGGAATGACATATGTAACAGATATTACATACACAATCCACTTGAATTGAAGTAGGGCAATCCATCCCCTGAATAGTTAGATACACACTGATGTGGTACATAATATATCCAATTTATGTTTATACAAAGTAAATATTTTCCTAATATACACACACTGCCAGTGTTTTCATACCATCCCTATTTCCATCAGTGAAAATTTCATGGTGTATTTTGAGCAGGCTTTAAAAAAAAACTGCCATGAGAAATAATTGCAAAGATTCCATGAGCTGCCTTGCATTGACACTCACTGTATATATACAGCTGTACACCAGCAGTGTATACATAACCTTACAACAAACACAATTGATGCTTTGTTTTGTTAACAAGTTTATATATCATGTCATCCCTCCGCACAGACTATTGAGTGTGTCATTCAGACTTGAGCTAAAAAGAAAAGAGTGGCCCAAATGACACATAATTAAACGGTGCTCTTGTTTTCATATTATTGCAGGAAGAAAGCTCAATGCCACTGAGAAAAACCATTGACAGGAACATATTGATTTGCTATGCTCAACAGAACAAAATGATTCTATGTGCATGACAAGCTGCTAAAGGAAATTGTTGCCCAAACTGATATTATGTACATTTCCAACTTTATCTTTTTTTTTTTTTAAAAGTTTCCCTGCAAATATATGGTACTTCCAAAATGCAATTTTTGTTTGATCCCACATCTCAAACCTTTTCCCTTGTTCTATAAATAAAACAATTGTGCAACTTAATTTTAAGCCTGCCAATTAAGCATATTTATGATATGCACAACATTACCGTTCCTTTCCACATCTAAAGATGAAACCTGCTTTCATATAATCAGAAGGGTTGTAATTTGTTAACTTATTTTTAATTAAATGGAAACTCAGAGAGGTTTCTTTTATTGGCTCCTGATATATTACATAAATAACTTAAATAATTGACTTCTTAGCCAGAGCAAACAAGTCCATCTCAGTCAGCCAGTCTTCATAAAATATATCTTCCAAATGGAAGATTCTCAAATAAAATAGCATTTGAACGATAGACTTATACTTAAGATATACAAGATAACACCTATCCCGTTTTATTTAGATTAAATTATATTTTCTTCCCAGTACACATTTGTTACAGCCAATTACTTGCTACATCTAAGTCAGTTATTTGTAGTCTCTGACTGATATCTATATTCTGTAGTGATACTTTCTCTTATCTCCCATGAGCCATGTCATTCAGGAGGAAAATTAGCAGTTTCAGGTTTGTTGAGCACTACAGGTGACCTAACTTGATATTGGATATCAAAACATGACATTTGACATTTTACTGTCAGTTATTAATGAACACAATTAAAGTTTTCTAAGGGATGGCAAACTGAGTGCCCATTGCTGCTATTCAGAAAAGGTAATTGTATCCATACCTGTCAATTTTGGGAAAAAACCCCATTGTTGGTAAAAAACATGGTCATTTGTGTCTGACTAGTAAATGGCAATTAAAATATTAAAGCTTTAATAATCCAGTAATTTTGCATTACCTTCAGAAACTGATATTCCTTCTATTAATATTATGCACATTGAGTAACAGACTAGATAGAGGAAAGAAAACAAAGTATACATAGCACTGTATTTAGGTCCAGTATCACCCATGGTTGCACGTGACATCACTTACACCACTACTGACATCACTCCTGTCCACAATGCTTCCAATAACCCCTCACCCCCAGCTCTGCTCCAGGATTTATATAGCATGTCTTTGGTGGTGGCTGAGGAGATTTTTAAATTTTTTTAAAGAAAAAAAATCTTTTATATTGGCACCTGAAGGCTAATCCCTTTATAGCTGTCACCATAGGCACATGCCTTCAATTGCCTATATAATTATGACCCTGAGTATACCTCACTGTCAGAAGGAGACAAAAAAAAATCTAGGAGCCAAATCAACATTGTCTCTCTGATCTAGTTTAATGGTGGCCACATAATCCTGTAGTTCAAATGAGGCGACAAATTGAGAAGGTCAAAATGCAATGATACAATTTATCAGATAGTTGGATTACAGCAGAAGTGTGGGGAAGTATGCCCATTTTTAGGGTAATTTGATGAACAGAAAGCAATAGCAATTTGGTTATTGACTGATCCACTTTTCTATTTTGGACAGAGCACTATGGTAGATTGACCAAGTTGGCATTTTGCAATTGAACAAAGGAAACAAACATTGCACAGTTGAGCCAGAAACTGACTACACTACCTGTGTTGCCAACTTATCTATGTACAGTATATAAACAGCACCTCATAAATCTTACAAGAGTGTGACACACATATACATTGTCCTCAGTATGGTTGCAAACTTCCCAAATGCTCAACAGAAATGTTGCAAACAGCCCAAAACTGTTTTAGTACTGGGTCCTTCTATAAGATCATATTAGAGGGAATTATCTCTTTTCTTGTGAATTACAAGATACTGTTGTTATCTGACAGGATCAGACGAAAACACTAATATCATTCAATGTAGCACATTTTCTAATGTAAAGCAGTGCACCCAATAAATCAGGGAATTGCCCTCCCCAGGAATGTTATTGTCCTTCTCAGCTCCAAACAAAACCTTTTTTAATAATGAATCACTACATGCCCTTATAATTGATACTTCTAAGGGCTTATCACACGCCACTTTGCATTTAATTAAGCAATAAATATATTTTGCCTGATAATTACCTTTTAAGAAATGCATTTAATTAACTATGCAAGAGGGCAGCAGGCATCATAAATATTAATAAATGTAGTGTTGAGATCATACAAAACAAGAATGCTGGTTACACAGTTACAATGGAATAATGTTTTTCTTTACATTTCTTTAATATCTTTGCATATTTTATTCTTAATGCACTGCCATAAAACCGTTATAGAGATATAGACTCTACATTTTTTATTTTATTTACAGGAATTGCATAACAGTTTATAATATTTGTCTGACTTGCTTTTTCCTCTGTATTAATAAAGTGGTAGGGATGATACATTACCATAGGGTATAAATTGCACCGTTGCTATTGCTTGCCAGTAGCAAAACAAAACTCTGCAGGGAAGAGCAAAAATAGGTACTATGGTACCCTTAATGATGTATGATAAAGTGCCAAGTGCAACACACTGTGGTATGTTCATTTTATGAGACTTTATTTAAAAAGTGCCATGTGCAGTAGACTCTTTAGGTGAGTTAGGCCACGGATGATAAGTCACCTTATGGTAAAACCAAACTTTCAAAGTAAGTGCACATCAAGAAAGTTTATGCTGAGTCTATGGTGTCCTCAAGTATTCAGGCAATATTCATGAAAAGAAGAATTATATATAATAAGGCAGACGTCTGCACAGATGTGTGGCTCTCCCTTCAAACCCGAGTACTAGTGACCAAGGCTAGCTTGAGAACAGAATCCATCCAAGTCAGAATGGGGAAGTACTTTACCGGCAAAATGCTCCAAAATATTATTTAGGGCTATGCATGTTAGGAACTGTTGGGATCTGCTGTTCAGGCCTACACATCATGCAAGAGGATACTCAAACAAGGATACTTTCTACCCTGTGTACATATCTGTATCAACAACACATAAATACTGAACTATGTTGGCTCTTCTGATGTTTGATTACAGTATAGTGTTTCTGTGTTTATAGTTCTTTACTTTAGTTGGTATGTACACACTTAGGGGCCGATTCACTCAGCTCGAGTGAAGGGTTCGAATGTAAAAAACTTCGAATTTCGAAGTTTTTTTTGGGTACTTCGACCATCGAATTGGTTAAATTCGATCGAATTCGATCGAAGTCGAACGAAATCGAACGATTCGAAGTAAAAATCGTTCGACTATTCGACCATTCGATAGTCGAAGTACTTGCCCTTTAAAAAAAACTTCGACCCCCTACTTCGGCAGATAAAACCTACCGAAGTCAATGTTAGCCTATGGGGAAGGTCCCCATAGGCTTGCTAACCTTTTTTTGATCGAAGGATTTTCCTTCGATCGTTTGATTAAAATCCTTCGAATCGTTCGATTCGAAGGATTTAATCGTTCGATCGAACGAAAAATCCTTCGATCGTTCGATCGAACGATTAGCGCTAAATCCTTCGACTTCGATATTCGAAGTCGAAGGATTTCAATTCGAGGGTCGAATTTCGAAGTAATTTTAACTTCGAAATTCGACCCTTCGTGAATCGGCCCCTTGGCCATGTACCTCACAAGTGTCCTGAAATATTATTTACACAGTAACATAGTAAACTGAAAAAAGACACCAAGACCACAAGTCCATCAAGTTCAACCTTTTAAGTCTGTACAGTGGAAGAATAACCCCCTCCTCCTGCAATTCTATGCCCCTTTTAATACAGCTCAAGACCTTGTTTTTGATTTGTTTATGAACATCATTATTTGTTTATAATATCTATTGATAATATAAGGGATAATATACTGAATGCACATAATAGGCACCTAGTAATAAGGTTCTAATCACTAAAGCCCTGTTTTTGGTTTTTAAATTGTTATTATGGTTCTTGAAGTGATTAGTTCAGTGGTGAAAAAAATGAAACAAGAACAGCAGGTTTGGGCAATGGGCAATATAAAAAGGTAACAAAGAAATTGTAGACAGTGCATTCCTCTAATAAAAGGGCATCTTTTGTGTGTGTTTAGAAAATAATTTCTTATGTGGAATATATACATAGTAATGGAGCTGCCATAATGCTTAAATGATCACTAAACATGTTTGACAACGAGCACTATTGGGAAATACAGCAATGGTAGTTTTTGATTGTATACATAAACCTTTAGTTTGAGTATTCATTGACCGTGCTTAAGAAAATGATGGTAAAAGCTGTAGTCAACAGTCATGCATAGATTATAGATACATATAATAGATTATACATATGCACATAGCATGTCACGTGCATATCTTCTCTTTATGAATGAAACCCCACTACTGCATACAGAAGAAACCACAATACTTAATGGATTTATATAAATACTTACTCAAATCTAGCCTGGCCCCGAAGTTCGCCCTGGGCCTGACTTGATTGAACAATTCAGATTCACTCAGGATATTAACCAGACAGCTTTATTTGAGGTATATATTAAGACAGAGTATTACAATACATTGGGGGGAATTCACAAAAGTGTCGGGAGCGAAAAAATGTCTTTAAAATGTCGTAGAAAGTGTAGTAGCAACAGCCGACAGATTCACAGAGCATTTCTCTGCCAATTTTCCGACATGTACGACACTTTTGAATTAGTGTCGTTAAAAGTGGGCGTGGTTTTTTCGGCGCCACTTTTCCCGACATTTTTATGAATTACTCGTAAACTCATTTTTTTTACCGACAATTTTTCAGACACTTTAGGCTCTCCAAAATGAAAATGTCAGTCAAATTGTCTTTTAAAAAGTCTTGGTAAATGTCGTTTGTACGATGAAAAGATATACGACATTTTAGAAAATTGACAGACTTACGAGACATTCAGAGATGGTAACATCTGCCTTTGTGAATTTGCCGTTCGTACGACATTTTACAAATCTGACGACCGCCACTTCTGGGTTACTTATTATACCGACACTTTTGTGAATTCCCCCCAATGTATTAAATGATAGCTCATACGTCCTGAAAGCTCATGAGGACATGGAGGAACAATTAGCAATACAGTATGATACAATTTAACACTTCTTTTTCCATGGGGTTGATCCAGTGGCATCCAATCATCATTCTTGTTTTAGCATAACAGTGTCAGTACAATAGCCAAATAAAGTACATCCACTGTGTCAGCACAATGTCCAGAATGTTATTGGTGCTGTGGGAACATATCTGATACTATATGTGCCTTTCGTGGTCTTGCACTAGGAATACTTATGACATGAGACAACAGATGTATTGTATTCCTTGTTCGGTGTAAACATTCTACAAACCTAATAACAGAATGGCCTTTAACCTTGAGCTTCTTCTACAACAAACCAGTTCTGGACTAGTGTGCTATATATAATCTTTGTTCTTGATAACAAGAATATGATAACATCTAATATATGACTTAAATTGAAAACCCTGATATCTACATACTGTATCATATACCTCAGTAGGTTCTGTAGTATATAATTATGGGGATATGAATCTATTTTTTCCAAACCCAATAATTAACAGAAGTTTAAACATATCTGAATCAATGTAACACATGTTGGGGCGGGGGGGGCAGACCCCCAAAATGCAGCCAGCAGTATAATATTGTTGCAAGTTTCTTATACAAAGAGGAAAAGGTCATTACATGGGGATTTTAAAAAAAATGGCTAAATTATTAAATCCTGAGGCTTAGCAAGACAGCCAGTAAGAATTTCCTACCCCTTATGAGTTTACAGTCTAAGAAGGTGATGCACAGACAAGCCTCTATAGTCCTTATGATGTTTTCTCATTGTTGTTTTTATCTATGACCTTTTGAGTCATTTCCCCTTACAGGCATATCGTGAATCGATTATTCACATGAGTGCACAGATAGGCTTGTACACAGAATCGCAATTCTTTAATTAGCTAACCAGCAGGAAGGCAGAGTAATTGGTTTCAATCCTGGATTTAGGCTGATATCAGAGTAATCACAATTCATGAACTTCTACAGGTCAAAGCCTTGATGATCTTCTTTTTGTAAAGGAATAATAGCTGGAGAAATGCAATAGAAATCTATGAATTTGGCATCAACCATCAGTCATACCCTAACAAATATTTCAGCAGGTACAGTATGAAAGCAAACATCGGACTGGTTGATCTAAGCTGCTTTTAGAAAATGCACAAATTGCCATTGTAACTTGCAATGTATGCAATGCCTAATGGACAGTGTTACATTACACAATGTGATTTTTCATATATTCCTTTGCAAATGTATATAATGTACAACTAGTATTGCATATTGCCTTAATAAAATAAGTATTTTTACAGAGATAAAACTGTTCACATTGTGCAGCTTTATTCCATTATTTACTTTTTATTACATTTTTATTACATTCTCCCAATGAAGTCGTTAAAGAATGGTGGGTACAAAAAAATGGTGGGTTAAAGAATGGTGGGTACAATTTCTGGATAAGAGGTGTTTCAGTAAGTTGGACCACCATAATTGAAACATTCAATAAACCCATTAAGATTGTATTGCCACCAATATGAATTCATGTGGCCTAGTTAGGACCAAGTACAAGGTACTGTTTTATTATTACAGAGAAAAAGGATATCCTTTTTACAAATTTATTTGCTTAAAATGTGCTCTATGGAAAATGCCCATCCTATAATTTGGAGATTTCTGGATAACGGGTTTCCCGATAAAGGATCCCATGCCCATAGGCACAAGAAGTAGTCACTGGACCATCACTAAACTAAGTATTAAAGTAAATTTTGTAGTTATTGCGGAAGTTGTAATATAAACATATTTTTGTAATAATGTTCTTCAGTCTGTAGAAACGTATGTGCCTCTTAGCTGCTATGTCATGTCTCCTGCTGGCTTCATGTAAGGAGATTACTATATAAAAGGATGGCTCTGGGACGAAAAACTGGTGAGTAAAAAATTTTATCTGTAAGGCAGAATTTGCAAGCAGAGTTAGGAATCCCTTAAAGGAAAACTATACCCCCCAAACAATGTAGGTCTCTATAAAAAGATATTGCATAAAACAGCTCATATGTAAAACCCTGCTTCATGTAAATAAACCATTTTCATAATAATATACTTTTCTAGTAGTATGTGCCATTGGGTAATCATAAATAGAAAATTGCCATTTTAAAAAATAAGGGCCGCCCCTGGGATTGTACGATTCACTATGCACACAATCAAACCAACAAACCATACTTGTTGGTCACATGAGCCAATTAACAGACAGAGTTCTGTCTTTTACTTCAACACTTCTTCCTGTTACAGTTAGAGTTGTAGTATTTCTGGTCAGGTGATCTCTGAGGTACACACACAGACCATCATGAAATTGTGGCTCAAGCCAAGAGATGTAAAAGGGCAAGGTTTACTTGAGTATATAGACCAGTTTGGTAAGATTCTTTAATATGCCACTTAATATGATGTAAACTATCTGTTGCTTAAGTATTCATTTTGGGGGTATAGTTTTCCTTTAAGAAAAGCTAGTTTAAGCTTTGGTTAAACTCACCTCTTATTATTATTTTTTAATTTAGGTGTAGATTGTAGTAGTCCGGTATATTTTTTCCAATTTAGCTGTGAATTTTACTTCTACTTGCATTTAAGATATTAAAAACTACTGTAGTTTAGCTTGCTGTCCTTCACATTTCTTTTCTCAACAAATAGTTCTCTAAAAGATGTGATGTAAATAATGCGTTTTAGGGGCAGATTTATCAAGGGTCGAATTGAAATACTTCAAATTCGAATATCGAATTCAAACTTTTTTCAACAAATTTTGGTATTCTGAGGTCGAAGTAAAATCGTTCGATTGAACGATTAAATCCTTCGAATCGAACGATTCGAATGATTTTATCGTACGATCATACGATTTTACTTCGACTTCAAAAAATTTGCTGTAGAAGGTCCCCATAGGCTAACATAGTACTTCGGCAGGTTTAATTTGGCGAAGTATTGAAGTCAAAGTTTTTTTTAAAGAGACAGTGCTTCGATTATTGAATGGTCAAATATTCAAACGATTTTACTTTGAAACGAATTCGAAGTCGTAGTATACTTTTCGATGGTCGAAGTATCTAAAAAATTAATTCAAATTTTTTTACTTCAAAAATTCCCTCGATTTCACTTTGACCCTTAATAAATCTGCCCCTTAGAATCTATGGACCCATTACAGAGTTTCTCATGGTGTACAAAGGTGTCTCTACATTTAAGAATGCTCAAATGAGTTTGATAACAGCAGTCAAAGGTCCTGTGTAACTTAGCTTTAATAAAGCTGGAATGTCATTTTTCAGGAAGGGTGGTGGCACACGGGGAGATTAGTCGCCAAGTGATAAATCTTCTCTACTGCGGGCAAATAATCTCCCTGAAATGCCTTCCCGTCGGCAAGAATGCAAAGATTTGTCACTTGGCGACTAATCTCCCTAAAACCTATGCAACATCAAATGCATGTTTGGGACCCATCATCCAGAATGCTTGGGATTTGGGGTTTTCTGGATAAGGGATCTTTCCGAAATTTGGATATTCATACCTTAAAGCTACTAAAAAATCATTTAAACACAAATTAACCCCAATAGCATTGCTTTGCCTTCAATGAGGATCAATTCTATCTTAGGATCAAGTTAGGATCAAATACAAGATACAGTTTTATAACTACAGGGAAAAGGGAAATCATTTTGAAAATTTTGAATTATTTGGTTAAAATGGAGTCTATGGGAGACAGCCTTCCCGTAATTCAGAGCTTTCCGGATTTCTGGATAATGGATCCTATACCTGTATTCATTACAACATATTTAGGTGCAAATGCAAAGGCTACTGAAGTAGTTTTAACAGGGTGAGGACACAAGATCATAGTGTTTAAGTATTTTTATTTCAATTTTGCAAGACAAAGACATATCCCCTAGAGATCTGTAGTGATCTGGATACTGGATGCCAAACTGCTTTGCAGGAGGTGGAAATTATGTTGCTGTCTGGTCAGCAGGTTACCTCTCTCATATGATGAGAATCACATGAACAGACTATCTGGACAGACTACCTCACATCCAAGTTATTGGGACCCACAGCAAAATCATTTTAGGATCCTCATTAACTTTATGAATAAGACCCTTTCTTTAAACATATATAGAAACTGTCTACCACTCTGTGCTTCGCTGTACCATCTTCCTACCATGTACTTCTTGGGCCCCCCTTAATCACAGGGACTGCTTCCTCTATAGTTTAATACTTGGTAACATCCAATAGTCTTTCAAAACTAAAGAGGTATTATGGATTAGTAGGTTATCTGACTGAAACTAGATCCCACTCCAAAACCTTTCCTTGCATCCTAAAACGCAGCACTGAGGACCACCTAAACGTGGCAGTTTTTTTTACATCTTGTTCTAGTAGGTGCCATCATATGCTGGTCTTCTCTGCAATCTTTGTACCTGGCTTTAACTGTGCATGCTTGTTGTCAGTGATTTCAGAGAAGAGGAACTAATATGGCACAAAACAGAGCCCCGAAACCACAATGCTCTACTATTCTGAGCAAGGTACAGAAGCAGTACAGTGGGATTCAGGAGGGGTGCCCCAAGTTATTACGCAGGCTCAAGTTATTCTTTAACATTATTACAGCAGGGACAGGTCTTAATAGAATTAAGTGCTGTAAAATCATCATTTCTCTACCATAATGAAGATGGTTATTGAATTGCAATTCTTTTTGTCACAAATATGTGAAACTGCTCAGAGATTCGCGAAAATTTGCAAAAAGCATTAAAGTCTATGAAAAATTTTTTGTTGCAGCAACTTTTTTGTAACAAGAGACAAAATGGGACAGATTCGCTCATCACTATATGTGATGCATGCCACCGATTCAGGGAGAAAATTCCACATCTTCATAGCTTGCAATGTAAAAACCCCTTCCGAATATTTATGTGGAACCCCATTTGAAAAATTGGTAAATAAAGCATTAAAGAGATTATTATATGATCCCCTTATATATTTATATATAGTTATCATATCACCCCTTAAGCGCCTCTTCTCCATCATGAACAACCCCAACATGGCCAGTCTTTCCTCATAGCTAAGATTTTCCATACCTTTTACCAGCCTTGTTGCTCTTCTCTGTACCCTCCCTAATTCAATAATGTCCTGTTTGAGTGCTGGAGACCAAAACTGTATGGCATATTCTAGATGGGGCCTTACCAGTGCTCTGTACCGTGGAAAAATAGCCCCCTCCCCCACGAATCTATGCCTCTTTTAATACAGTTCAAGACCCTATTTGCCCTTGATGCCGCTGACTGGCATTGCTTGCTACAGCCAAGTTTATCATCTACAAGGAATACAAGGTCCTTTTCCATAATGGATTTGCCTAGTGCAGTCCCATTAAGGGTATAAGTGGCTTGGATATTTTTACATCCCAGGTGCATGACTTTACATTTATCAACATTGAATCACATCTGCCACTTAGTTGCCCAGATTGCCAGTTTATCAAGATCCTGTTGCAGGGAAGCTGCGTTCTGAATTAATTGGGCTGCATAGTTTTGTATCATCTGCAAACATTACTTATAATACCCTCCCATAAGTCATAAATGAACAAGTTAAATAAAAGTGGACCTGATACAGAGCCCTGAGAGACCCCACTAAGAACCCTACTCCAAGTAGAGAATGTACCGCTGTCCAGCATCTTACTTACTTCATCATAAAAAGCAATCAGATTTGTCTGATGTGACATATCCTTCATACAGCCATGCTGATTGCTGCTTATAATGCCATTCACTATGACAAAATTTTGAATGTGATTCCTAAACAAGCCTTCAAATAATTAGCCCACCACAGATGTCAATCTTACTGGCCTATAATTGCAAGGCTGAGATCATAATCCCTTTTTAAATATTGAAATTACATCAGCTTTCCTCCAATCCTTAGGTACTATACCAGATGAAAGCGAATATGAGAAAATCAGAAATAGAGTCCAGTTTAAAATTGAACTAAGCTCTCCTAGTACCGGCGGAGGGGGTTGTATGCCATCTGGCTCTGGCACCTTGTTCACATTAATTTTTAATAAAGCTTTATGAAACTCTGACTCCTCTATTGTATACACTGAAGTAAATAACTGATTTAGCACATTTGCCTTTTCTGTATCTGTTACAACCATACTAGTACCATTATTTAACACTCTCAACCCACATCTTATTACTATTATACTTAAAAACTTTTGGGGGTTAGTATTGGCCTTTGCCGCAATGTGCTCCTCGTTTTCTATCTTTCTGTCCCCACAGCCTTGTCGTTTTTAAATGCCTTTCTCTTCTTTCCTTTCTCTTCTTTCCTATTAATTTCTTCACTTCCACAATAAGCCACAAAGGGTGGTTATTGGTGCTTCTATGTTTACATTTTAAGGGAATGAATTGAGAACAGTAACGATTTCTGTTCTGTGTTTTTATCAGAAAACATAATGCCCCAATCTAGCATTTGCTATACGTTCTGGGTCATTAGAGATCACTAGATCCAGTATAAAAAAAATTCTGGTTGGCTCTTCAACAACTTGTTCCATAAAATTGTCATGCAACAAGTTTATAAACTTGTTCCCATAACTGTCCTTGCAGTACTGTTGCTCCAATCAATATCTGGGTAATTAAAATCACCCATTACTTTCCCCAAACTAGCAGCCTTTTCTATTTGCATCAGGGCCGTAGCCTCCGTTGCCTCCTCTCTTACATTAGGGGGTTTATAACATACTCCTAGAATTAATTTGCTGGACTCTTTGCAATCAGTGAAGAGCGCCACCTCATTTTCTAACATCACCTCCTCCTTTATATAAGCTTTTAAATCCTGCTTAACAAACAGACATACCCCACCTCCTTTTCTATTGCCTCTGTCCCTCCAAAACAAAGTATAGCCGCTGATATTAACTGCCCAGTAATGCAACTCATTCAGCCATATTTTGGCCACACCAATCACATCTTATTTTCCCTTCAGCTCTGCCATTTTACCAGCCAGACTCCTCGCATTACCAGCCAGACTCCTTGCATGCAAACATACACATTTAATACTGGTACCATATTGCATATATGACATGTGTTTCTAAAATTTCCCAGACTTTGAAAGTCCATGCTAACTAATTCATAAAACCAGCAAAGAGTTTCTGCAAATTAATAATATACTTTAGTATATGGATAGAGCAAACTTTATCGAAGTATCTGGTACCCAGGGCCACATACCTTGTTCAATATAAATCATTAATTTACTAAATATCCACATTTATAATTAGAGTTTGCTATGTCTATACTGTTTAATCACTTATGGACTATTATCGGAGGTTTTAAGGAAAACTAAGCTTTGGCCTTGATTTTGGAATATGGATAGAAACTGTATTTTTATATTGAACTTCCTGTATCTCTATAACAAGTAACTGTAACAACATCTCTGAGCTGTCATGTAATGCTGAATTAATAACTAATCCTCCTTGTGTCATGACTTTTATATTATATATACGCAGTATATTTTGAGTCTGTCTCTAAGCACAGGTAACAGTACTAAGGACACATTCAGAGGCACAGCAATTTAAAGAGCTGTGATGACATTGGGCTGGCACAGAACCCCAAAATATTATGTGCAGCAATTCTTTCCAACTGCTTTGTTAAGCTTTAATTCTCCTTTAAACACCAATCTTTAAACAACCAACCCAATTCTTTTCTTCAGTCTAGGGGGCAGATTTACTAACCAGCTAAAATTCTCCAGCGTCCGCTTTGCACCCATTGCAACACTTCACCAGGCAAAAATTCACCCAGACAACACTAATTCACTAGCATGCGGAGTTTCATCCTGGGTGCCGAACGCTGGGGAATTTTCGCTACCATTACTTTGGCAATGCGAGAAAATCAAAGCAAAGATGCGCTAGCGTTCAATATTGCCTAGCGCAAATTCATTAGAGGTCTTGGTCTCAGGCTAATTTGCATACGGCGGGAAATTTAAAGCTGAATGGACCTCTTTAAGTTACATGTCACTTCGCCCTTTAGTAAATCTGCCCCTAGGTGTGTAAGGGACTTCTGTGTAAGGCCTGCGATAAGAGAAACACATGATATGTCTGGTAATCCATCCTCTCAGCACTTTGCAATGAACAGGTAAAATCTAATTGAAAGTAATCCCTTGCTAACTATTGAAAGGGAAAGGAAGAGCTGAACACCGGTACAAATCCAACTTAATTTACAAATACATTATGAACATGTCACATGAAGGTTGTTCCTTTCAAAGAAGGACAATGTCTGGGTACACTGGCATAAAGGCATTTTGTTCTGCCATTTATTTTTCGGATTATCTGACTTTTGTCGTATCTACTTAGCACTATCCAGCAGTGATGTGATGCATGGCAGCAGACATTCGTACTCTGCATCATGAGAATGCATCTAGAATGAGCATCATTTCTATCCAAATCAGTGGTTTTAGGATTCTGGTGAGTCAATTTTCCCTTTGATTTTGGGAACCATGTAAATAAGTATGATAGTCATTGAAGCTTGTTCTCATTGTATCTGAATATAAACATGAATGTGAATATATAACAATGAGGAGATAACAACAATCCACACTTACCCTGTAAAGTATCTCAATTTATAAAGATAACTAATGAAACAGTGAATACAGTTAACAAAATAAATATTTGTATAGCCAGCATTTTGTCAAGCACTAACATATTGCTCAATGCTGTACAATAAAACGGTGTATACACTGAACATGCAGATTACAAACAAAAATATAACTGATTCCTGATATAAATATTAAAGAGGGCCCTCTTGAAAAGAGCTTACTGGTAAAAGAAGGGGCTATATACTTCTTCTGATTAAACTCTTCACAAAATTGTGAACTGCTCCATGGTTCCATGTGTTTCAAACTATACATTATTTGGCACTGTCATTATAATTAATTTTCTTTGTTTCTGGCATCTTAACAGTGTTTGCTACTTTGGTTAACAGGCAGAAAAAGTGTTGGAAATTGAAAATACACCAATGTAATGTTTTACATGTATACAAAGGTATAAGAATTTTGCAAAAGGCTTGTGGATCTAGTCATTTTAAAACACTTCAAAAGGAATGGAAAATATATGCCAAACAAGTAGTTACAGGCAAGACAGTGGAACAAAGTATACACATTTCTACAGCTATAATGCCCCCTTGTGTTTATTTTGAGGAATTAAGGCTGTGATTTGCTTCATTGAAATTTAATGTCTAAAACAGGTATGGGACCTTTTATCCAGAATGCTCGGGACCTGGGGCTTTTCCGGTTAACGGATCTTCCCTTACATTTACTAGAAAATCATGTAAACAATAAATAAACCCAATATGCATGCTTTGCTTCCATTAAGGATTTATTATATCTTAGGTTGGATCAAGCGCAAGGTGCTGTTTTATTATTACATAGAAAAAGGAAATCATTTTAGAAGATTTGAATTATTTGGATAAAATGGAGTCTATAGGAGAAGATCATTCCGTAATTGGGAGCTTGCTGGATCACTAGTTTCCAGATAACGGATTCCATACGTGTATATGTGTGTGTTCTTAAGAAGCACTTTATGCAAACTCTTATGAACCAAACAAAGCATGTAACAGAAATGACCTAAACACTTCGACCATGTAGCTTATATAAAATTCTCTTATTGTTAAAAAGGAATAATTTGTAAAAAATATTGTAAAAAAATAAATAATATTAATCCCAAAGCACACAAAGGAAGGCAACACAAGGGGCCATTTATGACACTTGGGGTGCAAGTGCAATGCAAGAGCACTAAGGGGCACAAGTGAGCTCCCCTTAGCCTTCATCTACTAAGCACTTGCCCCTCCTCTTCACTGTTCTGTTCACTAAGTGCTTGATGAAAAATTCACTGATCAGTGACGAGCACAGTGTCAGGACACTGTGCATAATGCCTGCAGAGAAAAAGAAGTCACCTTTGGTTAATCCCAGCCCCCAATAGACTAGAACAGGCCAGACTAGAACAGGCCCCCACGTTCCAATCCCCAATCAGAAGTGTATATAAGGACCTTTATACAGTGTCGGAATGGCCCAAAGGGATACCAGGAAAACTCCCAGTGGGCCCAGGTGTCAGTGGGCCCTCTTGCTTCTGATCATTTGGCCTATTTCATGGCCATTATCAATTTCTATGAGAACAAAGAGGCGAAATAGATGGATTAATAGATTAAAGTATGTAAAGAAAAGAGACCAGGAGAATAGAGGTTGAGTGATGTGAGGAAGAATAATAGTACTGAGAGTGGGCCCCTGGTCTAAGGGTTTTGGGTGGGCCCCTGGTGTCCCAGTCTGACACTGTGTGGCCCCTGAGGTAGCAGTCCCAGTGGGCACAGGACCCCCAGTCCAACACTGCCTTTATATACAGGGTGATAGGGTATAAACAGGGTATATAGAGATGATATAAGCTGGAAGTAAAGGTGTCTGCTATAACTCTGGAGTCCAGGAAATGACAGTAACTTTGATTTCTCTCATTCCTGTAGTCCAGAAACAGCATATTCCTTGGGTACAGCAAAAGCTACTGGGAGTCTTTGCAAGATACTGTCTACTGATTCACAGAATCCAAAACAGATAAAACAAAGGCTGAATCTTGGAGTTTTCTCACATCTAACTTGTAGAAATTGATTAAGGTCTCCGGACTTGACTATGTAGCAGCTCTGCAAATCTTCTGTACAGAGACTTCTCTCCTGACTGCCCAGTGAGTGTCCATTTCCCGTATCAAGTGTTTACTTTTATACCATGTGGCATTTTTAAACCCAGCTCCCTATAGTAAAATGGAGGTACCTGCTGCTTCTGAATCATAAACATTACTGTTTATTAATCACAATTAACACTCAATCTTCAGGTGTAGGTCCTCGCAGATGTTGGAGGATGGGTATAATTGAACTGTACAGGTACAGTGGTTCTTAAACAAACTTTAACCCTTTATTAACCAAAAATCCTCATAGGAGTTTATATGAGAATCATTGCAGGAGATACAGGATACATTCAGTACTTTGCCCCTCAGGGTTAATCAGGTAACAAAGGATTAGATCTACTCAGGAGTGTCACCCCAAGCTTTCAAGAATTTTCCGCAAATAGAATCTATGGGAATTACTAACATCCCTATATCTGTACGCTCGGTCCCTACTTCTTGGCAGGTCTCTTCTGTGGAATTTCAGTCTGTTCATATAGCTAGCCCTGATGTTATCTATCACACCTAGGGGTAAATTTACTAAGCGGCAAAAATTCACCAGCGACAGGTTTACAGCCATTGCAACACTTCGCCACGTGAAAATTCGATCAGACAACACTAATTTGCTCAAATGCGAATTTGCGTCAAGGGCGCTGAACGCTGGAGAATTTTCACTATTGTTACTTCGGCAATGGGACGAAGTGAAGATGCGCTAGCGTTCAATTCTGCCTAGCACAATTTCGTTTGAGGTCTTCGCTCAGGCTAATTTGCATACTGCGGGAAATTTAAAGTTGAATGGACATATATGTTGCAGCAAATACATTACACATGTTCAGAGAACCTTAATAAAGAAAATAGAGTTGTTATAATGCCCTACACATGAGCCCACTGTATAGTTAATGTTCCATATGTTAGAAAATGTATGGGGTAACCCAGATACCCCAAAAAAAAATTTAAGGACTTCTGCAGGCTATCACTCTGAAAAAAAGAAAAGATGCTAGCGTTTTTTGGACTTAGAAACTTTTTCCACTAAAAAATATGATGTAAGTAACAGAGGATTGAGGAAGATCTATGCACTTCAGTGCACTTCACCTGGTCTGAGCTGGCGAAGGCAAGTCTGGCGAATGAGGTAACGTTTAGTATAATCCGCACCCTAGTGAATTTGTGGAGTATTTGCCTTGTGATAGAGTGCGAATGACCGCTAGCATCTATCTCCTTCGCTAGCAATAGTAATGCTGGCGAATCTTTGCCAGTGTTAGTCACTTCGCCCTTTAGTAAATCTGTCCCCTAGTGTGATCTATAACAGAGTATGTGCTAACACTTACTAGGCCTTACTTAACCTAGTTCCAGCTTTATTATACTTGCCTTCTCAGATGGAATCTTCTTAGGACTGTCAGAGCATATGGCTGCTTTGACCTATTTACTTTAGAACTGTGCCATCTACTGGACACTTATCCAACTACATGGGGCATAGCTAAATGCAGGATCAGGAAACAGTTCACACTCCTAACTGTATTTTAGGACCCAGTTTAGAAGTCTGTAACACTGAGAACTACCTGTTACATAAGAACTGGGTGGCTAATTTACCAGTTCCCTACATTTGTAAAGCCTTACCAGTGAAAATCTTGCCAAATGTGTTTTTTTTTGTAACTGTTTCCTCAGATACGCTAAGAATAATTATTTACTGAGACAAATAAAATGCTGATTAAACCTTTGGGATAAAGGCTGAGGCTGGATCTGTTCTTAGGAAGATATTATCTGGATAGACACTAAAGAGTTTTGACCAATACGTACTTGTAATTCATTTATTTGTCAAGCTGAGACAATGGTAATTTCAAATGCTGCTTTACCAACCCAGCTGATCATCTGACAACTTCTGCAAAGGTATGAATGGAGCGCCTAATAAAAGCTTTAAGTGCAGTAGGTAAGTCCCATGGAGACATAGAAATCTGACTTTTGGTTTTAGTTTTGCCATTGCCATGCATTGCAGAATCTCTACTGAAGCTCATCACTGAAAAGTCTTATGCCATTAGGGTTGATATTGCCGATATCTGAACTCTACTGAACCCCTTTCTTGAGCCAGCTTGTAAAACCAGTATGTCTGGTGTTTTGGGATTAGATGGATCTAATTGTCTCTCTTGATGTCATTCTGCATATCTATTCTAAATTCTAAGGAAGTTCTTAGACAAAAGAGTAGATCTTAATTTTTACAGAGCAACTTTGCCCATTTGTCAACATTTTGTCATCGAAGCGCCAAACCACACGTGCAGTTTCCAAATTGTTAAACGATCTAAATCTGATAATTAATGGACAAATTTCATTGTTGAAAGATGAAAATGTTTAAATCGGCCCAATCAATTTTCTGACCGATGATGGAAGAAAGATCAACAGATGTACACTGTTCAATGCACACCAACCTTACAATAATTAAAAGATTTGTTCGGATAGCACTGAAATTGGTGTTTACGTAAAGAAAATTAATTATGTTTATAGCCAGCTTAAATCTGCCCTTCTCAGTTTCCAAGCCCTCCAAGGAAGATCGGCCTGGGCCAAGATTGAAGGAATAGAGGGCACCAAATGCTGTTGGAAATGTAAAGCCTGTAAATATCAGTGATAGTGATCACACAAAGTAATGAAGTAGTAAAAGTAAAACGTTTTGTGATCTGTAACACAAGGCATGCAATTTATGTTGCAAGTTCCTGAAGGAGAGCAGGCGTGGAGCCAGCACAGGGGATGGAGCAGACTGCAGGTGGGGAGCCAGCACAGGGGAAGGACTGCTGGCTGTTACATAACCTTAAGTGTTTTGTGTAATCATAGACCCAAGGGCACGAAATGCGTGAGACTATGTATTAATTGTTGTGACCTGAAATAAAGTTCTCAGTTTTTTAACAAGCCTGTCTGTTGGATCTGTGAATCCCTGCCATTTTCTGTTTTTATTGGATACCTCCACTTTGAGCTGTAGGTCTGGGGCCTGTGCACCCAGACTCCACTTTTTACTGCTGAGATTACTAACTTAATTGCCTTACACTCGGAATTTGTTTTTCTCTTTAAATTCAGAGATTGGGAAACCTTGTACTTAATTGTGTGGTCCCTCCATTTATTGCTAAAACCCATTAGAGATAAAAAAAAAAATACTAACACAATTATTCTGATAACTATAAACTTTATAAAAGTAAAAAAAAATGAAGGCAATGATCATTTCATACAACAGAACAATATATGCAATTGGGGACACACAGAGCCTAGTTGACTAGAAGAGCACTAACTAATTGACTGGCTAACAAAGTAAATATAGTAACAGTCCCCACAAGGGATTCAGATGGACATGTTATTGTACAGACTTTGGCAAAAAGTTCTTTTTTGCATATAGTGAAAAAAAGGCTATATGGAACAGGTCAAATAGTGAATAACAGATAACACCATTATATTCTACAGAGCTTATCTGCTTTCTGCTGTTTAACCTGAGCCGTTTCTCATTTGAATGGCTGCCCCCATTGCTACAAAGCAGCTTATTTATATAAACAATAGTCATTTTTCTGAAGCAAGCAAATCAGTTTTACTAGTGCAGGCCAACACTGCATTAGATTTGTATCACTTTACAACACTTTAATTTTTTGATGTTACTGTTCCTTTGAGGTGTCCTCAATCAAGAACCTTTTTTGTAGTTGTGCCAATAGATTTCAATGGCAGTCTACTCATGGTCAGCGTTGTGCTACTAGCTCAGTAAGGGTATGGTGACTAGTGATGGGCGAACTTAATCGGCAGGCATGGATTTGCTGCAACAAAAAAATTGACGCTGGTCGACATTGTTGCACATCAAAATTATTTGGATACCCATTGACTTTAATGCATTTGGACAAAAGAGTCAAGCATATAAAAATATTGTTGCTTGTGTCAAAATAATTTTGATGTCCATTGTCCATTGACGGGACAGATTCGCCCATCACTAATGGTGACCTCGAGGGCATCTTGCAGCTTGGTAGGGAGTGGAAACACCTTTGCAATGTTCTCCTGGTTGAGATAAATAGGGGAAACTGTCCATCCTTAAACTGTGTCTCTTGTGAATGGCTGTGGGGGCCCCTTTATAGTTTCTGGTGGACCCTTTGACTGGGTACCAAATGCAAAATGCTGAAGGGTCAGTTCAGCCTAACAGTGGCATTCTGGAGGATTCCCAGAAGATTAGCATTCCCCATGCTGATCTTTTGTATCTGTTACAGAGCAATCCCCCATTTGTAACATTGCCTTATGTTGTTACAGGCCGGTGCAGGTGCTGCCCAGGCACATGACTGGAGGGAATATATACAGAGGGGCAAGTACTCCCTGATACCCTACAATCCCTTACCTATATAAAATAACAACGCAATATCATGATTAGATCTCCATATTAATCTGCTTACCATACCCAAGACACATCTTAATTCTCACCTTCTATTCACCTACATACCTGTAGCTTTGCATATGGGATTGTGAATTGGTCCCTTCAAATACTAGTTGTTTTTTTTTGCTGTGTGGTCAAAACTGTATGCTTGTAGAACCATGATCCCAGTATCACACTGTATTTGCAACCTGTTGCTAAGTTCCTGACATATATTTCCCTTTTCTTAGTTGAGAAATTTACTTTGTAACCGTATTCATAGCAAACATAACCTGTATTAAGTGCAAATCAATCATATGAACCAATAGTGTATTTTATCTGAGCATTGAAAACTTATTTTTTTTAAACAAACCACAAAATTATCAATCCAAGGCAAGTGGCAATGTATGGAATGTAGTGAACTTGTTTATCATATTGAGTTTCTCTCAAACTGTGTTAATTTCCTTTCCAGTGGTAGTTTATAAATGAATAAAAAGCTTGCTAATGAATGCCAAAGTAACAGGTGTTCTGTCTTACAAATAAGAACTTGGTGATAATGAATAAATTACTTTCTGATTACTGAAAAGTGTCATAATTATCTCAATGAGATGCAAAAAGCAGAACTGTCATTGTGGCCACTATCTCTTCCAAAAGTTGAATCTTAATGGAAAATGTTAACAGAAAGCAGTTCAGAACATTTAACACTGATAGTGTTAGAAGGTTTAATTTATTATGCTTTGTACATAGAATATATTGTACAGGGTCAAATTAAGGTTTAAATATTCAGGAGATGCACATTATTAGAAGGAATTTCCAATACTGGGGCTCATTTATCAACTGTGCTATTTTTAGACAGCTGCAAGTAGAACAATGAATGCACAAATTTGATAGCTGCCCAATTGGGTAACTGCCCACGGGCAAATTTTGCACAGTGTTGATAAATGTAATGAAAAGGTACAAAATTTCAGGCCCAGCTGGGGCTCTTTGGTTTCAAAGATAATTTCCCCTGTTCTCTTTCACATATGTTTTTTTCTGATACTCCTCACCTGATCCAATGAACCCTTTCTCTTTCCTTCAATTGATAGGAGATGTGTAGAAACTATGGAAAATGGTGTAAAGATGAATTTATGATTACCCAACAGCAGCCAATGTGCTGTGTAACTGTTCAGTTTTAATAAAGAAAACATGTACACAGAACTCTGCAGATGAGTACAAACAAGGCAGGCAAAAAACAAGTTCTTAAACAGGCCAAAAGGTCAGGGGCTGGCAGCAAAAGTCATGTCTGTAAAACAGGCCAAAGGTCAAGGGCAGGCAGAAGACTGGCAAAAAAAGGGCAAAGGTCAAAACCAGGAGTTCACATACTCGTGGGTATAGGGACAGGATTGGAGCATGACAGGAACAAGGTTACTGAATCAGGAACAGAAACACGGTTACAGGATCAATTTAGGAATTTAGACTTGGAGTCTGCAGGAAGGCCAATAATCCAACAAGGGGGAGTCTGAGAAACAGGCTTACATACCCCTTAAACAAGCAATTGCCCACAGCTGGATAGAGGGCATGCGTCAAGGAAGATGGACATGAAGGCAGTAAAACAGAAAGCAACCTGTCTGAGTATTGCTGCTGCCACACTGCCTCCTGTGGTTCAAGCTGACCTGTGAAGTTACTGACACATGGGGAGCTTATATAATATACAAAAAAAGTCAATTTATTGACCAAAACTTTTCATCATAGAATTTTGACCAAAGTATGCACTGAAATTCTTTACCATGTGCATTATTATTAGTGAATGTGCATTATTATTATCATCATTATTTCTAATGCTTCAGGCATGTTGACTACATTGATTTCATTGAAATAAGGTTAACGCTCATATAAAATAGATCTTACACAATCGGAATCTACACTAGAAGTTACTGGACCCACAACAAAATCTATTAAAGGCTCTCTATTCCGTAACCTTGGAGAAGATGATCAATTCACAAATATACTTTAAATGGGTGCATTAGTCGCAACCCTGACCAAAGCCTCTATGCTCCTGGGACACCCAGCAGTTCTTCTGCACCTAAAGAATTCTGGCATTTGTCAAATCGAACCTAGAGACTAATGGCTGTAAAATTACTTTCTTGGCATTGCAAGGGACAGATTAAGGGGCTAAGCTCAAAATAGCTATAAAGCTATTTCTTTATGCATACAGTATATGGTATAATAATAGAATACAGTTCCTAGAGTAAGATGCAGATTTTGCAGGAGAAATTCTTACAATTGCAATACATTGGTACCACTAAGGCTGGGGTGCCCAATAGGTAGATCGAGATCTACCAGTATACCTTTAGCTGGTGATCAGTAGATCTCAAGACATTGTCAACAAACAGCTCGTCTAAATCATCCTCCTATTTAATTCTTTTCATTGAAATATTTATTTCAATAAGGTTATATAAGAAATGGGTGTTAAATATAACATTATTCATTTTCTCATAAATCAGTATTTAAGTAATATTTTCCATGGAACAGAATGCTAACAATCCTATTACGGATGTAGATCATAATGGGAAAACATCACTAAAAGTAGACCCCGCTTTAGTAAAGTATGGGAACTCCTGCACCAAAGCAACACAAAGTATTTACTAAGGATGATACAGTCAGTTCAGCCTGGCTGGTAGGTATACATCCCAAGACAACACACAATTCAATGGATTCTATTACATTCCAAAAATATCCTATTAGAAGTTCCTTTTTTGTGCTATAAAGATGCCTCCCCCTGTTTGCTCTAGTAACTTTATGTATACATACAGTCAATCACAAGGATGTCCATCAGTTATCTAAGAAATGAGAGCCCTGTTTTGGCAAATTTGGACCACTGCACTTGGCCCACTGCTGTAATCTGCTGTCTAGAGACTCGAGTACAATGTATGACATTTGCTGACTTTCTGCGTTTCCCCATATTTCAGAATACATAAATACAGAAGAATAAACACAAAATGAAACATGACTCTTTGCAAATATGAAAAAAATGTGTTCCTGATGGTTGGTTTTATTATAAAGCAGACCTGTATTTCCTGTATAGCAATATCTTTGTGCCATGATGTCCCATTCTGCACTGCATTCATTCATTTTCATTACCAGTTCAGGCTAAACTACATGGAAGATTTTGTTGGACCCCAAATAGTCTGATCCTAAATTCCTGATTCCTGTAAATTGGATCGAATAATGTTGGATGGTGTATTTTGTTCATGCATCAACAAACAAAAGTCTGTATTTCAATTACACTCATATGACACAAAGCTTCTGTAGGATTTCCTACAATCCATGCTTGCTGGCTTGGGTACATGGCACATATAGTATTTTAACTGGAACAGTGCTCTCAGGGAAAACCATGGCAATCAAAACACCTTTGATTGTCTGTCATCTGAGTTGTGGCCAGTGCTGAAATTCACATTTGGATGTTATCTGAATTCAACACCAATGTCTGGTCATGGCAGCTAAAAGCAACTAAGGGTTGTCTTCTGCATTCTTACTTGACATCAGGGCCACCATCAGGGGGGCACAGGGGGTACATCTGTATCGGGCATCCGCCTAAAGGGAGACCCAGCTGCATGGCTGCCATCAGGGGGTAAATCTGTACCAGACCTAAATGGGGGCCTAGCTGTGCTGCCCTTGACAGGGCCGTGCTGCTGAAGTCCCGAAGATCAGAAGTCCTGAAGACCAGAACACCAAAGACCCGAAGCCGTGAATGGAGGCGATGCTGAGAAAAGACCCGGAGCAGCAAAGACCAAAAGTTGCGAACTGAGCCAAAGCCGGGAAAAGACTCGAACCCATGAAGTCCTGAAGCTGTGAACACTAATGTTTTTTTTTTTTTTAATTAAACTCCTGGCCACCAATGTATTGTTTTAACACTATATAGGCCCCTGGTCACCAATGTTTTTTTTAAAGACTTTTATGGGGTCACTAACGCCAATTTTTTTTAAACTTATAGAGGAGTTTACTGTTTTTACTGTGCCTTCTTACTGTGGTGAGGGGTTTGCCGGATCTGGGTTTTGGGGCTGGGTGGGACCAGGGGGCCCAGAAATTTTTGTTGTTTTGTGTTTGTCTAATGGCGGCCCTGCCTGACATCACCAGACAGTGAAAATGCCTGCTGATTCTAATCCGATTCTAACCCAATGCCCGATGGGCCCCTCTTAAAAAGAGGGGCCCATCAGGCATTTGCCCAAACTCACAGATTGCTAGTCCTGGCCTGCCAACATTGAATAATAATTATTAGATGCCATGCTGCTGTGAACTTTTTAGGGGAACTTTCCGTAATTTTGATCACCATACTGAATCTACTAAAAATGATTTAAACATTGCTTTGCCTCCAGTAATAATTAATTATATCTTAGATGGGATCAAATACAAGGTACTGTTTTATTATAACAATGGAAAATACAAATGTGGAAAGAGAGGTGTGGGATCAAGTCACATTAATTACTTTGTTGTAGAATGGTATAAATAAGTGTTTCTGATTGTATTTAGATACATGTACAATTATGGGATCTATTATGGAGATAGTAGGGCTCATTTACATCTGCAGAGGCAGTGGGCAACTTGTGCTTTTCACAGCAGTTAGTTTAATCTAAAACCACTTTCATTAAAAATGCTTGCTTCTAAATGCTCTCTTTGCTCTTCCATATAGTAGCGCTGAGCACCAATCAGTCCTTCCATTCTGAATTGAGCTCTGCTGTGACTATTGATGCACAGGGCTGTGCAAACCCTAGAGCAACTGTCACCTCCGGACCAGACACAGTTCCGCCTAAAGAATCGGGCACAGATATCATTTGCAAGCCAAACACATTCCTAATTATGAAATGTTTATGCATTGCACTAAAATGACTGCTTTGTCAAAGCTCTGTCTTTAATTGCCTGCACACATTTTAGGCAAAGGAGAGTTATTACACATGCTGCTAATGTGCACTAGATGGCAACAATGCATAACTACATAAACTTTGCTTTTTATTTCTTCCAACAATTGAAGAGTTACATATATAATTATTATTATCTTGTAGGGAAATGATTGAACATATGAACATAAGTTTTGTGCCTGTGGTGATATGAACAGTTTGCCAAACAAATTGAATGTTTTGCGGTCATGGAATATACAGTATGTATATATCAGTTCATTTAGTGGCTTCACCTAACAAAGAAAAAATTAGTGTGCACAGTTAAAGACGGTATTCTTAAATCTCAAAAAGTGATATTAGCAGTCCCTATAAAATCTCTTTAATCAACACATTGTACAAAAATATCTGACGTTTCAGTCCTTTGTAGGATCTTTCTCAAAACATTTTGTACAATGTCTTGATTAAAGAAATAAACAGATTTTACAGGCAGGTGTACGGCTATACTATGCTGACAACCCTACTTTCCCTTTTAGGCTATGGTCATAGGTAGGATCCTCACAAGTTGCAGCATGGTTTGCCTGACTACCGCTAATGACCTATAGCTTTATTAACTCTGCTGAAAAATATTGCTAATAAAAATATATATATCCCAATATTTTCTTGTAGAACAGCACCTAAAGCAAACAGAGAAAGCAAAAAAACAGGAACAAAATATGGTGTAGTATTTTTGATTATTCTTATAACACCCTTGTGCTGAAAAAAGAAGAAAAACAAAAGTATATATTTTGCTAGTATGAGTTCCCCTTTAAAGAAACTTTTTCTTCCTGTCCAAAAATGTGCACAGTTTAGATTTGGTGTTTTCCGGATCCTTCACCAAATTTTAGTAGAAATGCCTAATTACAAGATAATGTTGGTTATATCGCATGTAATGATAATTCCCAGTGTTCTCCTCTCCTCAGCCAGCCACTGTTAGACTCCAAGTTACGGATACAAAATATACATAGTGTAATACTGTTTTATTAAAAAATTAAGAACATTTAAAATTTCCAACTCACATTTGTTTGTATAGTTTTAATCACATATACACTGTAGGTACGTTTTTAGCGGTATCACCAGTTGGAATTCCAAGGAGGAGATTTTGCCAGGCGTCTCCCTCGTGGTGTCCCTCGTGATGTATATTTTGTATCCGTACCTTTGAGTCTAACAGTGGCTGGCGGAGCAGAGGAGGACACTGGGAATTATAATTACATGCAAAATATATACTTTTGCTTTTCTTCTTCTTTTTTCATCACAAGGGTGTTATAAGAATAATCAAACATACTACACCATATTTTGTTCCTGTTTTTTTTGCTTTCTCCGTTTGCTTTAGGCGTTGTTCTACAAGAAAATATTGGGATATATTTTTATTAGCAATAATTTTCTTTTTTGTGATGTTTTTGTATGCTGTGGAGAGACTGAAAAAGAATTGCAGGAGAGAGACATTCTAAACGGTTAACTATTTCCACATTTGTTGTATATTGTCGCACACTGCTGGTATTCTGCCTACTATGACCTGAGAATCTCTAACCTAGATGCAGTGAATCTCGTAGGGGTGTATTATTTAGCCGGGCAGTGTTACAGGACAAGAGATCTAAAACATAAAATTGCAACTGGCAAAGCTGTTCCATTATTTACACCCTGATAAGCAGCAATGTTATTGCAATTTTTTATTTCTTTATTTTTTCAGTTTATGTGAGTATATGGAGGGGTCAGTGCGTGTATGTATGTGCATTGGGTTTCATTTGGAGGGGCTGAAATTGAACTTGATGGACTTTGGTCTTTTTTCAGCCCAACATAACTATGTAACTATATATGTGTGCATGTATCAGTGGCCACCTGACTTGACTGTAGATCACTTGAAAACAGAAGTGAGGGACACAGGAAAAACCGAAAGAATGTGCTACATACACATAAATATTACAGCCACCAGACTACAGTGAAAAAGTACAACCATTGCATTTACATCACTGCCAGAAACTTAAGTATAATTTTTATAAAAAATAAAACAGACTCCCTCAATATATAAAGATATGAGATATTCCTATCTCACCCTTACTGTGACACATATGAAATATGATACCCTGGGGATATTTAAAGTTGGGATTGAAAAAATTACCCCTGAAGAAGCTTTTTTTGCTGATTTTGTATTTGATAGAAGGAAAACAATTAACTGTTTTACATACAATAAACAGATAAACGACACCAAGCTTTCTGTAAACATTATAACAACCCCAGAGCAGAGGAGGTTGATCATATTCACAACTAAAAACTAAAACTATTCAAGACCCAGATATCACTCTATTAACTATAAGAGTGCAGAACACTGGAAATATAATGCTCCAAGGAAATTAGCTGACTGAATTAATGTGAAATAATTTTTACCCCTTTTGGAAACCGACAAGCACTCTGAAGTTACAACCCCAACAAAAGAGAAACTGTTAGTCATAAATGAAGGTCATAAATGATTTGACCCCAGTGATAAGACATACTACATTAACAAATATTGCCTATCCATGCTAGAAAGAGATTTGATTCAGTTGATAAGGGATCTGTAGAAAACACAATGGGGCTCATTTATTAACACAGCGCAGCGCTAAAAAGAGCGCAGTGGCCTGACATTTGCCCAGCGCATGCGAGTATTTAATAATGTAGCGCACGATACCTTAACAGTGCGATTTGTGCGCTAATTTAGACACAGACAGGTGCGACGTGTGAAACTGCGTATCAGCTGTCGCAGTGCATATAATAAATTGTGCGCACAGGAAGATACCGCAAAGGTAAGGATTAGTTGTGCTCATGTATGAATGCGCTGCTTTAATTAGTTGCGTCACATATTGCGCATATTGCGTTCACTTAGACGCATCTGCATTTCTTTCTGTGCTAATATATGTTTGGTTGCAAAGGTGTTTAGCCTACCTGATACCCTTAAAGGAACCTTGGTCAATATAAACATGTTGGGTGGAAGGTGTGGTTAATATGCACTTTACAGGGGTTGTTCATCTTTGAGTAAACTTTGAGTTAACAAACATCCCCACCAACAGCAGCACCATTGTATTTGCCAGAACCCAGTTTAGCAGTGTGGCTCTGCACACATATATAAAATTCTCTTTTAAGCAACATGAAACGCAAAATGTGAATATACTAGCGCAGCTGGGCAGGAATGCGCATTTTGAAGAGCGTTACTATTACGCCACGAAGAGGCAGTCGTAAAAATTGTTGTGCTGTTGCCCGGGTGCAGTTTTGCACATATACAGACGCAAATATGCGACGGCCGCAGTGCAAGCGCATTGTAGCCACGCCCACAGCCACGCCCCTAACAACCACGGCATCGTTGCGACATAAATGCCCAATCTTTTGCGCAATGCGCATAAACAAAACCATCGCAAAAGCTCTGTGTTATGCGCAATATCACGCAAATATATTAGCGATCACGCTCGTGATGGCGCAGACAATCTTTTGCATCCACTTATGTGCTGCGCTGCTTTAATAAATGAGCCCCAATATGTTGATCATCTGGTGGAGGAAATAACAAGGAATAAAGCAGAAACACTAGGGACAGATACATGAAAAAACAGCAGACTCAACACCCTGTTAAAAGGAAAACAAACTTCTCAAAAAGCAGTTAAAACATGAGATAGATGAGTATGCAAACGGAATTGCAAAGCATGCTTTATGGCAGTGGGGTGCAGGGTCTTGGCATTAGGTCTTGCAATTCCCAGGCATCTATGAACTTGCAGAGGTCTGGTAATTGGCTGATCAAAGTGATAAAGAAGCTTAGCAACACAATGCTGTGCTGACGCATCTAGTTGAGATGCTGTGATGTTATGGACAGACTCCATCTCATTAACCTGTTCCCAGAAATGTCTCTTCAGCACACAGAAGCACCCTGTGGTTCTGCCAATCTCACCTCAGGCAGGCCCTTCTTGGAACACTGTGGGAGCATTGCAAGGCATACAACAGCTCATTTGTTTCAGATGCCTAGCCTTCTATAAATATGTTTTTTGGCCACATAATCTCTTGAAAGTTCAATTTCTGCTTTTCGCATTAGAATAAACCCAAACATTAAATGTTAGAATGAATTCTAAATATTTAGTAGTTGATTTTTTTTTAGCAAAGAGCAAACCAAATTCCTTCTTATAAGAATACATTTACAGGAAGTAAACTGGCTGGGCCCCAGTGAGCCATATAGTTAGTGGTAGGACAATCTAGCAACTCACCAGTCCACTGTTTAAGGAGCTAGGGCTAGAAGGTCCTATTGCTACAAAAATGAGAAAAGTCAATGGATGAGTATATTTCTACAATACATACTTCCAGCAGCCTCTGTGTATTCTCCAGGTAAAGTAGTGCAGTATACTCTCTCTCTCTCAGCTGGTCCCTTGAAGGAATAATGGAGGATTTTCAAGCTGAACTATAATTCTTAAAGTCATATATGGTGCCAGTAGTTCTTAAACAAAAACAATAGATTTGTTAAAGAACAGGAACTAAATAAAAATTGTTTCTCTTAGTGCACTGATGTAACTTCAATATATATCATTAGCATATCATAACAAAGTGTACTTACTCTCAGAAAGTATACAGTGGTGTTATAGAACAGTTCCTTAGGTTAAAGTAACAGCAATACCAACCAAATGATGTGTTTTAAATGCATTTACTGTATATATACTGTAATGTACTGTTACACTGAACTGGTAAAAAGGCTACAACTACAGTTTATACAGTATGAATAATCTACTGTGTAGCCATGGAGGCAACCATTCAGGTTCAATAGGGCAAAATGAACAAGCTTGCACAGCAGGTAAGAGATAAGCTGTTTTACGTATTTATAAATGAAGATAAACAGGAGACAGATGTTATTTTCTACAGGACTATAACATCTCTTATATGAACTAGGACATTTGACATGAATTAATTTATTTATAGGCGTTAATACAAACTGAAACAAACTTTAGGGGGGTTATTTATTGAACTCCGAATAGTAAAAACACAAAAAAATTATATTTTTGTTTACTATAAAATCAGAAATTTTTGTGAAAAAAAAACCTAGGATTTTTAGAGATTAGACGAGATACCCCAAGACTGAATGAATGAATACTCAACCGGCACAGGGAGGGGATTGTAAGTTAATGATTGATCATGGAAGTGGAAGCAAGGAGTGTGTGTGTGTGGGGGGGGTACTTAGCCTGGCCTGGAATGGAACAATAAAACTGCAAGCTGAGGTTTTTTTTTTTTTTTTAACAAACAAGCTAGCGGGCATTAAAGACAGATAGCAATGGGTTCCTCATAGAGGACATAAAGGACAAGATCTTCACCTTAAAGGAGAACTAAACTTAAAAAAGGATAATGACTAGAAATGTAATATTTTATATATTGAATTTATTGAACCAGCTTAAAGGTTCAGCATCTATATATCAGTAATGATCCAGGTCTTCAAAGTTGTCACTGGAGTTTCCCAACTTGGATTTTGATAGGACAACACTCACATATGATTTCAGCAGCTTTTGAGAAGCTAAGCTTAGGAGTTCATTGCAAATCATTAAAGGGCACCTGTAGGCCAAAAATATTTTCCCCAACCAAAGGTGTGGGCTCATAGAGCCCAGACTCTGGATGGGGGAACAATAGTTTTTATTTCATATTGGGCCCGTCAGCACTAGGACATTTGCACCGGGGGATGTGCAGAGCACATGCGCATAATGGGCTTCTGATGTCACGCATATGCATATAATGGGCAAGTTGCAGCATTCACTCATTATGGGCATGTGTGTACTCCAACATGGGCCAGTGTGGGTGTCCTATCTCTGGCGGGGTGCAATTTTATAAAAAAAAAAACTAACCAGAGTTCTGGGCTCTATTAGCTCAGACCTTTGGTTGGGAAAATATTTTCACCTAACAGGTGCCCGTTAACCCTTTCACTGCCAGCCGATTTGTACTTTTATTGCCAGACCATTTTGGACATTTTGGACATTTTCTGTTCTTTCACTTTAGAGACCTTTCCTGGGGGGGTCTTTTAGTATACCCAGGAAAACGATACACTATATTGTTTTTTTCTGGACAACCTAATCTTTCAAAATATGCTTTTGGTGTAATTTTGCTTCTGTAAAAAGATATAGGCTTCCAAGGGGCAGATTTATTAAGACTCAAATGGTAAATTTAAATTTGAATTTTCAATTTTTTTTGTGTCAAAACTTACAAATTCACAAATATGTTAATTGCCTTCCTGACATTTACATTTTTTTCAGAGGAAAACTTGATTCTAATTTGATTCAAATTTTTTGGTCGGGACTATTCGATTGAATATTAGATGTTCGAGTTTTTTTTATAAATGTACTCCCATTCGAGTTGTAAGTACATTCGTTAGATTTATTAGAATAAAAAAATTCACATAAATTTGAAATTAAACCTTTAATAAATAACTCCCTAATTGCCTAAAAAATCAAACAAATAATGTTTCCCATAATACAAACACATGATATCAGAAACATAATTTATATAAGTATATATAGTTTTATGCACAAGTATATATAGTTATATATATAGTAACTATCATCATCATCATCATCAAGATGTCAAGATACGCAGTGCTTTACTGCAGTTAAAGCAAACAGGCAATAAATGGTGGATAACAGACTATGTAAAATATATAATGAAGCAATAGAATTCTTAATGAATCAGATGGAAATTGAGCATAGGACTGGCCAGATTTGGGATGACTTTGACGTAGTTGGCCATCTTAAATATATCGCAATATATGGACAAACAAGCCCTGTTTTGTTTAAAGGGTAAGGCATTTTTCAGTAGCAGTATGCACAAAATGTCTCTGTCGTAAATATATTGATAATGGGTTGAGTGTCTATATGTATTTTGTGGTCACAGCCTCATTGCACCCCCCTAATGGTTTTAAAAATTAGTGGTGAGCACAACTTTCCCTTGTTTGTTATAGTTATATATAGTATATATAGTTTTATGGAGATTTCACACTTGTTTAAACAGTACAGTACCAAATTTCCAAAGCACTGCTCAACAAACCTGCATACTTCTGATTTCGATGCCAAACATTCCACTAACAGTAGGTTTACCCTAGAAAACTATACATTTTTGGAAAGAACAGATTCTGGTAAATCCAAAATGGGTACTCCAAAGTACCAAATTGCAATTCTCTCCTAAAGACAATTTGAGGAACAATTCCAAAAATCAAGTCAAAGATTCCATTTTGCAGTATCTTATGTCCTACATATCTTTAGGTACCAAGAAAAACACATGGCACTATAAAACAAGAGCTATTTATTGTAACAGGTGGATGCAGATCCAGGATCCAACTTTTGCAATAAATATCTCTTATTTTATCCGGAGTGCCGGCTAATTCAATTGCTGAGTGGATACATATACAGTTGGGACACTGGTGACTGAGCACCCAGAGCTTTGCGGAGCTGAGTGGAGGAGCACATTGTGTGCGGGTGAGCCTGTCTATTTGACGCCAAGGTAAAACACCCTAACTATGAATGCCAGGGGTCCACTGAACAGTTTGCTGCCCAATGTGCATAGGCTTACCTATGTACGTGGTATATGGGGGCCCTGAAATGAAGACATCTCACTTCTGTAATTCCAGATATCGCAAAATCAACACATTTACAGAATGTACAAAAGTACATTTACCCCAGAAAACCATATATTTTTGGAAAGTACACATTCCCCTTAACCAAAAAATGGTTAACATATCTGTTTACTCCAGAGTACCAAGCCGCAAAGCTTTCCTAAATTTGGTAATTTTGGTAACAGTTACAAAAATCACCTCAAAACTTTGCAGCATCTTTTCTCCTACATATCATTATATACCAAGGAATAATACTCTAAATATTAACACAGGGTCTCCACTAAACAGCTTGATGCACAATGTGTTTTGATTTACCTAAGTATGTGACATGTGGGGGGCCCCAAGATGAAAACATCCCCATTTTATCTGTCATTTCGGCTACTACAAAATCAACACATTTCCAGAATTCTATGAGGGCTAAAGCTACACCCCATAATGCCATATATGTTTATGTATATGTTCTGATGAATCCAAAATGGTTGATTTTGTCTTTCTACTCGAAACTACCAAACTGCAAAGCTAAGCTAAAGGCAGCGTTTTTGTACAATTTCTGAAAATCACCTAAAATATTGCAATTTGCCGCGTTTATCTCACCCACTTTCTTACATACAAAGCCAAATTGCCCTAAATAAGAATGGCATGGGTCTACTGAACAGTTTCATGCTTCTATAGAGTTAATCCCCTACCTTTCTTAAGTTCTCTTATCCCTTGTTATTGGGCCAAGCCCTTTATACTGGTTAAGTGTAACATCTTCACCTATTGGACAAAGAGTGTAATGACACTCCCCTGCCACACTGCTATATAGTGTTGTGCAGGGAGTGGCCTCTTCCTCTTTGGCTCCTGGTGTCTGTGCTGCTAGGTGTTTCCCATTGAGGCTGGGATCACCAAGGCCCCAGTAAAGCATTTACCCCAAAGGGACCTGTACCTTTGGTGCTGAAGTAGGGAACCAGGCTCTCCCGTGAATGAGGATTAGCTATCATTAGGGCAGATCTGTAATAGTCTCTCTCTAGGAGCACAAAGCACAAAGCACAAAGACACCCAGAAAACTGTATATTTTTTTAAAGGACACACTCTGATGAATCCAAAAATGGTTATTAGGTCTTTCTACTCCAAACTGCCAAACTGCAAAGCTACGTAAAAAGCAGTGATTTTTATGACCTTTCAGAAAAACTGCCTTTCTTACATCCAATAGAAAGCCACCCTAAATATGAATGTCATGAGTCTACAGTTTTTATGTCCAATATGCATAGATATACCAAAGCAGGGGGCATGTATGGACCCCAAATAAAAACAGTGCATATGGATTTTCTCGGCTGCCAATTCACCTTCTGTGAACAAAGCCCCCTGACTGTGTATTATGTGCAACAAGACCCGCTAACAGTGCAAAGACCCTTGAAAACCATATGTTTTTTGAAAGTACACATTCTGACGAATCCCAAATGGGTAATTATATCTTTCTGCTCCAAACTACTAAACTGCAAAGCTACACTACAGGAAGCAGTTTTTATGACATTTCTGAAAACCGCCTAAAAATATTGCAATTTACCACATTTATCTCACACAGTTTCTTAATACAATGAAAACCCACCTTAAATAAGATTGCCAAGGGTCTACTGAACAGTTTGATGCCTAATATGCATAGATATAACAAATCATGTGGCATACACAAACCCCAAATAACAAAAGTGCATATGAATTTTATTGACTGCCAATTTATCTTCTGTGAACAAAGCCCCCTGACTGTGTAATATGTGCCGCATGACCCCCTAACAGTGCAAAGACCCTTGTGCATATGAATCTTCTCAGCTGTAATGTATTATGTCTCGTAAGACCCCATAACTCTACAAAGACCCCCAAGAAACCATATATTTTTGAAAAGTGACAAATCAACAATGGTTAAATACATCTTTTTACACCAAACTACCAACTGCAAAGCTATGTTAAATACATTTAATGAACTTGAAATATACTAAATAAAATAGATACTGAAGTAAAATATAAAAACTGTTTGTGTATGCATGTGTGTATACTTGTAAAAGTTGTGTCACAGTGTGTGTGTGTGTGTGTGTGTGTGTGTGTGTGTGCATTCAAGTGTGCACATGTGTGCAAAAAAAGTTCCCCTCGCCCCCAAAAAGCCACAAATGCAGCAAAATGAAATCATTAAAAACATAAGGTGTATAAAAGTGTGTAAAAAAGGACCACTTACCATTGTTTGTAGCAGGAGGGCTCCTGGCAGCTATGGAGGGTCCCTGGAAGCATGGCCAGTTGTGATGTCACAGAGCAGCAGATCCAGGAAGTGGGTGGGTGGAGCTTAGGCAGGAGTAAGCAGCAGAAACAGATTGCACAGTGTCTGCTGCTTAAAGGTCACCCTGTGACAACTGCATGGCAGGGCCGACATGACACCACCTGTGGCTCATTGCCCAGGGTGCTGTCAACCCTACTAACCTTCATAAGCCTCTAATGCAGAGGAAACTGTCTCATACATATGTGTTCATACTGCTAAGCATGTATCTAATATGTGCTTGGCAGTTAGCACTTTTGACTGCTAGCACGTATAGGATTCATGCTTGGCAGGCAAAGCGTTAAGCAGAAAATGAGATTTGTCTGTAATATAATTTTTATTATTATTACATTCTCATACTAATTGTGCTGGTTTCTGAGCTACATGTACCAATAATTATTTACTTATCAGCTTTATATTTGACATTTATATTATATATATGGTATCTTGTGCGTGGGCCCCTAAGCTGTGTGTCATCCCCTAACTCAGTCACTGTACAACATTTCTGCCTTTCTTCCTAAATTAAGCTTTAGTTGTCCATGTACTGTTATACAACCACTTTGGAGTTAAACAATTATACAGACTGAAATAGTCTGGCAAGAATAACTAGAATTGTCTTCGAGCTTTAAATATTTGTTACAATAGTTTAATACTAAAAGGTATTACACAAAGCCTTTCCAATTCTATGTGTTATCTCTTGAAAAAATTGTTCTGTAACAAATAATGAAATAGTTATGCAGAAGGTTTCAGTGTTAAAGATCTGATGATGGGTGTGTCATGAAGTATATCAAATATTGTCTATTAAGTTTTCCAAAATAGCACATTTAATCACTTCAAAAGAAACCCTACTGCTAATGTCAGACTTAGCATTCTATAATGTCTTTGACATATTATGATTTACATTTTAATTCCATGCCTGGTCAGTTGTGTGTCAGGGATCCTGATAAAAAAACAATGCAAAAATACTTGCCAGACACGACTATTATAGGTTTCAATAGTTGTTGATTAATACTTTCTGAGCTTTATCTCTTTTAATCTTGTTTTGTGGAATCTGTAGATCTTTCCTTATACTCATGATTGACAAAGTGTTTTTGCTCCTTTGTAAAGAAAATCTTTTTTTTAACATATCCACGTTCTTATTTTTTTAATTTTAGTTAAACTTCTTGATATTTTTGATTAACAATGTGAACCGCTTCAAATGCAAAATAAATACATCTGGAGAAGTCCTATGAATTTTCATTTTAAGCCATAATGTGTATGGCAGGACTTGATATTTTTCTTGGAAATGTTACCAGGGACATTATGAGGAGCAACTAATAGATAGTTAACATATATTGAGAAACATAACACTGATTAATTAGTCAGGGAGTCAACCAGGTCTCCAACAGATAGTATGGAAACATTACCAGAAATTTAGGGGTGATTTTGGCAGTCATTCGAGAAACACTGCAAGTATTTATAGTCTAAAGATAATTACTATTATTTTTCAGATACATTTTTAAAGACCTCATTCTGTGAATGTCTATATTATATTTAATAATTTAATTAATATTGCTTTTCATTGAGATTCAATTGTTTGCCACATATTCTTGCACTGGGTAAATACTTATTTCCTATTAAATTTCTCCTGGATTCAGTTTTCAGTGTATCAAATATAATTATGTTTTAGTCATAGGTTTCATTATCTACATATTTTAAACATGTTTTCTGCACTCAGATGTATATACAGGTTGACATGCATTAAGTAACTTTGGCCTCGATTCAATTCAATGTGATATGTGATAAGTGGTGCTTTTTGCATGTTTGCAATTCATTTTGATGAGATATTTAGCATATGGTATTGCATTTGGAAGCTAAACAGAGTGAGGGTAGGCTTCTCTTAAAAAGTGCGTTTTAAGAGATCTTTTGAAAGCAGAAAGGTTGGGAGAAAGTCGGACAGACTGTGGGAGAGAATTCTACTGGAGGGTTGCAGCCCTTGCAAAGTCTTGAATGCAAGTATGTAAGGAGGTAATGAGAGAAGAGTTGAGGAGCAGGTCAGTAAAAGAGCGTAGTAAGTTGTTGGGTGAGTATCTAGAGATGAGTTCAGAGATGTAGTGAGGGACAGATTTATGAAGTGCTTTGAATGTCAGGGTCATAGAATTTTATTCGGAAAGGTAGTGGAAGCCAGTGTAGGGGTTGGCAGAGTGGCATGACAGATGAGGAGAGATTGCTGAGGCGCATAAGCCTGGTGATAGTGTTCATTATAGACTGAAGAGGTGACAGTCTCTGGCGGGGCAGGACAATTAATAGAGAGTTACAGTAGTCTAGATATGATATTATGAGAGAGTGAATAAGAACTTTTGTGGCATCTTGGGTGATAAATAATCAGATTTTGCACAAGATTTAATAAAAGATATGAGGATAGAAGGACAGTGAAGAATCTATGACAACCCCAAAGCCTGGGGAGATGGGGTGATAGTATAATTGTTAACTGCGTCTGGGATGTTATGGGTGTTAGTTGAGGGAAAGAGAACCATTTCCTAGTGATGGGCGAATTTATTCGCCAGGCGCGAATTTGCAGCGAATTTGCGCGATTTGCCGCCAGCGAATAAATTTGAGAAACGCCCGCGAAAATGCACCCAAAAAATGGGTGCCGGCGTCAAGAAACCGAATTTATGCGAATTTTCCAGCGAAACGGCACAAATTCGCACATCACTACCATTTCCATTTTAGAGAGGTTTAATTTAAGGTAATCTTGTGACATCCAAGTAGACATAATGGACAGGCAGGAGGAGACCCGAGTTAAGAGCTCTGGATTGAGATCAGGAGAGGAGAGATAGATCTGTGTATTGTCAGCATAGAGGTGAATTGGAAACCTTACAAGTTGATTTGTTTGCTGAGGGAGGAAGTATAGAGAGATAATAATATACAAAGCTTACTATTGACTTTGAGAGTTTGTCAGATTTTAGTGAGAGGATATTAGGACTATTACAATGATGGGTTAGGTTGCAAGATAAGGCATGTAGTGTGTAATCAACCTAATGTCTTTCAAAGCTAAAACCCATAAGGCCAAATTTTGCCATAAGACAGTAATCAAAATAATCAATCAGACAACATAATTCGTTTTTGAAAAAGGGTCATATTTACTAAAAATTCTTAGTAAAGAATTCTCCAGTAAAAATGCGGGCTCCCAAATCATTCTCATTTATGTCATAACACACTTTGCACCATTGCAAATTTGAAGGCCTACCACCAGTTGTCATAGTACACATGTATGGGCTTCTCCTGTAGGGAAATGCCCTGCAGGAAGCAAAACCAGTGTGAGTGAGTCCCTCCGTTTCATCAAAATGGGCTTCACTTGATTTACCCCAGAGGTCTGAAAACAAAATCAGTGCCAGAGAGATTCCCAGTGGTAGCCATACACATTTACAGGGCCTGCCACCAAGCACCAGATGGGGCCCCCATTGCCGCCACACCATTGCAAAATGGGTCGGCATTCCCATATAAGGGATAACACATTTTGCACCATTGCAAATTCCTCGGCCCACCACCAGACATTATAGTAGGTGTACTCCCTGACCCAGAAGTAAAACAAATGCCAGTGAGCACCTCAGTGGTTGCCATTAGAATAGGCTTTGTCTGGTTTACCCACAAGGCCGGAAAGCAAAATCATTGCCAGGTGGATTCCTAGTAGTTTGGCATGCACTAGTTAGTTACACCATTATATATTTTGTCTAAGTTTTTTATTTTACACAATTCCTTCTGTAGCAACTTTACATATAACTGTGTTTGTTACATGGATGTTATTCATTTGTGAGACAGATATTTTTTATTTGTTTATATGGTCAAAAATACTTATGTACCCTGAGAGACATTTGTTCTGTGTTCTAGGGATATTTTTGTACACATAATGTATTTGGCACAAACAACACCACATATTGTGGTTTTACAAAAATTAGACTAAATCCACACAACAGAGAAACAACAACTTTTTTTTACCCCCATAGGTACAGTATCTATCTTTCACGCTATAGAGCTGTTTCACATTAGGAAAATATGACTTTGACATGGAAATGTTATTTATCAAAGGTCAAGTTTTAGAGGTTTGTGAGGTTTTTATACCATGAACTCACAAATCTCTAATTTATGAAAAAACTTGAATCAGTGTAGTCGGGGTGAAAAACTCGAATACTCGAATTGATCGCGTTTTTGGCAAAAAAAAAAACCTTGAATCGCTCAAATTGATCACCAGTGAATTTGCCCAATTGAATTTAGCTTGATTGTTACAATGAAATTGCTTTCCCAAGAGTTAGAATAAAAGTTTTACTGTGTTAAAGAATGACATTTGAAGGATCACTGTGATTGTAATAAAATAATTATACAGTTCTTTTAAGTGGCAGTGAACACCTTGTGCAATAAAAAGTAAAGTAATGCATTGCGTTGTGCCAGTGGTCAGGTGCCATGGTTTGATTATACCTTTCCTTTCAATTTAAAGCAGGTAAATACGTTAAACATTATATTGCCCCATAAACAGAAACAAGCGGGGTACGGATATTACTTCAGTAGCTGCGCATCCCATATATAGCTATAGTGATAGAGTGTTGAAGCACCACAAATTTGTCATTTGTGCTATATTTTTAGGATAATTTGGACCCTGGCGACCAGATAGCTGCTGAAATTCCAAGCTGAAGAAAAAAAACAAATATTAAAAAAAGACCAATTGCAAATTGCTTCAGAATATCAAGTTAATTTTAACATGAACAACTCCTTTAAAGGGGATGTAAAAGCAAAAAAATAAAATCCAATATTTACTTTCTTTAATTAAAAAGAAACCTATCTCCAATATACTTTAATTAAAAAATGTGTACCATTTTTTTAAGAAACCTGACTGTATGCAGGGAGACTCTCCCTTCATTTACTTGCTCTAACTGCTGCCAATAGGAAACTTCAGATGGTCCCTAACTGCTCTGCAGGGAAAAGTTCATACTTCCAAACAGCAGGGGGAGCCCATCACCTTACTTCCCAGAACTCAAGCAGCTTTGTTTGTTTCCCTGTAGAACAGCCGATGACCTGAGTTCCCCTTTTTGACCCTACTTTTCTGTTCCACAGAGCTTACTTTAACCTTCATAGTTACTGCTTACCAGTCATTAGATAATGAAAGTAGCTAATGTAATACAACTGGTGGTAATTTGGGAACCCCTGAAAAACAATTCATAATTAATGATCATTTTAAATGACAAAGTATCTGGACCATTATTCCTCCTCACTACTCTGTAGTAAGACTCATTTGGGCTAGAGAATTAACATTTCCTGAAGCAGTCAAAAAAAACTCTGCATTACTAAGCTGTCCATAGTAAATAATGCAGTTACATTTTCTGCTTGGAGCCCTATATATCCTAAAAGCATAATTTCTAGAAATATGTATGCCACTTCTCTAGCTACTGTATCTGCTACACATTCTGTCAGGTTGTTTTATTTCTTTTAGTTCTTTTATCTTGTAATTGTGTCTTTTATATAAGACGCTTTAGTGTTTTTTTTGTAACTGAAGCACAGGTGAATCCTTAGACAAAATTCTCTTCATTCAATCTGTATTCCTCCTAAATAGTCCTCTAGCTATAACTTAAGTGTAATACAGTTCACATTTCCAGTCTGTACTTCAAAAGATACATGAGCCCTGTCATTTTATCATGCCTAATGATCTATATTTCAGTACAGTTTGTCAGCCAGTTGCCAAGAAGTAGGAGCCTGAATTAGACTTCCACTTAAGAAAACATCAAGATTCACAAATGTTGTACAGAAAGATATATATATAATATATAATAAAATATATTAATAAAAACGAGTGGACGATTGTGTACATTTATTTGAAAATATGTATGTCATTAAATTTAACAGGCAACTAACCCCAATCATATATCTGCCCTACTGCACCCCTAATTTTCTATAGAAGTTGATGCAATAAAGCCAATAGCACAAATGGCAGTTCTCCTGACCAAAATATAATTATAGATGTTAGATAATTCACTGATGAAAATGCTGATTTCCTGCACTATATCAGGCATCTTGCTGTTATCTTACATACAGAAATGCTATTTTGGTTTTATTACTCTGTGTATGGTCACAAAGGGCATAATTGTGAGAAAACTGGCACATTAAACACAACTATAAATCTATCCCACTGTGCCCCAAGTTTTCTAAATAAATTGAGGAAAAACCTAATAACACATGGAAAACAATTTACCAGTGCTGGTAATCAGCATTCTCATTGGTGAACTCTTTTATCCAGTGATGAGTGATTTTTTTTGCCAGCCATGGATTTGCGGCAAAAATTCTGCTTTTGGCTATCTGCAAATGTTTTCAGGAAAAGGCAGCAAAAATTTGCAGTGGAAAAATTCTCTGCAACAAAAAAGTTGTTCTGACAACTTTGTCACAGAGACAAAAAAAAAAATTGCCATAAGAAAAAACAACCATTGACTTTAATGCATCTGGACCAAAAAGTTGCCACAAGAAAAAATGCCCATTGACTTTAATGTATTTGGAGCAAGAAAATTTGTTGCGAGTGTAAAAAGTTGTTGCATGTAAAAAATTGTCACGTGTAAATTTTGTTTTACATTATTAAAGGGATACTGTCATGGTAAAACATGTTTTTTTTCAAAACACTTCAGTTAATAGTGCTGCTCCAGCAGACATCTGCACTTAAAACCATTTTCCAAAAAGCGAAGGGATTTTTTTATATTTAATTTTGACATCTGACATGGGGCTAGACATATTGCCAGTTTCCCAGGTGCCCCAGTCATGTGACTTGTGCTCTTATAAACTTCAGTTACTCTTTACTGTTACGTTGAGTAGGGGAAACAATAGCCTGTCAGAAAGCAGTTCCATAGTGCATCTTTCTCAAAGCATATGACCAGGCAAAATAAATTGAGTTTGTATTGTAGAGGGGACCAGTGCTCATTAGAACAAGGTTTCAACAAACAAGGAAATAAAAATAGAAAAAAGGGGGGAGAGAGTAATCCCAATAGAGTATGACTATGAAGATTTTCATTCATCCAGGTCATAGTATATCTAGTATAGGTCAATCTAAAAACAACTGGACTTGCTGAGTAATCAATGAAGACGTTTCACTACTCATCCGAGCAGCTTCTTCAGTTCAACGTGGTATTCTGTCAAATTTTTATGGTGTAGCTTTTATTTCTAAATTACACTGTTTACACTGCATGTAATTCATGCTAGAATATAAAATTTAATTTCTGAACCAACAAGTGTATTTTTTTTGCTGTAATATTGGTGTGTAGGCAGCCATCTCAGGTCATTTTGCTTGGTCATGTGCTTTCAGAAAGAGCCAGCACTTTAGGATGGAACTGCTTTCTGGCAGGCTATTGTTTCTCCAACTCAATGTAACTGAATGTGCCACAGTGGGACCTGGATTTTACTATTGAGTGCTGTTCTCAGATTTACCAGGGAGCTGCTATCTGTGTTAGAGAGCTGTATCTGGTTACCTTCCCATTGTTCTGTTGTTCGGCTGCTGAGGGGAAGGGGATGGGGTGATATCACTCCAACTTGCAGTACAGCAGTAAAGAGTGACTGAAGTTTTTCAGAGCACAAGTCATATGGCTGGGGGCAGCTGGGAAACATATGGGAGACAATATGTATAGCCCCATGTCAGATTTCAAAACTAAAATTTACTGTAATCATAATAACAAAGTATGGGATCTATTAATATTTCTGGATAAGGGATTATAAAAAAACAACATAATTTCTTCTTTAAAAATTGTGTTTTAGCTGCTAAAGGTATTCTGCGATATGTTATAATTAATTGACATACTAGGGTCTGGAAGGCATGAAGCATATTCTGTCTAAAATCTGTTATTTTGTAAATATCCTGTACTAGAGGTTTTTACTGGTAACCAAGCAGTAGAGCAAAACAATGTTAAATATCCTGACATTAAAGTCCAATTTTAATTTTTCTAAGAAATGTTCCAATTAGAGGCTTGCTAGACAATATTTATACACGTGTTTCTCAGATTTTGTTGGATGTTTTGGGAATAGGTAACAGAATAATACTGTATATGTAATTACTAATATCAAGCAATATTATATACAATATCTACACTGAAATTAAGATTTGTGATACATATGGATCAAAATGCAATAGGGCACATGTACATCCACAAGCACAGTGAGCAAATTTCAATTTCAAGCGGCATGTGTTGCCATTGCCACGTTTTTTCCCCATAATGCTGATTTTTCCTCCAGAATTTTTGGAGAAATGCTCTAAACACAATTGTACTGCGCCCATTGCAGTTGTGTCAGAGCGCCAAAATTAACACAACTGCACATATGCATCATCGCAAATCAGGCACAGTTGCAGTGAATGTTTTCAAAGTCTGCCTAGTTTAATTTACGGTGTCCATTGTCATCATATGTGCCCTATTCTTTAGGCACAACTCAGCTGTAATGACTGAGGTAGGAAGAGAATGAATTTCTGATACAAGCTTTGAATTATTTACTCAATTCAAACTATTTCGTGTTTGATGGCTTTTATTTACAGAAGCATGTCATGATATATTGCTTCACTGGACGGAAGTAGTGATGGGCAAATTTCCGGCGAATATGTATGATTCACCGCCGGCGAATAAATTCGTGAAACGCCCGTAAAAATTTGCTGGCAAAAATTCGCCGCCGTCAAGAAAAATTGATGCCTGTGTAGAAAAAAATGTATGCTGGCGTAAAGAAAGATGCAGGGGTTGAAAAAACGCCAGCGCCGTTTCAAGAATTTTTTCGCTGTTTCATGAATTTTGCGGGAAACTCACAATTTTTCGGTGAAGCGAAACGGCACAAATTCGCCCATCACTAGACGGAAGCAGTGGTTATAGGTTGATCAAACTGAATCTATCATTATGTTGTGTTGCATAGATAGATAGATAGATAGATGATAGATAGATAGATAGATAGATAGATAGATAGATAGATAGATAGATAGATAGATAGATAGAATAAAAGAAAGGAATGAGCAGTCTAATACATAGAACACTGCTGCACTGGGGATATATCCCACTGACTGTCTAACTAACACAGTCCTTTTATAATCATAGCCAAATCAACTCCAGAAAGAATTACACAAGACACATTTCAGTTCAAATGAAATGTCTCTTCCCGACAGCTCTTATTTCCCCCAGTTAGTGCTACCTTTACCAAAAGTACCTCTCCCTTTGGACACTTAGTAACTGTTCCCACATGGCAGGTGCACAAACAAAACCTGTCCTCACACAGGGACCCCCCCACTTGTATCCTTGCCAATATCTTCCATTGGGTGGCTCACTCACCGGGGTGCTCTCAGAGGCAGTCACGCTGGAGATTACAGACAGCTCTGCAACAGGGTCAATCTCAGTAGTAGCCCTTTTCACCTCATGAGTCTCTAGCAGCTTGGCAGGGAACATATATCAACTCTGCCCTGGGGTATCCATGTGGTCTTCTAACTCCTGGAACAGTCTCAAACTCCCTTCTTGCTGGACAAACACAGTCCCAGTCCTAAGAGCTTCTGGCCCAACTCCAACATGTATGAGCACACCCCAAGCCTCACATAAATCCTTTGCCAGGCAGCTCCCTTACTTTCTTTGCTACCTTGGAGCTCCAGACATCTGTCTCTAGTTAAGCTCCTAAATGATTATCAGAGTCTTGGTAATCCCTGAGCCCACCAAGGGCCTCACCACCAATGTGACTTCTCTTCATAGCCTGGGGCCTCTGCTGCAAGAACCGCAGCTAAAATAAGTAGCTCCATCCAGAAGTGAATATGGAAGAACTGAGCTCTGAACACATGGCAGCTCGGCTTTATAATGAAATGATCCAACAGTCCAAATCTTGAATCTGCCAGGGTGCACTGCACTGGGGAGAAGGACTCACTTTCTCTCCCATATCAAATTTAGGTCCAATGCTTAGCTGGCCACAGCAGGGGATTTTCAGACCATAGGGGAGCTTAACCCTGTGGATCCCTACAGGATCCCTACAGATCCTCTGTACATTACTTAACAGAGAGATGACTAAAGGGATACTGGTGATACTTTTGCATCAACATTTGAGTTTTGGCCACCTACTACCTAGAGAAATCCAGGGGGTACAGCAGAATAGTTTTACAAATGGTTTAGATCACTTTTAATTACCAATGTAGGGTTAAGAATATCAGTCATTTCGGTGTTATCTTACTTGCTAAGATTACTGGGTAATATCCTGCTTGTATTTCACTGTAATCAAATCTCTATTAGAAACTGGAACATTTTTAATGCCTTGAGCACAATAGTAAAAAGCCAAATAGATATATAGAGGTGCAAACAAAGCAGATGGGATTCTCAATGGAGCATTGGAGGACTGTGTTTTATTGTGCATTTTTGTTGTGTTTTGTTAACCAAACTGCTCCCATCATTGCCTTTGACATATGACAAGAAATGCTTGGTAATAATCATAGGATATTCAGTAGGATGTACTATATACATGATGAAATGTTTTTTTGCGGCCTTTCACCACTATATGTGAAAAATGGAAGAACGATTTCTGCTAATGATCAACTTATCTATCCCTAAATATCTATATCTCCATAAACGCTAACAAACATTAAAACAGAAACACATCTTATATCCACATTCACACTTATAAGCAGATCTTATAACATACAGTAAGCTTTCTAGACAAGTTTGAGCCTCAAGATATACAGTACAAACAAAAATTAGAGCATACATTTTGCCCAAAAGGCACATGGTAAGTCATTGCATATCTGGATTTGCTTCTCAGAGATGCTGTTCAAAAATATGGAAATATGCAAATCAGTTGAATCACTCAGCAGTAGTGTGGAGGAAATTTTCAGCTACAAAGATCTTAATATATGTAATTTGACTGTATTAGACAGAAAGGGTAGGAGCAGAGAAAGCGTGAACCACATCAAGCGTTTACATTTTATCCTACATTACTAAAATGGTTTTGACCTAATTTTGTTACTACTTTTAGAAATGTAAATATGTAATTACTGAGCACATATTATTGTTAGTGCTAACCATTTTTATTGCTTTAAATATTATAATAGTATATTTATAAACACTTTGTATTCTCAAATAGTGTACACAATGCGTTAAATGCAGTTGAGATTTCTAATTGTACAGTATAGTTATTATAATCAAATATATAGTAGCTGTAGTAGCTGATGATCAAACTGCAGTTACCAGCATGTCTTGAGTTGAAAGGGATACTAACCCAAACATTAATCTGTCCCACTCTAGCCCCTAGATCTCTACAGAAGTTGAAGATTTAATTTCTCATTGAAACTTTCAACCAATGAGAATTCTACTAACTGAAAACTCAATTATAGATGCAAGCTAATTCACAAATGAGAATGCTGATTACTTACACTGTCAGGCATCTTGCTGACATGTTACATACAGTGATTATTATGACATATTAGCTTAATTATATTAGAATGTAATCAAATATGTTCTGTGCCTAAAGGAACACCAAACCTACTATACTGCAGTGCACAACCGCGCTCTGCTCAGTTGTTTGTGGACTCAAAAACATATAGCTGGGAGCTATAGTCTAGCAACACATGCATGGTATCCTTAAAGCTATAAAACTTCCCCCCACGGACCAATCAGCATGCAGACTATTCAACTCACAATATACTGTATGTGAACAATATGAAAATCATGTTACAAGGTTGATTAGTAATTAATTCATATGGCAGCTCAGAAAGTTTAGATTCTTAGCAGCTGCCCAGAACACACAAAGCATGTGCATGTTACTGACTCCACTAACAAAATCCAAGATGGCGAGCTCCTCTGACAACTTTGAAGGTTTCAGTTGTTACAGAGATGCTGAACCTTTAGGATGGTGCTTTAAGCTCAGTATAAAAAATATGACACTTCTAGACACATTTTTTAGGGTTTTGTTCATCTTTAAATACCAAAGTAATGCAAACATCAATAACTGACATGTTTTCTTACTCTTACATTTGAAATATAATTTAATCTATAATGAAGCATTGTGATCATTATACAAATATGGTTTTTACTATTCAAATATGAAAAATAGACTTATCACAAGAAAACCTCTGCATGGTAAAAATGCCAAAGGATTGCCTTGTCACAGAAATTATTAATGTAGTCATAATTTATAGTTCAGTCCATGCATACCTAATATGGGGAGAGGTTAACACCATTGCAAATGTAGGAAGGTGCTTTGTGTTTGGCACCAGTGAACTTTAAAATACAATTGAATTTTCCAAATAACTTCTCATTAAAGGCCACTGCATAATCAAATAAATAGTAATGGTTTGAACAGTTTGTCTCGAATGTAGTTTTACTAAAACATTTGTGCCAAGTGGCATGCAAATCTTCTGTAAAGTCTCCTATTGCTTTTTCCACAGTAAATAATCTGAACTTAAAGCAATATTGCACAATAAAGCTTTTCTCCAGGGCCAGGGCTGCTTTAAAATACAATGGCCATTGCACTAAAGCATGCTAAATTGTAGTTAAACTTGAGTTAAAGTACAGGTTGAAAAGTGGAAGTCAATTTACCTGAAATCAAATAAAGATCTGTTAACTCTACAGTTACAAAAAAGTCCCTACTACTAATACAATAGAATTACTGGGAAACAACATAGCTGATGACATTGATCTCTGTAGGGTGTTTTTAAAGGAGATATAGCAGCATTCATATTATTTGATTTATTAATTTATGGAAAAATAAAGCAAGAATTTCCTTTATAAAAAAGTGTTAAGAGTACATTTATAGCTCTGTGGAAAGCTATTAATTACAGCAAATTTGGCACCCATGAATTTTCTCCAATTGCATTTTCTTCTTGTGCAGCTTTTAGGGCTATGCCACACAGGACAAATCCAAACAAATCTGACCCTGCCTGTGACAGTTAATGCTCGTATATTTATTTGCCAAACGATAATCGTCAGATGCTGTCAAAGCAATTACCATGGAAGTCAATAAAACCCCGCAGGCCATCTTTGTATTTTTTGTTGCCATTATCAGTAACCCCATCAACCAGGTAGCATTTTGAATTGTGGGTCAGAAATAGACAGAAGAAGAAGGCTAAAATATGGACAACCACAAAAAAAAATGTAAAAAAAGACCAAGTGAAAATTCTATAGTATGTTAAAATATTCTACTTTCTATCATCCTGTAATATTATTAGCAAAACTATTAACTGCTGTATTCAATAGTGATGGGCAAATTTGCGCCGTTTCGCTTCGGCGAAAAATTATGGAAACTGCGCCGTTTTTTTACGGCGGCTGCCGTTTTTGACTCTGGCGAAATTTTTTTTTGACGCCGACGAATTTTTTCGGGCTAATTTTCACGAATTTATTCGCTGGGGGAAAAACGCGCAAATTTGCCGTATTCAACCTTTTGCAATGTATGTTACTATGCTGTCCAATCATATTGTTTAACTGTATAGCTATTTAGTGTCATTCTCTGTTGCCAGAGCTTTCAATTACCATTATTATTCTATTTATACTGTATTGTGCTATCTCACAGCTAGCTCAATGACCAAGGGCTTCCTGCGGTATTCCATGTTGAGGTATGGTGGCAGGGGTAGAACTACAATTGAAGCAGATCCAGCAATAGCAAGGGGGCAGGAGTGTAAGGGGCCCAGAAAGGTCAAAATCAATGATCAACTTTCATATAAAGGTATGGGATCCGTTATCTGGAAACCCATCATCCAGAAAGTCTATGGAGTCTCATAGACTTCATTATGATGAAATAATTAAAATTTTTAAAAATGATTTCCTTTTTCTCTGTAATAATAAAACAGTACCTTGCACTTCATCCTAACTAAGATATAATTAATGCTTGTTGGAAGCAAAACCAGCCTATTGGGTTTATATAATTTTTAAGTGATTTTCTTGTAGACTTAAACGATGACATTCCAAATTACAAAAAGATCTGCTGTCCAGAAAACCCCAGATGACAAGCATTCTGGATAACAGGTACCATACCTGTATTTTGGTACAATAGATCAACTTACCAATGTTTTGGGGCCGCAACTCGAATTTTCTGTGGGGCCCAGCAACAACTACAGTATGCCACTGTATGGTGACATTGGTTTGGTGCTCCCTTTGACCCATAACACCTCTAAAATATAGAAAAATAATTTCAGAATGAATAATGATTAACTTTTATCTGAAATGAAAGCATATTTTCTCTCTGATGGCGCTGGTATCCAATAATGTTTTCTGCTATCAGTGTTATTATTCAAGGACATTCTACTGACAAAATCTGTAAATGTTAGAAATGCATTTATTTTCTAAGTCTTCATTGTATTTCCATTAAAGGAATTTACAGAGAGGGATCTGAGAAGTGATACTTTTCTGTCTGCCAGATGCTATATTTATTTGTTGTGTAACATATGAGCTGTTTACCAGCTCTTACTTCCTGTTTACCACAAGCTGTTTGGCTAATGGGGAAGCCTTTATAAAATCTGCTAGACCAATTAGATTGATTAAGCGTCTAATTGAGCCACCTGTGCTAAAGTGTCAATGGCTGCAATATCAAGGCTGCTGGAAGAATTCTTATGTCTGGTTGAAATAAAATTGGGGAAAATAAAAAAAAAAGTGGTGATATTTAGACAAATTAAAAGTGGAGATAGATTTGTTGCATTTGCCACCATATTCACAAACCTCCACTTCTGTGAAATTGACCTCTAAACAAACAGTTTCAGAATTTCTCTTTCAAACAATATTTTAATAAATCTATTAGTCTGCCATCAAATCAAGTCTTACATGTTCATGAAACAACTTTGTAATAATGATGTTGCCAGCAGAATCATGATGCATTTCAGTGTTAGGGGTATAATGAGGGGGTCATTTTATTTTACATAGGAAAATGATACATCATGTTTTTCGGGATCATCTGGTCTCTCTAAGTATTACTGTTTGTACAATACATGTCTGTATTGTGATATAAGGGTTTAAAAAACAAAAAATTTCCACTTTGCATAATATAAAGACGTGCACTTGTGGACCAATTCTAGGTAACAGGAGGACTTCATGAACCTTTTCCTTAGCCCTTTAACAAAGGTGCATTTAAGTACTACTTAGAGGGTGTTCACTGCCCTCGTACAGTAGGTAACAAAGTGCCCCTTGTTAATTTCTATGGCTTTATGCCACTGAACTGTGCATGGACATATCAAATTCTTCTGGTTCTGTTGTACTGGTATCATTACATTACTAGAGAGTCACTATTATCTCAGTATTATTTATTGTCCTGTTACTAACTTCATTTTAGAAAACCCAATTCAGAGTTCTTTCAGCATCTCCATTTTCACCAAAAGAGTCCTCACAACATAGGCATCAGAAACTGGTTTTGGCAGGGGGGCCAGGACAAAGAGCACAGGCGGCGCACGTTGTGTTTTTGTTTGGTCACACCACCTTTTGGCCACTCCATTAGGACTCCACCAACTTTCCTGTGTGCTTTCACTGAATTTTCAGGGAAATCAAACCAAAGCAGTGGGGCAAAATTTGCTTAAAGTCTGGCACTGCAGGGATGGGATAGTAACACCACATGTACAATTTTAACTGAGAGCTGTGACTGCTGGCACTACAAGCACATTATGGGGAAAGGGGGAAAATATTCTGGCACCTTAAGTACATTACATGCAGACACTGTGAGGTACTCACAGGCACCACAAGCACTATAAAGAACATTATATAGTAAGAAGCAGAGGGCACTGGCACACCAAATACATACATAGAGAGCAATGGAAAATGGCACCACAAGCAATAAGATATAGAGAATACTGGCAGGCCTCGCACAAAATAAAATAAAACCAAGTATAATAATGCATTATATAGTAAGAATCAGTGAGCACAGGCACACCAAGCCTATTATAAGTTGTAGCACCTCCCCATGAACTGCCTCACTCTATTGCTCTGCCAAAATGCAAGTTATGAGGGACTGTAGGCCTGGAGCACGGTGTAACCTGTAGTAGGGAAAGCCATGCTGTGACAGCATTAGTAATGTGAAAAATTCAAATATCTCTCACTAAATGGATACCTTTTCTGCTAGTTAGGCAACACTGTTATATTATAATGGGGCAGTTATACAAATTATCCTATCCCACTGCACCAGCATAATAATTATATATAAACATTGTAATTTAGGTTGAAAAAAGATGTCTAGCCTTTTGGCCTCAGTAAAACCTGTCTAACTTATAGCTGATACAAAGGAAGGAGAACAACCTCTTCTAAAGCTTCTCCAATTTGCTTCAAAAATTTCCCATGACTCCAAGATGCAATTGAACCATTTTCTGGATTATCTTTGTACTTAGATCTTTAACCCTGTAATTTCTGTAAACCCTCTGCCTAGAAAGCAGGATGGCACTGTAGAAATGCCATGTATAAATACCCCTAGAACTCATAGCAGAATGGCAACTTAATTTATAAATCCCCCAGAATTCACAGCATAATTGCAACTTCATTTAAAAATACCCCCAAAATTCATAGCAGAATAGCAATTCCATGTATCAAGTTGGCACTATGGCAATGCCATGTATAAATACCCCCAGAATTCATGGCAGGATGGCAGAGTGGCAATTACATGTATAAATACTCCCAGAATTTATTGCAGGATGGCACTGTGGCAATTCCATGTATAAATACCCCCAGAATTTATGGCAGGATGGCACTGTGGCAATGTAAAAAAAATACAATTCGGTAGTAAAATGTTTGGGGGGCTGTGGCCCCTGTCTCCTCCCCAGTTCTGACACCTATTCCTCATGATGATCTTCTTTTTCAAAATCAGACACAGTAGAATCATTTTCATTCTTCTTCATCTCTAGAGGTAGAAAATTAACTGGTAGTATTAAATTGAGATGAACTACCTAAATATTTCCAGACTTTGGATCAGGTACAGAAACATGTGTATTTTGGGATTGGCATTGACAACTTCAAAAACTGTATACTCCCAAACATCAGCTAGTTTACGTTTTCCTCGTTCTTTTCTGTTTACAAGTAGAACGTAATCACCAATACTAATTTGCAAACCTTTGACTTTTTGGTTGTATTTCCTTGCTTGCTTATTTTGTGCTTCAGTAGAATGTATCTGTGCTACTTATTGCTTCCTGCAAAAAATGTTTCTATGGATGCAACAAATTCATCATGACTTGTAACTGTTTCACTGTACACCCTTTGTTGTGATGTCTGTACATACAGATGCAATGCGAGAGAGAGAGAGAGAGAGAGAGAGAGAGAGAGAGAGAGAAATTCTTAGGTGAAACAAAAGCACTTGACATTCCATACTCTTATTGGAAGTATATGCTGTTGAACAATGACCAGACAGGGGTATAAGTCACTAGGAGGACAATGTAAACCTGAAACTCAGCAGCTATTGCAACTACAACTCCCAGAATCCTTGTGTGACTCAGACTGGAAAAGGCTGCTGGGAAATGCAGTTTATAGTTATCTGGCTGAGCCTTGCGGCAAGGCCACAGGTAGGGCTAATTACAGCCGACTTGTGGCCCTGCGGTTACTGCCCCCTCCCCCCCAGTAAGGCCTGTAGCAGTTACTCACATGGGCTCCAGTATTGCGATACAACTGCTCCTCTTTTGCGATACAACTGCTACTCATACTGCTGGCCTCTGTGTAGTTTCCCTAGCAGGTTCCAGTAATGGCGAAGAGATGGGGGCAGGGGCGGGAGCAATTATCCTGTGAAATCCTGTCCGATGGTCCCCTCTGTAACACCGGATCAAGTCCCCTAACCAAGCGCCGTACAATTTAGCAGGCCCCACGGTGAGCCGGAAGACAGACACCTTTAGCCAATAATCTGGCGAGCTAAGGCGAGACTACCAATTGGTGCGCTGTGTGGGCGGAGCTGGGAGGAGCGTGCATGGGAAGCTGTATGCCGCTTCTACATGGAGAATGTGAGAGAGAGAAAGAGAGAGAGATGTGTCCATGAAGCCGGTTTTACTGTTTAATCCAGCCCTAGCTGCGGGCAATTACACATCGGCGCCCATACTTTGGAAACTCAATGGAAAGGTCAAGTATGGGCGCATGCCCATTTACAGAACAAACACTATAATGCAGGGAAAATGGCTGCCCTGCGGGTCACAGGAGGACATTGCATGAGTGCATTGATTGTGATTGTGCACACTGACTCGAGTATAAGCCGAGGTACACTTTTTCAGCACATTTTGGATGCTGAAAAACTCGGCTTATACTCGAGTATATACGGTATTACCTTTTCCCATAAATCATATTTTTGTTCAGGTTTCACACTGTCTATAGATGGTAATTGTTACACCCAGAATGTTCCGATTTTCGTTCCCCAATCAATAACCTTAAACAGAGTAAAAACATAGTTAAAGGAAAACTATACCCCCCAAACAATGTAGGTCTCTATTAAAAGATACTGAGTAAAACAGCTCATGTGTAAAACCCTGCTTCATGTAAATGAACCGTTATCATAATAATATACTTTTTTAGTAGTATGTGCCATTGGATAATCATAAATAGAAAATTGCCATTTTAAAAAATAAGGGCCGCCCCTTGAGATCGTACGATTCACTGTGCACACATACAAACCACATGTAAGGTCACATGAGCCAATTAACAGAATTCTGCCTTTTGCTTCCTCACTTCTTCCTGTTACAGTTAGTGTTGTAGTATTTCTGGTCAGGTGATCTCTGAGGCAGCACAGATAGAGTCACAAAATGGTGGTTCAAGGCAAGAGATGTAAAAGGGGCAATATTTATGTAAATATATATTCCAGTTTGGAACGATTCTTTAATACGTCATTCAATTTGATATAAACTATCTGTTGCTTAAGTATTCATTTTGGGGGTATAGTTTTCCTTTAATTGTAATCCAACAACAGTAAATCATTTCAATGTCTACATCTTTACTGGTAAATAAACTTGGTGGGGGTATAATCTCTATTCAAACCCCTTGGCCAGATTGTTTCCAACCTATTAATCCATTGCATTTCAAGTTTCTGTAAAAGTGCCATCCCATTACCCCCTCTTCTAGGCTGTTCAACAGAGTCAATTACTTGGAATTTGAACTGGCTTACTGAATGGCCCGCCTGCTGAAAATGGGCTGGAACAGGTAATGTTGTTACGCCTATACATATGCTGGACTTATGTTTAGATATCCTGTCTTTGATCCTCTGAGTTGTTTCCCCCACGTATAATAGCCCACAGGGGCATTTAAGTAGGTAAATGACGAATGTAGATTCACACGTATAATATTGTCTGATGTTATATTTTTTACCTGAATGTGGGTGATGGAAAATACTTCCCTTAATCACTGAATTGCATTGCACACATTGTAAGCATGGTGACTATGAAGATTTTCATTCATCCAGGTCATGGTATATCTAGTATAGGTCAATCTAAAAACAACTGGACTTGCTGAGTAATCAATGAAGACGTTTCACTACTCATCCGAGCAGCTTCTTCAGTTCAACTGACTGGTGTGGGAAGTTTTTGGCATATAAACTCTTCCACTAATCCAATCACAATCGCACATTGTAACTCTTCAAAGAGGTGACATCTGAAGAAATTCACAGAGGTGTTGATTCTGTGACTCCTTTGAAGATAGCAAGGTCCAAATCTTGGATAAAGAAGACCGCTGGTTTGAACGAGGTGTCAAAGAGGCGATTCATGTCAAGGTGGAGAGACAATCTCTGAACAGAGGCGGGGGCCTTCGGCACCACCTGTCTGCTACATACAATGCTGTTCTAACATCTGTACCCCGGCGGATTCAGAACACTTCACACATTTATTCATGCAACTCTCACAAGTAACAAGTGAATCTAGGAGTTGCATGACACATTGGATAATCCTAAATGATTTATGGGAAAAGGTAATATATAAGCATCTCAGATTTTTCTGATTTTCCGGACTTATGTATGAAAGTTTTCAGATCAACTTTTCAAAATGTATTGGGGTTATTGGAGCATCTATTATGTGGGATGGATATCAAGTATTTTAACTTATTTAATATATTTATTATAACACAATGATGGACACAAACACGAATATGAACACTTTATTGAATAATGGATATGAACTTTTTACACAGATTTTTTTACACGGATTTTTACATGGATTTTATTTACTTATATTTACTAATATTTTCAGTTGACTTTATATCAATATCTTATAAATAGATTTGGACACAATATCAACATGATTACAAATGTTCACTAATTATCACAGATGTTCCTGCCCAGCACTTCCCCTCCCCTAACCTTTCTCCACCCTTATTTTTCACTATATAACATGGAACAGTGTGTAGAATTATAGGCTTGATAAAGGGCTCGAAATGTTGCCACTTTTTTGTCGACATGAGCTAATGAGCCAATAAAATTACAACACTGAAATATCACTACAATTATCAGAGTGCTGCAGTTACTGGATAATGCATATTATTCCCTTGATCCATGGCAGGTTGGGCTAATCACTGCTGAGCACCTGATCCAAAAGGATTGTGCACAAGGTTTGAGAGCTCCATTTCTGTGTGGAATGTACCTACATTACAACAGGCAGTTAATTCAACATATCCCCATTAACATATTACAGGATTTATAAAAAACTGGGAAAAAAAGCAGTATAGCTGATATACACGACACATTGCCATATAACAACATCAGAACAGTACAATAGGCAGATTACAACAATCAGATGACAGTGTGAGGATTAAAGCATACAGTTTTTCCCACCTCAGACATTTTAGATACCATGTGCTCTTCCTGTCTTTATTACAACTTTTGGTAATATGCTCCACACTACTAAACTGCTTAAAGTATGAAGTTGCTATAACTGGAGGTAAACAGGTTGCTTCAGCAAAGAAATAACCCTTAAAATCAACTGTAAAACTTTTGAGGTGATTAGAGCATTTACAGACATTTTACCACTTCTGTGGAGCTAAAGAACTGAGGAGGGACCAGACCAATTGGCAGGACATGTAAGGGGGAGTTAGGGAAAGTCCATTAAGGATTGTAGTCTGGCAAAGGTTCTGCTTAGTGGGGTGGGGGGTTGCCATCTGGGCCACCAGTTGGACAGCAGTGACCTAGATAAATTTACAGGGGACACAGTAAGGGAGACATAGTTTCCTGGGTAGATCAAAGGACCACTTAGGTGCCCAAATATATAGTGGAAACTGCCTGAGTAAACGTACATAAACCTCAGCGTCTCTACACTGACTTTTCCTTTTTTTATTGGTTACATTACTACTAGTTACTTCTAAGAGATTGCCTTTTCTTTTAATAATTTACACAGGTCCATTTTTGATTGCCGGGGTCGCGATCTTTAAAGGGATACTGTAATCATAAAATGTCACCAAAGAATGGCACACATAAAGCACATCAGAACTCCTGCCTTGTGAATATTGAAGAATTTCAAAAACTAATTATACTTCCCTTTGTATGGGCCCCAATGCATTCCAACCATACAAACACTATCATAAAATAACAAGCTTCTTTCTATTTAGCAATTTAATTTATACACTGGACTGAACTTCAGAAGTTGTAAGTTGAATTGTTAATGTGTCCAAAAAGCATATTAAATAGGAAGAACTGCTGGCAATCCCTTTGTATTCCTCAATTTGATGTTTAATAAATCTGCCTCAAATTTCAAGTAATTATTAATCTAGCACGTGCTTTGCATTGGGGAGTAAGGAATACTGCTGAGTGGCACTGAACACAATAAACAAGAAGCTGTGTGACTGCTCAAAGCACGCATTGACACAGCTACCGAATCTTCTTAACAACTTGTTAAAAAATTTCTATGAGTCAGAAAAATGATGGCAAATGATGAGGATATCAAACTGTTAGGAATATGTTCATAATGACTGTGACCCAGTGTTTGTTTTAAATACTATAGTGCTTTAATATCTATAGCGCAACTAATATAAATATTAAAAATACAGTAATTACAGAAGTGCCCATTGAGGTACCTATTTGTCATGTTGTGTAAAACAACGAACGCTGGAAAACCTGTGAAAACAGCCGTGTAAAAGAAATGCGAAATTAGTTTTATTTTATTCTGCCCTAACACCACATTACATTTTACACCACCTTACACCTAATATAATCCTTTAAAGTCCTTTAAAGTCAATGTGATGCATCATGTGTAATTAATGTATTTTCAATGGATATAGTACTTTATATATATAAGATATACCTATATAGACTTTTATCACAATTTGGGTGTATAAATATGGTGCTGGCCACAGACCTAGGTGCACCAAAATGGCCACATTAGGGTAGACTAAGGTGCACGAAAATGTCACCCATTGATGTATATTTATTTAAATAGTAGATGTAGAGCTCTGTATAGATAGCCTATGACAAAGTGTTTGTAACACGAAATGTATAAGGTTGTATATGTGGACATAACAAACTTTTTATACATGATTTTACCTGCCTGGTGGAAGAATGCCTTTATTCTGAGTGCCTGCGCTACAAGTTTTTTTGAGAGCTCAGGGCGGTGCACCTGAGCCTCTTCCTCAATGTGGTGAGTTATTACCTTTTTGAGACCCTTGATTCTTATATCTTCTATGCATAATAGGTATCAAACTGTTTAGTGGACCCCTGGCATTCATATTTAGGATGTTTTTTTCTTGGTACCTAATGCTATATGGAAGATAAGATGCTTGAAAGTAGCAGTTTCTAGTTTAGTAAAGCATCGTGACTCAGTAGTTTGGAGTAGAAAGACATAGTTACCCATTTTGCATTCACCTGAATGTGTACTTTGAAAAATATATGGTTTTGGGGGGTCAACGTATTCTATGCATAATAGGTATCAATCTGTTTAGTGGACCCCTGGCATTCATATTTAGGATGTTTTTTTCTTGGTACCTAATGCTATGTGGAAGATAAGATGCTTGAAAATAGCAGTTTCTAGTTTAGGAAAGCATTGTGACTCAGCAGTTACTCATTTTGCATTCACCTGAATGTGTACTTTGAAAAAATATATGGTTTTGGGGGTCAACATTTTTCTGTTCCTTTTACCACGCACAAAATACAGTAAATGTGATGATTATTTAGTAGCTGAAGTGACACCTGGGAAAACTTGTATGCATTAACTTAATTTTGGGATCTCTAATACTTCGGTAAACCTATTCAAAATGGCCATCCAACTGTTCAGTGGACCCCTGGCATTCATATTTAGGATTTTGCAAAGTGATTTGGAGGTGATTTTTTTGAATTTTTATGCATTTTTATAGAAACCGCTAAGTTCAGAAAAGCTTTGATGTTTTCTAATTAAGAGTAGAAAGATATGGTTACCCATTTTGGATTTGGGAGAATGTGTACTTTTCAAAAATATATGGTATCCTTGGGTAAACCTACCATTCCAGGATTTATTGGCTTTGGAATCTAAAGTATGCTGTATTCTACTGTGTTGCTTTGAAATTTGGTAATTTACTGCTGAGAGTTTTTGATCTATAGTCAGAATCTCTACATATCTAGTATTGACACATTTGAGACACATGAGGCTTTCCAAGTCAGTTGAATCAACCTGGTCCAGCTATAAATATAAACACAGGTAGGGCATAAATATTCACTGTGCAAATCATTCTGCCCTGCGTAATGTTTATAAATAAGCCCCATTGTACTGAAATAACTATATAAAACACAGTATACAAAAGTAGGAGAGATTGCTGACCATCCAAACGTTTGTTTAACCTCAGAATTATTATTATTATTATCAACATGTATTTATATAGCGCCAACATATTGCATAGCACTGTATCTTGAGGATCTTGATCAGTAATATAAAAAGACAACCTTGTTGCACTTCACCTGTTGGTTGGTCTCAATCTCATATTAAAGTTCAGCATGTGTACCATTAGGAATAGTTTGTGAAAATACTTGTCTGATTAGACAATCTTGTTTTTATTCATTAAATTTTTTGGAAAGCCTCATATATTGTTTATACAGATGATTGGTCTTGCCTTGTTTATTAAATAGATCATTCATATTATTTGTTCTACATCCTTTCCTTTTGTATCTCTTTAAATACAAAAGTACATACAAAGCAAATAAACTTTAAGGGAGTTGTGTAATAAAAGTTGCAAAGTTTGCTACAGATCTAATCACTTTAAGCAACCAATCAGCAGGTATCATTTACTGGTCACCTGTTTAAAAGCAAATACTTAATTGGTTGATATTGGATCAATGTTTGTTCTAGATATATCTGTTTTTGAGTAACTAAACATGTTTTACAAAGCACATATTTTACAGACAAAACCTCAGCATCAGACATGCAGTTTTTAAGCACATAAGAACTGAACTTTTTCCAAGGATACAGTTTCCATGGGATTAGAATCTCATCTGTCAAGGAAACTGAAAAAAAAATGTAATTGTGTGTCAACCTTTATCCATGGAAACATGGTTTTCACACTAATTATTATTAAATACAAACCACTTGTTTACAGATTAATTTAAAAACAATGGCTGTGAGAAAAAAAATCATCAGAAAAATGCATTTGAATTTTTGAAATAAACCCTTTACTAATTGTAGATGAAAAACATGTTTGTCATACACATTAACCATTTTAAATTACATGTGAACCCCTTCCACTTTTCAGCATGCATACTTACATTTCTCAAAATAATAGCTCCAAACATCTTTTTATTATATGTCATATAACCATAACCTCTTTTTAGAGATTTATGTAATTTATCTGCCAATGTATCTGTGTACAGTGTAGAATTCATTGACTTACTGCAGATGCAGTGTGCACGGTGCACTTCTGAATGTAATCTGCATGTTTTTATGCACAATGCAGCATTTTCAGAATGTAGATGTAGGGGTGGTTGCGCCTGATGCAGTTTTGGCTGATGTGTCAAAATTGATGCAGTTGTGCTCACCCTTCAACACAAAATGGACACAATTGGGCTGAAAAATTTCTAGGTCTTGTACAGTATAAGTCATTTCCAATATGGCGTGTGCAGCTGAGTCTTACCTTGTATATGTCCATTAGTAGGCACCCCTTCTAAAATCATATGTCCTGAATTATAAAAAATACTTAGAAGTAAGCCACCTGATACACATGAGAATACTGCCCTAGACCCTGGATTACCAATATAGTAAGTAGGATTAGTAGGCAGTATTACACATGCAATGTTTATTTGGTAAACAAAGCAACCATAAAAGTATCCAAAATTAAAAGGAGAGTTCTCCTGAGCTCCTCCCTCCTAATGAGTTTCACTTCATTGGACATCAGTAGAGATCCCTGTAAATGAATTTCATGAATAATGCCAACATCACTGATGTAGGCCAGTGTCGGAGTGGGATACCAGGGCCCACCGGAAAACTTAAGACTGTGGGTCCACTTTCCAAACTATTATTCCTCCTCTCCTCACTCTTTATTCTCCTAGTATTTTATATTTTCTTACTATACTCTACTGTACTCAATATTGTTTCTTTTTTCCCCATGAAGAAAAAGGGAATGACCATGAAACTGGCCAAATGGTTAGAAGTGAAAGGGCCCACTGACACCTGGGCCCACCAGGAGTTTTCCTGGCATCCAGGTGGGCCAGTCCGACACTGTTTTTCCAATCAGGAATCCATTAATTTCATGGACCTCACTCTGTATAAAGAAATGAATTGTCATTACAATTTACAGAAAAGCCAATTCAGGCAATTCTGTATTACAAGCTACCTCCTGCCATCCAAATCACATTATTAGAGCTATACCAGTGAGTCAGTTCCTGAGACTATGCAGACAAACATTAATTAACTGCTCAGTTTTTCAGGCTCAAAACAAAGATTTTTATCCAGAGGTTATCCCAAAGCCCTTATAAACAATACCTTTGTCAAAGCACTAGATTATACAGGTTTACATACCAAGAATAGTGGAAAGAATAAGTAGGACTAACTTAACAATACTGTACACAGGGCTATACAAAAGGGTAAGACTCAGTGTTACACAATTCAGCCTTCAATTTAAACAGCATCAGAAATATTATTGAAAAAGATCTAAGTATCCTGAGAATTGACCTAATCCTGGAGTCAGTTCTAGGTGATGGTTTTAAGACAGTGACACTTTAATCCCATGCTCAAGACAATCATCTTGCCCCTAGTATGGTTGGTGTACCCAGAATACAGAATCTAATGTGTCTTAAAACCTTAGTTATATATAGATGTGGGGCCAGGAAATGTTTAAGGTGTTCACATATTCTCATGAAAATGTTCCTTTCTTGTGTCACCAATAAAAAATATGACTTGAATTGGTACATAAACTGCAATACTTTGTGTATGGAGGGAACCCCATACAATTGGTGGAAACAGGTATAGACAGAGTCATAGGAGGAATGGGAGGTATGGATTTAATCTTCAAGCATCTCTGCTTTGATATTTTTTCATAGTCGAAAGACTTTGAGCTATAAGGTATGTGAAGGTGAACACATCTTTTGCGTGCACCCCCCAGAAGAAAATACATATAACGTGTGCTGGAAGACTGCTGTTTTTGATATTTTTTCATACCAGAAAACCATTAGGTTTAGTGACTTTGATGCTTCCTACTATTCTTCATAGTCTTCTCTTTATTCAGACTAGAAAATCATCAAAACCAAAACAAATGTAGAGCACACCTCCTCATAAAATAAAGACACTATTTATTATTTCATTAAAAAACATAAGTGGCTGCTGTGGAATAAGCGCTTAATGTGTTTCGGGAACACCCAAAATTCTGAATCCGTAAATACACCTGTCGAGGTCATGTAGAAGTCAATCTATATCACGAAAAAACTTTCACAGCGTTACTTGTTATAATTTCAAAAATGATTTTTCTTTCTACGAGTCCTGTGATAAATTGTTCATCAGTTTAGTATACATTAATTTGTTTAGTTTGTTACTATACTTTTATTTTCTGCTTAATGCCGGTTTTAAGCTCACCCTTAAGGTTTGCTGGTCCGGGTGCACAATGCCCCAGACCCCTCACAAGGTCACCGGATTCAGCTTCCCAAATGGATGAAGATATAAAATCTTACCCGGACTTCGTTGTGACCCAGGTGCAGTTGCCCTGAGTCTGTCGCTAAGGGAGAGCATTTCGTTCTCATGTAGAAGTCAATAGTCACTAAAGTTGTTTCTAGACATTGTGATCTGCACTCGTGATCTGATTCTACACCCAGAAAAGTCAAGGTTTTGCAGCGAAAATACGATAAAGTTGAGTTTTTGGGGCGTCAATTTTCAATCCGTTTATGACATTTTATTGATGAGTTATAGGTGTATAGGAGTTACTAGAAAATCATCAGGCTTGAGCAGTGACCAGCAATGACTTGCATCCAGTATTCTTCGCCCTTATTTATTACATTATTGCTTTCAAGCATGCAAACTTTGCCAATTGTGCCTGATATTCAGAAGTACATCTCATGTGATGGTTCTCCTCTAATTATAAGAAATCCTTTGTTATGCTGCTCTTATCATGCAGAGGCATGTTTATCAAAGGTTGAATTTTAGTGGTTTTAGAGGTTTTGATACCACAATTAAACTCAGTTTCTCTAAAACCATGACATTTATTAAAAAATCTGAATAAGTACAAAAGGGAAAAGTCACAAAAACTGCAAATTTTTTGAGTTGTCGAGCAATAACTTTTTCATATTGACGCACAAAAGTCTGCATCAAAAACATATGAAAAACTTTTAAAACCATGAATCAAAGAAAGATCTTCCAGTTGTAAAAGGGACATCTGCCAATAAATTCTACTTTTTCGACATTTTTTCTGCAACTTTTTTGGATTTTGGGCATCAAAAAGCCAGATATAAAAATTTTGCAGCTTAAGCCCCATAGTTTTTACTGCTAAATTGCAGCTTAAGTATTATTTACATTTGGAAATGTTTAAGGGTATGTCCATTACATAGTTAAATCGGGTTGAAAAAAAAGCCAATGTCCACGAGTTCAACCCTCCAAATCCAGCATCAATACATAAACTCATTGACACTGACCCCTCCATTCCCTCACATGAATTATATATACCCATATCTATTTTTCAAATTTTTTCAAATAGCAAATGCTAAAATAATAAGACTGTTAATATAGGAATAAAATCATGAAAAGTTAGCCACAAATTTACCCCATTCTGTGCATAATGATGAAATTACAAGTTACCAGGGAGCTCTGTAATCATATTAAACCCACAAGACTCTAAGGTGGCAGAAAAAAATAAAACCTTTCAGTGACTGTAAATTGTAAAAATTGGCTTCTGCACTCATGTGGTTTTATAATTCTACTATTAGTTGTGTGGCTTAAAATGCCTGGCAAAATGAAAAGTCAATGTATAGTGTAGGAGGGACATAATCACTGAAAGTATCTCAGAGAAAGGTTTCAGGCACATAAATCATATAATGAACACAATAGAAACTAGCATACATGGTTAGAGGTTAGAAACAATTATCTTCAAAGAATGGGAATAAGAAGTAAAAATCAGCAGCAACCATATCTGACTCACATCAAATTATCTAAAACTTGGGCAGTATGGGGCAGTATGGGGCTTTTAAAAGTAATTTACATAAAACACATAGGGGCACATTTACTATGGGTCGAATATCGAGGGTTAATTAACCCTCGATATTCGACCAACGAAGTTAAATCCTTTGACTTTGAATATCGAAGTCGAAGGATTTACCCCAATTCCTTCGATCGAACGATCAAAGGAAAAATCATTCAATTCTAAGGATTTTAATCCATCGATTGAACGATTTTCCTTCGGTCACAAATTGCCTAGAAAGCCTATGGGGACCTTCCCCATAGGCTAACATTGGTGCTTGGTAGGTTTTAGGTGGCGAAGTAGGTGGTCGAAAGTTTTGTTTAAAGACTACTAAAGAGTACTTCGACTATTGAATAGTCGTACGATTTTTAGTTTGAATCGTTCGATTCAAAGTCGTAGTCGTAGTCGAAGGTCGAAGTAGCCAATTCGATGGTCGAAGTAGCCAAAAAAAACTTAAAAATTCGAAGTATTTTTCATTCTAATACTTCACTGGAGCTAAGTAAATGTGCCCCATAATGTTGGGAGGCCTATTTATCAAAATTCTAATTTGTACAATTTGGAGAGTTTTTTTCTACTTTGAATAAACTCACATTTTAAAAAGACTCAAGTGTTTGTTTATTTATTAAAAAATCAAATAAAAATTTGGATTGAATAAATTCGGGGGGAAAAAATAAAATACCTCAAATTTGGGATTATACAAGCTCAACATTTGAAAAACTCAAACTGAATAAATAGTTGTAAATATTGTCTAGGATAGCACCCACTGGGGCTCATTTATCAACACTGGGCATATTTGCCCATGGACAGTAACCCATGGCAACCAATCAGATGCATTCATTGTTCTACTTGCAGCTGGTTTCAAAAAGCTAATCACTGATTGGTTTCTATAGGTAACTGCCCATGGGCAAATTTGCCCAGTGTTGATAAATGAGCCCCACTGACTTCTACATAACCTAACACTTTTAGATGAGGAATTTTTACATTTGGGTTTTTCAATATTTTTCAGTTTAATGAATACTTAATTTGAAGTTATAATATGAGTTTGTGAGTGCAAAAAAAACTCAAAGTGCAGCAAAAAATTCAAAAGTTGATAAACCAGCCCCTATGTAAGTGATTTGAGACGTTTTGGAAAGGAACTTTATGGTCTTTGAATTAATTGAGCTAATACCTAAAATAATCTTCGAGCTGATGAATGTGTATTATTGTATAACATCTGGAGAATAACTTAAATGCTGTGTGTTTTTACATTTACATTCTAGTCAAAGAGTTGCTAAAGGCAAACTTCTGTATTAGAGTCAAGTGACATTACAGCTTATATAACCAAATAGGGGCAATGAGTTTAGATGAGAATGCTGGGAATGGACTTAGGGAGTAGGGACTTGTTTATTATACTGTGTAAAGTTATTTACACCACAAACAGTTGTAAAAAGTGGTGTAAAGTAAATGGCATATTTATAAAGTTAACTATTATGCTGCATGATCTCTGTATTTCAACACCCTTATTTTACACCGTTATTTTATTGTGTAACCCATTCAAGTCAATGGAAAGATTTTGTGTATGTTTCCACTGTATAGAAAAGTGCCAAACAGTGGAGAAGCATGATCTTTGTATTTGTGCACTATTTTACCATTTTATAAACTGGTCTTTTTCTGAAATTGTGGAAAATTTAGCAGATTACTATTAGAATTCACAAGAAGAGGACTAAATTACTGTAGGGGTCATTAACTCAATCTGGGGAAGCAAGAGTCTGCCCCTTAGCGCTTACATAAAATCTATACCCCCAAAAAAGTAATACTTAAAGGAGAACAAAACCCTAAAAATTAATATTGCTAAAAATGCCATTTTTTATATAGTGAACTTATTGCACCAGCCTAAAGTTTCAGCTTCTCAAGAGCAGCAATGATCCAGGACTTCAAACTTTTCACAGGGGGTCACCATCTTGGAAAGTGTCTGTGACACTCACATGCTCAGTGGGCTCTGAGCAGCTGTTGAGAAGCTAAGCTTAGGGTTGTCACAAATTATAAAGCAGAAAATGAGGTTGATCTATAAAATACGCTAATGCTATAGGGCTGATTATTAAATTCTGAGGCTAATTGTGCTGGTTTCTGTGCTGACATGTAGTAATTATCTGTATTAATTACTAATCAGCCTTAAATTGTGACATTTTTTTTCTATGTGTACTGTATATTGTGAGTGGGTCCTTAAGCTCAGTAAGTGACAGCACTTCCTCACAAATACAGTGCAGTTATTACTTTATTCAATGGGGAGATGCAGAGACCTGTGGAAATACAGGAAAAGCAGTAAAGTATAAAGTATAAATGGCAGACTGAGGGCTTTTTTTCTGCACTTTGCACTCTTTCTGCTCCAAAATTGAGCCTAAAGGAGAGGGTCATGCCTGTAATGCATAAAGATAATTAGTAAAATGAAAAACTACCCTATTTCACTTTGCTGAAAAGTTCACAAAGAGCATGTTTTTCCTTGTACTGTTTCCCACAGAAAGTGCATTGAAAGCAATGGCCATTCTTTCCTTGTGTTTTTTCTCCAGCACCGTTAAGCTCATGAAAACACACATTTCGCCACAAATTCATACAATGAAGAAAATTTGCTCATCCTTAAAGATAAAGCTTTAATTGCTCCAGGGTGTAAAATTGTTCTTTCCATGGCCCTAAAGAGTATTTCACCCTAGAGTAACAAGTGGTGATATTCTTTAGCATATACATGATCTAGTAGATTCTAGTGCAGTTGCTTTAGACTTAAATCTACTAGACACTGCATATCATGACCTGGATAAATGAGAATCTCCATAGACATTCTTCAATTTCCATTTTAGTTGAATTTCCCAAATTAGAAAGCACACAAAATTTTGTATTGTGTATTTTTGTACAAAAAGTTGTATTGTGAATCCTATCCACATTGAAAATCCCTATTACATAGGAGCAGATTTATCAAGGGTCGAAGTGAAAAATTCTAATTTTGAGCTATTTTTGAGTACTTCGACTACCGAATAGGCCTAACTTCGATTAGAATTTGAAAAAATTCTGAAGTAATTCCTATATAAAATGAATCTCAACAGGGATAGCAAAAATTCAGGGGCCGCACATAAGGTGATATAATGAGGAAGATGTTCATTGAAACCACAATGTTATTGGCTAATTGATGTATGCAAATAATGATGTTACAACAGCACATTTTTTGAATGTTGAGTATTTAAGCTCACATGAATCACTTGCACATGTTTATCTTCCTTAATGCTATTTACCACTTTTTGGATAAAGCACCCATCTGTTTAAGTCAGAGTGCAAATACATATCTGGACTTTATATTGTTTGTACAAACATGCAGAAGCCGACGTGCCCCGTCAAAGCAATGCCCTTTGAATCAGTCCTAAACTAGTTTAAAAGTGATGTATCCACATTTGCTACTTAACCCTGCCAAATGCTCAGCTATTGGACAGTCCTTAAAGGGGGCAGTAGTACAATGAGAGCTAACATTAAAAGGAGAAACAACCTACATATACTATTTACACATACTTAGCAGTAATGCCGCTCATCCCATAGTATACAAGCACAAGACACCCAAAGTTAAAAGTTGAAATTGTGTATAGTTTAACCATGTCTCGTGCACCCAAAATTTGCTTCTATGCTATAGCTAGTGACGGGCGAATTTGTGCCGTTTCGCTTCGCCGAAAAATTCGTGAATTTTGCGCGAAATTCGCAAAACAAATTTATATATATATATTTAAATATAATTATATTTTCTAATACTAATTCTGCATGCTCTGATGAAGGATGGTAACCCTTGCCCTGATGCAATAGCATAAATTATTACATCCACCTACATTTTATTTGCAGCTTAAATAAAAAAAGATGACTTATGAAGTGCTTCATACAGGTAATGTCTAAACTCAAGAAGAAAGATCAGTGATGTACCAGCATTGCTTATGTGCTGTGAATTCACCTGTTATTCATGATCTTTCTTTTTCTTTAGGCTGTTGTTGCCTTTCTCCTTTTTCATTCTTTTACTTCCTTGATCCTGCTTATCCTCACTCTCCAATTTAACTGACAAATCATCTGAGTCTCTAACAAATTTGTACTGTGCCATTAAACTGAGTTTATACATTATATGGAACACTGGGACTCTCATGTCTTCATGTTAAAATGAAGACATAAGCTCCGGGAATATGATGCCAGTAAATATATTACATAAATAAAACCTAATCCAAAAGTTTCCCTTTGCCTTCCCCTTGGGTCTACTCTGGATAAAAACTACCACAGTTTATTTTAGGTTTACAATAATACAGAGTATTAAATAATAGCTCATGCATGGTAAAAGCTTTTTACAAAACTGAAGGACATCTTCAAAAATGCATTTCGCCATCCAATCACCCTACGTGTTTCAACATATCTGTGTCTCTTTGTTATTTGTCAAATCCTTGAGTTACAGTAACACTAATAATCCTAGTAACAGAAGGCAACAAATGTGTTCATTTTCCTCCTTTTTCTATGCAGACCCTATCAAATGAAGTGAGAATAAGAGCAATAACTGTCTACTTTTTAAGTGTAACTGATTTAAAAATCTGCATATGTAACAAATATATGTATAACAGAGGGTGTCTGTATAGTAAATTAAAATCTTCTATATAGAAAATAATCCTTCAAATCCAATATGGGACAATTTCGACTATATCCAGCACCACCCTCGGACATCCAAGATGGGTGCATTTGCAGGTTGCACTGCATGTGCTGATTGGTGGAGAAGGGTCAGAGGTCTGTTGCCTAGGGCACCACAAGATCAAAATGCACCACAGTTTATGAGCTCATAATCTACTTAAACAGCTATGGACGTAGTTATTTTACCCAATGAACAAGTCCAGACACTCCCTGTTGTACTGTTGTCCACCATGCTTTCCATTGTGTTCTAATATACCCTAACCACTCTGTCTGATGCACTACTGCCTTTATGTTTTGTGCTGTTCTTGTTTACATTCTGCTGTACTGAACTGACTCATTATTTCAAATAGGGATGCACCGAATCCACTTTTTTGGATTCGGCCGAACCCCCGAATCCTTCACGAACGATTCGGCCGAATACTGAACCGAATCCGAACCCTAATTTGCATATGCAAATTATGGATGGGAAGGGGAAAACATTTTTTACTTCCTTGTTTTCTGACAAAAAGTCACACAATTTCCCTCCCTGCCCCTAATTTGCATATGCAAATTAGGATTCTGATTCGGCCAGGCAGAAGGATTCGGCCGAATCCGAATCCTGCTGAAAAAGGCCGAATCCCGAACCGAATCCTGGATTCGGTGCATCCCTAATTTCAAATAAAGTAAAATTATTGGGTGTAAGTTTAAACTTAAGTTTATCAACACTGGCCAAAATTTGCCATGGGCAGTTACCCATGGCACATTGTTGCATTCATCGCTCTACCTGCAGCTGCCTGAAAAAAGCCAAGGACTGATTGGTTGCTATGGGTTACTGCCCACGGGCAAATTTGCACAGTGTTGATAAATAAGCACCAGCTACTCTTTTTTTTTTAATGCTGTTTTTGTATTGATTTACATCTGTGCATTACACAAAAAAATCTTGCTCATACAGCATTTACCCAGGAACAGATGTAATTCCCCAGAAAATTAATTTTTCATGTAAATGCCTTTTATTGCTAATTTAATAGATTATAAAATGCAAGCTTCCAGGACTACTGTCTAAATAGCATAGATACCATAAGGCTCATTTGCAAATGCAGTACCAGTGTGTTGGTGTCCCAGGGGCACCAGGACTATTGAAGTCTACCAGGTTCACAGTGCCAGATCTTGTATTTACAAAAGGTGTGGTGAGAGATGCAGGATGAACTATGAGAGTAATATGACCGTGCCATTAAATACAACAGCTTGCTGATCTCCTGTAGTAAACCAAAACACCATTCTGCAACTAGCTCACAGTAAGTATTATTGCAAGCTTCTAACAAAACAATAATATAAAATAAAACCCAGCGCCGATTCTACTTACAGCGCCGCCTGAGGCGGCTCCTCCAATGCCGCCCCTCCCTCGCCGGCAGGAACACTAATGCGAAGAGCGCAATTGTGCTCTCTCGCAATAGTAAAGCCGAATTTCCGGTTTAAAACCCGGAAATTCGGCTCTTAAAGGTACCAGGAGCGGCTTTTTGCCGCCCCTGGAAACCTCTCCTGCGTTGCCGCCTGAGGCGAGTTTCTCAACTCGCCTCATTGGCGGCGCGCCCCTGATAAAACCCTATTTCTAACACTAACTACCCTGTCTACTACAAATTTAAGGCTCAGCTTCATAGATCTTGACACATCTATGGCCTAGCTAACCTTCCAGAAATAAATTATATTTCTTTTTACACAGGCATACCAGATTCCACAGATTGAACAGAAACCATTTGAAACCATTTCATTTGAAGCAGCCTAGGTGGTTCTTTACAGTGAGGACAATGAGGTTGTGGAATACCTTGGCAGATGATGGTGTGAGGGCTGATTCTGTTAATGCCTTTAAGAGTGGCTTGGATCATTTCTTGGACAAGCATAATATCATAGGCTATTGTAATACTAAAATCTACAATTAGTATAGATATTGGTATATATAGTTTATGTGAGTGTATGGAGGGGTTGGTGTGAGTGAGTGTGTAGGTATGTGCACAGAGTTTCAGTTGTAGGGGTTGAACTTGATGGACTTTGGTCTTTTTTCAACCCAACTTAACTATATAACCATGCTATTCTGCCTGTGCTACTACAATTGTTAGGCTCACAGTGTACTGTACCCTTCCGCCAGAAAATGCCAAATTACAGGAAGGCCATCTCCCATAGAGTCCATTTTAATAAAATCATTCCAATTGTAAATAGTTAAAATATTATTTCCTATTTCCTTTTTTTGGAGGCAAAACAATCCTATTGGGTTTACTTAATGTTTAAATAAGTTTTTAGCAGACTTAAGGGTTGGAGATCTAAATTACAGAAACATCCCTTAACCAGAAAACCCCAGGCCCAGAGCATTCTGTATAACAAGTCCCATATCTGCATTTTTTTAGTTGCCCAGGAGGCATTTTGAACTATTTTATCTGGTTCTTTAATCAGCATTTAAATATGTACCACGATAAAAGTCTTTTGATCTTTTTTTCCATTTGAGGAACTAGTTAAGGCATCCACAAACCTTTATATAAACCTTTATGAGTAATAGGTTTACATTCCTTGTTAGAATACCACATTGCCCACCTAGATGACAAACTGGAATGGATGCAAATTAGTGAGGCACCCCCAATGAACACAAACACTAACCTTGGACTTGCGTCAGTTCTCCTCTTCCATAAAAATGCACCTGTCCAGGGTACCTTTCCTGTAAGTGTTGCACCACCATCATGAAGAATTTCCTATGGATGCCCTGCAACTGTCAAGCACTGTGCATGTGGGAAGTCCTGAACAGCCACAGGGCATCCATAGGAAAGTCTTTAATGAGTAGTGTGAAGCTCACAGGAAAAGGACTGATTTGCCGTCCTGGGGTCCAAGGTTAACATTTATATACACTGAGGGAATTATGGTTTTGTTACTTTTTAACAGATAACACATTTTCTCTCATTAAAGTTAAAGGTGGATGCAAAACTCTTCAATCAAAAATCTTCATAAGCCTGCACTCTCCCATTCTCTACAGAAATTTGATTGGTTGCTTGACCACAGATGGTTGAAGTTCAAAAAATCTATCTCTTACAGTATTTAGTCCTGCCTGGGGACTGTGTAGTAGTGTATAGCGTACAGTATACCCAAATGTATTACACATAGATTTTATTTCCATGTACAACTGGTGCATTTTAGTTTAAAAACACTACATAGGAAACACATACTAATTTGTACCCTCTATTAATAACCAATATGTGCAACATGTTAAGAATTAAGCATGGCTAAGTTCTTGCAGATTGACAAATGGCATCTAACAGTTTAGTTTTATAAAAAGTTTGGCTTGAAACGGAAAACAATCTGTCTGCTACACATTCTAACAGTGTGCATGCTTGCAACAAAGCAAGAATGTATAAAGAGGAAGCAGCTGCAAAGCACTCAACAAAGACTAGAAATAACACGATCCAATAGTTTCCTTTCAGAATCAGCATTTCCTGACAGCTCCAGCCAACCTTTTTTCCTGCACTGAGAGAATGCCTGTAGCTTATGTTTTGTGCAGAGCTAACAGAAGACGGACTAGCAGCAGAAGTCAACTGCTCTCCTGCTCTGAGCAACCATCTACCTTCTTAGTGGACAGCGACACGGTGCTGAAAAGAGCTGAAGCCTCCTTTACCTGTCATTTCTTCTCTGAAGCTATATAGACATACACTGCAGTGGGTAACTTCAACTTTTTGATGATTTTTCTTTATAGGTATAGTTATTTTCTCATCTACATTTGGAATGTAAGATCTAACTAGCAGATTTACAGCTTTGTCTCCCACAGCAAGGTAAGTAAATGATTATAGGGGATTTCTTCTTTTAATCCTTAATGTGTCTTATAATATGCTTCATGTGTATGTGCAATTGTGTGTTGCATGCAATCATTTCCATTTCTATTATCATTATAATTTCTTTTGATCATTTTCAGTAGGTTTTAGTGCTTATGATATTAGTCACGACAGAATGCTGCTATCACATAACAGCGAGCAGTGGTTTTAGGAAATGAAAAGCTGATATTGGTAGGTTGATAAACATGACATTACATTTATAGGAATTTAGCAGCATGTTATAGTGTGTACATTTAATTGCCATTTTAACCATAAATTCCATTTATTTAAAGATGCTGAATTCTGCTTGATAAATAGTGCTTAATATTTATGAAAACAGGTTCAATAACGTACACAAGCTTAGTGTTATTCCACTGGGGCTAGAGGGATGGAGAGATTGAAACTGTTTGTACGTTAACATTTCCTTTTCAGATTTTTTGCACTTGGTGTTGCATTGAGTTTTATAACTTGAGTTAGGTCTTCTTTTAGTCTTATAAACAGATTTATTTTTTGTCTTATGAGTATTGTAATTTATATCAGGAATTTCATGTTAGTTTTAGATAGGGATGCACCGAATCCACTTTTTTGGATTCGGCCGAACCCCCGAATCCTTTGCAAAAGATTTGGCCGAATACCGAACCGAATCCGAACCCTAATTTGCATATGCAAATTAGGGATGGGAAGGGGAAAACATTTTTTACTTCCTTGTTTTGTGACAAAAAGTCACGTGATTTCCCTCCCCGCCCCTAATTTACATATGCAAATTAGGATTTGGATTCGGTTCGGTATTCGGCCAAATCTTTTGCAAAGGATTCGGGGTTCGGCCGAATCCAAAAAAGTGGATTCGGTGCATCCCTATCTATAACTAACATGAAATTCCTGATATAAATTACTCATTAATGACCTTGAGGTTGCCATTCTGCACTGTAACTGTGTTTGCTGATATGTCAAAATGGGCAACAGCAGTAGATTTCCATTGTGATCTTTTGGATGCAATCACCATTTCCCCCCAAAATTCTAGGGTTACATCCATTGCCATAGGGAGGTGTGCTTTATGCAATTGCGACTGCAACTGCGCTGAAACTCTGAATGACATTATTTCTGGTATTAGGAGTGAGAGTGACTTGTTCAGTGATTATTCACACAGGGTGCTGTAGATACCCTGGAGCTACCACCTGTTTGGAGGTGGTGGCAACTCAATTCAGTACACTTAGTAGAAATTTATGGAAATATGCAAGGAGCTCAACTATCTTTAATGAGGACAATTTGCTAGAGAAAAAGTTCATCACTAACAAAGTTTCACGTCCTTTCACTAGGTGCATTTTTGCTTAGGCGAATGATCGTTACTTCACAAATTCACTAAAATGTGAATTTTCCATTACGTTACCCCTTTCAGCAGAGTTTCCTTCTCCAGCTGGCAAACTGATAAAATGAAGCTACATCCTCCTCAATCTTATGTCAGTGACATCATATCCTGTATACCGAAATATTATAGAAATTATAAAAACACTGGAGTTTTTTAATATTTTAAAGTGGGATTTTATTTAAAAGTTTTGACGGTTAAAAATGTTTGTCTTAACATTTTTTTTTAAATCATTTGAGGGGCATGCCACATTTTTTTTAGGGTGGGCTTGTGTCTAGGACAATAGAGCATCTCTTGCCTTTATTTTGATTCCTTGAACATTTTTAAAAATAAGTGGCCAATTCAAGCAATTTCCCCAACATCACTAATAAAACCATATATATGACCTGTATGTACCCGACCTATTCAAATTGACCTAATCATAAGTGTACTAACGAAGTTTTGTTAGGCAGAAATGAACATTAGTGAAAGTTTGCTATTAGGGATGGTCAAATTTTTTCGGCTTGAATTGACGCCTACAGACTTGTATGGCGGCATGCAACATTTCGCCGGAGGCGAATTTTTGGAGAAACAAAACAGGTCAAATTCGCCCATGCCTATTTGCTATGAAATGCTTGTGCTGATGAATTTCCACTAGCGAAACCTTGCTGCCGATATGTAACTTCGCATTTTAGTGAATTAGCATAGTTGTAGTGAATAAGTACCTGACCAAGTAGCGTGAAGTGAATTTTAGCCTTAGCAGGCTAAAATTCGCCCTTTAGTGAATTTGCCCCATAGAGTATAGTAATTGAAACATAACTTTGCCTCATTATAGATGCCCGCACAACAATTGAAGTTGCAGTTTTGGGTGCTAGTCCATGGGAAAGATATCAATGAGCTAGATGTGCAAATATGTTATGTTATACTGTTGAAATTTGATATGTTATATCTGGTGAAAAGGGTATTTAGGAGGTGAGGTGACTTCATAATTTGGCAAATATTTTACAGCACATTATTGACAAATAGCAGGTAAAAGGTTCAACTGTGGTTGCCACAGTGGTGCTCCTGTGTGGGTTTCAGGCATCTTTTCCATCATGTGCTCATCATATCCGAAGCTCTTGCATGCTTGCTTCAGTGTTTAGACATCAAGTTTGGTGTAGATGTATTTTGCACAATATATATATATATATATATATATATATATATATATATATATATATATATATATATATATATATATATATATATAGTTATTTATTAAGCTCAGAATACCCAAAATACAAAAACTTCAGATTTTTCGGACCTTAAAAAAAATCTGAATATTTTCTGGATTTATCAAAGTCTGATGGTTTGAAAACTCAGAATCGGAAAACCCGGCATCTCAAAGCTCTCAGGGTCCTGTATTAGTCAACGGGGAAGGTCCCAGTGTCTAGTCTGCTGTCAATTCCGATAGCTGACAATTTTGGGGATTTGGGTCAAAAATTTGTGTTTTTTTCAGAAAAGTCTGAAAATTCTGGACTTTTCGGGCAAAGGTCTGAAATTTTCAGGTTTTTACCTGAACCTATTTTTTTGACTGATAAATAAGGTCCATTCGGATTTTTATATTTAGATAAATTCGGAGCTTCATAAATAACCCCCATAGTGTATGGTAGGCATACATTTCACGCTTCTTTCTCTAGAATACATTTTGAGCGCACTAATATGTCAGGTAAGTCTTTATGCTATAGACTAGTTTTGCCATGACAACCAAAATATATCTGAGTTTATCTGGGGTTTGTGTACAACATTAAATGTACCTGATGAATAATCAGTACATCTATATAAATATTTTTTTTACAAAAGAAAAATAGCATTGCACTGTACGGGGTCACTGTCTAGTGCTTTATTAGACATTGTAGCATAATGTATCTCAGCATACTATTATAAGTGATAGCAATGCTTAAGGATAACTATAATGTTATAAATATGTATCAAAATGAAAATAGCAATTATTGGTCATTGGTCCATTAGGAACCAAACAGTACAAAAAACAAGAGAAAACAAGTATTACTATGGCACCTTTACATTGAAATGAATATATACATATTACACCACCACACTTTTCTTCTCCGCCCACAATCCATTTCTTCTCACAATACTATCCTTCATACACATTAACTGCAGAATGCATGTTAGCACATTGTGGACACGACAAGCGATGAGCATAATATCCAGGCATGGATTCGCTGTGAAATGGCACATTTTGATGTGCAAATTTTATTCATAAGAAAATAATTTTTGGAAACATTTTACGCATAAAAAAACAGTGGGAAAAAAACCATATGGATAACAAATACAGGTTTGAAATCTAACTCTTATCAAAAGGTATGCTTACCCTAGATACCAGATTTAAAATTAACATGAAAGTAGAATAGCAGAATGCCTGAAAAGAGACAGAGATTTAAATAAGAACGATAAAAGTGAAGCTTCAAGGACAATCTGTTTTATAGTTGGTGCGGTCAGTGACCCTGACAGTCATTTGCAGTTTCAAAAGAAACAGAAGAAGGCTAATAAAAAAATCACATACAAAACAAAAACTAATTGAAATGTTGGTTAGTAGTGAATACTGTCATTGGGAGAAGATGTTTTAATTTTAAAACTAATGTTTCTTCAAAACACAGTTGTGAAAAAAATCTTGGTCACCACATTTGGAAAGTTAGACTTAACATTGGTAAACCCAGAACCCTCTTCTTTCCCTCTGTCTTCTATCTACCTGGATGGCAAGAGAGATGAGATCATCTAGGTTGGAAGATAGAGGATAATTTACCAGGCTATCCTTAACAGAATCTGAAAGCCCAATACGGAACTGGCTGCAAAGAGCCATGTCAGTCCATCCAGTTTCAATTGATTGAACTCAGTGCAGTACACCTCCGCATCCCGTTTTCCCTGGTGTAATTTATGAGTTGTGGAATTGGCAGAAGATGCACGATCCGGGTCATCGTATCGCCATGGTGTTAAAGAAGGTGTCAAGGGAAAAACAGGCAGAATCAGTGGAGGGTATTCTGAGGGCCCAAATCTGAGGGTCACCCAGAAGCAGGGTCATAACAAACCTTACTTTTTCCTCACCAGATGGGAAAGCGTAAGGAAAGAAACTAAGGTATAATTTGCATGCCTCCTTAAACACGAAAAATTTGGTTCTGTCCCCACTAAATATTTCAGAGAACACAATTTTGGGTTCATGGGTTTTAGAGACGTTACCCATCATCACAGAGGAACCCACAGAAGGAGCGGCAACTGAACTTGGCGACTGCTGAGGGATCTCCAGTCAGTGAATCAGATTATGGAAGCCTTTCATCAAATAATCTTGCTTCCACTCGTGATCCTCCAAGCGCTGTAGCAAGGTGGTAAGGAGCGCTTCAGTAGTGGAAGGAGCAGTGGCAGCAGTGGCTTGACCTTCTTCGTCCATGGCCCGTTATGTAACAGATGGCACCCTAAATCTAGAACCGATGCCAAGCACCCTGGTCTCGGCTCGTGCTTCCGCCTGTAGCAGCCGCCTTTGGCCTCGGGAGGAGCCCTCAGCTACTCAGAAGCCGCCAGGTCTTAAAACGAGAGGTGCAAGGCGAGGGGTTCTAGACAAGCAAAGGGGCACAACTGTAAACAAGAGTCTTTTGGGCTGAAGGTCACAGTACAAGGCATTTAGACAGAATCATAGTCAGATCAGGCCGGGTCGGGGCAGGCAGAGAATAAACGTAGTCAGGCAGGCAAGGGTCAAACCAGAAAGTCAATCCGAAGAGTTTAGCAGAAGAGGTAGTCGGTATTCAGGCAAGGGTCAGGATCCAGAGGTAAGAACAGTCAAAAGTCAGGCAGGGGTCACAACAGGAATCAAAACAGGTTCAGAACAGAATAGCTTAGAGCACAGAAGTACCAGGAACAAACTCCTATAACGGGCAAGGTCTAAAATTTAACTGGGCTTTTTAAACTTTTTATTTTTCACACCAATGCGCGCTGGCGTCATTACGCCAGCACGCCTGCACCTTTAAATGAGAAGGAGATGTGCCGCGCGCGCCCTAAGAAACCGGGCGTCCATGCCATCCCCCCACTAGACTACCAGGGTGAGTATTCATCACATGCATCTGTTTATACAAAGGACTTGTCACAAGATTGGTAATTTGTTTGAAATAGGGTCTAAAACCCAAAACCTGTATTAAAAATACTTACTTGGAGTCCTTCTTTGTATGTGTTTTCTATCCACATTCATGTTCTTTTTGTAGAGGTTTATAAGATATTTGCATTATATACTGCCGATTCCAACCTTTTTGGCTTGATTGAAAGTCAGCAACCCTAGGGTAGTTTTCGGATTAATGGAGGGTGTCCCATCACAAACTGTTGAATTGACTGCAGAAGTCAGTCTGTGACTTAAAATGAAGGGCAAGGTGCCAAAATTTCTACACGAGTGCTATTCCTATCTAAAAACAGGTTAGTGTAAATGAACCTCTAAATGCCATGAACATATATGGTGCATTGCCCAAGCATAGGTCATTGATGTAACTCCATTACAAAGATGAGCACATTTACTCTTGCAATGCATGGTGTTTCTTCAGCTCTCATTTATATACGCTTTGACTGTCTCAATGTCATTTCAATTCATAATCATAGTAATTAGAGCACATGGTTTGCTGATGTCCGTACTGATATTTGATGAGTTTGTGGTTTCTGCACAAAAAACTCAAATTAACATGAAAGTAGAATTGCAGAATGCCTGAAAAGAGACATAGATTTAAATAAGAACGATAAAAGTGAAGCTTCAATCTGTTTTATAGTTGGTGCGGTCAGTGACCCTGACAGTCATTTGCAGTTTCAAAAGAAACAGAAGAAGGCGAATGAAAAAAATCACATACAAAACAAAACTGAATACCAATTGAAATGTTGGTTAATAGTGAGTACTGTCATTGGGAGAAGATGTTTTAATTTTAAAACCAATGTTTCAAAAAGACCAACTGAAATTAGGTTGAAGTTTTTTTTTGGTCGAATAGATCTGTTTTTGATCGAATAGGTCCGTATTCGGCCTTGTACGAATCGAAGGAATAGCGCATTCGATCGAATTCGATTCCAAGTTTTTCCCAAAAAAAACTTCAAAAACTTTCAAAGTCTACCAATTGACTCCAAATAGGTTCTAGGTGGTCCCGTAGGCTAAAACAGCAATTCCGCAGGTTTTAGATGGCGAATGGTCGAAGGCAAATTTTTAAAAAGACAGTATATGATAAATTTCAATATTCTCATTTTTGAATTTTTTCCAAATTCAAATCAAATTTGGACTATTCCCTAGTCAAAGTACACAAAAATAGTTCGAAATTCAATTTTTTTTCATTCGAAAATTCACCTCGACCTTTGATAAATCTGCCCCTATGAGTCATTCCAACTTAACTTGATTATTATGAACCAGTTGAGATAAATTGCCGGTCTGCTGAAATTCTCTATAATGAATTGTTCTCAATCCAGCAGCAGGGTAGAGATGCATTTGTTTATACAAAAGGCTTGTCACAAGATTGGTAATTAGTTTGAAAAGGGATCTAAAACACAAAACCTGAATTAAAATATACTTACTAGGAGCCCTTCTTTGTATGCGTTTTCTATCCATATTCATGTTCTTTTTGTAGAGGTTTATAAGATATTTGCATTATATATTGCCAATTTCAACCTTTTTGGCTTGATTGAAAGTCAGCAACCCTAGGGAAGTATTCTGATGAATGGAGGGTGTCCCATCACAAACTGTTGAATTGACTGCAGAAGTCAGTCTGTGACTTAAAATGAAGGGCAAGGTGCCAAAATTTCTACACGAGTGCTATTCCTATCTGAAAACAGGTTAGTGTAAATGAACCTCTAAATGCCATGAACATATATGGTGCATTGCCCAAGCACAGGTCATTGATATAACTCCATTACAAAGATGAGCACATTTACTCTTGCAATGCATGGTGGTTCTTCAGCTCTCATATATATACGCTTTGACTGTCTCAATGTCATTTCAATTCATAGTCATTTGTTATAATTAGAGCACATGGTTTGGTGATATTAATCTAATATCCTGAATTTATATTAGCAGTAATGTGGCACTACATTGTACCCAGTGTGAGTTGTGTCAGAACACTGGAAGCAGTAAGTTCATTATTTTGGGTATACAATCCAGCTGTATTGCTTTGCAGAAGAGTGGTAAAGTCCCTTAAGATCCTAATATTTACAGATGGTTCTTTTATAACCTAAAAATAACTTTAAAATTAACTACAGTCTTAGCCCGCATCAAAAATCTATTCAACTACGAGGTAATAGCAACCACCAATAAATTACATAGGCATCTACTTCAGTTCTCATCTCAGAAAATCATCATAAATACATTTACAATGTTATTAAATATAATCAAGCCAGAAAATTGAAAATAATGAAATGAAAGTTAAAAATAAAATAATTAGCAAAATACATTTTCCCCCATTTTTAGTCACAGCACTTCAAGCAAAATGCAGACTTAAAAAACCATAGGTACTTGAAAGGAAAAATAATCTCATCTAATACAAATAGATGTGTTTGCAAATGTAGATAAACCAGATGCATTTCCAATACAGGAGACTTCAAATTAATGGGATCTTTACTCCCTAATAAAGGAGAATGGGAGTTATTGATTTAGGCTGGGCCTGTGGACATAATTTCTGCACAAAGCTGTACACCAGCAAGTTACACTGTTGATGCACACTAATCGGTATATAAACAGTTGTCAAACCATGCCCTTTTTATGTATTGTATATCATAATGTGTCAAACACACTGGTGCTGTCTGTTCTAACAAATTATTATATTATGGAGTATATATCTTGGAAATACATGATGGATGGACATTTCAGGGGTTATTTATCAAGGCCCCAGTATCCGAACCTTGAATAATTTGTAGGGAGAAAAAACTATGAATTTATAAGAATTTTTAAAGTCTAATGGTCTAAAAACTCAGAATCTGAAAACCCTGGAATCTAAAAGCTCTCGAGGTCCTGTATAAGTCAATGGGGAAGGTTCCCTTGTCTGCGCTGATGTCCATACTGATATCTGACGAGTTTGTGGTTTCTGCACCAAAAACTCTGAAAACTCCGAAAAAAATTTCGTTTTTGCACAAAACTCCGAACAGCTCAGAAGTTTGCCCGACCCTATTTTTTCAGGGCTTTTCTTCATTAATAAGGTCCATTCAGGCAATCGGAGTTGCTCGGATTTCTAACTTAAAAAATACTGACATAAATTCAGACCTTGATAAAAAAAACACCTTCATCTAGGAAGCTGATTTATAAACCTTTGTATTTTTTTAGTTTCCCTGAATCAAACTTTTTAGCACTAAAAAGTGTTTATTGGATTAATAACTCTAAATCACAAAACAGTTGATATTTATTAAGCAGGTTATTTACTAAACTCTGAATGATTTTTTAAAAAACCCCGAGGATGGAAAAGTCAGAATCTGAAAATTCAGCATCTCAGACCTGTCGAGGTTGCATATAAGTCAATGGGTTAAGTCCCAATGATTTTTCATTCTGTGTTTTTCTACTTACAAACTTTTTATATTTTGATCTTTTAAGAAACCAGTTGACATTCCTGGTTTATTTGTGACAGACAAAACCTCTAAAACCACACAAATTTGAATTTTGATAGGTCTCCCCATGTTGAAAGGCTGAATAGTTATAGAAGTATGATGTTATGCAAAGTGGAGATTGGAACATAGTTGAAAAAGGAGTGCATAACTATATAGTTGTATTCATTTCTTTGTTGCCTCATGAATTTATGCAAATATGGGTAAACATGGTTCCCAATAAGATACTATTTACTATTTTTGATTCAGAGTCAATAAATGTAAGCTATTGTTAAAGGGATAGAAAGGGGTGAAATTTATTTTTTTTATATTTAATTTTGAAATCTGACATGTGGCTAGACATATTTTCAGTTTCAGCTGCCCCCCAGTCATGTAACTTGTGCTCTGATAAACTTCAGCCTTTTCTGCTGCACTGCACGTTGGAGTGATATCAACCCCTCCCTTACCCCCAGCAGCCCATCAGCAGAACTATTGGAAGGTTACCAGATAGCAGCCCCCTAATACAAGATAACAGCTGCCTGGTAGATCAAAGAAAAACACTCAATAGTAAAATCCAGGTCCCACTGTGACACATTTAGTTACATTGAGTAGGAGAAACAACAGCCTGTCAGAAAGCAGTTCCATCCCAAAGTGCTGGCTCTTTCTGAAAGCACATGACCAGGCAAAATGACCTGAGATGGCTGCCTACACATCAATATTACAACTAAAAAAATACATTTGCTGGTTCAGGAATGAAATTTTATATTCAGTTACATTGAGAAGGAAAAACAGCAGCCTGCCAGAAAGCATTTCTCTCCTAAAGTGCAGGCACAAGTCACATGACTGGGGGCAGCTGAGAAATTGACAAAATGTCTAGCCACATGTCAGATTTCAAAATTGAATATAAAAAAATCTGTTTGCTCTTTTGAGAAATGGATTTCAGTGCAGAATTCTGCGGGAGTAGCACTATTAACTGATGTGTTTTGAAAAAAACATGTTTTCCGATGACAGAATCCCTTTAAGGATCTAATCCCTTTAAGTATTCAAACTATTTGGCCTTGTAGAGCAGAACTGCCCTGTTTGAAGGACACTGTGTTTCAGGCCCCAAAATCTGACCAAGAACTCCACTGATTTCTTTATATAACATCAATATCATCATGCTACTATAAATATTAAGTTCCTGAATTCTTTTACAGGATATTTCCTAGCAGGAATATTTTGTTAATTTATATATTTGTTCTTCTAAAAGATGTACAGTATACAAGTATTTAAATTGCAATTAGGTTGATTCACCTTCCTTTCTCTACTACAACGTACATGTACACAGGCTTAAATGCTGTTTCTGCTAGACATTTCTGGAATAAAATATAATCGTAATAATATTGGGAAAATAGTGTGCTATAAAACTAAGAACACTGTTTAAAAAATATTTATACAAGATTTGAAAAAGCAGGAATCATTTTTCATAGCAGCATAAGTGAACATATTTAATTCTGTTTCTGTGCATTTCTACTTCCTTTTATAGTATCTTTCAGCTATGTTGCATAAATGAGACCTGATCAATGGCCCTGCTAGTTAATTACTTGAAATTTATCTTGCTTAATATTGCCTGTCATGACAAGCGGTTTTGTTCTGTTAGATGGCCTAGCTTTCATTGAAATATTGTTATTCCACTGGTAGCAGTTATTGCTTAGATGCCATCATTTAGCTGCTTTAAGAATAGAAAGTTCTTTACACTCAGAAAGGTTTCTCTCAATGATTCTGGAGGACTGTGAAGGTTCTCGTTCATCCAGGTCATGGTATTTCTATAATAATAAGTCAATTCAACTGGACTTGCTGTATTTTTTCTCATGAAGACATTTCACTAGTCATCAGATTAGCTTGCACAATTCAGAATGACCTGTACAAAAAATCTCACTCCAATCAAAATAATCTGTTAGTATAACCAGCATGGGGTCAGAGACCTCATGGAGGCAAGGTGTTGTTTGTATTAGCATGATTGGAGATGGTATTAAACCATCCAGGGAGAGGTGCCAAAACAGCATTGTTTGTGGCAGACAAGTGGGGTTTATTAAACCTCGAATTTATATGGTCGAGTTTTTAAAGGGGAAAACTCAAATTTTAGAGGGGAAAAAAATAATTTTTATGATACCCCAAAGCTGCTAAATATCCAACTCCGAAAATTCTTCATTTCAAACCTGTCAAGGTCAATGGCAGGTGTCCCTGAAGTTGCTTCTTGACATCATGATAACAAACGGGGAGTAAATGGTGAATAACAAAGAAGGTTTTACAGAATTAAAGGGCCCTACACACGAGAGTTTACAAACTATTGAGACATTATAATTTCATTACAATTGAGCCATTAGGATTTTAGAATGATTGATTAATTCATGTAAATTGAAAAAGCTTCTTTAAACAGGTGGGTCTTTAAGGAACGTTTGAAAGTTTGGAAAGAAGGAGAAAGTCTGACAGCTTGAGGCAGAGAGTTCCAAAGAAAAGCAGAGGCCTGAGAGAAGGCTTGTAGACGAGAATGAGCAGAAGTGATAAAAGGAGAAGCAAGGTTAAGGTCAGAAGCAGAGCGAAGGTTTGGTAAAGGTGTGTATTTGGAGATCAGAGATGAAATATAGGGAGGGGCTTCACTGTTAAGGGCTTTGAATGTGAGTGTTAGTAATTTGAATTTGATTCTAGAGGAGATTGGGAGCTAGTGAAGGGACATGCATATGGGAGTAGCTGATGTTGAGCGGTGAGATAGATGAACGAGTCTTAAAATTAGTTTTAGTAAATATCCCCCTAGACGTTACTCCAGAAAGATCTTTGTACAAGTCCTTCTGAATTGAGAAAGATTAGTGAAACATCTTGCAAGTCCAGTTGATTTAACATATTACTATAAATATTCTGAAGGATGTGTATTGGGTGCAGTGGTTCCTGGATATAATTGACCTCCAATACTCACAAAACGTCGCTAACTTTATTTATTTTCCCAGTTCATTAACGCATTTGAATTTTGTAGCCTCAAACTGAATGAAACAATGTAATTTTCACTGGAGTGCAAAAACGCACATGAGAATATTTTGTTGCTTTTTCTCTCAAATAAGCTAGCCTTTGAGAACAAGTTTGATGAGTTTTGTTGTGTTTGTTTTTCAGCAGTCGTGGTTTTATATATAGACCTCCCAGTGCTGGGTTGTCCATCTTTCTAGCCCTAGTATCTTGTTCAGGGGGTCCCTTTCCAACTTAAATTATTTTACCTCAAGCACTAAAGGTGATCCAACCAAGAGATCCAACTTGTCTTTTTGAGGAGTAACCTAATGATGCCTCTTTCAATGTATTCTTACCCACCTAAAGAATCTGACAATATTCCTAGGACTACCAAAAGCTCTCCCTCCATAGGGCACTCTTCTTTTTAGAGATCTCTTGCATCATGTCTGCACTATTTATTTAAAAACAATTGTGTATGTTTCTTTCTGCGTATTTATGCTACTCCTTCATTAAGGGGGTTATTTATCAAAGGTCAATTTTTTTTACCTCGAATTAACTCAAATGACTTTGAATGACCTCAAATTCGAATGGAATTTTACTTAAGAAAAAACCTGTCTAAAATTCGAATACATATTACTGACCAGAAAACTCGATTAGAATTTGAATTGAATTTGAACAGAATTCGAATTGAGATTTTCTTGAGAAAAAAACTTGAATTTCAGGAAGGCTATTAACATCTTCAAATGGGTCAACTGACCTCTGCCATTGACTTCTACATGAACTCAGCAGGTTTTAAGTGGTGTACCATCTAATTAGTTATTTCCAGGGTTGAGGTAGGATAAATCTTGAATTCGAATTTGAGTTTGTGTCTTTCCCAACTCAAAAATGTCAGTTTTGACCAAAAACAAACTTGAAAATTCAAATTCGAATTTACTATTCGACACTTAGGGGCAGATTTACATAGGGTCGAATATCGAGGGTTAATTAACCCTCGATATTCGACCATCGAAGTTGAAGTATTTAGCGCAAATAGTTCGGTTGAACGAAAAATCATGCGATCTAAAGATTAAATCCTTCGAATCGTTCAATTCAAAGGCTTTTAATCCATCGATCAAATTATTTTTCTTCGACCTAAAAAACATTAAAAAGCCTATGGGGACCTTCCCCATAGGCTAACATTGCACTTTGGTAGGTTTTAGGTGGCGAAGTAGGGGGTCGAAGTTTTTTTTAAAGAGACAGTACTTTCGACTATCCAATGGTCTAATAGTTGAACGATTTTTAGTTAGAATCGTTCGAGTCGAAGTCGTAGTCGAAGGTCGAAGTAGCCATTTCGATGGTCGAAGTAGCCAAACAAAACATTCGAAATTCGAAGTATTTTTTATTCTATTCCTTCACTCGAGCTAAGTAAATGGGCCCCTTAGTAAATCTGCCTCTAAATGAAGTACATTTTTCAGGTATATGTTCTAAAGTTACAGTATGCACACACTGTAGTATGTGACACACAAAGAGAACTACAATATTTGTATTCTGCTTCTGTCACTTTTTAGATTCCATTTCAGAGGGTAATTAAAGCAGGAAGATTACTCTTTAAATTAGAAAGTGATTGCAGGTGTTGGTTTGGCCTGAAAAAGCCTGATGAGATACAGTACATTAGTTGTATGTGGGGAATATTAACAGAAAAGTAATCAGTGTAAGTAAATAGTTTTATGCTTTTAATTTGAAGAAAAGTTGTTTAAACTTAGTAAAGAATTGTTCAGTAATATAAGACAGACATCATTGTGCTAAGAGCACATGGAGTTGTGCCTTGGATTCTCTCTACCTGTGTTCTGCAAAGGCAAAATAAGCCAATGTGCAGACACAAGGAGTGGCTATCGGCTAGACATTGTATTGGTTCACATTAGCACTTTTTCCAGATTCTCAAGAAAAACACTAAAATATTGTCATCATACCTTAAGGGCCTAAGCCCAGCACTGCAGGAGTTGTGGTTGAGACAACAGCTGTGGGGGACTGTAAGTACTTAAGTCCTTCATAACACGAGAAATAAATGAGAAATTATAGTGATATTGTGTGACTCTGCTAGGCTATGCAAGAATAATTAAATATATTACTGATTAATAAAAATGTAATAAAAAATAAAAAAATAACAAATAGGTTGTGATGAAAGCTTTTTACATCCAAAAGTGAATATGGTGTTATTTAGTAAAACTAAAAAAAATTAGCAGTAATCCATAGCAAACTGCAAGCAGAACAAACATTTCAGTGGTGGCCATGGGTTACTGCCCAGGTGCAAATTCCCTAGTGTTGATAAATGAGCCCCATATATAAAAAATATTTTATTTCCTGCAACATCCTTTGATTTATCAATCCAATTTCAGATTCAGAGCTCTAAAATGGTCAATCACCTACAGCCCCATGGATGAGTCACAGTTATTATTGGGGTTTACAGTGTGTTACTTGCATCTCCAGCATGCTACTCAGTGACCGACTGCTATACAATTATTACTTTACTTGTTTGAGATGTATACAGTGTATGTAAATATACTAATGGGCAGATTTATTGTAATTTAAGATAGAGCTCACTGCAAGATTCACTTTCTATTCATTCCTATAGGATTTTTAAAACTGTATTAATCAAATGGTGAACTATAACTTTCATACAATGATAAATAGGACTAAAACAATCACAAAGGATTCAATAGAAAGTGGATTTTTTTGGGGTGATTTTTACTGACTACCGAGCTCTAATCTCACACAAAGTCAGGAGTGGGAGCACACAAGGATGGCAATGGCTTCTTGAGAGTCTGGGGACAGAGCTGAGGTTTTATTCTGTAGTTAGCCACTTGGCCTAACAGCAAAATCCGGATTATGACATGGTCACATGAACCAGTTGCAGAATTATATAGAAACTGTGTTTATTATCAGAATAAATCAGAATATCTACAGTAAGGTATGTTGCAAATACTAATTCCTGCCAGTTATATATATATATATATATATATTATCCTGACGACGGTTCAGAGAGAACCGAAACGCGTTCATGTGGGGTAGTTTGTAACACTCCAATAAAAGATATTTCTTTATCACTATACCCATGAGTGCTCCTAACTGTATCTATTTGTCTCCCTCTGAGGAGCACCCGGGATTTGATCAACTCAGGGTGAGTGCGGAGAATCATATGACTATATATATATATATATATATATATATATATATATATATATATATATATATATATATATATATATATCATAAATTGACAGTATATTTCTGCAGCATTAATTATATGATTTGTATATTCTCAGAAAGGCAAATGAGGGAGATTATACAGCTCAAGGGACTATGGGGCAGATTCCCTAAAGGGCGAAGTGACTAGCACTAGCGAAAATTCGCCAGCGTGGCGTAATTTTATAACTATTCCGATTCCCTAATGGGCATAGGCATCACTTTGCTAGCGAAGGAGATAGATGCTAGCTATGGCGAACGGACGTAACTCTGCAAATTCAGTAAGATGTCGATTTTACTGAACGTTACCTCTTGCACCAGACTTACCGTCACCACCTTAGACCAGGCGGAGTGCAATGAAGTGGATAGGACTTCCTCAATTAAGATAGAATTTAGATAGTCCCAAAAAACGCTGGCGTCTTTTCCTATTTTCAGGGGGATAGCCTGCAAAAGACCATAACATTTCCTAACATATGGCACATAAACTATACACTGGGCTAATATGTGGGACATTATAACAACTTTATTTTATTTTATTAAGGTTCCCTGGCCTTGTGTAGTGTAATGTATTTGCTGCAAATATATGTCCATTCAACTTTCACTTCCCACCGTATACAAATTAGCCAACGGTAGTGCAACTTTGCTTTGCATGCGAAGTAACGTTAGTGCAACTTCGCCAGTGTTCGGCGCCCTGGACACAACTTCGTATTTTAGGGAATTAGCGTTCTCCTGGAGAACTGTTGTGAAGTGGGGGAGCGGTCGCTAGCGAATTTGAGCCACTTAGGGAATTTGCCCCTGTTTGTTCTTCCTAAAGGTGATACAGGAATAAGAAAAAAATCAGATCTGTGCTTCTAATCAGTATTAATTAATTAATTAATTAATTAATTACATCTAATTTGAGATTGATTGTAACTATAAGCAACTTTCACCACTCCTACTTGAAGCTATATTACTGCCGCAGTACCTAATGCAGTGTGGATATTTATATTTCCGGCAGTTCAGTGGTACTTATTGCTCACAGCAACAGCTTCCAGCAGTTAGTAGAAGACTGGTAAGGATAAGAATTGTAAAGGGCAATTGCACATTGAGAATATTTGGCATTTTGTTTACCATTTTTGTCTTGGCTAAAAAAATGGCCTAAAAATGCCTCAAATAATCCTCCATTGCCCTGTATAGCAAACACTTCAAAGCTCAAGTATTAGCATTTGTGGCTAAAAAAATTATAACAAGTCCTGTTTGAGTGTTTGAGTGCCCCCCCCCCCTCCTGAATACAGTGCTGCCTCCATTCATCAGCAATATACTGTATTCATAAGGGGCAGGCAAAAAAAAAAAACAAGGTGTCATATAGAAGCACAGGTTACGGAGGACTGTGGGTGCAATGGAGCACTGTACTTACCACCTGCCCTATGGCGATAGTAATGACTGAGCTGCCTTGCATTCATTAGTGTTGTGCTCTGCATCTAGCACCAGATTACTGGTTTAGCCTTAGGTGCAGAGAGCAGCAAGATACATATTTTCAGAATGAGCACTTAAAGGAAAACTATACCCCCAAAATGAATACTTAAGCAACAGATAGTTTATATCAAATTGAATGACATATTAAAAAATCTTACCAAACTGGAATATATATTTACATCAATATTGCCCTTTTACATCTCTTGCCTTGAACCACCATTTCGTGACTCTATCTGTGCTGCCTCAGAGATCACCTGACCAGAAATACTACAACACTAACTGTAACAGGAAGAAGTGAGGAAGCAAAAGGCAGAACTCTGTCTGTTAATTGGCTCATGTGACCTTACATGTGGTTTGTATGTGTACACAGTGAATCTTACGATCTCAGGGGGCGGCCCTTATTTTTTAAAATGGCAATTTTCTATTTATGATTACCCAATGGCACATACTACTAAAAAACTATATTATTATGATAATGGTTCATTTACATGAAGCAGGGTTTTACACATGAGCTGTTTTACTCAGTATCTTTTTATAGAGACCTACATTGTTTGGGGGGTATAGTTTTCCTTTAAGGGCATGTATTTGCACCTATACTGCTCTTGCAGTATGTCTGGGGTCTCCAAATATGGCCCTTTATAAATTTAGCCAAATCTGGCTAAACTAATGGTTACACAATCTAGGCTCTCAATGGAAAATATAAACTTTCAGCACTATTAAATCCCCCTGGACAGCTGATAGGCATGCTGCCTTCTTTTATAGATTTAGATACAGTAGAACCCCACTTTTACATCTTACGAATTAACGTTTTCCCGAAAACTACGCCAATGTTTTTTTAGATGTCCCCAGAGAAACATAAAAGCAGGGTTCTACTGTCCCTTGAACATATTTTTGGGAACAATTTGAAACATTGCTAAAGCACACACCAATAAGGTGCGCCCTCATAAAATAGCTACTCTCTGTGAAACATATTCAAAATAATTAGGACTGTCAAACATACACTTTTTTTGCTGATTGTCCAATCTGTAATGTCCCTGAGGAATAATCACATAATGCTGTACTTGTCAAAAACTGATCAAAATGCGCTCTTTATTCACTCAGATAGATTGCTACAAGAGTCGAAGTGCTTACAGATTTAATGATTAGGCATACACTGTTAAGTTAACATAATGTAAGACATAACTTTTTGAGTAAATGATTGATACATTTACTTAATTAGCATCTCTTGATTAAAATGATTTAACTTCTTGTTAGACCAATTTAGTATTAACTGTGTTCAAATACTAAAGGTCTCTAACAAACTAGTCCCTATAGAATTAATTAGGTTCCAGTGAATCCAGTGACATTTTGCTTTAACTATTGGTAAGCCTTGTCAGATGATTCACCCCCACAGGGAAATATCTAATTCTTGCAGATATGGAGAGATTATTAATAATTGCATTGTATCCGTCTCACTTTAATACAAATATCTCATCCATGATAAAGCAGAATTCAATTGAAAATGTGTCTCCTGGAAAAAGATACACCTTGACAACCCTGCACTGATTTTTCTTTTCTAATTATATAGTTAAAGGTTGAATTAAAAAGAGATTTTTATTTCGTATTTATTTCAAAACACCAAAAAATGGAAAAAAAGTAGGGCACAGCTCTCAGAGGAAATATGCTTCCCTCTCTCTATATGAAATCAATTTAACTAGACTATACAGTCTGACCTGCATCTCAGATAAGTTGCAGAACTCCATTTCAACCAAAACAACCTTATTTAGATTTGTTTGTTTGTTAAAATATAAATTGAAGGTTTCTTTTCATTTACCAAGCAGCAATATTTTTATTCAGCTAGCAATATATTTAAAAAAAGCTAAATCGAATTTAGGATAAACTTTGCAGATGCAGATGTCCTTCCCCCAAAGAATGGGTTACTGCTCTTCACTCTCCCTTTACAGATTTGTCAATATGGACAAACTTTATAAAGAGGTCAGCTGATCTTGCCAAATGAGTGGATATTTCAAGAATGTCCACCATGAGGGGCCCTAGGGCTCAACGATTGAAGCCAATAAGCTGCTGATTTAGGGACATATTTATCAAAGAGTGAAGTTAGAAATCACCACAGTCCCCTGTGAAATTCGGACACTTTCTATTCATTTCTATGGATTTTTTTAATGTATTTACCAATGGGTGAAAGTGAAAGTTCACCCTTTAATAAATATGCCATTAAAATGCTATAGAAATGAATGGAGAGTGGTGGAATTTCACTCTAGTGTACTGTGGTGATCTCTAACTTCACTCTATGATAAATATGCCCCATAGTCTTCCAGCAGCTTGTATCACCTCTGTATGGTCACCTTAATTCCAGCCTTTCCAGTAAAGTGAAGAAAAGACTGTGAAAATCTCATATGTGGTTGATTAAAAAAGAAAAAAAGAACCCCTCTTCCACTGATGCTAAAACTCCCACAATGTTACCTAAAATATCACTGTATAAGGTACCACCCTTAGTTACAATAAATGCCACTCCCAACTTGGACTTAATACTGGGGTTAACCAGATTTTATTAAAGTGCTAGTGCAATTAATATATATATATATATATAAATACCTAGGTGGAGTACAATTGATAGTACCTTAAAAAGCTATATACATTAAATGCTGGTATAATCAATTGATTATTATATTCGAGCAATTAATAGTTTTTAAAGTGCAGTGCTATTGATAAATTCAATACATAAGTTTTCCAGTAATTCAATTAATTCCTTAACAAATTATGAATTATTAAAGTGCACTGCTAATAAATAAATTGTCCCAAATAGTAGTCATTCAATAAATAGTAGACTTCATTGTGACCAATTAAGTATTTAAGGATACATTTATTCAAAAAGGACTCGGTTCAAATGAAATATATGAATGCCTATATGCCTATATCATTACTAATCCTGGGACACCACAAACATGGAGAAAGGCAGGGTAACCAATTCTAACTTGCCCTGACTTATGAAGAACTATCTTAACCTCAAAAACTACAAATCAATAGTCCCTTAGGAATTCCAGTGCGGGACTGCAATAGAAGAAGGAGATTGAACCGGATGGCAACTTGAATTTTAAAATAAACAATTCCCACAGCAGATATTCTGCCAACGTACGCTTCGCTAAAATAGCTTTTTCAAGGCGAATGGCTGCTGCACCACGGTCCCCTGTTTAAATAACTTTCGTGTTCTAACGTCATACCCGAAGTCTCGCAAGAATGCTGTTAATTCACATATTATTCTATCGAGTGAGCTTGATCTTGAGGGAGGTCAGGCGCTACATTAGCAGATCGGACTGCGCATACTCCCTCAGGCAATTCCTTGGGATTGACGTCATGCAGTTCTATATCCAATTATATGCGCTCGAACTTTGTCAGCTTTTGTATTGCAATAAACAGAGGGGATTCCTAAGTGATAGCCAACCAGATATTTCCGCTGTAGCTATTTCATTACAATTATTTAAAGGTGATATGACTTACTTATGAATTCAACTTGTTCTCTTGGGTTATTTAGTCCTCCGATTTATATATTTCAATTTTAAAATGATTACGTTTAAGATACAGTAGGATAATACAATTTGTTCCCAAAGGGGAATTAACCCCATTTTCACCCTTGTAAATAATTAATGAATTTTCTTGAATTTTCTTCATGATTTGAACTTTGTGTAATTAAAATGAATTTTTATTAATTAAATCAAATTAAAGAAAATTTAATTAAATACAAGATATGCATATTAAAAGCATGATTATATGAAAGCTGTGTATAGGTTGTTTTCATTTATTCCCTTGGGGGAAATAGTATCTAATTTAAAAATTTGTTCCAAATTACCTTTGCGTATTACCAAATTTATTTTCTCCAATGCCCAAAATTTTAACTTTGTTGGATCCATATTATGGAATACTTTGAAGTGATATGCAATTCTAGATAGTGTTTTATCATTCTTATTTGCTTTCCCAGCGGTTCTAATGGCACTGCAATGTTGTTGTAACCTCATTTTCAACATCTGTGTAGTCATGCCTATATATTTTTTTGAGCATGGACATTCTATGCAGTATAATACTCCCTGGTTTTTGCAAATTATGTAGCTATTGACCTTGTGTGTTTTGCCAAATCTATCATCAAAAGAGGAGATCTTAAGTAATATATCATATAATGTATTCCCACAGGGAAAACAACCCCTATTTTTGATTGTGTGGCATCGGGTAGTTTGAAAATGACTTCTAGTCAACATATCTTCGAGATTAGGGCTTCTCTTTTAGCTTATCTCTACATTCTTTTGCAAGATGGAACCCAGGGTGTCATCCTCTAAGAGGATGGGCCAATGTTTATTCAATATATCCCGTATTTAATGACTATTGGTATTAAAATTAATAATGAACCTTACATTGTTGTCTATTGCTTGCTCCTTCTCCTTCACTGCCAGTAGATGTGATCTCTCTGTATATAATCCTCTATGATAAGCTTTTTTAACCAATTTACCAGAGTATCCTCTCTGTTTCAGCCTGATCTTAAGTTCACAGGCTTGTTCTTTAAAACTATCCCTTGAGAAACAATTATGTTTGAGTCCTAAGAATTCGCCAGGTACTGATTTTTTTACAGAGTGGGGATGGAAGTTGGAATATGTTAAGGGAATTAGTTGTTGTGGTTTTCTGAAGTTCTTAGTTTCGAGTTGTCCCTCTTCAATAATTGCAATCTCTAGGTCTAGGAAGGAGACACTTTTTCTAGAAATGTCCATGGGGAGTCTGATATTTAAGTCATTCTTATTAAGTTTGGTCACAAACTCCATGGCTTCACCTTCTGTACCCTCCCAGACCACTAGGATATCATCAATATATCGAATCCTTTTCAGGATTTTTGATTGATTGGTTAACATTTCTTCACTCTTAACCACAGTACTTTCCCAGAACCCCAAAATAAGTTTGCATAAGAGGGAAAGACGTTCATAACTGCAGCTCTATTTATTGTGGAAATTAATGATTGTGTATTTTCCCTATTTAGTACCAACACCAAAAACTGTACACAAGCAGTAAAACAACAAATGTCTGTTCTTCTCCTGTATCGAAAGACTTTGTCATTTCCAACCAAAACTTCCAAACTATTTTCCAAAATCATATATATATATACATGATCCAATGTATACAGGTATGGAACCTGTTTGCCTCCAATAAAGTTTAATCATATCTTTCTTTGGATCAAGCACAATGTACTATTTTACTATTACAGAGGACAAGGAAATCATTTTTAAAAACTAATATAATTTTATTGAAATGGAGTCTATGGGAGATTGCCTTCTGGGGCCCATTTAGAATAAAAAAAACTTCGAATTTCGAATGGTTTTTTTTTTGGCTACTTCGAGCATCAAATTGGCTACTTCGACCTTCGACTAAAAATCTTTCGACTATTCGACCATTCCATAGTCTTTAAAAAAAACGATTCTAAGGATTTAATTGTTCGATCGAATGTGCTAAATCCTTCAACTTCGATATTCGAAGTCGAAGGATTTAAATTCGGTAGACGAATATCGAGGGTTAATTAACCCTCGATATTCAACCTTAAGTAAATTTGCCCCTTATTGTCTATAGCCACCCTTATGGAGTAGTATATAGTACACAGTAAAAGGAAGTCAGTGGTTCTTGAACTGAACCAAAAATAAATTTATTAAGCAAAATTCACAAGGAAGTTCAGAGTAACATAGAAGAAACAAGTCAGCATACTCATGATACAGTACTGTAAAATAGCATTTATCTCCATAGAACATTCAAAGAGGGATAAATTAACTAGCTTAAGGGTCACTCCCTTCTCTGTAACACCTCTCTGAGTGGAACTCAGGTGGGCCTATCTAGTCCCTAATCATACACACTGATTCCCTATTCTGTACAACAATGCACCTGAGATTTTAGTCCCTCTAACTCTCCTTGGTGGAGCCTGTGCTACTCAGCTAATCAGCCCTGATCTTTGCTGTCACTTTTAGAGGGACCTATAGGAACCTACAACAGAAAATAACTTGTAGGGTTGCCCTCTTTCCCCTTCTTAACATATTTCAACCTTGTGGCTAAACTAGGAACTGTAACGGTCATACTACGACCCAGGTAGGGGAGCTTTTTTCCCTTATATTGCTAATGACCCCCTTAGTATTTTCAGCTTTATGTCTCTTAGAGCTGCCAATGCATACAATTTTAATATATTATTGGTAACACTGAAGTAAAGCAAGAAAGAGCACTGTCAAACCTAGTTTATAACAGCACAAACTAATACACCAAGAATTCCCCTAGAACCAGGAATAGTTACTACTGTAAACACATCATTGTAAGGTTTATTTAAAGCCAGTAATTTAACATTCTGTAATTAGTCCGGAGCTAAATGTTTGCTCATAGGGACAGTAAATCTTAAATAGGTAATTACACAGACCCAGTTGCATACGAGAGAACAGAAGGTATATTTCTATACATTGAAATGTACTGAATGAAAACAGAGTTGAATAAGTAGCTTATTTAAATGAGAAGAATATCCTAGAGGGAAAAAGGTTTTTGAAAAGATTCTACAATGTTGAAGATGAAATGGCAGGATAAGGAAGCTGATAGAAAGAGATATGAAGCATGTGAATTAAATTTCACAATCAGCTTTTTTCATATGTAAATCACTGTAGATCCTGATGTGATGAGTTTGAATGAAGATTCATATTTGTAAGCGGATGCGCTTCCACATATAGCTATGCAAAATGTTAAATATTTATATTGTATTTATAAAGACAATCCTGAGCTTGAAATGTCACAACTTACTGCATCAAATTTACAAAACAGGGGATTTCTGAATTGAAAACCATGACGGCTTACTACATATTTAGGTTCTCAAGGGACCAGACCAATATTATGTTTGACAGGTTAAATAATTATTATGTGCTACAAACTATATATACTGTATAATGCATAAGTGTTTTTAATGTACATTGAAATGTATTATTATATTTACCCGTTTCATTTCTTTTGCTGCCATCTAGCTGGAAAAATGATGCTTGTTGCCAATAAATAGGAAGATAAAAAGATACAAAGGATGTTTACCCAAAAAAGGTTGTAATCCATCCAATGCTAGCTATGTTACCCAGAATTATTTCACTGGTGCTTGAAACACATAGCTTGATTTATCAATACAGACACAGAGCTTGAAAAAGAAATCTGGCACTGTTGGCAGCATCATGTTGGCATTTGTGAGCGATTCAGTGGCCACTGGCACATACAATAAATTAAATGAAGTACTGGGCTCCCAAAGTGTTCTGCCCATTGTGCCCTATTCTGCAAAGCAGAAGAGGCTTAGGGGGAAATTTACTAAAGGGCGAAGTGGTAATTTTGCCAAGGAGAGCAACTTCACACTCTAACGCCAGGCAAATTTTCAGTCTGGCGAAATTCACCATGTTTTTTTATTTTACTGACCGTTACCTCTATCGCCAGACTTGCCTTTGCCACCTCAGACCAAGCGAAGTTCATTAACCGGCGAAAATTCGCCAGCGCTGGCTTTGCACACATCACAACACTTCACCAGGCATAAATTCACCTGGACAACGCTTATTCACGAAGATTCAAAGTTGAGCACAGGGTACCGAACGCTGGTGAAATTACGCCAGCGAAATTATGCTCAGCAGTGCGAAGTTATGCTAACGTTGGCTAATAGGGATGTAGCGAACTGTTCGCCGGCGAACTAGTTCGCGCGAACTTCGACTGTTCGCGTCCGCCGCAAGTTCGCGAACGTCGCGCGACGTTCGCCAATAGGCGTTCGCGTCAAAATCGTTTGACCATTCGACCATTCGATCGCTAAAATCGAACGATTTTCGTTCGAATCGAACGATCGAAGCCATTGGATTGAATGAAATCATTCGATCCAATGGCTTCGATCGTTCGATTCGAATGAAAATCGTTCGATCGAACGATTAAAATCCTTCGATCGTTCGAATCGAACGATTTTCGGATGTTCGAAGTTCGCGAACTGTTCGCGAACTGTTCGCATTTTTTGCCGGTGTTCGCGAACGGCGTTCGCGAACACATTGTCGGCGGTTCGCTACATCCCTATTGGCTAATTAGCATACGTCGTGCAGTTAAAGTACAATGGCCGTATATGCTGCAGCAAATACATTACACTACACAAGACCAGGGAACCATAATAAAATTATATAAAGTTGTTATAATGCCCTACACATGTGCCCACAGTATAGTTTAGGTGCCATATGTTTGCAAATGTAGGGGGGAAGTAGGGTACCCCAAAAAAATTACGATCTTTTTCAGTCTATCACCCTTTAAATAGGAAAAAAAGCCAGAGTTTTTTGGGACTTAGAAAAATTTTTTTTGAGGAACTCCTATCTATGGATAGCCACTATCAGTTGTAAGTACTTTAATGAATGTTTTTGACTGGCACAGTTCTGCTCAGAAATGTGTGTCTAGCGTTGTGCCTTGTTATTGTAAAAGAGACTTCTCATCAGAGTACAGGAACTTACTCACAGATTCTGAAATCAATTGCCCAAACCCAGACAGATGAAGCTTGTTAAAACTGCCCCGTGGTGTTAACCATGTGTTTAGATGAACCCATATGTTTACATTGTGTATGTTTATCTCCTTAATAAGTTCTATTCAATTTTATTTTCTATTTTCTGTCAGTGAATGGCATTGCTAGCACTTATTATAAGCAGCGGCACTTATTATAGGAAGCACATAAGGGCACAGCTCTCCTGACCCTCTCAGTATAATTGGAACTTTATTCTTTATTGTAAATTCTGAATGTATTTTTTTTAAATATAGAAAATTTCCAACTACTGAACAACTGATAATACATTATAGAATACTGTTAAATTTAGTATACAAAGGAACAAAGCATTGAGTTCTGCTCTCACATGGTCTTATTTTTATTAGATATGATTTCGCTGTATATATACTATTAATAAGCTTTGTAAATGGGAAGAGGGTAAAGCAGTATAACCCATTTGTGCTGTTATGCTCGAAATGGTTTATAATCCACACATATTTTTGTCTTAAAAATATATGTGCAAATCCCCAGTGATAAAAATAAAAATACAGGGATAAATTGTCCCAAAAAATATGGGGTCTGCCCTATCCATAATGCTTAACGAAGTGAAGTTCAGTGCAGTGGGAGGGGAGCTAATTTAATTTACAGGCAGAGTTAGATTTTGATGGTGACCCTTTAACTAGTGTATGATTGTTTTTATATATCTGTAAACTTGAACCATGAACAATGCTGGCCTGAACCAATTACTGGACAACAGTAATGGAATTTTAGTATTAAAATTGTTGTCCAATTATATATACTATATTTAACAACGCCAAAATGTAAATATTAAAGATCCTTCAAAAAAAATATCTGAAAACCTTACACCTGTGTGTGTCAGGGGCTTATCGGCTCCTAGCTGAGAAGTCCGTACCTAGTAGGAAGCTTCAGGAAAAAGTTCAAATTTGCGGTGATCAAAAAGGGTTCATGAGTAATCATATTCAATTCCAGGCATTGGTTCAATTGGCAAGCAGCAAAAGATCATGGAAACAGGTTCAGGCAAGAGTCAAATTCCAGGAATACAATCAGGAACAATTTAGGAACACCCAGGAACCAAGGTAGCAATTCCTATAATCGGGCATTGAACTCCTGACCTGGAAGTCCTTTTATTTTCGAATTTCGTGCTGGGCGCATGATGTCATCGTATATGGGATCGCCAACAGGCGCTCCGGACAGCATATGGATTTGCTGGATGGAAAATTTTGCCACAGCCAATTGTGCATAAAAACCCATGCATTACTGTAAATGCAGGGCCATATTTATATAGGCACCTGAGGCCTGTGCTTATTGTAACAGCTTTTGGGAACAGCCCTTGTGTGCCTATATAATTGAGTACATTTCTAAAAGAAAAATAAAAAAATCTCACCCAGCCACCATGGGACTACAATGGCACTGAGGGGTAGAGGGCTTGTACTGTTGAAAACCTTATGCCAGAGGTAACATCAGGCGCACCCGTACTTCCATACGTTGGTGGACCTGGACCTAAATACAGCCCTGATTAAATCTATGTGCGTCAGCCTTTCTTGCACTTCCATATAGTTGCCCTTTTCCTGCCTTCTGTTCCAAATTAAGTTCTGCTGCGCCTATTGGTGCAGGGGAGCCCTGGAGCTACAGTCACCTCCAAACAAGACGCTAGCTCCTGGGTTCCAATAGTGGCTTGTATCAATAGATGCAGCACAGATGCACCAAAAGAATTGGACACACAAGTCACTTGCACAGTGAAAATGATGACATAAACAGAAAATTTCAGCACAGTTGCACCTGCTTCATGTAGAATTACAAATGCTACTGCATTCATTTTGATCTCCCACAATCTTCTTGATTGCATAGTGATTCTTATCCATGTATCAGAAAGTTATGCATACATAAATTTGGTTTTGTTCTCTTTTAAGCTCATCTCCTGTCATGGGCGTTTGGTAAGTTCCTACCTCATTAGGCTGCTCATATGCTTAATATGTCTTATTACCCTATTACAAATCCAATTCCATACTCAATTTCCTTAGCCTAAAGGGTCTAGTTAAGTACATTCTTGGAAACGATCCCCTTTGAAGCTGTTTTAGGGTAGAGCATGATTTATGCACTTAATCATATTATCACCACAATTAATGTAGTGCTTACTCATTACAAAAACATATATATCCCTACAATATTAGTTCCTTTTGCTTTGCAATTCATTTCCTAAACCCTCTACCCTGCTGTCAATCCATTTTGCACATTCAATGGTAATTGTAGAGGTCTAAGGATCTAATTGAGATAAAGCTTTGATGTCATTATATTGTTCCAGTCATGACCTTCATGGATAAAAATGTTTCTAAAATTCTCAATTCATTAGTGGGATTGATAAACCGATTGTTTGCTACCTTGTCTGTGCCCTTTCATACTTATTCTGGCTGAGCAATTAGACCTCAAGCTCAGTTGCATTCACACAAATTTTACTTGCGTAAAGATGTGGCCCTTGCCTTCTGTGTTGCTGCCTGGCTCCTGTAAAGTATGAAATGCTGTTGCACCTATTTGGCTCAGGCTGCTGTGGGGGCTACCGACATCTCTGAACCAGGCAGTAGCGCTAGGTTTCCCACAGTGTCATTACGAGTGAAATTGTGTAAATGTTGACACATTTGCAATGATGCTTGAATTGTGGTTGTGTCTTGAAGTGCACTTAGCACATATATATATCTATATCTACATATATATATATATATATATATATATATATATATATATATATATATATATATAAAATCAAACGTTGGAGTACTGTGATGTGTGTAAAATAAAAATACACTTGTTTCACTAAGGGAAGTGCTGGCCCAGGAGTGCTTAATTCCAAACTTTGATTATATGATTGAGAATTGGCCATGCACCCCTGAGATTGCTTGATTGGAGTGCGGATACTGAAGAGAGATGTTTATATATTTCCTGATAATCATCATTAAATAAAATAAATCATTCATGATTCATGGTTCAATAGTTTTCAGTACTAAGAACATACTTGCTCTAAATATTTAAAATATACCATCTTGGGATTAGTTTCAATAAAACCTTTGTAAGGTGGATCATAATAAGTTAATTACCTCTGTTTTTCCTTAGAAGCGTTAAAGGTTAAATATAATTATGTTCATTAAGCATGAACTAAATTTAAGAAAATGGTTCATCGTTGTTTGCACCATTATCTTCCCACCTACACTTTTTCAGTCTTCTATTTTCTTTGTTTGATCCTTTTGAGTCTATTGCAAAATTCACTTGTTGGCACAAACAAGTTTTGATGTCTAAATACCAAATGCAGGAACCAGTGGTTTTTGCATTTATGAGTAGTTTTACAATTGTAAATCTGGCTTATCTTCCAATTGCAAACATTTCACCTTTGAACAGAGAAATAATGAAATGAATGTAATACCCACAGTTGCTAATTACAGCCATGTGATTTGTGTTGATGATGGCACTAAGGGAACTAAGAAAACATGGATATCCCATTCTGTGTTTTTAAGAAAATAAATAGATAAAATATTGAAAATATTGAAATAATGCGGATAAAAATGAGGTTATCAACCGAACAATGTCAGAATTTTTCAGTTTTTTAAATTAGTTGTAAATGTAATTTCTATTGAAATCGCCAGCTGTCTGTTGTGGGGTTCTGACCTTTCAAACAATTTAACAGAAGCCAGCTGATTAACAGACTTGTGTTTGCTGGAGGTGAGATGACTTTTGCGACCTTGTTTATAAAGAGCTAACAGTAGAAAAAGGAATAAGGAAATATGGCTTTCAATGGCAATTGCATTTACAATAAAGTTAAAATCATTGCACATTTGTAATGAATGTATACAGGAAAGTTGCTTGGAATTGTATTTTCTTTTATTGGGCAAAATGTAATTTTTCTGTTTACATGCCCTTTAAGTATTTTACAGTTTATCAGCAACTAACATTAAATTCAATGAGTATATAAAATGCCATAAAATGTACTCTGGGGATACTGTTTTGAGAGAGCTTTTGGAAGATATATAGAGTGGGGGGCATATTTACTAAAATGCAAATTTTGTCCTCATCGAACTCTGCCAAAATTCACAGCAATATGCCATATTTTTGCAATATTACATATTTACTTAAAATTGTTTTTTGCCATACAATTGTAGAGGGGAACATCCCAAACAATGAGGTATGTGGGATTTTAGCTAAGTTTTGCACTGAAATAATTTCATCTGGTGTTAAATATGAATGTGCACTACTCCCAAGTTAATATGGAAATAGGGATTGGATTTGAAACCCATTATCTAGAAAGCTCCAATTGAATGTTTTTTTAATAATTCCCTTTTTCTCTGTACTTGATCCCATCTAAGATATAAGTAAAGCCAAATACAAGAGGTCCTCTGCACTCACTCAAGATATAAGTAAGATATAAATTAGTCCTATTGGGTTTATTTAATGTTAAAATGATTTTAACACACAAAGTATGGAGATCCAAGTTACTGAAAGACCTCTTATCCAGAAAACCCCAGTTTGGATAGCAGGTCCCATACCTGTACATTAAATCTTGTTGTACTCACATTTTAGTAAACTGCTGATGTTTTCATAAATTTTAATTTTCCGAATTTTAATTATGCCCTTGAATATACATGCCCCTAAGTATGCAAGCAGCTTGGCAAATGATCTGAGAATTCCTACACTTTAAAATGTTACTTTTAGCTCTAATGCCACTAGCATTATGCGTAGGATAGGCCACAGTTGTGCTAGTTTTTACAGTGTATTGATATTTAATTCATCTAATGCCTGAGGTTCCTTGCACATACATTGATGTTAGCATTTTCCCACTGGCATTTTTTGTTTTTTTCCTAATTTTGTATTTTTTCTGTTGCACAGGAACAATTGAAAATTAATGAAATGGCCTATGTAGTTTCAAACTACTTTTAAAAAAGACATATAACAGAGATATTTTATGGTATCAGGAATGCAATTTAAGGCTCTGCTTTGTTCAACAGATACGCTGTGATAAATGCAAGCAACAAATCATTGATTTCTCTTCTCTTCGTGGTATATTAGCATTCATTCAACTCTGTATGATTAGTTGAAGCATAAGACGAGCTACAGGCAGTGTCGGCCTGGGCTGTCGGGAAAGCCAGAAAAAAACGTGCCAACCCAGGTCATCTACCGGGACCCAGGCCCGTCCCCACCATGCATGGACCCAGGCCTGCTCCTCTCAGTGTCGGACTGGGACATCAGGAGCACATCCAAAAACATTAGACATGGGGCCCACCAAAGAACCATAGACCAGGGGCCCACTCTCAGTACTATGATTATTATTATTATTCTCCTCACTCAATATCTATTCTCCTAGTCTCTATTCTTTACATACTATAATCTATTATTCCATTTATTTAGAATCTTTGTTTTCAAAGAAATAGGAAATGGCCATGAAATAGGCCAACTCTTTAGCAGCACAAGGGCCCCCTGACACCTGGGCCCCCCGGGAGTTTTCCTGATATCCCGGTGGGCCAGTTCGACACTGGCTCCCCTGCCTAAACCATATTCTCTCCCCAATTACGTGCAGAAAGTTCAGGAGATGGGAGTTTAAAGGTATGGGTCATGCAAAGGGAGGGAGGACAGACACCAGGAGGATGATTCAGTCCGACCCAAGCAGCATGTGTGATTCTGCATTAGAGTGAGGCTCTTCCTTATATCAGCTTAAGAAATGTGTATTTTGGTACTCACTGGTAAAATGTTTGAAATATATCACATGTAGTGCCCTATAATTTCAGAACAGGTTAAACATTCTTTAGGGGACATTTACAAACTGGAAGGCAGAATGCAAAGGGTGCAATCTGTCATTTTTTGCACTTTGCTTTTCAGTCTTAATGAGTTGCTGAGAATCATTGCGCTTGATTTTGGATTCATTAAGATGCACTGTATTCATGACCGGCTTTCTGTCATTCAGTTTCTATATGATGTAAGGTGCATCTCTTCAAAAGTACACAATACATGAGCACAAAGACATGTTCTTTTGCAGTTCAGCCCATGTTCTTGGTAAATGATCCCTTTCAATTATTTTTTTTTTATTTGATTGGGACACTTGGTTGTAAACCTATATTTGTTGGTGAAAATTTGTGATGTGTGATAAGGTGTGTTATAATGTGCCAATTGTAAATATGCTCTCAGTACAGCCAGCTGAAATGTTATTGTAAATACAGTACCATAGGAAAAATAATATAGTGTGCCAAAATAAAAAGTACAGGGGCTTAACTCATCCTTGCACAGATAGACTGTTTAATTCATAGAATCTAAAGATAGTAACACATCATTCAAGTAATGGGACAATTGATCAGATATTAGTAAAAAATTGTCAGTATATGTGGATTGTAAAACTGCATTGATTCAATTAGCCAAGAACCAGTCAAATGGATCTCTCAGAAGTGCTGGGAAGTGTGGCCCAGAGAGTTTTTGAATGCCATTGACCAGAAATACTCCTGAAAACAGGCCATGTCTCAGTCTGTTTTTCCACTTAGGCCAGTATTTGTGGTCAATGGCATTCAAAAACTCTCTGGACTACACTTCCCAGCACTTCTGAGAGATCCATTTGACTGGTTAATTAAAAATTAATATCACCACCGTGAGTGCACTTCATTTTGTTGTGAATTGTACTGCTGTGGCCTTGCACCAAGGCAAGTTAAAAAGTTTTTTTTGTGTGTGCTGGCATCTCTGTGGACACTATATATGTATATAATACACAAAAGCCATGAATATCTTGTAAATTATATCCTTATAAACGGTGACTAGTGATGTCATCAGTTATAAACGGTGAGTAGTGATGTCATTTCTGTCACATGACTCACTGAAATTTGTGTATTATAATAAATAAAGTACCCCCAGTTGTAAAATATGAGGATATTAGAAGTTACCTTGGAGTTCCATGACCTGTATAAAAACACTCGGCCTTCGGCCTCGTGTTTTTATATGGTCATGAAACTCCTCGGTAACTTTTAATATCCTTATATTTTACAAGAGGGGGTACTTTATTCACTATATATTTACCAGTTTGGTAAAAATTATTTCATAGGCCACTTAATATGATATAAAAATCTGTTGGTTAAGTGTTTATTCTGGGGGTATAGTTTTTCTCTAAAGAAGAATCCATTGTTTTTGTAATATTCATATATTATTTATTAATACTTTTTATGTTTCAGAATAATGGAAAAGTCTTACGAGGAAATGAATGAAGTCCAAGTTGCTTGGACAAATGGTACATGTGACCTATTTAATAAATCATGGAGGATCATAGAGGATTATCATATAACAGACACTGCAGAAACTGTTATTCTCCCTTCATTCATTGGAATTATCTGTTCAACTGGATTAGTTGGGAATATTCTTGTTCTTATTACCATAATAAGGTATTGTACATAAAGTAACACCCATGTACTCAAAACTACATACATATTATATATATATATATATAGTCAAATACAAAAGTCCTCTGCACTCAACCCATTATCAATATATTTAAGACAGCGCATGAATATGAAGAGCTCAACCTGATCCCAACACACTTGTTGTAAGTGTAGGGTGCTAATGCGGAAGACCCTTCCCTCGCATAAGGGTCATTTGTGATGTATACTTTGGGCTTCAAATAAATCACTGTTTTGGACACAATTGCAATTAACAGGTGTGCATCCGAATTTCTTCTGCTATATTTATGACAGCGACATTTTGTGCATACTGCTACTAAAAAATGCCTTACCCTTTAAACAAAACAGGGATTGTTTGTCCATATATTGCAATATATTTAAGCTGGCCAACTACGTCAAAGTCATCCCATATCTGGCCAGTCCTATGCTCAATTTTCATCTGATTCATTAAGAATTCTATTGCTTCATTATACATTTTACAAAGGGACTAGGTTTTACCTGCAACTTACTAGCTGCTTTCAAAGTAAACCTCCCAAACTTGGCACCAGTGGGATCACCTGACTATAGCTGGGAAGGGTGGGAGCTACAACATGGAGCTGGTCACTGCTCCTGTATAAACTATAACAAACAAGGGAAAGTTGTGCTCACCACAATTTTTTTAAAACCATTAGGTGGGGGTGCAATGAGGGTGTGACCACAAAATACATATAGTCAAATACAAAAGTCCTCTGCATTCAACCCATTATCAATATATTTTAGACAGCGACATTTTGTGCATACTGCTACTAAAAAATGCCTTACCCTTTAAACAAAACAGGGATTGTTTGTCCATATATTTCAATATATATATGACATTTATGAATATGTAATACTAGGAAAGATGATCTTAATTTGGGAAGTATTACCATGAAACTAGAAATATAGAAAAACAGCAGTAGGCTGTTGTACTTGCATTGTGCTTGAGCTTAAAGAATCTGATTTTAATTAGAATACATGACCCTGAACACATTCTAGAACTGTGCACTGACCATTACATTTTTTATAGATAACTTATTATAAACTGAAAATTTGGGGCACATTTAGCACAATTTTAATTAGTCAGTCATGAAGGATTCCTAGCAGTTACAATTTTTGAACACTTTCCAGACTGTCAAAAAAATGTACACATTTATCAAAGCAGTTCATAAGAAAGTGCCGACTGCTTTAAAATGTCCGTGGGTATTGTATAGTACAGACCAGCAACCCCCCTTGTGTGGCCCCCCACCTACCTGTTGTGTTTGCTTACCATTTGTAAAATTTAAATTGTATCACTACAGAGATTAACTGGCCCCTGCATTGTTTAAACCTCAAATTCAGACTAATCCCATGTTTTGTTCACACCTGCGACCCCCCTGCATTGTTCACACTTGTGACACCTCTATTTTTCACACCCCTGTACTGTTCACACCTGAGACCCAGACTGAAACTGCCCACATTGTTCACCTGTTCACACTTTATACAAAATGCTAATGGGGCACCAGCACTGTATTACTGTATATAGTACATATTAGAATGGTCCTGATAGGTTTCCCTGTCTGTTGCTCTGTTCTGCCTTCCATATGCTCCCTTTGTGTGTCATGCTCTGCCTGCCCTATGCTCCCTGTGTGTGCCCTGCTCTGCCTGTGTGTGCCCTACTCTGCCTGTGTGTGCCCTGTTCTGCCTGTTTGTGCCTTGCTCTGCCTGTGTGTGTCATACTCTGCCTGCATGTACCGTGTGCCCCACTCAGCCTGTGTGTGCCACACTCTGCCTTGGTGTGCTATGTGCCATACTCTGCCTAGTTGTGCCCTGCTCTGCTTGTGTGTGCCCTGCTCTGCCTGCGTGTGCCATACTCTGCCTGCGTGTGCCCTATCCTGTCTGCATGTGCCCTGCTCTGCCTGCGTGTGCCCTGCTCTGCCTGCATGTGCCATACTCTGCCTGCGTGTGCCATACTCTGCCTCTGTATACCCTACTCTGCCCGTGTGTGCCCTGCTCTGCCTGTGTGTGCCCTTCTCTGCCTGTGTGTGCCCTTCTCTGCCTATCGGTGCCCTGCTCTGCCTGTGTGTGCCATACTCTGCCTGCGTGTACAGTGTGCCCTACTCTGCCTGTGTGTGCCATATTTTGCCTGCGTGTGCCGTGTGCCCTATGCTGCCTGCTTGTGCCTCGCTCTGCCTGCATGTGCCCTGCTCTGCCTGCGTGTGCCATACTCTGCCTGCGTGTGCCATACTCTGCCTGCGTGTGCCCTGCTCTGCCTGTATGTGCCCTGCTCTGCCTGTGTGTCCCGCTCTGCCTGTGTGTGCCATACTCTGCCTGCGTATGCCTTGTGCCATACTCTGCCTTCATGTTCCATGTGCCCTGCTCTGCCTGCATGTCATACTCTGCGTGCATGTGCCTTGCCCTGCCTGCGTGTGCCATACTCTGCCTGCGTGTGCCCTGCTCTGCCTGCTTGTGCCCTTCCTGCGTGCGCCTTGCCTTGCCTGTGTGTGCCATACTCTGCCTGCATATGCCCTGCTCTGCCTGCGTGTACCCTGCTCTGCCTGTGTGTGCCGTACTCTGCCTGTGTGTGCCCTGCTCTGCCTGTGTGTGCCATTCTCTGCTTGCGTATGCCGTGTGCCATACTCTGCATTCGTGTTCCATGTGCCCTGCTCTGACTGCATGTCATACTCTGCCTGCATTTGCCCTGCTCTGCCTGTGAGTGCCCTGCTCTGCCTGTGTGCCCTGCTCTGCCCGTGTGCCCTGCTCTGCCTGTGTGCCCTGCAATGCCTGTGTGTGCCCTGCTCTGCCTGTGTGTGCTATGCTCTGCCTGTGTGTGCCCTGCTTAGCCTGTATGTGCCATACTCTGCCTGTGTGTGCCCTGCTCTGCCTGTGTGTGCCATTCTCTGCTTGCGTATGCCGTGTGCCATACTCTGCATTCGTGTTCCATGTGCCCTGCTCTGACTGCATGTCATACTCTGCCTGCATTTGCCCTGCTCTGCCTGTGAGTGCCCTGCTCTGCCTGTGTGCCCTGCTCTGCCCGTGTGCCCTGCTCTGCCTGTGTGCCCTGCAATGCCTGTGTGTGCCCTGCTCTGCCTGTGTGTGCTATGCTCTGCCTGTGTGTGCCCTGCTTAGCCTGTATGTGCCATACTCTGCCTGTGTGTGCCCTGCTCTGCCTGTGGAACATAAGCCTGGTATTTGTTCTGGGGGGTTGTTAGCATTTGAAAATAAATTATTGTTAGGGGCCCCTAAGGTGTTTAATCATGTGCTGGGGTCGCAGTGTTTTCCAAGGGGAAGAGGAGGCATATGGATTTAAGGGTATGTCTTAAAATCCCAACTTTTTCTCACATATGAGTGATATCGGCCCTCCACTATGTAGGCCAGAAAAATATAGGCCCTCGGTACCACAGAAGTTGGACAGTACTGGTATAGTATATAGGGTTATTGCCCTAAAAGGCTAATTTACTTAACTGGTGCAGAATTTTAATGCATTTCACTGTGACACACAATGAACTGCAGCATACTTGCAACATGCACTGCAACTTATAGGTGATTTACCAGTCTGGATTTATAAATCTATGTTATGTATTTATACCTTAAACTAATGTTTTTTTTTTACAAAAAAGAGAGAACTGTTTTAACTTTAAAAGGCGCCTAGAGCTGCTAAGTTTTTTATTCACAATAATCCTCAAATCCAATCAAATCAATTAAGGTGACCCTAACATTTTAATTAATGTTTAACCTGCAATTACATTCTTTTAGCTCAAATGCATAACCTTGTATTTATCAATACTGAACCTCATTTGTTTTCATTTATTTTGACCACTCTACAAAGCAGAAACATCTTGCATGGAACCTATATTTATCGTACAGTCAGCGCTTGAATTGGGTCGAAAAAGGTGGAGGGATGGTGCATGTGCCATGCGCCACACCCATAATTAGTAGCCACACCCCCTTTTAATAAGCGGTAGGCTGTGTAAATAAAAATTTTTTTTCAATAGTCAGAAATGTAATGTATAAAGGCTGGTGTGATTCAAGGTCTAATAACTAGAACACTTCTTCCTGCTTTTCAGCTCCCTTGGTTTCCATGCAGTAACCAATCAGTGACTTGAGGGGGAGGCACCTAGGACATAACTTGCTTTTGAATCTGAGCTGCATGCTGAGGATCAATTACAAACTCACTGAACAGTTATGTCCCATGTGCCCCCCCCTTATAGTCACTAACTAACTCAGCGTTAGAGAACTGAAAAGCAGTGTTCTGTTCTGTTAATAAATAAATCTGACTCTGTTAGAAGTGAGAGGCAGCAGAGGAAAAATAAGGTTATACCTTAAAAAATTGCTTTAATTAAATATAACAAATCTGTGTTCCTTTTTCTTTGATCTCTACTATTTATAATACTTTTTTTATTCTGTCATTGTCACCACACCCTCATTTGCTTCAGCAAAACAAACAATGGTTTTTACCTCTACATTCATTGTGCTCTCTTTCTCCATCTATATATTTTTCACTATTTTTGCCCATTAAGTGCGTTTTTGGTCTTTTTTTGCCCAGTATCCAGCAGCCCACATTGCAGCATTTAAAAATTCGAAGAGGCCTAAATTAGCTTCAGTAAAGACATTCAGTGTCCCACACACAGCCATTGCCGCAATCTCAGACTTCCCTTTTTGTCCCTGTGACTTGTGCAACCCCAATAATAATCCTGCTGCAGGGTAGTTGCAGGCTATTTTAAACACACTTGTCTCCAGCCCAGGCCCCAGCTTGACAGTTAGCATCTCATACTGAAAATGCTCAAATAAGATGTCTCATCTGCCCAGGGTGCCAGGCTCCAGCCCCAAGCTTAACCTTTTTGCCCCTGCGGCCTGCATCAGTAGCATCTGTCACTCATTAAAAAGAGTGAGAAAAAAATGGTTCCACCATAGTTCCGGTATTAATAATATTTGCATCCGCCCACCCGGATGGAAACTAGCCATTTAAAAAAAGTAACGGGATGCCATCCCGCCGCATCCCACCCCAATTCAAGCACTTCATACAGTTTAGTAACATCAGCACACCAACCAATCTAGCAAATGCTTATAGTATTATTATTTAAAATGTATTCCACTATAGTACCCCATAATACTCCAAAAATACTCCAAAAAGTTTTTCTGTCACAGATGTAAAACTAACAAGCCATCTCCATACTATGTATAAACAACACTTTCGGGTATATTTATTATGCTGTGTAAAACTAAATTCACTAAAAAACAGGGTAAAAAGCTGTGTAAAATAAATGTCAAATTTATCAAGGTGTGTGTAAAATTTACGTCATAGGAACAACAGCTTTGCCATCGCTGTTTTACATTGCTTCAGACGGAAATTACTCTGTTTTTTACATAGCACAGCCCCTTTGAAATATCACTATGAATGTATGTGTTAATCTTTGACTCATAATTTATTGAATACCTTGACATTATTGGCTGTTTATCTTATCTGTCAATCATAGGTCTAGAAGGAAAACCATTCCAGACATCTACATCTGCAACCTGGCCGTAGCAGATTTGGTTCATATTATTGGAATGCCATTTCTTATTCATCAGTGGGCTCGTGGAGGAGAATGGGTGTTTGGAAGCCCTCTTTGTACTATCATAACTTCTCTTGACACCTGCAATCAGTTTGCATGCACGGCTATCATGACAGCAATGAGTTTGGACAGGTAAGTCAAATAAGAAATGCTACATAGGCTCTACACTAAACTGTTAACATAGATTTTAAACTATAAACATTTTTAAAATGATTATGGTGTATATTTTTTTTTAAGTTTATATTATTGTATTTTAACTCGAGTTTTTATATGGTCATGAAACTCTTTGGTAACTTATAATATCTTTATCATTTACAAGAGGGGGTACTTTATTCACTATATAATTTGCAGGATATTCATGGCTCTTGTGTATTATATGGTGTAACTACCAAGGAAGCAGACCCAGTGGCTGCAGGGGGCCTAGTGGGTGTCTTCTTCCTTGGGAGGATCGCAGGTGACCCACAAGTATGTGTGGCAGAGGAATGCAGGTCATGTGCAGAGGGGACCTGGCAAAAATATTTGTGGTGGGCCTGGGTCATTGAAATTACACCCCTGTACATTACAGATTCACAGATGGACCATGTGATTTTGTCATCCCAATAGGGAAATGCTGCATTTTGTTTGTGCAATGTAATGAAAGCAGTAATGTTTGCACAAGTTCTAACAGTTCCTAGCAACCCATTATCAAGTACAACAATGTAGCATTTAATTGTCTCTAATCAGAACACAAACATCTGGTACCATTGTTTTGGTTTTGGAACCACTGTTTAAACCTTATTAAAAGTTTATTAAAAGCATAATATGAATATTTACTTATAATTCATATCCTTTTGTTGGTAAAATGTAAATTTTCATTTCTATTTTTAGCAAAAACATTGCTTGAAGCTGAAACACCATAATGCTTCAGAACAAAGTCATGTTGATGTACTGAAGGACATACAATGTCATGTAGCATTTAAACCTTGGAATTTAGACTACCCACACATTCAATTATATGCTTTATTTACTTCATCTCTGACATATTGTTATATACATATACACATATATTCTTTTCTTGTAAGCTGAACTTCAGCAACTTGGAAAGTAACTGCTTATACAGTATATATAATCAATATCACAATGCCTTCATAGTTGTTGTAATAGAAAGCTGGTTTCCTTTGCTAATATATCAATCTACTAGGGACCTGTGCTTTGTTATCTTTGCAATATTGTGTGCCATGAAGAATCAGTTCCACTGAGTTATAAATTCCATTTTATTATCACATTAGAAGTCACATGCCTTGAACATAAAGATAAGGTAATTATATGCAGACCCACATCACTGCTTCACGGATTTTCCATAGCAGTGCCCACTGTGTATAATACTATACATCCAATATAATATTTATCTCCCGACTGACCTAATTACATCCTTCTGTTTTTGTGCAGTGTTAGATTGGCACAAGTCTTTGGCTTTAAATGAATGCTAACAGAAGGTATTATTATGTTTTCATACTGCTGTTCAAGACAAAGTAAAAACAGTTATTGTAATGAATGAAAGAACACCTCCAGAGGCAAGTCTAGTACACAAGATGAAAATGCATTGCTAGTATGCAACATCAGACCAACTAAATATATAAATATTCATATAACAGAATAGATAGATAGATAGATAGATAGATAGATAGATAGATAGATAGATAGATAGATAGATAGATAGATAGATAGATGATAGATAGATAGATTTTAGATTTTTCCTGGTCCGATCCTTTAAAGAACAGGATATTTCTTCTGGGGAGAGCGCAAACAAGGACCAAAGCCCAACCTTGTTTGAATGCAAAACTGTAGAAATCCTGGATCCATGTTTAAGGCATTTCTTATTGCCTATTAGCTGAAGCTTATCCACTGGGTTTTGAAGTATAGGTGCTGCCCAATCATATATCTGTTTTGCCCTTGGGGGCTTATTTCATATCAGAATATACTAAGCCATGGGAGTGATTTCACATGAATAGCACATCTCTGGCAGGGCAGGCAACGTGGTGTGTTCCTCTTATGTCATCCCTGTATCATGCAAATGCCACACTGCTCTTTACTCATGTTTTTTCCATGTAGAAATCTATCACCATTCATGCTGTTAGCTACGAAGCTTTATAACTCCAAACAATGCAGCATTATATCTTAGCTATAGCTGCACCATTTGGGAGTCCAATTAATTCCATTTTGCCACCTCTTTAAAAATGCATTATAACCAATGTGAATTCACGGATCCACATACATTCTATTTATCTGCAGTTGGGCTTACAATGATCATTGTGGTGAAAAATTAATAAAAAGAGGGGCTACGTCCCAGACTATTTCTAAGGGACCTTGCCATTGTAGGAAAGTGAAGAGGCGGGGAGCAGTATATATAACATATAACTCTGAAGCACTCAGAACATGCAGCAAATATGTTTAATGGATATATAGGCAACTTTAATTTCTAGCATATGCATTTGATGAAATCAGGCTTAAAAGGGAGTTATCATTTGTTTATTGACAAACCACGTGGTACCATTTGTCCCAAATACATTCTGTATACAAAACTATTGCTAGTACACTGAATAAATATCTCTCATGGTACATAAGTATTTGTGACCATATACAGAGTTAAAATATATACAAAAGACTTATTTATATTAAAGAATGCGAACAAAAAGAATGTAAGTATATTACAAACTTCATTCTGTACATTTTAACAAGCAGTCTTTCTCACAAACTTATGACTTTCATATAAGTGAGTTACTCACAGAATGAAATTATGCAAAATAGATTATTGTGACAGAAAGCAAGATTTTAGTGCAGGATTCATTCTATCAATAAAATGAAAACTCAGTTTCACAAAACAGATAAAATATCCGTTCTGTGAAGCAATACTGTCCACATGGCTGCATCATCCCTAATGCATAGGATACTATTCTCTTCCCACAAAGGCCATACAAAGATTTGTCGGTTTCGCTAATTATTACCAACAATTTATCAAGGGGTTTTCCTCCCGTATTACTCCTGTCCTGGCTCTCATCTGGAAGGTAGAACCCTAATGCATGCCCCACATGCTCTGGAGGCTTTTCAGTCCCATAAAGATTATGTAAGAGACATACCTGGTGGTCTAGTGGGGGGATGGCAGGGACGCCTGCCGCCCCCTCGGCGGGGACGCCCGCCACGTCGTGCCGGTTCGGTTAGGCCACAGGCGTCGGATCGCGTGGGCGCACGTTAGGCCGCAGGCGCCGAATCTCTAGGGCACGCACGGCGCGCCTCTGTGATATTTAAAGGCGCAGGCGCGCTGATGTGTGACGTCAGCGCGCAAAGGCGTGAAATTCAAATAGTATAAAAGGCCCATTCAGACTGCTGACTGATGCCCGTGATAGAACTTGTTTCTTGTGGTTCCTGAGCCTTTTGCGTTTGATCTGTTCTGAATCTAGTCTGTTTGATTACCTGTGTTTGACCCAGTCTGTTCCTGACTATTCTGCATTCTGTATCCTGACCCTCGCCTGCCTACGACAACTCTTCCTGCTTAACCCTTGATTGACAACCCGGTTTGACCCTTGCCTGCCTGACGATTCTTGATATCTGCCTGCCTCGACCCAGCCTGTCTGACGATTCTCTTGCCTGCTCCATTTGTACTGTGATCTTCGGCCCAAAAGACTCTGCTAACAGCCGTGCCCATCACCATTTATACTGATCACAAAAACATGGAGTCTCTCTCAACAGACTGAATCCTTGTCAAGCTCGGTGGACGCTCTTCTTCACATGATTCAATTTCATTTTACATATCGCCCTGGCTCCAGACTTCGAAAGACAGATGCCCTATTCAGACGATTGTTCCTGAGGGTCGCTTCAATGAAGACCAGGAGCCAATTGTTCCTCCGACGAGGATCATTGCTTCCTTGTTCCCTTTACTGGTCAGTCAGATCCCATCGGTCCAGTCCTCTGCTCCTGCTGATACCCCCATTGGTATGATATATGTGCCACCTGAGCACCATTCCCATCCTCCGGCAGAGCCACTGTTCCAAACAGGCTGGACATCCCAGTATCATTAGAGCTGGTTAGTCTCCTCGTCTGGTGGCCAACCCTTCAGAAGGATGTAAAAGACTTTGTGGGAGCCTGTACTGTTTGTGCCTCTGCAAAATCTAGTGATTCTCGTCCCTGCGGTCTATTGCAACTTCTACCCATCCCTTCCCATCTGTGGACTCATTTAGTTATGGACTTTATTAAGAGTACAGTATTACCATGTGGCCTGTGGTGGAATTTCTTTTTCTTTTCACAAAACGCAAACCTTTATATATGTCTATGTGTTGCATATCTTTAATTCACCTTATAAAATACACAACAGTGCGTCAAATCCACATCACACTTTGACATTTTCAATATATATAATATTTGTGTATTTTCTTGTAGATACATGGCCCTTGTACAGCCATTTCGACTTACTAGCTTGAGGACTATATCAAAGACTATTCGAGTGAATGTTTTCCTTTGGGCTGCCTCTTTTGTTGTGGTGTTTCCAGTCTGGGTTTACTCCAAAGTTATACAGTTCAAAGATGGATTAGAAAGCTGCGCATTTGATCTAACAACTCCAAATGATGTTCTCTGGTAAGCTTTAAAATGTGCATATGTGTTTTAGTATTGCTAGAAAGCTTTCAAAATGGATTCCTTTAAGCTATTGAATTCATTTGATGGTAATACATAGTTAAAGGGATACTATCATGTGAAAAAACATTTTTTTCAAAATGAATCAGTTAATAGTGCTGCTCCAGCAGAATCCTGCACTGAAATCCATTTCTCAAAAGAGCAAACAGATTTTTTTATATTCAATTTTGAAATCTGACATGGGGCTAGACATTTTGTCAATTTCCCAGCTGCCCCTGGTCATGTGACTTGTGCCTGCACTTTAGGAGAGAAATGCTTTCTGGCAGGCTGCTGCTTTTCCTTCTCAAAGTAACTGAATGTGTTTCAGTGGGACATGGGTTTTTACTATTGAGTGCTGTTCTTAGATCTACCAGGCAGCTGTTATCTTGTGTTAGGGAGCTGCTATCTGGTTACCTTCCCATTGTTCTTTGATTTGGCTGCTGGGGGGGAAAAGGAGGGGGGTATATCACTCCAACTTGCAGTACAGCAGTAAAGAGTGAATGAAGTTTATCAGAGCACAAGTTACATGACTTGGGGCAGCTGGGAAATTGACAATATGTCTAGCCCCAAGTCAGATTTCAAAATTGAATATAAAAAAATCTGTTTGCTCTTTTGAGAAATGGATTTCAGTGCAGAATTCTGCTGGAGTAGCACTATTTACTATTATTTCCGAGTTGCCCAAGTCATGTAACTTAAGCTCTGATAAACCTCAATTACTCTTTACTGCTGTACTGCAAGTTGGAGTGATATCACCCCCCTCCCTTCCCCCCCCCTAGCAGCCAAACAAAAGAACAATGGGAAGGTAACCAGATAGCAGCTCCCTAACACAAGATAACAGCTGCCTGGTAGATCTAAGAACAACACTTAATAGTAAAAACCCATGTCTCACTGAGACACATTCAGTTAATTGAAAAGGAAAAACAGCAGCCTGCCAGAAAGCATTTCTCTCCTAAAGTGCAGGCACAAGTCACATGACCAGGGGCAGCTGGGAAATTGACAAAATGTCTAGCCCCATGTCAGATTTCAAAATTGAATATAAAAAAAATCTGTTTGCTCTTTTGAGAAATGGATTTCAGTGCAGAATTCTGCTGGAGTAGCCCTATTAACTGTTGCGTTTTGAAAAAACATGTTTTCTGATGACAGGATCCCTTTAATGAATGTTTGGTGACTTTTTCATACACTTTTTTTAGCCCTTAGTTTCCAAAGGTATTGTTACACAGCATTAATGATGGGCAGATTTGTTGCGCAATGTTGAAAAATTTGTGAAACGCATTGAAGTCAATGGGTGTCGAAATTATTTAGACTCCTGAAACAATTTTTATACGCGCTCCTATTTTGTCCAAATACATTGAAGTCAAAGAGTGTCCGAACAATTTTGTCGCTTGACAATTTTTATGCGGATGACTATTCTGACACGCACCCAAATTTTTGTAATGGGGCGGATTTTTCACATGCGAATTTTCTCTGCAGTTTCGCAAAGTTATTCGCTGCCAGCAAAATGCAGAAATTCACAGCCGAATTTATTCGCCCATCACTACTCTGCATTAAAGTGATATGTGAGAGGACTTTGGTGGCATAAAGTCTGCAAGATATGGGTTTTTTAGCCAGCACAATTGATATCTTGCAAAACCAGAGTAAATATTACTTAGAAAGGATCTTGTGGTCCCATACAAGGACCAACAAATTGCCATTCAAAGCCAAGCCACAGACAATATGGGCCTTAACATGGCCAGATTAATGCTTAATTGAACATAACAGACAAAGAGAAACTTTCTTTAGGCATCATTTAAAAGTTGGCAGAACTTTTAGCCAATGCTAACTGAACTAAAACCAAGGGTTCTGATTAAAAACAAATTATTTTACCTACAAGGATAGAAATAACTGATTCTGAATGTCAATACAAACAAATTATTTTGTTTTTATGGATTCCTTTTATAAATAGCAAGGGCTAATAATACCAATCAAGGAAGGGGATAGGGTTAATCATTTAAAATAAAACAAGATTGTGTTTTTTATTATGAACAGGTTTGGGTTTTTTATTTATTTTTTAAAAAACTGTAATTGAGATGGGGGAAAATGAACATGGAAAGAAATATGGCAGGTTAAAAAAACGCAATCATACTTCTTATCAAGGTTGCACTTTTTAAAAAAAGATTTTTCCAATCCACTACTATTCGTATTAATAAAACAGCACCTTACTGTATAACTGTTCAGGTGTTTATGATTAAAGTTTCTGAAAGATTAGCATACCATGTTAGTCTCAGAATATTTAAAACATAAAAAAGTGTTTTAGAGACCCTTTTGTCATTTTTGAATCCCTCCCTTGTGAAACTCTGTGTAAGTCACTGTATGTTTCTTTTGCAGGTACACACTTTACTTGACCATCACAACATTCTTCTTTCCATTACCTCTTATTTTAGCATGTTATATTTTAATTCTTTGCTACACATGGGAGATGTACCATCAAAACAAATCTGCAGGACGGTAAGAGATAAATATCTTCACCCTAATATTAACCTTTGCAGTAAAATTTAGGGCTCAGATGTATAAGGTAAGAGTGCTGGCCCGTTGAAGGAGGTAGTCAATCCCTGTTCTTCCACTACCTTGCTGAAGAGTTCAGCAATCTTTAGCCACAAAGAGTAAAGATAGCTTGATTTTCAAGTGCTACTGAGAATGCTATGTCCCTTTCTTACTCATTAGCATAGCACAAATACCATTGCTTACCAATACAATTAATGCTATGAGCATGAGAGAGGAAGAGACAGGACAAGCTCAGTAGTACCTGAAGCTTGCATTGCAATATGTAGATTCTGGCATAGACATTCACTATTTTAATGGGCCTGTATGGCCCTATTTGTGCCTCAGTGTACTTGAATGCCAGGACCTACTTTAAATTTTACACTCTTCCTGACTAGCTCTGGTCAAATAACCCATACCATTCAATTTGCAGGTAGCATTTTTGGCTGCTATGGTTTACTATTCCAGTGCAAACATTGCATTTTATATACCATATTCCTTTATAAACATTGTTGCCTGACTGAGCTTTTTTACAGTTTGGTGTCTTGGACAAGATTTTATGTTTGTAATGTCACCAGGACTAGTAACTCATCACCAGTCAGCAAATGGACCTTCCAGTCATTAAAACAACATGTAGGAAAGTTTACTATTTTATAGGAAAATGTTCTAGCACTGTAAGAATAATAGTTGAGAAGCTACCACCTTGAAGTCATCCTGTGGTATACTGGGTATGTCTTGAGGTCTCAACATTCCATTTGAGAACTAAAAAAAAAAGTTATTACTTTTTCTAACTTTACAGGATGAGCAGTGAGGTATGAGATGATTTATTATTTTGTAGGAACTATATTAGGCAACACATGAACTTCTCCATTCTTTAGCTGAGGTAGGGTGATTCCAGTCTGTTTAAAGGTGTCTGTATCAGCTTCCGAACCTAATTTGAAAATTACTAAACTCTCTAATTTGGTGAAATTAGCCAAACTCCTGGCAGAGGAAATTGGTTCAGAAGTTGAAATACAAAGTCTAAAAGCAAATGTTCCCTGCAAACAATACAGAAGTATTAAAAGTATTAACATTATTTTTAATGTTGGCATCCAGAAATTTCCCTGTTCTCTGTGCAGTCATCTGTATAATCTCCTCCCCCTCTCACTTTGGGTCTAGTCCTTTATTACTCCTCTGCCACCATGTCTTTGTATCTGAGATTCCCAGGGCTTCGATAAATGAAAGTGACAATGACATTCAAAGGAGCATTTGGATAAAGATTTACTGGACTAGGCTCCAAACCAGCATGGTGGAGATAGGTAGGGCCATATGCTACAGATTGGACAAGTGGTGTTCAAGCAAAAACATACCAGTAATTGATGCTAGGCAAAAAGGTTGGGTCTTAAACTAAATGAGGCGGGCTGCAGAAGAACTGGAACAAGACTAGATCAGGACAACAGCTCTATACTATGTACTAGATGTATACTGGGACAAACTGAAATCTTGAGAAAGTACCTAGGAGCAAGAGCAACGTTTTAACCTAATTTACTTGGTAAATAAAAGGCAAAGAAAAACAGATTTGTAGATGGCAGCTATAAATAATAGAATATATTCACTATTCCATTTTATTGTTCCCAGTAGCATTTCTAAGTATCTGTTCCCAGTACTTTATAGCATGAAATATATTAATAGCCCAGACCAATACGTATTTTCCACTAATATTGGCATTTCTGACCGAGTGCTGAATTGGTCTTTTAAGTAAATTAGACGTTACAAAATACAATATACATTGTATGAGAAATGATAAAGAATTATTGCCTGGCAAGAAACTGAACTGGCAATACATTATTGTATGTGTTTGTGTAACTTTAAAATGCATTTGTAGTTGTAAATAAGGATGCAGTCCAACCTTGCCGAAGGGATTTTAGTGTAAGAAACATAACTGAAAGAAATCATAACATTTTAAATTACTATTATGATTTACCTTCAGGTATAAAAAAGCAATGAAGTTCACTGACTCACATTTCAGTGAACATAGAGTACTCAAGTCCAATATTTTCTAAACTTAAAGGTTGGTGAACTAAAAACAAAGTTAATTTAATAAAAATGTAATCAGTTTGTGGGTGACCTTAATAATAGAGTTATTTCTCAAAATATAATCCTCTTGATACCCAGAATGTCGGCTAGAAGCCTTTTTTATGTCTGGTTCATAAGGATGCCAAACAGGGCTGTACATATAAATGACTAGGGGCAGTAAACAACATCATTATGATCTTCATGCTCGGTAGTGAGATGGCAGTCAAATCAAAATGTAAAGTACATTGCAGCACTTTTTATTTCTGTTGTTTAGCAAGTAAGGTCTTCTCCACAAATCGAAAAGGTTCTGTTGTGAAACAGAAACAAAACAAACTCTTTTTTGGTAAACCATCTGTTTTGGTTGAATGCTCATTTGGCAGTTCAGTGAGAGAGTTAATGAGCATCCCAAATCCCTTTCTGAGTGGGTTTGGCTTCGGGATAATCATAAAAAAGGGAATAGTTTAACCTTTCTTGTGCTTGCTAGTTGAGCCATGTGTTGTTGGTAAACATGCACAGAGAGTACATAAGAGAGAAACATAAATGTAGAATCTATACCACTGGCATGCTAGTAATTAAGTGAAGGCAATTTTACTGACATGTAAAAGGTTAAATGAGATGCAAATGGTGTTTTTTTAAGAATAAATTACCAATATGTTGCTGCTCTGCAATCTCAGCCTACACCAACACGCTGTTTTATCAATAGCTATAGTTTAGCAATATCTGGGTTGTATTTAATGAAACTTTTCACCAATGCAAGTGAACCTCCCTGATGGGTGTATGTGTCTGCTTCTATATTACTGTATTTGTTCCTGTAGTTGGGCCTCGATTACCAAAAAGGCAAGAGTGTGCAGAAATGTTTGATGTAATATAACAGTGAGATGAAAGATGCAGTGCTCATTGGTAAATCCTTTTAGATCTTTAATTTGCTATAGAGAGTATGTGGGTGCAGTAAGACACTTTTAAGAAGGGTCTATAGCTCCTTTAATTCAATGTATTTTTAAATTCCAATAGGAATCTTTTTCTTACTATGATCTCTTCTCATGTGTCACAGTATTTTTCCAACACTTTATTAATGCTTGTCACACCAGTACCATCACACTGTTGCTCCATGCCACCACTAAAACTGAGATACCATTCCCCACCTTTTCCTCTCTAGCAATCCAACATTCTTTCTTCCAGAGCATCTCTATCTCAAGCCTCTGGTCAGGGATCACCCTTATTGCATCTTAGCTTTTTCTCATCTGTGGAAGTGTGGCTTGAAGCCTACAAGACCCCTCAATAGCCCTGCACTGTCTCTTTGTCCCTAACTGACAGGGTATCTGTTGCTTCCTACCACACTCCTCCAGTCTGGACCACAGGACTTATAATGCTTTGTATGCCATCTGTTCTCTACTACATTTTCATGCATTACACCTGTCTCACATAATATAATAAAATCACTGGCATCTAATGGTCATTTTCACATAATACAACCAATTGACACATATACCAACACTTTAGCATTAATTCCCACCTTCACAAATCGTCGGCATTTCCCATTCATTTTCCACCCCTTTACACACAAACATTTCACCAAGATCAATGCACAGCTGCAATTGCATATTGTAAGTAGGGATGTAGCGAACCGCCGACAATGTGTTCGCGAACGCCGTTCGCGAACACCGGCAAAAAATGCGAACAGTTCGCGAACTTCGAACATCCGAAAATCGTTCGATTCGAACGATCGAAGGATTTTAATAGTTCGATCGAACGATTTTCGTTCGAATCGAACGATCGAAGCCATTGGATCGAATGATTTCATTCAATCCAATGGCTTCGATCGTTCGATTCGAACGAAAATCATTCGATTTTAGCGATCGAATGGTCGAATGGTCGAACGATTTTGACGCGAACGCCTATTGGCGAACGTCGCGCGACGTTCGCGAACTTGCGGCGGACGCGAACAGTCGAAGTTCGCGCGAACTAGTTCGGCGGCGAACAGTTCGCTACATCCCTGATTGTAAGAAGAAAATAGAGGGAGGACACTGGTTGTGAGAACTTACTATCGAAAAGGGAGGGGATGTTAGACATTCAGTGAGGGTGAGCTTATTTTATAGGCTTGGATAATAGAATAATAATCAGCATCCATCAAATCATTATAATTATACCATATTTCAACATATTTCAATTTTACTCCAGTTTATTTTATAGTGGAGAGGAAATATACGGTATTCACTTAAGTATCCTGTAGTGAGGTTCAAACAGCTAACTAGTACATTCTAACTGTAGTTTGGCTGCAATGGGTTACTAGACAAATAGCAAACTTAATGTAAGATGCAATTGCAAAAGCAATGCAATATTAAACATTTCTCATTTTGTCTTTCAGATATAACAACAGCATACCGAGACAGAGAGTCCTGCGTCTTACCAAAATGGTACTCATTTTGGTGGGAGTTTATATTGTCAGTTCTGCCCCTTACCATGTGATACAGATTGTGAACCTTCAGATTTCTCAGCCATCACTAACTTTCTATGTTAGCTATTATTGCTCTATTTGTCTCAGCTATGCCAGCAGCGGGATTAATCCTTTCCTCTACGTTCTTCTCAGTGGAAACTTCCGCAAAAGACTTTCTGACTGCACCAAAACGAAAAGCAGAATGTCTGAGCGGGAGCTAAATTATATAGATACTTTGAAATCCAGCTTTTAATGGTTTGCTTTTTTTGTTTTCTAAATGTCAATTACAAAACAGGCTGTTTATAAATCTGTGTTTGCAACTGGTATAGATAAGAATGTCTATGTTCTGTGAAATTAAGAGTCCAGGAAAGGAGAATGGTTTATGCAATACTGCAAGGGTGACCTTGGCTGCTTTGACTACTGTTTTTAAATAGCCCAGTTTGTTTCCACAGTAACAAAACTGCTCCTACTGAATTGCATATGAATTGCCTATGGAAGAACTTGCCAGACAATGGTTTTCCAAAGTGGATTGCTATTGCCTGATAAACCCTTGCATAAGTTTTTGCAGGCGATTCACATGCAAGCCAGTGGGACAGTATGCAGTGCTTGTCATTGCATTTTGGAGCGACTTCACAAAGAGCCTGAAATTTCCCTGTATGACATTGCCTTTATATCATCAATGAAACAAGGAATGGTATGGGTTTGTGGATAATTAACAGTGACCTGAGTTACGGATAGTTTTTATTTATTTTTTTCTGTTCTGGTGTAAAATCTTTGATTAATATACAGTAATATTCTGTATAAATACCTACTAAAATAGTTTGATTCCTTCCTATCTCACGCTACTGTATATAGGAGAAAGAGACTGCACTGTACTGTATATAGTTTACTGTTCATTTTAGTAGGTAAAGGGGCATGGTGGTGTGTCTGATGGTTCAGACAGACCGTCTCCATTCTTATGCTATGTTTCCTATTAGAAAAATATCACATGGAGAGATAAAACCTATCAGTTCTTGGCTTTTCATAATCATTTAAAACATGCAAGGTGTGTGAGACCTATTCATAGTGACTGGGGTCCCTAGTCCTAATAATAATAATCTAATAGCTACACTATTAGTGATGGGTGAATTTTTCCCATTTCGCTTGACCGAAAAATCTGCGAATTTCACGCAAATTTATCGGGAAAATCATGAAATCAGAAAGTTTCACACAAAAAACGTGAAATTTGGACAATTTCACTAAAAAATCGTGAAAATTGGACATTTTTACAAAAAATCTTGAAAATTGGAAATTGACGCCCTCGTCCAAGCTGACATTAAAGTCAATGGGCATCCGAATAGTGTTGACGCACGGCGATTTTGATGCAAGCGACTTTTCATATGTGCGTCCAAAAGATTTGGCTGCAAATTTTCTCGGGAGATTTGCGAATTTATTCGCCGGCGGCAAAACGCGGAAATTCTACACAAATTCGTACCAGTCGAATTTATTCGACCACCACTATACACCATAGCTGTTTGAATTATTTGTGATTTGCTAAGATTCCCAAAATATTGTAGGCTCCAGCATTTAATCATTTTGTGTTCAGTAAACGCAGCAAACATGTCTTTAAACTTAACAGTATATATAACTCTTTTCTTACAAAAATCTCTAAAAACATGAAATATAACAATATCCACAGTACTGAAAATATCACTATAATATTATATTAGATTAGTCATATTTACATGATTTGTATAGATTGTACTTATATGATAATGTGGTCAACAATGATTCTGTATAATAAAAGATGACTTATCTATCCAAAATTCTATAATACAGATGCCGTTTGAAGAGAGTGTGCACTGTTTTGGTTTTAAAAACTGACTAATTCAACCTGTTTGTCAAAATACCTTACTATGGTTGGTTATCAGCATGCCATAGGACTTTCAAGGAGAAAGAAAGTGGCTCACCTCACACATTTGATGTGGCAATTTCAATTATACATGCGGTTGTCAAAGATCTGCATATTTTATGAAACACTGACTAAACAATTTGGATTAACAATATACACTATATTAGAAAAGGAGTATATTGCATTCTCTGTATCAATGCATTGTTTCGGTTTAGCCGGGGGGTTTTTTTTTATCAAAGGTCAAATATTAGAATTTTTTTATACCTCGAAATAACTCACAACTCGAATGGTACCTTATTTAAGAAAATAATTGAATGAAAAACTTGATTCTGCAAGTTGCAGAACCTGAAAACTTAAATTGATTGAGTTTTTGGTGAAAAAAACCCCTCAAATCGCTCCAATCATTCACATTTTCGAGCAAAACCCTCCGAAAAAAAAATAGAATATTACAGAGTCTGTTAACAACATGAAATGGTTCAAGGGACCTTTGCCATTTAATCCTGCATGACTTCAACAGGTTTTAGATGGTATATTTTTGAATTTGAGCTATTTCCAGGGTTGGGTTATAATAAATCTCAAAAAATCTAAAAATCTTTTAACCCGAAAATGTGAGTTTTGACCAAAAAAAAATCAGCCTGAAAACTCAAATTTTTGTGAAAAACACAAATCGAACCATAATAAATAACTTCCTAAATGTAAGATAAATATGTAAACAGCAACATCATATTCACCCATTTTCCCTCCATAAAAAAAACTATTTACATATATATCTGCCAGAAAGAAATCTAATTATCCAAGCAAGAAAAATGGTAAGAGAATTAGCAACAAAATGTAGGTATCTAAAAACAGAAAATCTTTAATCAAATTACAATTTGTGAGACAGCTCATGAAGGCGAAAACGCATGCTGGTTAGGCTACATCTTGCCAGCTAATTAGGCAAGATAATGATTCTGTACATATGCTGAGTGAATTGCCCACTGAGTAGAGGGGAAGACATTTTTAGTAGCTAAAAGAAGATCTATCATATAAGCCTCATCTCACTGGAATAAAAAAACTCTCTATATATAACCAGTTAGAAATTAGCTCATTTTTATGAAATAATCAAGTTACTCTACACTCTTCCCCTCTCAGCAACCTTTCTCTCTTCATACAGTAGGCGGAGTGAGATTTTGATTGACAAGTCTACTACATGCTTTGGGGGGGGGGGTTGCACCCTTTGCCAAGAAGATGTATGAAAGCTCACTCTTTCAAAATAACTGACTTTGATCAAAACCTTGTTTCTCTGCATGAAAGGTGTGTGCTGGAGTCATTTTGTTAGCTTTTGTTTGTGCTGGAGACGGTTATTTCAGTTAGCTCTAAAACATCTAGAAAAGGGATCCCAACTAAAAGACATATTAGACCTACTTGTCAATCAAAATATGTCCCAGACCTCTGCGTGAAGAGAGCATGAAAAGTGACAGGTTGCTAAGAAGGGGACATTGAAGAATATATAAATTTGCTTCTACAAGGATATATTCAAGCATCAGTTACATAGTTCCATAGTTACATAGTTAAATTGGGTTGAATAAAAACAAAGTCCATCAAGTTCAACCCCTCCAAATGAAAACCCATCATCCATACACACACCCCTCCCTACTTTCACATAAATTCTATATACCCATACGTATACTAACTATAGAGCTTAGTATCACAATAGGCTTTGATATTATGTCTGTCCAAAAAATCATCCAAGCCACTCTTAAAGGCATTAACTGAATCAGCCATCACAACATCACCCGGCAGTGCATTCCACAACCTCACTGTCCTGACTGTGAAGAACCCACTACGTTGCTTCAAATTAAAGTTTTTTTCTTCTAGTCTAAAGAGGTGGCATCTGGTACAGTGATCCACTTTATGGGTAAAAAGATCCCCTGCCATTTGTCTATAATGTCCTCTAATGTACTTGTTAAGTGTAATCATGTCCCCTCGCAAGCACCTTTTTACCAGAGAAAACAATCCCAACCTTGACAGTCTACCCTCATACTTTAAGTCTTCCATCCCCCTAACCAATTTAGTTGCACGTCTCTGCACTCTCTCTCCAGCTCATTTATAGCCCTCTTAAGGACTGGAGTCCAAAACTGCACTGCATACTCCAGATGAGGCCTTACCAGGGACCTATAAAGAGTCATAATTATGTTTTCATCCCTTGAGTTAATGCCCTTTATTATGCAAGACAGAACTTTATTTGCTTTAGTAGCCAAAGAATGACACTGCCCAGGATTAGCAACTTGTTATCTACAAAAACCCTAGATCCTTCTCATTTAAGGAAACTCCCAACACACTGGCATTTAGGGGATAACTTGCATTTATATTATTTTTGCCAAAGTGCATAACCTTGCATTTATCAACATTGAACCTCAGAGGAGCTTTGAAAGCGTGTGGCTACCCAGACTGGGCATTTGTCAAAACAGCAGCAACCAAGCCCAACAGGAACACCAATAGAAATAACCGCCCGGAGACACATAGTAGGCGAAACATAGTCATCCCATATGTAGCTGGAGTGTCAGAGAAACTCAGGAGGATTTTCAACAAACACCATGTCCCTGTGTTTTTCAAACCTAGCAACACACTGAGACAAAAACTGGTACACCCAAAGGATCAAACACCAAAAGAAAAACAAAGCAATGTGGTATACGGAGTCCAGTGTAGCGAGGATTGCACAGATCTATACATCGGTGAGACAAAACAACTGCTCTCCAAGCAAATGGCTCAGCACAGGAGGGAGAACTCTACAGGGCAAAACTCAGCTGTCTTTCTACACTTAAAAGACAAGGGACACTCCTTTGAAGACAGCAAGGTCCAAATCTTGGATAAAGAAGACCGCTGGTTTGAACGAGGCGTGAAAGAGGCGATTCATGTCAAGGTGGAGAGACCATCTCTGAACAGAGGTGGGGGCCTTCGACACCACCTGTCTGCTACATACAATGCTGTTCTAACATCTGTACCCCGGCGGATTCAGAACACTTCACACATCCATTCATGCAACTCTCACAAGTAACACCTGTATCTAGGAGTTGCATGACACATTGGATAATCCTATCACAACTACACAGAATCAACACCTCTGTGAGTTTCTTCAGATGTCACCTCTTTGAAGAGTTACAATGTGCCATTGTAAATGTATTAGTGGAAGAGTATATATGCCGAGAACTGAAGAAGCTGCTCGGATGAGTAGTGAAACGTCTTCATTGATTACTCAGCAAGTCCAGTTGTTTTTAGATTGACCTATACTAGATATACTATGACCTGGATGAATGAAAATCTTCATAGTCAACATTGAACCTCATTTTCCAGTTTGCTGCCCAGTTCTCCAACTTAGACAAATCACTCTGCAAAGTGGCAGCATCCTGCATGGAACCTATAGTTCTGCACAATTTAGTATCATCTGCAAAAATAGAAACATTACTTTCAATGCCCACCTCCAGGTCATTAATAAACAAGTTGAAAAGCAAGGGACCTAGTACAGAGCCCTGCAGTACTCAACTAACAACACTGGTCCAATTAGATAATGTTCCATTTACCACCACTCTTTGTAGTCTATCTTTTAGCCAGTTCTCTATCCAGGTACAAATACTGTGTTTGAGGCCAACATTCCTTAATTTAACCAGTAACCTTTTGTGTGACACTGTATCAAATGCTTTAGCAAAGTCTAAGTTAATCACATCCACTGCCATCCCAGAATCGAGGTCTCTACTTACATTCTCATAAAAAGAAATTAAGTTAGTCTGACAAGATCTATTATGCATAAAACTATGCTGGCCCAAACTTATAGTGTTATGACTTGCTATGAAGTCCAGTATCTTATCCTTTATTAACCCTTCAAAAAGCTTTCCTACCACTGACATCAGACTAACTGGCCTATAGTTTTGAGGCTGAGAACGGGATCCTTTTTTGAATAGAGGCACCACATTAGCAATTTGCCAGTCTCTCGGCACTATGCCAGATCTCAATGAATCCTGAAAAATTAAGTAAAGAGGTTTGGCAATCACAGAGCTAAACTCGCCAAGTACCCTGGGATGAATACCATCTGGCCCGGACCTTTGTTAATCTTAACATGTTCTAGTCTCTTTTGAATTTCCTCATGTGTGAACCATGCATCATTAGTTGTATTACTAGAATTGGGACTATTAAGAAGGAAACCTTCACTTACTGGTTCCTCATTTGTGTAGACAGATGAAAAATATTCAGAATCTGCGCTTTTATTTTGTTTTCATCAACCTTCTAACTTCTGTAGGTGTATAATCTACAGTGCATATAGACAGAAAGCTCACTGCCAAGAACCATAGAGCTGTTAGCTGGTTGTCTATCCAAATACAAATGCTATATCTGACATCAGTATTCCTTCATTTACTCAGTACCTTTTGATGAGGTACTGTAGAACATATCTACTATTTATATAAAGTAAGTAAATAGTGGTTTTATTTTAATCACATGAAACTGAAATGCCAGCATTCCAATGAAGTGTCAGTCCTTTAAAGGGGAGCTAGACAACCCCAATGTTTCTGAACTACAGCTTCCATAAGCTCCAATGTCGTTGAGCCATGCAGTGAAGCGCTGTTTGAAAACAAAACAGTTATTGCAAATGGAAAGGTATATACAGTTCCTCCTCTTTCCCAGTGGGTTTTGAGGTAGGAAAACATTTATAGTTCAGTTATTGGCCTTTAATTAATTAGAGCCTTAAATAAGGAAAATAGTTGCATGTTTTCTACATTAGCAGTAATCATCTTAAGAAATTTCAAAAATGAAATTGTATTCATTCAGGGAAATGATTCTGCATAATTATTATTTGAGCTTCTTTTGATGGTATTTATAATTTCTTGACTATTTGGCAGTAATGAGACAGGCTTGAGAATATAAACAGACAGCTATTTTCAGACTGGACTTTTAATAGAATAAATTCAGGCAAAGTCAGTGATGCATTAATCATCTCTTTTTCTATAAATGATTTCCCTACAGATCATTCTTTATGATTGAAGAACTGTAACTAAGTAACATGCATCGAAAGGTGACTGAAATGTATCAAAGGATAAATGAAAATCTATTGAACCTGTAGCTAATTAGCAATTTTTATTTCTTATGGGTACATATCTTTGTTAAGTTCCATAAATTCATTATGTAAAATGTAACATTAGTGTTCGTCATGATATTTTCAGTAATAAGATTGCTAAGACCCTGTTGTAGAATCATAGATTGTGTTGAAGCAAGAGGTTATTACGAGTTAAAGCATATGGAGGATGCAACAGCATTGTTAAACAATTTAGCGATTGTAAGGCTAGGGCCACACAACATAGATCTCAGTCTGCAGATAAATGCAGGCCGAGCATCCCCTGCCCGCTGCTCCTCTTCTGCTGTGCTGGGATCATTACCTTGGCTGGGGTGCAGGCAGACACAAATTATGGCTCAAAATTCAAACATTCATAGTGCATCAACCAATGTTTACTGCCATTCCATTTGTAAGATTCCCCACTGATAAATTTGTCTGTGAAAGGCTCTCCCTTGCTGTCCAGTTTCTGCATGAACCCTTGTCTGCCTGACCTTGCCTAAACATTGACATGGGCTGTAATAACCCATTCATAGTTACATAGTGAAGTTAGGTTTAAAAACAGACCAAAGTTGACTCCATCAAGTTCAACCCTTCCAAATGAAAACCAGAGCACAACATACACACACTCCCCGCCATACACTGACATAAACTATATATATACAGTTAGGTCTGTAAATATTTGGACAGACAACTTTTTTTTCTAATTTTGGTTCTGTAGATTACCACAATGAATTTGAAATGAAACAACTTAGATGCAATTGAACTGCAGACTTTCAGCTTTAATTCAGTGGGTTGAGCAAAAAGATTGCATAAAAATGGGAGGAACTAAAGCCTTTTTTTAAAACAATCACTTCATTTCAGAGGCTCAAAAGTAATTGGACAATTGACTCAAAAACTATTTCATGGGCAATTCCTTTGTTATGTCTATCAATGAAGCAGATAAAAGCCCTGGGGTTGATTTGAGGGGGGGGTCAACATGTGGTCAAAGGAGCTCTCCATGCAGGTGAAACAAGCCATCCTTAAGTTGCAAAAACAGGGGAAAAAAACATCAGAGAAATTGCTACAATATTAGGAGTAGCAAAATCTACAGTTTGGTACATCCTGAGAAAGAAAGAAAGCACTGGTGAACTCAACAACGCAAAGATACCTGGACATCCATGGAACACAACAGTGGTGGATGATCACATTTTTATGATGAAGAGAAACCCCTTCACAACCGCCAAACAAGTGAACAATACTCTCCAGGAGGTAGGCGTTTCAATATCCAAGTCTACCATAAAGAGAAGACTGCATGAAAGTAAATACAGAGGGTGCACTGCAAGTTGCAAGCCACTCATAAGCATCAAGAATAGAAAGGCTAGATTGGACTTTGCTAAAAAAAAAAAAACATCTAAAAAAGCCAGCACAGTTCTGGAAAAAAGCTCTTTGGACAGATGAAACCAAGGTCAACCTTGGCCTGGCAGGGCATTAAAAAAAGAGGAAACCCAGAATCTGGTGATGTCCATAAGTTCAAGACTTCAGGCTGTCGTTGCCAGCAAAGGGTTTTCAACCAAGTATTAGAAATGAACATTTTATTTTCAGTTTTTTAATTTGTCCAATTACTTTTGAGCCCCTGAAATGAAGTGATTGTGTTAAAAAAGGCTTTAGTTCCTCACATTTTTATGCAATCTTTTTGTTCAACCCACTGAATTAAAGCTGAAAGTCTGTAGTTCAGCTGCATCTGAGTTGTTTCATTTAAAATTCATTGTGGTAATGTACAGAACCAAAATTAGAAAAAAAGTTGTCTGTCCAAATATGTATGGACCTAACTGTATATACAAAATATCTATATTAATTGTAGATATTAGTATCACACTAGTCTATTATATTGCGCTTGCCTAAGAAATCATCCAAGCCACTCTTAAAGGCATGAACAGAATCAGCCATCACAACATCACTCAACAGTCCATTCCACAACCTCACTGTCCTCAGTGTGAACAACCACCTACATTGCTTCAAATGAAAGTTCTGTTAGTCTAAAAGGGTGGCCTCTGGTTCTTTGATCTGTGACACATGTGAGCAAAGCTCCCTGTTATCTGTCTATAATATCCTCTAATGTACTTGTAAAAAGTCAGGGCCGCCACCAGAAATCTCAGGGCCCCATATGACAAACTTTCATGGGCCCCCTGGGCTACGGCCACCTACAGGTCAGCCCTCCCCACCCCACAGGTCCACCCCCTACCACACAGTAAAAAAAACATTGGTGGCTAGGGTTCCCACATGTTAATAAAAAATAAAAAAATTATTGGTGGTCAGGGCGCCCCGTAAAAAACATTTGTGGTCAGGGCCCCCCATTAAAAAAATTGGTGGCTAGGACCCCACATGGGAAAAAAAATTGGTGGCCAGGGCACCCCTTAAATGTCCATGTAAAAAAACTCGCCCCCCCAGAAGTTTTAAAATACAATAGGGACCACAAAGGGTTACCTTTAGGGGGGCCCTGCCATGTTGCACTTACTTCATCAGTGTGGCCCACCTGCTGTCAATGAGCTGCCAACTACAGAAGGGAGAAGGGGAGCACAGGTGGCCGCATCTTCTTCCAGTGACAGCATTTTCTTCCCTTATTGGTCACAGAATTTCAAATCCCGGTAAAGCTGAATGTTGATCAGATGAGCTGGAGGGGAAGTTCAAATCTCAGCTATCAAATCCCTGAGCAGCTCAACAGGGACTTAAACTCTGTGACCAATAAGGGAAAGTAATGGACAGAAGATTCCTCCCCCTGTGCTCCCGCCCTGCCTTCCCGAAGTCGGCAGCTCTCAGAAAGCAGCGGGGCCCGGCTAATCAAGTAAGTGCAGCGTGGCCGGGCCCTCCTTACCCTCGGGCCCCCTACAACTATCAGGGACAATATGAACAACTGGAGAGCCTTTATTGGGGTTTTCACATCTGGGGATTTTCATGGAAGAGGCGGGGAGCTGGTCTGCTAATTGTTTCTATCAAAACAGTGTGAATCATAGTGATACTAGATGGGTTCCTTGCTCCATTTTCCTATATCCCAATGTGCCATGTATTCTCTCTTTCTATCCCCTATCCCCATTCGCCTCATGTATAAATCTCCTCCATTTCCCCCAATTCTTAAGTGCAATTTTTCCCAATTTATGCCTCTTTTGCTGTCAGCCTTCCCATTTTTATCAATTTTCCATTTGAATTTATTTCCACGTTTAAACCAGCATTCCGTGTGCTTATCATTTTGTCTGCTAACATTGGTGTCAAAGGCAGATGGGGAAACTTACATTACCTTACTATTACATTATTGCTCTGGTCAATAATATAACACAAGGCGGAAACTATCCAGCTACCAAAGCAACAAGGGAAATCAGGGGGTTTCACAATTGAGGGAACTTTGGTAAATGCATGGAAAGACAGGGCCTCAAGTTAACAATGTGTAAATGTCCATGCTATACCACAAAGAATGTCCAGGTCTCATTCAAATTTCCTTAACACGATACTGACATGCATAAAGAGACACACACTTATTTGTTTGTAACATTAAATGAGGCATTTAATGATTACCTATTTAAAAACAAACATCTCATTGGTTGCTATAGGTCACTGCTCCTGGGCAAACGTTGTACATTTTGCTACAGTACGAGTGAAACAAAATTGCAAATGAAAGAAAACTTTCCAATTGCACAGATGGAGAGAGCTTCAAATATACTGACATAACTGCCAATACTAAGGGCTTCTGATGAGTATGAACTTTGTGATTTTAGAAAGATGAACATGATCTTGTCCATATGCCAAATTTTAAAAGGGCATTTAAAAATATACACTACGGCGATTCAGAAAGATAAATTATGGATATAGTATAATATTTTGCTGGTTATAATGTTCAGAAATATATGATTAAAATTATACTGCACTAAAAAACCCTATATATATATATACAGGTATGGGACCTGTTATCCAGAATGCTCGGGACCTGGGGTTTTCCAGATAACAGATCTTTCCATAATTTGGGTCTTCATGCCATAAGTCTACTAGAAATTCATTTAAACATTAAATAAACCCAATAGGCTGGTTTTGCTTCCAATAAGGATTAATTATATCTTAGTTGGGATCATGTACAAGCTACTGTTTTATTATTACAGAGAAAATGGAAATCATTTTTAACAATCTGGATTATTTGGATAAAATGGAGTCTATGGGAGACAGCCATTCCGTAATTCGGAGCTTTCTGGATATCGGGTTTCCGGATAAGGGATCCTATACATATATATATATATATATATATATACACTCTCAAATGAACGAGGGATCCTATACCTGTATGTATATATATATATATATATATATATATATATACACTCTCAAATGAACCAGCAACACAGGGATATTTTTCAAAAGTAGAAAAGTGTATTTAGTGAAGCATGTTCACTAAATGCTTTGATCAATGGGAATAGGGGCCGATCACCAATTCGCTTTGTTTTTAATCAGGGAATTATCATTATTTTATTATCACTATGGTTAATAACTTACTGAAGGCATAATGGGCAAAGTTGTGCTTACGAAGTTCAGCATAATAGAGTCATCAGAGATTTCTTTTTTGAACGAAATTAGTGAGGGAAAATACAATTATAACATGTTATTTTAAAAAAAGAAATACCCTGAATTATTTTTCTAATTCATTATGAATCCTTATCTATAAAGGCCTCGCTGTACCTGCTCTCGTAAGGCTTGCTGCCTTCGCATATGCTGCATTTTTTAATAATTCCCTTATCTCATTATGTATTCTACCTAAACACTCATTAAATCCATGTCAAATCTTCATAATGTCAAAACCTTCCTAAGGAGACGTTTGCCAGTCATACCCCAGCAATTTACATTTAACCATATGCTGTTTTTCTTCTTGTCTGCATCTGTGCTTGCATTTTTGGTTGTCTTCAAAGCATTCAGCAGTTTTATTTTTGCAGATGTTGTGCTATGGACATACTGATTATACATGGAATTTTGCATCAAATCAATAACAAGAATATAAGGTCTAAATACTGTTATTGCATTTGAGTGTGTTGTATTGGGAATTTTGATTGCATTTGTATTTGTAAATGTACAGTTTAAAGCTGCTTGGCCAATTGTATTTCAGTAGCTTGAAAAAAAAGCCAGTATTGGGGCCTGAAACATTGCCTGTCAGAAATCTAAAGCCATGTGAAGTGAATAAAGGCTTTTTAAATTCAAACTGAAATTGTAGATGGTGTGTTGCTAAGTATTGCCATTCTGTTTCTGTCTCTCTCTGGAGACACAGGGAAACACTGGAAACCTCTGTATTAAAATGTTAAAATCCGTGAATAAAAACATTAACTTACTAAGCCACTAGATGGAGCAATTGCATACGTTTTGAACAATTATATTAAGGATTCTCTCTTCCGTTGACATCACATCATTTCTTTTTAATTTTATTTCTTTGTTTCTTTCTTTCTTTCTTTCTTTCTTTCTTTCTTTCTTTCTATAAAAAAAATTAACTTTCCAGTACAAGAGATTTTCCAGTTAGCCTCCTATTATTGTTACTGTGATGTCAGTGATTCTTTCTACTCTCTCTAGGGAAGGCCACATTGCTGTTTTCTTTACAGTGCCATAACATTATCATTATAATAGTTATAAACATATATATAATGTTTTATAGGAAAAATATATTACAAAAAGCTAATTATACACTCGCTATTTCTAGCATAGACAAACTGACTCTCAGCCCTACTACTTACCAGCACCCACAGCCAAGTATGTGCTTTATGGGAGGATCGATGCTTATCTAAGTTCGTACTATTTTCTATCATTCTGTTTTCCGATAAGTTATAAACCACATATCGATCTGTAATCAATTTGAAAACATAGTGATGTTTACATTTTAGAAACAATAATAGCTACATTTCTCCAGAGATGATCACATTAACAAAGAACAAAGAGAGCTGGGTGATCATAGACAAGATTCTCATTGCAGCATACTCCTGCATTAAAAGGGCTGTGATGATCCCCTCATCTCAAAATGACCAAGAACATAAAAGAAGGGACTCTGTGCTCTATAACAAAGGGACAGAGTTTTGCCTAAAATAAATGGTACGGCTTATAAAAATTATAGCCAGCCCTGGGATGCAGATACAGCAGTCTATTAAGGCATTTTAGAGTTGCCCAACCTCTAATGGACACCACGGGCTTCTTTTCATTATGATATAATTTTAATAATAAGTATAAGGCCCACAAAGAAGTTTAGTGCCCTTTAAGGAAATTGGAGAAAGGAACCACTTGAACAAGGTGTAAAAAGTGGATAGTAGCTCCTATCATAGCACACTCCTGTGTTGTGAGTGTTTCCTGAACCCACTGGTACCCTTCATTGTTTCAAGTAAGTGTGTGTGTTCAAAGTTTTGGTTTAGTCTCATCTGACCCTTCCTCATCTATTGGGAGGGATCATTTGAAAGAAATGGCTGTGAATGTAATGGTGTTCAGCCTGAGAGCAGCTAGGTTACATAGGAATTCTTACTTACCCAAATACATTGATAAAGGTGCAGTATATACAAACCCCTGCCTTCTACAAGCTCTCACTTTGTGCAAATTAGCTCCTGGGGAAAAGCTAATGCTTACTACAAGTTTCTTTTTCTACTCACTAGAAGGGGATGTAGAATTAGATTTTCCATAGATTAATAATATTGAAAAAACACTGTAACAATAATGAAATTGTATATCATTTCGATTTTTTTTTAAAATAATGAGTACAAAGAAGCATTCATTTTATATTCCTCCATAGTAGGCAATGGTGCTTTATGCTTGCAGACAAGGAATTGAAGAAATATGCCAACCTAAAACAACATTTCATCCACAGCATACAAAAAAACATCGAAAATATTTGTTTCATGAACCTGCAGATTGTGTAATAAATATTTTGACAGTAATGAAGTACTGATAATTGTAGTCCCTTTCATATCATGTTATAACGCTAATTATTGTACATCCATTTGGTTCAACAAATTTCCTGTAACTACTTTTTTTTAGGTTTCTCAATATACATATGTACATTTAGCCAAGTGTATAGTCAGAAAACAATTGAATAGTTTATTCTTTAACTTCATGGTCTAATTTGTAGTTAGTGCTCTAGAACACTTTTCATCTAAAGTGCCTGGTGGACATCAAACAAAACATAAAAACAAAAACATTACCATATGTAAAGCAAAGACTGAATAGAAATTGGTTGGGAAAAAAAAGAAGATGGCATTGATATTAATACTGGATGTCTACTTCAGATAGGACTATGTGCAATGCTATTAACCCCAGTATGGTGCTCTTGTTGGTCTCCCTTTGTTTTATTACACTGTTGTTTTATTTGGTGCTCTATAACTAGTGGCATGTGAAATGCTGTTCTATTGTTTCAGTATCTCTTCGAGAGTTTCTGAAATAATTAAGTCATGAACAGATTGCACCTTGTTCATTTTAGAATGAAATGTTTTGGGAATTAATGCAAATGTAAATAACATCAACACAAAAAAGGTTCCAATAGCTAAAGAAGCAATTACTAAAGAAGCAATTACAATAGTATGTTTTACGTACTGTGCTGAACCACTGCACTGTGGGGTAACTAGAATTGGAACTGCTACTCTGATTACACTGGCCAAAAACTTGATCAATTTGAGGGAATCTAGTTTTTTTTCACCAGAAACTCTGTCAATTAGAGTTTTCAGGTAGTTAACCCTAAACTCACTGATTCAAGTTTTTTCCGTTGTTAGTTAATTCTAGTTATAAAAAACTTGAAAAACTCAAAAATTCGAGACGGCACCCATGCCTAGACTCCTCTTTTTAAAAATGAGACAGTCTCATGAAAGGGTAGTCGGTGGCCTAAATTGGCCTGAGGACCAGTGGGCAATTTTACTGGCACCACTTCTGACTGGTGAAGCACAGTCAGCACACAGAAATCTTTCTGCAGACAAGTCTAATGTCTACCAAGAAGAAAGGTCTATCATCATGGACAGGTTGGGATTCATCCCAGAGATATACCGCCAGCTATCTGGTCTGAGCCATATTCCACCCAGGTCCTGCCTAGTGTTTTAGCCGAGCAGCTGATGGACTTTTGCACCAGGTGGATCCAGCCTGCAACAAAGACTACAGATCGGGTAATAGAGACTGCTGTTTCTGCTTGTCTTACCTGCTGAAGTATGTCAGTGGGTTCAAAGGCACCAAGCTACTGCCCTCTCACTAGCTGTGCAACCAGTGGGAAAATACCTAATGGCAGTAGAGGAGCTTGGTTCTGCGACAGTCATCCACAGAGTCAGTGTCTTCCCTTCAGTGACAGCCATCCCCTCAAACTGCTGCACAGGCTCCCTTACATACCCACTTGTTAAAGGAACAGGGGGCAACGCAACCAGGTAAATCTCAGAGCAATCAGCTCCAATCGAGGGAGAAATTGCATGTGGAGACTCTACTACCATGGCAAGGTACAGTATTGCCATAGGAATTTACTTTTCCTCCAGTTGACACTTCTACTTTTTCCCCTCCATGTGAATCCATGTGACTGCACATATTATACAACCACTGCAGCAGTGGCCATCAAGGAAAGTTTGTGTTTTCCTGTGGTAAGGATGGAGGTCATTTTCACATACGCAAAGGTCCCCCTTATGTCTCGATATTTTCCACATATGCAATGGTCCCTCCCTTATGGCTTTACATTTTATTTATATTTTTCTCATTTGCAATGGTCCCTACTTACGTCTCAACATTTATAGACATTTTTTTACATACACAATGGTCCCTTCCTAAGTGTCAAAATTTTTCACTCACGCAGTGGTCACCCTTACATCTCGACATTCTTTACATATGCAATGGTCCTCCTTTACATCTCAACATTTGCCACATAAGCAATGGTCCGCCCTTATGTCTCGACATATATCACATACGCAATGGTACCTACATGACTACAGTATCGGACTGGGACACCAGGGGCCCACCCAAAATCCTTATACCAGGGGCCCACTCTCAGTTCTATTATTCTTCCTCTCCTTAACCTCATCAACCTCTGTTCTCCTAGTCTCTTTACTTTACATACTATGATATATTAATCCATATATTTAGCTTCTTTGTTCTCATAGAAATTGATGATGACCATGAAATAGGCTAAATGTTTAGAAGCAGGAGGGCCCACTGACACCTGGGCCCACCGGGAGTTTTCCTGGTATCCCTGTGGGCCAGTCCGACACTGCGTGACTAAATTTTTCAACATTTTTTACAGATACAATGGTCCCTCCTTACATGACGACATTTTTTATATACTCAGTGGTCCCCCCTTACATCTCAACATTGTTCACATACTCAATGTCCGCCATTAAGTTTTTACATTTTTCTACATTTTCCACATACATAATGGTTCCCCATTATGTCTCAACATTTTCCACATATGCAATGGTCCCACCTTACGTCTCGCCACTTTTCACATATGCAATAGTCCTCCCTTACTTCTCAACATTTTTCACATATGCAATGGTCACTCCCTTACATCTCATAATTTTTCATTTACGCAATGCTCCACCCTTATGTCTTTACATTTTTCAATATGTTTCTCATATGCAATGGTCCCTACTAACGACTCTACATTTTTTAAATTTTTTACATACACAATGGTCCCCCCCTTACATGACAACATTTTTCACTTACACAATGGTCCCCCCTTATATCTTATTTTCCACATCAGCAATGGTCCGCCCTTATGTCTCACCATATATCACATATGCAATGTTCCTCCCTTACATCTCATAATTTTTCACATATGCAATAGTCCCTCCTTATGTCTCGACATTTTTCACATGTGCAATGGTTCCCCCTTAAGTCTCAGCATTATTCATATAAGCAATTTTTTTTTACATTTTTCACATGAGCATAAGCAATGGTCCCTCCTTACGCCTTTTCACTTTTCCTCATTTTTCACATACGCAATTGTCATCCCTTAAGTCTTTAGATTTTTCACATGCAGTCACAACTCACAATTCCGCCTATAACAGCTTTCGCTTCGGGAGGAGCCCTCCACTTCTCAGATGCCACCAGGTCTTATAGTGAGAGGACCAAGGAGAAAGTTCTGGGCAGGCGAGGGAACCTAATTTATACTAGTAGGACAGGAAACTGGAAGTGTAGTCAATTGTCAGGCTGGGCCAGTACCAATCAAGCAGTGCAGAACAAAATCAGGAAACCGAGAAGTAGTCTGGGTCATGGGATAGGGGTCAGAACCAACAGTAGCAAAATACAAAATCAGAATCTGAAGAATGGTCAGTAAACGGGCAGAGGTTATTACAAGCAGCGAAGTAGCAGAAGTCAGGGACAGACCAGGGTCAAGGATCAAGATCCGAACAGTATAAAGCAGACAGGGTCGGACTGGGCTGACAGTACACTAGGAAAAAACCCTGTCAGCCCTGGCTCTTGTGGTCGTCGCTGGCCCAAACCAACCCCCAGGTACATGCTCACGCACAGTGCCGTAACTAGAGGGGACGGGCCCTGGTGCACGACGCGCAGCCGGGCCCCCGTCCCCCTCTGTACTGCCCGCATTTCAGTGGCACGCGGGCTGCCGGGGGGCCCTGAGGGGGTGCAGGCCCTGGCCCGCTCGCACCCCCTGCTCCCCCGGTAGTTCCGCCACTGCTCACGCACGGCAGGGGTGGGGGATTGTGACCGGGATGGGGAACCCAGAGGGTTGGCTCTTAAACACCCCAGGACCCCCAGTCAGACCCTGAGTATAAAAATACTAGAAACCATTTGCCATAACAAATGCCAGATACTTATTTGCTCACCACCAAAAAAGCATCCAGTTATTTCATCTTTCTCAGTGACTACCGTCCAGACAAAAGCATTTTTCCTTTGTTATTTTGTTGTGGAAAAATATCCCAGCATGGTATTAGGGTCATACACACAGGAAACAACTGATGCCCAAAAGTCTTTCATTATAAATCTATAAATTATAAACTCAGTATAGTCCTGAATCTGGTTCTTTTCCCAGTTCATTCTAAAGATCAGTGGATGGAATGGGACTTATGTAACTAATTCCTTAAAAAACTGAGAAACTGCATGTAGAAAAGGAAGTTCTGGGACATAGTTCTAATGGAAAAGAAAATCAGCAGATCTCCTCTGTGATTAAAATAAAAATTATAATGGTCCAAACATTTGGTGAAGAATAGTTTTCAATTCCTAGAGGCAAAGCCAAATCATGAAACTTAAAAAAGCTTTCACAGTTGTGCTTACAGCTGAAAATGATTGCATTAGCTTTGATGAACTTATTTATGGTTTGAGTTTGTTGAAGTTGAAAGAGGGATAAGAAGGATAATAGCCAATGACATACAGATTTAGAGGCACTACAAAAAATAGAGGGTATAACACGATCAAATACTAATACTATGCTTGTCTAGTACTATCTGAAATGTTAAAAGTTAAAAGACAAATACAACTCAATAAAATAAATGCATTAGTAAATGTATATGGCATGAAAAGGGCATGCAGGAAAAATATGTATTTTAGCAACAATTAGTAACATAAAAAAACATTACAATATTATATAAGAAATGAAAGAATACTTCCAGCTGCCCATGCTGTAGTAGGGGGGTGGCATAAGTGGGCAAAAATGAATGAAATGTACAATAATTTCCAGTGGTCTGCTGTGCACAGGAATTGAGTCACATCTGCCAGAGCCCAACTCTATATACTGACATTGTAAATCTTATTATTGCAACTTAGTTTTGTCTTAAGGAATAGCTTGTGTTTAGCTGGTTCAGTGCTTTCCTTCTGCATTGTTATTGAAAATCCTCTCTTGCAGCTCACTATTTCAAGACTAAAAAATAAAAGTAATAGGCAGCATTATGTTGCTTGAACGATGCCAATCTGTTGTTATTGAATTTTACAATGCAGTGTATTAATAGCAGTCCTCCATATATTACAGTATCTAGCAACTCATCAAAATGGCTACTCTTACTGACCCAAAGCACATCTCTTTATTATATAACTACAAATGGAAAACAATCTATTTCTTCAGTTGATTTTATAAATTAAAAGTGTACTCAGAAAATGTATTATTTAGATGTTCAGGCTTTATTATTCTATTGCTTTATAGCAAACCTACAAATTCGTTAACAAACTTGGAATTTGGATACATTTACAGAGTAATAGGGTTCGAGGTCAAACTTTTTTGAAAATTTTAAACACAATGTCAATACACATATTACTACTGTTCCAATACAGGCATAAGATCTGTTATCCAGAAACCCATTATCTAGAAAATGCTGAATTATGGTAAGCCATCTTCCATAGACCCAATTTTAATCAAAAAATTATTTCATTCTTCGCTGTAATAATAAAACTGTTCTAAACTGATACAGTTAGTTGATACATTTCTTATCTATAGCCGTGCTGAGTAGAATCCCTGAGTTTCATTAAAGGCAGCTGTTATAATTGATACAATAGCTGCTTATATTCCAGAGATGTTGCTGAGAAATGTATCAACTAATATAGCAAATTGTAACAGTTCAAAATCTGGTCCTGGATTACTGAGCCTCATATATTCTAGTGTATACAAAAATTGGGAGTCCACCTCTGATTTAGACTTAGTTAAGCCCAAGGGACTTGCCCCAGTTCACAGGCGATATATACATCAAAATTCCTTTTATCCAAAGATAGCTGTCCCAAGGTTTTCTTTTCCATAAAAAATTTTTTTTAAATAAAGGAAATTTTTTTATGGAAAAGAAAACCTTGGGACAGCTATCTTTGGATAAAAGGAATTTTGACTCATATATTCTAGCCCTTGGTAAAGCTTGCAATATACAGTATGTTACATGTGTTTTAGTATTTTATTCACAAATAACCAGGAACTCTTCAGCAGGGGTCCATTTTATTTGGATGCCAGTTGTATGGATAGTTTTCTGTGATGAATACAAAGGAATTCTCCTAGGCCACTTATACCTGTTTTAGAGACTACGATGAGGAGGAATTGAATGTAACACAGTGGGCACTTTGGTGAAGACAGACTAGTTTGCTTGAAATGAGAGAAAAGATGAGAAACGTGTAGCCAGCAGGTTGACTTATAAGAGGCAGAAAGGTCATGGTGTAATATTAAAGATTTAGGCCTATTATACTAAATTCTATAGTCTGTAAGGACTACAGTAGTAGTAGTAGCAACTACTGTACTTTGTGACTGTTTTCTGTTTTTAACTTTCTGACTTATCCTGTGCTGATGATCTTTTGCTGTACATAAAGAATGTATGCTAATAAATATTATTTATTGTTGTCATAAATATTAGAGCACAGTACATTCAATTAGCCATATGTAATAAGCTAATAGAACTAATATTAATCCTACCAGTGTGGTTTAAATGCTGCCTGCCATGCTAACTTGGGACTGATGACATTTGTATAAGCACCAAAAACAGAGCAGATACAGTTCTGGGTTCTGCTTAAGTGAACTAAGATATAGATTTTGTTTAATGTATTTCTTTGAATCTTAATGCACTAGAAACAATTGTATTGAAAATATATATACGAAAAACCAATAATTGTGTCCCTCCAAAAAAAGTTAATCAAAAATAAAAAGTACAAAAATATTTATTAGGACATTATGGATAAAGGCCTGACACGTTTCATGCCTATTAGGGCACTTACTCATAGGCTGAAAATATATATTCCTTTCATTCACCTACTAAATGTGTTTACAAATAGTATTTACATAAGCAAACAGAAATTCATTATTGCATCCACAAGGTGGCATTAAAATTCAACTGAAGGAAGAACTAATTATTTCATCTACAGTTTAGATACAAGTGTTGGCAATCATTGGTAGCTTAAACCACTGCTGAGTGCATCTGCACCTTACATAAAATATTCACTTAATATTATATATAATTCTCAAAGTAGACCAGCATACCGATTTTCTTAAATATGTGGATTTTTATTCAATCATCACTTCTGCAGCCAACTTTTCAGTTCACATTGGGGCCTTTATCAAGGATGATATGTATATATATATGTATGTATATATATAACAAAGAAAACCGCACACACAGGTCTTTTCAAGGTGCAAAATCCAAAAAAATGGTATTTATTCCAACGTTTCGGCTATTCACTTAAGCCGTCATCAGGAAGTGGACTTCCTGATGACGGCTTAAGTGAATAGCCGAAACGTTGGAATAAATACCATTTTTTTGGATTTTGCACCTTGAAAAGACCTGTGTGTGCGGTTTTCTTTGTTATATACATGTTCTGTTTTAACCAGCACCTAGGCATTAACGTTTGTTTTGAGTGCACCAGTATTTGGACTGCATATGTATGTATATATATATATATATATATATATATATATATATATATATATATATATATATATATATATATATATATATATATATATCATATAATATATCTATATATATATATATTATATATATATATATATATATATATATATATATATATATATATATATATATATATATATATATAGACAAATACAAGAGTCCTCTGCACTCAACCCATAATCAATATATTTAAGACATTGAGACATTTTGTGCATACAGCTACTAAAAAATGCCTTACCCTTTCAACAAAACAGGGATTGTTTGTCCATATATTGCAATATATTTAAGCTGGCCAACTACGTCAAAGTCATTCCATATCTGGCCAGTCCTACTCTCAATTTGCATCTGATTCATTAAGAATTCTATTGCTTCATTATACATTTTACAAAGGGACTAAGTTTTACCTGCAACTTACTAGCTGCTTTCAAAGTAAAACTCCCAAACTTGGCTGCCCTTTTATTAGACACCAGTGGGATCACCTGACTATAGCTGGGAAGGGTGGAAACTACAACATGGAGTTGGCCACTGCTCCTGTATAAATTTTAAAGTTGTGCTCCCCACCAATTTTTAAAACCATTAGGCGGGGTGCAATGAGTCTGTGACCACAAAATGCATATAGACAAAAAATATTTATTCAATATTATATATAATTCTTAAAGTGGGCCAGCACACTGATTTCCTTAAATATGTGAATTTTCATTCAATCATTACTGGTGCAGCCAACATTTCAGCACACATTGGGGCCTTTATCAAGCATAAAGGATACTTTCACAGTCATAAATTATATATACCCATACCTATACTAACTATAGAGTTTAGTATCACAATATATATATATATATATATATATATATATATATATATATATATATATATATATATATATATATTATTTTATATATACACGTACACTTTGAGAAAGGCCAGGTGTTTGGGGGTCTGTATTTACTTTTTTTTAATTGATGGAATGTTTTGAATAAAGTACTGATGGTTAAAAACCAGTCCCTGGTTTTGTTTGCCAAAATAGCAAATAAGATGTTAACACAGTTAGAAAGATCTGGTATATGTGTTGTAGGTTACTACACATATAAGTCAATAAACAAAGGGCAGCAGTCCCATTGGCAGAATCCTACAGAGATGTTCTACACGTCTGTTCAACCACAAATAATAGAATCTCAACAAGCACTTCTAATGGACTATAAAAGATGAAAACAATATAAGTTCTCCTATTAAAAGAGGATATTGATCCACAAAAATGTATTGAACAACAAGTTCTTAAGTTTCAAGCTAAAACCTTGGGACATACCCCTGGTTTAACTGTACCAGTGACAAGGGACAACAATGGCACTTATCCTCATATAGGAACAAATTCACCTATAGAACATTATTTAACATGTAAATTCCCTTCCATTTCCCTGTTGCAATGCCTGATTAGTGCCCCACTGCAACCAAATATGTGGGGTTGCAACCAATATTTGCATGCAGCCACTCCATTGTGTATTTTAATGTGTGTGTTTGCACTTTGAACACTGCATTGTAAATAACCCCAAAATGTGTTCTTATTTTCAGATCTCGAGTGGTCAACCCCAGGTTTTCTTTCTGTTGTCTTGTAATGGGATTTTCTTTGTTTGCTACTGGATTAATTTTTAATTAAAGGCTTATTTGGGGCTAATTTTAAGGGGGTTCTTATTTCTGGGTAAGAAAAAACATTTTTTAGAGCTGGCATTTCCTCTTGCAAAGAGAAAAATTGCCACAGGACTCTGGACTCAATTTTGGAACACAGATAATGGCAACCATCCCTATAAATATAGTGTTTGGCAACAGCTTCATCCTACCCCTCCAGCGGCCTACCTGTTCCCTAACATTTGTGTCATTCAGAGCTGCAAGGTAGGGAGTAGCAGTAAACACAAACTGCAACGAGTCCTTATACTAACCCCTGCCCTATGGTGGTAAGGTGCTGGTCTGTACTCTTTAATGCCATGCTCTGCACCTCATGTCAGTCTCTTTTATTGGAAGTTAACCAAATGCAGACGAACACTCTGGCCCTCCTGGAGAAATGGATCCCTGGTGCTCAGCAAATAGGTTATCTGCAACCCATCAACAATACAGAGCAAAAACGTTCACTGGCACACAGGTAATGCTGGCAGGGTGAAACCCTTGCTTTAAATTTTTTTTTTTGTGCGGCATTTTTATTTTTAAAAAGTGTCCACTGATTCGCCAGTAATATTGTCACCCTAGTCATTAATAGACTGGAAACTGACATGTTTTGTATCCCAAGACAAACCTTTTGAATATGCAAATAAGAAACAGGTGGATTTGACAGTTGCTGATGGAGATGGCTGAAAATGAGAGACCCTGACATAGCCACCTGTGATAGACACACTCTTGAAAATTTTACCTGTATTTAAGCCTTCATGGGTGAAACATGCATCAGCCACAGAGCTCTCTAGAAATTATTGCTTGCTACGCCGATCATAAGGGGGAGGTGAACAAATGGAAATAGGAGAAGGGGGAATGTTTTTCTGAATAGTGCTGGTCAAGACATGATAGCATTGTTCCAGAGGATGAAGGGAGGGTTCCCCTCCCCAAGGGAGGGTGTTCCCTCCCAAAACGTTGAAGGGTGTTCTCCCCCCAAAACGTTGAATGTTGGTGGTTAAATAAAAGGGGATACTCCCGACTGCATAAATTCGCGTGTGTGCGAATCCGTTTCTATAACTGTACGTTCCCATGATAGAATCCTTTTAAGTGACTTCTGAGCAAAGTTTTTTCTTAAAACAGGCCATAAAAGTTCACACAAATCAACAATCAAACAAAAGTACAAAACATATTAAAATAAAACCCTTTTACAAATAAGAGTTGCATGTTATATTGAATTAGAAAAACTCTCTTTAAATTTATCCAGGCAGCAAACAATCTCTTATCCCGTGATAGTCTTGGGTGTTTTTTTTTTCCTGCAAATATTTGTCCCTATAAACTTTCAATTACTAACTAACGAACTACTTAGTTGCTACATTATGGCCATTATTCCTTCATTACTTATAGGAAATGATAATGGTTTCTTAAAGCTCTAATGTTGGCAGCTACATATACTATATATGTGAGGGAAACTAAAACCAGAATATACATGCCAATATTCCTTCTTTAAAGAATAAAGCATTAAAAAATGTCTGCACAACCAGCACAAATATATATTACAATAATAATTAAAAAAATTTATAGACAGTTCTATAGATTATAGCAACATTGCTATTAAAAGGAGAAGATAAACCGAAAGGAAGGAAATTGACGAGGAGAATGCCAAGAATGGTAAGATGGAATTTTATACTGTATATACTGTATAAGTTTGGTCTCAATACAATAACCTTTATTTACTGCCATATTTACTGCTTAAGGGCATACTGCAGTTCTGCTATCCTGCTTTGCTAATGGGTTGTGGTCATTCAGCCAGTATGCTGAAAGTCTTGTATTTTTTGAAAATTCGGATTTGACTGATCTTTGGTAGATTGCTTTTTTCAAATTACCAGCCAAGATAGCACAGCTGGTAAAACAGATGAATAGGTTTGATAGACTTTTTTCTCTTTCAGTATAGAGTATTAAGTATTTATTAATATTAAGTATTAAGTCTGGCAAGGCTAGTCCTAGCCTAAACAGCATTATTGTTTGTATACTTTTAGTATTAAATAAAAAAAAAACAATTGAAATTACAGTATGTTTGTATTATATTACAGGTCCACTAGACGTGAAGCAGCGACTGTTCCTGTTTCTTCACACCTTCTCCAACATTCCTTAGAACCTTTGGAATATGCAGCATGTGTTTTGCCAGAAAGGGTGGTATGAATTGTTATAGCTTAGTTAACCTATAACCCCCCATATGTAATACAAGGCACTAAGTTTGCCCAGGAACAGTAACAGTAATAGCAACCAATAAGATGTTTACTTTTAAACATCGAAACTCAACAGGCAGATGGCACTTCTGGGATATCCCAGAAGTGCTGTCTGCCTGTTGAGTTTTGATGTATCTACAGTGGGGACACTGTTGACAGAGCACCTGGATAAAGGGAACAGTGGTGAGCTGTAGCGGTCTTTTTTTGTGCTTTGCTTTTAAACAGGTGACCAGTAAATACTACCTGCTCATTGGTAGCTATAGGTTACTGCTCCTGTCCATTGACATATTTGTAAGTCTAGTATAGCCAGAGAGTTCAGATCAAGTTCATTTCACACAATTGTTGGGTGTTTAATGTTTCCCACAATAAGATAACATATTTAATTGTGCCTGGCAAAATCAGCACTAACAATCCTTATTAACAGACCATATGATTTGTGGCAGGTTGGCAAAAGCTACTATTTCATTTTCCACAATAAAGTGTGGGAGGTGCAACAGAGACATTGAATCTAGCAGGTTTGTTTTCTAGGACAAATAAACCTTTGGTCAGGCAAAGCCAGCATAGGGCTTATTTACAAACATACAGTAAGTGCTAAATGAACAATTGCAGTTTCCAATAGCAACCAATAATATCTTTCCCTTAATTCTCCAACTATAAACTGTTCAAAACGAATTGCTAATTGCATATTTCCAAGGTTTTTGCAGACTAACTTCTTTAGGTCGAATGTTCACATATTTCTAAGTATTGTATAGATGCTCTGTCAATCCAATGTGTATACTTTTTTAGTTGTTGGATTTTTGGGTTGGGAGGCCTGCCCCACAGTTAGAGAACCACTTTCTTACAGTAATATCCACAATCACACCATATGGGTAGTTAAAGGCACATTTCAGTCTTTGGAACAAAGTCCATTGCCAATTTTTCATACCTCATTTGTACTGCTACCTTTTCCAAAGAACCATTACTTGGACCAAGGAAGTAGCAGGTACAAAGCCCTGTCACTGATAGATCCTAATAGGGCTCATTCACTTTCAGTTCTGTCAATATCCTCCCAATAGCACCTTGCTCACGGGGGGGCTGTCTAAGCTCTACAGTGCTGACCCACAGCAGTCCCTCTGAAAGGCATTGGAGCTTGATGCCACTCCCCTTGGAACTTCTCCATATCCTTTGATGGTCCCCCTTGAGCGTGGAAGCAGGGGAAATTTCCTGATGAGACTGGCAGGGACTGGGATGAAAATTCTGCAGTACCTACTGCCACCCTACATTCTCCCCTTGGAAAAAGTATTGTCCTTACATAACAATAGCAGCATAACAATTAACAATTTCCACTTCACTGCAGCTATCCATGGACCCACTGCCATCCTTATCTCCAGTCCTGAACTTCCCCATGCCCAGTATCTTATATCTTATAGGGTGCAAGAGGTCCCAGAAAGGTTCTTTTATTTATTCTCTTGGAATATCAGTTGATCCTTGCTCTCCTTTGTAAATGCTTAAATGATTAGTGGGACCAATGATCTTTTCTCTTGGCAATGGAAGTGCTTTCATCAGCATCTACAAGTGGGGAAAACTTACCCCAGAAAAGTAATCAGCACCTCATTAGCAGTGAAGAGTGGGACTGCCCTATTTCAACATTTTCCCCTGTTGTTCTTGCACCAAATGCATTGCAGTAAATTGGGAGTTTCTTTTTGCATTGAAGTCAATGGGAGTTCTTTCTCACTCCAAATGCATTGAAGCCAATGGGAGTTTTTTCTTACTCCAAATGCATTAGTCAATGGGGATTTTTTTCTTGTGCAAAATGCATTGGAGACAATGGTTGTTTTTCTTAGGCCTAGTCCATTCAAGCCAATGGGTGTTTTTTCTCACATTTTTAACACGTGAAAAAAAAAAAACAATTTTCCCTGAAAACAAATGCATTGCAAAATACAGAATTGCAAAAATTTCCACCATTCGCAAAAAGCAAATTTTGTCACAAATCTATACCAGGTGAAAAAAATTGCTCATCCCTACTCAGTAGTAATAATCTAAACATATGATACAGGAAAATGTTTGCCTGGCATTATGTAACGCTATTATATTCCATGTAAGTCTAATAATATAATACCTTTTTTTAATTTTTATTAAGAAACTTGGAAGTGTAGTGTAATAACTTAATAAATTGTGCAAAAAAAAAAAAAAAAAAACCCTGCATAGTGGCAGGAAATGCATAGGAAAATCAGAAGCAGGAAAGTTATCCAACATGTCCCAAGTGATATCATCATATATCTCTAATATAAAAATACCTGCCCAAGACAGATCTAATGTTACAGTATTTAGAGCCTAGTTTATGATAACCCATTACAAAGTAAAAGAAATATATTATTTTCCAGGCATCTGTTAAATTATCTGATGACCTGGGTTTGGTGTAAATTTACACTTCAAAACTGGGAATTATAAACCTTGCAGCACATTTGATGTTAGAATGAAAATGAACTTCAAAGACGGCAATGTGTCCCTGTTCATGTTATTGTAGCAGATATCTAATAGAAAGTGATTATGCCACTCATTGCCTTTGCCCATTGTACTGACATCTCTTTTAAAGCTTTGTAGAATGTAATCATTGTCTTTTGTTGACAACTACAATAGTGCAGAGGGCCTGGCGTATGTGCATAACAGCTTCACACAATACCTGTAAGTAAGTGGCTAGAATGATTGAAAATAGACCAAATCTGCAGGACTTTTGTGACAGAATAAATAATGAATAACAAGATAAAATGTCATTTATTGCTGGATGTGTATTGTTAGTTAGATGTAGTTCCCTGCTACCACCATCATCAGATGAACATGAGAGGTAGCCTCCACTACTGTAAATAAGTATTGAATTATTTTGCCTCTTCTCATTCAAACCATTCTGTACACCACCCTACTTGATGTTCTAATTACTTATCTGAAAGAAAACAGCACATTTAGTGACAAAAATAAGGAGAGCAAAGATGTTCAGAAATATTAATGTGTTTTTAGCTACTTTAGCTTTTAGAAAAAGCATCAACATAAAGCTTTATGTTAAAGTGACTATAACATGTTCACTTTGTATTTAAATAACCCATGTCAGCATTAGGTGTAATACCATAAAGATGTCATTTTGAAGGCAGCTTTTAGCAGCAATACTTTGCCTGAAAAGGATAAAAACTGTTAAAGTTAAAAAACAGAAAACACAAAAACTTGACGCATTTTATTTTTTATGCATTTGTGCTTTTCTTAAATGTAAGGTATGCATGTCAGGTCACTTTAATTAATTAATAAATAATAGTCACCTAAGGTATTAAATAAATTACAAATGAAATGTAAGGGAAAAAACGGTGACACTCAAGTCAGATAATACGTATGCATGCTACTCACTCAGATTTCTGAATTTGGGTTTTGACCTTTGTGCCTATTAAATGTACTGTTACTATGCATTGGTAAAGTTATATGTATTCTTTAGAAAGACAACTATAATTTATGTAAAATTTTCTGCAGAACTAAAGCTAAAAAAGGAGAGAAGGCACAGACGACTTAGCAGATAACAGACAAGCTGTGTAACAGAATACAATAGGATTCTACATCTGGTATCTGCTATGTAACCTGTGATTTGAATGGCTGCCCCCATGGCTTCACAATAGCTTTTTTTTTTTTTTTTTAAGTTTTATTGGGTTTAATAGCTTTTTTTATATAAACTATAGTAGTGTGTCTAAAGCAAACACACCAGTTGCACCAGTGCATTAAACAGTACATTTTATTTTACTTACTTTAAAACACTTTAATTTTTTTGGTGTTACTGTTGCTTTAACTGTACTAGTACTTGGTTTCTCTGCTATGTTTAATTTACCTGTCTTTGCAGAAAGCTCCAGCAAGTCAAAAAGGGCACTGGTGAAGACTGGTGTTGCATGGGGTCTCCTGCTTCACTAAAGGGACATGTCAGTTTGCAGTCCCAGCGATTGTGCTTTACCAACCATAACAGATAAATTTTGCAACATACAGAAGATCCCAAGAAAGAACCAGACAGGTCAGGGCATTAAAGGAACATTTTACCTCCAAAATAAATATTTAAGCAACAGATAGTTTATATCATATTAAAGGGGTTGTTCACCTTCCACTTTTTTCATTTCAGTTGGTTTCAGATAGTTCATCAGAAATAAAGACCTTTTCAAATTACTTTCTATTTTTTATGTGTGACCGTTTTTCTAACATTGAATTGTAAAGTTTAATTTTACACCTAAAGCAGCTCTGGGAGAGCGGATCGCCGACCCTGTAAACTGTTTTAAATTGATACATTTAGTTGACACATTTCTTATCTTTGCTGAGCAGAATCCCTTGAGTTTCATTAAAGGCAGCTCTTATAATTGATACAATAGTTGCTAATGCTGCTGGGAAATGTCAATCAACAAAATGTTACAAAATTGTATCATTTATTAATCGGTTTGTGTTGTCTCTCGCCTCCCTATTTGGGACAAAGCCAACCTGTTCTGGATCTACCAACTGTTCAAGAATACATTTCTGGGAAACAATCTGAAAACAACTGAATTGAAAAAAGTGTTTGGAAGGTGAACAACCCCTTTAAGTGACTTATTAAAGAATCTTACCAAACTGGTATATATATATATATATATATATATATATATATATATATATATATATATATATATATACGTATATAGGAAATATTGCCCTTTTACATCTCTTGCCTTGAGCCAACATTTCATGATGGTTTCTATGCTGCTTCAGAGATCACCTGACCAGAAATACTGCAACTGTAACAGGAAGAAGTGTGGAAGCAAAAGACAGAACTTTAATTATCTCATGTGACCTAACATGTATGGTTTATTTGTGTGCACAGTGAATCCTACAATCACAGAGGGCGGCCCTTATTTTTTAAAATGGCAATTTTCTAGTTAGGATTACCCAATGGCACATAGTATTAAAAGAGTGTATTATTATGAAAATGGTTTATTTACATAAATCAGGGTTTTACATATGAGCTGTTTATGCAATATCTTTATATAGAGACCTACATTGTTTGGGGGTCTAGCTTTCCTTCAAGGAAGTTTCAGTGTCCATTAAGCAGACAAAGATCAAGAAAAGGTGGTAATGTTAACCATCCAGAGACAGGCAAGCGTGAAACCAGGCAAATCTGTGTGTAACTTAAAGGTGCAGAAAGGTTTTTACTAGGAACTGAAGCCACATTGAGAAACCAGCATGCAAAGTAAGAATGTTTCTGTTTGCTAAAAGGGCACCTGAAAAATATTTCCTCCACTGGATGTGATGGTTAATAAAGCCTGCACTCTGGTTGTGGGAAACAATACCATGAGGTCGCTTTGGGTAGGGGGGCCATGTTTAAAGGAACAGTAACATCAAAATTTGTTAGTATACAAGGAAAAATAAACACCAAGACAAATTAAACTTTTAAATTGCAAAACCTTTATTAAGAAATAACTTACCGAAACTCCACTTCCGCGACAGGGTGACCATCTATCCTACAGTGCTCGATTTCTCCTCCCTGGCTATTCTAGTGACAGCATGTGAAGGAGGCTGAGGCTCCGCTCTCAGGCTCTGGGGCAGGCATGGCCAAAGCTGTACGAGTGTTGGCTGGCGGAGCAGGGTTAGTAGTGGGGTTCGTGGGCAAAGTTTTCCCGATGTGCCCCGAGCCTGCCAGTGCCTGAGTGCACCTCACCTTCACAATGCCTCCCACTCACGCACTGTCACATACCAGGGCTACAAGGGAACTGAGTTTCTTGCACATCTGCCACAGAGCCAGAGGTCTGGAGCCAGGTGAGCCAAACGTCGCTTCCCAGAGTCTGCAGCACTTCCCCTATTCCCAGCAGCAGGTGCTGGGAGAGCGCGTTCAGTGGGGTGTGCAAGCCACTTGCTCCACATCGCTGTGCCCCTCTGAGTGTGCCCGGGAATGTAAGTGATATACCAATAAATACAATAACATTTGGGTTTGTTTGCAAATAGTGGGGGATCATTTTTTCACACAGATTTGAAAAAGCAGGGCAGTTTGTTTGGAAAGGTAACATGTCCACTGCAAAATGTATCTTTATTTATAAATATACCATATCACCAATATATCACCAATATATTCATACACAGAGAGTTAAATTAACTATGTATTCTATTCTATTTCAGTCCAGTCAAAATGTGTAAAACAGGCACCATAAAACAGAAGGCAAAGGGTAAGTTGTTGACCAAGGATATATTTATGTAAATATGTATATTTATTCTCATATACACTTGTACATAAGTATTCCTGGTTATAAGGGTTATTTAACAAAAGAGATAGTTCAATTAAAATATATATTTATTTACAAAAGCTATTGACACATAGCTACAGAAATAATGCACATAAAAAACAAGTTACACTACATTTAGGGGCACATTTACTTAGCTCGAGTGAAGGATTAGAATAAAAAATACTTCGAATTTCGAAGTATTTTTTTGGCAACTTCGACCTTTGGCTATGACTTCGACTTTGAATTGAACGATTTGAACTAAAAATCGTTTGACTATTTGACCATTAAATAGTCAAAGTACTGTCTCTTTAACAAAAACTTTGACCACCTACTTCACCACCTAAAACCTACCGAGCACCAATGTTAGCCTATGGGGAAGGTCCCGATAGGCTTTGTAGGCAATTTGGGATCGAAGGAAAATTGTTCGATCGATGGATAAAAAGCCTTCGAATCGTTCGATTGGAAGGATTTAATCGTTCTATCAAACGATTTTTCCTACGATCGTTCGAACTCACGAATTGCGGTAAATCCTTCGACTTCGATATTCGACCAATGCCCCTTAATGTATAACAAATATTTACAAAGACAATTACAAATATGTTTATGTTGGAACTAAATCCATTGCCTAAATCCACAGCATGGCGCTGTTCATGCATGCGCACCGAGCGGCACATTCACACAGTCGCGCCGAGCTCGGGCGTCGCAGTCCCCCCAGCCCCCCAGTCCGACCCTGACCTTGGGACCCTCCACCTTTTAAATACTAGGAAACCTAGTGCCTGCTTAACCAATAGATAACTTAATTACTCCTCCAACTGTGAGGGTAAAGAGTAAATCATGTATCCCCTTGCACACAAGAGTAATATGGTCTTAGGATCACCAAAAACATTTTACGATGTTCTTACCACAACCTAATGGATTTTTTGTACTTGAAGGATCTGTCAACTTGAATCAGATTGAATCAGTACTTACCATCATAAATGAGTCCTATAGAATAGAAATGAGTCACTGTCAGGAACGTATGTGGAGCATATTGCAGATAGGGTACATTTCATGCACCTACTCACCACAAACACAACAGCATCTGTGGATGAGAATGGGGGAGAAGCAGGAGAGCAAGTAATCCTATATCAGGCAGGGCGGACAGAGTTCAAGCAGAGTTAAAGTCAGGCAGAAAGTCAAGACTGGTGGAGTTTAAGTGGAATCCGGAAAGTGGTCAAAAAGGCTTCAGAACATGGCAAACATGCTGCATGTATCATGACAGGGGCAGAGGGTGATGTCTGGCCATTAATATTCTGTAATTAATATGGAAACACATGGATTTTGGCTTAATAAGAAACAGCAAAAAACTTTTTGTTGTCCAGCACTCTTGGTACATTCAAGGTTTTTTCTTAAAATCGGGTGCCCGCAATGAAATGTGTTCATCCTCACATACCTTTAACTGTAGATATACAAAAATTGCAGCACTCCAGATGAATAATAAAACCGCTTTTATTCCAAAGATAGCATAGCGACGTTTCGGACCCACACGGTCCTTTCTCAAGCTAACAAAGCCTCATTAGCACCACCCTTTTATACCCTCAATCAACTAGTAATCACCACCCATAAATGCATATATTAGAATTTAAATATACATATCTCAGGGTTTCTTATAATTTATACACATTACCAACATATGAGAATATATCTTGTATATCTACAGTTAATAAGAAACAGCATTAAGCAATAAACTATTTAACAATTTAAATGTTTCTCTGTTTACTTTGCTGTTTTTTCATATTTTAGAAATCGATATTGAATAACATTTTCTAGTTAGTAACACTTCAGAATAGATATGAAACATAAATATCAATATTACCAGACATACCTGGTCCAAACTGATTTGCTGAATCATGCACCCCCTCTGTTTTTTTTATGTATTATTTCACTGATCCCTAATTAGATCCCTTCAGATGCTACATAATTGACTATGGCACATTTGCAGGTTTAGATTTTCACAGAGAAAATCTGAAAACAAATTAATGACCTGCGATTTTGACAATTACGCTCAATTAATTTGTCAACATAACATTTCATAACAATGGACTGGACCTGGCTAAAAAAATATGTAGATTTTATTTTCAAATGATACACATATGTGCATATACTGTACAGTATAAACTGAAACAGCTTCAATGCAAAAATATGCAATGGTCAAACCCTGGATTTGTTACACTGGAATTAACCCTAGATTTGAAATATTATTTATACAAAATACAGGTATGGGATCCATTATCCAAAACACTTTTATCCATAAAGCTGCAAATTAATGGAAGGCCATCTTCCATTTTTACAAATGATTACATTTTTCTCTATGTATTAATATGCATTTATAAAATACTACCTTGTATATGGTGCTAACTAAGCTATATATAATCCTTACTGGAGGAAAAACAATCCGAATGGGTTTATTTAAAGCTCAGATAGAGTATGATGATACAATTTATGACCCCTTATCTGAAAAGCCCCAGGTCCTTTACCGGTATTCCTTTATTCATTAAGCTCTAAATAAGATGTTTAACTAGTGTACTGTTGTTGTAGTCTAGGAAACTGTTGGTAACATATCTGTAGGTTTTCTTTCCTGGGCCTCTGATGTAATTTGCCATAAAACAATTAAAATAGATAGAGCACTAAACAAATCTGTAATGTCTAAAAAGGTCTATTTAGAGACATGCAATCAAAGCTATAGCAGTTTCTAGATAATGTGATAATGGATATACAAAAGCAGGGAGTTGATATGAGGCTGAAAGAGTAAGAAGGTGAGAAGAAGGAAAAGGCAGGAGTGAATGATAGGAAGACTGACAGAGCTCCCGTCTTAAGCTCAATAGATGCTCACATTTCTGCTGAAAAGACCTACTGGTAAATAAAGTATCAGAGATTTTATTATATGCCCCCTATATATTTATAATATCTCCCCTTTGCTCTTTTTTTTTCAAATATAAACAACTTCAACTTGGCTAGCTGTTCTTTATGACTGAGACTTTCCATACCCTTAACCAACTTAGATGCCCTTCTTTGGACTCTTTCTAATTCAATAATATCCGGTTAGACCAAAACTGCACTTTATATTCCAGATAGGGCCTTGCCAGTGTTTTGTAAAGTAAAATAATTACCCCCTCCTTCTGAAAATCTGTGTAATAAAGCTCAAAACCTTGTTTGAGCTGCTGACTTTGCTTGCTACAGCCAAGTTTATTATCGAAAAGTACCTCTAAGTCCTTCTCCATCAATGATTTTCCGAGCAAAGTCCAATCCTGGGTTGATGATCTTGCATGTATTATCTTTGAATCCCATCTGCTGCTTATTCCTGTGAGAAAACTTTAAAATTCATAATGATTTGTTATCTCATATTCGCAATACCAAATGCCACCATTGGTTTATAGGATTTCAGTAGGGTAAATGCATTGGAACATAAAAAGATGACTTGCAGTACGGAATAATTCTTAGTTATTCTGTTCCCCAACAAATCCCTATCCTATACTGTTTAAACAAAGAATACACCAAAGTATTATTCAGTTATTAGATGGGGGCATTTAGAAGGCAGTATTAGGGCAAACATACAGAACATAGGAGTTCTATAACACCAGACAAGGCTAATATTATGTTTAAACTTGCCTTTTTTCAGTGCACAAGACATAGAACCGATAGGTAAGTTCATATTTTATGTTATGTTCTCTATCTATACCTAAGAACACCCCATAGGACCATTGACAGAATGGTAGTAAGCTTATAACATGTAGTTGCTGTAAGCTTATAACCTGCAGTTTTCATACTATCCACTGGATATAGTGGCGGCCAGTGTTTATTGCTTGGTTGTCATCAGCCAGAATTATGCAAATATTGTGATGTTAAACTATACAAAAAACAATATTGAACATCATATCTGTAACACATTATGATTACACAGAAGACAAAACTTATTTGAGAAATGTATATATTTCTATACAGTGCCATCCAACACATTTTTGTGCTGCCTTTCTTATTTCACTGTCCTTTCCCAAATATTATAGTGTTATGTTAACACTTTTGCAAAGATGAATACTGCCTTACACTTAGAATTTGCTGTTTTACCTAATTAGAGATAATGATGTATGATGACATTTCAGAAATAATGTGAAATCATACAAGCGGTAGGGTGAAAGAGTTCACAGTTTTACTAATATATGTTAAACCAGACCTACTTGTTTCACTGTCAAACACCCTAATAAACCCAGGTTCTTTTAACACTGGGTGGATAGCTCATATAATAAATGTGCGGAACAGATCTGCTATTGTCACTTAGTCCACATAGATTACCATGTTATTTATACTGGAAAGATCCAGTCTAAACCCAACATGCTGGTTAAGTAACAATCATGAGGAACTTGAAATGTCAGTCATTTTAATTAAGGCGCTTCTTTTTTTTTTTTACAAAATTGTATTTTCCATAACCAAGGTCAACATATACTCTTTCAGGGTGGGATGGAGTCCATAAAGTTGTTCTTACCAATCACCATTATGGGTGTCCAATAATGTCTATTCAGATTAGAATATGTTAAGCTTCCTTTGATGTGATTGCTAACTGGTTAAGCAATAGGGTTTAAGCAATAGGGGCCAAACAGTTTTACTGAGGCTCCCATCCAGCTGTATTGCAACTATAATTAAATAAAACCAACAAGATTGTTGTGCCTCCAATATGGATTAATTATATGTTAGTTGGGATCAAGTAGAAAGTACTTTTTTATTATTACAGGGAAATTAATTTCTTTAATTATTTGATTACAATGAAGATGTCAATTACATCATATGTTTACCAAGTTCAGCATTCATTCATGCTCTTATAAGAATATAAATGCTGCTTTTACTTTAGTGTACGCTAGCCAATATTCCAAACATGGCTGGAGCAATTCATAAAAAAAACGAATTGTATGAGCGGAGATTTAGCAATTTTTTCTTGGCATAGTTTGTTTAAAAATTTATTTCAAGTTTAATCCCCTTCAACATGAATATGAAAATTGAAAACTTCCAGATCTATGCTCTGAATATACTAGTAAAGGTCTATCGGACTGTAGTATTTGCAGAGAAATGAAATATTATTTATAATGCTCCAAATTTATTTCAGTATTTCTAAGATAAAAATCCGAGCAACTCCAAATTTCCGAATGGACCTTATTTATCATTAGGGATGTAGCGAACTTCGGAAAAAAATGTTCGCGAACATATTCGCGAACTTGCGTCAAAACTGCGTACGGTTCGCGAACGTCGCGAACCCCATAGACTTCAATGGGAAGGCGAATTTTAAAAGCTAGAAAAGACATTTCTGGCCAGAAAAATTATTTTAAAGTTGTTTAAAGGGTGCAACGACCTGGACAGTGGCATGCCAGAGGGGGATCAAGGGCAAAAATGTATCTGAAAAATACATTGTTGACACAGCGCTCCGTTTTGTGCTGTAAAGGGCAGAAATCACACTACGTCACTCAGGTGATGTTTCTGGACACGGAATGTGAAAAAGCTCACACAGCTAGGTGGCACTTGGTTAAAGACTGGGCAAACAATGCCTGCAAGGGCAACGTATACAGTAGTGGATACGGAATATATTATTGCTGCTGTAAAAACATCACTCAGGTGATGTTTACGGACACGGAATTATTATTGTTATTTAGACAGAATGTGAAAAAGCTCACACAGCTAGGTGGCACTTGTATACCTCCCAACTGTCCCTCTTTTGACCACTCAACCCCCTGTCCCTCTTTTGTACTGGAAAGTCCCTCTTTTCTCTGCACTGAACAGCCAGAAAAAAACAGTTTCTAACTTAATTGGCTTTTGGCAGAGAGCTCAGAACAGCTAACAGGTGCAAATAAGATACTTTGTAACAATTTTGACTCTGGTTGGTGCTGGTAGTGGTGAACTACTAGGAGGAGCAGCACACCAGTCCCTCTTTTCTCTGCACTGAACAGCCAGAAAAAAACCAGTTTCTAACTTAATTAGCTTTTGGCAGAGAGCTCAGAACAGCTAACAGGTGCAAATAAGATACTTTGTAACAATTTTGACTCTGGTTGGTGCTGGTAGTGGTGAACTACTAGGAGGAGCAGCACACCAGTCCCTCTTTTCTCTGAACTGAACAGCCAGAAAAAAAACAGTTTCTAACTTAATTGGCTTTTGGCAGAGAGCTCAGAACAGCTAACAGGTGCAAATAAGATACTTTGTAACAATTTTGACTCTGGTTGGTGCTGGTAGTGGTGAACTACTAGGAGGAGCAGCACACCAGTCCCTCTTTTCTCTGAACTGAACAGCCAGAAAAAAAACAGTTTCTAACTTAATTGGCTTTTGGCAGAGAGCTCAGAACAGCTAACAGGTGCAAATAAGATACTTTGTAACAATTTTGACTCTGGTTGGTGCTGGTAGTGGTGAACTACTAGGAGGAGCAGCACACCAGTCCCTCTTTTCTCTGCACTGAAAAGCCAGAAAAAAAACAGTTTCTAACTTAATTAGCTTTTGGCAGAGAGCTCAGAACAGCTAACAGGTGCAAATAAGATACTTTGTAACAATTTTGACTCTGGTTGGTGCTGGTAGTGGTGAACTACTAGGAGGAGCAGCACACCAGTCCCTCTTTTCTCTGAACTGAACAGCCAGAAAAAAAACAGTTTCTAACTTAATTGGCTTTTGGCAGAGAGCTCAGAACAGCTAACAGGTGCAAATAAGATACTTTGTAACAATTTTGACTCTGGTTGGTGCTGGTAGTGGTGAACTACTAGGAGGAGCAGCACACCAGTCCCTCTTTTCTCTGCACTGAACAGCCAGAAAAAAAACAGTTTCTAACTTAATTAGCTTTTGGCAGAGAGCTCAGAACAGCTAACAGGTGCAAATAAGATTCTTTGTAACAATTTTGACTCTGGTTGGTGCTGGTAGTGGTGAACTACTAGGAGGAGCAGCACACCAGTCCCTCTTTTCTCTGCACTGAACAGCCAGAAAAAAAACAGTTTCTAACTTAATTAGCTTTTGGCAGAGAGCTCAGAACAGCTAACAGGCGCAAATAAGATACTTTGTAACAATTTTGACTCTGGTTGGTGCTGGTAGTGGTGAACTACTAGGAGGAGCAGCACACCAGTCCCACTCCCCAACACAGCTAGACTAATAGCACTGGGCTCTTACAGTAGCAAAGTAAAAAAAACAAAAAAGAAAATAAAAGCAGTCCTTACAAGGACTATTGGGTTATTACAGCAGTCAGCAGATGAGATCAGAAGCAGTGCCCACAGCAGCTACATACAGAGCACTGCAGTAGAAGGTAGATTACTAGTCAGCAAAGCTAACTAACCTAAACTCACTGTCCCTCAAATCCCTGCAGAGTTCTATCCCTACAATACAGAGCAGTATCAAGTAGATTACTAGCCAGCAAAGTTACTATCAACTGTCCCTCAAATCACTAAACAGCTCTCTCCCTACACTAGCTCTTCCAAGCACACACAGGCAGAATGAAAAAACGCTGCAGGGCTTCAGTTTATATATGGAAGGGGAGTGGTCCAGGGGGTGTGGGGGTGGTCCAGGAGGGAGAGCTTCCTGATTGGCTGCCATGTATCTGCTGGTCTGGGGGAGAAATGGCAAAAATAAGCGCTAGCTAAGGCGAACCCAAATTGGCGAACGTCGCGCGACGTTCGCGACCATTCGGCGGACGCGAACAGGCGATGTTCGCGCGAACTAGTTCGCGGGCGAACAGTCCGCGACATCCCTATTTATCATTCAAAAAAATAGGTTCAGGCACTTCGGACCTGTGCCTGAAAAGTCTGAGGTTTTCAAACTTTTCCGCAAAAACCACAAATCTTTTGTTTTCGGAATTTTTTGGCCCAAAATCCCCAAAATGCCATTGGTACTGACAGCAGTACAGACACTGGGACCTTCCCCAATGACTAATACACGACCCGAGAGCTTTGAGATGTCGGGTTTTCGGATTCAGAGTTTTCATACCCTCGGACTTATAAATCCCGAAAAATTTGGATTTTTTTTTTAAGATCCGAAAAATCTGAATTTTTCGGATTTCTTATATTCGAAGCTTAATATATAACCCCCCTAATGTTAACATTATGTGAATTCATAAGATTTGCAATTATGTACTTACAGGTTTAAGATCTTTGAAGAGATACTGTAAAAAAAAGTGTTTAAAAATCCAAATATGTATCAGTAAAATATAAAGGCAGAATACCTTGTAAAATATGATATACTGTATAATATATATATATATATATATATATATATATATATATATATAATAGAGATATATAGTGAGATAGTGAATCTGTAAAAGCAGAAATTCTAGAGCCAAAAAAGATCAAATATAAATATTACCTGAATGTGTTATTTAATTATTATACATGCTCAGATATTAATACTTATTTAGTGAGCAAATACTACTCCTAGGTGTTCTCTTTTTTCTGAGGCCTTACACTGATAATAAATGGTTATTAAAATTAGTAGCAGCCTGAAGTTTCAGATTACAGAAGACATATAGGGGTAGATTTATTATCCAAATACAAATGTTGCTATTAACTCTAACCACATGTAGCTTCAATAATTGTCGAATTCCAATTGATGCACATCCACCGTGTGTGCTGCTGAAGTATTCAAAAGGTTATGATTCTCAAGGATCGACTCAAACGCAGCTTAACTGCTCAAACTTCAGTGTTTATTGTTTTTTTTTTTTTTAAATATGTCTTTATTGAAAATTTTTTAAAACAAATAAAATAAACAAATACAAAGGAATTTGGAATTATGGGAAAAAAAAAAAAAAGTATGATGGAGAAATCCATCGTTAATATAATTGGAACGTACACACACGATAGCCAGAGCAGTAAGCTTCGCTTAATGGTACATTGTAAAATATACTAAGGCATTGCAGTACACAACATTATTTCTCTCATACATATCAGTGAGGATAAAGAAAAACGATTAAAAATACCTCGTTCTTAACATCTGATTTATGTGGTGGTTCCTGGGGGGCGTTCGTGACGTTTGTTCCTGCGAGCGCAGAAGATTTTGAATGTACTGATCTGTTTCATGGACACTAGTATTGTTGAGTAATAGTTCTGTATCATACCACGTAGTGTATCTAAACGTGTATATCGTTAGGTGTCTAGTAGGAATCGGGAGCGATTGGATGTAAGTCATCCATGTCGAAAAAAATTTGTCAGTAAATTGTTCTTTGTTTGTAGTGGATTCCACCCAATCCATGTGAAATATATGGTGTAGCTTTTGTTTGACCAGAGATAGTGGGGGTGCAGACGGGGAAAGCCAATGGTGCAGAATGGTTTTCCGAGTTGCGGCCATTAACCTTTCTGCCAGCTGTCTTTCAGAGCGGGAAAGTTTCAGGTGTGGAGGGGGAATCCCAAAAATCACCCATGTTAGCGTAAAAACGTCTGCTCGTTGAGTCAGAGACTTCCAGTATATCTGAACTTCCCCCCATAAGTGTTGAATGGTAGGGCATAGCCAAAGACAATGCACAAGATCAGCCCGGGGTTGATGACATCTCAGACAATTATCCGTAGTAAGGGTACCCATATGATGCCTCCTAAGAGGAGTGAGATAAGAGCCGTGCAATACCTGTAAAGCCATTTCTTGATATTTGCTAACAGAAATAGCTTGCATCGTTTTTACGTGATACTGAAGTATTTGGGAGGCCTCTGTTTGTGGGATTACAGAAGTCCATCTGAGCAAAGATTTGTCCTGTGCTTCAGGCGATAGTGGGGTCCTAATAAAGCGGTAAATCTGGGAAATAGTTCTGACTGTATTATATCTGGGCCACAGTATATTTATTGGATTATCTTTATCTGTCGTGGAAAGATGCCTCAACACCTTCGTGGCATAGTGGATAATTTGGTTCAGCAACATATAGTCACTCGCCAGGAATGGGAATTTCTGGAGAAGCTTGTCTTTGGGTAATACAGTGAAAGTGTCATCGACAATATCTTTAACAATTTTCAAATTTCGGTTATGCCATTCCACTAGAGTGTTATTATGTTTCCCCATCGGAAATGTTGGATTATCGAGCCAGGACAGATAAGTGGAGTAACAAGGTGTTAATTTAAACCTGCGCCTTACTGAATTCCATGTTCTATAAGTGTCTATAAATAAGGGGTGGTCGCGCATATCTTGTGGAATATCCCGTAATGGAGAATGCAAAAGAAAGTTAAGGGAGAGACCTCCTGTCAGAAGTTGGTCAAGCTCTGTTGAGGCATATGTGCTTCTATCATACATCCAGTCCCCAGCGAAACGTAGTAACGCTGCCTCATTATATTCCCGAATATTCGGAAAGTTAACCCCACCCAAGGCTTTAGTCTAGTGTTTATTGTTTTAACACAACATGTTTCGAGTCCAGTGTGACTCTTTGTCAAGTGTACAACAATGTGTAGGAAAGCCGTATAAATTAGTGACAGACAGGAAATGACCTCATGAAGGTAAGTACACACCCCCAACCCAAAAGAAGGCAACCAAAAATGTTTTAAACATGAATAACACAGCAATCATTTTGCAGGGGGAGTCCAGTTTAACTCCAATAAAGTTCGTTTTTCAAACACGTAAAATACGAGTCTGTGGTTCTTTCGCTCTGTGGAAATGGAATACTGGTGTCACGCTGTGCTGGAAAAGATTTTTAAGAAACAAATAATTGAGAACAATTAAACCAATGGGCTAAATCTAGTACTGCTCAAGTAAGGCCTACATGCCCAATCTGTTCCTAGTAAATGGACAAAAACTGACTAAGAGTACAAAAAGAACTCGAGATAGTTCTACATTATAAGTATTAACATATTTTCTATACATTACCAAAAGTGGGGGAATTCAGAAAATCTCTTAGAGCTTGGTATAGGCAAATCAATATCTGGAAAAAATAAGTTAAACATAGTGTTAGTATGTGCAAGTAAGTCACAGAAAGCTTTTCACACTCTACGATTCGTTTAACCCTTTTGGATTAACTGTATTTAGTTTCCTAATCCAGTACATCTCTCTTTGTGATAATTTAAGTTTCAAGTCGCCACCTCTTGGAGGGACTTGCACAACTTCCAAAACAAGCCATTTTAGTTGGTTGAGATTATGGTTCATAGCCGAAAAATGTCTAGCCACGGTAGTATCCGTGTAAGTATCCTTTTTAAAGTTCCTAATGTATCCCCGATGCTTTTTGATATGTGCTTTAACCTTTCTCCCTGTCTGTCCCACATAAGCCATCCCGCATGGGCATTTTAGCAAATACACTACATTACAGGTATCGCAAGTGGCATAGTGGTGCAAGCATATAGGGGCACCATAACAAGGGTGGTTAATTATGCCACCTTTTATAATAGATGTACAGCAAACACAGTTATGACATGCAAAAGTACCCTTCTTTGGTTTTCCAATAAAATGTTGAGTACAGGTGCCCGGGGGGTTGACTTCTGATGGGCAAAGGATATCCCTTAGGTTATTTCCCCTTTTGTAACTGAATAGTGGTGTGCTAGGGAAGCATTTACCCAGAATACTATCCTGTTGGACGATTGGCCAGTACTTGCGAATGGTTTTCTCAATGACATTACTATTCCTACTGTACGTGGACACAAAGGGTATCGATCTATTCTCTTTCTTAGGTTTATAGGTAAGTAGTTTTTTCCTATCAATAATTTGAGTTTCTTCAATACATTTATTGATGGCCTTACAATTATAACCTCTATCGAGGAACCTATTTTTTAACTATTTTGTGGCACTCTCAAGCTCATTTTTGTCAGACGAAATTCTACCAGCCCGTAGAAATTGACCTTTAGGGATGGCTTTAATTACATTGGGGGCATGAAAGCTAGTAGCATGTAATATGTTATTCCTATCTGTGTCTTTCCTGTAAAGGCTTGTATGCACCTTGCCATCAGAGATGGTGAGATGTACATCAAGGAAATTCAACGTATGGCCCCCTATTTCAGAAGTAAACTTGATGCTACTATGAGCTTTATTGGCCTCTAAAACCATACTTTCAAAAGTATTGACGGATCCTTTCCAAAAGATGAGGATATCATCCACGTAGCGGAAGTACTGGACAATATGTTGTTTAAATTCACCCTCTAAGAAAACTTTCTTCTCAAGGCTATGTACAAACAGATTGGCAAATGCCGGCGCCACTGCAGCACCCATTGACGTGCCCTGGCGTTGCCAGTAGTACTCACCTGAAAACCTAAAATAGTTTTTTTGTAGCACTACTGACAAGCAGTCGAGTATAAAGTAAAGTAGTTGGGGTGATAGATTTGTATCCAAAAGTGCCTCTTCTGTGACCCTTATGCCCTCCTCTTGTGGGATAGAGGTGTATAGGCTTTGTATGTCTATGCTTACAAGTATTACATCTGGGTCTAGCTTATCTAAGGCATTTATTTTTACTAACAAATCAGTGGTATCCTTCAAACTTACTGGTATGTTATAAGTTAGTGGTTGCAAGTAGCTATCCACAAATTTGGACAAAGGTTCTAAAACGGACCCAATCCCAGAGACAATTGGTCTACCTGGAGGGTTAGCCAGATTCTTGTGGATTTTTGGAAGAAGGTATAAGACGGGGGTACGTGGAAATTCAGTTATTAAAAATTCTTTATCTTGCGTCTGAATAACCCCGTTTTCCAATGCTTGTATAACAATTAAGTCAATACTTTTTTTAATCTCACGTGTAGGGTCATAACCTATTTTCTCATAATGGCTTGGTGTATTAAGCTGATTGAGAGCTTCGGTTTCATATTTAGCCATGTCCATTACTACTGTTGCGCCCCCTTTATCCGCTTTCCGTATAATAATATTGTTGTTATTCTTAAGGGAGTCTAGGGCTTTTTTCTCTTTAAACATCAGATTTGAACACGGTCGTTTACTCTCATGTAAGGTCCAAAACTTTCTAACATCATGGTTTACAACATTCTCAAAAGTTAGTAAGGATTCATTGGTAAAGTCTGGTACAAAAGTGCTGCGTTTTTTAAGGTTTCTCATTGGTTCAAATGGTTTAGAACACTCCTTTGGTTCAATTACAGAAAAATGGGCCTTTAGTTTCAAGTCTCTGAGGAACTTCTGGAACTCAATTTCCCATTGGATTAAATCTGCATTATAGTACGGAATAAAGTTCAAGCCTTTGTTTAACACGCTTAATTCAGAGTCAGTCAATTCATAGGAGGATATATTAATAACAAGGTTCATTACCTGGTTTGCTTGCGGTTTCGTTTCGGGTAGCGTCCTCTGCCGCTTCCATGCCCCTTGCTGCGGTGCTGTTTCCGCTCGCTGTCCTGGGTCATGGTGCGCAGATCCAAAAAACGGAGAAGACGAGGGGTAGATTTATTATGTAGTGTATAAAACAGCAAGCTAATTCGCCACACCCACACACACCAGGCCTCGGCATGTATAAAACAGTGGAAAAACGTTGTAATTTTTGACGTGTTTTTTCTTAGCGTGACTTCAGCCGAAACTTATTAACAAAGGTCTGAAGTTGTGTTAAATAATGGTGGCAAATTTGACGTTCGCATGACAAAAAATAAAACACACTTTGATAAATTCACCATTTATTTTACAAAGCTTTTTGCATTATCTTTTCGGGAAAATTTGTCATACACGGCATTATAAATATGCCCCATAATGTATAAAGTTAGTACATAAAGCCATTACAATTAAATGCATTGATGTGGCTGAACTGCATGCTGAAATATGTATAATATATACAGCATGTATTTTAGTGAATAACAGTTTTCTGAATTTTTTGTTCTCTGCGATATTTTTATTTCAATGCACTGATACTCAAAATCATATTTTCAAATACGACATTGTTTTTTTAAGAATAAAATGCATCCCATTCTTTGGGAATGATTTTGGCCCATTCTTCTAGCTCCAGGTATTCATGTGAGTCAGATGACACTGGTTCGGCACAAATTTAGGATAGTCCCATAGAGTCTCGACTGGATTGACATTCCAGTTTTAATTCTCCTGCTGAAAAATTAACTTTTGTCCAAACTTTAGTATTTAACTCATTTCCTGCACAGCATTTACCTGCATTTAGCAAAACCCATTATTTCTTTTTATCTTTTAATAAGATGTCCAGTCCCTGCTAACAGCCCACAGCATGATACTATGATAATCATGCCTAATTGTATACTGAATGCTTTTAATATCACTGTACATCTATCTGTAGTCAAAATTAAAAAAATATATATATATTTATTAAGAAAAATCCCCCAGTCAGGCAATTGTTTTTAATCTAAGAATGCCTGTTTGCACTAGGATATTTCATTCAAGATAATAAATTACAGTATGTCTTTTAGCACATTGAAGCTTATGAATATGTTGTATAGCAACATATACAGACCACGCCATCATTTGCCTGATATTATTACATGGCTGAGCCGGGGCTCATTTCTGTGCTAAATAATACAGTTAATTAAATTATTAGTTCTTATATTAGAAATACCCTTTTGCACGGGAAGTAACGGGTCAGTAAGAAATACTGCATACTTTATTGCAGTGCACAAAAGAACAAGGTTCTTCATTTTTCTGTACTTCAATCTAAAATAAGGAGGAGCTCATAATCTCAATACACAGAATGCATCATGCATTATAAAGTGCAACTGCCATTTACATGGGCCTTATTTCTAAAACTGGCAATGCATTTTTTTTTTCTCAATGTTGTTGCTGCTAGAAATGTTCATATAATGTGAAATTATTAGTTGTGATTATTTTATTTTACTTAATAATGTACAAAAACAAGAATCCGTTTTAAAATGGCAATTGTAGGGATATGTATTCTGGAAAATAAATTTGCAGAAATGTTGCAAAACCAGCCATAGATTAAAATAGTTTCTGCCAGTTTTAGGCAAAGAAGCTGATAACATTTCAAAAGTGCTTTAGTATATTTTAAAAAAACTCATACCTATAAAAATAAATTTAGAAAAAAATATTTTGTTCCTAATTCAGCTTTCCTCTAATAATATATGTGTGATATTGTGACAATAAACAAAATATTCGATTTGTACTCAAACTCAAAATGGATTGAATTTTAGAAATTCAGTCCCAAAATGCAGCTTTGCAAAAAAAATAACAATCGACAATAATGCTTTCAATTCACAACAATGATTTTCTTTTTTTGGTATGTTCCAATGGTGGTATATTATTCTTTTCTGTGTATTAATGACAGAATACTTTGTGCTTGATGTTAACCAAGCTAGCATAAATCCATTTTGATGGAAAAACAGTTCTGCTTTTATAATGTTTTAATGTTTTAAGTAGCCTTAAAGCATGGCGGTTCACATTTAAAGTGACCATCATCCAGAACCCCCCTCCCTCCATTTCAAGTGCCAAGATTTTATTAGATCCCATACCTGTACTAATGATTTTTTTTCCCGCAGCTACCAAATGTTGGATTGTATTAACTAAGACTGCTTATATGGAGATGAGTTGGTTCTTTAGTAACTATACATATGCATATACAAATTGTACATATATACATAAATAATGAAACAGTAAATATTATTATTATTATTGTTTTAATAAATGGAACTGGAACTTACCTTATAAAATGATGTTCAAATGTTGACCTTTATCTTAAGGTTCTGACCTGCAAGCTAACACATCTTCAATATGGTTTCATACTCATATACAGCAAAGCTGTAATAAAAATAAAGTCAAATTACATACAGTGAAAGAAGAGGCTAAGCTTGTTGCCAGCTGGGGTCTGGACAGAATTCTGTACAGTGTTATATGTGATTCTGCGCTATAATCTGTGTAATGGATTTATATCTAAATACAGATGAAAGCATGTCATTGGGTTAAAGGAATATTGCAGCAATCAACAAAATTAATACTAGTTGTAATGAGCTTTTTTAACATTGGGGCACATATACTACTGTTTGATTTAATTAAATGGCTGTGTTCATAAACATGAGATCACAAATCCAGAGGAAATGATTTAAATGATAATCTCAGCACTCACCACTCCTTTTATTTTGTAGTATATAAAGAACTCATTAGTGGCATAGTCTAATATAAAACAAAATATAAAAAAACTGCCATAGGTAATTATTAGTGGCCTTGATGTCAGTTAGTCAAATCAAGTAAAAGGCCAATTATTGTGATAAGACACAGGTTGAAGGGCTGGTTTAAATGGCTCACTGTAGATATTAGGTCATGCCTAATGGATTGCATTTCTAGATATTTTTAAATCAATTATTATAATTACCAATGTATTTGCATATAGATTTACATGATTATCTACTTTATATATCTTATCTATCAATCTGTGCAGAAGGATACCTTGCATTTTCATCATGGATTTATTAAGTGGCAGGGAAAATCTACAAACATTAGCTTCACATCACTGTTGACAAATTCATCCAGTACAGGATCAGCAAACAAAAGACTGACATGGAGCAAATTTGTAAAATAAATTAGCATAACATTTTCCAGGTTTTTCCAGTGAAATTAAATTATTTTCCCACAAATTTTTATATTTTAGAACAAAGAATTGAAGGGGAAGGTAGTTAAATGGCAACTCATTACTATAAATTACAGACATAAAATAATGGCTTATTCTGTGAAATTTTGAGGTGAAATATATGATTTATGTTAAGTGTTAATTATTTAAACACTTTAAAAGAACACACTTTGTAAAATTTGTATGGCCTTACCGTAAAAAAGCTGTTAAAAATACAAGTATAGCATATACATTATATTAACAGCTATTGTATCATGATAAGAATATGATCAATGTATATACAGGTATGGGATTCGTTATTTGGAAACCTGTTATCCATTACGTGATGGCAATCTCCCATAGTCTCCATTTTAATCAAGTAATTACAATTTATAATTCTAATAATAAAATAGTGCCTTGTACTTGACCCCAACTAAGATTATTAATAATATTTAATACTACTTATTGGAGACAAAACAAGCCTGCTGAGTTTATTAAGGGGCAGAATTGTCAAGAGTCAAATTTCGAGAGTTAATAAACCTTGGAATTTGACCCTCGAAGTAAAATCTTTCGAATTCTAATATCGAATTCGAAGGATTTTAGTGCAAATACTTTGATCGAACAATCAAATAAAAATCGAACGATAAAATCCTTCGAAACGAACGATTCGAACGTTTTGAAGCGATCGATCAAAGGATTTTTATTCAATCAAAAAAAACTTAGAAAAGTGCTGGTGTCCCCATAGGCTAACATTGCAGCTCGGTAGGTTTAAAGTGGCGAATTATGAAGTCAAACTATTTTTTAAAGAGACAGTACTTCGACTATCGAATGGTCGAATAGCCGAACGATTTTTACTTCGAATCGTTTGAATCATTCGATTAGATCGAATTTGACCAATTTGATGGTTGGAGTACCCAAAAAAATACTTCAAAATTAGAATTTATTTCCATTCTAATTCTTATACTCAAGCTTAGTAAATCTGTCCCTTAATGTTTAAATTATTTTTTAGTAGACTATTAATGTATGGAGATCCAAATTACGTAAAGACCCCTTATCCGGAAAACCCCAGGTGCCCCCAGGTTATCCCCATTCTGGATAACAAGATATATATATATATATATATATATATATATATATATATATATATATATATACAAGTTAAACTTATATATTTATTGCTACTGACTGTTAACCTTTAAGAGTCTGATTTATCCACATTCAAATCTAAATATTTACTTTGATTTGAGTTTTTTTTTGCAATAAAACTCGCAAACTCGAATTATAAGATCACACAGTATTTATTAAGCTTTAAAAAACTGTAAAAGCTCGAATGCAAAACTTTGGCATCTAAAAGCTTGTGAAGTCATGTAGAAGTCATGTAGAAGTCAATGGGAGCTGTCCTAGATTGAAACTATTTATTCGATTCAAGTTTTTAAAAAAACATTTTTAATTTGTAAACTCACCAATTCGAGATATTCAGGTTTTTTTCCATGATTTTATCCAATCTGCTTTTTTGTGGATTTTTTAATAAATATGCAAGCATTCGAGTTTACTTGAAGTAGAAAGAACCACTAAAATTAATGAAATTTTAATTTTTATAAATAAGCCTCTAAATTTTTCCATCAAATTGATGTACATTTCTTCATCTGATGCCTAGTATAATATAATCTTTGACTAGAAAAGCTGCCATTTTGTAATTAGCTAAAACAGACCAGCGGTTCTGAGTAACCTTGTAGGAGGAAACAGTTTACTAGAAAGAACCATATAGAAGTGAGGGACAAGATGAAAACACAGAAGCATGTGAAAACAAAACTCATCCAGAATTATAGGAACAGATTTATTTGATTATCCGCACCAAGATTAACCCCTGGGGATTTGGTTTGGCCCCTGGCATAACTCCTTAAAAAATACACTACATTGATGTGTATATCAGCACTAATATAATCTGAATATCCAGAAGTGGAAACAACATGATAGTATTTGTCTTAGTCATATTCTGTGAAATGTTTTTCAGGAAGTATAACATATCATATCAGTGACCCGATTTACCACAGGCATTTTAACTGAACCCATTTACATTATGCCTAAGCCTTAGTAAAACATGTTACTGTAACTGTTTCCAGCAAAACAGATATAACTATTACTGAAATCATTACAATCTGCACCCTTTAGCAAGTAGCAACTTCTTGATTTTTTTTTCTAGTGTCTTACACCTTTTAAAGTGTCAAAAAATTGGTTTGGGTATTTCAATATTAGTATGTACTTCTCCAAAAAATCCATGTCATTCTATAACTTAATCAGCGACTACATATAGGAAAGGAACATTGAAGCCTTTTCAGATCATTTTAATGAGGACCCCTGGCTATTCAGTCATTGAAATATAATTGACTTGGTCTACTCTTATTTTCATAATAGACACTCCAAGACCACATTTATTTTGCCATAAGAAATGTCAAGAGGGATTGGAAGTTTTGTGAGTGCCCCATTAAAACTGAAAACATGCCACCCTGTCTTTTGCATGCGTTGCAATCACTCTGTGCAGAACTCATTATGCAGATAGGAGATGCAAATGTTTCATCATCTCACATAGAAACAAACTGCAAGTGCCAAGAAAATAAGCACAGGCCAAATAATTTTCTCATTATCTTCTACATGCAGTTTCTTCAGAGGGAACCAGAAATTATTTCACATAATGCAAAGAAAGTCAGCAGAGTATTATACATGCGCTTGATCATTTACAAGTAATAGCATTTATAGGAAGTGACAGATTTCTCTGTGATAACCAATCCACTAATAGATTTCTATTTGTCAAAGAGATAACAATGGTTGGTCAGACAAATCATTGAAGCAATTAGAATATATTAGAGCACAATCAGAATGAAGGTCTGTTTGCTATTATTTTTAAGGTCAGGTTTAGTGCTGTGTATTTAACAAATAAATTAGAATTGTTCTCCCAGGATGATCAGATAATAATTTTTCTCATTTTCAATTTTATTGTTATACTGTAATGTTCATTTCAGACCAATGTTGTAAATTTAATAAGTAATGGAAAAGCATAAATAGATGAAAAGGGGTCTAATTTAAAATATATATTGTTATTAAATAATATTACATACATGGATAACTAATTATACATAGATGTCCTGCATTTTATTTCATATATATTCTAGAACATTCATTTTGTGATAGCAAAGAGTAAAAATACATGGCTTTATTCATATATATATATATATATATATATATATATATATATATATATATATATATATAAAAGATATTTTGAAAAACCAAACAAATAAATCATTATTACATTCTCTTTGTACAAAAAACGCATATTGTGGTCTGATTTGTAGTTATCATTTAATAGCTCTCAGTCGTCTGCTGATCATTAATGACAATATGGCCACAGGGTCTATATAAATATCTTGACACCTCAATGCAGTGTTCAGACTCAAGCTTTTTTAGCACCGTCCATAATTGCCCTTGCATATGAAACACTTTGCATCAGAGTATGTTCATGCAATGCATGACAGCATCCCAGTGTTAATGAAATTGTGCATATGAAGATGCCATCTTGAAATTGTCTTAATAGAACTGCTATATGTAAAATTGCTAAAATGTTTCTAGTGAAATGTAAATAATAGTCACATGGAATAAAAATAATAATCCTTATAGAGAGCGCAAACATTGTCAAGGAACACAAAACTGTGCTAAAATATATATTGTAACCTCTGTATCGGCTCAACCATGTCTTCTCAGACTAGTACCAGAAGAACATAGGTCACCTTGTACAGAATGGGTCTTTACTCATGAAGATTAAGGTGTTGTGCAACTAGAAAGGTAGTATCACCTGTGAAAGGTACCTTCACTCTATCAATCCTATTTTGGAGTTCAAAGCTGCTATTTCTAGTTCACCCTATCTGACATACACTCCTAGGGTGATATTTATTATGCTGTGTAAAAAGAAATTGGCTGAAAAAACGGTGTATAAAAGCTGAGTAAAATATCACATGGTGTATGTCATTTTATGCCATGTGAACGCCAGATTTGCCGTCATTATTTTACATTGCTTCCAGTGGAAGCCATTTTAAACTGTTTTTTTACATGGCAAAGCCTGGCAATTTGTGGTGTATTACCGTATATACTCGAGTATAAGCCGACCCGAGTATAAGCCAAGGTACCTAATTTTACCTAAGAAAACTGGGAAAACTTATTGACTCTAGTATAAGCCTAGACACAATTACAGCCCTGTCTCCCAGCAGCGCACATTCTGCCAAAGCTACCCCCCCAGCGATCAACCGGACTTTGCAAAGTTGATGGTGACAGAGAATTGCCAAACGGATTACTGCGTGCATTGTCCCACTGTCCCACTACCATGTGCAGAGGGTGCTGTTTGATATTGCCATCACTGTTAATCTTTTGTATAACCAACAGAGGGCGCTGTGTGATATTACAGTCACTGTTATTCTTCCATATAACCAACAGATGGCGCTGTGTGATATTGCAGTCACTGTTATTCTTTCATATAACCAACAGAGGGTGCACTGTTATTCTTTCATATAACCAACAGAGGGTGCTGTGTGATATTGCAGTCACTGTTATTCTTTCATATAACCAACAGAGAGCGCACTGTTATTATTTCATATAACCAACAGAGGGTGCTGTGTGATATTGCAGTCACTGTTATTCTTTAATATCACCAACAGAGGGCGCTGTGTGATATGGCAGTCACTGTTAATCTTTCATATACCCAACATAGGGCGCACTGTTATTCTTTCATACAACCAACAGATGGCGCTGTGTGATTTTGCAGTCACTGTTATTCTTTCATATAACCAACAGAGGGCGCACTGTTACTCTTTCATATAACCAACAGAGGGCGCACTGTTATTCTTTCATATAACCAACAGAGGGTGCGTGTGATATTGCAGTCACTGTTATTCTTTAATATAACCAACAGAGGGCGCTGTGTGATATTGCAGTCACTGTTAATCTTTCATATAACCAACAGAGGGCGCACTGTTATTCTTTCATACAACCAACAGATGGCGCTGTGTGATTTTGCAGTCACTGTTATTCTTTCATATAACCAACAGAGGGCGCACTGTTATTCTTTTATACAACCAACAGATGGCGCTGTGTGATTTTGCAGTCACTGTTATTCTTTCATATAACCAACAGAGGGCGCACTGTTATTCTTTCATATAACCAACAGAGGGTGCTGTGTGATATTGCAGTCACTGTTATTCTTTCATATAACCAACAGAGGGCATTGTGGAATATTGCAGTCTCTCCCCAAGTGAACTGTTGGTATAGGAATGATTAAAAGTGACTGCAATCTCAGCTACTCGGTACCGCAGACCCTAGTATAAGCTGAGGTAGACTTTTTCAGCACATTTTGGATGCTGAAAAACTCGGCTTATACTCGGGTATATACGGTATCCCACCGTTTTTTACACAGCATAACAAATATGCCCCCTAGAGTGCACTATGGCAGAAGCTACATCTAACATTGTCTAATACATCATTCACAGGGGCCCTGTATCCTGACTTCACCAAGGGCCTAATTACCCTTGGGGAATTTCACTTACTGAGGCCTACATCCCAGACCCCCAGCAACATCCACCCTGTTCCTCAGGTGGAGGCTAAAGAGGAAGTACCACCCCTGTAACAGGAAGTGGTCACCAACCTAAGGGCCAATACCATATATATGTAAATTAACATTATTTAAAGCCATAGGGGCTATTATATATGTATGTATCAGGAAACATGGTATGCTTATTGATTAACCCTAAGTATATCTGGTAAAATATGTGTATGGGTTAATTTTGTTCATGCATTCACTTGGGTGAAAGTTGCAATTACTCAAAAATAGATGCAAATGCTGCATGTATTGACCTCCAAGTACATGTGTCTAAATACATGTCTTGCATTGATGTTATAAAATATACTGTTCATGATACTGAAAATGCAGAGATTAAAATATATACAGTGTATTACTTCAAAAATTAAGCCATATTAACAACAGGTATTACTAAAAAAAAAGTTTTAAAAATGCAAGAAATGTAAGGTAGAACAAGGTTAGGCATTAAAAGAGACCATGGTTGCACACCTAGGCCCTCCAAAAAATGGAAGTTTCAATGTAGAGGGAACTGCACCCTCCTAGATAGTAGATACATAAAAGAACACCAGCACTTAGGGCAAGTCTTGATATGTGTTTGATTTATTTTTCTTACATGAGTCATTTTGGGCGTTTCATTTAAATTTAGAATTTAGTGCAATAATACAGTGTTCATATGGATAACCTACCTTATAAATAATAAAGAAAAACTAACAAAATACATTTTATTCCAGTTAAATACTTTAACCCTAATACGTTGTTTGAGCCCCTTTGGCAGTGTATTATGTAATGTCTAGTTTAAAGGACTTGGTCATCAGCTATTGTTTTGCTGACCTATATGAAAATAGAATCAGTGAACTGTGAACTAGCTATTGTTGAGACATAATTAATTTTTTCTGACAAGACACTAGTAAAAGCTAAATGCTAACAGGATTTTTTCTTTACTTAGTCTAGGGTGGCAATCCATCTGTTCTTGGTATTTGCCGTTGTCTACTTTATCATTTTGGCTTGTACTTCATATGAGCTTAAAATCATTGTTACCACCTATCTTTAAAATGATTGCCGTGGGGGAATTTAGAAGGACAATTCCTCCTGATGGAGGTTTATCCACAACAGTCACCATTAAATATGGCACCAGCAATGGACAGATTCCCATAAGAGATAAACATATGACAGAGTAGTAATAGGAATTGGCATGTATATCACTTTACTTGAGATCTCTTTTGTTTCCATCTGACATGGTGTTTGTAAATCTAACTGCTCATTACCAACATCCAATACCCCAAAAACTAAATTGATGACAACAGAGGTGATGTTATCACATTGTGACAATTCATGGAACACTTGCTGCTTTTGGCAGTTTGCAACTTGCAGTGTCTGCATTTTTAGTGCTAGAACAGTGAGTTGCATCAGCAGTTGTTCATGAATCTAGAGATGATTGCTCCATAAAGCAATTGTACGGTGACATGTAAATTCTGTTGCGAAAACAATGAAAATTACATTTGGTTGCATCCATATAAGTATCATTCTATCCACTGAGAAAGAAAATGGAAAGAAGTAGTTTTCAAGATGTTAGTGCAAGGGGATTATAGGCTACAAAATTAAGATTAATAGAAAACAACTGACTTGCATTTCCAGTCCTCAAACTAAATTGCATAAAAACATGGCTGCTTTCAAATGAAGAATCTGTTTATTGAGGAATCTGTTTATTGCAACAGGTAAAACAGGCTCTGAATAACTGAATAATAACTGAATAAAGAGGTGAATGAATGACAAAACAAAAGTTTTTACTTAAAAAAAATCTTACTTCAAATTAGGTTATTGCATGCTTTTGAGACAAAACAGGACTCTTCCTCAGCCAAATCAATTTTATGCTATTTATTTAATGCATATATATATATATATATATATATATATATATATATATATATATATATATATATACATATATATATATATATATATATATGTGTGTCCAAGAAAGCACTCATGGCAGCAGCCATTCAGCGTGTATTAATATGTCTTTATTCGTGCATGGTGCATATATATATATATATATATATATATATATATATATATATATATATATATATATATAAGCTCCATGTTGTAGCTCCCACCCTCTCCAACTATAGTCAGGTGATCCCACTGGTGTCTAATAAAAGGGCAGCCAAGTTTGGGAGTTTTACTTTGAAAGCAGCTAGTAAGTTGCAGGTAAAGCGTATTCGTCTCTTTTATAAAATGTATAATGAAACTATAGAATTCTTAATAAATCAGATGAAAATTAAGCGTAGGACTGGCCAGATATGGGATGACTTGACGTAGTTGGCCAGCTTAAATATATTGCAATATATGGACAAACAATCCCTGTTTTGTTTAAAGGGTAAGGCATTTTTCAGTAGCAGTATGCACAAAATGTCTCTGTCTTAAATATATTGATAATGTATATATATATTCTTGTCAAGGAGACCAAGCAAACCAATTTTTCTTTTTAGTGAATATTTATTCCACTGTGCATTCCAACTTTTAGATCCACATTAGGATCTTTATCAAGGTCAAGATCCTTGATAAAGATCCTAATGTGGATCGAAACTTTGGAATGCACAGTGGAATAAATATTCACTAAAAAGAAAATCAGTGAAGTATGTATATAATTTAGATCAAGCACTCATTATATGTGAAATTTATTAGAGTGTGGATACACACCCAAACTGTGTATATGTGTGTGTATATATATATATATATATACTGTATATATACATATACTGTACATACAGTAGGGAAAATAAGTAACAGTTCTCAGTATTTCCAATGGGGCCATTAACATGAAATTTGCAACTTGACCTTTCACTACAAGTTAACATTTAGGATGTTATAGAGTGGCCACTTCCAATAAACTCTTCAAATGGTCTTCATTGTTTACTTTCTATTGTTTTTTAATTCTTTGCAATTTTCTTCTTCTGACTCTTTTCTGCTTTCAAATAGGGGTCACTGACCCCATCTAAAAACAAATGCTCTGTAAGACTACAAATGTATTGTTATTGCTACTTTTGTATTACTCTCCTTGTCACAGTGGAGCTTACTATGTAAGGTGCCTATCACAATTACACACACACAGACTATGGTCAATCTTATCAGAAGCTAATTATGTATATTTTATAAAAAAAAATGCATGAAACACATGGTGTCTGGATTAATAAAGAATTTCCAACAAAAAATACAAGGGAGCAACAAAAAATGTACTACCTACAGTTGTGCAGTACATTAGAGACCTGCACGGGCCTGTTTTTTAAAAACCACTTATCCTCCTTGGCAACTCCACGAATTTTCAATTTTCACCAGCTCCCCACAGTGTTTATCACGCTGGCCAGAAGTGACGTCATAGCAAGCGTTTTTAGTACACTTGGGGTTAGATTTACTAAAGGGCGAAGTGGCTAACGCTAGCGACAATTCACCAGCATTACCACCCGCATGGAGATCGGCAATTTACTAACAGATGCAGGCGCTAATTCGCTAGCGAAAGAGACATGTGCTAGCGGTCATTCACACTCTATCGACAGGCGACAATTCGCTCTGACAAATGGATGTTACTCTGCAAATTCACTAAAGTGCCAATTTTACTGAACATTACCTCTTTCGCCAGAGTTTCCTTCGCCCCCTCAGACCAGGTGAAGTGCAGTAAAGTAGCTAGATCTTCTTCAATCTTCTATCACTTACATTATATTCTGTGAGCTGAAAATGCATCAAAGTCCAAAAAACACTGCATTCTTTTCCTATTTTCAGCCTGATTGTTTTTGGGTAACCGGTTTTCCCCATACATTTGCTAACATATGGAACATTAATTTTACAGTAGGCTCATGTGTATGGTATTAGAACTCTATTGTCGTTATTAAGGTTCCCTGGACATGTATTTTAAAAAGTGTAATTTGTAAGTATAGGCACCAACATTTAATATAAAGATGTCCATACAACTTTAAATTCCCCACCCTATGCAAATTGACCTGAGCCTAAGATCCCTAGCGAAGTTTTGCTAGGCATAATAACTGCTAGAGCATCTTCACTATCAAATACTTGCATTGCCGAAGTAACGCTAATGTAAAAGTCACCAGTGTTTGGCGCCCACGACTAAACTCATTTTAGTGAATTAGCGTAGTCTGAGCGAATTTTCGCCTGGCTAAGTGTTGCACTGGGTGCGAAATGGACACTTTTTGCCGGTTAGTAAATCTACTCCTTGGATTTTTAGCTGTTTCACCTACATTGGCCACCTGTAGCGCCCCCACTGCAGAGGATCGTGTACCATTGGGGCACTCACACGCTGGGCAACCCGCGAGTACCCAACCCGATGCAGGGCTCTACATTAAAGTCACCTATGGTATGGTTTTGCTGAACACAAGTTTTGCAAAAAAAAAAAAATCCCTGTTTGAATCTTAACCACAATGTTGACTTGTTGCAACCTTTCCAAAGGTGTTTTGATGAGGTGTCTATTGTATCTTCATTAATAAAAACATACTTCTTCAAGTGGTGATTTATCTTTAACTTAACTTTTAGTATGATGTAGACATTCATACTAAATAGACTGCAATTGTTTTAAATATTTTGTGTTTTTTTAATCATTCAGCTTTTTGTTCAGCAGCTCTCCAGTGTGCAATTTTGGCAGCAATCTGGTGTCATGGTCTAGCTTACCCTAGCAACCAGGAAATGATTTAAATGAGAAACTGGAAGATCAATGGAAGAGGGCCTGAACAGAAAGATAAGTAATAAAAAGTAACAATTTTAGTCTCATAGAGCAATAGTTGTTTTAGCTGCTGGGGGTCAGTAACTTTCATCTGACAGGTGGGAAGTGGCAGAAGAAGACAAATAACTAAAAGCTATTAAAAAAAATGAAGACCAGCTGAAAAGTTGTTAAGAAAAGAACATTCTATAGCACAGTAAAATTTTAGTTGAAGGTGAACAATCCCTTTTAGTAACTTTTGTGAATTGTGAATATATATACATATCTCTTTGAAATTAATTATGAAAATATTTGTGTAATGTTTGCCCATAGCTTGCCATTGATTAATGAAAAATATTCTCAAAACTACAGCAAAGAAAAAATATTAACAAAGTATACCTAATATAGTTAGATTAAGTACAGATATGGGAACACTTATCCAGCAACCCAACATCCAGAAATCTTTGAATTAAGGCGATCACATAGGGGCAGATCTGCTAAAAGGTGAAGTGGCTAATGCTAGCGACTTTTCCTAATTTGCTAGTGTACGGGACCGTCGCTAGCGGTCATTAGCACTCTATCACCAGGCAACTATTCACTCTGGCGAACGGACATTACTCTGCAAATTCACTAAAATGTGGATTTTACTAGAGATGGCGCGAACTGTTCGCCGGCGAACTTGTTCGCGCGAACATCGGGTGTTCGCGCTCGCCGGAAGTTCGCGAACGTCGCGCGACGTTCGCCATTTTGGGTTCGCCATTGTTGGCGCTTTTTTTTGCCCTCTCACCCCAGACCAGCAGGTACATGGCAGCCAATCAGGAAGCTCTCCCCTGGACCACTCCCCTTCCCTATAAAAACCGAAGCCCTGCAGCGTTTTTTCACTCTGCCTGTGTGTGCTGAAGAGATAGTGTAGGGAGAGAGCTGCTGCCTGTTAGTGATTTCAGGGACAGTTGAAAGTTTGCTGGCTAGTAATCGTTTTGATACTGCTCTGTTATTGGAGGGACAGAAGTCTGCAGGGGTTTGAGGGACATTTAAGCTTAGGTAGCTTTGCTGGCTAGTAATCTACCTTCTACTGCAGTGCTCTGTATGTAGCTGCAGTGGGCAGCTGTCCTGCTTCTGATCTCATCTGCTGACTGCTGCAATAACAGTAGTCCTTGTAAGGACTGCTTTTATTTATTTTTTTGTTGTTTTACTACTACTACTACTACTACTATAAGAGCCCAGTGCTATTAGTCTAGCAGTGTTGGGGAGTGGGACTGGTGTGCTAATCTGCTGCTCCTAGTAGTTCAGCAGCACCAACTTTAATTTTTTTTTTTTTAATATTCATTTTTTTTTTATTTTACTTTTTTTTATTTTACTACCGCTGTAGTAGTGTATAAGTTGACCTTTTAGGCATTATTTGCCCTGTAGGCATTTTTTGCCCAGTGTGTTATTCAACCAACTGCCATCTAGCATCACTAACAGCTCTCCCCCTACACTATCTCTTCCAAGCACACACAGGCAGATTTTTCAGATACATTTTTGCCCTTGATCCCCCTCTGGCATGCCACTGTCCAGGTCGTTGCACCCTTTAAACAACTTTAAAATCATTTTTCTGGCCAGAAATGTCTTTTTTAGATGTTAAAGTTCGCCTTCCCATTGAAGTCTATGGGGTTCGCGAACCGTTCGCGAACCGCTCGCATTTTTGCGCAAGTTCGCGAATATGTTCGCAAACTTTTTTTCCGACGTTCGCTACATCCCTAGATTTTACTGAACGTTAGCTTTTTCGACAAAGTTGCCTTCGCCACCTCAGACCAGTGCTATAAAGCAGCTAGATCTTCCTCAATCTTCTGTCACATACAGTACATCATATTCTGTGTGCTGAAAATGCATTAAAGTTCAAAAAATACTGGCGACATTTCCTTTTTTTAGCAGGATTGGCTGCAAAAGTCCGAACTTAATTTTTTGGGTAAGCAGTTTTCTCCACACATTTTAGAACATATGGAACATTAATTTTACAGTGGCATCATGTGTAGGGCATTATATTAACTCTCTTGTCGTTATTAAGGTTCCCTGAACGTGTAATATAAACCGGTATCAAACTATTTGCAGCAACATTTATAATAAAGACGTCCATGCTAACCTGTAAGGTTATAGTGTAAGGACAGGTCTATGATACTTGCCTGGTGCCCTTGGTCCACTTGTGTCCCTGCAACTCCTGGAAACACCCGACACCCTGTGCATCCTGGTTTGCAGCAATGGAGTCAGATCACAGTGTGTTTCTTGCAACAAATAACTTGCGCTTCATATAGTGTGAAAAAGTTTTTTTTTTAAATAGAACATAAGTTAAAATTGCACTCACATAAAAACAAGCAAATTGGGCACTTAACAGTCTTTTCCAGGTTCGAAGTGCTTCTACACGATATGCTGTGTTAGGAGTTCAGTTTGTTCAAAGCGGCATACTTCTCTCCTCACAGCATCTTTCTTTTCGGGCGCACCCTGGCTGAAGTCACTCGCATTTAGACAACCTAAGAACTGCAGAGCTCCCAAGCCCGCTCTTTCACTGAGCTAGTAAAAAAGCCGCGTCATTTTACTAGCTCAGTGAAAGAGCGAGCGTGGGGGAGTGCAATTTTAACTTATGTTCTATTTATTAAAAAACTTTATTACACTATATGAAGCGCATTTTCCTTAGCAAATCCGGACCGGAATTTGGACGTTTGTGAATCCCCATCTTCCCTTGATGGTGGCCCAGTAAAAATGAAGGATAATAATGGTTTGGTGATTGTTGGAGTGGGTTCCACAAAAAATTGATATCACAGAGTGATCACACAGAGAGGTGGCAAATATATATAAGATATTCTACGCTATACTTCTATAATTTTTTCTGTCTGCTGCTGACTCAGAGGTAATTACTCCCACATATGAACTGTTCTTTAAGCAAGCTCCCAACTGTCCCATTTTTTCACAAGACAGTCCTGATTTTGACAGCTCAACCCACAGTTCCAGTTTGATACAGAAATGTCTCTTTGATCAAATGCACTGACACCAAAAAAAGATACGATGTTTCTAAAACTTAATCAAATAAGAGGTTTTTTTGCAGGGAGCCCAGAATACTGAGCACCTGCACTTAGATATATTTGTAATAAGCAAGTCTCTTGGGAGAACTGACAGCTGCGGCTAAAAGGGCAATTCACCTTTATTAGCCAAACTATAATAACACATAAAACATGGACTTAAAACCGCCAGAAATGAATTCAAACTTTCCATTACCTGTCAAATTTAGTAAAATGGATATGGTATGTAGGGGGTGTGACCACAAAATGGGCATGGTCGAAAAAATGTTGCTGCACTACACGTGCCAAAACTTTTTGTCCCTCACTTTTTCAAATGTTGGGCGGTACGCTCAATCTGCTGTTTTATCTGCTTTACCCACCATCTCCAGACATTAGTTTTACATAGTCAATTCCTAACCCCTGTTAAGTTGTGTCTGCCTTGCCTGTTTCTCCACAATAACAGTATTACTCATGCAACTAGTACTGCATTTATCCTGCTGCCAGGGGCGCACCGCCAACGAGGCAAGTTGAGAAACTCGCCTCAGGCAGCACGCTGGAGAGGTTTCCATGGGCGGCAAAAAGCCGCTCCTGGTACCTTTAAGAGCCGAATTTCCGGTCTTTAAACTGGAAATTCGGCTTTACTAATGCGAGAGAGCGCAATTGCGCTCTCCGCATTAGAGTTCCTGCCTCCCCTCCCGACTGGTAAACCGGGGAGGGGGGCGGCGTTTTCCCCTGAATCGGCGCTGCCTGCTGCTGTATGTTTACAGGACATTTACACAGATTATCACCTATGATTAAGTAACGGTAGGTACGAAATGCGTAATCCGGACCGTTGAGGGGTCAGTATGTAAACAATTTTATCATTTGAATAAAACTGGATTTATATGGACTTTGAGCTATGGGATTTTTGTTAAGTACATAAGTACATAAAGTGGTGCCTTGGGAACTGGGGCAATATCCTAGTAGCATATTGGGACACTATATATTTTCCTAGATCATTTTTTGAATCTGTTAGTACTAACTGCCTTTCACTGTATATAATATGCATGTTATATAACTGGTTTTCACTGGATGCTTAGGATCAACAGTTACCCCATGAGTTCCATATTTTGACCACTAGGTGGCAATATGTAAATATATATAAGCTATGTCAATTTTGCCAGTACCCTTACCTGAGCAGGGAGGAAGGGTGCAATGGAACCTAGACAGGTCTAGCAAGGATAGGCTACTCACTTTAATAGATCACCCTAGGAGCGATAAACAGTCAGAGCTATTTAGCAGAGCAGCACAGGCTCCATGAGGACTGTGATTGGGTTTAGGGGGTATATTTAGTGAAGTTAGAGGTCACCACAGTCTGCTAGAGTGAAATAACGCCTCTCTCCATTCATTTCTATGTCATTTTTAAAGGTGTATTTATCAATGGATGAACTTTCACTTTCACCCATTGATAAGTACTCTTTAAAAAATCCCATAGAAATGAATGGAGAGTGGCGGAATTTCACTATAGGGGACTGTGGTGATCTCAGACTTCACTCTTTGATAAATATACCCCTAGATTCGGGGTAATAATTGCCCAGAAGTAGGGATTTAGGGGCCGATTCACTTAGCTAAAGTGAAGGGTTCGAATGAAAAATACTTCGAAATTCGAAGTATTTTTTGGGTACTTCGACCATCGAATGGGCTACTTCGACCTTCGACTACGACGTTCGACTTCGATTCGAACGATTCGAAGTAAAAATCGTTCGACTATTCGACCATTCGATAGTCGAAGTACTTGCCCTTTAAAAAAAAACTTCGACCCCCTACTTCGGCAGCTAAAAGCTACCGAAGTCAATGTTAGCCTATGGGGAAGGTCACCATAGGCTTGCTAACCTTTTTTTGATCGAAGGATTTTCCTTCGATCGTTGGATTAAAATCCTTCGAATCGTTCGATTCGAAGGATTGAATCGTTCGATCGAACGAAAAATCCTTCGATCGTTCGATCGCAGGATTTGCGCTAAATCCTTCGACTTTGATATTCGAAGTCGAAGGATTTCAATTCGAGGGTCGAATTTCGAAGTATTTTTAACTTCGAAATTCGACCCTAAGTGAATCTGCCCCTAAGTGTCAGAACCAGGATTTAAAGAGATACCCTTGTGTTCCACGAATGATAACGACTGAAAGCTGGTTGTGCCTCTTTCTACTCTGTTGTGTTCTCTCTCTTACCATGTAAGGAATATATACTGACCATTGATGCTTTGAGTATATGCCTATCCCTGAATGTTCCTTGTTCCTGCTTTATTTCTGATAAACATCTATGTGGAGTTTCCCCGTTCTCAATAAATCAGTTATTTGGTTAAGTTATAAGAACCACTGGCACCAGTGGCGTAACTAGATATTATTGGGCCCCACAGCAAATTATTTTTCAGGCCCCCAAAATGTTTAGAGGTTGACTGGTTTCTCCAATATTTATTGAAATTGTATATGAATTAGGGCCTCATGGAGCCCCTATACCTCCTGGGCCCGCCTGCAGCCGCAGGGTCTGCTTCCTCTATAGTTACGCCTTACAACTCTAAACCATGAAAAAACATTTAAGTGTAAAATTAGTAGACATGTATGCTTTTTTTAACATGTGAGTTTAGTCAAGTTTGAATAAAAACCTCTAAAACAAAACTTGGTTTTAGATACAGATCTTATTCAGCAATAACTGAAAAGAAAACAGAAAGAATTTTGTCATTATTGTTATGGTGTAGTTTCTATTCCTAAATTACACTGTTTACACTGCAAATAATTCACTCTACCGTGTAAAATGTAATTCCTGAACCAGCAAGTGTACTTTTATTAGTTGTAATATTAGTGTGTAGGCAGCCATCTCATGTGCTTTCAGAAAGAGCCAGCACTTTAGGATGGAACTGCTTTCTAGCAAGCTGTTGTTTCTCCTACTCAATGTAACTGAAGGTGTCACAGTGGGACCTGGATTTTTACTATTGAGTGCTATTCTTATATCCAGAAGGGAGCTGGTCACTTTCCCGTTGTTATGCTGATGGGCTGCTGGGGGGGGTGGAGGGAGGAAGGTTATTTCACTCCAACTTGCAGGGCAGCAGTATAGAGTGACTGAAGTTTATCACAAGCCACATGACCTGAGGGCTCCTGGGAAACTGACAATATGTATAGCCCCATGTCAGATTTCAAAATTAAATATAAAAAAAATCAGAATATATTGATTTCAGTGCAGAAATCTGGCAGAGCAGCATTATTAACTGATGCATTTTGAAAAAAAACATGTCTTCCCATGACAGTATCCCTTTAAGTGTAAAAAGAATAAGGTTTTATTTTCAGATGGGGGAAAAATAATTTTTACAATAAAAAACTGTATTACACAGTGACAGGAACAATACATTCGAAGACTGAAAGGACTGGATGTCTTTTCATCACTTATAAAAGACTCATGTAATAATGCAGATTATAACTTGGTCCCAGGAATTTGGGAATGAGAAAGGGCTGTTGATTCATGTCTGGAAAAAATTAAATGGTCTCAGATGTATTTTGTATGAGGCTGTTTTTGTTCGTCTGTTGACTTTCGATGAATCAGCAATAACTATAACGTAAAGAAAAACTAAGTGAAGGCTTGAACTTTATTCAGCCTCAGTAGCAATATACATCTTCCATCCAGTCTTATTGAACAAGCCATGCAACGTACAGGTCATAACTCCTCTTTGTTGCCTTTTTTAGAATCTTGAGATTCAATTAAATTATCCTTCTCTCTCTATTGTGTATTCTTTTACATGTTTACCCTGTATTTGATCATTTTTCCAAAGCAGCACCTGAGTCTTTGGACTTTGTGTTTGTTTTTCAAAAGACTTGCATGATTCAGCTGGAGTTTAGATCACCAGTAGTAATTCTCATGATAATATTTGGAAGGTTTCTCAGATGAACTAATTATAGCAGTCAAGATCAAAATGAGGATTTCAAATGGGCAAATAAACATAGTAAAAATAAATAACCTGCAACTGTTGTTTGTTTTTTTTGTTACATTATTAGCTAAATTATCAAAGAACGAATTCTTTATTTAATGTGTTTCAATTTTAGTGAAAACTTAAGGGGGTGACATAGCAACAAGAATTAGAATTTTCTGCATTAAAACACGTTAATTTGAATTATGCTTTGAAAAACAAGTATGTACAATATTTATTAAGCACAAAAATCTAAATCGTAAGGTATTGTTTCAATGCGTTTTTCCAAAAAAATTATAAAGTTAAAATTTGAGCTGTACAAATTTTTTCCTGAATTTTTTAATCACATTTTTTATATATGTATTATTTAATAAATAAGAAAGCATTCACATTTGTTTTTTTAAATTTGACTTTATTTGAAGTGTGGAAACATTCTAACATTACACAAACTTGAATTTGGATAAATAATCCCATGAGTTTTTCATTTTAAACAAGATGAAGAAATAAAACATTATAAAAATCTCTAAAATTTGCAGTGTTGCTCTATTTCTCATTTCGGTGGCCCACCTAATGCATTATATTCTTCCAATTAGAATGCTGCATTCTCTGTGTACACCTACATTCTACATCCTTTTTTCATGTAGAGTTTCCCGAAGGCAAAAAACATATTTGTTACTAGCTCAGAGCAACTAGTCAGAAATAAAAAATAAACCCTACTGATGTCTGTTGAACCTGTAACACTGATTAATCTAAAAGGAACAGTTCAGTGTAAAAATAAAAACTGGGTAAATAGATAGGCTGCGCAAAATAACATATGTTTATGATATAGTTAGTTAGCCAAAAATGTAATGTATAAAGGCTGGAGTGACTCCGAGTTAGTCAGTGGCTTTAAGGGAGGCCACATGGGACATAACTGTTCAGTGAGTTTGCAATTAATCCTTAGCATTCAGCTCAGATTCAAAAGCAAACAGTTATGACACATGTGGCCTCCCTCAGGTCTCTGATTGGTTACTGCCTGGTAACCAATCAGTGGAAACCAAGAGAGTAGCAAAGCAGGAAGTAGTGTTCTGGCTATTATGTTAGACATCCAGTCAATCCAGCCTTTATACATTACATTTATGGCTAACTAACTATATTAAAGACATTTTTTATTTACAAAGTGCAAGCCTTTTCACCACATTCCATCAGCAGTCTTGTGCTCTACCTAAAAAAAGGCAACCACTGTAAAATATGTGTCTGCAATAATGTAAGGCCTGTTATATGACCCCTACCCTCCTCACACTGGCAAGGAGGCAGCAACACTTGTGGCCTTGACTATAACGATGGACTCTATTGATACAACACACATAGCTATTAACTTTTCAAGAACAAAAAACACTTGAATTCAGATGCCTAGCTTTCTATTACTGAAGAGATTCCTTACAGCCTTATGCACACAGTACATACTTTGGGATGACATTTATTTAAAGTTTTGTAAGGAAATGATTCTGCAGAAAAAAAATATTCTGAAATGTTTAGGGTAAATCATGTTTTGTTATTAAAAAGATAAAAATGGCATCTGGAGTATGCAAAATATGCTTCAGACAAAACTGCTGTCTCATCATATCACATCTTAGCTATTGGGAGCTACCAAAATTTTAAACATCAATATTTTGACAGAATACTAAAAGCCCTATAAATCTCTTTCCTTTTAGTTTTACATTATAAATACCTACTCCTTATTCTATATTTCAAATAGGTAGTATATGTTCATCTTCAGTTTAAGCCTGTCATTATGAAGCTGTTATTAAAAAATAAAACCAGATATTGTACAGTACTTTGGGCTCAGAATGTCAGACATCATTTTAATGCTGAGCATCAGAAATTATATCTGAATACAGAAGATTTTCAGCACAATTGTGTCAGATTTGCGGTGAAGGGCTTGTGTAATTGCTCTGGTTTTTATCCATTTGCTGAAATTGCACCAGGTCCTTCATCCCCTTGAAGCTGCAAGAATGCTGGAATTAAATGGGTGATTCACCTTTACGTTAACTATGTTATATAATGTCTTATTCTTAGCAACTTTTTTTATATATACTTTTTTAATTATTTCCCTTCCTCTTCTGCCTCTGTCCAGCTTTCAAATTGCGGTGACTGACACCAGCAGCCAAAAAACAATTACTCTTAATCTACAATAATATTAGTACAATTTTGCTGTTATCATTAATTTTACACTGGTTTGTACTCAAAAACTAGATAATTTCAGTTTTTTTTCATTCAGATTTTTTCATAAATAAGCAAACATTCGAGTTTGTTTAAATTGTGGTTTTATTCGAGGTAGAAAAAAACTCACAAACTCAACATTTAATAAATAACCCCTTACCAGTTAAAAGTAACAGTCTACTTCATGGCACTCTTGCTTTTATTGTTATATCTTGTTTTTTGTTCAGCATGAAAGGATAAAAAGCATTCAGAAAAATACAACACTGTATTGTATTGTAGAATTATATTAAAGGGGGTTGTTCACTTTTAAATATATGTTTAGTATGATGTTTAGAGTGATATTCTGAGACAATTTGTGATTGCTTTTCATCTTGTATTTGTGGTTTTTGAGTAATTCAGCTTTTTATACAGCAGCTCTCCAGTTTGCAATTTCAGTAATCTGGTTGCTAGAGTCAAAGCAACCAGGCATTCATTTTAATAAGAGACTGGAATATGAATAGGAGAGGTCCCGAGTAGAAAGATGAGTAATAAAAAGTAGCAATAACAATACATTTGTAGCTTTGCAGAGCATTTGTTTTAGATGGGGTCAGTGACCCTCGTGTGAATGCTGGAAAGAGTCAGAAGAAGAAGACAAATAAATCAGAAACCATAAATAAAAAAAAGAAAACATTAAGGTCAATTGAAAATTGCTTAGAAGTAGCCACTTTATAACAATAGATAATATAACCAATAGGTGAACCATTTAATAAAATGCTCTGAACTAGGGATTTGTGTATATTGCAGATATACCGCTTCTAATGTATTCATAGTAAACATATATTACTTATAATTAAATTTGAATGAATTCATGATGTCACCAAAATTTGAATGAATTCATGATGTCACCAAAACACAGGATATAAAAAACAAAAAGAACCCACTAAGAAGCCAGAGACATTAAACCATACAACAATTAACAGTACTATGAAGATCACAGGGTTTGGAATAGGCAGATTATAATTAACTTAGCCTAAGATCTTGTCCCTTTGTTTCCATTCATAAAATCATTAGCTCTGATCAAAACACACTGACATAAAAGTAAAAAAAAAAAAAAGACTATTATAAAATTGTGATACTAAAACATAATCAGTACTGTGAAGGCTAGTGTTAGAAAACATAAAATGCCCTAGAGACTACTAACCATCAATAAAGAGAGTTTCTGCATAAGGGCTATTTATCTAAAATTATAAAATCAAGAATCCCTAGAAAAACTTAAGCATTTGAGCAAACTCTAACCAAATTTATCATATTTCGTTAAAAAGGACACATTTAAAAAAAATGCATATATTTACGTGTTATTATAAATAAAATACCATTATTTCAAAGATGAATTGGTTATGGAATATACAATTCTACACTTTCTTCTTTCAAGCACAATCTGTATTTTCACTCTAGTCATGCAACAGCAAAGCTATATAGTTTTCTGTAATATTAAGAAATTGTTCTTCTCTTCAACTGAACAAAACTGTCTATGGATAGACAACTGTGTTGCCTTTGCTAGACAATAACTTACTACCATACAGCTCTTCAATAAATTGCACTGAAACATCCAGAAATATCAATGGAAATAATCCCATGATGTGGTGGAACCGAATGGGCTCCACTTCTTTCTCCGGAAGCTGAGGGACTTTTCATTTTAGATTCTTGACTTTTTGGCCTGGTGGAGAAATAGAGTACTGGGCCTAAAATAAAAGTAGCAGGACTTATAAACTACAGGATACGATAAAATGTGCGAGAACAGTTACCCATAGCAACCATCAAAATCTTTGTAAATCAAAAGTAATTGTTTACTGGTTGCTATGGGGAACAGCAATTAAGCACCGATTGTATCACAGTAAATTATACCCAGGATATTTTAAAATGCAAAGAAAACTTGCTTTCTTCAAAAAAGTGCAGCAGTTGTTTTGATCTATCCCATATTGTTTTAATCCCCAACAGGAATTGGTGATTTTTCATGTGCATGTGATATTATTACTATTCTTATTAATAATGATTGAAAAACATCTTATTTACATATTTTGTAAATGGAAATAAAAATCATACATGAAAATAGCAGTAGAAATGGGCTTTGTTTCCCCCTAGTAGAACTTCAGATTTTATTTTCCAGAAAGCTTTGTCTGTTTTTCAAAATAGAATTGGCACCATACCAAGGCAAAGCTGTGTATTTCAATTATTCCTTTCTTTCTTCTCTTTTCTCCTTTTTTTTGTTTGCGACTAGAACAGAAAACAAATTCATTTCAAACATTTCATATCTCTTTGAACAGACTGTTGAATCTGAGGACATCCAAGCTTTAATCATTTGCAAAAACACAGATAAAGACCTCAGCCATTGGAAAGATTCCTCTCTGTCAACCTGTGGTCTGTCTGAGACCCTTAATTAGTTATAGAGATCATGATATAGAGCCACTTGAAGGAGGATAAGAGTGGTAGTTCACTGTGGAAAAACAGAACAACCTTTTGTACCTGGTAATTTAAAGAGTAGCAACAGGCTAATATGCAGACAACAGAGGGTGTAGCATGTGGTGTGGTTCTCAGCAGAACAGCAGGCCTCTAATGAAACCTAGCAGTGGATAGCAGCTGGTAAACTCTCTACTCAAAATACATGTCTCAGTGGGCTTTTATTAACTGACAAAGGATTGCAAATTGCTCCAAGTCCTAAGTAGGGAGTGAGAACATGTTTATGTGGCAAACCACTGAATATATATTCAAACCCAATTCAACAGCACATTGACAAAAATGTTGTAGAAATATATAAAGTGTTGTGGATATACAGGAGTTTTCTCTTAAGGAAGAGTGTTATATTTCAGAATATTTCCTTTGGAAAGGGCATATTTTCCGGAGATGCAGTGGCCGTATGAACACATTCCACACTTTCATTGAAGGAATACTGTATATAAGAAACAACATTCCTTTTAAAAAAAACATAAAAGCTCTCCATTTTTCTTATCTAGTATACAGCAGGTCATAGTCGTTTCAAGCAGTCTGGTTAAATGAAAGTCAGATTCACCAACAAGGCTTGGAATGTTGGGTTCTCTTTAAAGATTATGAATATTCTTACTGCTTTAGCTGCTTTATCTCTGTAATCATAAAGGAGTATAGTATGGGATTTGTTATCTGGAAACCTGTTATCCAAAGAGTTACAAATTACAGGAAGGTCATCTTCCATGGACTCCATTTTAATCAAATAACATTTTAAAACAAATTCCCTTTTTCTCTGTAATTATTAAACAGTACCTTGTATGTGATGCCAACTAAGATATAATTGATCCTTGCTGGAGGCAAAACTATCCTATTCTGTTTATTTAATGTTTACTATTTTTAATGGACTTCAAGTCCAAATTACAGAAATACCCATTATCCAGAAAACCCCAGGTCCTAAGCATTCTGGATAACAGGTCCCGTACCTGTACTTGATCCTAACTCAGCCACATGAATCCATATTGATGGCAAAACATTCCTATTGGGTTTAATCAAGTTTAAATAGTTATTAGCAGAAGTTAGGTATGGAGATCCAAATTATGAGAGGTAATTCAGTAAATAAGATCTGGAAACCCCCAGGACTTGAGAATTTCTGGATAATGGATCTCATATTTGTACTGTAAATGGCAAAGGTAAAGAATCATCTAAAAAAATAAATAGATAGATTACCTACATGCCAAGCACCAAACTAAAGGTTTGATATAATGCCTGATTCATTAGTCAGTTAAAAAAGCCAAAAACCTGAGTAGAGTTACCTAACTAAACATTCATGTAGAAAACTACTGTATCTCTTCTTTTGTATGACTGTTGGCTTCATGTAGAGTGGCCAGTGCTGGATCTTAGGAACCATCTATGGCATTGGCATCCACAGCATTGTGTGCTCTGCACATTGCACTGGATTTAAACCTGTGCTGTAAAACCTTGATATAGCTTTTTTTTGTATCACACAGGTAAATGTTCAGTGGCAGGAAATGCTCATGGATTTCATTCTTCCTTTTGATTAATAGATTTTTATAAGCACATAAGCCTTGGTAAATATTTTTAACATTTTTTAGCATCTTCCCAACGTAGAGATTTTTTTATATAGAAAAACAAGAAAGAAAGTCTCTGATTCTTTAGCTATACAGTTGTCTTCTTACTTGATCCTCTTGTTCTTACTTTTATATTTTGTAGCACATCTGCTTAGGCTTTGTCAACCCATCAAGGTCTTTGCTGTGAGAAGAACCTGTCCATTAGTTGAAATCCCATTTAAAATGACTGATGCATACACAAAAGCATAGAAGCCCTGGCAAATTTCTGTTTAACACATGCACACTGATCACCAGACTGAAAGGCCACATAACATCTGGATAAATAGTTTTCCTTGTAGTACTAAATAGTTTTTCTTGTAGTACTTTCCATGTAGAAAACAAGGCCTCATTCTTTAGCTGCAAGGACATTCACCTTCCCATTCTTATTGTTAGATCAAATAGCATTTGTGTCATATTAAAAGGACACGTGTGTTATCTGCAATAGCCAGAACCAGCTGGTTCATTACATGGACCCATTTATTCCTGCTATCATCTTTTGTACCTCCTTATGCTTGACCTCCTCATCAAGGTCTGCAATAAAGGTTTTCAACTGTATCCTGGCGGCATTGACACTGGTTATTTATGACCTTGGCAGCTGTACTTAAATGCATACCATATGGTGTTGATTTTGTAATACCTATTGTTATTATCTGGTCCATCTCCAACTTAAACCTTTTACATTTTCAATTTTTTTGTGCACCAAATGGAAATAATAACACACAATTGTATTCTGTTGAAAGGCTTTGTAAGTTTCTATAGAGGGGTTACTGACTGTGTCATCTTGTCATTTCTCAGATTACCGGAGCTGCTGCTTCACTTCACCATGGACTCACTAACAAGGTACATCAACAGATGAGATTTTTATTTTGGATAGGTCAGTTGCACTATGACAACATCAAAGGATGGTTTCAAAACAGATATCCAAGATAACATACTTTTACAGACAGTGTGGTTGAAATTGGGCAAGTCATCAGGCCAAGATTTAAGGCCAGTGTGTAAATTTTGTCCTGAACTAAAAATGTTTAAAATCTCATTCAAGCTTTTAGTACAGTTTCCATGAATTTGATCCTATTTATATGTATTAATATTTAAAAATTACATAATCTCGGGGATAATAATATTTAATATTTTAGTGGAAGAGCACACAGAATGTTTGGTGTTTTGCTTGCCATTTTTTTCTAATAGCGCAAACATGTGGCTGGCACTAAACCAATTGAAACTATTCAATGTCCAAACACTAGGGGGCAGATTTATTTGTCGATGGCAAGTTCATGTAAAAGTCAATAGGAGTTGTCCTAGCAAAATTGCATTTTTTCAATTTGAGGGTTTTTTTAAAGTTGGAAGATTCGTTGAAAATATTAAGTAGGATGCTGTTGAGCTGTATGCAAGTTTTTTTCCATGTTTTAAGCAAGTTTTCAAGATTTGAGTTTGTATAAAAAATAAGCGCACATTTCAGTGTGGGGGGGTTTTCTGTTTTTTTCAAACCTGAAAAATTCTCAAATTTCAATAAATTGAATTTGATAAATAGGTCTATGCAATTTTCACCTGAAAACACAGCAGTGCATGGTACTGCTCCTTAGCCTTCCAAGTGTATCAGTGCACATGATTGGCAATGCCCAGTTTATTTCCTGCACCTACTTTAAATATTTCCCTGTTTCCAAAACAATTATATTTAGTGACCTGATATTACTGATCAGTCTATAAATGGCTGTTCTGTACCATTTATTCAGGAAGAAACATATGTATATCATTTTTAACATTAACATGGAAATAAAGCCATCCTGCTCTGGTTTTAACCCGTAAATATCGACAAATTTAAGTTCCACTGAAAATGCTTTTACAGAACCGAGAGATTACGGTATCCACTTAGCTGATAATTTTAAACATCCAGTTTTTTTCTACACTTCTTTTGAATTCCCCTTAACCATTATATGCATCAAAGTGTTATGATGATGCTCATACTGCTGTCTCCTTGGCAAAAGGAGAATCAAAGACTTGCAACATGCCAGTTGAGTTTCAACCTCACACTACAGGGACTAGCTGCAACCTTTTCCGCACACCTGGCACTCCCAACAAGGGCTTACTACTCAAGAAAATTGAGACTTCAAATGAGCTTTCACCTAACAAGCTATAATTATTGTTCTTGAAAACGAAGCCTTGGAGTTTTCAGCATGACAGGCCATTTGTTAAATCTGGGAGTTGGAGTTTAAGACGATTTCTAGTGTAGTTCAAGACAAAAGCTGCATTTCATCTTTCATACACTTAGAGCCACTGTCTGGAGATTGAAAGCAATCTTGCTCTGTCATTACTGAAGTATGACCATTAAAATCATTTAAGACTTTCCTCCATGATATATGAGCAGCACTAAAAGGTACTAACTTAGATCTTGGAAAACCTGAAGTAGGATTTGCACTCTGGATTGCATACTTTAAAATAGTTCAAAAGCAGATCGATTCAGATGCATTCTGTTGCTTTCAATATGTTTGAGAATGTAAGGTGTCCTGCATTATCAATATAGTTTCAGTGTTAAACAGGTGTAAAGAATGTCACTTGCTAAAAAGGAAAAAAATTCAAAGTGTAAAAACATTAATGCAATTGCAGTAATGCAGAAGCAGTTTAAAGCTCCATGTGGATCAAACAGTTGGGGGGTTATTTACTAAACTCCGAATTTATGTGGTCTAGCTTTTTGGGGCAAAACTCGAATTTTTCGAGATTTATTAAAGCTACATGAAGCAAAAAGCCAGACTGAAAATCTGCCATCTCAGACCTGCGTGTATACAATCTCAGATTGAGTCAAAGTCAATGGAAGAGGTTCCTATCCTATTTTCAAGTTTTTGTGGTCTGCGCTTGAATTAATCCGAAAATCCAACACTTTCTGGCAAAAATCCGAAAAATTTGGGCTTTTCAGTAAGAATAAATCAAGTAATTCAGGAAAAATACCCGAAAAGAATCCTGGGATTCGGGTTTTTGCTCCATTTTATCTATTTTTTAACCGAACCAATTAAATCGAGCTTTTTTCATAATAAAGTAAAGTAAAATAATAAATAAAGTGAAATTGGGTATGGAAGTTTGCTCATGGGTTGTATTTATTTATAAAATGAGATTAATTCATATTTAAGAAACTAACCCTCCCCGTGTTTTATGTCAGAGAGTGGTTTAATTGTATCCCACAGGAAATAAGCACGTTGGAAAGTATGCAGCAGATTTGTATATCTTTTTTAAAGGAATGCTGATCTTACTAATAACTTGGCCTATTAAAGGGGAACTAAAGTCTAAAATAGAATAATGCTAGAAATGCTGTATTTTGTATACTAAACACAAACATGAACTTACTGCATCAGAAGCCTAATTAAACAAATGATTTATGTTTTCAAAGTTGGCCGCAGGGGGCTGTCATCTTGTAACTTGTAAGACTATGCACATGCTCAGTTTGGTCTGGGCTTCAGTTGGGAGGTAAGCTTAGGGATCATCAAATTATCAAAACAGCACAAGTCAAATAATATCTGCCATAGAAGCTGATACAGCAAGACTGATTAATAAACAGAATATACAGACTGCACTGGGTCTGTGGATACAAATCTCTACACAGTCCCTGCTTTACAGGGAAAAAAACAAAGCTGCTCAAAGTCAGGGAAAAAAGGTGGGGGGGGCTCAGTTTAAAAGTACGATTGTTTCGCTGCAAAGCAGTTCGGGACCGTCTGAAGTCTCCTATCTGTAGATGTCAGAGTAAGTAAAATGAAGGAGGAATTTCACTACATACAGTCAGGTTTCCTATAAAAACAGTACACATTTTTTAATTAAAGTATAAAGAGATTGATTTATTTTTAATTGAAGAAAATTGCATTACATTTTTTGCCTTTACGTCCCCTTTAAGTTGGGCTCCTGCAGTGATAATAATAGGATTTATTGAAAAAAGAAGATGGGGAGCTACAGGGGCATTTTAGGAGGTACATATCAAAGGGCATTGGTTGCTTTGAACTGTTATACAACATACAAAACATAATCTACAACGTTTCTGCCCTAATTCTTTATATAAGCTTTAGTTCTCCTTTAACTATTGGCATGACACAAAAATATTGCATTGTTATAGCAACAGCATTTATTGGTAAAGTCTCAAGTGATTGTTAAGTTGTTATTTTGCTTTTATTTTCAAGTAGCACTATTTGTATGTGTACAGCTTTTTGTTTTGTTTTTTTCCCATTATCTAAACAATGGAATTCTTTAATTACCCAAGTCAAAAACCTTGAGAAGGATAAAGAGATGTGTTACCTTGTCTTTTAAAGTTAGGGGCTTGCTTTACAACTTAGGATAACAATTCTATTTTGATGTTCATTTTAAAGGTTTGTTTCTCAATTAGCAATTATCAGTTGTTTGTTTTTTGTTGTTAGTTCTTTGAATTGAATGTTTTAGACGGAATTAAATCACAGCAAAGATCAGGCAAACCTTCATCTGCACCTGCCTCTGAGATGAAAAGAAGCCCTTGGAACATTTTCAGTTCAGTGAAAAATTAAAATGATAAGTCTCACATTTTTTATAATACTGCACTGCCATTTGCACAAAACAGTAATCAGGTACTTGCTTTAGCTTTATAATTGTAACTTTTTGCTCACACACATACACATGTACACCTCTAAACACACCCGTGAAGCAAAAAGGGATGATGAGGTTTGTGAGGTTTTTTTATACCTTGAGTAAACTGATTGTTCCTGATTTATGGAAAAAAATTCAAATCAGTAAAGTTGGGGTATAAAACCTGAATATTTTAATTTATCACGTTTTCGGCAAAAGAAAAAACTGGAATCGCTTGAATTAATCAAGTTTTTTTGTTAAGTTTTCATTTGCGCTTTCAGGTTAAAAAACAGCTGAAAGGAAACAATTTTATTAAAAATGTAACTATTTGAACTATTTGATTAAAATGGAGTCCATGAGAGATAAACTTCCCATAATTCTTTCTGGATAATCGATTCCATACCAAAGATAGCAAACCAGATGCATGGTGGCTTACAGATATATCATTTGCATAAAATTTGTTGAGCTAAATATGATATACTGTTTTTATTGGTCTCACTATACCAGCAGAGATGTTCAGTGGCCCTGCTAACCATTAAACTCTGTGCCTCCAAAGTCTCTACCATTGCTCTTTCCAGGGTCGGACTGGGGGGTCCAGGGCCCACTGGGACTCCTGTCCAGGGCTGCTGTCCAGGGCCCCCCCTCTGGACCCACTTCTGCGATGCTGAGCATGTGCTAAAGGAGCTGCGTGCATGAATGAATGGCAAAGAGTGGTGCTGCAAAGTTGTTTTTTTTTAGGACCAGGAGATCGGGAGAGGGGGTCTGGCCCGGCGGGGGCCCATGAGGGTCGGAGCCCAACGATTTTTTTCCCGGTGTCCCGCCGGGCCAGTCTCACCCTGGCTCTTACTTCCTGTTATGTACTAATACTGAAATAAGACGTTTTCTGAAATATATTCAAGTTACTCTTCATTATGCCCCTCCCAGCATTTGTCTCTCTTCATTCTCTCTTCATGCAGGGATTGGGAGTCTGATTTTCAATGACAGTTAAATCCAATATATTTTTAGGGGGCTCCTTTTGCCTAGAAGATGCATTCGAGCTCACCAATTAAAATCACCAAAACCCCTGTCTCTCTACATGCAGACAAAGTCTAAAAAGTCAGTTATTTTGTTAGAATTTGTTTGTGCTGGAATCAGTTACAATAGGGTTTACAAACTAAAATAAAATACTATATAAATCTAAGGTACTTTCAAGTTGAATTAAACATGTTCAATTGTTTTTTACAAAAGTTATTTGTAAATGTAATGTAGGATTGATCTCATGGAACCAATGCTGGGGTCTAGGTTATCTCTCCCCTTTGAAAGCTAATGGCGGGGGAGGACTAAGCCCTATGATTGAAACCATCACCCAGGTATTGCTCTTATGCTGGGAGGATTCAGCATTTGAAATTATGACCAGAAGTAAATAGTTAGAGAACGCCATATGGGTTTTACCTTGACGTGGTATGGTGGCTTATCAATCTTATGATCATAATTTTGTAAATAAAAAACTCTGTCTTTGTAAATACATGCATCTGCATAGATAACTTATATGACAGGGGACCAGGGAATGTGCATTGATCAATTTCTCTTCTTTTTCTCTATGTCTGAAGTTAATTTGGCCAGATCAGTAGCACTTCCATTGTATTTAAGTACATTTTTATTTAGCCATGGTGTGCTCCCACGACCTTTCCTTTTTGAAAATGTAATATATCCTTCTGTAAAAAGCAAGGTATGTTTGTCTGACTCTTGTTACTCCAGAGAAATGAAAGAGATGGACTAACAGTGCTGCCTGAATGTATGGAGTGTAAAGATCAAACAGTGTTTGACAAAACCTGTCTATGGGATAAGAGGTCAGAGGCCAGGTTCTCATCCCATTTTGTGAAAGATCCCATAGGGTCCCAGCCCATGACAAATATCACAGATTACAAACCTGACCCTGGAAGGTAACAAAATATACAATTCCCAGATCTGCATTAGCAATGTGCAGCCTTTATAGAAATCAATTGCAGATTGCGGGACTGCAACATGCATGATGTACCCAGCCAATCTCTGGATACAAACCAATGATAGGGCATTTTTCTTCAGAAGTTTGTACACAAAAATTGCAACATCCTTCAATCCCAAGTAACATAGTAACATAGTAAGTTAGGTTGAAAAAAGACACATGTCAATCAATTTCAACCTTTTAAAAGTATTTTAACCTGCTTAACTGCTAGTTGATACAGAGGAAGGCAAAAAAACCCATCTGAAGCCTCTCCAATTTGCCAAAATGGCAATCAGACTAGTCCCTGAAACAACTTGTATTATGAGCTATCTTTCAATACCCAGTATTTCCCTCACTTGCTAAAAAGGTATCCAACCCCTTCCTAAAGCTACCTAATGTATCAGCATGTACCACTGATTCAGGGAGAGAATTCCACATCTTCACAGCTCTCACTATAAAAGCCCCTTCCAAATATTTAGTTGGAACCTCCTTTCCTCTAAGCGGAATGGATGACCTTGCGTCAGCTGGAAAGACCTACTGGTAAATAAAGCATTAGAGAGATTATTATATGATCCCCTTATATATGTATACATAGTTATCATGTCACCCCTTTAGCGCCTCTTCACCAGCATAAACATCCCCAATTTGGCCAGTCTTTCCTCATAGCTAAGATTCCCATACCTTTTACCAGCTTAGTTGCCCTTCTCTGTACCCTCTCTAATTCAATAATGTCCTGCTTGAGCACTGGAGACCAGAACTGTGAGGTATATTATAGATTGGGCCTTACTAGTGCTCTATACAGCAAAAGAATGACCCCTTCCTGCTGTGAATCAATGCCCCTTTTAATACAGCTCAATACTTTATTTGCCTTTGATGCTGCAGACTGGCATTGCTTGCTACAGCCAAGTTTATTATCTACAAGGACTCCAAGGTCCTTTTCAGTTATGGATTTGCCTAGTGTAGTCCCATTAATGGTATAAGTGGCTTGGATATTTTTACATCCCAGGTGCATGACTTTACATTTATCAACATTGAATCTCATTTGCCACTTAGCTGCCCAGATTTCCAGTTTGTCAAGATCCTGTTGCAAGGATGATACATCCTGGATTTAATTATTTGGGCTGGATAGTTTTGTGTCATCTGCAAACACTGATTCATTACTTACAATACCCTCCCCTAAGTCATTAATGAACAAGTTAAATAAAAGTGGACCCAATACTGAGCGAAGATGGACCTCACTAAGAACCTTATTTAAAGTACAGAATGTACCATTAACAACCACTCTCTGAACCTGATCCTGTAGCCAGTTTCCTATCCATGTGCAAACGACTTCAACAGACCTTGGTTTAGAAAGCAGTCATATGTGGGGCACGGTATCATTCGCTTTGGCAAAATCCAAATAGATCTACTGCTCCCCCACTCTCCAGCATCTTACTTAACTCACTAGGACCAATTTTTGAATGCGATCCTTTAACAAGTCTTCAAATAATTTGCCCACTACAGATGTCAGATTTACTGGCCTATAATTGCCAGGCTGAGATCATAATCCCTTTTCAAATATTGGAATGACATCAGCTTTTCTCCAATCCATAGGTACCATACCGGATGAAAGTGAATATGAGAAGATCAGAAATAGGGGCCGGTCTAAAAACTGAACTAAGCTCTCTTAGAACCCAGTGGTGTATGCCATCTAGCCCTGGCACCTTGTTTACAAAAATTTTGATTAAGCTTTATGAATCATATCCTGAGTCAGCCACTGACTAGATTGAGCTGAGCCATCAGTGCAGCTATGAAGTGAGCCTGGAAACGCTGGCCCCTCTATTGTATACACTGAAGAAAAGAACTGATTTAGCACATTTGCCTTTTCTGTATCTATAACAAGCATACTGGCACCATTATTTAAAGGAGCAACACTCTCAACCTGCATCTTTCTGCTATTAGTATACCGAATACCAATGTCGAATCATATTTACAGCCCTGAGATCACTGAAGAGCCCCTCACTAGTAGTGCTCCAAGCTCTTCAGTTTGATTCTACATAATGCGATATAAGCTTGTTGTTTATATGCTACCCAAAGGTTGAAGGAGCCTCCACAATCAATTATCGTTAAGCACACAGGTCTACCTGATCTTCCTTTATATACTTCTTAACTGTGCTCTCTAATTACTGTTATTGCTTAATCAAGTTGCTAATCTTAAACTTGATTTCTATAACACTCATTAAGTGTAACACTCACTCTTCTGTTAGATGGTGTAACTGCCCCTACCCCTTTACCCTTTTAAAGGGGACCTATCACCCAGGCATAAAAACTGTATAATAACATTAGTTTTCAAATTAAATATGAAACCCAAATTCTTTTTTATTAAAACATCCACATCTGTTGTAAAAGGAAGGTAAAAATACATGTCAGTCATATATTGCCTGCCTCCCCTCTATGCCTCAGGCATTAAATACAAAATGTAACTTGCAGTGTTTTATATACTTAATTAGCTTTAGGGTATTTAGGAGATTGATTGATTGGTAGCCTTTTCACATAAGCTGAATCTCAAATAATAATAATATTAATATTAATATCCCCTTTTCAAAGAAAAAAAACCTTAGCAAAAATACAAATGTTGGAATAGCTTTGAAATTGATCCACGTATATTTGATGGCCAGCTATGGTATCTAAGGATGTACAGCTTATCTGGTATTCTACTTATGGATGGATTGTGAGAATACTATGCAATATCTGCAGAATTGTGGCTCTTCATAAAAACAGGGCTGGATTTGAAGAAACGGCAGCCCAAGGCCTTATGTCCCACACTCAACACTTCATGAGCGTGCATGCGCACCCTCACCCCCATGCCTGCATGGTCCTAGCGCAGGCTTATAGGGTGCGAAACCTCCCCGCCCGCCCAAGAGTGCACTCTCAAGAAGTGGAGCACTGGGGAGGTTTGAGTCACAATTTTGGGCCTGCATAAAAACCTTTTTGTACCTAAGATTACATATTTTGTAAAATAAAAGTGGGAAGATGTATTTGACAGCTATTGTAAATAATGAGCAGTCAGCTTTGCATATCAGTGCATAGTTAATTAATGTAAGTAATTTTAATGTGATAGTAGTTAGAGCTATAGGGTAATTTTGGGAAATTAATGAAAATCTTATTTTTTAAAATACCGCATTTGTGTTTAAAGGACCCATTTACATTTTAATAGTTAAATTCCCAGAATTCAATTCTGTTCAACCCGTGTTGATTAAAAAGCCAGCTGGCTTTCAAATAAATATGCTTAGCAGTCAGGGAAAAATGGTGATGGTCATAAAACAGCTGCTTCTGTCTACCAACCAGCCAGAAAGAAGCTGAAAGAAGCAAACCTTGAATGAAAACACCTTGACTATTCCACAAGGACAAAAGGTTGTCATTATGCATACCAGGAATGTTCTTTTATAACTGGTAATTACATAGAAATTAGAGAGGCATAATGCAAAAAAATAATAATAATTTCTCTTCATTTACCTAAACGTAATTTCTGCCATGATTACATAATTACTGATATTTTTTTCTGTTGTAGTATTATTAAGGGAGGAAAAAAACTCATACACAAATACTAGAAGTTACTTATTATGAATAATCATTGAAAATTGGAGAGAGGTGTAATTTTCCTAAGACTGGAAAATGAACTTTTAAATGAAGAAGGACCTTGACATTTTTATAAGTAATAATGACTATGATAAATAGAAGAGCTTCCTTAAAATTCAACTTTTCAACCTCCAGAATGTGCTGTAGTATTCTCAGGTGGACTGTGGTAAATTTGTGCTTTTAGCTTTACAATATTTACTGAATTATACAAAAAATCTAGTAAAATTCATTCAGTAGCAACTTCCTGAAAACTGTATCTGAAATAGGAACTCACATTTTAAATAAACTTATAGCTAAGTTCACATACTCAATATATTGTTGCATTTAGGTAACCCTTAAACGATAACGAATGACCCAAATACAGTAATGCATAAATTGAAGTATGCTTTTGTACTTGTCATGATTTTACAGTGCAGCACCATTTGCTGCACTGATGAACCATGAAGTGCAAGCGAAACTAAATGGTGTATATATACATACTGTATATATATATATTGAAGATTATATATATTGTATATAGTATGACCCAGGCTTTTCAATATAAGGAACCTTTACATAATGAATCATGTCTCATAATTTATATCAATCAGGTAATGAGTTTGCACCTTATTGTCTTGATTGCCTTTGGGTCTCATTCAGAAATCATTGAAGCCATTTTTAAATTCATAGACCATGGACCACATCGGGGCCATAGATGTTGTTTATGACTGATGGGTTCTCAGTGTTGCCAGCTCATTGGTTTGAGGGACAAATGTTAACCCAATTCAATTCACCACTTGGGAGGCCAATATTTATGATCAGTAGATCTTTATGTGCCATTCTTACATTAAGCTCCGATTATAACCAATGACATCACTAAGAACCATTTATAAGGGTATAATTTACAGGAAATTAATGGCTGTATTATATATATAACTCCAGCATCATTGAAGCTACAAGGGAGAGTTGTACCTGATGAAATTTTAGCCAATGCATAAAAACTGGGGCTTGTGCACTCCTATTTTGATGTAAATCAAATGCAATTGAACTGAAATTTTTTAAGTTTAGTAGATTTTACTTACAGAATTCAGCAGTGATTGAGTGATGTGTGTGACCAATTTTATGCTACAACCTGGTTCAATAGTAGCAGTAGCTCCAAGGTTCCCCTGCATCAACAGGCACAACAGCACTCAGTTCAGAACATAAGGCAAGAGAAAGGCAGTGGTGTGGAGCACAAATATATGGAAGTGCAAGGAGCTCATGTCCTCATAAGTACCTTTCAAAACATGATTTTTCTTGCAACTGACCTTAGGGCCTTCAGTTGTGATGCAAGTAATATTTAGTTGCCATTTAGTTGCCATACTTTAGGTCAGTGATCCCCAACCATTGGCTCATGAGCGTTGCTCACCAAACCCTTGGATGTTGCTCTCAGTGGCCTCAAAGCAGGTGCTTATTTTTGAATTACTGGCTTGTAGGTAAGTTTTGGTAGCATAAAAACCATGTGTACTGCCAAACAGAGTCTTCTGTAGGCTGCCAGTCCACATGGTGCTACCAAATAGCCAATTAATGCCCTTATTTGGCATCCCTTGTGCTTGTGTTGCTCCCCAACTCTGCTTACATTTAAATGTGGAACAAAGGTAATAAAGGTTGGGGACCCCTGCTCTAGCTGCTGGTTTTCTGAACAGTAAAAATATGGTGTTAGATCTCCCTTTAGGCTATATATATTTAGTTTTATAGAAATAGAGCTGTACAAAAGAATTGTCTTGTACAGTATAATGAGCACATCTCATTAAGAGGCAAATCATTAGGAAATATCTTTGCGAAACAGCAAGAATTTGTCGAAATACATTGAAGTCTATGGGTGACAACATTTTTTTTTTGATGCTCTACAACATTTTTTTCACCTATTAGAGTCTATAGGCTTTGTGGCAAAACTTGGTGAAAAATTTTGGTCATCACTACTTAAATGTCTTTTCTTACTTAGTTACATATGGGCTCATCCAAGTTTGAGAAATGCTTTATGCAAAATGGGCATTCTTGGATTGGACATGATGAGATTGATCCTGCTGCAGAGCTGCCTGTAATCTCCAGTGTGACGGCCTCTGAAAGCACCCTGGGCCCTAATTTGAGGACAGGTCTTGTGCTTTACCTGCTACGTGGGAGCAGCTGCTAGGTTCCAAAGGGAGAGGTACTTTTGGGAAAGGTAGTGCTACTTGGGGTATAAGAGCTCTGGGGAAGGGGTATTCTATTTGAACTTTGTGGTTTTCAACCCCTTCCAGAGGATTGGGATTAAAATTGGAGAAACAGTCAGGTACCTAATAGAGAGTTAAGTAGGTCCCACGTGTCCTCAGTGCAGGAGTGCCTTGTGTATTAGATTGCAAAACAGTAGCAATTAAGGCCCTCTGAACTAAGATACAATATTGCCAATGCAGCAGCCCCAGAGTAACCTCCAGATAACCAGTTCAGCTGTGAACACATGGAAACAAAACAGAAGTTGCGGAGCATATCGGCAGCTGAATCATAAAATCTTCATTTATTGGAAATGATTAAAAGCATAAATATCATAGCAGTGACTTGTACCCCTACGCTTGGCGCATTTCGTGGCGTCTCGCCACTTTCTCAGAAGCATAAGGTATAACAACCCCCCACACCAGTTAATATAGCCCCACAAAAAGCCTCACAAACCACTCCCATAAAAACATTAACCCCGATCAGGATTTATACAGAGATACTTTAGTACAAAAACACATTGTACATTGCATAAACCCGTTTAAACTTACAAAAAGGTTTTCTACACAGTAGTGGAATGTTACAAATTGCTACTATATATGTTTAGTATACAATGTTTGCTATTAGTTACATAATACTTGCAAGATTTCTATATTACAGTGTACCAGATTTAGACTGTCAGGCATATTCTTTTAGGGGTTATTTTTACACAAATAGAGTGCAATATATAACATATATGTAAGATAACACTTACACATAGAGATCCCAAATACAAAATATATACTATAAAACTAGTTACTGCACTAGTTAATGCACTAGTTACAAAAACTCTCTGTTAAGCCCACCATGATTTTCAGTAGTTTTCAACTGATTGATCCAAAAAGCCACGAGACGACACAGCTTTTGATCTAAATCACCCTTCCTCATATCGTTTTGGGGTCTATCTATAATTTGAAAACTTACGCATGATGCACCCTGGTGTTTGTCTATCAAATGCTTAGCTATAGCTGATTTGGTATCCAAACGTTCCACAGCTGACATATGTTCTGACACCCGAGTGCTCGCTGTCCTGATGGTCTTCCCTACATATTGGGATCCACAAATGCAGGTTGCCATATATATGACCCCTTTTGATGCACAATTAAAATATTGCTTTATTTTGAAGCTAGCCCCGGTTACGGTGCTGTGAAACGTTTTGGATACTTGTATGAGCAAACATGTTTTGCACCTGCTATGTCCACATCTGTAGGAGCCTTTGTACGTCAGCCAAGCACTCTCCTCACTCTGCGTTTTAGTAGTATATGAACTGTTGGAGATGTGTGCTGCTAAGTTTCTTCCTCTCCCATATACTAAGGAAGGTGTACTTCCCAAAATCCTACCTAAAATTGGATCTTGAAGGAGGACGCCCCAGTGTTTTCTAAGACTACCTTGAATTTGATAGACATCACGGTTGTATGTTGTGCAAAAGCGAACACTGGATTGTCCCTCAGTCTTAACTATTTTAGGTCTAGTATATCTCTCAGATTTGTACTGCTGTTCTAACAGTTTAGTACGGTCGGCTCTAACTGCCCTCTCGTAGGCTGTTCTTATGTCTTCAACCTTGTATCCTCTTTCAACAAACCGATCCCACAACAACATAGCTTGTTTGTTAAAGGCATCCCAAGAGGAACATATACAGCGTAGCCGTAAAAATTGTCCTACTGGGATACCCCTCAAGCACGAAAATGGATGGAAACTCTGTGCATGTAGCAATGTGTTGCGGGTAATGGGTTTTCGGAAGAGGGTGGTGGTAATCCTATCCGTTTGTGTCTGGAAAATTATGTCCAGAAACGGGATATCTGAGACATGCGTCTCATAGGTAAACTGTAGACACTTGACCGTATGATTGCAGTAATCGATGAAGGATGACAGAGAAGCTTCATCCCCTTCCCATACTCCTTGCAGTATTTGGGGCACCCCATAGTGGCTAGTATTGGTTCTCTAACTGAAAATTTTTCAAGATATGTGGACAAGCTACCCCTGGTTTTTGCACTCCCCACCTATCTGAGGGATACTACTATGTGCATAAATAAAATGTCTGACCTGATGTGGAAAGGAACATATAGGTGGTTTTCTGTGGACGTGATGTCATTATACTCTTCTATAGACCATGACATGGGCCTCAATTCAATACAATTTTGGCTGGCAACCACAAACTTGTTTCCCCAGAATGAGTTTATTATGGAGGGGATAGATTTTCTGCTACATTCAAACTATTTCTTGTTTAACGGGCAGTTCTACCTGCAACCACGGGGAGCCGCAATGGGGGCATCTTTCACACCAACCTATGCCAATTTGGATATGGGTTGGTGGGAGAGAACCTTCATTTTTGGGGATCAGAACCCCTATAAACATCAGATTATATGCTTCTACAGGTATATCGATGACTGTATAGGAGTATGGGAAGGGGATGAAGCTTCTCTGCCATCCTTCATCGATTACTGCAATCATACGGTCAAGTGTCTACAGTTTACCTATGAGACGCATGTCTCTGATATCCCGTTTCTGGACATAATTTTCCAGACACAAGGGGATAGGATTACCACCACCCTCTTCCGAAAACCCATTACCCGCAACACATTGCTACATGCACAGAGTTTCCATCCAGTTTCGTGCTTGAGGGGTATCCCAGTAGGACAATTTTTAAGGCTACGCCGTATATGTTCCTCTTGGGATGCCTTTAACAAACAAGCTATGTTGTTGTGGGATCGGTTTGTTGAAAGGGGATACAAGGTTGAAGACATAAGAACAGCCTACGAGAGGGCAGTTAGAGCCGACCGTACTAAACTGTTAGAACAGAAGTACAAATCTGAGAGATATACTAGACCTAAAATAGTTAAGACCGAGGGACAATTCAGTGTTCGCTTTTGCACAACATACAACCGTGATGTCTATCAAATTCAAGGTAGTATTAGAAAACATTAGGGCGTCCTCCTTCAAGATCCAATTTTAGGTAGCATTTTGGGAAGTACACCTTCCTTTGTATATAGGAGAGGAAAAAACTTATTATTATTACACATATCTCCAAAAGTTTATATACTACTAAAACGCAGAGTGAGGAGAGTGCTTGGCTGAAGTACAAAGGCTCCTACAGATGTGGACGTAGCAGGTGCAAAACATATTTGCTCATGCAAGTATCCAAAACGTTTCACAGCACCGTAACCGGGGCTAGCTTCAAAATAAAGCAATATTTTAATTGTGCATCAAAAGGGGTCATATATATGGCAACCTGCATTTGTGGATCCCAATATGTAGGGAAGACCATCAGGACAGCCAGCACTCGGGTGTCAGAACATGTCAGCTGTGGAATGTTTGGATACCAAATCAGCTATAGCTAAGCATTTGATAGACAAACACCAGGGTGCATCATGTGTAAGTTTTCAAATTATAGATAGACCCCAAAACGATATGAGGAAGGGTGATTTAGATCAAAAGCTGTGTCGTCTTGAGGCTTTTTGGATCTATCAGTGGGAACTCACTTGTTTTTGTAACTAGTGCATTTTTCTAGTGTGCATATATGTTTTATAGTATATATTTTGTATTTGGGATCTCACTGTGTAAGTGTTATCTTACATATATGTTATATATTGCACTCTATTAGTGTAAAAATAACCCCTAAAAGAATATGCCTGACAGTCTAAATCTGCAACATTGTAATATAGAAATCTTGCAAGTATTATGTAACTAATAACAAACATTGTATACTAAACTTATATATAGTAGCAATTTGTAATATTCCACTACTGTGTAGAAAACCTTTTTGTAAGTTTAAACGGGTTTATGCAATGCACAATGTGTTTTGGTACTAATTTATCTCTGTATAAATCCTGATTGGAGTTAATGTTTTTATGGGCGTGGTTTGTGAGGCTTTTTGTGGGGCTATATTAACTGGTGTGGGGGGTTGTCATACCTTATGCTTCTGAGGAAGTGGCGAGACACCACGAAATGCGCCAAGCGTAGGGGTACAAGTCACTGCTATGATATTTATGCTTTTAATCATTTCCAATAAATGAAGATTTTATGATTCAGCTGCCGATATGCTCCGCAACTTGTTTCTTTCCATGTGATATTGGCCTGGACCGGGGGCATGCTGCGTGCAAGCACACAGGTTTGCTGAACTACACGTGCAGGTGAGAGAGGGGGAGTGCTTCCTTTTGACTTTCTACAGCTGTGAACACATGTAGTGTATTAAAATATAACGTTTATTAAAAATTAATTAAAACATGCGCTGCCCTCCAACAAACAATTCACTACAGACAGCACTTGTGAGTAGTGCTGGACCATGTCCATAAAAATACACTTAATTCTCCTCCAAGTGATTTTCAGTCCACCTGGAGGGGATGTTTGAAATACTTCAATTGAACTATCAAATAAAAATCGAACGATTCGAAGGATTTTAATCGATCGATCAAATGATTTTTATTTGATCATAAAAAACTTAGAAAAGTGCTGGGGAAGGTCCCCATAGGCTAACATTGAACCTCGATAGGTTTAAACTGCCGAAGTATGTAGTCAAATTATTTTTTAAAGAGATGACTAAAAATAGTCGAACAATTTTTAGTTTGAATCATTTGAATCGAAGACGAAGGTCTTAGTAGCCTATTCGATTGTCGAAGTGCCCAAAAAAATACTTCAAAATTCTACATTTTTTTCATTCGAATCCTTCACTCGAGCTTAGTAAATGTGCCCCTACATGTGTTCACAGCTGAACTGGTTATCTGGAGGTTACTCTGGGGCTGCTGCATTGGTAACATTATAGCTTACTTCAGAGAGCCTTAATTGCTACTTTTTTGTGACGTTATCATTAACCTGCAGCTGATGACACAGTAACAGATTTTCTATGCTCATATTGTGTCTATTGTGTATTAGAGCTCTTTCACTACTGTTTTATATAAAGTTTATATTTGTTCATTTGCAAACTGTGTGGTTTTTTTTCCTAGTGGAACCCCCCTGAGGTGTGCTCCTCAGTGTTCCATAGGCGGAGGCACTGTAAATCCCAGTTCCCCGGTACTTTTCATACGCAAAAGGGACTCATGGCCCCTGGATTGTCAAGGGTTAATTGCTTTGGGGGTTATTTACCATTTTTTTCTGATTGAGGTTTTTGGACAAAAACTAAAAATTTTTGATGAAAAATAAAACTTGAATTTTTATACCCCAAAGCTGCAAAAAGTCCAAATCTGAAAATCCACCATCTGAAACCTGTCAAGGTCATGTAGAAGTAAATTGCAGATGTACCTTATACAAGTTGAAGATATGGGGATCTCTGTGCTGGGTTTCTTCCAATAATCTGAAAAATTTGGGGTTTTCAGGCAATAACCTGAAAAAATTGAGTGATTCGGTTGTTATTTATTATTTTTAGTGATGGGCGAATTTGCGCCGTTTCGCTTCCCCGAAAAATTAGCGAATTTCGCGCGAAATTCGCTAAACTGCGCCGGCATCTCGTTTTTGACGCCGGCGTCCATTTTTTTCGAAAAAAAAATTTTTGACGCCGGCGAATTTTTGACGCGAATTTTCGCGGGAGTTTCGCAAATGTATTCGCTAATTCGCCGCAAATTCGCGCCTGGCGAATAAATTCGCCCATCACTAATTATTTTATTGATAAATAAGATAAAATCATGGATGGGAGTTTGGTTGAGCTTTGTTTAATAAAAATATGAGATAAATTCGAATTTTAGTAAATAACCCCCATTAAGTCTACTAGAAAATCATTTATATAGGGGCTGATTCACTAAGGGTCGAATATCGAGGGTTAATTAACCCTCGATATTCGACTGGGAATTGAAATCCTTCGACTTCGAATATCGAAGTTGAAGGATTTAGCGCAAATAGTGCGATCGTACGATCAAAGGATTATTCCTTCGATCGAACGATTAAATCCTTCGAATTGAACGATTAAATCCTTCGAATTGAACGATTCGAAGGATTTAAATCCAACGATCGAAGCTATATCCTTCGATCAAAAAAACTTAGGAAAGCCTATGGGCTTACCCATAGGCTAACATTGACTTCGGTAGCTTTTAGCTGCCGAACTAGGGGGTCAAAGTTTTTTTTAAAGAGACAGTGCTTCGACTATGGAATGGTCGAATAGTCGAACGATTTTTAGTTTGAATCCTTCGATTCGAAGTCGTAGTCGTAGTCGAAGGTCGAATTAGCCCATTCGATGGTCGAAGTAGCCCAAAAAAACTTCGAAATTCGAAGTTTTTTACCTTCGAATCCTTCACTCGAAGTTAGTGAATCGGCCCCTAAATAAAAACAATAGGCTAGTTTTGCTTCCAATAAGGATTAATTGTATCTTAGTTTGGATCAAGTACAAGCTACTGTCATTATTATAGAGAAAAAGGAAATAATTTGTTAAAATTTGGATTATTTGGATAAAATGTCTATGGGATATTGCCTTTCCATAATTCAGAGCTTTCTGGATGACGGGTTTCTTGATAATGGATCCCATTCCTGTACATAGGCTCATAAGGCAGATGGTTTGGAGGGAGCTGAGAATGTGGGCATTTTCCCACACACCAGACTACCTGCTTTATAAGCGCAGCATTTCTTTAATTGTTGCTTATATGTGGCACAATTGGTATGAATTGGAGTGCCCTTAGATGAGATCACTAGGGTAAAGCAGCCATTGCTGCCCCCCAGTGATGAGCGAATCATACCTTTTGGAGTCTATGCGGGGCAAAAATTTCGCTCATTATTGCCGGCCCCCACGTAACAATGAATAATAAAAATGGAAAAGCTAATTTACAATGAGACCTATGCATTATATATATATATATATATATATATATATATATATATATATATATATATATATATATTTATATATATACACACACAAATGCACAATATGTTTTATGGAACAGTTTTAGAACATAATAACCCTACTTAGATAGGTTAGAGGTTAGATTCTGCAATTTTTTTACTATGATGCAGAACAAATGCAATACCAGAACTTACATTTTATAAAAGTCTGAATCAAGCTACTTGAAGTGAAAAGCAACAATCGCTATTATGCTCTGTCTATCGTACAATAATTGAATCTGCTTTTCTGTTCTTGCTATGGGCAACCAACGTGACCTTCATATGACTATTACTTGTATTCTCATAGAGAGACTGACGACTTACAAAATTACTGCTGCAACCTATAAGGAACCCTTCCACCAGCCCATTGCTGGTAGGTGGAATAAATAAAGTATTAGAATGAATGCCCATTGTTTCCCATAATATAAAAATTATAAAACCTAGGAAATAAAGGATTTATTTGAAATTATAGGGACCACAAAAATAAACTTCTCAATGTACATATCATTCCACCCCAAACAAAATGGGAACCATAAAAAACGAAATCAAAAAATCGTACACCAACCAAACAATATAATAAATAAATAAAACAAAATATAAGGTCATTTTCCTTTTGCTCTGCAGTATAGCTGCAGAGGCTAGGTTCTTCGTAATGCTGTATAGACAGCGCTGAAGCAGAAAAAACACAAACATCTAAATAAAAAAGGGTTAATTTGCAAACGCTAGGGGAAAATGTGTTTTACACAAAAACACACAACAGTGTTCATTTAATGATCATTTAATGAGTCAGTGGTAGCACTTGGACAAGATATGTAACAAGAGGCAGAACAAAAACAGCAGTGCTGCAAACAACTACACTAAATTACAGGGAGCAGCTTTTTGGGTGCAAATAGGAGGAATGAAAAGAAGGAAAGTTTTATTCACTGGGAGTTGCCAAATTTTAGACAATAGGCAAATGATTATAATTCATTTTAACCTTTCCTTGTCCTTTAATAAACAGCAATGATATATATGAAACCAATATGGGAAAGATTAGCCACTATGACTGAATAAAATGTAGCCCCTACACAGAAATCATTAGAGTACATGCATGCAATCACAGTACAGATATGAAATTCATTATCTTTAAACTCAATAATCAGAAATTACGGGAACCCCAACTTCCATAAACTCCGTTATAACCAAATAATTCCATTTTTTTATTTCCTTTTTCTTTGTAATAATAAAACATTACTGTGTACTTAATCCAAACTAATAATCAATCCTTTTTGATGGCAAAACAATCCTATTGGGTTTATTTAATGTTTAAATAGTTGTATTGTAGAGTTAAGGTATAAAGAGCCAAATTACAAAAGATCCCAGGTCCTGAGCATTCTGGAATAATGGGTCACAAACATTAACCTACCTAAGGGTGCTAACTAAACAGGGGTTCATTAACAATAAAGTATAAAAATCGAAAAGCTAATTTACAATGAGATCTATGCATTATATATATGTAATTGGTATATAAAACTTTGAGAAAGGCTGGTTCATTTCTGCCCTTAATAAAAGTTTTTCATTGTATTAAAAGACCTGTGCAGCTTCTTCTGACTTCTATCTATCTATCTATCTATCTATCTATCTATCTATCTATCTATCTATCTATCTATAGATAGAGAGAGAGAGTTGACCTATTTACCCAACATGGCCCTCTCATCCGTTAGTAAATAATTATGTTACTAGTTACCAGCTTGCTTTCTTACTGGCAGGGGAGAGAGTGACAATGTGTAACATTAACAAGCAGATGATATAACAAGGAGTAAAGGAGATGATTTGCACATCTTAAGTATTTTCTTTGAACTCCAAAACCCTTAATCCATATTAATTTAAATGGGTTAGTGGTTACATTTGCAACCCTTGTTGGTTTGGGTTGAGAACACCAGTGATTTTTTTTGTTCTGTTGATTCAAGTCTTATACAGCTCTGTCCTAACATATATTGAATAGTGTCTCCACTCCAGTCTCCTGCAGCACCCTTACTTGTTTCTGATGATATTATACACCAGACTATCTGCTCATAACTATAAATGTCTGTCTCATCATACTTCATGCTCATGCTGTCTGTGGAACACATTCATCCCGAACATCCAGAAAGTGACCTCTCCATGTACCTTGTAATCTATTGTGAATAATTATCTGCTCAATGATCACTCAACCTCAACTCATTATTTATGCTTCTGTGCCCACTCTAGCTACTGTCTCCAGCACATGGAGACCAAACTGCAGGTTCTACAGGACACACGCCTTTGCTTCCATGAATTTCTGTTTCCCCAAATATCTCTCATTATTATTTAATCCCTGTCTTTTCTTTCATTGTTGTACAAAACAATAATCATACATACATTATTAATACATCAAAGGGAATATCTAATTTACAAATGAATGTTTCTAACCCTTTGTTTTGATTTCTATTGCACTTCACAAAGAATTAATTTTCATTTGTCTGTTTCTGTGTTGCAGCTGGTGCAGGTAGTCCTTAATACCTGTACCTGCTGCTTGCCACAAGACACTTGATAAAACAGCATCTATGATTTGTAAGGGGTAGTAAGCCTAGAGATGTTAACAAACTGCCAGGATTTACATAAATATTTTTAGTTCTCCATTAACCTGGGTTTATTATATTTTTTAACTTTGGTACTGATACTCAAATAAGATGGACCTTTGTTTTTCTTTTCATGACTGTATTAACCCACAGCAGCCATGTTTTGTTGCCATTCTCCTGCTCTGCACCTTACCAAATACTGTGTGCTAGTACAACCCACCATGACCCCAGACCCCCAGGTTGTATAATTTAGACTTGTCAAATGAATTCATAATGGGAGGACAGGAATTTCATCTATATGATATTTTAGGCTCGGATCATACCACTGAAAGTTATGGATAGTATAAATGAATCCCAGCAAATATGACATAAAATAAAATATATATGCAAATTTAACCAATTATTGATATATGTAAAGTAAATATAACAAAAAATATCCAATAATCCCAATGGGTCTTACAGTTGTTCTCATTACATGGTGTTTGATGCTTACAGTCATATTTCTGCTTTGTTCGTATAGTTATTTGCTCAAAAATACATACAAAAATTCAGCCACTGCAGATACATTCTAGGGGTGTGTGGCCAAAAATGTGGTTGGAATTCTTAAGTGTACAACCTTCTGGGAGACAGTTGTTTACATAGATATATTCAAGGCATTTTAAGATTTATGGGCATTTATTAATGCTAGGGCTAGGTGGAAAGTGTACCTATTTGATGCCCTTTGCACCTTGCCCTGTGGGTTGTGTCCAGAAGCAGAATACTTTGGGGCAAATTCACTAAGCTCCGAAGTGCCGAACGCTAGCGTTACTTCGCTAGCGTTTGGCATTTTCGTTACTGCGCAAATTCACTAACGAACGCTGGCGTAGTTTCGCTAGTGTTACTTCGCACCCTTATGCCTGGCGAATTTTCACTAGCGACGTAACTACGCAAATTCACTAACGCGCGCAGTGTACTGAACGCTACCTTTTACGCTAGACTTCCTTAGCCACCTCAGACCAGGCGAAGCGCAATAGAGTAGATAGGGATTGCTTCAAAAAAAGTCTAAATTTTTTCTAATCCCAAAAAACACTGGTGTGTTTTCTACATTATGGGTGATAGGCTGAAAAAGATCGAAAAAAATTTTGGGGCTCCCCTCCTTCCCCCCTACATTTCCTGACTCATGGCAACTTACCTAGACAGTGGGCACATATGTAGGGCAAAATAAATGTTTTATTTGATGTTTTGAAGCTTTTCTAGCCATTTGTAGTGCTGATACGTATTCCTCCATTGAAATTTGAATTTGGCACCGTATGCAAATTAGCCTTCGCTAGCGTAACTTTGCTATCCTTAGCGAATCAACGCTAGCGCAACTTCGCAACCTTACACTACCCCTGAGCGCAACTTCGGATTTTAGTGAATTTGTAAAGCGCTGGCGAAACTACGCCTGGCGAAGTGTGGCAAAGTGCGGCGAATAAATGAACCCTTCAAGCAAAAAGCCAAGCACTTGTTAAATACCAACTGTGTTCTAAAAGTAGGATCTTACCTAGTATTCACCTATATTACCGGATCTTTAGGCTAAGCAAGTACATAAATCTTAATTCACGTTTTCACAGGTAACTGGACTGAGTTGCGAGGATCCTTGTGGTTGTTTGCAGTCAGCCATCAGTCTGGAGCTTTCACTGCACAGGCAAACGATAGACGGATCCAATGACCTCAGAAATGCAGGTTAAATTATTTGCACTTGCAGGTCACTTTCAATAATAAGAGATGGTAGTAAACCTGCCTTTGTCTGCTAGTCAGGTGGAATCAAAGCTTTGTCTCTGCAGTTTTCATCTAATGATCAGTGGCAAGAGCTGTCAGTAGAGCATCTGACAGTTGTCTCTTTCTCTACCTGCTAGTTGTTTCTGTTATTTTTAATATGCTTTCATTCATTTAGAAATAAACCAAAAACAATTGATAATAACTTAATACAGAATACACAAATCCATACATATACAAAGCATACAAATTAAATATCACTACCAAACATTCATTTCAAGTATTCATTGCTATTTCTTTTAAAAGGGAGGGGTTAAGCAGGATAAATTGAGAATAAATTCAATTCATTAATATTATAAAGCAAATTTTATTTTATGTGAAGTTTAGCTATGCATTTCAGAAATTGCTGTGGCATTTTCAGCACTAGTGGGGTAACATGATGAAGTCTAGCTGCCCTGCAGGTTCCCCAATAACTGAAGGCAGACAGATGTGCAGTACCAGTGACACTTGCTGGGGAGCACAGCAGGCAGCAGTTTCTTAGTGCTAATTAATTATTAATATAAACAAACACCAGAGGGACAGGGAAAGTAAAGGACTTTAAGACCCTGTACACTCCAAGCTAACCAGTTCAGATGAAATTGTTAGATAGAGTTCGTGAAAAATAACTTAAAACGTAACTTTTAATCAAAATAAGTAAAAGCACACCCGCACCCATACAGAAAATGCCGAGACTGACTCCAATAAGTCTCTATGGAAATCCAGGACCGTGTCCCTAAAAATACATACATTTAAAAACCAGGCGTAGGATAGATCGATGGGCAAACAGTGTAGTCAGCTTTCTCTTTGCAGCCTGACTACTAAAGTATTAAAGTGTCTGCCATGTTGCTATAGCCATTCCCAAACAACCTCCCTTCCAGTCATTCCCCAACGAAAATTCTACCTAGCTACGTGGGGAACAAGTGGGAGCTAGTCGCCCACCGTCCACCTATGCCACCTGCCCAACGCGTTTCACCGCATTACACGGCTTCCTCAGGGGCATAAGTGGTGAGTGCTCGTCTGAAATGGGTTTAAATAGAAGTTCCTAATCCCTCATGAGCGTTTGTGCGCTCGCGTGACCTTCGTCCTGTCACTTCCGGTTTCGTATCCTCACTTCCGGTTGCGCTACCGCGAGTATGCCCACATTAGCCTCAAATGGCCAGTGCGCATGCGTCGCCCTCACTCTTGCGCTGCCATAGCTCCTAATGTGCAACATAATCTTCCTGGAAGTGCCCATACATAATAGCTCTGTGTAATAAGAGCTTCTTAATGTCAGGCTAAACTCAGTCCCAGAGAGGATCATGCTTAAGCACTGACAATTTTAACATATAAGGGATACCCAGATCAGAATGATTAACCATCAAATGGATTTTTATAAAGAAAAATCATGCAACAGTCTATTAAATCATGTATAAAGAGTTAGAGGAAAAATGTAATTTTATAATCGCAATTTTAAAGAAAGGGGGAGAAGCCTTCATTCAAGCCATTGGGGACCCTCGTGTTTAGCCAGTATATCCATTGCGCTTCTCGCTGCAACAATTTTCTGTCAATATCCCCAACTCGCATAGTGGGTTCAATGTGGTCAACTGCTGTAAATTTTAGCATTTCGAGGCTCCCATTGTAGATTTCGTTGATGTGTCTAGCCACTGACGTATTTCTCCTGTGTTTGACATCACCCACATGTTCGAGAATTCTTCTCCTAAACTCGCGTTTTGTCTTACCTACATAGCGTTTGCCACATTCGCAGGTCATCACATATATTACCCCTGATGTTTTACAATTCATAAAATGCTCCAGAGTATATACCGGTTTGTCTTCTCTCCCGAGATATGTCAGAGCTTTTTCAATATAAGGACAGGCCAAGCACCTGCCACACTTATAACACCCTTTGGTTTTATTCTCTAACCAAGTTGGTTTTGCATTTCTACTCAGATGGCTATGTACTAGTTGGTCGCGCAGATTTTTGCTGCGTCTGAATGTAATTGTGGGTTTTGTTCCTATTACGCTGGACAGATCCTTATCCTGTTCGAGAATCTGCCAATGGTTGGATAGTATATGTCGAATCTCCTTGTGCTCAAAACAATAATTTCCTATAAATCTTATTATTTTATTGTTAGGCTCATTCGTTTCTTTAGATTTTTTGGGGATCAGTAACTGATTCCTATCTGCCTCCAATGCTCTCTTATATGCTCTCTTGAGGGAGTTGTGGCTGTATCCTCTCTGTTTGAATCTTTTATACAGCTTATCGGCCTCTCTTTTAAACTCCGTCTGCATGCTACAAATCCTTTTCACCCTTAAATATTGACCAGTTGGTATACCTTGTATCAAACTAGATGGATGCTGGCTTTTAGCGTGTAACAAGTTGTTAGTTGCTGTATCCATTCTAAACACTGTGGTTTGTACTTCATTGTTGATATCCCTATAAATTTGAATATCTAAGAAATTGATGGTATCCCTATTAATTTCAGCCGTGACCTTCAGATTAATGTTGTTACAATTAAGTTTTTCAACAAATCTAGCAAAATTATCTTGGGTGCCTGACCATATCAGTACTACATCGTCAATGTAGCGTAACCACAAGGCGATGTTTTCTGTAAATTCTGCCAAAACATCATTAAACACAAAGTTGCGTTCCCACCAACCCAAATATATATTTGCGTACGTGGGGGCACAGGTACTGCCCATTGCTGTACCCCGTACCTGGTGATAGTAGCGGCCATTAAAAGTGAAAAAGTTATGTTTCAAAATAAACTCCAAGAGCTCTAATACAAAGGCATTGTGTCCTTTGAACTGTTGACCCCAGAGTATCCTGAACTGCCTTAAGACCTATTTCATGTAGAATGCTCGTGTACAGTGATTCTACATCCAAGCTGGCTAGGAACTGGTCGTCCCTCAAAGAGATCCCTTCAAGTCTAAGAGTGTCCATGGTGTCTAATATGAAGGATGGAAGGCAGTAAACAAAAGGTTTTAATATTTTGTCAATATAGTTACTTGCTGGTTCTGTAAGGCTCCCTATCCCCGATACAATTGGACGTCCCGGTGGTGATGTAACGTTTTTGTGTATCTTGGGAATTGTATAAAATGTTGGTATGGTGGGTAATTTGACCGTCATGTAATTTAGTTCTTCCTTGTTGATAAGGTTAGAATCTTTTGCTTTTTTTAAAATTGATTCTAGTTCTGTCTGAAAGGTCTTTGTGGGATCAGTGCTTAACAGTGTATAGCAATGTTTACCTTTTAACAAACGTAAAACATTCCTGTATATATTTCACTCTGTCCTGGATTACGATGTTACCGCCCTTATCACTGGGCTTAATTATTAAATTCTCATTTCTCTCTAGCTCCTTAATTCCTTGTCTCATTTTAAAGGGCAGATTGTTTAGACCATGATTTGTTGGGGAATGGCCATAGCAACATGGCAGACACTTATACTTTAGTAGTCAGGCTGCAAAGAGAACGCTGACTACACTGTTTGCCCATCGATCTATCCTACGCCCGGTTTTTAAATGTATGTATTTTTAGGGACACGGTCCTGGATTTCCATAGAGACTTATTGGAGTCAGTCTCGGCATTGTCTGTATGGGTGCGGGTGTGCTTTTACTTATTTTGATTAAAAGTTACGTTTTAAGTTATTTTAAGTTCATCTGAACTGGTTAGCTTGGAGTGTACAGGGTCTTAAAGTCCTTTACTTTCCCTGTCCCTCTGGTGTTTGTTTATAGTATATTGGTTCTTTAATGAACACTAACCTGCAGAGAACTCGGTCTATAACATGATTACACTCACTTTGTGATGTGATTAATTAATTATTAACCCTGAAACTGAACAGCATATAACCAGGTACAATTGTGGCCTCCAAGAAAAGGATGTCTCATGGGTGTGCACATCCCAATCAGTGTACCATTCATCTGGCACAAAAATGGGTGCAGTGTTAGAGGAGGAGCTCTCTTGCACAGAGGAGCAATGCACTCTGCACCTTCCACTTGATGTAATATGAAATAAATAGTGCACGATTACAAACAACATTGACTCTAAACATGGGCAGATTAAATCTGTGATATTGGTCCTTTAAACCAATTTGGCATCATATCTGTCCCATGTATGAGGGCTTCTGATGGGTCTTCCCAATTGATATCTAGCCACGATATCGATTGGGAGGGTTTAATTTTTCAGGCGATCGATCCGTTGGAGCCCATTGCTCCTTGTTGTAATCCGATCATTTGGCCCTTTGTAAATATCCATAATTTTGTACTTACTTTGCCAATGTTTTGAAAGGGGGTGGTTCACCTCTAAGTTAACTCTTAGTATGTTATAGAATGACCAGTTCTAAGCAACTTTTCATTTTTTCTTTTTTATAGTTTTTAATATATTTGCCTTTTCAGACTCTTTTCAGCTTTCAAATGGGGATCACTGACCCCATATTAAAAAAAATGCTCTGTAAGGTTACACATTTATGGTTATTTGATTTCTCATCCTTCTAGTCAGGTCCTCTCCTATTCGTATTCCAGTCTCTTACTCAAAACAATGCATGGTTGCTAGGGTAATTTGGACCTAGCAACTACATTTCTAAAATTGCAAACTGGAGAGTTGCTGAACAAAAAAGCTAAATAACTCAAAAACCACAGACACTAATAAAAAATTAAAGCCAATTGGCAAATTGTCTCAGAATATCACTCTGTCTACAGCATAAGAAAAGTTATTTAAAGGTGAACAACCCCTTTGGAGTGTGAGCACAAAATGCATGAAGGTTCTCTGAAACCTGAAAGGTTCCTGTTTTCTCAGTATGTGATGTCATAATATAGTTCTTGTGTCCTGTGTGCCTGTTGTTGTAAGACCAAAAATAGTTAATTCAAAAGTAACAGGTATATAATTAAGTAAGTCGGCAGAAATCTCTCACTCTCACTTCCCTCAAGAACTGTTTGGGCATCCTCACATCACGTGAAATATATCTGTGTTCCTCAACTTGCATTTTGGGGAACAAAATGTACAGAAGGTCCCCATTGGCCCACTCCTTTACCCCTGCCTGCATCCTTCCTCCCGGCTCACAGGTAGGAGAGCTGCCAGGTAGGAGGGAGTTCTTTAGAGCTATAGTGAAAGCAGACCCTATGATCTGGCCTTTATGAAGCACCAACCTATTCTGCAGCATTTTACAATACATGTGTGTGTATATATTAAACATACAAATTGCATAAATACAAATGTAGCGCTATAGTAAACTGACTTGTGCTAGGGTAGTTTTAGCTACTTTCCTTTGTGGGCTGAGACCACAGATGAGCTCTCTTTCTCAGGGGCAAGCCCTCGCAACGTGGTGGAGGCAGGGTGTAGTGTAACTGTAACGGGTGCGATAGCACAATGATGGGCGCCAGTAGTTCTTTAACGGTTGAACATGGAACTGTGTTTATTGAACAATAGCACATAGATCATTTAATACATTGATCCACAACGGAGCATAGAACATACACAGCAGCATAAAGGAAGCATATACTCACAGCACGTATAGGCTGAATCCCCACAGGTTAGGGAATATACAGCAGAGAGTAAGTTGACAGCATGTGATGGGCATCGCCCAGTTTTCAGGATATCTTCCAGTGGCAGACTAGGGGAACTCCTATCATCCCTATCTCAACACTTGGTTCCTTACTCCGGGTCAGTAATACCCTGGGAACTTAATCCCTCTAATCTCCTCGGCGGAGCCTTGAGCTGCTCAACTAAATAACCTCTCTATCACTCCTAGAGTGATCTATAAAACAAGTATAGCTGTCTAATTACTAGGGCCAAAGCAGCTAGGGTTGACACTACCCATTCCCTTCCAGCCTGCTTGGTTGGGCTAAAGCAATGGACCCAGAACACATGGTTCCTAAACCTTTTATACTCTGGCACAGTGCCATCTGGTGTACACTGTGTGAATTACAGGGGTTACATAATCACAAGGTCCCCATAAGGACCCACTGAGGTGTCCATATTACTAGGGATGTGCCTGTCTGTAATGTGTAAGGGTGTCTAGATTTTCACATCCCTACATAAACAACTTATACAAAAGCTAGAGAAGGCTCTGCCCAAATCATGTTACAATAAACAAACAACATATTCTAAATATCTGTGGTATTCCACTTCTTAACCTAGCCCAAAAAGAAAAAGCCCAACTTACAACAATTATGTACATGTATCAAGTAACTAAGGGGCCCATTTATTAAACCTTGATTATTTCTGGTTGAGGTTTTTGGGGGGAAAACTCAATTTTTTTGTGGGAAAAAATACCTTGAATTTTAATTGATTTATCATACCTCAAAGCTGCTAAAAATCCAAATCCGAAAATACGCCATCTTAAACCTGTCAAGGTCACGTAGAAGTTGTTGTTGTTACCTGACATAGTGATCTCAGCAGGATAATCCTAAAAAATCAAGTTTTTGAATCGTCAATCAGTACCATTGACCCTCAATTTTGTCGTGACGTTTTGTTGCTCTGATTTTTTTCAATGGAAATTATTGATAAATGAGTTAAAATTGAGGAAGGGAGTTTGGATGGATTTGTGTTTATAAAATAATTCGAGTTTTAGTAAATGTGCCCTTAAAAGTACAGTATGTATTGCGTTACAATGAGAGTTTGGCAGATATGCAGAAAAGTAATGACAGTCTTTCAGCACACCTTTAAAATAATTATTGACCTACTTGATGCTGTAGCTTGCTACAAATATATTTCATTTTTCATTTAATTTATTTAATTTTTATTTATTTTTTATTTGTTTCCTTTAGGGCCTGCCTAAAGCCTAAGCCTAAGAAATATTAAAGAAGCCTTACAACTAACTGGTGGTTTCCAGTTCAGTACTTACCTAGATCATGATTCATACATTTTTGAGATGGTGCAGATTTTTAGGATAGTCATGGAAATACACAGGAGACATAATCTGGGGTATATAGGGTATATAAAATCATATAAAAACACTCTATTTAAACAATCTAGCATTCTCCTCTGTTGGTATGGGACACATTAGACCAAAATATGCAGGGTTAGTTCTGCATAGGATTACTGACTAATAATTGCATTCCCTCACTAAACGTCTGATCAGGTATAGAAATACACAGGTCCTTAGTTACCTGGGGTAAGTTTAAAATAACTCTGACTGAGCCATTATCTTTTATTATTTGGATAGTACAGTCATGGAAATACAGACTAATTTCCTCAAACAAATATCTTCTTTTTATATACAGGCAGGGCCACCATCATAAATTGCGGAGCCCCATACAACAACATTTTCTGGGCCCTGTGGGCTCCACCAACCCCAGGTCAGCCCCAGGCTCCACCCAGGCCCCTCCTACCCCACAGTAAAAAGCTCACCCAAACATGAGTGCTACAACAGTTAAAACACTTTTGGCAAAAGGATTATAAAGCCTGCCACCATATTAAGGTAGACTCTTTAAACAGGTACCTACTCTAATTTAAACTGCATTTTGTTTAAGAATTTGCCTGCATTTCTAATGTACAAATAAGAGTAATTTGGGTTAATCAATTGGTTAACTTAAAAAAACTGGTGGCCAAGGCCCCACACAAGTTTAAAAAAATATTGGTGGTCAGGGCTTCCCCCTACAATTTATAAAAAAAAAATCAATGGTGGCCAGCCCCAGGACTTAGACTTCAGTGACCAATCGGCAGTAAAGAAAAACTGCTAGTGTGAGCTCCCACCCACCCTTCTGTAGTCTGTAGCTCTCTAATAGCAGGGGGCAGATCTGTACTGGGTTTCAATATAGGCCCTGGCATTCCAAGTAAAAATAGGCCCAAACAGCCCCCACCAGCCCACTTAATAGTCACTTTTATGGCATTTTACAGCAGCCCATCTGGCATTTGCCAGAACCCACATATTGCCAGTCCGAGCCTGGCAAGGGGACCCAGGACAACTGTACCCCCTGATGGTGGCCCTGTATACATGTATGAGACATGTTATCCAGAATGCTCTGGATAAGGTATCTTTCTGTGATTTGGATCTCCTTATCTTGTCTATTAAAAAATACTCTAATTTAAACATTAACTAAACCCAACAGGTTGTTTTGCCTCCAGTTAGGATTAATTATATTTTACTTGGGATCCAGTACAAGGTATTGTTTTCTCATTTCAGAGAAAAAGGAAATCATTTTAAAAAAATATATGGAGTCTATGGGGAAAGGTCTTCTTGTAATTTGGAGCTTTCTGGATAATTGGTTTCCAGATAATGGATCCCATACCTGAACTACATGGCAAACATTTGTTTGGTTTGTTCTTCGCATCCATCACTGCCCTAAAAGGAACTACATTAGGGGGCACATTTACTATTGGTCGAATATCGAGGGTTAATTAACACTCGATATTCGACTATCGAAGTTAAATCCTTCGACTTCGAATATCGAGGTCGAAGGATTTACCGCAATTCGTTCGATCGAAGGAAAAATCGAGCGATCGAACGATTAAATCCTTCCAATCTAATGATTCGAAGGATTTTAGTCCATCGATCGAACGATTTTATGGTACTTCGACTATCGAATGGTCGAATAGACCAATGATTTTTAGTTAGAATCGTTCGATTTGAAGTCGTGGTCGAAGTTCAAAGTAGCCAATTCGATGGTCGAAGTAGCCAAAAAAATACTTCGAAATTCGAAATATTTTTTATTCTAATCCTTCACTCGAGTTTAGTAAATGTGCCCCTATGATTTTACAAATACTCATCTCACAAATAATCCCAAAAGAGAATGAAATTTTTCTTATCTTGGGGTTTTAGTTTCACTGAATTGTCTCCCCTATGTTTAGTGCATTAACCCCATGAAAAGCTATGTTAGTGAATATATTTTACTGCTATAAAGTGGATATGTGCATTTAAAGAGATTTATGTCACAAAGCATCATGCCAACATACAGTAGGGAGAATGTCAAGGCAAAATGCATAAATGAAGGGTTTGACTTCTATAAAGATCACAAATTCTCTCAACAAACCACCTAAGCACACAACAGAGACTGACCCTGGGTTAACAATACAGTAGGAGAGCTCAATACGTGCCATGTTTGGGGATAACTGTTCTGTAGGCACTTTCCTATTCACAATAACCTTGCCCCATTGATACACTAGTATGTACAATAATGGCCTTTCATTCCTCATTTACAATAAGAGCATTTTTAACAAACAAAATGATGGTAGAGTGAATATAATGAACCAGTAAATAAAACAGTCAGATCCCTGAGTCTACTATGGCCAAGAAAACTCACCTTCTTAATGTTTGCATGATTACATAGTGACCTCTTTTCTATTCTATCCCATCTGTCTACAATGGATCAAGGATTGGAAAGTCTGTCTTTCTTAGCTCTTTACATGCCTTAGATCTTCATATCTATAAAGCAAATACAATTGACATAAAAGTATGATCAACAGACATACTGTTTTACTGTTTTTACTTTTTACAAGCAGCTGCCGTTACCGTCCTGTTTGTAGTGTTGTACATCATCCAAACTGGCATCTCTACTATTTCTATAATCACTCTTATACTTGACTTCCAAATATACCTTAGAAATGCAAACATAAGGGCTCATTTACAAGTACTAAGGAACAAAGACAAAGACAAATTGCCATGTTTTTTTCTCAAAATGTAGCATTTTTTTCCCTAAACTTCCAGCATAATGGTGGGTTCCCACAACTTGTGCACAAATTACCTTTGTGAGGAGTGTCCAAGTGCACACAGCTTTGCAACCATTTTAGCTGTTTGCCCTTGCAAGCACATTCATAAATCAGCCCTAATGACTTTTGAAACTACTGAAGAAGATGGCAGGCATTTTCTATTTTACCAAAAGCAGAAGTTATTACATGCAAACATGGAAGTTGCAGTTTGCTAATGATACTGGTGTCTGTGGCATATTTCCCTAAAGAGCAGAATAAATACGCTTTTTCATGATATGCTATATCATTATCTTTTGTAGACAACACATGGAGACCTATTTATTGAAGGTCGGATTTGAGTCGTTTTAGAGGTTTCTCTAAAACCCCGAATGTTGTGACATTTATTAAAAGATCTGAATAAAAAAACTACAAATGGGAAATAACACTGAATGATGCGCTAAAGAATAGAAATACCTCAAAAACTTCTAAAATTCGGGTTCTTCTGACATTACCTAGTGAAATATAATATCCAAAAACCTCTAAAAGTCCGAATTGATTTAAAACAGTCCAATAGGATCAGCGCAGCTCCGATTGACTTCTATAGGACCTTAGCAACATATACCTGGGAAAGTTTTGTATTAGAGATTTTAGTGGTTTTTACATTTAATAAACGTAAACTTTTAGAGCTTTTAAGAATAAATAGGAAAATCACACATTTTTAGAGATTAATATGCTTGTTAGTAAATGGGCCCCCTAATGGTGCCCCAGAAAAATGAACTGCTTGGTGTTATGAAGCTGTACATGTTTTGACATTTGGATAAGAGCTACTTTACATAAGTATTGCCATACAGTATGCTTGGTCCTCAAGCAAAAGTATTTTCTGGGCCCCCACCCCAGATCCAAAACACTGTGACCTATATTTTTTTATGCAGTTTCTGGCTGAATACTGGAATAATATACATTTTTATAACTCACTACCTTTGTAGTCACTCAAGTACTGTTCTGTTCTGTATTGCATTTCATTTGCTTCTGATTACAAAGGAGCAATGTAGTAAGTCTGATGTGCAAAGCATTTATGTTGGAATTTTGATGGCCCCTATAAAATCCTGCTGGGGGCCCAATACATTTTGAAGTAATAGCAAATTCTAGCATATATGATATTGGCATAACATAAAATTATGCAATTATTTTGCAACAACAACAACAAAAATCCTTAAATATATACATATCTTGTATTTTTCTTTTGTTTGTTTGTTTGTAATGTGTATGTTCAGTATATATGCCCATTTATTGCACAGCACTCTACAAGCAATAATAATTCTTCTGTTCAAAGATCGCAAATTATTTCACATACAAGCCTTCATCCACTCATCCTTATAGATTACAGCTCAATTGAGCCTTTCAACTCGGCAAATGAGTGTTCAACCTCTAACCTTGTCCTTGGAAGTCACAGTGTTTGGGATCTATTGTAGTCAGTGTGCTCAATAGCCTCAAACAAAATGTAAGCTGCAGCGGTTTTCAAAAGGAGTGACACCTGGTGGCAGCTATGTTATTAACAGTCTTTAAAAAGATACTTTTGCTGCTTCCAGTCTTGTATGTTCAATTAGCGACATAACAAGACAACAATAATAAAATGTGGAGGGAATCAGGTAGTATCATTGCTTCCGATTCCTTAGTTAATGTACACACTAAAATGAACTGTTATTGATTATAAAGACATTGATAGTCTACACAATGATAGCCGCACAACATGCTGAACCTGTTGCACAAGTGAATGAATCAGATCTTACATCTCAGTCTGTGTGTCGGATAGATGTTTGCTAATTGTTGCACTTCCAGTCCATTCAACTGCCACATGTTCTGAATTTATTATAGAACATTACCAACATTAGAGAACTTACATACATTTTTTTTAATAACGATTATTGTGGATTTCTGTCCTATGTCTTGTGCATATACAGCTGTAGCAAGGTTGCAGCACATAGTTCCTAGTGCACTTTTTTCATTCTCAAGATGCATCTGCTGCTGTTATGCTCAATGGGCCAAAAATAATACTAATTAGTAAGGATGGTGTCACTTGCACAGTGATGTGTTTATAATGACAAGAGTGTGTGGTTCACTTACATCTGGAATTACTGCCATGTCCAAGGTAGAGGTAATTGTGGACTTCCTACAACTACACAGAAGGAGCATATTCGAGTGCAAGAATCACTCTTTTTACCATTGAGTGACCTTAAACCTCCATAGACTTTTTTTTATAGAGATGTTCACACAACGAATTGAAAAATCCCAGCTCTCACAAACTTTTTTATATTACATTGGTGCATTCATACTATTCAAAAGTGCATAATTCTTCAGTTAGGACTGGCTAGTAGCTAATGTTCAAATAATATGGGCTGTGTTTCACATCATGAAAATATCTGTATACTGGGGTACCAGTATTAGTCATTTAGAACTACATCCAACCAAGAAGGGAAACAAAGCAAGAAGCAATAGAATCACATGGCTGTATAAAGAATTTGAGAATAAGATCTTTTTGTAAAGGCCAGGAACTTTGGGACAACTGTAGCAACATCATTTGACAACTTGTATGATTTACAGAAAAGGTAATGGATATGTTCTGCTGCTTATGTTGAAGTAGTAAAGCTAATAAGGGCTAGGGCTTTTCATATGAATGTTCTAATGGAGATTTATGTTAAAGAGATGAACTCAAATTACTTTTGGAAAGGGGTTTAAAAGAGAGGAAAATAGAAATCAAAAAACAGTTTTGCCAGATGAGCCATTGTTTCCAACAGCTCCTGAACATCATCTTCAACATGCACTGTGGAGACATCCATTAAAACTATGGAGAAAGCTGCTTTCTTTCTCTTGACAACTTCCTTGACTACATGGTGGTCAGAATGATTGTAAACTGACCAGCAGGTGGTGCTGTTGTAACAAAATCCATTTGTATTAACAGTACATGTATCCCTTAATATCTCGGAATAAAATGAAAATAAATAATGAATGTAAGCTCAAAAGTGCTTAGAAAAGCACAGTCATCAATATTACATTAACTTATTTTAAAGGTTTACTTATCTTTTAAAGGAACAGTAACACCAAAAAATTAAAGTGTTTTAAAGTAATGAAAATATCATGTGGTGTTGCCCTGCACTCTTAAAACTTATCTGTTTGCTTCAGAAACACGACTATAGTTCATATAAACAATCTGCTGTGTAGCAATGATGGAAATTGAAAAAAGGCTATATGACACAGGTTAAATAGTGGATAACAGATAACACCATTATGTTCTACAGAGCTTATCTGCGGCGTAACCTGAGTCTTTTCTCCTTTGAATGGCTGCCCCCATTGCTACACAGCAGCTTATTTATATAAACAATAGAAGTGTTTCTGAAGCAAACACAGCAGTTTTACCAGTGCAGAGCTACACTGCATTATATTTTTATTATTTACAACACTTTCATTTTTTGATGTTACTGTTCCTTTAATTCCTGAAGCCCTATGTTAGTAAGGGTACCAAAAGAATACTGTACATTTCTCTGTACTTATTCAGTTTAGTGTGCTGCTTCCTGTTCCATGATGTCTTCTTATGTACCTTCTCTGACTAATAAAATATTAAGATAATAAATCTGAGCTGTTGATAAGAACTGTTATTGAGAACATCAACATAAACTAAGATCATAGATGCGAAATATGATAGATAATAGATAGATAGATAGATAGATAGATAGATAGATAGATAGACAGATAGATAGCAGGGGCGTAACTACAGAGGAAGCAGACCCTGTGGCTTTAGGGGGGCCCAGTTGGTATAGAGGGCCCATGAGACCCAAATGAATAAGCAATTTTAATATATATTGGTAAAACCTGACAACCTCTTAATATTATGAGGGGCCCTTAAAGTATTTTGTTGTGGGACATAGTAACATCTAGTTACACCACTGATGGATGAGAAAGATGATGGATGCATAGATAGATAGTAGATATTTTTTACCCAGTTTTTTTAGCAAAATTTGTTATACAGAGCATAATAAATAGGCCCCACAGTTTACTGTGCACAACAAATCCCTAAATACCATCCCCCATGAAAATAGTTCACAGGTTGTCATAGTAACAACTGCAAACAGTTAAACCCAAAGTGCAGTGCTAGATTTGTTATGACTAGCAAAACCACAATTAAAACATACATAAAGAAGCTGGAATTTAATCAGTACTATGTATAAAACTAGATGTCAACAGAGTCAGGTGGAGAGGCTCCCTAGGGAATGCAGTTTTAAAGATTGGTATTGGAATCAGCATATTGAAAGCCAACAGTGAAGGGCACTGTACCAAGTATCCCAGTGGACAAAGCAGCTGCAGAGTCAGAGAGCAGATTCATATCAATAATTATGATTTGTTAGAATTATCACAAAATAGAATGATTACCTAAATCTGCAATTGCACAATATGATGTACTGTATGTTTGTCTGATGTTAAAAATGAAACATTAAATAAAATTGTTTTTTAAATAAATGGGGTAAGAACCTGCTTGATGCGTGCACACAGTGATATCAACCAACAACTACAATACATGTGTGTTCCCAAAGAGCGCAGATTACTGGCAGAAAAAAGAAGGATATGATGTATATTAATTACTGTGAAGCAGGAAACAATCTCTTCTCAATGGTTCTTTTAGATACTTTTGTGTTCCCATTAAGGAGCCTATTTTATAAAAGTGCAATTAAGGATTTAAGATGTAAAAGTGCATAGAATTAGCCATACCATTTACTAAAGTTCCTCTTCAGACTAAATACAGTCTGTATATAAAAGCTCATATTCTGTTATATTAAAAGTGTGTAGTCCATATCACATAAAAAAATGCCAACATCTGACGCCACTCTAGACTTTTCAAAATATATTCAAATAAAAGTGACCTTTAAATTAAAAAAGCACAAGTATAAGAGTTTTAAAAGTAAACGAGTTTTAAAAATATCCACTATGCTTTGAAATAGCAGTAGGTTATCAAGACAAAAACTGCAAGCTGGATGTGAGACAGATTCATAGAATCAAGGCCAGGAAAAGCAAAATCTCTTGATATTCTTCAAGAAAAGGAAAAATAAAAAAAAAGAAACAATAGTTACCCTTTATTATCTTTTGTCAAAGACTATATTCAAGGTCCTTGATATGCAACATTGCAAAACTACTTCTACCAATGTAGCTTCACCCAGAAGCCCTTAGAGTTGAGATATACAAATAAAAATATCCCTTTTAATTCTTCCTCATTGAGTCAGCCATAATACTTTTTGCATGGAATTATAATGCTAATTTCAAACTGTTGTTTAAAATATAAATAGTATTCCACTTAAAAAATAATTTTCTCTATTTATAGGAGAGCGCAGGCTTAGTCAAGTAATGACGAATATCTGACTCACCTAATGAGTCTTTGCTATTATTTGCAGTACACATGTTTGGAAATCAGCAGAGAAGTAAACAGCATGTTATTTTAGTAGGATAATAGCAATTATGCATCCGACTGAAGTGTTTCTCAGATTCGAGATCTTTAATGTCGGGAAACACAAATTGAGTTACTGTTGCAAAGATGATACTAGAATTTAAACATTAACATTTTATCAAAGAAGAATTGAGTTTCAAATAATAGTAAATTGATGTATTAAGTTAAGGTTTATTCTATTTGTGTAACCAGTTGGAAATTCTAGGTCAGTGTTATGTGATGACATCTTGTTTAACCTTGAATGTGGCCTGTGTAAAAATATTATTAGAGTTAAAATGGAGTTAAAGGGGTTGTTCACCTTTAAATTAACGTTTAGTATGATATAGAGAGTGATATTCTGAGACAATTTGCAACTGATCTTCATTTTTTATTATCTGATGTTTTTGAGTTATTTAGCTCTTTATTCAATAGCTCTCCAGTTAGCAGTTTCAGCAATCTGGTTGCTAGGGTTCAAATGAACCTAGTAACCAACCATGCCTTGATTTGAATAACAGACTGACATATGAATAGTAGAGGGCCTAAATAGAAAGATGAGTAATACAAAAGTAGCAATAACCATACATTTGTAAATAATTCAAAAACAATAAAAAAAGAAAAAATGAAGGACCGATAGAAAAGTTGCTTAGAATTAGCTATTCTATAATATAGTAAAAGTTAACCTAAAGGTGAACCGCTCCTTTAATGGAAGTTATCAGAATTAGGATTTGCTTGACGAGTGCTAGTGCTACCTCTGTGAGGAGATGTGAGGAAGAGAAGCACTCCAAAACTTGTGCCTACCCCTGCATCATTAAAATGTAATATATGTTTCAAGTTTCATCTGTTTTCTAAACAGACATTACAATATAATCTGTGATAAAATCCTCCTTTTCAGATAAAGCTTTTTTTTTCTGTACCATCAACTGTACATGAGAGGCAAGCCTTGACCGTACCCAACCTGGACCCGCACCAACCCGCAGCCAGCTTCCCCCCTCAATTTACAAACCCGAACTGACCCACTCTCTGGATGATGTCACAAAAGGGGTGGGGCAGGCGGAAGCCTATAGAACAGGAAGGTGGAAGGACTTCTGCCTTCTTGTTTTATAGGAAGAGGAGCAGCGAAGTCAATCCAAACCTGCCCGACCCATGGGTAAACCTGCGGCTTCTAATGGTATCGGGCCAGCCCGCACACCACTAGTCTCTAGGTATATTTACTGCTGTACTGCCAGCCATTTCCTTTATTGAAACCAGAAGCAGACACCATTGGTTCAGGTTGATTTGGTTTCCATTAGTTCTCCCTGACCAAACCCACAGAAATCCAAATTATTGGGTGGTATAGACCCTAGGTTTTAGATGCACATAGTAAAGAATCTGCTGCTGCACATTTTTAATTTTTTAATACTCCAAAAACTAATTAATGCTGCTATAATAATGTTTAATGTTAAAAGTACAGGAAAAGGAGGGTAAATATAGGCGTTGAAGAGACCAACCCAAAGGCTAGTTCACAGACATTACCTTCTTTTTTTATGAATTAGGTATGACAATCCCGAAGCGGCCATATCTAGAAACTATGCAGATCTAAAAGTCAGTTTAGAAGACCAATAAACAAGCTGAAGGTATTATATACTGGTTCACTAACATTTGAGCAATTTTGTATCAGTGCAGTTACCCAGAGCAACCAAGGAGCAGTTAGCTTTGATCACTCAACGTGACATTACATTAATGAAAGCAAATGCCTTATTGTTGCTTGGGGTTACTGCACTTAAGCTAAATTGTAGCCAGTTTAGCCAATGCCCCTACAACCATTCACTCCATATCTAGATCACCTGTGTGCCTTGATGTATAGCCTACAATTTGCTTTTATCTAAATTGTTCTCCCAAGTGGCTCATGAGATGCCATATCCTAAAAATCATGTTGCAGTGTAACCCTGAAGAAGCAGTCAGGTTAATCTGTGTTACAATGTCGGCTAGTAGTGGTTTTGCATGCAACAGTGGTTATTTCAAGTAACAATCACCATAGAAGCATTACATCAACCACTTTCAGTTGATTGTGCTTTAATTGGAGGCTACTAAGGAAAATGTAGCAGGCACAGTACATAAAATCACCCCATGTACCATGTGCCCTTCAACTTGGAAAAATAGGCACAAACCGGGGAGGGGAGAGGTCTCTTCTTCGCCATATCTATTAATTGTGTGCACTCTAGGAGTTTAACTTATGAAGTATTTCTTTTATCTTTGTTCAAAATTACGTTTTGTTTCTTTTTATCTGGAAAAAAAGATACAGCTCTATTTGTCTATTGTTTTCACAACTGCAAGCATCTAGAGTGTAGATAGCTAACACAAAATATAAATCAAATAAGCAGGACGTGGTGATGGGCCCTGTGAACGAAAAACATACTTAAAGTTTCAGTACTTTATAAATCAGTATGTTCAAGTAGCAATTAAGAAAACCCTGAAGAAAATCCAAGGCTGATGGAGGCACTTTGTTGTGCCACGGTGGTAGTAAATGATACATGTAATTGAACTGCAAACAGTTCACAGTCTCCCACCCCCTGTACTTGATTATGGAAACAGAGAGTCCTGAATAACAAGGACCTCTCTCAGCTTAACACAAGAAGTGTCAGGCCTCTATTACCTTGTTAATAGGTGATGAAAGTTCAGTGAAGTCTATTAGCACATTGCCAAGTACATCCTAACATTCCCTAGCCTTCTTAGTTTGTTAGCTGAGAGTTTCGCATTGATAGGATAAATCCAGAGTTTAGATCTAAATATATGTAAGTAAAGTCAGACTAACTGCATGATAAAGGTACCTGTGAGGACCGAAACATTGATCTAATAAAATACGTTTTATCTTGACAAATCCCAGTGTGCTTCAGGTTTCTACATGGATATATAATTTTTTCTGAATAGCACCTGGGTCCTTGTTCCAGTAAGTGTGTGCCATAAAAAAAAGTGGGCACCTTATCCCCTAAAGGACTTCATGAGTACTGCTCCCTTAATTGTTTTCTTGATATACGATGATATACTTATGATAGACAAATTTACACAATGGATTTTTATTTTGTCTAAGTGATGAAATACATATCTGAAATCTATATTATGAATGTATATTTATTTTCATTTGTGTGTATTGATTAAATCATGTGGATGGTCTCTATCCCCATTGTTCTGAGTATGGTGGCTGCTATGGTAGCCTCCTTGGCTTGGAGCACGGTGGAAGTGACATCAGAGGAATAGGTGGGGTATAGTATATTTAAATGGAACATCATTGTGAAGTTTATATGGATAAACATTTCGACAAAAGTTTTAGACCACAATCTTCAAACTTGTGCATCCAACGTTTCGGCCCATGCCTAGGCCTTTATCAAGGATCCTTGATAAAGGCCCAGGCATGGGCCGAAACGTTGGATGCACAAGTTTGAATAAAAACTAATTTTCTTCACTCAACATTGGAGTGCGGATCCCTGTCTAATTGCTGTATGCTCGAACTTTTGACCCAGCACCCACAGTGAATTTAAGTCTGGATTTGAGTGCGAGCGTTCATCAGTATATATATATATATATATATATATATATATATATATATATATATATATATATAAAACTTGAATCTTACGATTGTTCCATGCTTTTCATCGGAAAACTTCCACCAGGCAGTTCGTTCAAAGTGAAAAAGAGTTTATTGTGTCCACAGCCTCACGCGTTTCGTGTTACAAAACACTTAATCATAGGCCTGGTGTAAGTTTGCCTTTATTGAGTGCCTGCTCCAAAGAATTTTCGGTTTGTCAGCTCCCCGTGGTGAGGGCTCAGGGCGGTGCAGCTGGGCCTCTAACCTTATGTGGTGAGTAATCATTTTCTACCTTGGAGACCCCAAAAACCCCTGATTTATCATTTAATTGTATCTTAGTTTGGATCCAGTACAATGTCCTGTTTTATTGTTACACAGAAAAAGGAAATAATTTTTAAAAATTTGGAATCTTTGGATAAAGATTCCAAAAATAAATAATTTTTAAAAATTTGGAATCTTTGGATAAATGGAGTCTATGGGAGACTTCCTTCTCGTAATTCAGAGCTTTCTTGATAAAGGATCCTTTACCTTTACTTGTTATAGCTTATCATAAAATAGATATGCACCAACATATCAAAACAGCGGCATGTTTTGTTCATATGTGATAATATATTTTAGGAAATAAGATCCTCAAAGATCATGGGGTACTTTCTGCTCCAGTGTCAGAGAGTTGCTTGTCTGTGAAATTGACAGGAATATGCCCCAGACTAGTTTACAGACGCTATCTGTGCTGCCTGTGCAGAAACAGAACTCCACCTGTCTGACACATTGCAGAACAGAAAGTATATTCAGCATGGACAAGTATAAGATCTGTATTGAACCTAAAACTATTTTCGAAAATACCCTAAAAGCAGATTCCATATTTTATATCTGTAACCCCATGTTAAAATATTTTTCTTCGCTGGAACTTTAATTTCCCTTTTTTGTGAATCCAAAAAGGTAGAGAAAGATATATAGATGAATATGGTGCTCCTCTAACCAGTGATTTGTTATTCAGTTGTTTTGACTAGTTAATCTGTCCTTAACTGAGGCTAAGCCTAACACCCATTGTGTTAAGGTCCTGAGGTCTGTGAATCCTGCTAAGCCTTTAATGGAATCATTTTGAAACTGAAACATTATGAAACCCGGTGTACAATAAATCACCATAAAAAGGCATACCCAAAGGGAAGAAGCTGCAGTGAGTTCTTAGAGTAAGATTACTGTGCATCATTGGATTCATTGGTTAAGTATGTATGGAGAGAAAAATGGTAGGAAAATGCAGTCAGGTGAGACAAAGGAAGTGAAGCATTCAGTCTGGAATAGATAACCCTCACATGAACTACCCACAGCTTCTCCTTCATGCCCTTGGCTTCTTTTCTTCTGCGACAGAAGTAGCACTTTTTTAAAGGTCATGTTGACCTTTATGTTTCCACTTTTCCTGTAGCATTGTGAACAGAAATTGGCTTTGCATAACATTATTTTGAAAAAGACACACATTATTAAGAATCCACACTTGACTGGCCAGAAGAATACACTAATGTTATTGAGATATTAATTATTGCAAACCTCCTAAACTGTAATCATAAACTGAAATTCTGTTAAAGGGTTAGTTCACCTTCACAAAACATACAACACAAATAATGATTTTCTTTCAATTGATATTTCTTTTTTCTTTTTCAAAAATGTATATTATGCATTATTGACTTTAAAAACATGTATCAAAGAAGTTACTCATGTCCTCAATGTGTCAATTCCACAAAATGTGTCTAACCACTCTCTATTCAATACTATGGGGTTTGGGACCTAAGTGATAGTGCTGAGCTCCAACACCTAACCATACTATACCAACTTATACCATGATTAAGTTAATGGGGGCTAAATGATTTCATAGCAGTGGGGGTTCAGCATGACTCTGTAACTGTTTGCCCATGTGCAGGGGAACTGCCCCTTCAATACTGCAATAGCAAACTGCATCAATATTATTTATGTTTCTGTATAGAATATTAATTATTATTTCTATATTAATTATCAGAGAAGCCTATATTTAGGCTTTAGTGGCTTATTTACCAAGCAGTGTAAAAACAAACCAGTGAAATACACATCACTGTCTGAACGCCAGGTATCTCTTTGTAAAATATATAGGTTTATGCAGGGAAGCGCAAAGAACTTCTGCAGCAGAAATTCCAAAATATGAAGTGCTATTAATTAAAATGCCTAGTGGCAGATTTAGCAAAAGTCGAAGTGAAAATACAAAAAAATTGGACTTTCGAGCTAGTTTTTGTGTACTTCGACTAGGTAATAGTCCAAATTCGATTCAAATTTGAAAAAAAATTGAAAATTTGAATTTCAAAATGTATCATGTACTGTTTTTTTAAAAATTCCACTTTGACCATTCACCATCTAAAACCTGCTGAATTGCTGTTTTAGAGTTTTTTTGGGGAATCGAATTCGATCTAATGCGCTATTAAACCAATTCATACAATTCTAATTTGGCTGAATATGGACCTATTCGATTGAAAACTGACCTATTCGGCCAAAAAAAACTTTGACTTGATTTCGGTTGGTCTTTTTAAATTCGAATTCCACAGTTTTCAAATTCGAAATTCGACCCTTTATAAATATGCCCCTTAGTGTGAAAAAAGTGCAGATGGGGACACAGTAGAGGTGGCTTATCTGTTATGGCAAGACCCACCAGATATAGGATTAACAGAATTTAAACATAATCATACAGCTCAATCATCTGATATCCTTAGGTCAGAGTAGAGAAATGCCATATAGTGAAATACAGCTTTAATATTGAATTAAAAGCCCCAGCTGGGTATACTCACAAGATTTATGAATTAAAACAAGCATAATATAATAAATTAGTTCAAATTCCTTATTGGAATGATATCCTCATCCTCTACGCCAGTAATCCCCAACCAGTGGTTCTACTGGATGTTGCTCTCATGGCCTCAAAGCAGGAGCTTATTTTTGAATTCCTGGCTTGAAGGCAAGCTTTTGTTGCCTATAAACCATGTATACTACCCAACGGAGCATCTCTGCTAGTCCACATAGGGGCTACCAACAGCCAATCACAGCCCATATTTGGCACCCCTTGGATTTTTTTGCATGCTTATGTTGCTCTCCAACTTTTCTTACCTTTAAATGTTGCTCATGGGTAAAAAAGGTTTTGGACTTATGCTCTACGCATTTCTCATAGACCACCATGCTTCGTCCTGATCAGAGCATTAATTTAGTAACATATAGGAGAACGTTTTCATGAAAAATTATTTCTGCCAAACAATGCTTATTTTGGGGTTAAAATCTATCACTATATATATTTTAGTAACAGGCAGATGCCATTCCTGTCATTGTTATCAGACAAAAGGGATTATAAAGGGGATTAAATCTTTCTTTTAGATGTCTTCCTGCTCTGCCACACTCCAATAAGAATTTTCATTTTTATCAAATGCTCTTTTTGCTACTTCTATGGAATCTGAGCACCTATTTTTATATCTTGCCTGGGAAGGGATCAGAACAACATTTTTATCAGTACAATGATCACAAGTAAAATGTCAATCTTAGTATGATAGTGGGGGCAATTTATAGAGTTTGAGCAGCGCATATTTATTCGCAAATGGTTGTATTGGCCATGTTTTTTCTAACCATTTAAATATTGCACTGCAGTGCCTGTCTTTTCTCCTTTGTGAATTTGCGTTGAGCGCAAATATTTGCAAATGGCTCTCAAATGAGGTTGGGTGTGTATGTGAGTGCAGCCACTATGCGAGGTTGTTGTGTGCCAATATAGTGTTGAAGGAAATTTACATTCGCAATTGGCAAAAACTGCTTTGCAAAAATTTTTCCTCCACTAAAGTTAAATGCATAAATATAACTTAAATGCATAAATATTTGCAATTTGCGATTATGCCATATTTAAACCGTTCCTGAGGATATTTGCGATGCATTGAAAATTCAGAATTCTGTTTGCACATTAAACATACCAATCTTACCTAGCTTAATAAATAACAACATGTGCAGGGCAAATGTTTTCACTTTGCAAATTATTCCAAAGAAATTACACCTCTACATTATACAGCATGGTGAGCAAGTGGTTCACGTCCGCAATGAAGATTCTGTTGCTGTTAAGGTTATTAATAAGTGATTCTCAGGCCAGTTGGAAACTCACCTTTCTACAAGTTTTGGGTCAACAAAAAAACTCTAGGGGTTCCATTTACTTAGTTTGAGTGAAGGAATAGAGGAAAAATAGTTCGAATTTGACTGTTTTTTTTGGCTACTTCGACCATCGAATGGGCTACTTCGACCTTCGACTACGCCCTTCGACTTCGAAACGAACGATTCAAACTAAAAATCATTCGGCTATTCGACCATTCGATAGTCGAAGTACTGTCTCTTTATAAAATTCTTCGACCCTAGTTCGTCACTTAAAACCTACCGAGGCCAATGTTAGCCTATGGGGAAGGTCCTCATAGGCTTCCTAACAATTTTCTGATAGAAGGAATATCCTTCGATCAATGGATTAAAATCCTTCGAATCATTCTATTCGAAAGATTTATGGGCCGATTCACGAAGGGTCGAATATCGAGGGTTAATTAATCCTCGATATAGACTAGGAACTAAAATCGTTCGACTTCGAATATCGAAGTCGAACGATTTAGCACAAATCCTGCGATCGATCGATTAAATCCTTCGAATTGAACGATTCGAAGGATTTTAATCCAACGATCGAAGGAAAATCCTTCGATCAAAAAATCCCAGGCAAGCCTATGGGGACCTTCCTCATAGGCTAACATTGACTTCGGTAGCTTTTAGCTGCCGAAGTAGGGGGTCGAAGTTTTTCTTAAAGAGACAGTACTTCGACTATCGAATGGTCGAATAGTCGAACGATTTTTAGTTCGAATCGTTCGATTTTCGTAGTCGAAGGTCGAAGTAGCCCATTCGATGGTCGAAGTAGCCCAAAAAAACTTTGAAATTCGAATTTTTTTAAATTCGAACCCTTCACTCGAATTCAGTGAATCGACCCCTTAATCATTCAATCGAACGATTATTCCTTCGATCGTAGGTATAGCACAAAATTCTTCGACTTTGATATTCGCAGTCGAAGGATTTTATTTTGACGGTCGAATATCGAGGGTTAATTAACCCTCGATATTCGACTCTAGGTAAATCTGCCCCTAGGTGTAGGTTTGGGTAGTTTGCAGGACTAACATCTAAAACTGCCCCTTTATGCTAGTGACATCATCACCCATACCCAGTGGCGTAACTAGATATTACTGGGCCCCACAGCAAATTATTTTTCAGACCCCCAAAATGTTTAGAGGTTGACTTGTTTCTCCAATATTTATTGAAATTGTATATGAATTAGGGCCTCTTGGGGCCCCTATACCTCCTGGGCCCCCCTGCAGCCGCAGGGTCTGCTTCCTCTATAGTTACGCCCCTGCCCATACCCCACATTTTCTGGTGATGTAACTGCCTATACAACTCCAGTGGTGTTACTCCTCCTATCCCACTTCATTCTGACAATATAAAAGGATGCGAGATGAGTGCTGTTTTTAAAAACATCGAAAAGTTTTCTGCCTGCTTGAACGTAGGTTGGGAAAAGGCAGTGTAAGGTTAGTGCATGTCAGGAAATTCCTCATCAGTATTGCAAATCACGATAAACTGGTGCGTGGGATTGACAAGAAAATATTAAATGCTAATTCTGATTTTTTTTTTACTTAATATAAACTAAATGCTAGTCAGTGACTTGAGGGGGGGGGGCATGGGTCATAATTCTTTTGAATCTGACCTGAATGCTGAGGACCAATGACAAACTCACTAAACATTTATGTCTGATGTGGTCCCCCTTCAAGTCACTGACTAACTCAGAGTTAGAGAGCTGAAAAGCAGGAAGTTGTGTTATGTTCTGTTCTGTTAGACATCCAGTCACTCCAGCCTTTATACATTACGTTTTTGACTCACTAACTATATTAGAAACACTTTTTGCATATAGGATACTGGGGGTAGGATGCCTTTATTTTTATGTGACATGGATATAAAGCATTGCCATTGACATCCTGTCCTGATTACTTAATTTTGCTTTGTTATACCTGCTATTCCCACTTTCTACCTGCTGCTCTGTGAGGATAAACCTTGAAGGGGAGGGTTGGGGAAGCCAGGTTGCTACCACTTGTTTCTCTACAACAACATTTAGAATAGTATAGTATGTCCTGTTCTTTTCAACTTTATATTGGTCTTCATTTTTTTATAGTTTTTCAATTATTTATTTATTTTTCTGCCTCTATCCAGCTTTCAAGTTGGAGTCACTGACCCAGGCAACCAAAAAATTATTGCTTTGAGGCAGCAGTTGAATTGTTACCTTCTCTTACTTATCTTACTATTCAGTCCCTGGTTGGTAGGGTAAAATGTACTATTGCGACCAGATAGCTTAATGGGGAACAATAAGATGCTGCTTTTTATGCCTCCTGGAAATGAACCAGCTGTAGTGCCATTTTTCCAAATGGGCAAATGGGGGCATTCCTCCAGAACAGAGATCCCACCATCTGACCTGTCAACTGCTATAACTTCTGCATGAAGTATCCATAACTAATGGCAGACCCCACATTTTAATCAACTCTAAAGAAATGTAAAACTTTTGCTTTTACTAATGTAAAAAAATTTTACTAAAGGATCTTTATATATAAATCTGGCATGTGTAGTGAAGACCCGTGTAGAGGTGAGACTCTGCTTGTTTATTTTCCAGCAATGAGCATAAAGATAGTACTGCTAAAAATGTCTTGGTGCTGTGGGGGCCCATTTTTGCTGGGTGCCATTATTAGAGCCTATCCCATGAATCACTGCAGTTCACTTTCCAACTTAAATTAGACTGAAGCCTTTTTCAAACCGTTTAACAGTGGTGCACAAAAGAAGCAATGCTGTCTTTAACCCATCAGACCGAAGGGTTAATAAATATATGCAAAGGCCATGGCCTACATAAATACTGCAGGCATATTAGAGTAGGTATGGACCAATTTATTGACTCTACAGGTTATATTTGCAGTATGAAGCCTATATACTAGAGTGGGATACACTAATAAGTGCACTGAATTAGATTTAAGCCAGTTAAGTAATTCAATTATTCCATATGACAATACTCAAAAGAATTCATAATTAAATGAATAGTTGCAGAAAAGGCTGATCGTTTTCTAAAGCTAACTGGGCATAGGTTGTGTTTTATTTCTAGCGCCTCTCCATTCATTCAGGAGCACCTACACCTTAGTAAATATAGGGCTGAGATCTGACACAACCATTAGGTTTCCACATACATAATATACAACATAAGACACACACTTATTTAGTATCCAGTAGACAAGCAGAATATAATAATTACATTTATTTAGAAAATCGCAAAAAACAAACTGAATCAAGACCAAATAACTGTATTCACTCTATACCATGAGTCATTAAAAAAGAAAAACTACAAGACATAAAACAGATTTTTTGTTGAAACAACAATAGACACATGACTGCAGTTTGGCATCACCCATTGCAAATATGTGCACTACACCTTAACTGTGTTTACAGTACCTGACTCAGAGGCCAAGTTAGAATGTAATTGTGCTGTATATTACTTTTATTAATCATAAAACCAAGAACTCCATCACTGTCACTGTACGCCTTAGTGCAAAAGAGCAAATGCAATAAATTGAAAGTGCCTGCTTTTGCTTTTTTCCACTAATCTATTGCCTTCATAAGGTGAAAAGCAGAGAGATTTTAAGGCCCTTTATCTTGGTTTAATAGTCTCCTGCTATTGTGCTATAACCCAACTAAACAATCAACCCAAAACCTTCCCGAATTTCTTTTTGAGCTGCTCACAATTCTCCCATCCACTACTTTGGGCCCTCTCAGTTTTAAACCTTTGCTCTATTGTGTTCTGTTCTGTTGAAGCTAAAATAGGTTCTTGCATTCTCCCAAACTGTTCAGTAGTCTATGGCACATTGAGAGGCTGATAAACATCTGATCTAGCCATTTTTGAGACTATTTCATGTTGCAGTAGAATCCTAAACTGGATGATCAACCCCCTAATAACAAAGGGGGGTTGTGTCAGATAAACAGCACCAAAATGATGAGCATCCAGTTGCACTGTTGGGTAATGCACATATCTGATTACACAGGGATTGCTTTCCCCGCTTATAAAAAAGTGCTACTTTTATGACACTCCCCCATAATATCACTCACACACATACACACTTCATGTACAAGTCTTTCACTTGCCAGTCTGTAGAACAATGTCCAAATGGCAATCAAGAGTCCAAAAACGGGGTTGCATTTCGAATCACATAAATAGATAAACCCTAACAAATAGTGAATAATAAATCTGCATATATTTATATATAACTGAATTTTCTGATAAAGCTCTATGCCTATATATGTGCTGGTTAGGGTTCCTTGCTGCTTCCAGTTTCCTGGTCACTTTGTTCATCAGTGAAACACACATCCACTTCACTGTCATTGTCCTCACTTCTGTTATCTGCCTGGGAATAAGGTGGCTCGGTCTGCTCCTGTTCCTTGCTGCTGATGGTCTGGCCGGGGTGCCTAGACTTCACATGCCTCTCCAAATCTCGCCGCCGCACCAATACCTTGCCACAGTGCTCACAGCGGTAGGGAGTGTTGCCCTCTGCATGCAAGCGAATGTGCTTGTTGAGATTGCTTGGGTCCCCAAATGGCCTCAGGCAAACCTTACATTTAAGAGGCTTGTAGCCAGTGTGAGTCCTCATGTGGATTTTCAAGCCATATTTCCTAGAGTACAACTTGCCACAGTAAAGGCAAAGGTGCCCTTTCTTGGGTTTGCCAGTACCAGGTGCTGCCCCTCCTGCAAGACTCTCTATCCTGCCCGCTCTGCCCTTCTCACTTGCTATCTCAGAAAGCTGATGACTGTGCATGGCAAGCTCACGGTCTATGCTGGAGGCAATGGATCCCAACTCTGGATTAATAGCTGGCCCAGCATTGAAATAAGATACTGACTCAGGGTACTTAATGAGGTTGCTGAAATGAAATTTGAAGGGATAGTATGGAGTGCTGTAAAGAAGTTCCCCGTTGTACACAGTGAAAGGCATGACTGGGATATTACATTCTGAGGAGTATGACTTGATGCCTTCAAATGGAGGAATGGAGAACCTCTCAAAGTGATGTCCTGCTGAAGGCATATGGCTGTAGCGACTGGTGGGGGAGAGGCTGGCATGGACCCCCCTTTCTACATGTTTGAAGGCTGATGTTTCCTCCAGATGGGATAGGATAGGGAAACCCCTTAGCCCAGTGGCACATGACAAGATGCTGGAGGAGCCATCTCCACCAGACAGACACTTGGATTGGTGGCTACTGATCAGAGATTCATTCCCTGTGCGGCTAGGCTTGATACCCCCCAACAGTTTGCTGAATCCTATACTGGTGGCCTTTGAATCTTCTCTGACTGAATCGGTATGGGGTAATTTGGATAGTCCAGTTGGTTTAAAAGCAGACCTGATTCCTGGATAAAATGCCATGCCATTCCCTCCACAGGCACTGCCCACTATGCCAATAAACTGGCCGTGGTTTCGTGTAGCTCCCACACTCATATCCAAGGCTCTGTCCTGTTGTTCTTTGCCCAAAGCCTTCTTGATCACCCCGAGCTTGCTCAGTACTGGAGATAAGGAGGCCTCCCTTTTAATAGCGTCCCTGTTTAACCCGTTGGCCAGTTGGGGGTTGGTCCTCATAGGGGGAGCCGTGTTGGACACTCCTTCTGAGATTTTGGGGGATGCAGAAAAGGATTCAGAGCTTCTGACCTGATCGTTATGCAGGAAACCCCTGCTGTTGTTAAGGGCGCAGTGAAAACGAACGTGGGCTTTTAGGGTGTTAGGGAATTTAAATGTTCTCCAGCAATACCAGCAGATGTAGCGCTCCTCTCCTGCAAAATAGAACAGACATGGGTAGGGTTAGCAAACAATAGTGTTAACAGAACAGAATTAGGATAGTCAGTAATACTTCTGTTCATAATAAAATACCTGTGTGACTATACACTATGAAGTTGGAATTTCAGTGTCCCCCTATTTTCCCCTGCGCTAATGCAAAACTACAAGGAGCGGATGTGATGTTTCCCAGGCACCAAGAGCTAAGGCTCAACTGCTTGTTCTTTGGGGTTAGCCCCCAGGCAGTTGTTTTAGAGCAATCACAAGAGGAGAAGACTGCTCGCTGCACTGGGATCTGGCCCATCTGTTGACATTAGGAAAATAGGTAACGTATGGCAGGCAATTTAGGAACTCCACTCAACAAAAGACCCTAATGATGATGTACTCCTCCTAACAATGCGGGACATCATATCCACAAGTCTTTTATCGCCGTTCCCGTTTGCTTTGATTTAATGCTAAAGCCAGCGCTAACGTGATTATTGTATTATTGTATTTACAAAGCAGTTTTGATGGCAATAATAACGACGATATCAACAGCAAACACAAAGTACATTATCATGCAAAAATAGTATTATTTTCATTATTAGCTAAAATCGGATCTGATTTCTTAAAGTATCAATATCCAGAAATTTTGGGAACTATAAAAATTGGTACAGTGGCCGATCATTATATGCTGAGTTGAGCCTCCCAAGCAGTAATGACATTGACTTGTTTATCCACGTGTATTACAGTAATGTAGCAAATATGATCAAAATAAAAAAAAACTATGATGACTGTAATACAAATCGTTTTAAGAGAAGCCCCAGGGCAGAGATTTATTGCAAAGTTGTATTCGGGCGTTAAACAGATTACTAATATAATTCTTTAATCCAGTTATTACGCGTGTAATTCTGATTAGCCGTTTATATCCTCAGTGATTTGTTAAAATAATGATTTCTTCCTACAATGGAAATTTTCTGAATTTTCAACAGGGTGAGAAAAAAAAACGTGCCTACTGCAGCCGCAGTTACAAAAATAGGTACAACGTTTTTTAATTTAATTATGTATTGGTTACGCGCATTACGCGGTGATATAGAGAATGATTTTTGTTCCTACTGTCGTTTTCGTTATTGTTATTTTTGGGGGTATTTTCGTATTTTCCTGTATAAATATTCGTCTGAGTATCAATGGATATTGGTTCGAGGACTCTAGTACAAATACCGACTGATATTCTATCTATAGTTCTAACTACATATTATCATATATAATCGAGCAAGCATAGTTAGAACACAACTGTGTTCCTACTCACGATTAAAACGCATAAAAACATATATGAGCTAATTTAGACATCTTTGACATTTGAACGAAATTTTCTCTAAAACGGTAACACTGGAAAACAAAAGCCTCTAAAGCAGAGGAGACATTATTAGTATGCACGCTTAGTTTGTCTCTTTGCTTGTTTTGGTTCTGGGGCGAAGTACTGCGCTACAAATAATCAGAAATCGACATTTTACTATGCAGAATGCCAGCTATCTAGCTTTCTATCTATCTATCTATCTATCTATCTATCTATCTATCTATCTATCTATCTATTATCGATCTCTCTATCATATATGTATCTATGTATCTATTTATCTATCTATCTATCTATCTATCTATCTATCTATCTATCTGTCTGTCTGTCTGTCTGTCTGTCTGTCTGTCTGTCTATCTATCTATCTATCTATCTATTTATCGATCTATATATCTATAATTGATTAATCTTTATTATCTATATATCTAGCTCTGTATGTCTGTCTGGCTATCTGTCTGTCTGTCTGTCTATCTATATCTATCTATCTATCTATCTATCTATCTATCTATCATCTATCTATCTATCTATCTATCTATCTATCTATCTATCTATCTATCTATCTGTATATCTATCTGTCTGTCTATCTATCTATCTATCTATCTATCTATCTATCTATCTATCTATCTATCTATCTATCTATCTATCTATCCATCCTATCTATCTCATTATTATTTATCTATATATCATCTATCTATTAGCTATCTATCTATCTATCTATCTATCTATCTATCGATCTATCTATCTTTTATCTATCTATGTATCTATCTATCTTTTATCTATCTATGTATCTATGTATCTATGTATCTATCTATCTATCTATCTATCTATCTATCTATCTATCTATCTATCTATCTATCTATCTATCCTATCTATCTCATTATTATTTATCTATATATCATCTATCTATTAGCTATCTATCTATCTATCTATCTATCTATCTATCTATCTATCTATCTATCTATCTATCTATCTTTTATCTATCTATGTATCTATCTATCTTCTATCTATCTATCTATCTATCTATCTATCTATCTATCTATCTATCTATCTATCTATCTATCTATCTATCATCTATCTATGATCTATCTATCATCCATTTATCCCTAACCCCTATTCCTATTTGTCTTTTAGAGCAAGTGGATGAAAATTGTAATGGCAGAAATGTACAAATCAGTACACCCAAACGTAGCAATATCTATTATATCATATTACAGTATATATGGGATAACTGATTTGGAGAAATTCAGAGTCTTAGTGAAACGCACAGTAGATGTAACCATTTCACTGCCTAACCACGTGGTAGTATAGAGCTAATATATACTGGTGCAGTACAGTGCTAAAATAAAAGCAAAGAAGGAAGTGTATGAAATCGTTTATAGATTGATATAGCCTACATCACAATACGTTACAATAGTACATGCTGGGTAAATTATTTACAGTTTCTATACTGTTTACTTGCCTTTGTTTAGTTATTTATTTTTCTTTCTTTCATCTATCTATCCCTATGTAATCTGCCTGTCCAGCTATTTTACTATCTTTTCATCATCTGTGAATCATTTGAACTGTTCCTAACAGTGATGTCTTAACCTACTGTAGTAAACGCTATACAGAGTGGCTAGTAAGTAATAAGGCGGTATGACCATTTGTAGTAGATTTAGTACATACCTTTTTCATCATGGGTCGGAGTTGCTGTAGTAGAGATGTCCAACCACTGCGCTAGGGAGCTGGAGTACCACACAGTGAGTTCTTCTCCTGGCTGCACGTCCCGGAGAGTCCTGTAATATATCTGTAGGACACAAACAGGGCAATGCTGATGCATTAGACCGCAGCTTTACTCATATGGGCACAGGGACGAATACACAAATAGATGGATAGATATTATATAGAGAGAGATTTGGCGATAATTATCATGAACATAGATGTAAGATGAATGATAGGTGACACATACAGGACGATGGATGGATGGAGAAGAAATGAACAAACAGGTTTTCCAAGTAAAGAGACAATAGATTTGTACCTGGCCTCCTGGTAAATCAGATATAGCTTCTAGATTCTGTTCATGATTGTTTCTGGCTGCTCGAATTAAGCCCATCCATTCTGTGGCAGGACCCCCAGACTCATCCAGCAGCTCCCCTCTCATAAAACGCACCTAGAAAACCAAAAGATCACTCAATTGTTGTCGCTCGGTATAGGGGTGATCGTTAAACATAGAGGGCTGTGTGCGTGTGTAAAACAATCGATCAAAGCGAAATGTTTTCTCTTTTTTTGCATTCAAACGCAATAAACCATTGAGTATTTAACAACTACTGCCCAGATCTATGAGCGTGACTTCCATCATTATCACATCCCAAAGGGACCATATAGTAAAGGAGCGTATTAAGGCTTAAATAGTTGAATGGGCATGTAATAAAAGTCACTTTAACAATGCAGACTAATGTGAGAAGCCAATGGAGCCAGATGATGAGAAATAAATTTGAAAAGTCTGGCAGAGCGTTCAAAAACAATTAAAAGACATTAAAGATCGGAGCGGAACGTGTGACAAAAGCCATTGATTTTTTTTCCAGCCCCCCTTGTGTGCCCTGCTCATTATTTACTGATAACGCTTCTGTTTTTGCCATTACTTATTATTCCTATAACAGTGCACTGCACTTGTTTTCACTTTATTACTTTCAGCCACTGAATTATTTGTAGATAACGACAGAAATGAAGACAGCACGTATATGCCCCCCCCAAAAAATAGGCAATTAAATAACTATTAAACGGTTATGTATTAAATACATTATATATAATTAAGGTGCCCTCCCTGCTCTCTCAAAACTTCGTTATTGCAAATAATACGTCACCATAAATGCATTGAAACGAATAACTGGAGGGCTGTAAAAATATTGGGCAGCTATAAGTGTTGGGACAACAAAAATGAATCACATATACCCTTATGACGTAATGATCATGTTTAATTAGCTGCATAGGATTATAAATAAAGGTAGATAGATAGATAGATAGATAGATAGATAGATAGATAGATAGATAGATAGATAGATAGATAGATAGATAGATAGATGATAGATAGATAGATAGATAGATAGATAGATAGATAGATAGATAGATAGATAGATAGATAGATAGATAGATAGATAGATAGATGCAAAGTAAAATCAGACAGTGAGTTAAAGTATATATGTATTATTTAGGACAGGGATGTGCAATCTGTTTAAATCCTCTTGTACAATATATGTGATATCCTGCAGGAGTTATTAATCTTCCCTTGTACAACCTTTTTTGAATCAGCAATAAGCTATTCGAAAAATCAAATACCTTTTTCTTGGGTCCAGGTTCCCTGCGATCTGTCAAATACTTCCCCAGTTTGAAGATGCCAATGGTGGGTCCAAGTCGCAGTCCGGCTGGGATGCAGTTGTCGGCGCAGATGCTGACAGCCAGAGCCCTGTTGCAATGCATGCTGGCAGCAGGACCCCCAGTAGTTGGCAGTGACAGAAGCAGAGAGAGAGAGAGAGGGGAGGACAGCACTCAGGCTTATCTCCGCCTGCACAATGACGCTGCTTTGCACACTCTGGCTTTTCTATAGGCTCGGGAGGGGATGCTCTAGGGCTCCCACTTTGGTGAGAGAGTTGAGCTCCTCCAGCAGCTGCACAATCTCAGCCAAGAGGGTCACATGGAGACTTTCCCTAAGCCTCCTGCATAATCAGCTCCCATGAATGGTAACCAGACAATGGTCCAGGCGACCTTCTCATTCCTAAAAATCCAATTTGTCAAGGGCAAAGAAAAGACTCTGGTGAATCAAAGGTCTAGGGGGACCATTAATCCTCAGCATGGGGTATTGTCCCCTAGACAGTTACGATATTTTAAGTGACATATCCACTGTATAATTTCTCCATAAATTTTACTTCTCCTTATTGTTTGCCAGACAAACCAGTTTTACAAAATAAGTGACTTCTTTAAGTCTACTCGGCTGATTCTTTTGAGGTTTAATATACTTCAAAGATTTTTAATTCTCTTCCCCTTGGCTTTATTGCAAAAGGCTGTTTAACAAAGGGACCAGGAATGTTAGAGGACTTGTTAACTCCTATTGATTCCTGGCGTGTGCCAAACAAAACTCAGGCAGGTACTTGATAGGGAAAACCCCACCAGCACCTACAACTCCTTCTACTGTTACTACTGCACAGGCTTTTCTGCTGCCCTTATGTCTACGTTTGAAACACTCGTTTAGGTACATAAAGTAGCATTTATGTAACTGGCTGCATTCTGACACAAGGATACGTTACCATTTGTCGGGGGAAATCGACTCATATTTTTACCCCACCTGTATTTGACTTTGCAAAGAGAGGCATAAAATAATGAACAATATTATAAGATGCTTAAGGATTTTAACAGGGTATTTAATATGCCACATATAAATGGACATATATCCCTGTTTTGTAACGACTACCCGTTAAATAACACAAGCATTTATTTTCATGATATGTCCTCTTTATATACATGACACAATGATTGTGTACTTTAATTATTAAAGCATATATATATTTATAATATATATATATCCATTCGTGTAAAGCTATTCCTATACATTTCTGCATACCATTACATTCTTTTTAGTTAATTATGCTACTTTATTTAAAAATATTTTGACAAATGTTCACAAACAGGCAAACAAGACATATGTTCATTCACAAACACACCCAGACACTTAACCTAACAATAAGACAAACATATACAACAAGACAAACATATACACTGTATACAATCACTTTAAACTCCAAACATAATCACTGCTGATGCTTTTGATTCTGATATAATGTTTTCATGTTCTTCTCATGTGTCTAATGCAAAAGCATACAATCTTACACACAGACAAATATATTGGAAGTTTTTTGTTTTTATTGTTGTATTGTCAGTTCTATTTTAAACTTAATTATGTAGGTATCATACACTGAAATGATACGCATTTATTGATCATTTTCATGATGAACAAAAAGTTATATATTTACATAACAAAAAACAAAACTGGGATAGACTTACTGTTGGTTGAAAAAGTAGCCACGATAATAGAAATATAAGATAAGATAAGGTAAGATAAGATAAAAAAAATATTCAAGCCTGACGAGTTTCTTGCCAATGGTAAGTGCCAAAACGCATCAGGCTTGAATATGTCATAATAAAGATATTCAATTCTTATATTATCTGGGCTGATTTTTCAAGCAACAGTAAGTCTATCCTGCTTTTGTTTTTTGTTTAATTATACTTATTTACTGGCCCTTGGACTGGGGGTCTGTCTGCGATTAGACTACTGTGAATGATTTTTGACTAAATAGAATAAGAATGTTTTGGAATCGACACTGATTATTGGACTATACTCTATTAGTAGAGGCACACACCACAGTCATATGGTTCATTTGTACATATTTACATAGTTAATTTGGGTTAATACATAAATGTCCAGCAATATGTTCAACCCTTCAGTGTGATGCCCCCAGTCCTGTTGGATTTAAGTATTTGTGCTCCTGGTTCTGGGTTGGTGTGCTCAAATATCCTGACCCAGTGGGAAGAGATCGATGTGCTTCAGAAAAACTCAGGAAATAATGTATCTAAGTGTCACTCAGCACTAGATAATAGGACTATGACTGAGACACTTATGTGAGGTCTAGGCTCCAGCAAGCTGGTTAAAAAACGCAAGGAGCCCTTTGATCGTTCCCATGAATGGTAGGTAGTCAAAAAGGGGACCATAAATTGAAGCCCTGAATATGCCCCTGTAACCTCTGGCCTGTCCATTCTCCACTGGAAGGTAAAGGTGCCCCTACTGCTCACTTTGAGAACTCTCCAAAAGGAGTGAACGACACGCGAACAATTTTCTCAATAGGACAAAGTAAAGACTGACTGTGAGCAAAGTTATTTATTAATATGGGCAATTGTGACTGGTTCTCATCCAAGCAAGAAAAGAAAAGTCACCATTCATTCACACCAGCTACCCCATTTTTATTATTCTGTTCTGTGACTCAGGAGTTAACGTTCCCCTAGTGAAATAAATTGGCCACAAAAGGGAAGAGAACACATTTTTCTTTTCATTTTTCCTTCCTTTAAAGGCAAAGGGTGAAACCAATCTAATGTGCCCAGTGGAGCAAGATGCTGCATGAAAGGCTGGGTGTTAAAAGTAAGAGCAGTGTTTGGAGCAAATGGGATGGAAAATTAAATGAAATTAAATAGCTTGAACGGCCGCATTGTCCCTTATTAAAAAGACACATTAATGACATGGTTTCAGCTTTATTTGGGGACAATCTTTGGTCTCAATCAAAACGTTCCACTAGCGGGTTTATAGACTTCCAACTTGGCTTTTTTGGAGCCTCGTTAACAGAAAGAAACTTGTGCAGAAAGATAACTTCGACGAAGGGGGGTTTATTAACTGCAGTACAAGCTGTGCCCACCACTGACCTGCTTATGCCCCTAGGTAAGAGGGCACAGGTTTCATCCCAACATAACCAAGCAACAGGCATCTTGTGTGCTAGTGAAACGCAAAGAAAGTCGGAAGTGATTATTTATAGGGGTGTTTATAGATAGATAGGTAGATAGATAGATAGATAGATAGATAGATAGATAGATAGATAGATAGATAGATAGATAGATAGATAGATAGATAGATAGATAGATAGATAGATAGATTATGAATAGAAAGATAGATAGATAGATAGATAGATAGATAGATAGATAGATAGATAGATAGATAGATAGATCGATAGCTAGATAGATACATCGATAGATGATAAATTAGATGATAGATAGATAGATAGATAGATAGATAGATAGATAGATCGATAGATTATAGATAGATAGATAGATAGATAGATAGATAGATAGATAGATAGATAGATGATAGATAGATAGATAGATAGATAGATAGATAGATAGATAGATAGATTATGAATAGAAAGATAGATAGATAGATAGATAGATAGATAGATAGATAGATAGATAGATCGATAGCTAGATAGATACATCGATAGATGATAAATTAGATGATAGATAGATAGATAGATAGATAGATAGATAGATAGATAGATAGATCGATAGATTATAGATAGATAGATAGATAGATAGATAGATAGATAGATAGATAGATGATAGATAGATAGATAGATAGATAGATAGATAGATAGATAGATAGATAGATAGATAGATAGATAGATACTGTAGATAGATAGACTATAGACAGAAAATGAGATAAATACATGACAGATAGATAGATAGATAGATAGATAGATAGATAGATAGATAGATAGATAGATAGATAGATAGATAGATGATAGATAGATGATTATAGACAGACAATGAGATACATACATGGATAAATGATGTAGTAGATAGAAGAAATTGTGGTAGAGAGATTCGAGTGAAATGTACTGATAGCTGATAGGCAAACATGGTTTGCAAAATGAGGGGCAAGAAAGTAGTATGTAGCCTGGAAAATGAAATGTGGATTCCAGATAGATGATAATTAGTTGATTCATATTATAACGGTAGATACATGATATAATTTCATATATACTAGGCACTATATCTCCAAGTAGTCTAGAAGGGATGATCTGCATCAGCCAGAAACACAAATAGCTTTTAGAATTACTTGAACCCTTACATAATGTATCAACAAATAAATCGGAGCCAAAGATCTTTGTATATGTAGAATGCAAGTGGGCCATAGTCATCAGAACCAAAATGGGCAATTTGTGGTGCTGACAGGGGGCAGTGAATAATATTTGGCTAATAGTGCGTGGGTGAATTGTCGGCTCCATTCAGATGGTGCGTGTATGTAATTGTCAGGAGCTGGGGGATATGATGTATGTGGGCAGGGGGCACAGCGGTGTACAGACTCTTTCTATAGAAGCCGCATCCCGACCAACCGGGCAGAGCAAGGAAGATGCAGGTGGGATAGCGTTGGCAATAGGGATTCCCTGGGAATAAAAGCAGCTGACATGGCTGCACTCGCTTTTAATGTCAAGCCCCGCCGGTGTTCCCAAGAGGGGCAT